>OY728160.1:1886327204-1888827204 GCA_963277665.1 Viscum album | reverse complement strand
CCTGGGGAGTCAGCACTAGTGGGACCAGAGATGGTACAAGTTACTACGAAGAAGGTGCAGATCATCCAGGAGTGGATGAAGACTGTACAGAGCAAGCAGAAGTCATATGATGATAGGAGATGAAGGCCTCTAGAGTTCTAGGATGGAGACCAAGTCTTTCTATGAGTCTCTCCCCAACGTGGTCTACAGAGATTTGGCTGAGGCTGCAAGTTATCTCCATGTTTCATCGGACCTTTTCATGTCCTTAGTAGATTTGGTGAGGTGGCATTCCGCTTAGATCTTCCACCTCAGTTGCACAGGGTGCACGAAGTCTTCCTTGTATCCCAGCTGAGGAGATATGTGCACGACCCTTCTCATAGCATCGACCATGGAGAGCAGGATTTCGACAATGGGGTGACTTTTATAGAGGTCCCAGTGGAGATTGAGGATCAATAGTAGTGGGTCCTATGTGGATGGTTGATACCTCTGGTGCGCATTCACTGGAAGCACAGGAACCTCCAGGAGATCACATAGGAGCTGGAGGCTCAGATGTGTGCTCAGTAACCCCACTTGTTTCCTTAGTTCAAGTTGTAGCTTATGGGGACATAAATCCCTGAGGTGGGGAGAATGTAAAGACCCGGAATTTCCATAGAAAAATTTTTCTAAAATCAATGGGAATTTTATGAGTCCGCAAAAACTAACGGCGCGTGATTCCAAGGCCCAGTATGCCCGGAATCAATTTCTAAAGTTTTGTTCGAGTACGTTCAATAAACGTACGAGTGGGTTTTTATAACTTTTGAACTGGTGCTTGGAATTGAAATATGAGGGCACTGTTGAACTCGCAGCGCCGGTATTCGCTTAAGAAGACTTTCACCTCGACGGTAGCTGGTCGACAATGAAAGTTAGTTTTTGGGTTTTAATGAATAAATTAAATAAAAATAAAGTTGTAGATTTATTTTTATTTTTGGTTGGTTGAAGCCTCTATATGGAAGTTGAAGGTGGGGACCACCACACCTTAACCTCCCATGAGAGGTTATGGTGGTGGGGCCCACCTGAACCTAACCTCCTCTTCATATTTATTTTGGTGGGGACCACCCGTTGTTAAAACCTCTTGAACTCCCCATTAAGTGGGGAGAAACCTCTTGAGCTCCCCACTTAATGGTGCCACCCCCTTTTTAATTTATTATTCCAACACTACTTGAATTAATGGTGCAATTCAAATTAAATTATTAAAACATAATTTAATTTATATTGGCCATTCCTTTGTTGGGAGAGGGGTTGGAAGAGCACTTGGAGAAAATTATTCTCTCCAATGAAGAACACTCATCCCAATGAATAATGATCATCAAAGAACGAAGAATGCATCATCCACCAATGACGGACATCTTCTTCTTTGATCTTTAACTGGAACAAGGGATGAAGCAGCGTCTTTGAAGAACACCGACGATGTCGTCCTTAACTTCTTCATCTTCTTTCCCGACGTCAACAAATCGACATCAGATTTCTCTTACCAACATTGACGATCAACGATCAAAGGTAGGGGTTCAATATTTGTTAATTATTTCACGTTATTCGTTTTCCATCAAGGATTATTATTCAAAGTCGCATGCCATCACCCTAACGAGGAGGGTACGGGCCGAACAAACACGGCCCGACCCCTCTGCCTTCTTTGTGAAATTTGACGATAAATGCGGCATGAGTCTGGACTGATCGATACTCATCAACAATGGTTTCGGATCGAAGGATACATCCTGAGGAGTGTGCGGATACTTCTGGAATGAGAATCGGGCCACCAGAACTCGTCTGGTGCCCAGCGGAAATTTTGTCGGTGGCTAGAACCAACAAACATCACTGCGTGGATGGCGGCAGTGTAACCATGCTGTCAGAGGAGGAGCCCGCGGCTGACAGGCCACAGCGGTGCAGTGGTGGCCGGCGCAAGCCAGACCGCAAAGAAATCCGGCAACTTGAGCTGACTGGTTTTTAGGGAAGGCGCGGTGTAACCGCACTGCCCTGTGGAACAAAAGGGGGTCACAGGTCCTAGCCGCGATGGTGCAGCGGCGGCCGGTGCAAGGCCGTCCGCGAGAAGGACCGGTGTCCTGAGCCACCGGGTTTCCATAGGAGGCGCGGCGCAACCACACCACGCAGGAGGTGGCTGGCCTCTCGGCCAGCCAAGAGGAGCGGGACCCGTCGCTGGGTCCCGCGTGACACGTACTGGTGCCACGTGACGCTGGTTTGACTCCCCCAAATCAATAAGTCGTTTAGAAATCTAGGGGTGTGGCCTCCCCCTAGTATGTGGCTAGGGAGGACCCCAAGGCTGCCAGCCACGGGCTTCGTGCGGACCGAACCCAACGTGGGTCGGACCCAGCACGGGCCGGACCTAGTGCGGGTCGGCCCCAGCGCGGTCTGAACCCAGCGTGGGTCGGGCCGCCCCCACGGGTCGGGATACCTTGGTGGGCTGGGTCAGACCCGTGGACCAGGTCAGACCCGCAGACCGGGTCAGACCCCAGTCTGAACCCAGGTTGGGTCGGGTCTGTCCGACTGGGCCGGCCTGGACCCAGACCTGTTTGACCTGTTTCTATTATTTTTCCCGTAACATGAGCTACGGGCGTCCGAATGAAAAACCGTCTATGGAGACGGAAAACTTCGAAGGAGACGGTTCTTTTGGTATACCCCACTTGAGGTTTGGACACAGTTTGAGTATGGCCAGGTTGGATCGAACGTAAAATCCAATCGTGCCCTAGGAACAGAAATGTCAATAACTTTCAGAGCGAGTGTCTGATTGATGCATCGTCTGTCATATCGGGTTCCTTTTGGAAATACGGATCGTTTTGATACATAAACTTGGAACTTAGTGGAAGTTGATTTATAGACACATTGCTTGAGGAGAGGACCCTCTCGAAATCAAGCATGCTTTGTGCGGAACTCTATAGCTGGTTGCGCTCTAACGACTGTTCCTGGATCCTGTGTGGGTTCGACAGCTCCGACTACTGTTCCTGGATCCTGGTGGGTTCAACAGCATTGACGACTATTCCTGGATCAAGTGTGGGTTTGACAGCTCCAACTACTATTCCTGGATCCTGTTTGGGTTCGACAGCACTGACGACTATTCATGGATCTTGTGTGGGTTCGACAGTTTTGATTTCTGTACCTGGATCCTGTATGGGTTCGATAGAATATATGATTTAGTGACTACATATAATCATCTCTAACACTCTACATGAGTTGTATACCTGTGTGAACTGAGTCAGTAAATTTTGTGTTTACCTCATAATTGAGATGAGTTACTTGATAACTTAGGTATATGTATGGGCATATATCTAAGTGGGGTAAACTGTTGATTTCATACTATGTGGCTTATCCTTGTTGGATTTTGAGAGACCTTGAGGGTCTTGAGGTCCCTACTAAGTATCGTTATACTCACCCCTACACGGGCTATGCCCATGCCTCAATGTATTGGATGCAGACGACGGACAGCGCTGATAGAGGCTGAGAGTACCAGGATTGGACGATACCCAGAGGTGGACCATATGATGTGTCGGTACACGGAGGAGACTGATAGACTTGGAGTGCGGAGGAGGCTTGTAACGACCCAAAGTTTCATTAATGTAAAATCCATTTTGATCCAGTTAAATGTCTCTTTATGAAAAATGTTTTTATAAGATGTAAACTTCTTTGGTTTCATGTTAAGAATTTTGACCGTTGTTAATATATTCGTTGAATAGTGATCACATGATTAGTATAAATGTAAGGCTTTAATGAACCCAATTTTTACTCAGAAAAAGGAAGCGATGGACTCATCCAGTAGAATTGCCCCATACGAAGCCTATTTGTTGGAGCTCGGAAAAGAGGTGGCATCTTTGGGCTTCGCCCTTGACCAAGCCCAAGCTGAGCTTCATTATGTCAATCTCGAACGTGACCGTCTATGGGAAAAGTGGAAGTTGATTGAAATTACCACTCGAGCGATGTTATCCGAGCCACCCCAAGAGTCTGTCACCATTGCACACCTTACCCTTAGGTCTTATACGGCTGTTTTAAGGGGTTATGTAACAAATAAGTAGTACTATGTTCATGTAAATTATTTTTGTATATAATAATGAATATAATTTCTAGTCATTTTTGATACATTGTAAATAGTTTTTAAAGTACAAATGGTGTTTTTAATTATTATTTAATTAAGAAATCTATTTTATTAAATTAAGGGATTTTTAAATTAAATTATATTTTAATAAAATATTATTAATATTAAATTAATTTTTATTAAATATAAATGATCATATAAATTTATTAATGCAATTAAAATTTTTATTAAGGTTTGAAATCCATTTCTGTCAAAACCCGTGAATTTTTTATAAATGTTGGTTTTTATTTTAAAAGTGAAAATTAACATATTTAGAATTTTTTTAGATAAAATAAATGTCATTTCTGGAATCAGGACGTCGAAATTATCCAATGGTTAATTTTTCATAATTTTCTGAGACAGTCAAATTTTTGGGTAAAAATTAAATACCATTTAATTATATAATGTGTTTTATGACATCATAATGACCCAATGGTGATGTAATAAAACACCATAATACTTAAGTTCGGAAAATATATGTTTTATAATTAAAATAATTTGATTTTGGGTTTATTTGACTTACTTTTCAAAGCATTAATGAACCCCTCAAGACTTATTCAACACTTTGCCTTTTTAAATTAATTTCCATGGGAGTGTGACTCACCTCCACATAAGCAACCCTAATTTTTTAATAAGTTCGGACCTTGGTCTTGTAAAATATTTTTTTCCTATTTCCTTTTCCAGAAACCATGGGCAAATACCATGGGATGGTTTGTGGTTTGGATTATTTTAATATAAGGGGTCCCAAACCTAAATAATAAAGAATTCTCTCACCTTTCCTATAAAAACCCACCCAAGCTCCCACTTCCTCCTCACTAAAATCCCTTTTAGTTAGTCCAACCTCTGACCTACTCTCTCTAGAATCCTCCCAAGGTGCCCCAAGCTCCCAAGAAGCCTCTCACAAGCCTCTCTCTAGCCTTTGGAAGCACACTTCCAAGTAAGGGTTTTTTCTTCCTTTCTCATTTTTGTCAATTTTCTTTAAGTTGTATTGCCCTTTTATTTTCAATTATGAATGTTGGGGTATGGTTTCGTACCTCCCCCATACTTCCATATTATTTTTTTAATGATGGTAGATCCCTTTCTCTCTCATAAAATGCCTCCCATGTACACCCGTTACTATGCCGAAATTCCGAAAGGAACTTCTCTCTCTTCTTTTACATTCAAGAAATAATTTTGTATCATGAATCTAAATTCCATTTCAATTGTTGGAAAATGTATCTATATGACCTACTTATTTTTCATTACATTTAAATATGATGAGGAACCCCTTTCTCTCTCATTAACCTTTTTTTATGAATTCTTATGTCACGTCGTTACGCTGCTGAAATCGCACCGATTTTCTAAGCCAATGTCATTGTGTAGTGGATACCATGCCCATGTCTCCATCAAGGGTATTCACCTTTATGCACATTTACTTATTGATTTTAAAGTTTAATGTATGAATTCCACATTCCTTTATCATGGAATAAATTATTATGTTTTATAAATCCATGTTTTATGATCCATGTGGCACACTTATGCATGAAATGAAATGTTTAAGAAGGGTGCGTCCTTATAGCGCTCTAATGCACTGGGTAAAGTATAGTATCATGATACGTCAAGTGCAATGAGTGTTGACTCATGCTAATTCAAGTTCAACGAGGGTTTACTCATGATTCATGTGCAATGAGGGTTTACTCATGCTCCATGTGAAATGAGCCTTGGCTCATGCCAATCCAATGTTAAGTGTTGTTGCCACATTTCCATGTTATGATTATCATGCTTTATCATGCCTTTATGTTCATGTTTCTCTTATGATCTATTGACATGCCTATTGCCTAACATTTATTGTACTCCTCATGTTATTCCATGTGTACTCCCTTACTGTGCTTTATAGCTCACCCTTTTCTTATGCATGTCCTCAGGTTATCCCATGCAATGCTAAGTACGAGGGAATGTAGTGGTCATGTAGAGGAAGTTTTCAATAAAGATGTTGTATTTCATGTTTTAAGTTTTTATGTAATGATCCTAAGCCCCAAATACACTAAACCTCTCGATCTTCTTTGTTGTATCAAGTGAAGTTTTTTGTAATAAAGCATGTTTAAGTTGTAATAAAAAGCAGGGTTGTCATAGTTGGTATCAGATGATAGGTTTAGTTATTTTTGGGATTAGGAAACCCTAGTGAAGCCTTGGATACAAGACTAAGTATAATAAAAACATCCCTAAGTTATTGTAAATACTAAGTAAGTGGTTTATCAAACAAATACATCCCTATCTGGATACGAGCAGGTAGAGGCGGCTCTGGCACAGATGTATCCTAGGGGTAAAACCCAAAAACACCGCTTTAAGCTAGACTCGAACGGGAACTGGTGCACGATAACGGGTCTTGCTGCACTCTTGGTTATGACACTCCCAAGGGATATGTTTTGATAAATTCACAATCTTGGTATGAACCCTTATTAAGGGAAAAATTCCCCTAAGAATATATGTTAGAAAGTAGATCATGAAAAGCCTAGATTGAATCCTATAGACTCATGAGTTAAGGAAATAAAAGTTTATTTATAAGTCATCAACTTTTGTCTTTGGATTACCCTTTATGTGTTACCCCTAACTTTCCTTTTATTCCAGCCAATGGCCGGTAATAGGAGGACTCGGGCTAAAAACCATTGTGAAGATCAGTGTGATGATTGTACTAATGAGATGCCCAATCCAATGGGAGTGGGAATCTCAAACTTTGTCACGCTTCTCTCTCAGCTAACTCAAGTTTTGAATAGAAACACAGGTCAAGAGGAACGTCCAAACCCCCCTAAGAAGGAACAAGTCGCTATCGAGAGCTTCATGAGGCAAAGGCCTCCAACTTTTAGTGGATCATCCGATCCCACAATCGCTGAACAATGGATCAACTCCATTGAAAAGATATTCTCCATCCTCCAATGTTCTGAACAAGAGAAGGTTCTCCTGGAGGCTTACCGTATGGAGGGTGAAGCTAATCAATGGTGGACATTGATCAAAAATACGAAGCCTGAGGAGGAGATCGAGGCTTTGGAATGGAAGGAATTCCGGAAGATGTTTTTCGATAAATATTTTCCGCGCACCCTCCGTCTTAAGATGGAAAGGTACTTCCTTTCCCTCAAGAAAAAAGATGAAGAATTTGTGGGAGCGTACGAGGAAAACTTCACAAGGCTTGCATGATACGCTTCCAGATTTGTCGTTACCCCCGAATGCAAGGTTGACCGCTTCTTTGGTGGGCTAAAGCCTAGCTTGTGGAAAGAATTAGTGATCCGTGACTTCGACAGCTATGAGGAAATTGTCTGATGTGCCCTCAAGGTCAAAATTGAGATAGGATAATCACAGGGGTATCAAGGGGACAAGAAGCATAAGGTGGAATTCAATGCTGGTGGTCCGATGGATAAATCCAACGGCGCTAAGAAGTTCCAGCACCCCACTTGCCAAAAGTGCAGAAAGAAGCACCCTGTAAATTGCCTTAAGGGGACGAGAAAATGCTTCAGGTGTGGAAGAGAAGGGCACCTAGCTATTAAATGTCGGCAAGAAGGACTCGCGGCTACGAAAGAGGATAGGAACGCTCCATTCGAACCTCAATGCATTGTTCAATGCTATAAATGCAAAGAGCCGAGTCATTTTTCAAATCAGTTCCCTAATACAAGGGTTATCGGAGGCAACCAACAACCTCCAAGACAGCAAGGAAGATATTTTTCCATCACTTCTGTCGAAGTGAACCCCGACAACGAAGTGGTGACAGGTACGCTAGTTATTCATTCAATAATAGAGAACGTACTTTTTGATTCAGGTTCTATGCATTCTTTTATATCTCGAAAGTTTAGTAGAATAATCCCAGCACCACCACAAATCATGGAAGTAAAGATGTCGGTGAGTACGGAAAATGGAGAAATCATTGCATCCCATGAATATAAGTCCTCACCTGTTATAATATGTGGATTGAATTTCCCAGAGAACCTCATTATACTCCCTTTGGTGGAATTTGATGCAATTCTTGGCATGGATTGGCTTTCCTTATATAGAGCCAACATAAATTGTTGGTAGAGGGAAATCACACTCCATATGGAGAATCGACCCCCGATTCTTTACAAGTGTCAGGAGGAAGATGAATCTCATTTAGCTCCATCATCTCAAGCATGGATATTACTACCCTATGAGCATGTGTATCTGTCTCAGATGATTGAGTCCAAAGAAGAAACCATCCTTGAAGAAATGCCTATTGTGAGGGAATTCGCGGAAGTGTTTCCCAAGGAACTGCCTGGTCTTCCTCCTAGAAGAGATGTTGAGTTCTCAATTGAACTTATACCTGGGGCATTACAAATATCCAAGAATCCATATAGAATGGTTGTTGTTGATCTTGAAGAGCTGAAGAAACAACTATAAGATAATCTGGATAAAGGGTTTATATTCCCAAGTGCTTCACCATGGGGTGCACCAGTTCTCTTCGTCAAGAAGAAGGATGGGTCAATGCGGATTTGCATTTATTATCTTGAACTTAACAAAATCACGATAAAGAACAAGTATCAACTCCCATGAATTGATGACTTGTTTGATCAGCTGTGTGGAGCACAATACTTCTCCAAGGTGGACTTGCGGTCAGGGTATTATCAAGTAAGGGTGAATAAGGAAGATATCCCCAAGACTGCTTTTCGTACAAGATATGGGCACTATGAATTCATAGTAATTCCTTTTGGACTCACCAATGCTCCAGCAATATTCATGGACTTGATGAATAGAGTCTTTTGAGATTACCTTGAAAAATTTGTGGTAGTCTTTATAGATGATATTATAATATACTCCAAAACCAAGGAGGACCATGAGGAGCATTTAAGAACTGTACTAGAGACTTTGCGCAAGGAGAATATCTATGAAAAGTACAGCAAGTGTGAGTTATGGTTGTAGGAAGTCTCATTCTTGGGCCATATCATCACAAGCAATGGGATATCTGTGGATCCCTCCCAAACAGATGCAATTGAGGGATGGCCGAGGCCAATATCAGTAATGGATATCCGTAGCTTCTTGGGGTTAGCTGGATATTATCGACGATTTGTGAGAAATTTCTCATGATTGTCCAACCCTCTTACCAAGCTAACTCGAAAGGGAGTAAAGTTTTCTTGGAGTGATGAATGCGAAAAAAGCTTCAAGTAGTTGAAAAGGAGGCTTATCACTACGCTCGTGCTCACTTTACCCACAAGTGGGGAACTTTTTGTGATATTCAGTGATGCCTCAAAGAAGGGCTTAGGCTGTGTGCTGATGCAGAATGATAAAGTGATATCCTATGCCTCAAGGCAGTTGAAAATCCATGAGTGAAACTATCCAACGCATGATCTGGAGCTGGCGACGGTGATCTTTGCCTTGAAAATCTGGCGGCATTATCTCTATGGAGAGAAATGTGAGATGTATACTGACCACAAGAGTCTTAAATATATATTCACACATAAAGAGCTTAATATGCACCAGAGAATATGGATAGAGCTCATCAAGGATTATGACTGTTCAATACATTACCACCCTGGGAAAGCGAACAAGGTGGCGGATGCCCTAATTAGAAATGATCCAGTGATTCTATCAATGATGAGAATTGAGAAGGATCCAATCTTCTTAGACTTGATGAAGATGGATGTGGGAATCATAAAGAAGGGAACATCATCAATCATTTCACAAATGATTGCTCAACCATCTCTTTTGGAAAGGTTAAAGGATGCTCAAAAGGATGATGTGGGAATTCAAGAAAAAGTGGAAGCTATCAAAAAGGGGAAATCCTCAGAGTTTAATGTTAATGAATAAGGAATTGTGCATTTTGGGAAAAGACTATGTGTTCCATCAAGTCTGGAGCTGAAGAAGGAACTTTTGGATGATGCACATAGTTCAAATTTCTCTATTCACCCAGGGAGCACAAAGATGTATCGAGATCTACAAGAAAACTTTTGGTGGGATAATATGAAGAAGTAGATCACTGAATATACATCAAAGTGCCTGGTGTGTTAGTAAGTGAAGGCAGAGAAGCAGAATTCTAAGGGGATGATGCAACCATTTCCCATACCAGAATGGAAATGGGATAACATCACCATGGACTTTGTCACCGGACTTCCGAGGACATCCAAAGGCAACAATGCAATCTGGGTTTTTGTGTATCGTCTTACAAAGACTGCACACTTCATTGCTATTCGGGAGGATTTCTCATTGGATCAACTGGCACGGATATATATTAGGGAAGTGGTAAGGTTTCATGGAGTACCACTATCAATTGTGTCCGACCGAGATCCAAGATTCACCTCTAAGTTTTGGAAGAGTCTTCAACATACTCTGAATACTGAACTGAACTTTATTACGGCCTATCATCCTCAAACTGATGTCCAATCAGAGAGGACTATCCAAAAACTTGAGGATATATTGATAGCATGCTCAATGGAATTTAAAGGAGGATGGGATCAACATCTTCCTCTGGTTGAGTTCTTTTATAATAACAGTTTCCACTCGAGCATCCAAATAGCACCCTATGAAGCCCTTTATGGGAAAAGGTGTAGAACACTGGCATATTGGGATGAGGTCAGTGAACGTAAGCTTCTTGGACCATAAATGGTCGAAGAAATGGTGGAGAAGGTGAAAACCATTCAGCAGCATATCAAGGCAGCCTAGAGTCGACAGAAGAGTTATGCAGATAATCGTCGACGAGACCTTGAGTTTAAATTTGGAGACATGGTGTTTTTACGCATATCTCTGTGGAAGAAGGTCATGAGTTTTGTAAAGAAATGGAAGTTAATTACAAGGTACATAGGCCCCTTCGAGATTCTTGATCGTGTTGGGGATGTGGCCTATCGACTATCACTTTCACCTACTATGGCCAAGGTGCATGATGTCTTTCATGTATCCCTCTTA
The DNA here is from genome assembly GCA_963277665.1 of Viscum album. Taxonomy (NCBI): domain Eukaryota; kingdom Viridiplantae; phylum Streptophyta; class Magnoliopsida; order Santalales; family Viscaceae; genus Viscum; species Viscum album. The sequence goes on along the minus strand of OY728160.1, from coordinate 1,888,816,232 downwards.
AGTAAGTACATATCGGACCCTTCACATGTACTCTCTTCCGAGGTGGTACAATTGTAAGATGATCTTTCTTATGAGGAGCAACCAGTGAAGATCTTAGATCGTAGAGAAAAAGTTCTGCGAAATAAGAAAATTCCCCTCGTCAAGGTGTTTTGGAGAAACCACAAGTTTGAAGAAGCGAATTGGGAGTCAGAGGATATGATGAAGCTTAGTTACCCACATTTGTTTTAGTGTGGGAAAAGGAAAATTTTGAGGGCGAAATTTCTTAAGGGGGAATATTGTAACGACCCAAAGTTTCATTAATGGAAAATACCTCTTGATCCAGTTAAATGTCTCTTTATGAAAAATGTTTTTATAAGATGTCAACTTCTTTGGTTTCATGTTAAAAATTTTGACCGTTGTTAATATAGTCGTTGAACAGTGATCACATGATTAGTATAAATGTAAGGCTTTAACGAACCCAATTTTTACTCAGGCAAAGGAAGTGATGGCCTCATCCAGTAGAATTTCCCCATACGAAGCCCATTTTTCAGAGCTCGGAAAAGAGGTGGCGTCTTTGGGCTTCACCCTTGACCAAGCCCAAGCTGAGCTTCATTATGTCAAGCTCGAATGTGACCGTCTACAGGAAAATTGGAAGTTGATTGAAATTACCACTCGAGCGATGTTATCTGAGCCGCCCCAAGAGTCTGTCACTATTCCACACCTTACCCTTAGGTCTTATGCAGCTGTTTTAAGGGGTTATGTAACAAATAAGTAGTACTATTTTCATGTACATTATTTTTGTATATAATAATGAATATAATTTCTAGTCATTTTTGATACATTGTAAATAGTTTTTAAAGTACAAATGGTGTTTTTAATTATTATTTAATTAAGAAATCTATTTTATTAAATTAAGGGATTTTTGAATTAAATAATATTTTAATAAAATATTATTAATATTAAATTAATTTTTATTAAATATAAATGATCATATAAATTTATGAATGCAATTAAATTTTTTATTAAGGTTTGAAAGCCATTTCTGTCAAAACCCGTGAATTTTCGATAAATGTTGGTTTTTATTTTAGAAGTGAAAATTAACATATTTAGAATTTTTTTTAGATAAAATAAATTTCATTTCTGGAATCAGGACGTCGAAATTATCCAATGGTTAATTTTTCATAATTTTCTGAGACAGTCAAATTTTTGGGTAAAAATTAAATACCATTTAATTATATAATGTGTTTTATGACATCATAATGACCCAATGGTGATGTAATAAAATACCATAATCCTTATGTTCGGCCAATATATGTTTTATCATTAAAATAATGTAATTTTGGGTTTGTTTGACTTACTTTTCAAAGCATTAATGAACCCCTCAAGACTTATTCAACACTTTGCCTTTTTAAATTAATTTCCATGGGAGTGTGACTCACCTCCACATAAGTAACCCTAATTTTTTAATAAGTTAGGACCTTGTCCTTGTAAAATATTTTTTTCCTCTTTCCTTTTCCAGAAACCATGGGAAAATACCATGGGATGGATTGTGGTTTGGATTATTTTAATATAAGGGGTCCCAAACCTAAATAATAAAGAATTCTCTCACCTTTCCTATATAAACCCACCCAATCTCCCACTTCCTCATCACTAAAATCCCTTGGAGTTCATCCAACCTCTGCCCTACTCTCTCTATAATCCTCCCAAGGTGCCCCAAGCTCCCAATAAGCCCCTCACAAGCCTCTCTCTAGCCTTTGGAAGCACACTTCCAAGTAAGGGTTTTTTCTTCCTTTCTCATTTTTGTCAATTTTCTTTAAGTTGTATTGCCCTTTTATTTTCAATTATGAATGTTGGGGTATGGTTTCGAACCTCCCCCATACTGCCCTCTTATTGTTTGAATGATGGGAGACCCCTTTCTCTCTCATTAAATGCCTCCCATGTACACCCGTTACTATGCCAAAATTCTGAAAGGAACTTCTCTCTCTTCTTTTACATTCAAGCAATACTTTTGTATCATGAATCTAAATTCCATTTCAATTTTTGGGACATGTATCTATATGACCTACTTACTGTTCATTACATGTCAATATGATGAGGAACCCCTTTATCTCTCGTCAACCTTTTTTTATGAATTCTTATGTCACGCCGTTACGTTGCCGAAATCGCACCGATTTTCTAAGCCAATGTCATTGTGTAGTGGATACAATGCCCATGTATCCATCAAGGGTATTCACCTTTATGCACATTTACTTATTGATTTTAAAGTTTCATGTATGAATTCCACATTCCTTTATCGTGGAATAAATGATTATGTTTTATAAATCCATGTTTTATGATCCATGTGGCACACTTATGCATGAAATGAAATGTTTAAGAAGGGTGCGCCCTTATAGCGCTCTAATGCATTGGGTAAAGTATAGTATCATGATACGTCAAGTGCAATGAGTGTTGACTCATGATAATTGAAGTGTAGAGAGGGTTTACTCGTGCTTCATGTGCAATGAGGGTTTACTCATGCTCCATGTGCAATGAGCCTTGGCTCATGCTAATTAAATGTTAAGTGTTGTTGCCACATTTCCATGTTATGATTATCATGCTTTATCATGCCTTTATGTTCATGTTTCTCTTATGATCTATTGACATGCCTATTGGCTAACATGTATTGTACTCCTCATGTTATTCCATGTGTACTCCCTTACTGGGCTTTATAGCTCACCCTTTTCTTATGCATGTCCTCGGGTTATCCCATGCAATGCTAAGTACGAGAGAATGTAGTGGTCATGTAAAGGAAGTTTTCAATAAAGATGTTGTATTTCATGTTTTAAGTTTTTATGTAATGATCCTAAGTCCCAAAGACACTAAACCTCTCGATCTTATTTGTCGTATCAAGTAAAGTTGTATGTAATAAAGCATGTTTAAGTTGTAATAAAAAGCAGGGTTGTCATAAGGCTATCTATACCAACCCTTTGGGTAGGATCTGTGGTGGACGATCCATGAGCTGCTTTTCACCTTTCAGTTGTTTTGTTCTTTTCAGTAGTACTTGTACTTTACAGTTGGGATTGTATTTCTGGCCCCTTTACTTTCCAACACTCACTTTCTATACAGTTTTAATTAGTGTTTTGTATCCAGTTGTGTGCTCTATTGTGTGTGTTTACAGTTATAAAGGCAATTCCTTCCCAGATTTAGGGAATTACACCTTTGGCGCTAGTCGCCAGCCCCTGGCCATTGGAAGGTGGGCTTGGGTTAATCACAGCACGGGACCCAGGGGATGGGTCGTAACAATATAAATATAATACCACTTTTTATTTTTTCTTTTTCACTCTCTAAAAACAATTATAACATCATTCATGGACGTGTGGAATACCACATCCTCGAAGTAATGTGATTCTTTATTCATCGCCACATAAAAAATAATTATATATATAAGTATATATAATTAAATAATATGGTATTTATGATATTATTATCATTATTAAAACATAAAATATTACCTACCTTCTTTCCATAATTATCATTGAAACAATAGAAACATTACTCATGCATATGTACGACCTACTGTCTCCATGATTGTAGAATTAGTTCATTTTTCATAAACATATCCAATGATGGGTTTCAAAAGTATAATTTATATATAAACTTTTATAATTATTCCATGATTATTATTCTAGATAAATTTAAATAATTATTTATTTGACCATAATCAACCTATAAAATTAAGTTTTGACACATAGTTTAAATATGGTAAAAACATCCAATGTAAACTTAATTGATTAACTAATTATATATAAAATATTTATAATTAAAATAAAATTAATAAAAAAATAAAAAAAACATGAATGTAAATAATAAAAATATTTTTATTATTCAAGAACATAAATACACAGGGTCCAAGTCGAACTCAATGTAAGGGTTTTTCTCATCACACATTTATTTCTATAAGATACATACTATATTCACCACTTTTTTGTGGTGTATATAATTCCCATGAATGTATTATATGATTTTTATTTTTAAATTTATGTGGATTTAAAAATATATTATAGGATATATCTTTTATGGGGATTTAGTTTGAATGTTACCAAAGTTGTAATGGATTTGTGTCATGATTCACCTTCTTTGAGATATTTATTATGTTATACACCTATCTTATTTAATGAGGTGTATATACTACCCCTTTGATATTTTATATCATGAATATCATTTTTTTATGATATTATATGTTTATTATAATTTTATACTTTCTTTGGGCTTATGATCCAATGTTACCATAGTGGTGAGTGTTTCATGATATAATCTCATTATTTTTTGGGATTTTCTGTGATTAAGTCTCTAATATTGGAATCTTATGATCTACCTCTCAATAATTGTCATAAAATTTAATCTCCTTTACTTATGTCATGAGAATACATGTTTTACATTCATTTTTATCTCTTTATGTACTCAATAATTCAAAAGAATTTTTTTATAAAAAATCACCTTTTTTATCGAAAACACTTTATCTTCCCAAACCATGTTTTCTAAAAATGTTTTCAAAATGGTTTTAAATTTTTTTTTTAAAATAAAAAAGGATATTTTCATCATGAAATATTTTAAATGATTTTTATAATCTTCCTATATAATCTTTCATGGTTATTTTTAAATCAAAGGATTTTCTGAATGGTTATAAGTTTAAAAAAATTGTTTTCAAAATGAAAAGTGTATTTTCCTCAAAATTCTCATTAATTATATTTTAATTATATTTATATTAATAAATGTTAAGAACCCTTTTCATCACCTATTATCAAGTTGAGATATTTTTTAGTGATTCGATCATCTTTCTTTCTCTGGATAGATGAATATTATTTCAAAGGGATTGTTATCAACCCCATTTATGTTCCACATATAATTTATGTTTTAAAGATATTGATATGAAAGACATGTATTTTACATTGGTTAATAATATTTTAATGGGTTTTATTTTGAAAAATATTTTTTCATTATTTCGGTTTTGCGTCTTGGACATTACTTATATGATAGGGCGTCCCAAATAGCACCAGGTGAGCCTGTTGTAGCTTATATGATGGGGTGTCCCAGATAGTTCCAGGTTCACTTGTTACAGATTATATGATGGGGTGACCTAGAGAGTTCTTGGTTATCCCGTTATAGCATATATGATGGGTGCACCCAGATATAGATCCAATTCATTTGGTAATGAATATGTTGGAATTCTTCCGTAGGGTTATTCCAATTAAAGGGGTTTTGAAAGGGTTTTATAAATATGAGGTTATAAGTTACTGAAAATAATTTTAATTGCTTACTATTGGTTTATAATGCTTCTTATGATCAATATTGATATCCCATTTCTCATGACTATGGATTATAATGACTCTTTAATTTTAAATTTTTCATATTTTATGATCTAAGTATTGATGGGTATGAGTTCTTTAATGATTTTCTCATGCACTATGATTTTTTTTTCATTTACCCTTATGCACTTCCTATGAAGATTAATGAAATTAAATTTTTAAGGATTATATTTACCCTTAATGAGAATTTTTGTTCATACTTCTTATGTGATCATCTTCCCCAAGTTTTAAAGAATGATTTTTGATGAATTATATCTAGAGTGTATTTTATATGGATGATGTTAATAGTCGAATGTGAAATAATAAAAATTGGGTATAACTGGAGATGATTTTAATATTTATGAACTAGTTATTTATGAATCCATGTTGATATGATTTTGTACTAATTCTATAAAACTCTAAACCTAAAAGGTACATGGGTATGTAATTGATCCAATAATTCTTTTTTATTTTGTAAGTTTTTATTTTCAAAAATTTGTTTACCTTATTTGGTATCAAAGCCTAAAATGTAAATTTTATGAATTTATTAATACATTTGGGAGTATGGGTCTTGGGTTGTAATAGTTGGTATTAGAGTAGTGTTTATATAAAATTAGTGATTATAGTGTTTTAATGGGAGGTTCTCTTAAGAGTTTTGTATATCATCATAGGTATAAAATTTTATTGATGATCATAAGTTCAAAGTCTTAGTAACCCTATTGAGGATATAAACGATGAGATCATAAAGTTACTAATGAAATTTTATAGAGGATTTTAATTGGGTTTTGGTATTTTTAACCCTATGATCAACATGAAGTTACATTTAGGGAGGAACTAATTTTTTTCATGTTTAATGAAAAAAATATACAACTTGAAAGATGGGTGATAGCATTTCACACTCGGAAAGGCCACGGGGCTTGAACCCACAATCATAGGGTGACAAGTGTGTAGTTCCTACCACTACCCTATGTAATTTCCTACTTATTATATCATTTTCACTGTTAATTATTCAGTTTATTTTGGAAACATATGGGATTTTATTTTATTAATAAATCTTGATTTATCTTGGAAGAATATATGATCAAATATTTCTAATCATTGGGTTTCGAACATATTCAGGAAATTTTTGATGAGTTTTAAGGATTTATGGAATTATTGGGATTGAAATTTGGGTATTAATATTGAAATTTTGAGATCAATGTATGAAGGTTTATTCATTTTGGGAACTATCTTACCATGTTCTAACTATTTTGGTTGTGGTTAATATTTGAAGATAGGAAAAATATATTACTATCCTCATTATAGTTATGTGGTCTTTAAAATTTTATTTTTTTACTTCATGCAAGAAAAAAATCATATTAAATACACATCATTGGAGAAAAATATGAGACATTGGTTTAAATTATTAGAATGATGAAATTCTACTCATCATGTAAGTATATTTACATATTCTCTTAGTATATATCGTAAGATAATTCCTAGAATATTTGAAAAGAATATTTAAACAAAATTATTATCATTGTACATTCAATTATAATGAACCAATGGTTTTTTTATTCATTACATATTTATGGTTTTTAGTTCCTTAACTTATCATTGATCATTCAATTGATTGAGATTAATAACCACAATCTCTCTCTATAATTATTTACGTTTTTCCTCTATTGTGATATTTTTCTTCCTATTTGGAAACATAGTCATGTGTTATTATAAATAAAATTCATAATTACTTTTTTCTCTTGTTATTGTTATGTTTTATTAACCATTTTTAGGATGTGGGTTTTTAACAAAAGTATTTTCAATGTCTAACCATTTATTACCAAGATAATGTCTAAATAATGAGGATGCAATTTATTAAATGTGGAGGATGAAACACCCTAATATTTTAAATGAAGAAAATTATATTTGATAGAATAAAAGAAATGAAATACTATATTCATCTTATTTTACATGTAATAATTTATTTATCTTGTCCTTCATGCAACCCTGATATTCTTATGTTCAACAATGTATTCAACATGCAACATCGAACTTAAAAGTCCCATGATAAATATTACCATTATAACCCATAAATTGGAATAGAATTTGTGAAGAGTATTAACTATATTATGAAAATATGGTTTTCATATAATATTTATAGACTAATTATTTATAAATAAAAATAAAACCCTTTTGAAAATAAAAGGAAATATTTCTCTAAAAAACTACTTTAATGTACACAAGATTTATTTGTAAAAAGAAATACAAATAATCACACTTTTGGATTATATTAATTAAATTTATATATAATATATTAAATATAATTATTAACATCCAACCTATGTTTTTTCAAGATATGATAAAAAAATAAATACTATTTTTTAATTAAAACTGTGTATTTTAAAAAAACATTTTGTCGCCTTTTTATGGTGCACTTATTTTAAATCTAATTTTTAAAAAACTTATAAAATTAAGTTGAAAAGTAAACATCATTTTTGGGGTCATAATATTAAAATTTAACTTTTCTAAAATATTGGTATTTCTTGAAAAAATAATGATTTTTTCGGTGAATAGTTAAAATGATGATTTTTTTAAAGAGTTTTTTATTTTCAATAAATTAAGTAATTAAAAAGTAAAAATATTTTTTTAATATTTTTTAAATTAAAAAATATATATATTTAATCCACCTAATTAATTTTAATCAAATCTATATTAGTTTTTAGTATAAGTTTTTATTTGGGTTGAAAGCTAGTTTTTTCTAAAAACTGTTTTAAAATGAATAATGGTTCTCCATTTTGATTAACTAAAATAATCCATAATAAGGAATATTTTAAATTAATTTTATATATTATATATCATTAAATATTAATTGAGATTTTATAAAATTATTAATATTATTTATACAGTTAATATAGAATAATCTTTTTCAAACAAATACTCTTCATAAAAACCCACAGTCTCGCTGCTTCTATGGGATTAATATTAATTTAAAATTTTCCACTTCTAGGAATTAAATTTGGAAAAATGGATTCTATATTATTAATTAGAATAATTTATAATTTTTTTATAATTAAAACATAATTTTTTACTAAATTTATTATTGAAAATAGTTAAAATTAATTACAGCAATTAAGGTAAAAATGAGTTTACATAGTGGTTAAACTTTAAACTTAAGGATCCAAATGACCTATAATCTTATCTAAAACCCATTTTATGGAAATAATTCAACATTATACCTTATAGTATCGATTTAGGTTCATTATTTTTGACTTATGACATAAAAAAAGAATGGATTGAATTCACTCTTTCAAACAATTACAGGTGTGACACTCACATCACTTATAAAAGGACACCACCTCGGTTCATATATTAAAACCAATAAATCCATTTTTATCAAACAATAAATACCCAAATAACTTCAAAAATCCCCTAAACTCATCCTATAATCCTTAATTTTTTCGTAAATTCAATCAAGGAAGACCTTTCATGCAAACTAAAAGGAGTTACCTAAAGAATAGGAAACATTAATCAACATGCATTTCAGTTTTATTTTTTCCTCCACCCATTCAATTATTATATATTATCATCATTATCCTTAATATAATTATATTTTTTATTTTTTTAACCTAAAAACACACACATTTCCATCAAATGGGTTATGAAATCATCGTGCATGTGTAAGACGGACTACAGCCTCGTGAATCGATTCCATTCGTTTTTCCTTTAAAACATATCAAGGATGGGAATAATTATGAATATATAGTTTATATATGATATGTTTAATAATAATATACCTTTGGAGTAATTTTTGATATACTAATTTTTAGGTTTCATTTTTTAAGGGATGTGATAATGTCGCTCGTGTGTACGGTTGATTACCACCTCACGAAGAGATGTGATTTGTTTTTTTCTGACGTGTGACATGTAAGGTAATAAGTTTAAATAAAATAAATATGTGTGATCTACATGAAATATTTATAATATTAATGAATTCTTTCTCATTCTAAAAATAGAATATATTTTTTTCTTTTTTCTTTTTCACTTAGTGAGAAAATTTATAACATCATTCGTGGATGTGTGGACTACCACCTCCTCGAAGCAATGTGATTCCTTTTTTCACCACCACATCACATAAATGTTATAAATAAGTATATATAATAAAATATTTTGTTATTTATGATATTATTATCATTATGATAAATAAATTATTACTTACCTTCATTCCATAATGATGATTTAGAAAATGGAAACTTCGTTCATAAGTTCGTACGACCTACTGTCTCTATGATCATAAGATTAGTTTATTTTTTATAAAATTAATTCAATATGGGTATAAAAAAGTATAATAAATACATAAATATGATAATTATTTCTTTATTATTATTCCGGATATGTTTAAATAATTACCACTTTGACTATAGTCAATCTACCACTGTAATTTTTGACACATAATTCAAATATGGTCAAAACATCAAACATAAACTTAATAAATTAAGTAATTGTATATAACATGATAATAAGTGAAATAAAATTAATAATAATATTTAAAAAAATTATTAATAATGTATATAATTAACATAAATTTATTATTCAGGATGATAAAGGCTAATGTGACAAGTCATACTCAAGGTAAGGGTTTTTCTCATCTCACTTTTATTTCTCTTAGATACATTACATATTCACCACTTATTTTTTCCATATGGTGTATATAATTACCATAAATATATTTTATTTTTATTATACATAAATTTATGGGTATTTTCATATCAATTTTATGAAAAATATTTCTTGGGGTTTACGGTTATAATGTTCCCTTACTTGATAGGTTTCTTATGTTATAAAACTATCTTCTTTTATGGGGTTTATACACTACCCTATTTACATGGTATATAATTAATATATTTATTTTAATGATATTCTAAGTCTCATTTAATGTTTTTATTTCATTGTTATTATGATTCAATGTTACCAAAGTGTTCAAAGTTTTATTTTACAATCTTATCATTTATCGGGATGTATTATGATTAATTCCCCACTAATGAAATATTATGATCTACCTCTAAATAATTCACAAGGAATTTCCTATACTATTTTTATGTAATGAGAATAAATTTTTTCCATTTATTTTCCTCTATTTATATACTCAAGATTTTAAAAGAATTATTTTATGAAAAATTTTATTTTCGATCGAAAACACTTTTTCTTTCAAAACCATATTTTCTAAAAATGTTTTCAAAAATGTTTTAAATTTTTTTTTCAAATTTGAAATATTATTTTCCTCAATAATTTGTTTAATTTTTTTCCAAATATTCCTTTATAATATTTTATTTATATTTTCTAATAAATGGATTTTCAAAATGATTTATGTTTTAAAAAAAGATTTTAACAATGAAAATTGGGTTTTAATCAAGAAAAATTAATGATATATTAAAGGTATTTCAACTCATAAATGTCAAAAAAAAATGTTCTTACCTATGTTAATATGGGTATATTTTATAGTGATACAACCCTCATTATTTCTCTATATGGATTAATATTTTTTCCAAGAAATTATTTTGAAACAGATTTCTTTCCCACAAGCTAATTATGCTTAAAAGATATTGATATGAAACCCATTTCTTTTCTATGGGTTAATCATTTTTTCATATTTTTTATGATGAAAAATAACTATAAATTATTCCTTTTTTGGTTCTAGGACATTACTTATATGATTGGGAGGATAAATAATGTCGGGTGATCCCGTTAAATCTTATATGATGGGGTGTCCTCGAAAGCACATGCTGAGCCTGTTATAGCTTATATGATGGGGAAACCTGGATAGTGTTAGGTGAGCCTTTTATTTCTTATACAATGGGTGATCCCATATATCACTCTAATAAATTGGATAATTATTATATTTGAATTCAACTATGTAGTTATTCTAATTAAAAGTGTTTTGAAAGGGTTTTGTAAATATGATATCCAAATAATTAAAAAGGGATTTAATTTATTTGTTTTGGTTTTATCATGTTTATTATATTCAAGATTCATATCATATGGCTCATTATTATTTAATATAATAACTCTTACATTTTCAATGTTTTAATATTTGGTGATCCAATTATGTATGGGTATTATTTATTTTATGATTAACTCATGCACTATGATTTTGTCATCAAACCCTTATGAACTTATTATTCTCATTGATCACATGAAATTGTTAATTCTTATGTTTACCCTTAATAAGAATTCGAGCACACCCTTATTATTTTTTCATCTTACCTATGTTATAAATAATAAGGTTGGATTAATTGTGTCTAAAATGGATTTCATATTAACGATGTGGATAACCTAACGTAAAATTTGAAGATTTGGGTTTAATGAGACAAGATGTTCATCTTTATTAACTAGTATTTTATGAATACAAATTGATATGTGTTGGTAATAATACTATAAAACTATAAAACTAAAATTTCCAATTGTATGTAAGTGAACCAATATTTTTTTGATGTTGTATTTTTTTATTGGAAAAAATTGGTTCACCTTCTTCGGTATCAAAGCCAAAAATGTAATGTTTCTGAATCTAGAACCTCATATATGAGTGTGGATCATGGTTTTTTATAACTATTAACTCATAAAAAACAAACCTAATGTGATTAGGGTTGAAACATTTCAAGACAAAGGCTTTTGGAAAAGTTTGTAAGTCATTTAACACATTATATTCTAAGTTTAACCACTAAGTAAACTCATTTTTACATTAATCACTATAATTTTTTTATTTTTTTCTCTAAAAATTTTGGAAAAAAATTAAATTGGCCTAATTATATAATATAAATTAGGATGATTCCAAAAAAAAGGATCCATTTGGCCAAATTCTACTCACATAAGTGGAAAATTTTATTTTAAAATTAATACCGCATATGGGAGGAGAAAGAAGGTTTTTAAAGTGAAAATGTTAAAAAGTTTGTAATATTGTTATATCAATATTCAATATGAAAATAATTACAATGACATAAATTAGATTAAATGATATAAAATTAAACTAATTTTACTTTAAAACAAATTTAAATTAAATTTTAACATTATAAATTTTTTAAACCAAAAGACGATTTTCAATTAAAATCTTGTACTTTACGATGTTCATCAAAAATTAAACATCTCATAAAAATAAAAAAAATAAAGATAAGATAATTTTGGTGTTCCTATTTAAAAAATGATGGTTATTTTTTCAAATAAATTTTATAAAAGTGGTAAAAATTAATTTTAATTTAAGCGTTAAAAGAATGATTTAAACTGTATTTTAGAAATATATTGTTTATAAAAAACATTTTCTTTTATTTTAAATTATTATTATTTTATTTATAATCAATATGTAAAAAATAGATGTTTGTAAACTATATATTTTCATAAGTTAGTTATTCTTATTCTTTCCCACCATACTAAGATATAATATGTAATTTGCATATAATAATATTAATAATATGTTGTTGTTTAGTATAATATGTTATTACATGTAACACAAGATTCTAAAGAAACTTGTGATTGCGTGTAACACAAGATTTTGAATAATCCTATTACTTTATATAACACAAGATAAATATAGTTTTGTCTTTCCCATACACTATTGAATAAGATATTATTTTTTTATAATTTTTTGGTTTTACAATGGTTTCAAATAAAGAATGTATTTAGAAAAAGATAGAGGAAAATGAACGTGACATATTAAAAATAACATTCCATAAATATTCTATATATTTTTTTATAAAATAGATGTCATAGATAATATCACAATTCATTTTCAACCATTCCTAAAAATAATTCAAATTTTTTAATATATTATATAAAAATTCATATAATAATAGAACATGAATTACATCAAAAAATGATATAAACATTAATAGTATTCCAAATAGCACATAACGGTCATGGAGGTGGTAACAATTTTTTATTCCATTTAGGTTAAAAATAACATTCTGTTACATCATTCAAAAAAGTCAAAATGTTGTGATTGTAAAAAATAAAGAATATTCCATTTAAACCCTTTTAATGAATGAAAAATATAGTGAAAAAAATACCATATCCTATAATTTATAAGTAGATAAAAACTTCTTCAAAATATATTGAATAATTTGTATATGTAAGAGAATGATCCCAAATAGAAAAATTAAAATAAGGTATATTTTACTTTTAAAAATTCTTTCAAACTTTGAGTTAAAAATAGATGAAATGTTGGATGGAAAAAAAATGAAAACCATGGAAATAACTAAATGTGAGATAAATAGATGGATTATAAGGAATTAAATAGAATATTAATACTCCAAAATAAAATTAAACATGAATAATATGAATAAGTGTTATATTTTAAAATAAATCCTTATGTTATAAATAACATTTTAATCATAAACCCTTATAAGAAAATACATGAACAGAAATATTAATTACCATGAATAAATAATAATTAAGTATATATTATTTTAAAGGGTTATTGTATACACCATTTAAAATAAATTAGTTTAATAATATAAAAAATTTCTCAATGGAGTGGAAATGAGACAAAAAACCCTTAACTTGAATTCCTATTTGTTTATATACTATATATCCTCATGAATAATCAATTAAAAACTAATAAGTACATTATTAAGAAAATTATCATTTATATTACATTTTTATAGTCCTTTTATTGTCATTTTACATAAATTCATTGTATAGTTATTTCATACATCGACCACTTATGGTTGTTTAGTCAGTTTCTTAAAATTAATTCTCTATATTGATTATGGATAAAGGACTAATAAAATTTTTATATAATCTTGATAATTTTAATAATTAAATTAATATGAATATTATTCCTTTTATAAAATTTTATAATAACCTATGAGGAGTGGTAATTGAAAAATAAAATACATTGTTCATGGTTGTGGTACTCTATGCCTATGCATGATGACAATTATATTTTCTTATTGATTATAATGGAATGAAATTACATAATGATTAATCTTTATAGAAAATATTTATTCCTTAAATGTCATATATATTCATCAAATATATTCTTTTGGTCATCTATATAAAGAGTAAATGAAAAATGAATCACATCGCTTCATATAGGTGGAAATCCACATATATGCATGAGTGACGATATTATTCTACAACGGATGGAAGGGTAAGAAGGGAGATGTTATTTTTTCATTAAAAATATTAATTATTATATTAGTATTATATATGTGTGTGTGTTAAATTCATTTTTATAACCATCCATTTGATTCAGAGATGAAAATTGATACACATCACTTCATTAAAATGTTTATATGTACGTACACATGAGTGTTGATTTCATTTCTCATTAGATGAAAAAGAATGTGGAGAAGGGTTCTAAAATAATTATATTAAAATTTAAATACATTTTAGATACATGTTTTATTATATAAAAATGTTACTAATTGGTTTAAAGAATGTTTAATAGGAAGTAAACACAAAAATCTTGATTAATATGTATACCTATTCTTTTGAAAACATCCTTTGTCTCACACCATAAACCTTTATGGGTTGGTCTTTTGGTGAGACCCAAACCTCCAAGAAGTGGTTAAGTAATTTTGGAGAATATTTTGAAAGGGATTGTATATTCTAGATTACTCAATGATTATGAATAATAGCGAAGAGAATGTTCCCTTTTATAAGTGTAGTGGGTGGAAAATGTGCACCTACTTGAAACATTATTAAAACATATCTAACCACCTCAAGTAATGTGGCTCAAAGTTTTAATAATTTCAAATATGATAATTATAAGGATGAAATAAAAAAACCAATCAGATTTAGGATATTTTCTTATGTTATCATTAATCCATATTAAATTACTTTATCCTTTTAAACATATTTTACCCTTAACCATGGTGATATTTTTTTACCATGGTTCTTATTCATTATAACCCAAAATGAAATTGAACTCATTAAAAAATTATAATATTCTAATAAAAATATATAAAATTGATTATATAGGATTCATGTTCTTGTAGTTTTAGAAATTACTTTTATTATGTGTTCATAAAATGATATGAAAACCTATTTTATACCAAAATTTCCCCTTAAATATTTAACTGTTCTTAAACTTATATGATTAAATTCATTTAATTAAAAATATATAATTAATATCCTTTTTAAAAACAAAAAATGTGTATTGATTGTTTTTTTCAATATATATTTTATAATTTGGATACACTTATTCATAACCACCAATCCAACTTCTAGGTTATAATGGTCACATATAAAAAAATAATTATATAATGTAATGTAGTTTTTTAAGCTCAAAGTTACATTTATCTTAGGATATTGTAACTAGTATTCATAAAATAAGATGTTTGGGTATTACAACATCTGATACTACAGTACAATGGAATAAATCAAGATCTTATGGATTTATGTAAAGGTTGTTTTTGTTTATCTCATTTAACTTATATGATAAGAGATGTTTTCTGTTTAATAATTTTTACTATGAATAATGTGAGATAATATATTATATGACCCCTATTTTTCATTACAAAAATTCAATAACATATTTTTAAATTGATACATGGAAAAAAAATTATTTCACTAGTATATAACATTTTTCTAATGTTTCAAAATATGAGGTAAGGAGATCCTTTCACCCATTAGTGGTAAATCTTAATAAATAAAGTCTTTCTTTTAGATTAAAATGACCCAAACACATATAGTACCATATATGATATGGAAAAAAATAGTTTATTTGATAAAAATTTCTATAAAATGGAAATATGTAAAATTTCAAAAAACTAAAGAGATTTGATATCATAGATCGATATTCTGAAGAGAATATTATTTCTAAATGGATAAAGGGATTAAGTCTGAATATAGATAATTTTAATTAAAAAATTAGAGATTATAATAGAATAAATATAATATTATTTTCACTTAATATCCAAATGAGTTTATGATATATGTCATGATAAATTTAAATGTAAATATTTAGATTTAGCTATTATAAGAACATGAATATAAATATTTCCAATAGTGTTTTATAGATCAAAATTAAAAGTGAACTATACCTAATATCCAAAAATATTTTTCTAGTATGAAAATAAATATAAATGAAAATTATTACATTTAATTAACATAATGTAGTAAATTTCATTATATCCTAAAATTGTCTAGTATATTCTTATATGCAATATTTTTAATAGTTATATTATTTTCCATTAGATCTTATATAAATGTATGATTTAGAATTTTCCAAGGATGATTATTCTAAGACTTTAAATATTTCAATGTATACAACCAAATTCAACATCACAACACAAGATGTTGTGGATGTAAGGAGGTTTTATGTGTTTATAAGGTTGATCATTCATAAATAAATCATAAATCTCACCATTATTCAAACTTACACCAAATATAGTTTTAACTAAATTATTTACTGGGAGTTTTTTATTAGATAGATCCATAATGTTGTGGTAAGAATTATTTATAGATGAAATTAGTTAACAATACCCCAAAAATTAAAGCACTAAAAAGGATAATCTGGAGTCCTATAATATTTGATATGATAAATAAGTTCTTATATTGTGATTGTTAAAAAATACAAAAAATAATATAAGACTATAAAATGAATCATATAAAATGATATAACCACATTATAAATATTTTATGTTGGTAGTATATAATTATATATTGATATATATATCATGAATTTTAATGATAATTCTCCTCAAAATGTGATACTTTTAGACTCCCATTATTATTATTCATCATTGAGTATTGTATATTATAAATTCCAAGGTTATTGATAGTATGATTATTGTATTTTTATTTGAAATATGATCACAAGGCATCAAATTTTCTTTTTCACATTGGATAACCCACATAGTATACAATATTGAGTGTAATATACTCTATCTTTGGTATATGTGTGGTGTATGGATCATATTGAGAGTCTCCAATACCTGAGGTCAGTGTGTTACCTAGGATAAAAACCTTCATAACTTGATAACTTTATTTTTAAATCCTTGAGGCAAACCTAATAAGGGAAAAATGGATTTTTTTTTTTGGATCATGTAATTGATTAGAGCTCATCCAAACTGGGAATTGTCCTCTTGTATGTTGAGTACGACTTTTAGGTGCTCGATTGAGATAGGATATGTAGTGTGTGACTAGAAAATGATTTTATATATGATTTTATTATCTATTTTAATGATGGTTATGTTATATGATCATCTACAAAGGTGAATAACATATGACATATTCATCTACATGTTTACGGTAAACTCAATGAGTCAATAATGTATGTGTAAGATATATGGGATTAACATACTCCTTGTCAAATAGTCACTTTATTCATTGAACAAATAGAACATATATGTATAAGTTATATCATGCGATGGAATTGTTGGACAATGGTATGAATACACATGTGTTTGGTAGTGATATCTCAAGATCCATTTGTTACTTGAGTTACATTGAAGATTTGGTAAAGGCTGGTCATTTATTAAATTTATAGATCTGATGATTTGATATATGTTGTCAATGGTAAAAATGAATAAGGTGCCAAATTTGTTTCCTACTAAATTAATATTGATTTTAATATAGAGCACTGACCTAAAAGTGTATTAGAGTTAATCCAAAAGTGTTTTGGATGGGTATTTACAAATTATTTTATATCATGAAATATACAATGAAGCAAATGAAATCTTTCTATATAGGTTTTAGAAGATATACAAATGGTTTTTGGATACGAATTCACATGTAATCGTATATGATATAAAAAAAGGTGTAATTGGAATAATATTGTTATGATTTAATGCAAGTTTGAGGTTGAAGGAGATTTAATGAAAAGATTAATTACATATTATGTAATATGAATATATCTCTAAATATATGTTCACAAAAAAATAAATATCATAAAAAAATTCTAACATAAATACAATAAATAATAGAATAAAAGGAATAAATTTAGTTTTTTCATAACCTTTTTATCCTGAACATTGATATTTATACAAACCTGAGGGAAGGATTTAACTACTATGACTTTTAGGTACAGAAAATTGGACAAACAAGGAGGAGAATAGATGATGAAGACAAAAGAGGTACAAAATACACGATTTACCATTGAGATACATATTAAATTTATAGAGGAGGACTAGGGAATAAAAAATGATACAGATGGAGTCCTCGTAGAGCACTATCATCACCTCTCAAAAATTAAAAGAAATGAATTTTCGATCCAAAATTTAAATGGTAATATCAAAATACAAAAGTTAAATTCTATATAGAAAACATAGTTAGGCCACATAGTTTATCAAAACATGAATCAAACATGAATAGGTTTTTGTATAGAATTGAACCACCTATAGATTTGGGATAAATGGTTTCCTGAATTGTGTACTAATAATGCATCCTCAATTGGATTGTAAATTCCAAGAAAACAAAGTTTGTGTGGGTAGTTTTTCCTAGCCATGAACCTATCATCAAACCTATTAAATTTCCAAAACATTTAAAATATCAAATCCAATATCTTCCAAACTCATAGAAATTATTAATTAAAATAAAATAATATAGAAAAGTGACATTAGGATTTAACAATTCTTCCAACCATTCCACATTCTATCTCCAAAAATTCATCAATAAAATAAATAATTTAGATGATCAAAATAATATTTTCAAAATTAAGGATTAATGTTATCTTAAGATGATTTAATCTTATACATAGAATATGAATAATTTATTTTACATGATAGACATACTATTATATTCCAAATTTACCAATATATATATATATATGATGAAATAAACTAACTAATATCCAATTCAACAATTGAGGGTGATGTATAAAATAGGTCCATTAGAAAATAGAATACAAGATGATAAATCATTTTTAAAAATGATTAATGAAGTTAGAAGTATATAATATCATGAATCTATTAATATTTTCACGATAAGTTCCACATATCAATAGAATTTACCATAAAATGGCATAAGGTGGATTTGAAGTGTTATGATGTTTGTGGATACATATACATGAAATCAAATAAATTGATTCCATTTTTTAATGCATTCAATGTTTTTTTCTGAATCCTTATAAAAACAAGGAAATTTTGAATTCAATGGGAAGGTATAGGCTTCACAAAATATCCTATGTAAAACAATTTAATGCGATAGAAAATTACTGATCTCAAAATTATTATAGACTATCAATACTAATTATTTATATCACAATATATACTAGTGGTATCCAGTTGAACTATCTCATTAGGAAAATTGATACACATGGTAACAGTTTGCTAGAAGGTAGTGAGAAACTATTTCTCACACCATCAAATATTATTTAACTTATAATAGAAAAATTATTAAACTATATTGCCCTCGGAATACTATAATAAGTTAACTATTTGAAACATCAAAAATTTCTCTTGATAAGGAAAATATAAAAAAAAATATTGATATTAAATAAACTGGAAAAAAATATATTTTCAAATCATTATGGAAAGAGGTATTGTACTAAAAAATAAATATTTCAATTTTATTTATTTATAATGGGGAAAATTTAATAAGTTTATATCCTATTTCAGATTTAATGAACACATGTTATTTAATAAATTTTTTCAATTATTTTGGTTATGTCTAATCATTCTCCCTTCACCGATAAATAATATTTTAAAATTTATGAGTGTAAACTAATCAAACACATGAAAAAATTACATAAAAGTACTTTTAATAAGTGGAATTATAGTCAAATAATTTTTCACATGAAAATAAAAAAATATATAGTTTATTTATCGGAGGAATGATAATATAATAATAAATATCTTCACATCATCGAAAATTGTCTACATAGGTTTATCATTCTTACCCTTTTCACAAGATAGAGTTACCTATATCACAATATATATAATACTATAACCATGCATAATGGACTACTCTATTAGAATATATTCCACTATAAACATCTTTATAAACATGCTTATGTAATAATTCAATTGGAATTTTAATGTAACTTCTAAAAAGATTAAAGGATCACCTCTTAAAAAAAGAGGCTTTAAAGATCCATTATTACCATCTCTAAAGAACAATCCAATATATTAGAAAAAATATCCAAAAATTACATTATCATTTGACCATTATTTTATATACTCATAAATTTTATTTTTTTCTTGGTTTTAATTATTCTGAATAATACCACATAATAAATATTTTATTGAATTATTATCAAGGATTGTAATCATCCAACTATTGTTAAATGATTGTATCCCACTATTCTAGACTTGGTCAATCTAGTTTTCCTATAGTGTCTTTTACTTTTGAGATTTTGGAAAATTTAAATTAATCAATGATTCTATAAATATTCTATAGTAAAATCCATTACCTCTAAAAAAATTGATCATAATGGATGACAGGTAAGTACTTCATTATGAATTCATATAAGTATTCAAATATTATATTAGTTCATGGATCTACACAATATTCAGGGCCTTGGATGAGGTGAGAAATCAAATTACTATAACTAGGCTCTTATGGTGACTATCAGGAAGTTAATAATCCAAAATAAACATTCCATAATTCATTAATACTATTCTTAGAGGAATAATGTAAATAAAACAATCTTTTAAAATTAATAAAAACATAGTTAAAGATTCACATTAAAAAAAATATATATAATCAAATGGTTTAAAAAAATAAATTATAAAATAAGAGAAAAAAATACAAAAAACATCATCAAAATATCCCTTTAAAACTAAATGATATTTTATAGGGTTCATAATTGTTTTAAATCTAGTCCACCCTACCAATATTCTTATGAAATGAAAAAATGAAAAAAAAAATATTTTAATCAAAAATTAATATACCATACTTATTCCATTTATTTTAGGATGATTTTCAAATTCATTATTCTGAAAAGAAAAATAATTTATAGTTATGAGATCTTAACATATACTTTAAGAATATTTTTTTTAAGAAATACTAAAATTTTTCCTCTAATGATCCATTAAAATTCAAAGAAAACATATTCTATTTAGAATCATTTTATAAAACCCAACAATATTTAAAAATCATATTATAAAACTCTTTTTTTATAATTGATTTTTAAATACTATGACTAAATAAATTAAAACCAATTATCAAATATTTCATTATAATAAAACCTAAATCTGTCATTTAATTTATTTTAATTAATCACAAATAACCCATAAAATATATAATAATAAAAGTAAAACTCAAAATAATTTAAAAGGTAACATGGTTTGGTAGACCATACACAAATTATAAAAATATTATAGGATGGTTTCCAGAATTATAAGAATGTTATTTGGATGGATTTCTAAAGAATTGATAGTAATTAGCTGCCTTGATAAATTATCCCCTATTTGATGTCCAAACTTGAATTGATTCAATATATTTGATAAAATAATTATACCATTGAGTATAAATATTAAAACATTCCTAATTTCTTGGTATTATATAAAATATATCTCAAATATGAGGTATAAATCTCA
This sequence comes from Viscum album, assembly GCA_963277665.1. Taxonomy (NCBI): domain Eukaryota; kingdom Viridiplantae; phylum Streptophyta; class Magnoliopsida; order Santalales; family Viscaceae; genus Viscum; species Viscum album. The sequence continues at coordinate 1,888,794,475 of OY728160.1, read as the reverse complement.
AATACCCATGGTAATTCAAAGTTAATTGTGAGAATGAATAGATAAATAATTGAAAAAACCCACCAATCGAATCCTGATATCTCTACCTAAAAGATTATATAAAATCCCAAATAACATAATATTTGATTGATTTAATTTTTCCTAAACTAATTTGGGTCAACATTTCATGTAATCTAAGTATATCTCATATAAAAACAGAATCATATCTTTTATCACCTTGGGCTAGAGACATGTTTTGAGGGTATCAACACTTTACCATTTGAATTATTTTAAAATATAAATTAATCAAATAAACCAATGGGATAATACTAATAAGAAAACATGATATATACATACTTTAGACTTTCATGAATAGTAAATAAGAACATTAAAATAGAGAGAACTCTAAAAAAGGTATAACAGTAAAATAATTATTTAATGTAAAACATTGATGATTTTTTTACCTTAATAAACTCCCTTTTTCCATTATTACCCTCTTTTTTTGAGTTGATCCATGGTTTTATAATTTAATGTGATCTTTGAGGAGATTTAGGAAGCTTTATAATGTTTTTTGAAACATTTTTCCAAAATTGGGGGCACTGGATAGTGGTTAAGGTGGTTTTTTTGTATGAGTGTTGTGGTTTTGAGGCCACTTCATATATTAAAGGGTTATTTCATAGTTATGTTTCCCCTTTATTTTGAAACTATAACATTAATTATGGAGGGTTTTTTGGTGAGGCAATTATGAGGTGTCATAGACAAGACTACAGAGACTATTTATGTGTCAGTTTCAGATAGCTACTCTACTTGTTTGGTATTTTGGATTTATTCCTTTTAATAGGATGCTAGAAAATTTATTAGGGGATTCTATTTTGTTTTGATTTGAGTTATTTGTATCATAATTAAATAGTGTAATTAAGGGGGGTTCAACAATTATTTTTATATAGATCGAGACCCTACAATAACCAATATTTTATCTTCTTTTAGAGTCATTATAGAGTTTTTAAGGGATATAGGGGTGACTATATTCTATATTACTCACTTTAGACCATATAAATTTTAGTATTAGAGATTTTTTAGGCTGTTTTATTCTACTTTACATAGTGTATTTAAATTTATGGTTATTTCTATGGTATGGTATCCTGTTCTACAACATGGTAATTCATGTCAATGTCATAGATATTCATATAATACCATTGTGGCTTCATCTAGTGAACCTATATTCCATATTGGTTCAATCTATGTTGTGGTGGTTATTTTTGGTATAACTACATATGATATTTACCTTCATGCACTGTGGATCCATCAAGAAATTCATGAATCCTTAAAACATGACATGAAGTATTCTTTTTATAGTGATTAACCTCAGGTAAAAATTAGTTTTGCCCTTATTCTTGTTACTCCTTTTTATAATCTTGAATCAATTTCATGTCGGATTAGAATCGCTTCTAGGAGTCATAATGGGGGATCATGTTCTGATGTGAGTGATAAAGTGGCTTAGTGATGACACCTTCGATGAACATTTATGTTGGAATTGAAAAACATGAGGTAAGATGTTTCTTAATTTTTTGGGAATTTTATAAGATGTTTTCATAATATGTTTTTATGCACTATTAACCATGTTTGTTATGTGTTTCATGTGGGTGTGTTGTGGCCATGAGAATTACTTGAATATTACCATGTAATTATGGGTAACTCTTGATGTTTTTTCTTGATATTCCTTATTATTATTTTTTATGAAATGTATTTCACATTTTGGTCCATACCCAATGGAACTATGTTTCAGGTATTATTATGATCATTTGGAGACTTGATGTTGGTAAGATTTGGACCACACATCCTTGAATGTTGGTATATCTATCCCTATAGATATATTTACTTAATTGGTTGGTTAAAAAATATAACACATTCCAATGGCCCTTAAGGAGGGAATGGATATCCCTATAGTAAAATGTGTATAAGTGTCTAGTTGGATGACTAGTACATGAAGCAGTCCAAAAATCATTAAATCCATGTGTGTCTATTCATGTGTAGGGATGTGCACAAGTGATTGGCTGGTAGATACTTGTTTCAGCTTCCAAAGAACATGGGCCAAGGGTTGATAAAGGACTATAGTCTGGGGATCAAAAAGGTGGAACATGTGGTGTTCTTGATAAAGACTACTATTATAGTGGGGTGAGAAGTGTTTCCTTTAACATGGTACTTAGTTTGACTTATTTGATATCCTTATCGACAATGACCTATGGTAGGTGGGGCTGCAGTATGTGTCTTCTTGGCCATCACACGATAACATTTCATATGTAAAATTATATTTTTATTTGAGAATTTAATTATGTTATGGAATAAACTATTATATATCATGTGAACTTATTTTAAGGAGTCACTGGTGGGTTTTTACTGAGCCTTGTACTTACACCACACTGAGGATTTTTAGAGATCTTATAGATTTCATAGAAATGGATCCAATGAAGGGAATATGACCAATGGAGGACTATTGAGAAGATGAGTAAAAAATTGGTAATAAACTAGGATATAATTTGTAGGTCTTATCTTTTTATTTGTTTGTTATCTATTGTTTCTTTACATGGTTTTTCTTCCTACATCGGGAGCCCATTGCCTCTTGTATGACTTGTATGATAACTTTTTTTCAACTACATTTCACTTTTTATTTATTATATTTTAATTATTTTACATATTAAATGAACTGATACTAAATATATAATCTCCCCACTGATATAAATCGACCATCTCTACTAGTTTGTAGCCTCTTTGGTATGGAGAGGCATGCATGAGGTCATGTGAACTCTATATCAAACCTATTAGTTCGGGTTGAGAGATTACAAAATGGTATCATAGGAATTATTCATATTTTATTTTAATGGTAAAATAGAGATAGTTGTTTGGGACATGGGTAGGGGAGTTTCCATGTGTCTGGCCATCACATGTGTATCAAGCCTTTGAATTACTAATGATGATATTTTTAATACTATTTTTATGATATTTTCAAGTGTATTCATACATCATGAATAGTAATTTAGGTTCATATGTCACATATATACCTACTATTGTGATTTATAGTAGTTCTTTATTTAATTCCATAAACTATGATTTTTTTTTGGGATTGGTTCTATGATTGTGTGATATATCTGATTTTAGATTTTTTATGATATATATTTATAGAAATTAATTAGTTAAACTAATAATGATATTGTGCTAGTATATATATGATTAAATTGACTAAAATTTTGGGATGGAGACCTGAGATATTTCTAGGAAGGGTACACTATGGGATATTGGAAGATTGAAAGGAAAAACCATTATGTGACCCAATAGATTGGATAATAATTGTTATGTTTCTAATGTTTATTATGAAATAGTGATTCCACCTCATAGTCTTTGGATGATACCACTGGGTCCGGCATCCTAGGATGCTCTTGTATTTCCACTCATGGTGTAGGATGATGTACCCAAACACAAAATAATTCTAGCATAGGTATTCAGGCTACAAAATCCATTAATAGGGTAATATTTTAGTTTTTTCCTATCTAAAGATGGATAGTTCATAGGACCATTTCTATAAATTCTCTATATTTCCATCACTATCACCCCCCATCATTCCACGATACTGGTGGTCCATAGGGTTCTATGTAATGGTTAGACTTTATTGAGAACATGTTAGAGTTTTTTTGAAATCCTAATGATGGGCAGGTGATTCTGGATACCATTATGTTCAATGGACCATGTAAGAGATGTTGGACTTGCATGATTCATGCAAGAAGATAAGAGTGTGTTACATGGTTGACCTTCAAGGAGCTGCTTTTTGAGTAGTAATTTCCTCACATGATCAAGATGGACTGCTCCATGGTGTTCATAGTGTTACGGCATGGTTCTATGACTGCCCCCATATACTCCACATGGTTTACCAAGATACCTCACTTTTCTACTATATTGGATGAGAATGAGGTACATATGGATTAGATGCTTGATATATTACTTTAACATGAGCTCGGATGTTAGTTTGGAGTCTTTGATCTGATGAAATACCCTAACCTTCTTCAGAAGTCCCATAACATTGAGAAGGGGGTAGAGGATGATAGGGTTTTAGGATTACTGTTGTCCTATAGTGGGATAGTAACTAAAATTTCTTTCACTACTTTGGGAGGTTCTTCGAATAGTAGGAAGTGTAAGTTATACTAGGAGTAACAGGGTTGCAAATAGTCTGGTCTGAGTATGATATATTAATTATATTCTATGGAATGTGATTTTAATAAGTTATATAGTCTTATGCATGGGGGGTTATAGTAGTGATTGTATGAATCCATATAAGGATTGAAACCATTGCTTCAAGGATTTTCATCTTTGAAAATTTTTCTTGATGGTCTCTCATAGGGGTACTGGGAGATCTGAGAAAGCTGGATGGTGGAGACCTCAACATATTGTGCAGACTTCCCAGACAAAAGTGACTTAGGGAAAAGGTCATAAAAATGAGACCAGATGAGTATACATGGAATACCATATTCTGGAATATTATGGATAGTGTAAATATTCTATTTGATGTATGTTCTTAATGAAATCCACATTATCTACTACTTTTTTATATTGGTGCTTCCCATTCCTTCATTTATGCACAAGTAGTTTATATAATTTAACTTCTTGTCATGATATCCCCTAACTTAGTCTCCCTTGATACATCATTGGATATGAATTTGGAAAATATATGGTGATTCCCATAATGCCTTATAATTTTCATCGGCTATGTAAATATGTATTAGTTAATTATTTTATCAATAATGATATTTGAGGTGATTCTCAACATGGATCAGATGACTAGTTTTCAGGAACACATTGAATACAATAAGAGTTGATTTTTGTTTAACATCTCCAATGGAAGATATGTTCATGATGGTCATAGGATAGGAACCATGATCAGGAAATGTTATTCTGGACTTGAGTCATCTCAAGATGATTACAGAATATACAGTGGGATTGGATCTTTTAGATGGACCATTGGTACCCCCCTTAACCTTTCCTCCAATCATGGATCTCTATTAGGATATAGTTTTAGATGAAGTCACAAGACTTCCCCTATAAATATGATTTATCATTGATATATATCTCTTTCCAGTTTCATAAATTTTTCTAATACCCCCTTATCATATAGAACCAATTGAGAAGATTGAGCTCAAAGTACAGCTTGAGGACATGGAGAATAGAAGAGTTATCTAGCTGAGTGCATCCCTGTGGGGTGCACCAGTGTTAATTTCTATGAAAGAGGGTAGTATTTTTAGACTCTAAGTTCATTAATGGAATCTGAACTATGTTATGGTGATGAACTAATATCCCTTTCAAAAGGTAGATGAACTTTTTGATTAATTATGGGGTTCCTAGTGGTTTTATAAGATTGTTATTCAATTTTTATATCATCATCTATGAGTTATATAGGATGACATTCCAAATAATGGTTCTCATGGAAAATATCAGTCTCCCCTACCTAGACATTTTCATTGTGGTATTTGTTCATGATATCCTCACCTACTCACCAACACTATAGTAGCATGACTAAAACCATGTGATAGTCATAAGTATGATTTGTGAAAATCGACATTACACCAAGGTGTTGAATTCTGAATGTTTTATATGGGATTAAATATTCATAGGGATGTTTTCTCTAAGAATGTAATGTCCATGCACACATAGAAAGTACAAGTCATGATTTCCTAGACACATCCCAGGAATTTTTTCAAGATAAGGATGTTTCTGGGTTTATCAAAATATTACCACATATTTATCTAAAACATATACGGGTTATCAACACCCATGAATACACTGATTAATATAGGAATTAAGTTCCACTAGTCAGAGTAGTGTGAATAGGTATTCCTTGAGCTAAATAAAAGGTTTATGGAAACTCCAGTAAGAATATTTCATGATCTTGGTATTTCTTATGTTTTGTAATGTGATGCATCAGGTGATCATCAGGGAGTGGCGTTAATATAGAGAGAGTATATAGTATATTATGGGTTACGTATGCTATTTCACCATGAGTGAAAATACCCTACCCATGACTTGGAGTTAGAATCCATAGTTCAATCTAAGATGTACAGGAAATGATATCTATTCAATGAGAGAATCGTTATTTACATAGTTTGTAAGGTGTTTTTCTATATTTTCATACATAGAGACCTAATCGTAAGAAAAGGTTATTAGGTGGAGTATCTTAATATTATTGACATTGGGATGATGTATACAACTATTAAGGGTATCATTTTTGTAGATTCTCTTAGACATAAGACATGGGTTGAGAGGGTGCTTGGTGAGAGGACTTATTAGGTGTAGTGGCACTTGATGGGTTTTTTGGATAAATTTAGGATGTATGTTTTGAGGACCATGGGTTGATGACTTTTACCCTATGGTTGTCACATCTTCTCAGGTATAATGGGTAAAGGTAAAATAAGATTTATCCCAACAGTGTACTGTGATATAATAACAGAATTCTAGAGGTTATCTGATATATGGGAGGTTATTGGGATATGATGATGTGATCCATCTATATGGGATAGTAGTAGTCCCCAAATTCATTATAGAAGAGTTGGTGATGGGTTACCATAGCTCATGATTGGAATTTTATCTAGTTGTGATGAGTATGTACCATGACTTCATGCAACAATTCTGGGATCCAAGGATGAAGAGAGAAATTGCAGTATTTGTTTCTTAGTGTATTACCTAATAGATAGTGAAGGCCAAGTATCAATGTCCTAGTGGATGGATCCACTCACTAATAGTACATGTGATAAATTAGAAGGAAATCATGATGAAATTTGTGATAGTTTTATTCAATAAAATTAGGGTTTGTGACCCTACTAGGGTTATTTTCAATTATATAATAAATGATTATCACTTCTTATTGATCTAAGAGACTCACTCAATGAATTAGATGTGAAAGATTTGCATTTTGAATATTATAAACATACATGCAATTCCCATGAACATTGTTTTAGATAGATATTCACAGTTTACTACATCATTTTGGTAGGGTATTCATATTTACCTAGGGAATCAGTTGATACTAATCATAGTGTACCATCCTCAAATAAATAGACAGTCAAAGTGGAAGACACACATATTAGAGGATATGCTTCATACATGAATTATTGACATTTATGGATCATGATATGACAATCTATACATTTTTTAGATTACATAAAACAATAGTTATGATTCTTTTATTTAGATGTAATCTTATAAGGATCTTTGTGGGGGTTGTTTCATTCACCAATTTGTTGCATAAGACTAGTGAGAAAGTAGTTTTGGGACCCTATTCATTATATGATACCTTCAAGTTACTGTATCTGATTTATAATTTATTTATCACTACTCATAGATTGGAGATATTGTAGGAATCTCATATGAGAAGAGATTTGGATTCTATTATAGGATATATAGTTTTCTTGTGAGTGAGTCCTCAGTTAGGGAACTACCATGTTAGGAATAAAGGAAAGAAATATCCATGTTTTTTTAGACCCTTTGAGATCACTAAGTGGGTTTTCACATTGGAATAACATCTGGACCTTCCTCCACATTATTTATGAATACATGATGTCTTCTACATTTTCATTGTTTCATAGGTACATGCCCAATACTGACATGTTATAGGAAGTAAGTAGGTTGAGTTAGAACTAGAAGCATTATTTTAGGAGCTTCTAATGTGGATTATAAACTGAAGTGAGAATTTACATTGACGTATGATGGTACCAATCATATAGATTCTATGGAAGTATTGGAGGATATAAGAGGAGACTTGGTAGTGAGAGGAAATCATTTGAGATTAGTATCCTTATTTTTTCAAATAGGTACAATAGAAATATTTCCCAAGGATGATAATTACTTAAAGGGGTATAATTCAAAAGAACAAAAACAAATTAGTTGTGAATACAAACCTTTTTTCCCTTATTTTCCTGAATGTTCTTGAGTTAAGAAATATTTTGGTAATGGAATGATGAATTGGAGGATCTTGAAAAATATTAGGTGTTTGTTTAGAATATTTTTTCCAAAATATGTGGAACAACACAATTATTAAGGTAGCTATACCAAAGTGTTGTTTGGTTTTGAGGCCATTTGATAGAGTAATGTGTTATTCCTTAGTGATGTTTTCTCTTAGAGTTTGTATTGTATCCATCACCAAGGAGGTCTATTTGGGGAGGATTAACCATAGTTACATAAACCATTGTACATAGTCCTTTTATACATTAATTTCAGAAATATGATCCTATCATTTGGCCTTCGGGAGTTATGCCTTTTATTAGACTGTAAGAAAATTGATTTGGAGATTATTTTTGAAATTGATTTAGGGAATTAATTTTGGAATTAAAGATGATAATTAATGAGGATTTTTTTAGTGGATTGATACTTTGAAAATAATGATCCTTACTATCCTTTTGGAATCATTCTATAATTCTGAATGGCTATAAAGGTGGTTCCACACCACAGTGATCGCATTAAACCACATCAGTTTGAGTTTCAGTAGGGTTTAATACCATTGTATTCCTCTTTGAGTAGTAGAGGTGGTTATTCGATGATTTTCATGCCACAGTACCCTATTATATGTTGTGGTGTTTTATTCTGATGTCACATTTATTTTTCCTTCCCCCTGGTGGTTTCTTCCAGTTCACTTCTACGCCTTAGTGGTGCACTCTTTTTTTTGTTTCACATACACCTCCACATCGCAGTCCCTTGCATGTGTCATGGAGCATTCAAAAATTCCAAGAGGCCATCCAATAGAACTTGAATTCCTATTTTAATAGTGATCAATCTTGGGAAATAATTGGTTCTACTCATTATCTTGTTTCTCAGTTCCTTAATCTAGAACCCAATAATTGATGGATTTTAATCAATTCAAGGAATCCTCAATGTGTGATCATGTTCATATGGGTGTGAGAACATGGTTTGGGATATGACATAATTGATGAGAATTTTTTTTGGAATTGAATAACATGATGTTTTTATTTCCTTACCATTTTTGTCATGTATATGATGATGACATGATTTTTTGTATATGTTTGATAAACATGTTCTTGTTATCTATTGTTTGTGGGTGTGTAGTTACAATTATACTTTCCTTATTTTTAACATATGATTATGTGTAACTACTTATTTTTTTCTTGATATTACATCATGTTCAATGTTATGACATCTAATTCTCATTCTGTAGAGTATCCTATGGAATTGTGTTGCATGAATAATGATGGCCAGGTGGATCCTTATGGTTGGTTTTTTGTAGTCCAAACTTCCTTAATGTAATGTGTGGTTATCCCTATAAAAGGATGTATATAATTGGTCAGAAAAAAAACTGATGTAGTTTAAATATCCTTAAGGGAATGGATGATTATCCTATAGATGTATGGGCATAAGTGGATGGTTGGATGGATAAAAGATGGCATAGTCTAAATGGATATAAAGGAAATCATATAAAACCCAATAGAGGTTTTTTCATATATGACTGTCTAGAAGATATCAAAATGGGCTTCCTATATTCATGGTCCATGGGTTTTAAAAAGACAGTTTACATGGGATTGAATAGGTAGAACATATAGTGTTCTTGATGGTTACCAATGTCAAGGTTGGTTGAGTGATTTTACCTTTAAGGATGTACTTGGTTTGACCTATCTGATATCCTTACTGTAAAATAGTTAAAGTAGGTGGGTTCGATGTTTGGGGAATCTTGTTTTATGCATGATAAATCGACACATGTATGATTATATGTTTATTTTAAAATATAATTATTTATTGGAATAAATTATTATTTATCATGTGAAATTATTTTAAGGATTCTTTTTTGGTTCCCTATAAATTCTGGTGATCACACCCTACTAGGGTGTTTTACTATGCTTATAGATTTAATGACTAAAGTCCTAGGTAAGGGAAAGGTCCCTTTGGTGGATAGCTAATATGTTTGGTTTAGATCTATTAGTAGACAGGAAAGGACTCTAGAGCACCCCACTATTTATTTATTTGTAATATTCTATTTTATTCACTTTTCTTAGATTGAAACATTAGGATCCCATTATCTCTTGTTTGATCTGTACACTGTCTTTTGATTTTGAATTGTTACTCTAATTAATTTTTATCTTTCTATTATTTTATCTATTCAATAACATGATACTAAGGGCATAGTATCACCACTTATATACATAGAACCTCGCTACTATTTTTGTCCCTTTGGATACATGGAGGCATTTATGAGTTCATATGGTACTTCGACACGAAAAAAATATTTTGGGTTCAGATGTTATAATGAATATCTAACAAAAAATCAAAAAATAAATAAATCTTAAATATATGTGATATGATCTTATAAATAAGGGGAAAATAAAAAAAATAGACTGAAATTTTCACTAAATTTTGCAATCATAAGGTAAACTAATAGTAAAATATATTAAATAGTAAAATATATTATGACTAAGGGTAACCATATAGACAAAACCAAAATCACTAATAAACATGAGAGAAAAATTACGTTTATAAAAAATATGAGAGTGATCTACCTAGAATTATAAGAACCACCAAGATTATATACAAACCATGATAAATACTTAGTGTGGGTGAAATTCCCCTATAGGAAGTCACTATGAAAAGTTTTTATGAAATTCAATTCATAAAAAATTTCACTAAATCATATCTGAACATATTTATAGAAAATATATTTTATTTTTTTCACATGATAGCTATAATAAAATAAAATCTGACACCATCCTCCAATTGAAATAAAATTATTGTTTAAAAAAACCAAATAAATTTTTATTTTGTACTTTTAAAAGTGAAATTGAAACCAAAATAGGTTTATAATTGAAAATAAGTATTACATGAGTATTTTTTAGGTAAGGATATAATGTAGTATTATTAAGAGTTAAAAATTAACATTCTATTATTACTTCAATTAAAATCATTTACTCATTAGTCAAAATATAACCAATAAAAAATATTAAGAGACATTTTAAAGAGATATAGATAATAATTTTTGGAATAAAAATAAATAATTTATGTCATAATGAATAACATCATTTCTCAAAGAAAAACATCAAAAACATTAGTAAAATTAATTTTCCAATTTTAAAAATGAGAATAAGTTAAAGTAAAAATTTTAAATAGATATATAGATAAAGGGGGATTTATTTATAATTATATTCATAACTAAACATTGTGGGTGTATACCTAGGTACCTAATATAGGTAAATCCTTGGAACCTTGTATAAATAAAAACCCATAACTAGATTTATATCTAACTATTTAAAAAATATATTTGGAAGAGACTCATCCTACCAAAACATGAGGCATAAAATGGGTGATACATGGTGATAAAAGCCACGAGCCATAGTTTTACCATTTACTAAATCATGTATGAACATATTTATAGAAAACATATTTTCTTTTTTTCACATGATAGCTATAATAAAATAAAATATTACACCATCCTCCAATTAAAATAAAATTATTGTTTAAAGAACCAAATAAATTTTTATTTTGTATTTTTAAAAGTGAAATTGAAACCAAAATATGTTTATAATTGAAAATAAGTATTACCGGAGTATTTTTTAGGTAAGGATATAATGTAGTATTATTAAGAGTTAAAAATTAACATTTTATTATTACTTCCTTAAATTAAAATCATTTACTCATTAGTAAAAATATAACCAATAGAAAAATATTAAGAGACATTTTATTAAGATATATACAATAATTGTTGGAATAAATATAAATAATTCATGTTAGATTGAATAACATCATTTCTTAAAGAAAAACATCAAAAACATTAGGAAAATTGATTTTCCAATTTTAAAAATGAGAATAAGTTAAGGTAAAAAAAATTAAATAGATATATAGGTAAAGGGGACTTATTTATAATTATATTCATAACTAAACATTGTGGGTGTATACCTAGGTACTTAATATAGGTAAATCCTTGTAACCTTGTATAAATAAAAACCCATAACTAGATTTAGATCTAACTATATAAGAAATCCATTTGTAAGAGACTCTTCCTACCAAAACATGAGGCATAAAATGGGTGAAACATGGTTATAAAATCCACAAGCCATAGTTTTACCATTTACTAACATAAATATTATTATGTGCTAACTAAAGATAGATCTAGTAGTGAGAGTATCCTTTGTAAACTATCGAGGTATCTATCCTAGATACCCTTCGAATATCAATGGACATTCCAATTAAATTTTAAAAGGGTTCCATGGAGACAATAATGATATCAAATTATATCAAAAAAATAAAACATCCCAAATATGATAAAACATCAAGAAAAAAAACTTTTTCAATTTTAGAATATAGAATAAAATTTTCAAAATATGAGATCAATATAATCGTATATAACTTCACATTATTGACCATACATATCAATTTTGTAAAATATATCCTGAAAACAATTATATTTTTTACAAATGGGCCCTTAAATTTCATAAATATAAACAATACCTGACATACACCCTAAAATATCAACCAAACATCTAATAATAATTTAAATCTCATTTCATCTCAAATTTATAACTCAACCATTTCATAAATATTTTAAAATTTTAAAAAATAATTGTATAGTTTAGTAATAATTTATTACAATCCAAAAAACACTTAAATTTTAATATATACCTTGAAATCATGATATATCCACTTTTAAAATCAATTATATATTAAACAATCATGAATCAACCTCCATAGGCCATGAAGCTGGTCATCTAACCAGATGGTTCTTATGTAATACCTTTGTTTCCTTCCCAACACCCCACATATGGTTACCTACTAATGTTATGTATTAGACTAATGAATTTCACCATAGGAAAATACATGTCCTTTGATTGTGCTTTATCATCACTCAAATATACCCTGAGAAAATGTCAAGTGGGTCACCCATCCTTGAACTACTCCATGAAAAGCACTCTAAAAATTATTTTCTAATTAGGTATGCCCCCGAAAGGAAAGGTTCACCTTGGTGACATAATTACTAATATTTACTCTTTTATGTATAAATTTTATAAGTGTGTTATATTTTCCCCATTTTTAAACAAAAACACCCTTGTTATGGACCCCAAACCTCAAACTCAATCTATTCCACTACACTTTAAATTTGATATTGTCTCCAATAACATTTGTAATGACCCAACCACTATGGGATATGAATCTGATCAAAAAACTTCATGGGTCTAATTTAATATCCTAGTAATATTCTAAACACACCATATGGTACTACCCATTAAGGTAACTTATCATACAATTGACTTTCCCTATCATCCATGACATATTCCTTCAGTGCAATTTATCCTTAATCACACTCACAATTTGAATTATCCAAGGAGGTCACCCATTATTACACTACTCGATACTAAACATGATCAACTATTTATTTTTAATCATGTATTATCTTGAAAAGAATTTTGTAAATCAGTGACATGTGTAGTGAAATATAAACTTTTATGTCACACTTATCAAAGGGTGTTATATAAAAATCCCATTAAAATTGACTTCTTTCTTAAAAGAGATCAATTACATTCCTATAAATATATAGAGTATGATAAAAGTAGTTCTTTTATGTATAATATTATAAAACCATTGAAATATCAATATTTAGATCATCTAACTACAAATAAATTAATTTGGATTTATAATGTGAATAAAAAAACACACATATATATAATTTTGATTATAATAGGGTTGATAAATCTCAACCATTATTTTTCATTTTAGGTATATAAATTTGAATAACAAAATATACCTTCATGAAATATGCATCATATATCTCTATCAAATAAGAGAAGTTATGGAAAGAATAAATATTAAAAATAAAAAAACATTAACAACCCTATAATTTATAAAAAAATCACTTGGGTTCAGCCACTAGGGTTAAACAACATGGAAGAAAAATGAGTATAATGGAAGTGGATGTTAAATGAATTGGAGGAGATAGTATTTACCTTGGAATTCCACTTGAAATATATGTAATAATACTTAGTAAGGATAAAAGTATGAAAATAGATATATATTATATATATTTTTATTCCTATTATGAAAAAAATAAGAAAAGAATTTCAGTCCTCTGGTAAAAATGGAAAAATAAAAATTTCAAATTATAAAATATTTTTAATCAACTTGGTTAAATCACACCAATTATAAAAAAATTCACAGACTTTGAAAATGATTGTTGAACAAATTTTACCATCTATAAGGTTGTGCTATATTGTTAATGAAACCTTATACTACCCATAAAATATCAACTAGAAGGTGGATTCATACATTACACAATTGGGATGAAATGTTACTCATATTTTTTCATCAACCATGTGACCTTGTAAATTTCCAAATATATTGTATGTAAAGATTTAGTCTCTTCAAAAAACAATGAAAAAAATAATTACATAAAGTAATACAAAAAATGTAAAATTATGGTTATAGTATATATATTCCCCATTATTAATTTGGATATTATAATGATTTCTTATTTTTATAATCAATGTGCCTTCTTGGTAAAGTGAATATCATGGCCTGACTAACCTAATTTTGTTACAATAATTTGATTGTTATTTAGTATTTTTTTCAACCAATAAATTCACAATTCTCAAATATTTGGAACTAATTTTGGATTTTCCCAAGATTTTGATCTTTAATAATTGATTATTCTCTAGTAATTAGACTCTTTCACTATCATAATTTCAATAATATAATATATAATACTTTCACCTTATGTGTTAAATTAATATGATATATCAAATGTAATATCTTTCTTAATCTCTTTCCATTAGATAACATTCTAATATTGAGCCATTCAAAGATAATTTTTTCATGATATTCTCTATAGTTTCTTATTCGTCGATGGTTGATAATCATGTTTTCAAATTCATTATATAAAGGATCTTTGTCACTATGTAATGTTAATAATTTGGTTTTTATTTTCATCTTGATTGATGACTCCATGAAATATGAATTTTCACTAATTTTTCAACTTATTAGGAACAACTTTTTTTTCATCAATGTATACTAAATGTATTTTAATTTATATCTAATAAAACTAAAATATTATTAATTGAAAACATAAAATTATTATCTATTACTTCATATATGAATAATTTTATTTTCTTCCATGAATTTATTCTTTTCTATGGAACATATATTTTTAGATTGTCCCACATTACTACAATATTAACACCAAATTTGAAAAGTAATCTTTTTGTCTTCTTTTGTGATACAACAAAATATTAGGTCTCAAATAATTCATTCTTAAATTATATAAGGGAATAATTTTAAACTTAATTAAATTTCATAGACTTTGGATTATCTTTAAGATTAAATCCTAGAATTTCTTATAAGTGTGATCACTATTATTATAGGAATTAATAAATCTTATATAATAATTTTTTAAATTATTCTATTTTACCATCTCATTAAATTTTGGTCTATTTTTATAATTTTATTTTACGTTTCATAGATCTTAGTTTGTACTAATGATTTTTCATCATGTTAATAACTTATCCATGAATATTATATAACATTTTATATAACTCATTCACTATGATAGTTATGATTTAAATTATTCATTCCTAATCATCTAGTTTTTTCATGATCTCGACGGACATCTCTATGTTATCTTGTTTTTTATCCTTGATTTTCTCAATCATGAAATTTTACTCATCATTATCTTTGTATAACTATTACATATATAATTTAGTGTCATATACCACTAAATTTGATTTCATTGTTTTCACTCTCTAAACATAATTCACATCTTAAGTAGCCTCTATCTCAATTTTTTGTAAAATAACTCTTTCCAAATCAGCTTTACCTTCCACATTGTCCTAATAGTTTGATATTTATTAACTAATATGACCAATAAGTCATATTTTTGATAATTATAGCCATTTTTATCTTACATTTTGGATTATTCAACATCATTAAATTCTTATAAGAGAAGTTTTTCATTTTAATTCATTTATTTTTAGTATTACTTCTGACCATTATATTTTATAATGATTTATTAATTTATTGATCGTAATTATCTTTATCTCATAACTTCATTGGATACTTTGCAACATGTTTTTTATCATTTTTACATCTAAAACTTTTGAACATAATATTTCTATTAGTTATTTCCATTTATCATTTTAATATTTGTGTAAGGTAACTAAATCACCACATAGAACTCCATCTCTTATAGATCATGATTTACATAAATATCATTCATAGTCTTGGTAATAATATTATGTTATGGCTCGTTTTTAGTAGGATATTCATCATTCATTATTATCTCATATACAATGATAATGAACTGTACTTATCCCATGGTTACCATCTTAGGAAATTATTGATTAATAAATCAAACATTCAAATTAAAACAGTTTGATATAATTTATAGTACATGCTTCAAAAAAATCACATATATAAGAATTTTTCCATGAATAGAAATGACTACCATAATAAAATTATCTTGATTTAATATTTCATCAATATTTTTGGTTGAGTGAATCCTCAAATATTTATCTCTATTCCATATAAAAAAATTATTAGACACTTTAACCATTCAATTTACTTTATAAATGTTTAAGAATTTATAATCTATGTCCTTCTAAAACATAAATGAGATCATTTTTAGGTAAATTATGATAAGGAACTCTACATATTTATCATTGAGAAAATTTTATTTGACATCAATCTCTCTATAATTTTTAACTTTCTAGTATTTTATTCCCTTGTTAATAATATCCACATTATTAATAATAGTTTATATATTTTTTCAAATTGATAATAAGTGGTGTTTCATTTAAATATTTAATAATTAAAAATTATACCCATTGAAGAACATCATTCCTTTATAGATAATCTTCACTACCAAATCTACTATAAGTTAAAAAACCATTAGAAAAAGGAATTTTTATACATAACATAACTTATTGTAACCACCATGTAATATACCCTAATATGGGGTGTCAAGTCAGGTAATTTAAATTAAAAAATTATTTTCATATGATTAATTATATCTCATTACTCCTAACCTATATCCATGAAATTTATAAAGTACATGAGATAGATAATATTTACATGATTTAACCATACTCATCAATGTTTATGAAGAATAAATTTATTTATGTGGTGGTATAAAAAATCACTAAGTTATCTAATTTTGTAGTGTATGGTGAAAACTCCCTATCTCTCTTGATTTTGAAACCTTTCTATTGTAGGCTCAATTCTCTCCCATGGGTATTAATGAATTACTAATTATATGTGAATGTGATGAAACATATAAAACCATTAACATAAATATCTTACAATTTATGTTGTCCCAAAAAAATCATAAATTTTCATTATTTTTATGAACTAAATATTCTATATATTTAATTTGGATGTATATCTCAATGATTTCCCATTATATCATTTTTTCATAATTATTTCTATGTAAATTTATATATTCTCCACTCTCTTCCTCCATGATTATATATTCTTCATATTTTTTTATATCCTGATAACATCCATACCCTGCCTTAAATTTCATGATATATGATCCTTGGTTAGTATTACAAAATATTTCATAAAACTCCCTTTATTATGGAAGATTTTGTCCCCCTTAATGAGTAGTAAATTACATCACTTTTTGTAGAACGATATCATCTTAAAATATTTTCATCATTCCAAATATTTTGTATATTAAAATCTAAATATATCTCAAAAACCATGTATTGTTTTTTTCTTTCATGGAGTTCTTATATTTAGTCAATAATATTTATGATATCCATGATAGGTCAACTAGATCTATCCTAAAAATTATGAAATTTATATATAAATTAAATCCAACAATGGTATTTAATAGGACATGTTCAAAATCAATATCATTTTTTCCTTGTAACCTCTGAAATTAGTATTTAATTCCTTTTCATTTTTATTTCTTGGAGTTAAATACTAATGGAACCCTTAATTAGATATATTCCTCTACCCAAACCATGGTTTAGCATCTTACCCTGAATTCCACTTAACATGGCCCCAAGAAGGTGTCCACAAGACCACAAGAGAGGCTCCACGAACACCAGAGTCTACTAACTAGAATCCATGGGCTAGGTTATGTCTGTGGGGAGACTATACCCTCATTGAATAGAGTTTATGGTAGAATTATATGAGAAATAAGAAACCACAAAACAAGTATCTTTATGAATAGGCCAGTAAATCACTGTAGAGGAAGCAATATGAACAACAGAAATCATTAGAACAATAATAAAAAAATTCAATCTAAATAAACAATAAGAGGAATATTATTAATAAACATATCCAACTAATTATGTTTCTTTAAAAAATGAATCTACATGGGTTACGGGATACAAGTATATACAATATGCTATAAAAATACCAAAAAGACCAAAAACTATGAAAATTAGAATCTTGAGCATAGCCTTGGTCGTGTACCCCCATAATGCATCCTAGAACTAAAAATCAAGCATCAGAAGTTTGCTTCTTTCCTTTATATATCAATGTAGTCATAAAGTATACTTGGGTACCAAAGGAGGCCCTAGTAGGTTGTGAGATAAAATCCCATTAGTACACCACCAATGGTGTATAGATCAGACCCTTTCATGGAATATAAAATGAACATTATTACATAAATAATAAATAATAAATAGAAATAAATAAATAAGTGCATTGGAATGGGTTCCATTTGGACACCCATCAAATTTACCTACCTCATCCTAATCCAATGAGTCTAAACCAAGAGTTCCTATAAAGTTAAAGTGTGTGGGATAATATATGAGAAGTTGGATTTTCCCCAAGATTTTGATTTGTCTTGGAGGAAACATCCATATGTTTCCAAAACCACAGGATCATTTTTAAATTAAAATAATTAATTTACTTTTAATTCCATTTAGACACTTTATAAAATTTTGAGAGTCACCCTGAGACCATCCATGTAAATTCATAAGGATTTTCCAAGTATTTCTCGAGGGGATCTATAAAATCCCAATGCCTAAGGATTCTATCCAAGTTGACCCGGAACGAAGTCCCTAGTGTCACTCTAGGTATGGTTTAAAGATAGTAAAAACTAACCTTCATGTATTTACCTAGTATCTAATGTAGGGGCCTGAGTCTCTCTCAAGGAATTGTTCAACTTTTGTGCCATAGATACCATCCAAGGAATCTTCCCTAGGTAATTAGTTTCACCAATTAATATGTAAAAATAAATAATGCTCAGTGAGCCTCTCCAATGAATAGCTAGTGTCTCCATTGTAATGTTTAAAAAGTATTAACAATTCTAAATAAGGCATCAAGAGTCTGTACAAGGGGTCCTTAAGTATTAACCTCTTATATCACCCTTAGAACTAAGGTGTAATCATTTAAACAAGAATTTATATCATAGTTGGCATGTGGGTCAAGTCATAAAATTAAAAAAAATCCATTTACGGTACAAGGGAAATGTATAATAAGTTGACCAATTCAGTTGGTTCAACCAATTCATTTATGGCATGGTGTGTAAGGGTTTAACTCAAGGTTTATCACTCTAATCAAATTAATTTATAACTCAAAGTATTAATTATGTGAAAACACACCCCAAAGGGTGTTTGAAAAATTTAGGAAAAGGGAAAATTAGGCCTCTAAGGAGAATCACACCCATTTGGGTGGTATATTTCAACAAGATTAACCCATGGGGATAATTAACCTCTATCTTATGTCACAATTAGAATGGTGAAGTCTTCCATTTATTCAAATTAACAAATTAAAGGTGTCACATGAATGGTTTTCCTTGCAGCACAATAATTTATATTATATAATGCAATGAAATTAGGGGAAATATTATATACCACCTACCTTAGCCTCATATATCATCCCTCGACCAGTGTCAGTCTTTGATTAGAGCTAAAACGGAAGAAATCGGAGAAATATTCAAATTACCTGAAAATGGAGAAAATAATCTTACACAAAAATATCACAAAATTGGATGGAAGAACCTTGAAATATAAGGAAGTGGATTGAGGATCTTACCTCTAGCTTCCCGATGGATCTAATGTCTAGTGAAATGGAGTATGTATGGAGGTAGTGGTTTAATCCCTAGGTGGCGGAAGGTAGGAGTTCGTACACGAGGGAGGATAAGAAACCACTGGAGAAAAGAGGTGAGGAAAGAAAAATGTATTTAAAATATTAATGAGGGAAAATTTTAATTTCACCCACACATGAAGGGGTTAGTGATTTAGTTGAACGGTTGTCCAAATTTTGTGTCGAATATGCATCAATTTTGTATTCAAATGGGCACCCATTATGTCTAGGAGAACAGTTTTTATAACTTTGTGTAGCCCGTGAAATACCACTCTATCCCAAACCTTAGTAGAACCGCATGGCCATGCACCTGGGGAGTACAATGGTAGAAAAACAATATGTCTCCCAACAACCCACTTTCTATAACCACATTGTTATAGAAACTATTCAGTCTAGGTGGAACGGTTTCTACTAATCGTGCAGCCTAGAAAAACTCTTTAATGTTAGGTTTCCCAGGCTCCGAACGAGCCCCAGACACCCCTGAGACCTCCTTAACTCCCATATGAAACATCATTATATTTGAAAAAAAGAATTTAAACCCAAAAAATGGTTTGTACCTTTAGGAAATGATGGAAAGTTACAATTTCCCCTACTTAAGACAAATCATACAAAAATTTTCCTTCTGAGGAGGTGAGATGTCATCCGTGAAAAGATTCGGCCACTACAGACTTACATATTATTCCCTCTCTGAGGTCTCAACTTGTACAAATATATGTTTCAAAATAACCCAGACCAAAATAACTAGCCTTCCTCAGAGAGCCTTCATGCTTTGATCAACGATATGAATCAGATGCTCCTCAAAGGATGCATCTACCTCTAGATAAATATCCTATGGGTCAAATGAATGAGATGTGCCAGGCTAATACTGTCAAAGATGAGATATGTGGAAGATTTCGTTCATGGAATGGTACCTTTGAGGTAGCTAAAACCAATAGGCTACCAGCCCGACACTCTCCACTATCTCAAGTCATGACATATCAAGGTGATAAATTTCCCTATCTCCTTATTTTTATATGATCCAATCTAGGTTACATAAGAAAAAATAATCAATGTACCACCTCAAACTCTAGATGTCTATAGTGATGATTGGTATAGCACTTTTTCATAGACTGAGCTATAGCCATATGCTTCTGAATTACCTAGATTTGATCTGATGTCTCTTGAATGAGATGAGGACCTAGTAGTACTGCCTCACCTACCTCTAACTAGCATAGAGGTGAACGACACGGTCTTCAGTAAAAGGCCTCAAACAGAGCCACCTGAATCGTAGCTTATAAACTATTTTTGTATAAAAACTAAAACATAGGTATATGTGTTTCCCATGAACCTCCAAATTCATGGATGCAAACTCAAATCCTATCCTCTAGAACCATTACAGTTTACTCGAACTACCCATCAGTCTGAGGGTTATATGTTGTACTTAAGAGAACATGTGAACCCAATGCCTTTTGAAACCCCTGCTAGGGCCATGAACTGAAATGAGAATATCAGTCTAAAATGATAGAATGGTGAACACTATGAAGTTAAACTATCTCCCAAATGTAATAGATCCCAATCTCATCAACTAAGAAGGTCTCCCATATTGGTAATAAGTCTTCAACCTTGTTCATCCTATTGAATATCACCCATACCACATCAATTAATTGAGGGGGTATCAAAAATTCCATCAAAAAATCCATTTCTGAATCATTCCATTTCCACTCAAAATGGATAGAGGTTATAAAGTCTAGAATTCCACTTATGCTTTTCCTAAACCTACTGATAGGTGGAGTACCAAGTAATGAAACCCACAATATACCTCTTCATAATTGGCCACCAATATTGATGATGTATATCTCTGTACATCATGGTAAGATCAAGATGAACTTCCCAAACATAGGCATGTAATTCCCCCATCAACTCCTCTCATATATCTGATGTCACCCATACATGGACACATAAGAATATAGTTTCACTTCCATTAACAACCCAACTAAGATGTGGGTTCCCACCTATGATGTTCTCCCTCAAAATGAAGCCCTCAAAATCTTATAAATACGCATATGAACCTACTCTAAAAGAGATGAATTCACTGATAATGTAGATATAACTGCCTTATTGTTCTTTTACTTAACCTTTAGATTCATCTTAGTGAACAGAGAAATCAAATACCACTCAATGTCGGCCTCCTTGATGGATTGTGCCTAAGTCTTCTGGATCAATTTTTTAGTTATAGTTTTACCCTTTTCAGGTGTGTAATAAAGCTCAAAGTCAAAGGTTTTCATGTATTACACCCACTTGAATTGCCTCAAATTCAAGTATCACCATGTGGAGATGTATTTGATACTTTTATGGTCCATGTAAATGGAAAAGCACTCACCCAAAAAATAGTTCCTCCAATATTGTAGAGAATGAACCATGGATTCCAACTCGAAGTCATGTGTAGGATAGTTATGCTCGTGAGGTATCAGTTAGAGGGATTCATGCCCTAAATACCAATCAACTTGCATCAGTAGTTCCCCCAACCTGATTCATAAAGAATCACAATAAAAAGTATAGCTCAAGACTGGCCAAGAAATAATCATGATCAGCACTGAAGTTAATATCCCCATTATATTATGAAAATATCTCTAACAATATTCAATCTAGTCTAATTTCACAGCCTTCATGGTCAATCCCATAAACGGAACTTCCAGGTATGAGAATTCCTAGATGAAATTCCTTTAGTATCCACCCAAACCTAAGAAGATACATATATCGAATCTGTTCTTGGGTTGTTCTTGGGAAACCATGGTGCTCACCTTATTTGGTTCAACTGATAAGCCTTCCTCAGATGTTATATGACCCAATAAGTGAAATTTTCTCATCCAAAAGTGTCATTTACTGAGATTCTCATATAACTGGTTCTCTCTTACTATATTCAAAATAATCTCAAGATGATTGGAATGGTCATTTTTGGTGCACAGATACACTAATATGTCTTCCATGAAGACCACCACAAAGGAATCAAGATACGAGTGGAAAACCCAATTCCTCAAAGCCATGAAGACTATAAGTGCATTAACTAGACCGAGCATCATGACCAGATACTCGTACAAGATGTACCTACTTTGGAATGATATACATGGTATCTCTAATCACCTCACTTGCACCTGATGGTAGCTCTACATCAAATCGATCTTGGAGAAAATAGTCACTCCTCAGAGTTGATCAAAGAGTTCTTCAATTCAAGGAAGTGGATACCTATTCTTTACCATGATCTGGTTTAGTCAACGGTAATCCATGTACAATATAATTTTATCATCCAAATTCTTGTAAAAAAGGATAGTTTAACCCCATGGAAAGGTTTTGGGTAAAATAAAACCCTTAGACTCAAGATATTAAATATGCTTCTTGAGTTCATGGAGCTCTGTAGGTTTTATCCTATAAGGAGTAATGAAAATTGGTGCAACACTTGGAACAAGCTCAATGGTTAACTCGAACTCTCTCTCAAGAGGTAATATGGAGAGATATTCAGGGATGATGTCCCTAAAATGATCCAAAATAGGTGTAAAATCCACAAGCTTCATCCCCTGGTCACTCATAAAGAGACTGGCCATCTGGGTTGTCACTACACATATCCTAGTATGCGTGGGTCCAACCTGACTTTACTAGATATCCTATTCTCCCTTATGTATATGCATTATTCCCTTAGGTTATTTGAAAGATACCCTACAATGATAGAAATCCACTTGGGATTGATATGTCATAAGCCAATCTATTCCAAGAATGATGTTTAATCCTGTCATCTTGAGAATGATGAAAATCCACAGAAAATAGTACCCACCTATCTCAAGGGGGAATCCCTTCACTAGAGTACACACTCGGCTCAAACACCTAATGGAGTGTCAATAGTCATAATTCCACAAATTTTCATTATCATTAATCCCAGACTTCCTATTTTTACAATAGATAGAAAATAGTGTGATAAACCTGTATTGAAAATGGATAAAATTAGAGTGTAGGATACCAGTATAATACCTCTAACTGTATATGGTTGTGGACTCAACTCCTTTTTCATAGGTTGCACAATATAGATATGTCTTGAACTATGACCCTGATATTCTACCTAATTATCCTAAGTATCTCCACTCTAATAACACTAAAAATATAATCCCTGATATCCTCATCCATGAAAATCTAGCCGGCCCGAATGGACTGTAGAGACTAGCTTCCTTCCTGATGAGGATTCATTGATCTTACACTTAAAGGAAGTGATAGCATAGAACCCCTCTCACTTGGAACTCGTTAAAAGGATTGTAAGAAATGTTGGTGGTGACATATACTTCCATAGTCCTAACACTCAATCAGGTTCCTTGTACATTAGGGATTTTTATGAAATGGATTTCCACACTAGAGAACCACCACATAACGGTTGGTGTATTCCACCTAGATTTAAATTCACCCATGTGTAACCTTAAAATGTCACTTAATGATGATAAATAAGTCACTACTCTACCTTGAAATTGAACTTCCCTACTTCAAATCACCTGATTATCTCAGGTTCTTCTCAGTGATGAGGTCCTAGTTCAGTATCTCTAAAATAGTGGTCATTTGAAAGAAGTTCACCAATGATCAGTTAGTGTGTGCAAGCCCATACTTAAATCACATTGTAGTAGTCATATCATCATTGGTCAAGTTCAGTGAAAACACTATAATTCGGTGAATTGAGCTAAGTATTCCATCAATGACATGTCATCTTGATAAAGGTTCATGAACTCACAGACACAATAAATTATTAAGGTATAAGGAAAGATATAGTTGAAGAAGGAAATTTAGAAGTCTTCCCAGACCATACCCTAATGTTCACCATCCTATGTGAGAACATCATACCAATTCTTGGGGAAGTAAGGTAGTATATAGTTTGTGAGATTGACCCTCTACTATGGAAGCGTATTTATGTTCTCAAAGATCACCAAGATGGCCTCAAGCCATGACTCTGTAGCCTGAGTTCCACCATCCCCCGAGAAGGTGGGAGGATGTTGTTGTTGGAACTCCCTAGTCAACTATTCCATAGTAGGGGAAGGTCAGGGAGCACTCTGAATGGATTTCATAAAGGGTGATAAATATTCCCTAGAACTGAGCATCATCGCATAGTAGAAGTTCAGTAGGAGGTTCCTCAGGTGACACTATAAGAGGTATCACGGGTGGATCAGGACCCACCACCTCAGTAGTATGCTCATTTCCACTCTCCCGGCCTATAGTATAAGGTCGTCACAATAACATATCTCTAAAATTTATAGCACATGCCTCAGCGAGTATTTATAAAAAATAGGTAAATTGATAAGTAAAGGATATTACCAAGGATATCCTACTAAATAAACACACCCCTCTTCCTGTAGCTAGAGACAGTTCTGGGTAAGAAAAATGAGTCACATAAGGATCATATGATACACGACCTACTTCTCACTACTAGGTTGGGTCAGGGTCAGGGTCTCATGTCACACAAGTATGAGTGTTCATTTAATTTTAAAATTATTATTCATTTTAACTTATTTAAGTATTTAAATTACCTTTAAATGGTTGACTTAGATGGATTTCCACTTCCAATTTATAAGGTCTCATACACCATATAAATTGAAATTTGGCATCCAATTAATCCTAACCATAACATATTATATCCCATGCGACTAGTGGTCTATGACTCAGTGTTATATAACTAACTACATAAGGTGTCAACTTTAGCCTATTCTAGAAAACGTTGTTAGGTTAAGGAAGGAACTTTAAGTTTTAGTTATGTTTTCAGTCCTTTAAGGAAAGTTGTCACACTTCTATATATAACAGTCAAAGAACTATAAGTCATAACAAATAAGGAACAAACATAAATCACGTGAAATAGATGAAATTCACATAGAAATTAAATATGGAATGACATAATTAATGACATGTTAATCCTATGGTGCCTAGTATGATTCATGCTTCGATGTGCCCTCATATCATTAGGCCAAGTCTAAAAAAAAATTCAACAACATAAAAAACAATATCATCACAAATAAGGTGCTTCACTCAATGGTGGAATCCATGAAACATCAACAACACAATCAATAATAGCATTTACCCGTCCCAGGTAATTTTGGTTACCCCTGTATGTGAGGTAGATACTCATAGAAATAGGCTCTCTCATGGAATTTTAAAACCATTGTTCCATTGATCCCATCTAAGGGGTCTCCCCTAGGGAATCGGTGTCACTCATCTAGAGGTAAAAATAAATAATGCTCAGAGAGCCCCTCCCAGGAATATTTATTGTCACCCCTGGTGTCTTTATAAAGTAATAACAATTCTAAATATGGAACAAAGAGTACATCCAAGGGGGCCTTAATTCATAACCCCTTATATCACCCTCGACACTGAGGTGAAAGAATTTAAACAATAATTTATATCATAGTTAGAAATTTAGATAAGGAATCCAATTAAACAATCCGTTTATGGAACAAGGGTAATGAATAAGCACTTGAATAATTTAGTTGGTTCAAACAATTCATTTATGGAATGGGTTGGATGGTCTTAACTCATGGATTATCACCCTGATCAAATTAATTTATAACTCAAGGTATTAATTGTGTGACAACACACCCCAAAGGTTGTTTAACCAATTTAATAAAAGGGGTAATTAGGCTTCTTGGAGAATCACACCCATTAGGGTTACTTATTTCAAGGTGATCAACCCACAGGGTTGATTCACCTCTATCTCAGGTCTCAATTGGAAAGGTGATGTCTTCCATTTAATTAAATTAAAAAATTAAAGGCATCACTAGAATGTTCTGGATCGTGGTATAATAGTGTATATTATATAATGAAACAAAAAAAATGGAATGATCCTAAACCACCTACCTTATACTCACAGAGCTTTCATCATATATTTTTGGCATTTTATTTGAGATAGAATGAAAGAAATCAGTGAAATTGTCAAATATCCTGGAAACGGGAGAAATGAGCATGCACTGAAAAAGTGTAATAGAGGATGGAAGAACCTTGAAATAGAAGGGAGAGGATTGAGGGGATTACCTCAAACTTCCCATTATATTTTAAGGTGAGTTGAACAGAGACCATATAGAGGAGGTAGCTTTATCCCTGTGTGGTGGAAGGGAGGAGCTCATACATGAGGGGTGAGAAGAAACTGTTTGAGAAAATAGGTGAGTAAAGAAAAAAGGGTCAAAACATTAAATAGGGGAAAATTTTAATTTCACCCGCACATGAAGGGGAACATGGTTTGGCTTCATGGTTGGCCAAACCGTGTTCTAACCATTCACCGAGTTCTGCTTCAAAGGTGAACCTTTCATGGCTAAGAGAACGATTTTTATAACTGTGTGTAGCCCATGAAATACAATTTTGTTCCAAACCTATGAAGCACTACATGACCATGCACTTAGGACACATGATTTCATACAAAACATGCAATCCCATGAACCCCACTTTCTGTAACCACACAATTAGAGAAACTATGTGGGTTGGGCGGCACAGTTTCTACTAACAGTGCAGCCCAGTCTACCCCTTTAATTTTTTAGGGCCCAAGATCTAAATGATCCCTGGAAACCTTTGATACCTCCATAATTCCCTTGATAAACATAATTATTTCCAAACAAAATAATTTAAACTAAAATAAAATGGTCCATACCTTTAGGAAATTTTAGATGTTACACATAGCCTCTTAACAAGACATGTTGAGGAATCCATATGAAGTTAAGAATCCTAAATGAGACTATTTCCTAAAGAAAACAATTTGTCGGTTATATTGAGTTATTGAATAACTACATCACTGAATCAAATAAAGAGTTAAATCTCTTTTTTCAACCCATACATAGTAAACTTGTTTTATAAATATTAAACCTAGTGTGTTTTTTGGTCTCTCAAGTAAAAAACTCTAATTTTAATGAATCATCATGAAGATTATCTTAAGGATTTATCATTATCAATATCTGTCATTACAGTTTACTTTATCCTCCAATTTTAACAAACAAAATTGAAAAATACTTTATTATATTTTTTAACATATATGTTCATTCCCATCATGAACACGTTTCAAATAAAATTTAATATCTTAATTATATATTTCATTATAGCTAAAGCACAAAAAACTAGCTATGAATATTGAATAATTTTTATTTTATTCATTTTTAATCCATGTAATTCCTCTTTCTTATAAGTTATGAATTAATTTTTGATATTCCAAGTCATAATGAATAGTAGTTCTACTCTAAAGTACCCATATACCTTATATGAAATTACTGGTGTGTTTATTTTTATACCTACATCATGTAGAATGTTCAAATGAAATTATTTATTTGTTTATATCATATCCAATTTTATATTTCTTATTCATATTCATATCAATTTCTCCATTAGAAAATGAGTAATTATAAAACATTATCTCAACTATCCTAGCACATTGAAAAATATTTGTATTGCTTCTAAACTCTTGAATATCTAGATCCATATAAAAACATGAATTTATTTCATTCCAAATTCTATTGCTCTTAATCTTTTTATAAAAGAAAAATCATAAGGATTATCATGATAATTGAGTAAATCTAGCTTATCAAACAAAAATAACATCAAAAACGTTATATTTTTTTCTCTAAAAACATACTTCCACTAATAATAGGTTAATATTTTATAGGGAATATACTATTGAAATATCTTAATAGTATTGATTTTATAAACTCTTTATTCTTTGTATTCTTCTTCTACATCCACTATTGATCTTATCTCTCTTCAATATTATATGCTTCTAGTAAATATTTTTTTTATTAAAAAAATCCAATTATAGGGAACAAATTCACTAGAGGGTGCCCACAATTCAATAACATTTGGTTCCATGGACCCATTATATTATTAATGTATTTTATAATTGAATTTCTTGATAACTAAAGGTACATTACATGGTGAAGTAGTATACTCTAGGTATTTATGGTTATAATCAATAACATTCATCATTTAAGAAGCTATATCCATGATATTTTTTCCAAAATATTTTTTTCTATTCTATTGGGAATTTAAAAAAAATTATCATTAATCATTATCTTTATCATGGTTGATATTTATTTTCAAACATATTATTTATCTTTTGATATTATAAATTAAATAAAATTAATTTTGATAATGTTTTAATGTGACTAAATATAATAATATTGTAATTATTGAATATGTATGTTAATGATAGTTACATTATACTAGTTCTCTTGAAATGGGTTCCACCATCCAAAATTCTTCCTGGAATATTACCAAAAAGTAATACACTTTTATATGATATCTAATGAATCAAAAAAGTCCCACACTTTTGAATATAGTTCTATAATATAACTATGACAAACCAACCTAAAATTCAATGTAAACCGATATCTATGTCAATTTTCCACTAAATTGAAGAGAATTACTAAACTCTATGGGTCGGTGATAGGTATCTAGGAATTTAGAATTAATATTTGGGAAATATTTCACCCATAAGAGAAAAAAATAATCAATTTACACTGCCAAAACAATGTCCTGTAAAAAAATAATTCCATATATATAATAGCACAAAGAGATGTTATGTAAACTGAAAGTGGAACATAACAACTAAAACACATATCTTGGGGGTCCATGACCACCTACCTTGTCCCAAGTAACCCTCCCTCAGTTATGAAAACAAGAACCCACCAAGGAAGACAAGAGAACAGGCACCTTTTTTAAGATCATAATGGAATAAAACACTAAATAGTACAAGAATGGTTTTAGCTATACTTCCCAGTAGGATTACACCAGAGTCTACATAGTTACTTCATAATGTAGTTAAGATATGATAAATATAGATTTAAATAATGATAGTGTAATAATTTTCATTTAAAAATTTAAAATAAATCATAATAATAATTTTATAATGTTGGTGGTTTTAAAAGATAAGTTTAAACATTCCAAAAATCACTTAACAAACCAATGTTGGAAAAAATGACATTTTATAATTTGATAAACAAAACTTTTGTTTATAATATTTGAAAACCATTTCATAATATATATTAATATCATAAAATAAATTTAAGAACATTAAACTACTATCAAGTGTTATAAAAGAGTCAATACAATAGTTTCCAGGTGTGTCTCTTCAATAAATAGATCAATCAAGAGCATGAATCAATCAAGGAAGGAAGATATGGTGCCAAGTAGTGGCAAAAAAACTGACATGTATTGAGTATTATGTTTATGGATGTCATGGGTATCGTCTAGATGAAATAGTGAGTCTACTGTAGTCAAGTTGATCAAAATACATCATGACTTATTGAAGGTATTATATCTTGTTTCACAGGTCTCAAGAAAACCAATTCTAGGAACACCCATGTTCCTGGCTACACATTCGTAGCATGGACCATTCATGTTCTCAAAAAATCCACTAGATATGGTGTGACATTAGTATAAAATCATATATCTTGATTATCTAAAATTACTAATATGTTTCCCACCACCATTCAAAAGTGGTTAGTGAGGTAATCAAGTTGTGAGGATCTGAATGGGGATCCTTATTAATATTAATCATGGGATCATGCCCTCAGCATTTCATTCATGGGAAAATTAGCTCTTGTCACATATCACTGTCACCCCTAATCTCTATTTATGTAAATAATCACTTCTTAAACACCCATATATGGGAAGTATAAGAAAATTTACTTCAAGGGATTAATATGAGAGAGGATCATTATAAAGTGCCAACCAATACATCGAGCATCATCATTTCAATGCAAAATATTTTTTAAAATTTAAATTTTAAAAAGGTTAAACATACCTGAATCCCATCACAATCACCATCATAATGTTGATTCGGCCTTTAAAACAAGCATTTCTAACAAAACAACTCAAATCATTTTAATGAAGTTTCAAAATTTAAAAATTCTTATGGTCATTTAAAAACATTTGTTTACACCCTCTTTCTTTTTGAATAAATTACTCATTTCTAATAACCTAATATCATCCATTTCAAAACAAGGGTAAATTCATTCAAAGATGGATCTTGGTCATTTCATAAATTTATAAAATAAAAACTCTACGAAAATAATTACATATTTCAACCCACTCCGAACAATTAAACTCATTTCACATTAGAAATAAAAATCATGTAAAATACCTCACTTTCTATAAGGTAACTTTGAAAAACTCTTTTAAAGTGAATTAAAATAAACATATCATTTATCAATTTATAAAACCATGTGATGTAATCCATGTCATGTTAAATTTATTAAAAATGGGATAAAGGGAATTTCATAAGGTAATTAAATATCATTAATTATAGAACATGTATTGTAAGGAGGAACGTATCTATAAATTCACAAGTAACAGTGAATTAAAAAATTAAGGAAATCATAGAAACACATACTTGAAAAATCTATAATCCAGCCACAATAAATCCGAGATGTGTCACCTTTGATGGTGATCATTGAATCTATGAAGAGGGATGTCACAATAAGTGATCAAATACCATAAATCCACAATTTCCCATTAATCAAGAATGATCCAATTGAACATAAGGCCATTATAATATCAAAGAATAATAAATGAAAATAAAAATATAAATAATTCACCAATATAATATGAAATTACTCGAAGAATATCACTGTTTTGATCGGCATTATGATCCACCAATAGATAATGTTAGGATATCCAAAATTCCTCTAAAAGGATCCCAAAACCTAAAGATTATAATTAGGCGTGAATGGGAGGTGATTACAATTAAATAGAGGGTATCTATATTTTAATTAGAATTTTAGGGTCATTAAAAACCTATTCACATTGTTTTTTGGGTAGTCCAAAAAATTATTACAGGACATTTTCCTAACCATGAACCACAAACATATCCACTGGAAGAGTTGCATGGTTTAGATTCATGTTTTGTTAAACTGTGTGCCAATTATGTTCCCTTACCTATACTACTGAAATCAGATTCATTTTTTGGCTTCATGGTTTGACAAAGAGTTCACCAACCTTGAACTGTACCCTGGATCTCCATCAAAAGGTCCATGGTTTCATGGGTAAGGATTCATGGTTTTCACTAACTATATTCCAACCATTATTATCCCAAAAACCTTCAAAAATCATCATCCACCTCTAGCAACAACATAAAAAAATATCCACACAAATGATAAATCAAATCAAAAGGTCATACTCACTAGAATTATAGTAATGGGCTGTTACATTCCCCCCCCCCCACCCACAACACATTCGGTACCCAGAAATCTTTCACTATGAATGATATAAAAATAAAACACCAGAAGAACTCCCTCACTCATCTTGTGTAGTGGATGGTCCATATTCTCGAATATGGACACACCCAAAGGATGAAAACATTCATAACTCCTAGATCGATGCACCAATATCATCATAATATTTCAAAATAGATAATTTTTGGAGACATACCACATAAATACCCACCATTTAAAGATGTATCAAAATGGTTTAACACGTGTAACACCATAAAACTATGTCCATTCGATCCAAATAAGATACTTTAACCACTCTATAAAGAGAATATCTATGGTTTAGAACTAAAAACCTAAATGGAAAAACACATCTAAATGACAAAATAATTCCATAAGAAAAGTTTCTCTCATGGTCCATCTATGATCAAACTTCCACAGGAAACGCACAAAATTGAAATGTATTTCAACCCTGTGTAGTTACTCGATGGTAACCTAGGATTTTTCAATAATGAGTATCACCCCTCGATGAGCTCATAAAATCATAATCCATCACCATAGAGCTTTTATTCCATCATGGAATCACATAATCCTAGTTACCCACATACATTCACATGGTCTATCTATGTCCATCAAGAAACAACTCAAACATCAAGGTCATTTCATAACAAGGAACTATAATCTCACAATGGAGATCATACATCACATAAAAATTGAGATATAACCACCAAGTAAAGACACTAGGATACCATGGAACAGCATTCAACATTAACGATACCTAACACCAACCATAATATAACATATATAAAAGGAAGAATATGTGATTTGGATAAAAAACAACATCAAACATCTAAGGGTTTCATAGAACATGATTCCACTCCATCACCCAAATCAAAAAGAACATCTTGGAACTATGATCATTCCAAAAGGAAGGTTAATCATTCAATACTAAACATCCACAAGGAACAATTATAGAGGTCTCATAAAAAATAAACCAACCACATGAACACAAAAAATGTAAAACGATATCATCCAAATAGATCCCAAAACAAGCCATCATGATCTCCTAAAAAGGGTTGAAAAAATAAACAACCCGTAATAAGGAAAAACTCAAGCAGTTTCCACTCCGATATCAAAAACAACATGCAGGATCAATAAAAACCACCAACAGAATCTACCGCACAATGTGAAAAGAGTCACTATGAGCCTTATGGATGGATCCTTATTATCTTGAATTAACTATTTCCCCACATTCATGATATGATAATGCCTAACTAAAACATTCCTTTCCAGTCTCACATCTTATGAAACCTCTTAAGGTGACCTAAACAGCCAAATTGTTTAAAAAATATCTAAAATTTTGATCAAAACTTATTAGGATGTCCAGGTGATTCACACTGGAAGCAAATTTCATTCCTATAATTTCCATAAGAATAAAATCCTTCATTGAACATGAATTAGGAATTATTCCCTTCATGTTGTTTTACATGATTCACTTTAGTTGGAAAGGCCCTTTCAAGGATCTATAAATTAGGGGTTACTGGCCCTCCAACTTTGTTATTACAAGTTCCAAGTGAAGACATTTTCTAAAATATATTTTCTTAATAAATTCAATACAAAAAATATCAATTAATAAACATACCAAAAATTGGTGTTTTTTGGAATAATCTAGAATTGATGACTCGTCATGAATGAAACCCAAGAACCTAGAAACTTTTTCCTTCTTTGTTTTCTCAGAATACTTCCATGAAATAAATACTTACTTGAATAATTCCCAAGTAATTTATTCATGTAGGTGAGAGGTAATCAAAACTTCACACAAATCATGTCTAGCTACCTTAAATAAGGAGTTGATATTTTTTACCTTCAAACCAACAGGAGACTTGAGAGATTATAAGATCAAACCAACTTCTTTGAGCCACTTCACTACTTCAACAGAACCCTGATGAACCCTATAAAAAGGTGGTTTACAATCCATGAAATCCTATTTGGGTTCCAAGGACTTGAAATGATCCATATCAACCACTTGATTTAGAGTTTTTTTGGAGTCATAAATATTAGTAACCACTTGTACAAAACATGAATAACTACCCCGAGGACTGGAAAATTGGAGTTACATTATATCTTTTTTAAATAACTTTTTGGGATGCATTTTATATCATCACAAAACATAGGAATATCATCTCAAGAATCAAATAACATTCAAATTTATCACAAATTATTTCGAAAAATTCACAACCCACTTTTATAAAAGCATCATAGATTTAAATACACACAAGAAATAACTATTTTTAAAACATTATTGTTTCCTTTAAAAATAGGAAATCTTTTTATAAATCCATCATAGTTTCCAAAAATACTTTTACAGATTAAGAAAATTCTTCCATGGTTTCAAAAACATTAATCACATATTCCAATTTTGAAAACCATTCTCATTTAAAATAAATTAAAAACAAAAAATTCTTCTTAAAACATTATTTAGAACATCACACAAGATTCTTTGAAAATTCTTTTTTTCGAACCAAACATTTCTGAAGAACACACATTTTTGAAATTTATAACACTTTTTAAATCAGTAAACAAAACTTGTTTTTGGCCACAAATTTGGCTTTCAGAAAGGATATAAAATCAATAATAATTTGATTAAATTTGGAATAACAACATAAGATAACGAAACAAATAGCATCCATAACCTTTCCAACTAACCTCACAAAAGTGAATTCATCATAGAAATAATAGATAAGGAATCGGGTTTAGGTTTGAGTAGAAAAATTCGTAGCCTAGTTTCATGGGAACGTAAACCATGAAACAACCAAAAAATATCTCTAGTATTGACTTCTAGAAAAGTAAAACTGATTCCTTATAATTTACCAAACCATGAACGCATAGTGTAGTTATGGTCATATTTATATTCCAAGACAAAAACCATAATAGTTTCCCAAAATCAAAGAGAATATCATAGGGAATCTAAATATCATCCATAATTAAGAAACCAATAACTTAGATGAAATACTCTTGTCCCCACATTCCATAGTAACTCAAGTCTCATCATGAATAGGTGGTTATTAAGAACCCATTCATAGACTACCTCTTGATTCCTAACATATCCTTAATCACCTTCCTACCATAAAACACATTAAATAACATATGGTCCTTAAAAGTGATGTACTTCCTTTCATGTAATGACCTCCTTTGAAACCATTTGTGATGAAACAACTTGTAATTCCAACTAAACTGACATCTGAGTCAATTCACCACTAATCCAAATAGAATTTAAGATCTCTATGGGTCGGGGAAAAGAACCTAAGAATCTAGAAATAACATTTTGGAATGATTCTTCCCTCAAGAGAAAACAATAATAAAATTACAATATGTAAACAAAATAATATAACCAAAACAATAAACACATCACAGAGTACAATTATATCCTATGAAAACTAAAAGTTATACATAACAACCAAACCCTTTCTCCTGATGGTCCATGACCACACACCATGTCCCAAGTCACCCACACTTGGTCACCGAATAATGAACCCAAAAAATGAATAAGAGACAAAGAGAACATTTTATAGTATCATAAAGGATGTAAACACCAAATGGTAAGAGCAAGGTGTGAGGTATAGAGTACATTAGTACTCCACCAAAGAGTCTATGCAATTACATAATATGGTAATTCAAATATGCTAAAAGATGAGTACAATAAAGTGAGTTAAATACATTACATATCAAAATGGAAAATAAATCCATAGGAATCATTTTACAATAGATATGGGTTTAAAATAGAATTTTTACTTTTAAAAATCACTTACCAAACTGGTGGTGGAAAACATTTCATTTCATCATTTGAAAAAAAAAATCTTTAAAGGATTTGAAAACCATTTCATAAGATAGTGTTATATCAAAAAAGAAATGTAATAACGTGAACTTTATGTCAAGAGATATATAAGATTAAATATAGTAGAGTCAATGTGAATCAAATTAATCAATAGATCAATCAAGAGAAGGAATCAATCACCCAAGGAATCTCTAGTTTCGTGTAGTGATAATGATAATTGTTATGTATTACATATTATATATATGGATTTCATGGGTGCATCCTAGATATAATAGTGAGTCTAACATAGTCCAGATAGTCAAAATACTACCTGAATGATTATCGGGGTTACATATAGTCTCATGGTTCTCAAGAAAACAAGTTCCATGCACACCCTCTTTTAGGGCCACATGTTTCTAGACTGAACCTATTATGTTATCTTTAGATCTTCTATATGGGGTGTTATTCCTTTATCAAATAATATATCTAGGTCATCTCACCTAACTACCAAGGATACTATGACAAATAAAAAGAGGTGATTGAGATAATCATGTTATGAGGATCATAATGGGGGTCCATATCAATATCAACCATGGTCCCATGCCCTCAACATTTAAATAATGGGAAAATTCCCTCAAATAACATCTCAGTATCGCCCCTAAACTCCCTTAAAGTAAATAATTCATTTTACAACACTCGTCAATGGGAAGTACACGAAATGTTACATTAAGGGATTAATACAAGGGAGTGTCATCATAAAGTACTAACCGGTTCGTTAATCATCATCAATTCAATTCAAAAAAATATATGTTAAAAATTTATCCATTAAAAATGGTAAATATTCTCACTTCCCTTCACAACTATCATCATAATGACAAATAGTCATTTAAAATAATCATTACTTTAAAATGGTCTAGAAGCAATTCATAAATATTTTAAAATTTTAAAAGGCTTAAGGACATTTCAAAACATGGGTTTACACCCTCTTTCCTTGTGAATAAATCACTCATTTAAAATAACCAAAGATCACCCATTTCAAAACAAGGGTAAAATCATTCAAATATCGCACTTGGTTATTTCATAAATTCAAGAGATTTATAATTTATAAAAATAATTACATATTCCAACATATTTCATACAAGTCAAATAATTTCACTTTATAAATTAGATCCTGGCCTAATCCCTCACTTTACACAAGGTAAACATTATAAAATATTCTAAATGGAATTAAAATCCTCATATAAATAATTAATTTATAAAACAGTGAGAAAGAACCCATTCCATGGTCAATTTATTTAAAAGAGGGTCTAACATGATTTAAAAATAAAATTCCAGATCTAAAATTATAGAACATGTTCTAGAAGGATACATATATCTATAACTTATCAAGAAAAAATGAAATATAAAATTATGGAAAATAATAGAAACACCTACTTGGAAAATCTAAAATCAAATCACAATGGATATGAGATGTGTCACCTTAGATGGTGACCACTGATTCTAGGAAGTGTGATCTCAAGATAAGGGATAAAAGATAATAGATCCAAAATTCCACATCAAAAAACCATTATCTAATAGAACACAATTACATCATAACCTCTGGTAATAACAAATCAATATAAGAAGAGATCACGATCCATGAGAAGAAGAATATACCAAGCGAAGATCATTGCTTTGATCGGCATTAATATTCGCTAAGATATGAGGTTGGGAGAGACAAAACACCTCTAAATGTCTCCCAAAACCAAAAGGGTCAAATTATGTTTATTTATGAGGTTTTATTTATTAAATATAGGGTATAGGTATTTTAATTACAATTTTAGTGGCATTAAAAAATATGTCCTTGTGTTTTTCTGGGTAGGCCACATTGTCAGTACAAACTGTGTGCCCCAAACTGAGCCACAAGAAGAGATACATGGTTTGATAAATCATGCACCAACCACATCCCCTTACCTAGACTTTTATAAGAGGTGGCATGATTTGGCCATATGGTTTTACAAACCGTGCACTAATTGTGCTTCTCCTATGGATATCCCACAAAGAAGCATGATTTCCTGAGCAAGGATTCACAGTTTTTGCTAACCATGCACCAACCATGATTAAGCCCAAAAATATTCTAAAATCACTATATTCCTTCAACAACAACCTAAAACGATATCCACACAAAGGGGAAATCAAAAAAATCTATAAAAAAAATATTAACGGGGTGTTACAAAGAAAATATTTTATACATAATATAAAATTTTTGATATAATTATCAATTCCCAAGAATCATAAGAATAGTGTATTTATAAAATAAAATCATAATTAAAGGTGTATTATTACCTTTGTATTTATTTATTTATTTTATAATAAATTACATAATTATTCATTCTTATAAACTTTATAATATTTTTATATTCTTATAGATTTTACATAGATAAAAAATAGTGATCTAAAAACTAAGAATGGATATCATAACAACACGGTGTCATTTTATTGAATATTCTTTCAACGTACATGTGTTAGTGTATGATTTAAATGAATTAAATAAATTTTCATGATACATTAGTTATTAAAGAATCATCTTGGTACATAAGTATTAATTATAAAACATGAGGAATCATCATGGAATATTAGGAAATATCAATGAATATATGAATAATCCAAGAATATAAGGAATTATAAATATTCATGAGATATCATCCTATAATAATAAAATATTAATTATATAACAAACTATATTAAATATTTAATACAATATAATTTTACACTATAAACACATGGTCACATTGTCACATGGCCTTCTATGATAAGGTTACTAAAAATATAATCCTAGCCTAATCATACCCAATCAATAAAATTTATAGAGATAATACAATTTAAAATATAATTAGGGGATATAAATTCCTATTCTAACCAATCATATAGTAATTATAGTACACAATGAGAAACATGAAATAATTTTTATTAATGAATGTATAAGATTAAGTATTTATTAAATTGGAATAAATATCAATGGAATCCCTTGAACAAAGGATGTGGGTATACACATCCCAAAATATAAAATAAAAGGATTTTATAATATGAGGAATATTATCCATAAATTAATATGATTTAATAATGAGTAAAATCAAACATAATGGTAGTATAATTTTTTTAATGGTATAGAGTGAATGGATTATAAAAATATATATGAATAATCTCATGTTAGTAATAACATTTTTTGAAATTTTAAATTTATTAGTGGAAAATACATTAAAAGAGATTAATATAAGAAAATAAAAAGGTACTGATTGAAAATATCCTAAAAAAATCAAAATAAATTATCAATGTATTTTATTTAAATTGGGGATTTATATTCAACTGAAAAATAGCTTTATGATTTATCAACATCAATACTAATGGTTTACTTATGCCAATATAAGTAGTATTCCACATTGAGTCCATCTAAATTATAAACGAGATATAGAACTTGAATATTTACCTATACCCATTGTTTAAAACCATGGTTAAATATTAGAAAACCGTGGGTATAGGTTATACCCATGGTTTTATGAACCATTGGTGCTTAAGCTATCGGGATAGACCTATACCCACGGTTTGACCAAACCGTTGGTATATTCCACCTATACCCATGGTTCTTAAACCGTTGGTGTAGTAAATTTAAATGGAAATACCAAAACCCATGATTTGGTCAAACTGTGGTTATATGTACTTATTAAAAATTATCCTCTGTTGTGATTTGATCCCAACACCTTCAACCTACACTCTAACATCTTTACCACTATCCTATAACACGTATTCTATTCTTATATTCAAATATATATATATATATATATATATATATATTATTATATTAATGTTTTTGTTATTATTATTATTATTATTATGCGAAAATTATGGGCCAACCTATACCTATGGTTTAGTCAAACTGTGGGTATAGGTTCCTTATTTAAAAAAAATGTACCACTGGGAATTCATCCTGACACCTTCCACTTATAATATAATGAATTTACCACTATCCTACAACACAGTTTTTGTTCTTATATTCAAATATATATATATATTATTATTATATTATTATATTAAAGTTTTTGTTATTATTATTATTATTATTATTATTATGAAAAAATAATGGGCCAACCTATACCTATGGTTTTGTCAAACCGTGGGTATAGGTTTCTTATTAAAAAAAAATTACCACTGGGAATTCATCCTGACACCTTCCACTTATAATATAATGAATTTACCACTATCCTACAACATGGTTTTTGTTCTTATATTCAAAAATATATATATATATGTGTGTGTTTATATATAAAAATTCATTTATATTAAATTATTTATTATTATTATAATTATGTAAACAATCATCCAACATATACCCACAGCTTGGCCAAACTGTGGGCATAGGTCATCCCTGTGAGTTTTTTTCCCACTAAACCTATTCATATGGTTTAAAAAACCTATGGGTATAGGGGTGACCTATACCCATGATTTTTGGAGAAATGTGAGATTTTTTTGTTGAAAAACATATTCTGATGGTTTATATGAACCGTGGGTGTAGGGGTGACCTAGACCCACAGTTTTTTGAGAACTGTGGTTATAGGTCCTTCCCACAAAAAATTTTCCCCCTAAAAAACTTATTCATATGGTTCTCCAAAAATTGTGGGTATGGGTACCCCTATACCCATGGTTTTTGGAGAACTATTTGTATAGGTCCTTTCCATGAAAAGTGTTCTCCCCATGGATATAGGGGTGATCTATAGTGACTGTTTTTTCTAAAACCATTGGTATAGCATTTTTTTCAGTAGAGATATATGTTATTACACCATGAATAGATACCTATATTATAAATTATATATCATAAATTCTAAAAATATATGACTTTATTAGATATTTAGAAATAATACATTATAGTGTAATACTAGGAAAATAAATTATTATTCTAGTATGAACAACAAATAATGAATGAATATTAATGAAAGTTTTTTAGCCAAAAACATGAATATTAATTAGAAATAATAGAAATATACTATATATAAAATCATATATAATTAATAAGATCCTATTGAATTAGTTTTATATAAAAAGGGAAAGAAGTTGGAATGATAGAGAATGATTTGAAACCCATTCCTTTATTATTTCATTCCAAGAACTTGATTGAGAACCATTGAATTATAAGGAGATTATTGAAGAGAGACTTGAGATAGGAAGTAAGAGGTGAATTATTCTAAGAAACTTTGTAGTGAAGTGAAATGTTCAATGAGGAGGCTATTTATAGTGAAATTTGTAGAATTAATTAATAATTATTTATTAAAAACATGTTATAATGGTAATAAAATTTCCTTATCAATAAATTCACAAATGGATGCCTAACCATAATTTTTTAAAATTAAAACTTGATATTTTATAAAATATTTATTCTGATATACAATTAGAACTATTAAAATACATATATGTAGTATATAATTATTAATTCATGTGAAGGAATCATAAATTGTTTATTATGGAATAAAATATGTTTTCTGATATAAAATATTTAAAATTGTTTAAGGGTATATAGAATATTTATATTAATTTATTTTAAAAATATTATATGTACGTATCCTTTAGAAAAATATTACCATGTTACTATATAATATTTATATCATAAAATACTCATATAATATTCTCTGTATATATAATGTATGTTAATATAGGAAAAAATTTCTCTAAAAATTAAAAAAGTAAAAATTATAAAATTTCAATTTTATTGTTTTAATTATTATATTCATTTTATTTAAAATAAAAATTATATATTATAAATTAAATTATTAAATAAATACCTAAAAATTGTTTTAAGGATACCTACATTATTTATAATTACTATATTAATTCTCCAATAGTGAGATTAACATTATAACATTTTTTTTGACAGATAAAATTCAATTTAAAAAATCCAAATCATGATCAAAATGAGGATTAGATAAATTTTAATGATAAAATGATCATTTATATGAGTCTCTAATTATGGGAGGCATAAAACATTGAATGGTTTTTATTACCTCACGCAACATTCCAGTAATCGTTATTCTTAAGCCACTGCAAAAATCCAATGCTCAAACACCATTAGACTTTTCCTACATGTGGTCTATTTATTCATTAAATTTTTTATCAGCAAGAGAAAAAGTATTTAAAAACACTTTATTGAATCTATAATGACAATTAATTTCTCATGAAACTACCTTGCATAACATTAAGGAAATTAAATCTCCCACATGTCAATTTCCATATAAAAATAGTAAGGTGCCCCTACAAATAGTGTGTCAACCACAAGTACCATTGATTGGAATTTTTCTCATCGAACCTTTTTTATAGGATGAAAATTCATTATTATATGAAGGACATAAAAAAGGATATATCTTCAATATTACTTTTGAAATGAAGACACATGTATGAATCTCTCTACATTTATGTTACCTTATCTAGAATTTCATTCATTCATATAACTACACTTATATATAAAACCTAAAACTTTTTTTCCATATATTCATTTTCTTATCCTTTATTGATACTAATATTGGGAACTCATGAAAATATTAGTGACCATTATCCCCTTATGTGCAATTAAATACTTTCATTCAAAAATGATACTACTTCATTATAATAGATTCCTTATACACATAGGTTATCCTTTTACAAATCCATCTCCTTACCATTGTATATATCACATAAACTGAGATTCATTCTATTTTTCCTTCATTACGATTATA
Organism: Viscum album; assembly: GCA_963277665.1. NCBI lineage: Eukaryota > Viridiplantae > Streptophyta > Magnoliopsida > Santalales > Viscaceae > Viscum > Viscum album. The sequence continues at coordinate 1,888,751,708 of OY728160.1, read as the reverse complement.
CACCTTCACCAATTTATACTAAAGTTATTAAAAACCTGTGAAATTTTATCATATGATTGAATAATATTATATGAATTATTTATCCAACATGTATGCACATGTTTCATTTCACATTGATTATTGTATTTTTTGTAAGCTTCTATAAATTTACCATTAAATTAAATGAATATGTTTTATTACACTTCAATATATGTTACCTTGAATAGATTTTGGTGTATTTTAGGATAATGCTTTATAAATCTCAATCATACATTAAATGATATCATCTATAAAATTTTTCTTTATTCATTTATCCATATTATTCAACATATAAGTATATTTAGGGATACTATTATATATTTCAATTACATGTTTGATCACATACAGCCACAAAAATCTTAGAAAAATCATTTCCCGTTACCTAAAATTCAGAGGTAATATATTTCAAAATATGTTAAACTACAAGGTATTCTTTCCTTGTATGGTTTAAAATGTTAATATTTAGCTTTAATAAAAATGTGCATCATAAACTATTTATATGTCTTTAAACAAAAACTTTTCCCTTATCAAAGGGAGCGAAACTAAAGAGAATGATTTCTTAATTATATGTGTCACTTATTTATACGTGGATTTAAATTGTATTCAAACTACTTAGAACTATCACTATTTTGATTACCTTATTCATAATAGGTAAGAATATTTCTTGAGTTAGAATCAAAATATCATTATAATCCCTTATTTACCAGTTAATAATGATTCTTATCCATACTTATATTCTATGGAACTATATAAATGATGTGACGCTTTCATGGTAATGTTCAAAGGATACAATCATCCCCATCCAAGATAAAATAAACCTTAATAATATTATTTCATAACATTATTGGGTGATGTTTAAAGAAAAATGATATCTTATTTTTCTAAATAAAACACATGTTTCTTAACTTATATGATAAAATTATTGTTTATAACCCTAATGTATTAAACTATGAGAAAATTCAATGAGACTATGCTATGAGCATATCATTTATGAATTTATACATTTAGGTCCCTCTAATAGTGAATTTAAAATATATATTTTCTTCTAGAATGGTAATATGATATAGAGTACTCAATTTTACTTTTGTAATAGACATATCATGCATCATGAGTTACTAGAGGATAAAATTTTATTAATACAAAGAACACAGTACAATGAATATTCATAGAGGTCTAAAGTGGTTATGTTAAATAACAACCCCATCCTCCATTAAATTATAGTCCATGTGTAGAGAGCCTAAAAAAGTTTAAATTGGGAGGGGATTGGATTCAATGTCTTTTGAAGCATCCATTTCCACCTACTTGTTACACATAATAAAGGTGTTATATATTAGTACATGATTATTAGTGTGATTTTTTCAATAAAGAATTTTATAATTAATTGACTAATGTTCAAGATAAGAACCATGGATGTAGTACATAATCAATGATAAATTTGACTCCATGACAAAGAGTTGAGTACTTCTTTCTATACTAAAAGAAAGACCACTATGAAATTATCTAGAATCTATTACAAGAGGAATAAAATCTCTAGGGAAAGTATTATAGGACAAATCCATAATTCATGGATTTCATAAAAAATTCCACCACTATGCATATTATCATAGGGGTAATATCTACCTATATTGAGTTTATTGCTTCAAACTCTAGGGGTGATTAGACACAATGTCCTCAAAATCCATTATCTCTTTAAAAGAAAAAATGAATTCCAATGAACTTTTTTCATAAAGGATTATCACTAATGAAAATAATCGTATCATAAATTAATAATAGATCCTTATATTTTTTATAAAGAGTATAATATCATTTTCCATGAAACTTGGAGACATTTTCAAGATCCACCATAACCCAAAAACCACTAGTGATATAAACATTATGAATAAAATTAATATCTTGGGAGATACCAATACCTTCAAACCATTATTAAATAAAATAATCAATGCATTCCATGTATGTGTATATAACCATGTGGTCACCATGATAAGAAGAAATTATAGATTCCCATGTGATTTTCCAAAAATACATTTTTTTAAATCAAATTATGGGAATTATAATGATAGTAGAATTTCAAAAAAAGTTATATTCCACTATATTGAAAATCATTATCCATTGATATGTAAATAAAAAATGAAAGTTTAATAAATATTACATGGGAGGGGAAAAATTAATTCCACACATTATACCCCAATGATGATCCCCATGAGAAAAATACATCTCCTTCTAGTATGATTTTCTATTATACAACACGTAGGCAAAAGATTTGATGATGCAGTGATCCACTATATATACTAGTGTAAGATCCTGGTCTTTTATAGAGAAATTTCAGGAATGTTTTAAGGTAATTTTTGTTTTTATTAAGTACCTTTGGGATAGGGTATGAATTGGGGTTTGTTTGGGTGAAGGTTTTAAGGATTTTGGGAATATAGGGAGTTGTGCGTGGTTTGTGCACGGTTTGGCCAAACCATTAACAAGATAACTGTGCAGACAGTGGAAGTCGGCATGGTTGGCACATGGTTTTTATAACCATCCACCATCAAGCTGTGTGGGCAGTGGAAGACTGCACGGTTTCTTCACGGTTTGGCCTAATTGTGTGGCCTCCCAGGTGAAATCGTGTGCACCGCCCAATTTATTCCAAAAATTGGTTTTAAAACCACCTGAATCCCTGAAACCTCTCTAATTCAACCTAGGAGCAGGCTTGAAATTTTCTAGGTGTTCCCAAAGCCTTCTGGAGGGATTCTAAGGTGATCTAAACATCATTCCTCAAGATCAAAAGCTCAGATTGAAGATCATATCTCCTCCTGGTAAGTGGATTTCATCCCGATGCTTCTCTCGTTATTTCTCTTATCTTTTCTAGATCTTTTCATGGAAGATCTCCCCCATTTTCTTGTATCTAAAACTATGATTTGAGATCTAGATCAATGATTGTGGATATAGATATAGATTTTCAAGATTTTGATGTCTTTGATCTTAATTTTGGATTTAGGGATTTAGATTCGGAGCTTGATCGACGACGTTGTGCCGCTAGGATTTTTGGAATTTCCATAGGGATAACATCCATAAATAAACAGAGGTAGGTGGTCTAAATCGAACTCCCATATTTTTTATTTCGATATGTGTATGAGTTTATGATTTTTTCGATTCTCTTGATGATTGATTTCATAAATTTGATTAATTAGGAATGTGGAATTGAATTGAGTTTCCTCAGTGATTAATTGATAATTTAATCATGGAACAAATGAAGGGGGGTTTCCCAAATTTATATTTTTTTAGAGATTGATTATGCATTGAGATATTGTATTTTATATATTGAGTTGATTGTGATAAGATAATTAATTGGGGGAATTTGATAATGAAATAATGATGTTGGCTATGTAAGATAATTAATGGTGAGAATTAATTTTGTGTCATGGTGTAGACCAAAGATAATTAATTGAGAGAATTATTTATGTTTCATGATATGATAAATGATAATTAATTGTGATAATTAATTATGAAAAGTTGAGATTTGATATGGATAATTAATTGTGAATAATTAATTATGGAAAGATAATTGTGTTAATTGATTAATTAACTTATGAATTAATTAATGGATTTTGTGCTTAGTTAATTTTTGAGTTAACTAATGGCCTTTGAACTGTTTAAATAATCATTGGATTAGTAATAGAATGATATGGAAAATTCATGTGAATTAATGAATTATGAAATGGATGAGATTTTTGTGGTTCTAGACATGACGTTCTAGACTGATTAGAAGTTGGGACTTGGACATGGAGTTCCTCCCCAATAGTTATCCATGCTTCAGATTATAGGGTTCTAGGCATGATGACCTACACCGAATGAGAAAATAATTTCTAGTCATGATGGACAACACTCAATGATGTTGTGGTGCTAGGCATGACGACCTACACCAAATGAATAATAATAATGAATGATGATTCAACTGGGATTTGGGGTGCTAGGAATGATGAACTACACCAAATGATTAATGATAATGAATGATTATTCAAATGGAAAACGTGAATTGAAATTATCCTAATGTGATTATTAAAGATTAAATAAGAATGTGATAACTATTTAAATTATGCATCTTTTTTATTGCTTTATAAAACTACATGCACTATCTTTTGACTGGACTCATTTTATACATCGTTGGTGGTGGCCTACTAAGTTTTACTCGCACCCTATCTGGGCCGCCTGATTGGCACCTGAGTAGACTTTTTTTTTGCAAGATAGGATAAGGGAAAGGCCCTAGGATAGGTTGTTGTTTGTGATTTGAGCATGGGAGAGGGAACTAGATGTGGTTCGGGACCCGCTGTGGAGTTTTTGTGTCTTTACTTTCAGTTTCATTGTAGACACTTGACATTTTCATTGTCATAGGATGTTTTACCTTTCATTTGATTATTGTATCTTCATGTTTTGGTTATCATATTACATGAATTTTTTATGGTTATTTATATGCTTCCACACTTAGTTATTGTTATTTGCTTCCATTGGTGTGTTATTCTGATAAAAGAGGGTATAGTCTCCCCAAGACTGACTTACCAGACCCTTGCTACTAGTCGGAACCCTCTGGAATATAGGGAGATGCACTTGAGGGTATGTGGCCAACCGGCTCGGGGCACCGTTCAGTGGCTCCTGGGTCGGGATGTCACAAATTGGTATCAAAGGGGTTTTCTTTTATTTACTCTTCTTTTGTGTTGTTGTTTTGGGAAAGGTAGACATGAGACTTGGAAGAGTCAAGTCTTGTTAATGATCTTGTGCATGGGAGTTGCAAACCCATGTATAGGGGAAAATTTGAGTACTCATGGTGGGATTGTTGTGATTGTTTTTTGTTTTTATAGTTGGATACTATTTTACCTTTGGTGACGCACTTGTGGTCTGATGTGATATTTGTTTTGAAAATTGTTGAATTTTGATTCATGGCCTAGAGAGGCATGATACTTGAGTTGTAATGCATCATTCCAGGCACCCAGGGTTATTATAACATGCATCATTATAGGCACTCATAGGAAAACGGGTTATGGGTAAGTGGTTGACCTTGAACTATTTTCCTTATTGTGAGATTGAAATAATGATGCAAAATGAGAATAAATGGGTGTATAATGAGAACCTTGATTGATGAAATGGGTGTGATCAATTAATTAATTATTGAATTAATTAATTTTAGATAATGTGATTAATTAATGGTTGAATTAATTAATGATAATGTATGTACCCTTGTTAATCAAGACCTATGAGTAGGATGGTTAAGGGTAGTGGAAAGGCCTTGGTGTTGACCATATGAATAGAAAAAAGGTAAATGAAATGTTGAAACTTGTTTTGTTAGTCTCTCATCTTATATAAATGTTATAAGGTTGCATTATGAGACCTAATATGTGTGTTCATCTTTGTATAGATATTCCTCCACAATGCTTGTTGAGGGAAATACTAAGGGGTATGGCCTGGAGTGAACTTCTAGATAGGGAGCTTGAGGCACCATTGGTGCAAGATGAGAAAGAAAAGGAAAAGTTCTAGGAGAAATTTTCTTGTTTCATTCAATTCATGAAGAGAGACCCAGGGCAGGTTCATAAAATCATGTTTGAGTTGACAAGGGAGTTTCAACTGCAGCACCCTTCTACTTTTACTGAAGAGGGTGGACCCGAGGAATCTAAATTATGGATTGAATCCATAGAGATGATACTTGACCATTTGGAGACTCCAACTGATAGGAGGGTCAAGTTGGTTTCTTATATGTTGTGGGGTTCAGTGAAGCACTGGTGAGACATTCAGGTACGATCTGGATAGACTGATGATATGTTAGGGAAGGAATTTCTGGAGAAGTTATTGGAGCACTACTATCCATAGATGCTGAGATAAGATAAGGCTTTAGATTTGATGCATCTGACCTAAGTAATCATGTCCATAATGGAGTACGCTTAACATTTCATAGATTTTCAGTGTTTTTCTCTAGCCTTGGTGGCCTATTAGGCTTCTTCGGCAAAACAATTTTAGGACAGACTTAAGTGTGAAATTAAGTCATAGGTGAATATCATTAGGCTGGAGAAATTCTCAGAAGTGGTTAATCAATATCTCATTTCCGACGGGAACCAGAAGGAGGCTTCCAGTATTGGATAGGTAGCTGGATGATCAGGCAGTGGGAATTTCGAGAGTAGGAAGCACCGTCATGATAATTTTAGTCAGGACAGAAGCAAGGTGGGAAGTCAGGAGGAAAAATTGCCCCAGATCTTACTCATGTGATTTTCCACTAGTGTGGTAGGTAGGGAAACTATTGTAAACATCGTCCTAGACCACCAATGGAGTGTTATTTTTGTGGAAAGATGGGTCACCTACAGAAGTTCTGTAGGAAGTAGTGGAAAGCTGGTGCTGAGGGAGAATCTGCTCGGAGTCAGAGTGTGGGAAGGGGGTCTTCTACACTATATAGGTTCGGTAGCTGAAGTTCTATTGGTAGAGGCGGTAGAGGTAGTGGATGTGGTGCTTCAGGTTATGAGTTCCCATATCATCAAAGTGGTGCTACTCAGGGGAGTCAGACGACACCATAGGGAAGAGGGGTAGGATAGTTACATGTAGTGTAGACTACACTTTTGGAGAGCAAGGATGGTCCATCGATAGTGAGAGGTACTATTCTAGTTGCTTCTACTTTATCTACTACCTTGTTTGATACTGGTGCCTCTCATTCCTTTATATCTACAAATCTTGTTAATGTCTTGAGCCTGGAGTTGGAGTCCGTAAGCAGGGTGATGAATATCGATACACCATTGGGAACACAATTTAGGGATATTTATTTATACAAGTGATATTTTCTAGAGATTGTAGAATATCATTTCCTTTGGGATATATATGTCCTTGATATAACAGGCTTCGACCTAATTATGGTTATGGACTGGCTAGTTGCATACCAAGCCCACATAGATTTTTACTAAAGGAGAGTGACCTTTGTATCTACTAAGGGTGACCAGTATGTTCACTGTAGAGAATAGGATATCCATGTAGGTAGAGTTGGGCCAATTAATCATCAACTAGGAGAGCTCACAACCCAAGTTTCAAGTCTTTTGTTGGATGATGGGAGTGGTAGGAAAGACATCCTTACACCAATAGTAAAACTGTTTCAGGATGTCTTTCCTAAAGAATTTTTAGGGTTTCCAGCTGAGAGAGATGTGGAATTCACTATTGATCTCATGTCGGGGGCTAATCCAGTATCTATTCCACCTTACAGAATGGAATTGAATGAGCTTCAAGAGCTCAAAACACCGTTGGAGGAGTCATAGGATAAAGGGTTTATCCGCCCAAGTATGTCACCTTAGGGATCACCTATTTTGTTTTCAAAGAAGGCTGATGGGAGTTTAAGCTTGTGTGTCGATTACCAAAAGTTAAATAAAATGACCCTGAAGAACTGATATCCTATTTCGCATATCAATGGTCTGTTTGACCAGTTGAAGGGGGTTTGTGTGTTCTCAAATATCAATCTGAGATCAGGGTATCATCATGTGGTAGTTTGGGCTTCTGATATTCCAAGAACTACTTTTAGGAGTAGGTATGGCCTTTATGAGTTTGTCATAATGCTGTTTGGGTTGAAAAATGATGCAGCCGTATTTATGGCCTTGCTGAATAGGATATTTCATCCTTACATGGATCATTTTGTGGTGGTGTTTGTGGATGACATCTTGGTGTACTATAATACTCATAATGATCATGCCTAATATCTTGACATCATTTTGGGTACACTAAGAGAGAATCGTCTATATGCCAATCTATCTAAATGTCAGTTTTGGGTTGACAAGGTACACTTTTTGGGGCACATCATCTCAGAAGAAGGTGTGGTAGTGGACCCAGAAAAAGTGCAGGTAGTGATCTCTTGGGAGAAACCCAATAATTTTTTTGATATCTGAAGCTTTTTGGGATTAGCTAGTTATTACATGAGGATCATCTAGGACTTTTCTCGATTGGTAGCACTGCTTACTGGTTTTACAAATAAATGAATAAAGTTTGTTTGGACATAATCATGTGAGAATGATTTCTAGGATTTGAAGAAGTTCTTGATAGCATCACCAATTTTTATCTTGCCTGAGTCATTTGATGAGTACATGGTGTATTATGACGCTTCCGGGGTCGTACTCAGAGTTGTGTTGATGCAGGGGGATAGAGACATTGCTTATGGGTCTCTACAGTTGAGGCCACATGAACTGAATTACCCTATACATGAACTCAAGTTGGAAGTAGTATTTTATGCTCTTAAGTGTTGGAGACACTATATTTTGGGTGAAAAATTTATAGTTTTTACCGATCACAAAATCTTGAAGTATATATTTTCACAGTACGACTTGAATATTTGGGAGCGAAGATGGGTAGAGTATATGCAGTTCTTTGATTTTGAACTATAATATACACCTGGGAAGGGGAATAGTGTGGTTGATGCCTTGAGAAAGAAAACTCAGACTCAGTTGGTACATGAGTCAATTGTAGAGTGGAAGATGATGACTTTACTGGCAGAAATGCATGTGGTAGTTCAGGAGAGTCAAGAGAGGATGACTCTGTTTTATATAGTAGTGGAGTCTGCACTCTCAAGATAGATTAGGGATAGGCAGTATGAGTATACAGAGTTTTTATCCTTGAGGGAAAGCCTTGAAGGTGTGGATACACCTTCGTATTGGATAATAGATGAGGATGAGATCATCTATTTGAAAAATCAGGTTGTTGTGCCCTTGAATATGAGAGAATAACTCATGCTTGAATTTCATGCTTCAAGGTGGGCAGTACATCTTGGGGTGACAAAAATGTATTATAACCTGCGATGATAGTTTTGGTGTCCAGGCATGAAAAAGGATATATCAGGGTTCGTAACAAGATGTTTCACCTGTCAGCAGGTGAAGGTAGAGCATCAATGACTTGGAGGCGTATTACAGTAATTACCTATTCCGGAATAGAAGTTGGGTGACGTGACTATGGATTTTGTAGTAGTACTTCCAAAGACTCTTAGGAAGAATGATTCTATTTGGGTTGTTTTGGATCGACTAACAAAGGTAGCACACTTCTTTTTTATTGAGGAAACCTTTATAGTAGAGCAGTTGGGAGAGCTATACGTGAGAGATATAGTTTATTTGCATGGGGTTCCATGGACTATAGTTTCAGATCATGATTCATGACTTACTTCATGCTTCTAGTAGGGATTACAGAAGGTACTTGGTACACAAGATTTGTTAAGTATGACCTTACACCCACAGACAGATGTGCAGTCGGAGCATGCCATATAGGTGTTAAAGGATATACTACGAGCATGTGTTCTTGACTTTGGTGGTTCTTGGGAGAACCACTTGGATTTAGAGGAGTTAACCTATAACAATAGTTATTAGGAAACTATAAAGATGGAACCATATGAGGCACTTTATGGTAGACCATGTAGATCACTACTATGTTGGTTAGAGGTGGGTGAGTCAGAGCTGTTGGGACTGAGTCTCATTCAGAAGACATCAAAGCATGTACAGTTGATTCAGAAACGTATGGCTACGGTTCAGATTAAATATAAGTCATATACTGATATATGGAGATGACCCATAGAGTTTACAGAGGTTGATCGTGTATTTCTTTAGGTGTCACCTAGATTGGGTCACCATAGGATACTGAGGCAGGGCAAGTTAGCGTCTAGGTTTGTGGGACCGTTTGAGGTGTTGGAGATAATCGGGTCGGTGGCGTACTGATTAGAACATCCACATAAATTTAGTTTTATGGATGATTTTTTCCATGTGTCATAGCTATGGAAGTATCACCTCAACCCTTCTCATTTGATTGATGTGGAATAGGTTGACCTTGAGATAGATGTCTCCTTTGAGGAGCATCTGATACTTGTGTCGGGTCACAGTGAGAAAGTGTTATAGGGAATGTTTGTGCTGTCAGTTCATGTGTTATGGAATCATGGAAATGTTCAAGAGGAAATTTGGGAACATTAATCTGACATGAGGGCTCAATGGCCCAATCTTTTTGGCTTGGAATCTTAGAGAAGTTCGGGAGTGCAGATCAAGGATGAGTTGTTATAAGGTGGGGAGATTGTAAGATCCTGGTCTTTTATAAAGAAATTTTGAGCATGTTTTTAGGTAATTTTTGTTGTTATTATGTACCTTTAGTTGGGGTATGACCTAGGGTGTGTTTGGGTGAAGTTTTTAAGGATTTTGGGAAGACAGGGGGTTGTGCACGGTTTTCACATTGTTTGTCCAAACCATGAGCAAGCTAACCATGCAGATAGTGGAAGTCGGCATGGTTGGCACGTGGTTTTCATAACCATGCACCATCAATCTATGAGGGTAGTGGAAGACTGCACATTTGGCACATGGTTTGGCCTAACCGTGTAGCCTCCAGGTGAATCTGTGCGTGTGGCCTAGTTTATTCTAAAAATTGGTTTTAAAACCACCCAAACCCCTAAAACCTATCTAATTCGACCTAGGCTCAGGTTTAAAAATTTCTAGGTGTTCCCAAAACCTTATAGAGGTATTCTAAGGCTCTGAACACCATTCTTAAAGATCAAAATCCCAGACTGAAGATCCTCTCTTCTCCTGGTAAGGTAATTTCATCTCGATGCTTCTCTCGTTCTTTCTTTTATCTTTTCTAGAGATTTTTATGGAAGATATCCCCTATTTTCTTGGATCTAAACATATGAGTTGAGATATATATCTTTGATTGTGGATATAGATCTATATTTACAAGATCTTTATGCCTTTGAACTTAATTTTGGATTTATGGATTTAGATCTGGAGCTTGATCAACAAAGTTTTGACGCTTGGATTTTGGGGATTTCCATGGGGATAACTTCCATCAATAAACTGAGGTAGGTGGTCTAAATCGAACTCCCATAGTAATTATTTTGATATGTGTGTGAGTTTATGATTTTCAAGATTCTCTTGATGATTGATTTCCTAAATTGGGGTAATTAGGAATGTGGAATTGAATTGAGTTTTCCTCGGTGATTAATTGATAATTGAATCACGGAACAAACGAAGGGGGGTTTCCCAAATTGATATTGTTTTGGAGATTGATTATGGGTTGAGATATTTTCTTTGAGATATTGATTTTATTGTGGTAAGATAATTAATTTGGGGGAATTAATTATGAAATAATGATGTTGTCTATGTAAGATAATTAATGGTGAGAATTAATTATATACCATGGTGTTGACCAAAGATAATTAATTAAGAGAATTAATTATGTGCCATGATGTGATAAAAGATAATTAATTGTGATAATTAATTATGAAAAGTTGAGATTTGATATGGATAATTAATTTTAAATAATTAATTATGGAAATAGAATTGTGTTTATTGATTAATTAATTAATTAAATAATTAATGGATTTTGTGCTTAGTTAATTGTTGAGTTAACTGATGGCCTTTGAACTGTTTAACTAATCATTGGATTGGTAATGGAATGATATGGAAAATTCTTTTGAATTAATGAATGATGAAATGGCTGAGATTTTTGTGGTTCTATACATGGCGTTCTAGACTGATTGGATGTTGGGACTTGTACATGGTGTTCCTTCCCAATAGTTTTCCAAGCTTGAGATTATGGGGTGCTAAGAATGACGACCTACACTGAATGAGAAAATAAGTGCTAGGCATGATGACCTACACTCAATGAGATTGTGGTGTTAGGCATGATAACCTACACCAAATGAATGATGATTCAAATGGGATTTGGGGTGTTAGGAATTATGACCTACACCAAATGATTAATGATAATGAATGATGATTAAAATGGGAAACATGAATTGTAATTGGCCTAATCTGATGATTAAATATTAAATGAAAATGTGATAACTGTTTAAATTATGCATTGTATTTATTACTTTATAAAACTTCATTCACTATCTTTTGACTGGACTTATTTTAGACACCATTGGTGGTGGACTACTGAGTTGTACTCACACCCTATTCCGGCTGCCTGATTGGCACCCAAGTAGACTTTTTTTTTTGAAGGATAGGATAAGTGAAAGCCCATGGGATATGTTAGTATTTGGGATTAGAGCATGGGAGAGGGAACCAGACATGGTTCGAGATACTTTGTGGAGTCGCTGTGTTTTTACTTTCAGTTTCATTTTAGACACTTGACATTTTCATTGTCATAGAATGTTTTACCTTTTAGTTGAGTATTGTATCTTCATGTTTTGGTTATCACATGACATTAATTAATTCTGGTTATTTATACTCTTTCACACTTGGTTATTATTATTTTCTTCCATTGGTGTGTTATTCTGATAAAAGAGGGTATAGTCTCCCCAAGACTGACTTACCAGACCATCACTACTAGTCAGAACCCTCTAGCTTATGGGGAGGAATGCTTATGGGCATGTGGAAAACTGGCTCAAGGCACTGTTCAGTGGCTCCTGGGTCGGGATGTCACAACCAGGGTGATACAATTTAAGGGGTCTTGATGATATTCTAGGAATACATTGTTGGTGGAGATAGAAGTCATATTTACCTCCCTAAAACTTATGTTTGGGTGGAGTAATATGGAAATTAGTGTGAACACCCTAATGAATTATCTTTATAGAAAAGAACATCACCATGACCAATGATCCACTTCATGTGAACAAGGATAATATTATGGGGATCCAAAAGAGTAAAATATAAATATGAATAGAAATAAGGAACCTATTAAATAGAATCAAATGAAATAACATTTTTTATTTGGGAAATTCGATCCAAAATAAAATGACCTTCCATCATATTACATGACACCTTTACATGAATTACTTGTATGGGATCATCGATTATCCTTAATTTGAAACCACCTTCTTCAACAAGTTTTGATAATCAAAGACAACTATCCCACGAATATATACCCACATGATAAGAGTCCCATAGAAAATTTTTGATAGTTTAATCAATTTCATGGACAAGACCAATGACATAGATTATATTCTTGGGTATAAATATGAGAAAAAAAATAAGTGTGATGCACCCAATAAAGAAGAGTAGCTTGCAATTCTAATTATCAATTCCCCTACTAATATTTGCATAAAATTTTCAAAATTCCATATTTTTATTATTCTAGTTGTGATGTGAGTATTTATATACACCATATAAAATTACTTCTAAAAAATCATGATAGTTATCAATCTGAATGATATGACTATCGAAACATTAATTGATTATATGAAAATTGATGATGAACTAACTAGCCCATTTTCCACTCCATTTTTCATATTTATTCCAATCATTTATGAAACTTTAAATATAACTTTTCATCATATTAATTAAAAATATAATATAATCTACATGGTATAAGTGATATATTTTTGAGTTATGTGCCTTCCATTAAAGGGAAGGATCCTCCATATTGAAATAAAATCATTGAGGTTATTTTTAATAGAATCTTGATCCAGGTAAAATAAATTGTAAGATATGATGCCGCCCAATCAAAGGACTTTATAAAATTAGATGAAACCAACTTTCATCCCATAAATAAGATCAAGAATGAAGGATATGATAGATATTGAAATGAAAAATCTAAAACCCTTAGAAAAAATCATAGTGCCATGACATATTTACAATGAAGATCCATTCAAATATATCAAAGGCTTTTTTAATACCCATCTTAACCATAATGTTCAAAACAAGGACTATTCTATTGATATCATAAACCATCTCTTTTTCTAAGGCTATAACACCTTGGTTATTCCTATTTTTTACAATGCAATGCTTCTCATCTGAGACCAGAATATATATTAGAGGGTAAATCCTATAATTAATAATTGTTCACATTGTTATATATTTAATGTATAGAGAATAATGGGACAAAATTGATTAAATGAAATGTGATTCTTCACTTTTAGTATAAGTATATTGATGGTGGCAGAAAATTCTACAAAAATATTTCCACTTGAAAAGTAGTCTTTAATAACTCTAATAAGTTTCTTTGTGGTAATATCCAAATCATCAATATATGGAACCTAGAAAACCATTTGGGCCTTGGGTACTATCTATAATAATTAATCTAACATCATTCAGTATTCCCTAATAATAATGGGATATCACTAGATGAATATTCATTTGATCATTATTGAATATAGGTATTGAGTTGAAGAAGGGATCATTAATGTCCTCTCGAGGATGGCCTCAATGGTTCTCTACACTAAAACCTATGATAATAACAGAGAAACGATTCACATATTATGCTATTGAGAAATAATGGTCACTTGTTAAGGATCTATACTCCATTTTTAGGTTGATATTACCAATAACCATCCTCTCTTTGATGTATCCAAAAAATAGGACATGTTTATATCTCATTAATTAAGCTAATGAAACTACGAATTTCAAAGGAAACATTTTCTTATTGTAATTATATATTAGTGAGAGTATCTTTTTATTAAATTGAAAAAAAAATCCCTATCCCATGCCTATTAAAAATAGTTTTCTATATTGATAATTTCAATCTCTTGGTATTTGATTCCATCAATAGGGTTGTCATGAGTTTTGGACTATTACTCAATGATGAATATTATGCATTAGATATTATTTTTTAAAATTAAGTATAGATGTCCCTGAATGAGATTTTCCCATGATACCCAAACCATTATTAAGAATCCTTAATTATGAGTCCATTTTTTAAATAAACTAAAACTTTCAGGGTCACTGTTATCACCTTTAAATGTTAGTAATAATGGTGTATGGTTAAAGGGGTTCCTAGCTAGGATATAGACTAATGATTTTTGGAATAATTAGATAAATTTAATATTAGAAGTACGTCAATATATATGAATCCTATATTGTCCTAGAATATTATATAATAAATTCCCCTTCTGATTTAATATGCATCATATTTAGTAGTATATTATAATATAAAACCATTTTAATATATAAAATTATAAAATTCCAAGTATATAATAAAAATATAATAAATCTAAATCATGTTAAAACACATAGGTTTTAAAAATGATAAAATAAATGTTTCTCTCAAATAATTCATACTTTTATTTTGGGAAAAAACTATATGTTTTATTGTAGTTAAAAAATATTTTTAGGATAACATTTGAAATTTGAAATAAATTTTATTTACACAGAATGGTAGTGTAAAATGAACTAGTAATTTTTATATCAATGATAATTCAATTTAATAAATCCATGTGTAATTTTTTTATATGACAGAAATTTGATCATTCCATAAAAATCAATAATTTCAAATAAATTTAAATTGTATTTAAAAATTAAATTTGTATTATTTTGAAAATTATTTTTATAAAGTAAATTTTATTTTTGAAAATCAACAAAATAAATTTTTTTAATATTTAATCACATGGATTTTTCAAAGAAAATAAGATTTTTCAAAAAAAAAAGATTTTTTTATCAATAGTAAAAATATTATTTTTACTATGTTATCCCTACTTATATTGAAGTTAATATTTTCCACCATTATAAATTGAATTAAAAAAATGATTGAATATTTGGAAATAGAATAATAAAAATTAGGTAATATGTTCAATATAAATTTTGGGCATCAAATTAATTTATCAAGGTATAATTTAGTCACCATGATAAAGGATAAAATGAGGTAAAATTTTTAAATCCAAATGTAAAGTCACAAAATACCACAAAAACTCACCTAAAAATGCCAAATGAGAGATTCCACAAACATAAATTATCTTATACTCAAAGATGATTGTAAAATGACCCCTTCACCACCCCACATATAGTCACACTTAGATCCACTTAGATCAACCAAAATCTAAAAAAACTTACCTCCAACCCTCTTTATAACATCATAAAAGTTCTTCTATCCTAAAAAGAATAATCTATAATGGTTTATGGAGTTTTATAAAGGAGGATATCCATAGAAGATGAAATTGTTTAAACCAATATTTTTCATTTTTATTTTCTGTTAGTCCTCATATAAATCTACTCAATATATAATTATATATTGAAATCACTATCATTACTACACTAAATAGTTAATATGATAATTCAATACCCATTATTTATTATCCAACCATATATTCAAAAAGTAAAAAAGAATAAAACATCACATGTATTATGATCATTTCACAGTGTCCATGGATGACATAATTTTTTACTGAATTACATGGATGGTTTTATGAATGAATTTTATGAAAAAATAAAATATTTAGGACATTATTAAAATTATATAAATAAATATTGGGAGTTATATTGTAATGTCCCGAAACCTGGTAGATTATTCACTTGTGTGTTAGGTGTTGGATGTGCTAAGGGGAGGCTTGGAGGAGGAAAGAGGTGAGTTAAGTTGAAATTTCAGCTTCATAGAAGGATTGGGGAATGGAGGCTTGTACTACTATGTGGAGTCCATGTTGCTATTAAATGGATGATAATATGTATTTTAGAGGTTTTATAGGGGATTTTTAAGTGATTTTTCCTTTTTCGAGGCCATTACACTATAGGAAATATTTAAAATACACCCTTATCATTTGGAAATGGAATATTTCATTATGGTGGTTAAAAATTCTCTATGGTCCTTACCTATAATTATAGGATCTATAGTATGTATAGAACCATGTTTCTCATTTATGGATTTAACTAGTCATGTTGTAGCATATCCTCTTGCATTACCCTGCATTTTTGTCCTGAGTTGTCATTTTTTTATCATGGTGTAGGGTGGTGAACCATGTTCTTCTAATTTCATGTTTTCTTATAATTTTATAAACCACATTCAAATATGTATTTCACACAACATTTTCTACTAAAATTTAGTAAAATGTGATAGATTATTTAAGGCCTATAAATCCCCTTTGATCATATTCAATACATATCTTTTATAGATCTATCCATGGTGATACAATGTGATATTTCCATAATTCTCTTATTGTTTCTTTTCCATTCGATTTTATTTTCTATGATGGTACCTTAACATTTTATCTAAGTTTATTTCCATTGTTCTCATAGAGTTCATTTGATTTTTAATGGCATGTTCATGGAGCAGCACCCATAGATATTGTTTAGTCCTTATGGGATAGTTGGTCAGAGATATATGTTGTTCTTCCACTCTCATTTTATGAATGTTTAAGTCCATGTGGTTGGGGAATTGTTTGTTCTCCTAATTTTTAAATGGAATCATAAAGTTATTGTGCTTTATCTCATTTGGTAATAGTGGAATTAAAATTAATGAAGATTAAACTGAATCTAATGAAAAAAATTGGTTTTGGTTTTTAGAGATCAAATGTGTTTATGTCGTGTTAACAACTTCCCTCTTTATTTGTAAGATATTGTGATATATTTGGTTCTGATGTGGTTTAGCATGTTTTTATGTTTGTAAATTTAATAAATAACATGATAATGGTAATTCTTAGCAGTTAATAATAATGTTTAATCTTGAATTATTATCATTATTTTATGGAAATAGATGTTATTCTAGAATCATATTTAAATAATTCATAACAATTTATAGCTGATGAATTAGATTGCATATGGATGTATCATATGATAAATAAATTGATTGATTTGAGATGGAAACAAATCGGTTGTCTACTAAAGAATTGTATGGGGTCGAACGAGCCTATTTTCTTGTAAAGGATGGGGTTCCTAGATTCTAGGACCTATATTACATGATAACTCTTTGTTATTTACTTGATAACTAATTTTATTTCACTATATGTGAGCCTTCTTATACAAAATGATTTGAGCCTAGGATGGATGATAGTTTGATGAGTAATGGGTGGGATTCTCAAGTTTGAGGTAGTTTTTGGTGATTGAGATGTTGGGATGGATGGTGAAAAGAATGGTAGTGTTGGGGATGGCACCTAGATTGATGGAATGGGTTGAACATGGTATATCCCATTTTGATATGAAAAATTTTTGGATGATTTCTTGTTAATTAATCATCAAAAAAAAATTTGGATGGCTAGATTTATTTTTTCTGCTTTTCTTTTCACCACTTCTTAGTGAAGATGGATGTCCATATCCTATACATATTTTATGGTATCTTATGATGAGTCCTATGGTATCATAAATATATAATGGTATTGTTAAATTATTTAAACCATTGGGTTATAGTCTTAACAACCTATTGAAATAATGATAGATTTTGAGGAATCGTAGAAGTGGTTGGATTATAACTAATTGGAATGGAATCTAGTTTCTAATTATATGAATATAAAATAATTAACTAAATTAATTAAATAACAAACTCTTTGATTGTCTATGTTCTTATAGGATATCGAGTCCCAAGATGTGGTAGTTAGGTGTCTAGGTGGTAGTAGCTACAGTTCAAGTGTAGGCTATATAGTTCCCAAATGTGTTGTTTTGAGCAATATATGTATTCCAATGTTATGTGATCTCTTACACTAACTCATCCAGATTGGCAGGGTGACCAAGACCTAGTGGAATCTAGAGGGTATTTTTTCTAACATCAAGGATGTTAAGGAATAGATGGATGAATAACCCCTCTTTCCCTGCTCTTTTCTCCTGGTAGTATTATGTTTTTTTTAAAGGTGGGGGTCGAAGCCTCAATTTATTATTGAAAGAAAAGACCTCTTTAGTGTGGGTAGAGGGAGACCCATTACATAGACCGAAGGCCCAATGCCAAGTGGCCTGAATACAAGGCTTGGAAGTCCATTTTTTTGGCCCAAGGGACCCCTCAGTGAACAGTACTGCTATAGTACTTGCGCTGCTACAGTACCCGCCGCCGCTACAGTACCCTGAAATAGTGCCTCCACCGCTACAGTGTTACCGCTACTACATTTCTTCCGCTGCTACAATACTGCTACAGTATCCCACTACAGCACCTTGCTACAGTAACCTGGAAATTCATCCCTGTCCAGATTTGATCCCGGGTCTTTTGGATGCCAAGCAGGAGCTTGTACAACTTGGGTACAAGTTTGATGGCTCCTGGTAGAATTATGTAATGGTGTGCATAGTTGTTACTTCCCCACATATATTTATAGAGGGATTTAATGTCTTGTAGTTATTTTCACACACATATATCTATTTATATAGTATCCCATGGATTATTATAGGTTTTTTGTGTATTGTACATGATGGATTGAGGTATAATGCACACCATACATATAGTGGTGGAACATGGAAATTACTTGGATACTATATGGATATGTGGGTAGCGATGATTGGATGATGTGATGAACATGGTGTGTGATATGTCATAGTTTTTTATGGGTTCTTTGTGAAGTGTTATTTATTGGGGAGAGATGTATTAGGACATACAATGTTTAGGGACAATGAAAAACTAGTACGAAAGAGGTAGTGAGGTACTCTCATTTGATATTATATTCGATATTATATTATTTTATTGAATGTGATACTTATTGAGAGGGATATGGCGAGGCTTACAATTTATCATACTTGATTATGTGATGAGATAAAATTAATTTTTTATTCATTTTGTTTTAGTAGTCTTTCATTAACTTTTTCATGAGAATCTCCATGTAGGATCCTACTAAATATATCAGTTATGTTCACCATGAATTATTATAAACTATTTTTTATTGTAATAGTGGGTTCCCTAAACCCAAATATACAATACTTTTTATTACCATTTCATGTATACAGTGATATATGAATAATATATAGTAACCATAATAGTGTAGATATTTCAACATCCACTGTTTTAATGGTAATGTAAATTGATTATTTATCATATCAAAAGGTTATATATGATCCCAGACTATAATTTGATCCTCAAATTACTATGACATTAATATTAAATATATTTCATATGGTTTAGATACATTATACGGATTATACATAGTAGATGCATGACTATAATGTTTTGGGGCTCATAAGCATTGAGACTTATTCTCATGAAGTGTGTGTTTGGTAATCTCTAGTAGTTGAGATATGGGAAAAGACCCTCCCATAAGAACATCACATGTTTCAGGTATTATTAGATGTTTTTATATATGGACATGTGAATTGGTATCTTGACATGAGATCATTATCAATGTGTTCCATTTGATTTCATACTTTAATACAAGTCAAAAACCATGGTATTGAAATCACAGGGACGTATCTTTTATTGGGTGTGTCATTGTTAGTATAACAATGGATGAAGGGTGAAGATAGAATATGTCACTTCTGAGATGAGGAAGTAATATCTTGAGCTTAGTTGATCAGGATGGTAGTATCATTATAAATCTAAGGCCATTTTATTCTAAGGTAAACCAATATAGTTAGATCAACAATTAATAATGCAAGAAAGGATGATGACACAAGTGTGTTTCTTGCTTTATGAGATATCTAAATATAAAACTACTAGAATAATGGTCTTTGAAGCCCCCCTAACACGGGCGACCGCCTTTGGCAGTCGTTTTACGTGGCCTATAGAGACCGCCTCTGGCGGTCGCTGGTTTTTTCAAAAAAAAATTAGGGAGGCTTCGCCCCCCACCCCCCTCCCCTCACGAAACCCTATCGCGCCCCCTCTCCCTTGCTGCCCTCCCCTGTCGCCCTCCGCCCTGGCCGCCCGCCCTCCACACATTGTCGCCCTCATTTCCCTCCGCCCTCGTTGGCCTCTTCCATCGTCGGCCTCCACCCTCCGCCCACCCTCCACCCTCTGCCCACCCTCTGCCCTCTACCCCCTCCACCCACTGTCCCCTCCGGCCTCTGCCCCCTCCGGCCTCCGCCCCCACCCCCTCTGCCCTTCAACCTCCACCCTCCGGCCGGTCTCTTCCCTCCGCCCTCTACCCCATCAGCCCTCCGCCCCCTCGGCCCTCTTCCCTCTTCCCCCTCACTGCCCATCCCCCGTCCCCTCACCGCCCTCCGCTCCGTCTCCCCACCATCCCTCGTCCCCTCCCTCTTCATCCCCCTCCCTCACCACACAGCTGTCACTCGTCCCCTCCCTTCCTGCACTGTCGTCGCCCAGTCCCCTCCCTCCCCACATAGCCGCTACTCATCCCCTCTCCACTGTCTCCCTCCGACTCCCTGTTGTCCTCGGTCCCCTCCCTCGTCGTCCGACCCTCGTTGCACCATCGCCACCTCACCGCCTCCTCTCCTTCAGCTCACCGCCGCCGCCACTGCCCGTCTTCTCCCTCACCGCACCGCCTCCAGCTCCGGCTCCCCTCCATTGCCTCTCCTCTCACTCACAGCACCGCCTTTGGCTCCCCTCCCTTCCATGTTTATAGCGCAATCAGGTATGACATGAGCTTTCACTTACATTCCATTATATATTCTCTTGTTTATTATTCAGAGATATAATTTTATTATTTTATCAATGGTCCACAAACAATTTATTAGTATTTATTTTAAATATATTTGATATGAAAAATGAATATGTAATAATTCTCGTGTAAATGTTTGTTATAGAGATATTATTATGGATAAGAGTTGGATTGATCTTCCAAATCGAACGTCTAGAGAATATTTCAATAGAATTATGCATTTTATTAACTTCACCAGAGGATTTGAAAGTGACTATATTAGTTTTCCATGTAGAAAATGTGCTAACAGATATCAATTCACATGAGATACTGTGAGAGAACACCTATTCTTTAATGGATTTTTGAAAAATTGCAAGATTTGGACCCGTCATGGAGAGGAATATGTTCGTTTTCAAAATACAGATGCAGTTCGGATGGACGTTGATGCAAGGATGAATGATACAATGCATGAAATGCTTACTGAAATGGTATGTGGGTTGGATCATGAAGGCATCGACATCCATAATAATGAGACCGGTGAGATAAATCTTTGCTCTGGTGAAGATCATGATTCGAGGAGGTTTTATGAAGCACTTGATGATGCAAAAACAGAATTATATCCCGAATGTACTTCTTAAAATAAATTGTCGTTTATCGTGGATTTTTTGCATTTGAAGACTTTAAATCAGTGGTCAGACACATTATTCAACGTGTAGTTGGTGTTATTGAAAAAGGTTCTTCCTATCGGCGCTAAGATTCCCGAGTCGTATTACTATACTCGTAAGTTGATAGTGAACTTAGGTTTTGCATATGATACCATAGATGCATGTGCAAACAATTGTATATTGTTTAGAAAGGAAACTGTCCATTTGGATATTTTTATGGTTTGTGGCGCTTCCAAGTGGAAAGAGAACAGGGGAAATCAGACTCAACAAAGTCATATTGTGATACAGGGGAAACCGATTTCCGTAAAGAAAATGTGTTACTTTCCCCTTAAACCGAGGTTGAAAAGATTTTTTATGTCATCCAAAGTTTCTAATTTAATTAGATGGAATGCAGAAAGAGTTCATGAAAGTGATACGTCAACACACCTGGCAGACTGTCATGCGTAGAATTATTTTGATAAGAGACATCCCAACTTTTTCTAAAGATGTTCGTAATGTCCAATTGGGGTTGGCAGTAGATGGTTTCAATCAATTCAAATCTATGGTTGGTGCAACTCATAGCACATGGCCCGTGGTGTTGCTTCCATATAATCTTCCTCTTTGGATTTGTATGAAGCAACAATTTATAATACTTTCCACTCTTATTGATGGACCTAGAAGTCCAGGGGATAAGATTTATGTTTACCTTCAGCCATTGATTGATGAGTTGAATGAATTTTGGGGCGATGGTGTGATGAATTATGACAGTGAAACGAATGAAATGTTCAAACTACAAGATACTTTATTGTGGACAATCAATGACTTTCTGGCTTATAAAAATCTATTAGGTTGGAGTACGAAAGGGGAATTTTCTTTCCCTTGTTGCAATAAAAGTAAAAAAACTGTATGGCTTAAACATTCCAAAAAATGGGCATACATGGGTCATAGACGTTTTCTTCCCCCTCAACACAGGTTCAGAAAGAACATAGTGGCATTTTATGGTTCTAGAGAGTTCATCCTAACACCAAAGATCATGACAGGAGTCGAAATGTTATCGCAGATTGAGGAAGAAAACATCTTCATGGTATATGAAATTCAGGATTTGGTGGCTCATATAGTACGTAATATTCAAGCTGCGGGTAGGTAGCGCAGTCATAATTAGAAAAAGAAAAGTATTTTCTATAGTCTTCCGTATTGGAAAACTAACATGCTAAGGCATAATTTGGATGTCATGCACATTGAAAAAATTATTTGTGATAACATATTGTGGACCATTTTAGGTGTCAGTGTAAAATCAAAGGACCATGTTAATGCATGTTGTGATTTGGAAGAAATGGGTTTAAGGAAATAGTTTCATTTACAGTTAGCTGAGGGAAACAAGGCATATATGTTTGTGGCACAGTATACGATGACTAAAAAGGAGAAAGAGACCTTTCTTTCCATTTTTAAGATGCTCAAGGTGCCTGATGGTTACTCTTCTAATATTTCAAAGTGTGTGAATCTGACGAGCAGGACATTGCAAGGGTTGAAAAGTCATGACAATCACATAATACTTCAGTAGTTGATTCCAATTGCAATTTGTGATTGTTTATACCCCAATTTTGTTCATCCATTGATTGAGATGAGTAATTTTTTTAGACAGCTTTTTTTAATAAATCAATGAATGAGTGATTTAAAAAGTCTGCAGGACCAAATTGTACTACGCTTTGTCACTTTGAGAAACTATTTCCCCCCCCCCCCTCATTTTTTGATGTTATGGTCCACTTGATAGTGCACCTAACTGATGAAGTAATGGTTTTTGGTCCATTTCAATTCAGATGGATGTATCCTATTGATCGGTATTTGAGTACATTGAAATGATTTGTACGTAACAGATCCCGTCCGGAGGCATCAATAGCCAATGGTTATTTGATGGATGAGTGTACTACTTTTTGTGCGGAATATCTTATGGATATTGAAACAAAATTAGATCAGAACTCTTGGATTCATGATGGTATAGTTGGAGAAGGAGCCATATTTTATATGGACAACATCGAGTGGATACAAGCGCATCGATATATCTTGTTCAATACTCCATCAGTTGCACCATTAATTCAGTAAGTGTCTTATCACTTTTATTATTTAACTTTTACATGTTTTTTTGTATAAGTTGATCATTTAAACATCGTGTTATCATTTTTAGGAAACACATTAATGGGATAAAAGAATAGATGTATCGTGCGACTGATTATCAAATTCAACAATCTCATTATGCATCATTTCATGATTGGTTCAAGGATTATGTACGTATAAATTGATTTTCATTATGAGTGAAGTATTATACTAATTTCTTTCTGCATAAATAATTATTGAATTTTATGAATTATGTAGGTTCATAAGCTGAGGGAGTTAGGGGACCCCATGCTAACTGAATAATTTATCCAACTGGATGAGGGTCCATCTATAACGGGTCGTCGTTATAAAGATATAGATGCTAATGGTTTTCGATTTTGCAATAAAGATGTTGAAGACAAATGAGCAACACAAAACAGCGGCATCGGTTATCTATTCATTGATTCTGGTTATTACTATGGTCAATTGATAGACATCATTGAATTTGTATACACACATGGGTTGAAGTACATATTATTAAAGTGTAATTGGGTTGATATAGTGTGTGGATGTAAAGTCGATCAATATTAGTTTTCATTGGTGAATTTTAACTATATGTTATACAGAAATGAACGAGTTGATAATGAACCTTTTATTTTGACATCACATGCGGAACAAGTATTCTTCGTTACTTTGCCTTCGAATCCAAGTTGGAAAGTTGTCGTCAAAATGTCCCAATGAGGAGTGTTTTTATTTGAACAAGATGAACCTGAGATTGTTCCGTTTGTTTCCCAACAAATTGATCAACATACCGTAGTTCAATGTGAAGAAGATATGTATTGGGTCAGAGTGGTCGTTGAAGGAGAAACGGTCTATTTTCATGCTTAATGAAATGTATAATTTTTTTCCCGCTATTCATTATTGAATGTCCTAGGATATCATAAATTATCTAACCATTTTATAAATCCTTGTAAGTTTTAATCCTCACTTTTGGACTTTTATTCATTTATAAATATTTAGGGTGATTTATATTTTGGTATCTTCATGTTATTGTCGGTGTATCTTCCCATTGAGGTATTATTCATTTGGTTCATGTGCTTCTTGAATTTTTATTAATTCAATCTGAAAGTTGGCTATGCATTGATTGGTTTTGTACATAATTTGTATATCTATTTTGTTAATTTTCTGATTTTTTAAAATTCATTCACAACTAATTATTAAGTCCCTTTTTGTTTGATTAACAACTATACAAGTTTGATTTTTTAAAAAACAATCCAATTTATCTTTTGGACACTTTGGATAGTCCTCTTACTAATTTTTTCTATGACTGTAGGCATATCAGGGGAAGAGACACCAGATCCACATCATCCATCTGAACCATCTACATCGCAGGGTAGAGGTATGTTTGAATGTCATTGTCTCTATTTTTTATGTAATTGATAAACATATATATATATATATTTATAACATCTGTCAAATTATATATTAAATTGTTTTCAACAGGATTAGACTCAACTGCTTCTTCCTCTCGCAAGAGAGGCCCTGGTCGTGGCATTTTATCATGGAATTCTGACACGATGTTTGATGTTTCCTTTGATGAGGTATTTCATCCTGTGGGACTGAATGCCCTTGAATTTATTTTTTAGCTGGGTCATATCATATGTGACCCACATTGATTTCCATTGACCACATGGGACTGGGCTTCTATCCCTCAAGACACATTAGATTTTATTTGGAGGGAGGTTCAGGTAAGAAGACCGTTTTACTTTCTTCCCTATGTATAAACAATACTAACATATGTGATTTTTTTCTTTAATAGAAAAATTTGAAAGTATTACCTGATCAGTTTCAGCCCGTGTGTATGAGAAAATGTCGTTAGATGTGGAAATATTATAAAGGCAAAGTCAAGAGGGACCATTGGGTACCAAATGTGGGTGCCCCGGACATTCTGCAGAAAGTCCCAAGAGGTGTCCTCCCGACTCAGAAGCGTGACTTAGTTGCATATTGGTCTACTGAGGGTGTTGTGGTTTTTATATTTATTTTGGTATATATATTTTCAAGAATGTGTGATTTGTTTGAAATTTGAATTATTGAATGTAGGAGGTGTCAACACGCCATTCTGAGAATCGAGCGTTGCAGGGACCACCTCACAGGCTTGGGACTCGTCACGTGTCTCAAATCCGACATGAGGTATTTATTATTCATTTTTGAATTTATTAATTAATATTTTATGTGTTTATATTCTATTCATATACAGTTATGGGAGCAAGGTGCACCGACTGATAAAATGTCGGTGTGGATGAGGACTCGTGATCGAAATGATGCAGAGATTGTAGCATTGATAGTAAGTTATTGTACTCATTACAAATACTTACATAAATATGCATATTAACATATATATATATATATATTTAAATATTTCACAAGCTCAATTTGAAGCTGAGTTAGAACAATTTCCAGAGGACCAATGATAGCTTCCCATGCGAAGGGATGAGTTCTTTCATCGCATTATTAGTCGGGACGGGCATGGATATAGTTTGACCTATGGAACAGGGATTCCTCGTTCTGTAGTATCACGTGAGGCGGTTGTCAGTCCTGTTGTTTCTCAGATGACACAGCAGTTGTCAGATTTCAAGGCACGGTTGCGCGCTTCTGAGGAGGTAAATGAGCAATTGATCGCTGAGGTTAGAGCACTACGGGAATATGTGTGTCCAGGTGACGGTGCAGGGGATCATACGACGTAGGTTTATACCATATTTATTTATTTAATTTGTATTATTTTTTTTTATGAAAATATTCATAATTATTATTATTTTTAGGCCCCTGGCCCACCAGATGGAGGTAACAGTCATGACCATGCATGACGCATCATATTCACAAGGTGTGTTTCTTTTTTTATTGGTGGGGTTGTTATTGATGTTTAAGTTGGGTTTGTAGTGAGATTTTTTGAGATTTGGGGGTATCATGTGTGTTTTGGACTGATGCAATGTTTGTGTACACTAATTGAGAATTAACCATGAAACTGATTAATGATTTGGATATTTTTAGTTCATTTAATTCTTTAATGTTTTCAATTGCATGTTCTATAATAGTTTTGAAAAAACCATGTGATTCCTAATATAAACCATGAAACTTGTTTTTAGTGATTAAGCTTAGGTTCACTATTTGTAGGCCTCGGACACCCCCCCCCCCCCCCCCCCCGCACCCCGGACAACCCCCCGGTACCCCGGAAAGCCCTCCTCGTACCCCAGACAGCCCCCCCCCCCCCCCCCCCCCGCACCCCGGACAGCACCCCCGCCCCCGGACAGCCCTCCCCGCCCCCGGACAGCCCCCCCAAACCCCGGACACCCCCCCCCCCCCCCCCCCGCAGCACGGACAGCCCCCCCCCCCCCCCGGACAGCCCTTCCCTCCCCCGGTGTGAATTGTGTAACGGTCAGGCAGACGACACATCAATCGGGGGTGTCGTTTGACCGCGGTGACCAGAAACGCATTTCTGGAGTCATAAAACACTGAAACGGCGTATAATTGTTGAATTCAAAGAAAAAGTCATAATGACTTGAAATCACACGAAAACAATAGAAATATTATTCGTGACATGTAGGAGGAGACGACACACCCATCGGACATGCGGTGTGTGCGGTACGACCGAATATGTCGTTTTCAGTAGTTCGGCGCGCTCTGAAAGGGCGCGTTGGGTGGTCAAAACCAGCCGAATGACCTCAGAATGCCATGAAATCATACAAAAACAACTTTGGTGTGAATTTTTAAATATTCGTGTAGACGACACGTCAATCGGGGGTGTCGTTTGACCGTTGTGACCGGAAACGCATTTCTGGAGGCATAAAACACCGAAACCGGTCAAATTCAGAGAAAACGTGCTCAGAATGACTTGAAATTACACTAAAACAATAGAAATATTATTCGTGACATGTAGGAGGAGACGACGCGCCCATCGGACGTGCGGTGTGCACGGTACGTCCGAATATTCCATTTTCAGCAGTTCGGCGCGCTCTAAAATGGTGCTTTGGGTGGTCAAAACCCACCGAACGACCTCAGAATGCCATGAAATCATAAGACAAAAACCTTGGTGTGAATTATGAAATGTTCGGGTAGATGGCACGTCAATCGGGGGTGTCGTTTGACCACGGTGACCGGAAACACATTTCCGGAGTCATAAAACACTAAAACGGCATCTAACGAACGAATTTAGACCAAACGTGCTCAGAATGACTTGAAATCACACGAAAATAATAGGTATATTATTCGTGACATGTAAGAGGAGAAGGTACACCAATCGGACGTGCGATGTGCGCGGTACGACCGAATATGTCGTTTTCAGCAGTTCAGCGCGCTCTCACAGGGCGCGTTGGGTGGTCAAAACCAGCCGAACGACCTCAGAATGTCATGAAATCATAGGAAAACAACCGCAGTGTGAATTATGAAATGGCAGGGCAGAAGGCATGTCAATCGGGGGTGTCGTTTGACCTTGGTGACCGAAAACGCATTTCCGGAGGCATAAAACACCAAAACGGCGTCTAACGGTCGAATTCAGAGAAAACGTGATCAGAATGACTTAAAATCACACGAAAGCAATAGAAATATTATTTGTGACATGTAGGAGGAGACGGCACGCCCATCGGACATGCGGTGTGCGTGGTACGTCTGAATATGTCGTTTTCAGTAGTTTGGCGCGCTCTAAAAGGGCGCGTTGGGTGGTCAAAACCAGCCGAAAGATCTCGAAATGCCATGAAATCATACGACAAAAACCGTGGTATGAATTGGGAAAAGGTCGAGCATACGGCATGTCAATAGGGGGTGTCGTTTGACCGCGGTGACCGGAAAC
Source organism: Viscum album (assembly GCA_963277665.1). NCBI lineage: Eukaryota > Viridiplantae > Streptophyta > Magnoliopsida > Santalales > Viscaceae > Viscum > Viscum album. The sequence goes on along the minus strand of OY728160.1, from coordinate 1,888,723,009 downwards.
GCATTTCCAAAGTCATAAAACACTGAAACGGCGTCTAACGGTCGAATTTAGAGCAAACATTCTCGGTGTGACTTGAAATCACACGAAAACAATAATAATATTGTTCATGACATGTAGGAGGAGACAGAATGTCAATCGGACATGTGGTGTGCACGGTAGGACTGAATATGTCATTTTCAGCAGTTCGGCATTCTCTAAAAGGACGCGTTAGGTGGTCAAAATCAGCCAAACGACCTTGTAATGCCCTGAAATCATAAGAAAAAAACCGCAGTGTGAATTTTGAAATGGCCGGATAGACAGCACGTCAATCGGGGGTGTCGTTTGACCGCGGTGACTGGAAACGCATTTCCGGAGGCATAAAACACTGAAACAGCATCTGACGGTCGAATTCAAAGCAAACGTGCTCGGAATGACTTGAAATCACACAAAAACAATATGAATATTATTCGTGACATGTAGGAGGAGACAGCACACTCATCGGATGTGCAGTGTGTGCGGTACGTCCGAATATGCCGTTTTCAGCAGTTTGGCGTGCTCTAAAATGGCGCGCTGGGTGGCCAAAACTAGCCGAACGACCTCAAAATTCCATGAAATCATATTACAACAACCGTGGTGTGAATTTTGAAATGGTAGGGTTAACAGAACATCAATCGGGGGTATCGTTTAACCGCGGTGACCGGAAACGCATTTCCTGAGTCAAAAAACACTAAAATGACGTCTAACGGTCGAATTCAGAGCAAACGTACTCAGAATGACTTGAAATCACATGAAAACAATAGAAATATTATTCGTGACATGTAGGAGGAGACAGCGCACCCATCAGACGTGCGGTGTGCGCGGGACGTCCTAATATGTCGTTTTCAGCAGTTCGGCGCTCTCTAAAAGGGCGCGTTGGGTAGTCAAAATCAGGCGAATGTTCTCGGAATGCCATGAAATCATACGAAAACAACTGCGGTGTGAATTGTGAAATGGTCGAGCAGACGGCACTTCAATTGGGGGTGTCGTTTGACCACGGTGACCAAAAATGCATTTTTGGAGTCATGAAGCATTGAAACGGCGTCTAACGGTGAAATTCAGAGAAAATGTACTCAGAATGACTTGAAATCAAACAAAAACAATAGAAATATTATTTGTGACATGTAGGAGGAGAGGGCACACCCATCGGATGTGCGGTGTGCGCGGTACGACTGAATATGTCGTTTACAGCAATTCGGCGCGCTCTAAAAGGGCGCGTTGGGTAGTCAAAACCATCCGAACGACCTCGGAAAACCATGAAAACATACGACAATAATTGTGGTATAAATTGTGAAATGTTCGGTCAGACAGCACGTCAATCGGGGGTGTCGTTTGACCGCGGTGACCGAAAACGCATTTCTGAAGTCATAAAACGCCGAAACGGCGTCTAACGGTCGAATTCAAAGCAAACGTGCTCAGAATGACTTGGAATCACATAAAAACAATAGGAATATTATTCATGACATGTAGAAGGAGACAACACGCCCATCGGACATGCGGTGTGCGTGGTACGTCCGAATATGCCATTTTCAGCATTTCGACGCGCTCTAAAAGGGCACGTTGGGTAGTCAAAACCAGTCGAACGACCTCGAAATTCCATGAAATCATATGAAAACAACCGTGGTGTGAATTGTGAAATGGCCGGGTAGATGGCACGTCAATTGGGGGTGTTGTTTGACCGTGGTGACCGGAAATGCATTTCTAGAGGCAGAAAACACCGAAACAGCGTCTAACGGTCAAATTTAGAGCAAACGTGCTCAGAATGACTTGAAATCAAATGAAAACAATAGGAATATTATTCGTGACATGTAGGAGGATACGACATGCTCATCGGACGTGCGGTGTGCACGGTACGTCTGAATATGCCGTTTTCAGCAGTTCGGCGCTCTCTAAAAGTGCGCATTGGGTGGTCAAAACTAGCCAAACGACCTCGGAATGCCATAAAATCATACGAAAACAACTGTGGTGTAAATTGTGAAATGGTCGGGTAGACGACACGTCAATCAGGTGTGTCGTTTGCCCGCGGTGACCGGAAATGTATTTCCAGAGTCATAAAACGCTGAAACGGCGTCTAACGGTCGAATTCAAAGCAAATGTGCTCAGAATGACTTGAAATCACACGAAAACAATAGGAATATTTTTCGTGACATGTAGGAGTAGACGGAACGCCCATCGGACGTGCGCTGTGCGCGGTACGACCGAATATATTGTTTTCAGCAGTTCAGCGCGCTCTAAAAGGGCGTGTTGGGTGGTCAAAACCAGCTGAACGACCTCGGAATGCTATAAAATCATACGAAAACAATTGTGGTGTGAATTTTGAAATGGCTGGGTAGACAGCACGTCAATCGGGGGTGTCGTTTGACCGCGGTGACCGGAAATGCATTTCTGGAGTCATAAAACACCGAAACGGCGTCTAACGGTCCAATTCAGAGGAAACGTGCTCAGAATGTCTTGAAATCACACGAAAACAATAAAAATATTATTTGTGACATGTAGGAGGAGACGGAATGCCCATCGGACGTGCGGTGTGCGTGGTACGACCGAATATGTCGTTTTCAGCAGTTTGACGCACTCTAAAAAGGTGCGTTGGGTGGTGAAAACCAGCCAAACAACCTCGGAATGCCATGAAATCATACTAGAAACCGTGATGTGAATTGTGAAATTTCCGGGTAGACGACACATCAATCGGGGGTGTCGTTTGACCGCGGTGACTGTAAACACATTTCTGGAGGCATAAAACACTAAAACGGCGTCTAACGGTCGAATTCTGAGCAAATGTGCTCAGAATGACTTGAAATCACTCGAAAACAATAATAATATTATTCGTGACATGTAGGAGGAGACGGAACGCCCATCGGACGTGCGGTGTGCACGGTACGATCGAATATGTCGTTTTCAGCAGTTCGACGCGTTCTAAAAGGGCGCGTTGGGTGGTTCAAACCAGCCGAACGACCTCGGAATGCTAGGAAATCATACGACAACAACCGTGGTGTGAATTGTGAAATGGTCGGGTAGACGGCATGTCAATTGGGGGTGTCATTTGACCACGGTGACCGAAAACGCATTTCCGGAGTCATAAAACACTAAAACGGCGTCTAACGGTTGAATTCAGAGCAAACGTGCTCAGAATGATTTGAAATCACACGAAAACAATAGGAATATTATTCATGTCATGTAAGAGGAGACGTCACACCCATTGGATGTGCGTTGTGCGCGGTATGACCGAATATGTTGTTTTGAGTAGTTGTACGCGGTGTGTGCGGAGAACATTCCTTTTTAGACAATAAAACAATCTCACAAACTAAACCAAAGACTCCAAAACAAGGGAAAAAAATCCTAAAATGATAAAATTTATTAAATTGAGGGTTTTAAATTATTATAGTACCCATGATTTGATGTCAGATTTAATTTTATTATATGTATATAATAGCTGAATAAATATGTCTAATTTACGTTTGTTTTGTTTAGTTGTTTTCTTTGTATCTTATTGTAGGTTTATTGAAGCGGGATTGAAATGGATGGGCTTGTTTGGATCATTGAAGCATGTCTATCATTTATTGTTTATGACGATTTTGATGTTTATGGTGTTTGGAATTGTTTTCTATTTTTTATGAATTTTACCCTGTTTTTTTTTTATTTGGTACTGTGAATTTTTAAAAAAAAATCATCCAAGATAGTGTCCGCCATTGGCGGTCGCTAGAGCCCGCTGGTGATCGGCCGAGCATCAGGGATGATCTAGAGGGGTTCTATTTCAGATCCATCAAGCAATAGTCACTGGCAATGAGGTGTAGTTGAGTGTGCTTCGTTTTGAACAAGGTATATGTTTAGTTTAAATTTCTGTGCTTTTCTTAATTCACATGAGATTCTCAGACTATACCAAGTCTCGAATCATTGGAGACGACAAGTACTGTCGATCTGGTGATAAAAATTTTAAACCGTCATCCCACTGGTTTCCACTGTGTCGTGGTATCAACTATTGCTATCAAAGCGAATCGTATGAATTTTCTGAGATAAGAAAAATTATTTTGGTTTAAATTTTTATAGAGGGTAGTAAATTGGTCCTAACGGATCCGACCACAATTCTATCCAATAACTAATATGGCCTTAAAAAATTATGGATAAAAAATGTTTTTTTGGATATAAAAATCATGAATATTAAAATATGTAAAATGAATATTTTATTTGTGTTTTAGTTTATAGGTTTTTTATTTTTGTTAATGATTTTGGTCACCCAAAATTTTCAATCAGAATACAGTCCGAATCTGATGATCAGAGTTTTTCCGAACGAAAGCTTCTATTTCATACTCTTATGAAATTTATAGAAAAAAAATAAAATATAATAAAGGTAGCTGCAATTTCCGTCGGTCATGTTTTGTGGGAGGCTATTTTATTTGTCCGTATACAGCCTATGGGAGGGGAGATTTCCACAAATGAAGAAAAAAAGATGGTTTATTGTCAAAAAATGAAAACATCTGCCATGATTTTTTCAAAAGACTACTCATCGGCTTTAAAAAATAAAAAATAAATAAATCCAAAAGCTCTCCGAGGAAGCATGAGGGCCACCTCCCCGTGTCTCTCCCCCGCACCAACAACAACATCGGACGCCTCCACCGAGACCGAGCGATGTGGATCTGGCTACCGCCCTCCCTGCTCTACCTCACCATCCCCTAACCGGAGGGAACCATCGTGGGCCACAGCCTCCTCGTCGGGTCAGAAAGCTATTCCGGCCTCAGTCCAGCTGACTGATGAACCCCCTTCAACCTCCCATGCTATGCATAGATCCTGTACCCAAAATAGGTTTGGGCGGATCCGGCTGACCAAAAACACTTCGCATGGGGTCTTCATGGCCCGTATAGGACTTCGCGAGGTCGGTCTGACACAAAATGGGTCCCGGCGGTGTCTTCAGGACGACAGATAAATTAATTTTATAAAAAACTAATTAATTTAATTTTAATATTAAATTGAATTAATTATAATTAGTATTTGGTTTGAAATAAATAATATTTTAGTAGTCTTAAAAAGAAATTAATTTAATTCACTATTAATTTAATTAATTAATTAATCAATCAATTAAATTATCACAAGAACGAACAAAAATAAAATATTTGAATAAAATATAAGAATTTTATTAATTAATTTTGCAATGACCCGGGTTTTGACCAGAATGACTTCATAATATTTCGGAAAATATTCCAGGAGCCTGGCACTGAGTCAACGCGGGAAGTCGGGGACCGAGGAGCCTCGATGCAACGATATTAAAAATATTAAATATATTTTGCCGCGTGCCACCAATTTCGCTTGAAACTTAAATAACTCCCGTTTGGAGTCTCAAATCGGGTTTCTAAAACCGCAATTGAGTCTAAAACGTCGTGTTTACCCTAGGCACAACATAAAGTTGTCCGCGATGGGAGTTTCAGACAAAGGTGATTTGGCGGGTCAGTTTACGGTGGATTAATTAATTAACTTAAACCTAACCAAAATCACCCCCACATTTTGGGCGCATAAGCAAAGAGAGTTGCACCTCCCATCTCTCCCTCTCCTTCTCCCATCTTCCTCTTGGCAACGAAGGAAACCACCGCCGAATCATCGAAGCGAGGTGTCGTTGATCCCCATTTTCAATGCAGGCCATCATCAGATTGAGAACTAGGACAATTCGGGCACCATTCTTCAACCGAAACTTCGGCATTTCGCCATCAAGGTAGGCGAACTTGAGTTTTGGTCCTGATCCCTTGCGTTTTGCACTGTTCTAAGGTTCTATAGCCCTATTGCAATTGTTGTTGATCCCTGCTAGGTAGATCTATGGGTTTTTTGTTGAATCAGGGCAAATCGAGTGATTTTGCAAGTGATTCCCGTCTGGAATCACCATCTACACGACATTTAGTTCAGTGACACGCGTCGTGTAGCTCTTCCTGTTTAGGGAACAAAGAGCTTTTGGGACTACACACCATATATAGGGGTTACACGTAGTGTAGTGCCCTAAACCGTGTGGCCACGAGACATGGCTTGAGATAGCCGTGTGAAAACACATGACCATGTACTAACACACGACCAAGATACACAGACATGGGGTTCGATACACAGACACGAGCAAACTACACAAGCGGGTGGCCATTTATCCGAACACGCCGTGTAGTATGAGATACACAGCGTGTGAGGGACACGGTCGGCCGGTCCGCGTAGAAGGGAAACACGGTCAGGGGCCAGGTGACGAGGGACACGACGTGTACCTCCTTTACACGCCGTGTACCCCTACATGGGTTGGAACCCGTGTAGACAAGATACACGGGCATATGCTCAGGCTGGCTCACACGCCGTGTGTGCCCCGGTGCACGCCATGTACTACTAGGAGATCCTCTGAGGATCTTCCGCCTTCTGTATCTTCTTCTCCAACACTTAGATTCAGGCTTGTGAGTGGTCTATCATGTAGTATCTCAGATTTTTCCATGTATTATTTTTAAATATTATATGGAATTATTACGAGACCAAGCGCAGAGACGACACATCATTCCAAGGCCCGATGATCCTGGAATAGTGGTTCGATTTTTTTTAAGTTAAGTGAGTTGACACTTGTGCGCGGTTGTGGTAGTTTCCAAACGGATGCCTGAATTAAAAATCTGAGAGCACCGCTGCGTCCGGGACAACGACTTTACTGAGGAACGGGTCTAACGTCAACCGACGCGGGTCGAGGGAAAAAGTTAATTTTCAGACGTTTTCAGTAAAATAAAATAAAATAAATGGCAAAGTTTATTTTATATATATATATATATATATATGGAAACATCCGCTGCAACGCGGCGATGAGGCAGTTTTTTCCTTAATAAATGCCACGTCATAATGACTCCGAAACGACAAGCTGGACTCATTAATACTGCAGCGTATTTTGAATGTCAAACATGTTTCCCTTTTTATTGGGATAATCGAATGTTGCTCGTTGGCAAGGATTGAGATGAAACTCTGGAGAATCCATGGAGCTTTGGAGCAAACTCTCAGCGACGAACGACAATGAATCGAAGTTGAGAATCGCTGCACCAACGAAGTTGAAGGATCTCGGCGACGACGACAGCACGACCCCCCTTCGTCAGCAATCAAACTCTTCGTGAGGTAGGGGTTTGTTATTTAAATTCTTTTCCCCACTTTTGATTTAAACGAAGAACGCGGATCAACCACGAACAAGTTGATCCACGAATTCGTACGTTCTTGCGGGAGGGTTTTATTGGGATGATTTGAGGAATTGATCCATGTTGAATTATTGTTGTTTGATTCTGGTCCGTTTAAGCCTACTAACGGGAGTAGATCAACGCCGTGGCGAACGACAGCGGAGGTTCGTTCCTCGATTTTCTTATTGGATTTTCCTCCCCTTTTTTTTCGCGCGTTCTTCGTGAGGCGACGAACAACGGATCGTTGTGCATCCGTTTTCCGACGCAATGATCCCAAATTGAAGATTCGACACCACAACGACCTTGTGGAGGTGCAACGACGATAGCGGATGACGAATCAGACCGGATCGGGAATGGTCGTTCTTCGAGCGTTCTTCGCGCGAGTGGATCGTCGCACATTTTCGGAGCCGTTCGGAGGTCCGAAAACAACAGAATCAGCTTCATGGTGTTGGGGCGACCAAAACCTGAGAGTTTCATGGCAATCGGATGGTCGGATCGACGATTGGGGCAGCACGGGAGGCGCGCTGGAGAGGAGCGTCGTTTCTGGAAAATTCTGGGATACACGGCGTGTACTTCCGAAGAACACGCCGTGTAGTACCGGCAGCGGCGGCTAGGGTTTCGGGGGTCAGAGAGGAATCACACGGTGTGTGAGCCTGGTCACACGATGTGTTGGACTTTCCTCGAAGCTCAGTGTGTATCCAGGGGATACACGGACACGGGATGAAGTACATGACGTGTACTCCATCACACGGCCAGGTGAGGCCAGTAATGCGGGTCACCCCGTGTACCAATTACATGGGTGGTAGTACACGGGGTGAGAACTGTGTATGGGCACACGAACAACGTACACGGAGCCAACCCCAGTCACTCGGACACGGCGTGTACACCGTACTACATGTCGTGAACTCACTTTTCTACACAACCAACCATACGACACGGGCCGTTGTACACGAGCAGTACCCGGGGTCAGACAACACGGCGTGTAACTTTTCTACACACCGTGTACTTTTTCAAAAATGGCATGGTCCTCTTGTTCACTGTATCTTGGACATCTTTCATTTGGGTTAGTTCCCCTTCTCCTCGTTCCCCTGAAGGTCAGGCATCGTTTCCTTCTACAGGAGTATGATCCCTTCAGTAGGACTTTCTGTGATAGAGCTGGCATCCCTCCGAGAGGCCCGGAGCGAGATCCTCTATCCATTCCTAACCCTAGGTAGAGTCAGGCATCGACATGACCAACTCTACTTGGCGTTGATCCTGTACCTAGCTGGTGAATCACCTAGCTAGTGAATCCGGATGAGTCGCGGTATCCGACATGGCCCTGGCAGTGATCTGTGTATCGTGATATTTCCCACTCAGGAGTGTGTCTCCCGTAATGAGTGCTTCTATCTATCGTGATCTTCCCACTGAGGAGTGTGTCTCCCATAATGAGTGTATCTACCTCTCGTGGCATTTCCAGACGAACAATACTTCTTGGACGGATGTCATCAGAGCTATCAGACTCGTGGAGTGTGTTCTCTCAGAACGAGTGCTTTGTGGAATCTTCGAACGGAATCCCTAGACGGGGTATGCGATTGTGTGACTCGCCTCTAGACTGCGGGTCTGGGTTTTGTGTATATATAGACTTTGTTTCACTTGCTATATGTTCTGTAGACATATACTGTGTATAGCTGACTGTACTTTTACTTTGTGTATTGCTTCATGGTTTTCGGGGTCGTCTACTGAGTATTGTTATACTCACCCCTATATGGGATTTGCCCGCATGTGTCTTGTCTTGTGCAGACGAACAACCTTTTGACAGAGTCCAGGGCAGACCACGAAAGGATCGAGCTTTCTGAGTTCCTCACCGGCCGGGGTGTTCCTATGACTACGAGCAATAGTCCCAGTACCTCTTTGTGTTCATAGTTTGGACTTTGCAGTTTTCAGACTCTTGTTTTGGTGGGCTTGTATTTTGGCCCAGTTTACTTTCAGCACTTTCTCTTCCATTGTACTATGGTGGTTGGGTTTAGTTGTATGCATGAATTTTGTTCCTTAGCGGTTTTTTTTACATTTCAGCATTTGTGGGCTTGGAGATGTGTGCGTGTGTACAGGTACTTAGGCAATGCCTCCCATGTTAGTAATATTCCTACTTGGTGCTAGTCACCAGCCCCTGGCCTATTGGAGGCGGGCTTGGGGAGTCGTAGCGCGGGCCCCACTGGGACGGGTCGTGTCAAAGTGGTATCATAGGTGGTCGGTTCTACCTTAGGACCAAGGGTCTGTGAGATTGGTTTGGGGCAACAATGTTCAGTGTTTCGAGCTCGGCTTTCAGGCCAAAGACTCCAGTGTTGGTGCGGTGATCGATGTATCCATACACCAGGACTCTGATAACCTGCTTTTCGACTCGGTACATGAAACCACTAGTTGCGGGGAAATAAAAGAATGGTACATGCATCATATAGGAACGAGTTGTGTTTTCCATATCCTTTGTGTCAGCTATCCAGATATACTCATTGACCATGATGCATATTGTTTCCTTACAGGATGCCTCTGCGACGCATACCCGCTAGGATGTAGCAGCACGATCACGAGGATGACCCCCTCAGTGATGGGGCTTCGATATAAGGATTGGTTCCCTAGGCGTTGCCACCAAGTGGTGCACCAGCTATACCACCACCAGTGGAGCAGCTCATGGTACCTGCAATACCAACCGACGAGGAGCACAGGCTGAGTGCACTCCATGAGTTCCAGAGATAGAGACCCCTCAGGTTCCGAGGTGAGCCCTACCCTCAGGCGGCGGAGGACTGGCTTGAGGCGGTGACCAGAGTTTTCTGTCTAGTGAGGACACCAGCAGACCAGATGGTGATCCTAGGAGCGAGCCTTCTTCAGGGTTCGGCGGGATGATAGTGGAGTCTGACCACACAGACTCACGGTGAGGAGACTCTTTTATGGACGGAGTTCAAGCGACTCTTCAGGGAGGAGTTCACTCTGGTTACACTGAGAGTTGTGCGCATCCAGGAGCTTCTTCAGCTCCAACAGGGCAGTTTGACGGTAGCTGACTATTCATCAAGGTTCACCAACCTTTCCTGGTACTCGATGGATATGGTCAGGGATCAGTACTTCAGATCTCGGACCTTCGAGTGAGGTCTACGATGAGACATCCGAGCTAGTGTCATGCCTCTATGCATTTCGACTTATGCTGAGTGCCTGAGCGAGCCTTGGTGATCGAGAGCTTCTTGGCGGAGCAGAGACAGCCGACGACAGTCAGCAGCGGGCAGGCAGGTCCGGAGACCTCGGCAGTAGGGAGCCGACATCGGGGATCAGGACGTGAGAGATGTCAGAGGAGGACCCAGGACAGGGGATCGATGGTCCAGGGCTCTCAAATAGGATCCAGTCATCCTAGGGAGAAGCGGTGCTACACATGCGACAGTAGGGGACATCTCGTTGGAGATTGTCCGACCCGTCGAGTTGCTGATAGGGAAGCGGTGGATGGACCACCGAGGTAGAGGCAGAGAGTGGAGCAGACAGACCCGCTAGGCGGAAGACGTAGCAGAGGAGCAGAGAGAGTTGCAGGTGGTGGAAGACGCTTCGAATTACTTCCACCACCACCCCCAGGAGGTCCGCACCAGGCTCAGGGAGCTGGGGTACATGGGAGGGGACATCTGCATGCGGTCGAGGCGTACGACCCAGGGGCTCCAGGGATGATCTGAGGTATGATCTGTGTCTTCTCTACCTTAGTTGTCGTACTTATTGACATAGGTGCCAGTCATTCCTTCATATCCACATGTCTTGTGCGAAACCTTGAGATTCTGGTAGAACCGTTGACTCGAAACTTACGCTTGGAGACACTTACGGGAGGAGACTCGACGATCACACACCTTTGCATACAGTGTGATATTACACTTGGAGGTGAGAGTTTCAGTTGGAACCTCTTGGTGGTAGCATCGAGGCCTTACGACGTCATTCTCGGTATGGATTGGTTATCTTCGGTCCATGCCCAGATTGACTATTTTAGGCGAAGAGTGTGGTGTGTTTGTCATGATGGGATGGGGTTTTCCTTTGTCGGAGAAAAGGAGACCCAGGTAGCACAGAACGAGCTCATGCATAAGTGGGTGCAGCCAGTCACTCATGAGTTGGATAGCCTAGCCCTCCGAGCAGTAGATGTGATAAGTTCCCAGTTCCCAGTAGTAGTGGAGGAGTATGAGGACGTCTTTCCCGAAGATGTTCCAGGATTACCTCCCCGTCGGGAAATCGACTTCTGCATCGACTTACACCCTGAGACGACACCGATTTCTTCATCATCATATCATATGGCTCCCACAGAGCTTCGTGAGTTGAGGGTGTAGTTGTAGGATTTTCAGAGAAAGGGTTTCGTGAGACCCAGCATTTTACCCTGGGCGGCCCCAGTCTTGTTTTCCAAGAAGGCAGACGGGAGCTTGAGGTTGTGCGTGGATTACCGACGCCTGAACCAGGTGATGGTGAAGAACAAGTATCCACTACCGAGGACCGATGACCTCTTCGATCAGCTGAGATGGGCACAGTGGTTCTCAAAGGTTGACCTTTGATCAGGTTATCAACAGTTACGAGTACGGGACAAGGATATACCAAAGAAGGCATTCAGATGCCGCTACGGTCACTATGAGTACTTGGTGATGCCTTTAGGCATGACAAATTCCCCCACAGTGTTCATGAGACTGATGAACCAGATCTTTCAGCTGTACCTGGACCGGTTTGTGGTGCTCTTTATAGATGACATCCTTGTGTACTCAGCATCAGAGGAGGAGCACACGAGACACCTACGGATAGTTCTAGATGTACTCCGAGAGCACCAGCTTTATGGGAGACTCTCTAAGTGCCAGTTCTGGATTCAAGAGGTCCACTTTCTGGGACATGTCATCTCAGCAGATGGAGTAGCTGTGGACCCAACCAAGGGGGAGGCAGTATTATCATGGGAGCCACCTTGGAGCGTGACAGATGTGTGAAGCTTCCTTAGGTTGACAGGATATTACCGGAGGTTCATTCCTGATTTCTCCCGAATATCAGCACTGATGACAGCCTTGAACAGGAAGGGGAAACCCTTCATGTGGATGGAGAAGTGTCACCAGGCTTTCGAGAAGTTGAGACAGAGTTTGACGAGCGCCCCAATCTTGAGATTGCTGGAGGAGGGTGTCGAGTACATAGTTTTCTGCGATGCATCAGGGACTGAGATTGGTTGTTTCCTGATGCAGAGGTAGGTAGTGATTGCTTATGGTTAGCACCAGCTTAGGCCACATGAGCAGAACTATGCGTCCCATGATCTCGAGTTGGCTGTAGTAGTCTTCGCATTGAATATGTGGCGACACTACCTTATGGGAGAGTGGTTTATCATCTCAAGTACATCTTCTCACAGAAGGATCTGAATCTGAGGTAGAGGTGTTGGCTAGAGTTCCTACATGACTATGATTTCGAGATCATCTATACTTCTGGAAAGGGGAATAAAGTGGTGGATGCTCTTAGTAGAAGGTCGAGCTCATAGCTATTGAGTGAGGTGACATAACAGTTAGTCATGTTACAGTTATCCTTCATGGACAGAGAGGATACAACTTACCTATAGTCGATGGTTTTCGCCCCTCCACTCTTACAGTGGGTTAAGGAGGCACGACTAGGAGATGTCGACTGTGTGGCTTTACGTGCTCAGTTATCCACAGGGCATGCTCCTGATGGATATTCACAAGGTGGGGAGCACATACTTATTTTTAGAGTACACATTGTTGTACCAGTAGCGTTGCAGGAGGAGGTCCTGAGGGAGTTTTATACATACCCCTTGGCGGTACATCCTAGAGTGGAAAAGATGTACCAAGATCTCCGACGACAGTTCTGGTGGTCAGGTATGAAGATGGTAGTAGCAGAGTTCATCTCTCGATGTCTCACATCCCAGCAGGTCAAAGCTAAGCACCAGGTTCCAGCAGGATTAGCTTACCCCCTGGAAGTTCCAGAGTGGAAGTGTGATAGAATATCGATGGAATTCATTATAGGCTTACCATAGACGTCCAAGGGGCATGATTCCATCTAGTTGATCATTGACCGACTCACCAAGTCATCCCACTTCCTAGCTATTAGGGAGCAGAGTTTCGTAGAGAGCTTGAGACGCCTCTACGTGCAGGAGATAGTTCCACTTCATGGCATCCCTTCGACGATAGTCTCAGACCGAGATGCCCGCTTTACATCTCGGTTGTGGAAGAGATTTCAAGAGGCCTTTGGGACTCAGCTACGCTTGAACACGACATTTCATCCCCATACCGATGGTCAGAAGGAGAGGACAATTCAGGTTCTGGAGGATATGTTGCGGGCCTGTATCTTGGACTTTGGTCGCAATTGGGAGGACCACCTACCACTTGTGGAGTTTGCGTATAATAACAGCTACCACTCCACCATTGGTATGGAATAGTTTGAGGATTTGTCTGGGAGACCCTGCCGATCACCCCTTTGCTGGAACGAACCCGGAGAGTCAACACTCATGGGTCTAGAGATGGTGCGAGCCACCACCGAGAAGGTGAAGATCATCCGGGAGTGGATGAAGACTGCACAGAGCCGAAAGAAGTCTTATGCTGACAAACGGAAGAGACCTCTGGAGTTCGAGGAGGGAGACCACGTCTTTCTTCGGGTCTCAACTCAACGAGGGTTACAGATATTTGGCTGTGATGGCAAGCTATCTCCGAGGTTCATCAGACCTTTTCAGATATTTCACAGAGTTGTCAAGGTGGCGTACCACCTAGATCTACCTCCATAGTTGCATCGGGTACATGATTTCTTCCACATGTCGCAGGTGAGGAGGTATGTGCATGACCCATCACACATCATCAACTAGGGTGAACTGGACATCAAGGATGGAGTGAACTTTGCTGAGTACCCGGTGAAGATTGAGGATCGACAAGAGAGGATACTTTGTGGGCGATCGATTCCCATGGTGCGCATTCATTGGCAGCACGAGAATCTTCAGGAGAACACGTGGGAGCAGGAGGCTCAAATCTGTGCCTAGTACCCACATCTTTTTGAGTAGTCTTGTTTTGGCTTTTTAGGGACGTAAAGCCCCAAGGTGGGGAGAATGTAGTGTCTCATATTTTTTAGTGTATTATTTTTAAATATTATATGGAATTATTACGAGACCAGGTTCAGAGACGACACATCATTCCGAGGCCCGATGATCCCGAAATGGTGGTTCAAACTTTTTTTAAGTTAAGTGACTTGACACTTGTGCGCAGTTGTGGCAGTTTCCAAACGGATTCCTAGATAAAAAATATGAGGGCATCGTTGCATCCGGGGCGACAAATTTACCTAGGAACGGGTCTAACCTTGACCGATGCGGGTTGAGGGAAAAAGTTAATTTTTGAGCATTTTCAGTAAAATAAAATAAAATAAATAGAAAAGTTTATATATATATATATGAAAACATCCACTATAGTGCGGTGACGGGGCAACTGTTTCTTTAATAAATGCCATGTCATAATGACTCAGAAACGGCAAGCTGGACTCATTAATACCGCAACGTATTTTGAATGCGAAACACATTTCCCTTTTTATTGGGATAATCTAATGTTGCTCGTTGGCAAGGATTGAGAGGAAACTCTGGAGAATTCATGGAGCTTTGGAGAAAACTCTCAGCGAAGAACGACGACGAATCGAAGTTGAGAATCGCTACGCCAATGAATTTGAAGGATCTCGGCGACGACAGCGACACGAACCCCCTGTTAGCAATCAAACTCTTTGTGAGGTAGGGGTTTGTTATTTAAATTCTTTTCCCCACTTTTTATTTAAACGATGAACGCGGATCAACCACGAACAAGTTGATCCGTGAATTCGTATGTTCTTGTGGGAGGGTTTTATTGGGATGATTCGGGGAATTGATCCATGTTGAATTGTTGTTGTTTGATTCTACTCCGTTTAAGACTAATAATGGGAGCAGATCAACGTCGTGGCGAATGACGGCGAAGATTCATTCCTCGATTTTCTTATTGGATTTTCCTCCCCCATTCTCTTTCACGCGTTCTTCATGGGGAGACGAACAACGGATCATTTTGAATCTATTTTGCAATGCAATGATCCCAAATTGAAGATTAGACACCACAACGACCTTGCGGAGGTGCGATGACGATAGCGGATGACGAATCAGATTGGATCGAGAAGGTCCGTTCTTCGAGCGTTCTTCGCGCGGGTGGATTGTTTCACGTTTTCAGAGCTGTTAGGAGGTCCGAAAACAACGAAATCAGCTTCATGGTGTCGGGGCGACCAAAACCTGAGAGTTTCATGGAAATCGGATGGCCGGATCGATGATCAGGGTAGCATGGGAGGCGTGCCGACGAGGAGCGTCGTTTCTGGAAAATTTCGGGATACACGACATGTACTTCCGAAGAAAACGCCGTGTAGTACCGGTGGCGGCGGCTAGGGTTTCGGGGGTCAGAGAGGAATCACAGGGCGTGTGACCCTGGTCACACGGCGTGTTGGACTTTCCCCGAAGCTCGGCGTGTATCTAGGGGATACATGGACACGAGATGAAGTACACGACATGTGCTCCATCACACGACCAGGCGAGGCTAGTAATGCGGGTCACCCCATGTACCGATTACACGGGTGGGAGTATATGGGTTGAGGACCGTGTACGGGCACACGACCAGCGTACACGGAGTCGACCCCAGTCACTTGGACACGGTGTGTACACCGTACTATATGCCGTGTACTCACTTTTCTACATGACCAGCCTTACGGCACGAGCCGTTGTACACGGGCAATACTTGGGGTCAGACAACACGACATGTAACTTTTCTACATGTCGTGTACTTTTTGGAAAATGGCATGGTCCTCTTATACACCGTATCTTGGACATCTTTTGTTTGGGTTAGTTCCCCTTCTCCTCGTTCCCCTGAAGGTCATGCATCGTTTTCTTCTACAGGAGTCGACATCCCTCCGAGAGGCCCAGAGCGGGATCCTCTATCCATTCCTGACCCTAGGTAGAGTCAGGCATCGACATGACCAACTCTACCGGGCGTTGATCCTCTACCTAGCTATTAAATCACCTAGCTGGTGAATCCGAATGAGTCGCGGTATCCACCATGGCCCTGGCAGTGATCCTCATCTGTGTATCATGATCTTTCCCACTCCAGAGTGTGTCTCCTGTAATGAGTGCTATCTATCGTGATCTTCCCACTCAGGAGTGTGTCTCCCGTAATGAGTGTATCTACCTCTTGTGGCATTTCCCGTCGAACAATACTTCTCGGACGAACGTCATCAGAGCTACCAGACTCATGGAGTGTGTTCTCCCGGAACGAGTGCTTTGTGGAATCTTCAAACGGAATCCCTAGACGGGGTATGCAATTGCGTGACTCGCCTCTAGACCGCGGGTCTGGGTTTCGTGTATATCTGGATTGTGTTTCACTTTCTATATGTTCTGTAGACATATACTATGTATAGCTGACTATACTTTTACTTTGTGTATTGCTTCGTGGTTTTCAGGGTCCTCTACTGAGTATTGTTATACTCACCCCTGCATGGGTTTTTCCCACATGTGTCGTGTCTTGTGTAGACGAACAAACTTTTGACAGAGTCCAGGGCAGACTAGGATAGGATCGAGCTTTCTGAGTTCCTCACCAGCCGGGGTGTTCCTATGGCTACGAGCAGCAGTCCTAGTACCTCTTTGTGTTCACAGGTTGGACTTTTCAGTTTTTAGACTCTTGTTTTGGTGAGGTTGTATTTTGGCTCAGTTTACTTTGAGCGCTTTACCTTTCGTTGTACTCTGCTGGTTGGGTTTAGTTGTATGCATGCATTTTGTTCCTTAGCGGTTTTTTTACATTTCAGCATTTGTGGGCTTGGAGATGTGTGTGTGTGTACAAGTACTTAGGCAATGCCTCCCATGTTAGTAATATGCCTACTCGGTGCTAGTCACTAGCCCCTGGCCTATTGGAGGCGGGCTTGGGGAGTCACGGCGTGGGCCCCAATGGGACGGGTCATGACATATCATGAGCGGTTTTCCATGTAGAACACGATGGTGGCCTTCATTATAGATTATGAGATACGAGGTGGCGTGAATCGAGCAAGACGCTTGTGTAGCGGTACTGAGCCGATGTTGGAGACCAGTGTGGTTCATATAGAGAGACGCTAGGACTGTTACTCCCCTGATAGACTAGGGCACAACTTTTCCTTACCTCTCTACTTAGGTAGAGACAAGACTCCTCACATCGTGGGCACAAGTTTGTTACCTTTGGGTAGTTTCCTACAGGGGTGTTACTCCCCTGATAGACTAGGGTGCGAGTTTCCCCGTGACGTTCGTGAAGGTAGAGTAAGTACTCCCATGTTGGACCAGGGAGCGAGTCCTCTATCCGAGGAGTCAGAACTCCCCTGTTGGACCGGGGCACATGTCCTCCATATATGACGTATAAATAGAGTGGGAACTCCTCTACCGGGTAGGGTGTGAGTCCTCTATTATTGAAGTCGGTACTCCCCTACCGTTCCAGGGCATGGGTCCTCCAGACGTGTTGTTCCGGTAGAGTCGGTAATGTAACATCTCGTTACTGTTTCAGGTATTTCTAAACCATCTTTTGTTAAATTATTATTCCATTAAATAAGAAAAAAATCGTTTAATAGTGAAAAGTTTCATTTTTTTAAACACGTCGCAGAATGGTAAAATTCTCAATTAATACTCTGGAATATTCAATTAAATATTTTCCGAGTTAAACACTCAGTAAGTATGAGTTTTTGAGGTCTGAAAAGTCTTGGGGAGGTCTGAATAAAAATATCAAATATATTATTTTAAGCTCGATAAATTTATTCAAAATAATTGAATAAATCCAAAATGGTCCATCATATGAGAAATTTGAGACTACAGTTATGTCCAAAATATGGTGTTTACCTTAGGAGGGGTATAACATTCAGTGACGGCGGACATTTGGATGTCTCGCTCATAAGATAAAGTTATTAATTAATATTTAATATATTATTTATTAAAAATAATTAAATATCTCTTAAACGGTGCATTGTATGGGAAATATGAGACCACCGATGGGTCCGGAATGAGGTGTTTACCCTAGACAAGGTATAACATTTGTTCGCATCGGGTGTTTGGATGTCTCGCTCACAAAAATAACACTTTTATATTAATTAATTAACTATTCCGAGTTTTCAATAATAAATCATTAATATCTCTCAAACTACTCATAGTTTGAGAAATCTAAGACCATCGTTGGGTCTGAAACAAGATTTTTACCCTAGACAGGGTATTACTTTCATTCACAACGGATTTTTGGTGTCATTTATTTTTTACATTAAATAATTAATCTTATTAAACTAATTTAATTATTAATAAAAATCGGAGTACTGTCTATCTTCCCAAAAACCATGGTGGAACTCATCTTTTAACACCGTACACCATTTTTGACGGATGACTTGATTCAAAAGCTTCTGGAATCCTTGAAAAATACTTTCCCTCATTAAGAAGAAATACTTACTCTCTTTGGGATCTGATCCTACACCGCTGCTTAATACCTTGATTTATAAGTAGATAAACTCTATTACATAATTTGATTCCTAAATATCATTTCATATATTTTTTAATCAATTAGCAGTTATGTTCATTATATCGGATGGACAAAAATAAAAAAAATGGATCTTTACGGTGCTTCCTTCAATTATGATCAATTCTTGATCCTTTTATCCATAGAAGAAAGTATCTATACTATGTATTCATATTTATCAACTTCTATGCAGTTTTTTCTCTTTAACTACCTACATCTCTACATCTGATAAAAATCATTGTTTCGGATGATTGATCCTATATGTAGTGTAGAAAGCCTTTTTTTCTAGTCTTTTTTTTATGATCAGATTGTATCTTTTTTTTATTCTATAGTTAAGATAGTCACACGTAATGATAGATCATGGGCATATTATTAAATGCTTGGGGTAAAAATGGATTTCGTTCAAGTGCTCGAAAATAATATTCCAAAGCTTTCGTATGTTCCCCGGATCGTTTTTCACCATTTAAGTTATCAAAGCATTAATGTACCAAATTAAATCCCTCCACCATTAATATTCGGTTGAAATCCAAATTAATATGGGGGTTTCTAAATTTTTGTTTTGGAATGCGTTTTGGGTTTCATTGAAATAGCTGAACCTATCTCACCTTGGGTGTAGGTCGATTCGGAACCCAAATATTCTTCATGTTGTAGCGAGAGGTAGTCTCTGCTCACCTCCTTCCCCAAGTGTTGCACGACGGATCCAAGCGTGCAGAGGATCCTTCCATGGTGAGGCAACGCGATGGGGTGTGCGGAGTTGAAGAAGGTAGGTTTTTTTAATTGTTTTTATTTTGTTTTATTTCCTTCTATTTTATTTTACTATCCAAATATTCTCTCATATATAACTTTTTCTTCATTGATCGGAATTGCGCGTTGTCGGTACCGTTGAATTCGTCTCGAAAAGCAGAATCAAAATAATATTTTTTGTTTCAAAGGCAGTAAGGTATTCTTCGATTCAATTTTTCACATTTTAAATAGTTATTTTTAAATTATTTTTTTTAAAAGATAATTGTTAATAATTATCGAATAATAATTGCAAAAACTTATCAATGAATAATTTTAATGAAATTATCGAGGAAAACTCTTAAAAAATTTTATCAAATGATGATTTATTAAATTATCAAAAGATAAATATTGTCTTTTTATCAAAAAATTATTGTTAAGAATTATCATATGATAATAATGATGAATTATCAAAGTTTAAATGTGCATGATTATTGGAAGGTAAGTGATAAAACACTATTTTATGGAATATTTTATTGATAATAAATGAAATAATTTCCTCACATTGTGTTAAATATGTTTATTTATAAAATATTTGGGATTTGATCATTCATTTGAAAATTTGGTGAAAATTCCAGTTTTACCCTTAATAGTGCACTGTAGTATTTCGAAGATAAATATTTTTATATTTATTATTTGAATTTGAAATTTTGTAAAAGTGTTCCTAACTTCATTTTATACAACTTTCATTCAGGACACTAGAGCTAAAGAGTGCATTTGGATGGAGTAAATGGTCCATTAATCCAATGGTGGGCTGAACTCGGCAGAATGGACATGGCTTCTGTATTTGGGCCATATCTTCTACATACGGGCTTGTATTGAGCCCAAATTTTGAGAAAATCTCGGGGACATGATTTGGCACAAATCAGCATTCTGTAAGGCCGATCAATTCACGCGTTTTGGAGGTCAAATTGGCGGTGCAATTTGGAATAAAATATTTGGCCGAGATTTTCATTTCACACTTAAAAAGTTATGTATCCCTAGCCCTCACAAACTCTATTTAAAGGGGGTTTTAACTCTTTGAGAGGGCTGGTCGAGGCTTTGGGAAGGTGTGGACGAAAGGGTGTCTCTTGGGAGCCCCTAACAACTCTTGGAAGAAGTAAGCCTTTGTGCAAACCTCTCTTCCAAAAAGGCTCTCCTCTCTCACCTCTTCTTTGTATTTCTTTTCTTTCATGTTTGTTTCTTGAATTTTTCTTCAAATAATATTCTGTGTTCATCCCTCTTCTTATTCTCTTAATCTTATTAATTGGGTTGGAATCAAGAGTGGAGACAAGATTGGGTTCTACCCTTTCAATCCGTTGCTTATGCAAAACGTCTCCACGATGACTACACCACCCATGGAAGAGTAGTTCTTTTTAGTAATTGATCGACCTCTATCCTTCTTCATTCATTTATTTTGAATCAATGAGCTACTGTAATTCAAATATTATGATCTATTAATTGAGTTTTTAATTTAAATGAAACTAAGCAAGCAATTTAATAGTTAACACAAAAAACGCGAGGTCGGGAATTGTGTGAACTATGAGAGCGCAACCTTAACCGGTAATTCAAAACCACATGGGATCAATTTGTAGAGTTCAAATATAATCCCTAAACTCAATTAATCCTCATTTACAGAGTGGTTATGTGCCTTAATTTACCACTGACCATAATCTAATTTTAGAACATCAATCAAAGCAGGGTGTTGCGATTGCATGTTCCGAAGTTAGCCTAAGGTTAAATTCACTTCAATCTTCGTGGTAAAGTTAATTATCGTAGGGTTCGGGATTTAAAAAATTAAGGGATCATAATTAAGTGAATATTAATTTAAATTATAATGATTAATAAATGATTTAATAGGTAGAGTTAGATCGATTACGCCTTTTAAAATAGATTTCTAAAAAAAACATCTTCTTGTTGTGTCATTCTAATCGAAACTTCATTTCAAAATTAAAAACAAAAAAAATGCAATCTTCTTCCAGCAAACTTCTTCTAGATTTATAAACTATAAACAACCACCCCCATACTTTCAAGTAGTATTTTTATTCCCTTTTATTTTGTTTCTAGAATACCTCTGAAAAGTTGTTTTAATTCACTTCCTCCTTTGAGAGACGACCTTGGTCAGCCACTCTGCTGCACCTAAGTACCCCAAAAATCACACTAATCATTTGAGGGTGCCCACGACAGCGCTCTTTCAAATTGGCGCCATTTCCGGGGAGGCAAGTAATTATTTCAACCAATTAGAGGTATTTATTTTATTTTACATTTTATTCTCTTCCTCTCTTCTTTCTTCCTTCTTTACCCAATCTGATTTTTCTTCTTCTTATTTTATTTTCTTCTACTTCTTTTTGGACCATCAACTCAAACTTCTCATTTTTATTTTACTATGGTCCACTTTCTTTCTTTTCATTTTTATTTAATCTATGACACGAACTAATCCCGAAGAACTCTTAGATCTTGACCCTGAGATTGAACGTAGCCTTAGGGCACGAATCAGACATTCTCAATCTACGGGAAGTTTCAATATTCAACCAGTTGGTGAATTCCTCTCTTTTGGAAACATTGAAATTGGAAGCAATTCAAATTCAAACATAAAAGAGGAACCAATGGCTGGAAATAATGGAAATGAACTTAATAGAACCATTCAAGAATTGGCTGCACCTGATATTAACTATCAACCAAATTGTATTGCATACCCAAATCTCGAATCGGACTTTGAATTGAAATCTGGATTAATTCACCTTCTTCCAAAGTTTCATGGATTATCTGGTGAGGATCCCAACAAACACCTTAAGGAATTTAATGTGGTTTGCTCAACTTTAAAACCAAGAAATGTTTCTGAAGATCAAATTAAATTAAGAGCATTCCCATTCTCACTTGATGGAGCTGCAAAAGATTGGATGTATTATTTGCAACCTGAAGATGTAACATGTTGGAATGATTTGAAACGAATTTTCTTGCAAAGATTTTTTCCAGCATCAAGGACAACATCCATTCGAAAGGAGATATCGGGGATCAAGCAATCCCAAGGGGAGTCAATGTATGAGTACTGGGAGCGATTCAAGAAGTTGTGTGCAAGCTGCCCACATCACCAAATCAGTGAGCAATTACTCATCCAGTACTTCTATGAAGGACTCACACCCATGGAGAGGAGCATGGTTGATGCTGCTGCTGGAGGATCATTGGTGGACAAGACACCAGTAGCTGCACGAGCATTGATCGACAAAATGGCCCAAAACTCTCAACAATTCGGTGATAGAGGTACACCACATGTTCGAGGAGTACATCAAGTAAGTCCTTCTTCTCTTGAAAGTCATTTGATTGATACTAAGTTAGAAGAATTGACAACTATGGTGAGGAATATTGCATTGGCTCAAAAGACATCCCAACCCACTCCTTCGAGGCCATGTGGCATTTGCACTGAGACAAGCCACCCAACTGACTGTTGCCCACAACTACAAGAGACAGAAGATTGTGCAGCAGTGTTCCCTGGGAGACCATTTCAGCAGCAACAACAACCATATCCCCAAAAGAAGTTTGATTCATTTTCTCCAACATACAACCAAGGGTGGAAAGATCAATCGGACATGAGGTATGGCTCTGGACAACAACAAAGGCCCCCTTTTCAACCAAACTTCCAGCAGCCTCCGCCTTACCAGCAGGGTTTCCAACAACCCCAAAGGAGATTTGAAGCCCAAGCATCAACAAGCCAACAACAAGGGAATCCCCCACCAAAGGTAGATTCTAATACGGATGATATTTTGAAGCAAATTGTTCTTAATCAACAGAATGAGCTGAAGAGTCAAAGTTCAGAGCTGAGGGAGTTAAAGACTCAAATGATCCAGATTGCCACCGCCCTCCATGAACTTGTAAGTAAGAATTCCGGAAATCTACCTTCCCAACCCACTCCAAATCCAAAGGGGAATGTTAGTTCCATCACATTGAGAAGTGGGAAGCAAATGAACGATACATCTATACCTACCATTCCACCGGGATTCACCTCAACTCCAGAGAATCCGCATTCCATACCAACTGATGAGAAATCCAAGGAGAAAGATAAAGGTAAGAAAAAGATTGATGATGTACCTCCTAAACCCCTTCCTTTTCCAAATAGGGTTGTTCAAACCAAGAAGATGGCTTAAGAAGCAATGTAAAAGGAGGTTTTGGACACATTCAAGCATGTGGAGATCAACATTCCTCTACTTGAAGCCATTAAGCAAATCCCAAGGTATGCCAAATTCTTAAAAGAACTCTGCACCAATCGAAGAGGGCTCAAGGGGAATGAGAGGATCAACCTTGGAAGGAATGTCTCGGCACTCATTACACCAACTCTAGCAATGCCAACAAAGTGCAAGGATCCTGGGACATTCACCATCCCATGTACCATAGGGGAGTTGCACTTCTCTGATGCTCTTTGTGATTTAGGAGCTTCAATAAATGTGATGCCTCACTCTGTATTCTCTTCCTTGCAGGTTGGTGAGTTGAATCCAACAAGAGTAGTGGTGCAATTGGAGAATAGAGCTACGACATATCCAGCGGGAGTCCTTGAGGATGTACTTGTCCGGGTAAGAGACATGATCTTTCCAGCGGATTTCTATGTTCTTAACATGGAGGATGATCAAGAAAGTTCTCATGCCCCCATTATCTTAGGTAGGCCCTTCCTCAAAACTGCAAAAACTATCATAAATGTCAATGAGGGTACACTTTCCATGGAATTTGGGGATGAAGTTGTGATATTTAATGTTATGGATTCCATGAAGTACCCCTCTGAGGACCATTCTGCTTTTGTTATCTCCCATTTTGAACCACCAAATAAAAACTCCATAGAATTTGATTGTCCTATGCTTAGGGAGATTATGAGTATTGGTTTGAGTTTGATGTCTAAGAGCACTTCCGCACATGTTTCTGATACACAATCCTATCTTGGATTTGATTTTGATGTGGATTCATATTCTGATTTTGATCATGTTCACTCTGATTATGAAATGGCTGTTGAGTATGCTGATGGATTTGATGCTTTATTCTATGATTTTGATGATGTATATTCTGATACTGATTCTCTTTGTGCACATATTTCAGTTCCTTCAATGTCTCCATCCATACTACACCCTCCTTCATTAGAACTCAAGCCATTTCCACCAAATCTGAAATACTCATACTTGTTGAGTGGTGAGAAATTACCTGTTATCATTGATAACAATCTCCCTTTTGAACATGAAGAAAAGCTTTTGAATATTTTGAGGGAGAACATCCGGGCGATTGGGTGGACCTTGGTTGACATATCAGGTATTAGCCCCTCCATTTTCATGCATAGGATTCTCTTGGAGGATGGGGCTAAACCGGTGAGACAACCACAAAGGAGACTCAATCCCACCCTCCTGGAAGTTGTTAAAAAGGAAGTTGAGAAATTGATCGAGGTAGGTATAATATTTCCCATTTCAGATTCACAGTGGATAAGTCCTATTCAGGTTGTGCCTAAGAAAAGTGGTGTTACTGTTGTTAAAAATGAGAAAGATGAGTTAGTTCCAATGAGGGTGCAAAATAGTTGGCGTGTGTGTATTGATTATAGGAAACTAAATCAGTCCACTCGCAAGGACCATTTCCCCCTCCCATTTATTGATCAGATGCTTGAGAGACTAGCTGGGAAGACACACTATTGTTTCTTGGATGGATTTTCTGGATATTTTTAGGTTCCTATAGCTCCGGAGGACCAGGAGAAGACGACATTCACCTGCCCATTCGGTACCTTTGCCTACAGAAGGATGCCATTTGGACTTTGCAACGCCCCAGGTACCTTCCAGAGATGCATGGTGAGTATTTTTTCTGATTTTATTGAGACCTGCATGGAGGTATTTATGGATGATTTTACAGTGTATGGATCCTCATTTGATGAATGTCTAAAGAGTTTGGGAAAGGTGTTGAATCATTGTATTGAGAAGAATCTGGTCCTGAACTTTGAAAAGTGTCATTTCATGGTAGAGCATGGCATTGTCTTAGGGCATGTAGTGTCCAAACATGGGATAGATGTTGATAGATCTAAGATAGACATTATTTCATCCTTACCATATCCTTCATGTGTGCGTGATGTTAGATCTTTCCTAGGGCATGCAGGATTTTATCGGCGCTTCATCAAAGATTTTAGTAAGATTGCTCTTCCTATGTCAAGATTACTTCAAAAGGATTCTGATTTTGTGTTTGATGTTTCTTGCAGGAATTAATTTGATGAGCTAAAACAACGTTTGACCACTCCACCTATCATATAGCCCCCACGGTGGGAGATTCCTTTTGAGCTTATGTGTGACGCCTCCAACTTCGCGGTTGGAGCTGTCTTATCTCAGAGGGTGGAAGGACGTTCACATGTGATTGCCTATGCATCGAGGACACTAGATTCAGCCCAATCAAACTACACTACCACAGAAAAGGAGTTTCTTGCTATCATATTTTCTTTAGATAAATTCCGTTCATATTTATTGGGCTCTAAAGTAGTTGTTTTTTCTGACCATGCAGCTTTGAGGTACCTCCTAAAGAAGCCAGATGCAAAGCCACGACTTATCCGTTGGATGCTCCTTCTTCAAGAGTTTGACCTTGAGATAAAGGACAAGAAGGGGTCAGAGAATTTGGTGGCAGACCACATGAGTAGGCTTACTCACACACTAGAGGGTGACACCTTGGACCAGGTACCACTTCGGGACACTTTCCCCGATGAGCATCTCTATACCATCTCAGGTAAGCATCCTTGGTATTCTGATTTAGTTAATTACATTGTTGGCTCTAAAATCCCAGTAAATTTGAAGAAGCATCAAGTCCAAAAATTAAAAAGTGAGTCTAGGTATTATGTGTGGGATGATCTGTACCTCTGGCGCATGTGTAGTGACCAAGTCATTAGGAGGTGTGTTCCCGATCATGAGTTTGAGTCTGTTTTGCATTTCTGTCATACACTTGCTTGTGGTGGACACTTTGGACCCTAACGGACAGCTAGGAAGGTTTTAGACTCTGGATTATATTGGCCTAGCTTGTTCCATGATGCCCATTTGTTTTGTAAGTCATGCTCTAGTTGCCAACACACTAGGAACATTTCTAGGAGACATGAGATGCCCCAACAACCCATACTGTTTTGTGAGATTTTTGATGTATGGGGCATCGACTTTATGGGTCCTTTTCCTAGTTCATTTGGATTTTTGTATATTTTGGTTGCTGTTGATTATGTGAGTAAATGGGTGGAGGCCAAGGCCACCAGGACTGACGATTCTCATGTTGTTGTGGACTTTGTCAAAGCACAGATTTTTTGCAGGTTTGGAGTACCAAAGGCCATCATCAGTGACCAAGGGACACACTTTTGCAATAGGAATTTTGCTTCCCTCCTTCGAAAGTATGGGGTGACACACAAAACATCAACACCATACCACCCCCAAACAAATGGCCAGGCTGAGGTTTCAAATCGTGAGTTGAAACAAATCTTGGAGAAAACCGTGCAGCCAAATAGGAAGGATTGGAGAAAGCGCTTGGATGATGCATTGTGGGCTTATAGGATAGCATACAAGACCCCCATTGGTATGTCCCCATTTCGGATTGTTTTTGGGAAAGCGTGTCATCTCCCCGTGGAAGTCGAGCATCGGGCATATTGGGCTATAAAGAAATGTAACATGGATTTGGACCAAGCTGGAATTCAAAGGAAGTTGCAAATTCAAGAGCTTGAGGAGATTCGACTGTCATCATATGAGAACTCAAGGCTCTACAAGGAAAGATCAAAAGCAGATCATGACAAAATGATCCAACAAAGGGAGTTTCATGTTGGAGAGAAAGTCCTTCTCTATAGTTCACGACTGAAGTTGATGCCTGGTAAGTTGCGTTCCAGATGGTTAGGTCCTTATATTGTGTCTAATGTTTTTCCTTATGGTGCAGTGGAGATCACACAAGAGGACACTGGAAGGAGCTTTACAGTCAATGGGCAACGTTTGAAGAGATACATTGAAGGACTTCCTACTGATGCAGTGGATTTTATCACACTGCATGACCCCATCATCACTTGATCACATCAGGCTGTTCCTAACCCTTTCACTTTTATATTATTTGTCCTATTTAAAAATTCTGCATTTCATGTGCATATATCATCTCATGGGTTCACATTGAGGACAATGCAATATTTTAAGTGTGGGGGAGGGAACCTTTTAGTTTAGTAATTTCAATTGTTTTCCTGTTTAAAAAAAACCAAAAAAAAAATTGTGTGTTTTTCAAATTTTGTGTGTTTATTTTACAATTTTATGTGTTTTTTGAAACATTTTGAGCTAAAATGATTCTCATCACCATTTTTAAATCCATATCAATAAGTGAAACAATTTACCCCTTGAAACTAAGCTTAAATGAATGCTGAAATGACTTTGTTTCAAGTTCAAATATTTAGTAATTTCATGAAAAGTACGCTGAATTTTGAATCCCATGCCAATCTCACTGTCTTTATATTTGAAATCACTTTCCTGTGAGGCTTCTAAACCATTATTTTCATATTCTTTACATTCACCTCACTTCTTGAGAGAACCAAACCATGCTTGATTTAACCAGAATTTGATCTATTCCTGTCAAAACTTGAGGGTTTGAGGTACATATGTTTAAATGATTGATGCATTTGTTTGGTATTAAAGCCCCTATTTCAAAGAATCATTTTTTATAATGGCCTACCTTGAATATTTAATCCTTGTATACCTTAGAATCCATGCACGGCCTGTTAGGTTAAGCCACATTACAAGCCAATTTTCCCTATCCAACCAACTCTTGAAGTGAAATTGCATAATCTAGTTGAGCTTAAGTGTGGGGGAAGTTGTCTGGGGTTTTGCCACCACATTCTGTGATACTTTGGGTGGAAAATTAAATTCTGAAGAGATGTGTTTACTGCTAAAGAAAGTCATTATATTGAAAGCTGTTCCTTTTCTGGAGCTTTCATGACAAGTGAAGCTGTGCCTTTTCTGGAGCTTCTAATTGAGGTGGAAAGCTGTGCCCATCTGGAGCTTTCAAGAAAATCATGTTTGAGAAGATTGACATTTTTTATGCTGAAATGATGAACGGTGTAAACCTTTCATGACTTTTCATGATGATGGAGCTGAATTGATACTATGGGGATTGAAGAGAAGACCATATTTAAGTGAAAATTATATTAATGCAATTTTGCTTCAAAAGAGCCAAGCCCTCCTCATTCAGCCTCAGAGTTTTTCACATCTTAATCCTACCAACCGAAAGCCACAGAACAACCCTGAAAAGTCCTCATGATAAACATATGTCCTTGACTCACATCGGGTAGCGATGTAGGAATCTATCAAGCCTATGGTGACCCTTTTATGAGTTTGGATGAGAAAGACATTGCAAAAAAAATTGATATTTGAGTGATGAGAGAAAATTCAAGCGAGGTAAGTGTTTTGTGCATGGGAGGATAAATGAAGTGGAAATATATTGAATGATATAAATGGAGAACTTGAAATAAGATTTTTTATGAGGAATGATATCTTTTGATTCTTGGTGTGAAATTGATTGATCTTAAGGATATGTTTTTTAAAATTGGTTTTGATTTGATATTGATGTTTACTTGATATGAGGTTTTGCCCAGGTGTGCAAAAGGGTAAGTGTGGGGGAGTTGATAAAACACTATTTTATTGAATATTTTATTGATAATAAATGAAATAATTTCCTCACATTGTGTTAAATATGTTTATTTATAAAATATTTGGGATTTGATCATTCATTTGAAAATTTGGTGAAAATTCCAGTTTTACCCTTAATAGTGCACTGTAGTATTTCGAAGATAAATATTTTTATATTTATTATTTGAATTTGAAATTTTTTATAAGTGTTCCTAACTTCATTTTATACAACTTTCATTCAGGACACTAGAGCTAAAGAGTGCATTTGGATGGAGTAAATGAGCCATTAATCCAATGGTGGGCTGGACTCGGCAGAATGGACATGGCTTCTGTATTTGGGCCATATATTCTACATACGGGCTTTTATTGAGCCCAAATTTTGAGGAAATCTCGGGGAAATGATTTGGCACAAATAATCCTTCTGGAAGGCCGGTCAATTCACGCGTTTTGGAGGTCAAATTGGCGGTTAAAGTTGGAATAAAATATTTGGACGAGATTTTCATTTCACACTTAAAAAGTTATGTATCCCTAGACCTCACAAACTATATTTAAATGGGGTTTTAACTCTTTGAGAGGGATGGTCGAGGCTTTGTAAAGGTGTGGCCTAAAGGGTTTCTCTTGGGAGCCCCTCACAACTCTTTGAAGAAGTAAGCCTTTGTGAAAACCTCTCTTCCAAAAAGGCTCTCCTCTCTCACCTCTTCTTTGTATTTCTTTTCTTTCATGTTTGTTTCTTGAATTTTTCTTCAAATAATATTCTGTGTTCATCCCTCTTCTTATTATCTTAATCTTATTAATTGGGTTGGAATCAAGAGTGGAGACAAGATTGGGTTCTACCCTTTCAATCCGTTGCTTATGCAAAACGTCTCCACGATGACTACACCACCCATGGAAGAGTAGTTCTTTTTAGTAATCGATCGACCTATATCCTTCTTCATTCATTTATTTTGAATCAATGAGCTACTTTAATTCACATATTATGATCTATTAATTTAGTTTTTAATTTAAATGAAACTAAGCAAGCAATTTAATAGTTAACACAAAACACGCGAGGTCGGGAATTGTGTGAACTATGAGAGCGCAACCTTAACCGGTAATTCAAAACCACATGGGATCAATTTGTAGAGTTCAAATATAATCCCTAAACTCAATTAATCCTAATTTACAGAGTGGTTATGTGCCTTAATTTACCACTGACCATAATCTAATTTTAGAACATCAATCAAAGCAGGGTGTTACGATTGCATGTTCCGAAGTTAGCCTAAGGTTAAATTCACTTCAATCTTCGTGGTAAAGTTAATTCTCGTAGGGTTCAGGATTTAACAAATTAAGGGATCATAATTAAGTGAATATTAATTTAAATGATAATGATTAATAAATGATTGAATAGGTAGAGTTAGATCGATTACAACTTTTAAAATAGATTTCTAAAAAAAAATCTTCTTGTTGTGTCATTCTAATCGAAACTTCATTTCAAAATTAAAAACAAAAAGAAATGCAATCTTCTTCCAGCAAACTTCTTCTAGATTTATAAACTATAAACAACCACCCCCATACTTTCAAGTAGTGTTTTTATTCACTTTTATTTTGTTTCTATAATACCTCTGAAAAGTTGTTTTAATTCACTTCCTCCTTTGAGAGACGACCTTGGTCAGCCACTCTGCTGCACCTAAGTACCCCAAAATCACACTAATCATTTGAGGGCGCCCATGACAGCGCTCTTTCAGTAAGTATTAATAAAAACCGTCAAATGATAACTTCATCAAATTATCAAAAGATAATCACAAAGAACTATCAAAACACAATTTTATGCAACTATCGAGATAATTGTTAAGGATAATTGCTTGAAGTTATCAAAAGGATAATTATTGAAGAATTTATCACTAGATAAATGTAGTCTTATTAAAATGATAATTGTGAGTTTATCAAAGATAATTATTCTGATAAATAATCACAAGTGCATGTGTTGATATAATGATAAACTAAATTTTTTCCATGAAAGATAAATATTATCACATGTGATAATATATATATATTTTTTGAAAATTATCATGGTGAGATAAATTATCATCGCATGTGATAATTTAAAATGATAATCTAAAGATTATCAAGGATAGAAAAAAATGTAATTGCATGTAATATTTTATTTCCTTGAGAAATAAAATAGAGGAATGTAGATTATCAAATGAAGTTTATGATTATTATTATGGATATTTAATGCGATTACATGCATTAACATAAAAAGATAATCCATATATTATATAGGAGAGAGAAAATGTAATCACATGTAATATTTTAATTCCTTGGGAAATAAAATAGATTTTTTGGTTCTAGGAACCCTTGAAGAGCATCGATCATTGGTGCATAGATGCTTATGATAAAAATGTCGTGAGGAGGTATATTGAACCACACTGGGTAGATTATCGTTGCCACTGACAGTGACGAACTTGAGGTAGGTGGTTCGGTTTCAATTATCCAAATTGATTATCCTTGTATTTCTTGATTTATTTCAATTGTTGATTTAAATTCAATTGCACAAATTTTCTTTCAATTAAATTGATAAAACCCTAATTCCAGTGAATCAAGATATTTGAAATGGTTTTGACATGGAAATTTGGAAAACCCACAATTCTATTGAATTGGGTGTGTTTATGGAAATTGGGTGATTTAAATTGTTTAATTTAAGTTGTGGATTTGATGGAAATGATTTCAATTAAATTGTTGAATTTAATTGTGGAAATAAATTGTGTAATGATGGAACTGGTTTTGGATGGATTTCGAACACATGAAAATGGTTTAAAATGATTTGATAGAAACTCAATGGTTTTATCTTGTGGAAATGTGTGTTTTTGAATAAAACCCATTTTGGTTTTAAATGTAAAGGAATTTACATTTTTGAAATGTAATAATGGGATTGATCATATTTTAAGCAATCTTAAAATAGTTCTCCCATCATGTAAGAGCACATGCAAGCCTTAGGTAGTTAGTGAGTTATTTGGATACACTCTACACCACGACAACATTCTAAAACATACTTGTGGCGGGTCACATCCCTGATGGGTTGGTGACGAGTCTCCTTTGGACAATGTCATAGGGACGTGTGTATACACATTTTGCTGAGTTCACATAGTGAGTGCAGAATCCTATAACTAGTTAATACTATCGTAACTTTTTACAGATGACCACGTTGCTCGCTTGTTTATTTATATTTGAGATATAAATGTATGTCGATGCTTTTGAACTGCTTTACATGCCTGAAAAATTTATATAAACCATTTTATATAAATGTTTTATTTAAGACATTTTTTAGAAATGTTCCATCATTTGTAAAATCATTACTTAAAATATTTAATCCATCATTTGAAAATGTATAGCATGTTTTGTTTAAATATGATTTTGAATTTCCAAACCTATTTATTTGAAAATTAAAATATTTTTTTTGGATAATCTATATTTGGAATCTGTTAC
Source organism: Viscum album (assembly GCA_963277665.1). Lineage (NCBI taxonomy): Eukaryota > Viridiplantae > Streptophyta > Magnoliopsida > Santalales > Viscaceae > Viscum > Viscum album. The sequence goes on along the minus strand of OY728160.1, from coordinate 1,888,690,471 downwards.
AGAATCTTTGGTGGTATCCTACTGGGATTAGGTTCACATCCTACTTTTTCCTTTGGGTGTTTGTGGACTTTCTTTTTCTAGGTTCGAGCAAAGGGAAGGGATCTCTTGGAGGTGGATCGAACTATTGATCTTTGGTCTTGGTGAGTTGTGTCCTTAGGGACCTTGGGGATGTTTTCTCATTTTTAGTACTTGGGTTGTAGTACTTCAGGATTTTTATGCCTCTTTTTATTCTGGTACATTAATCCCAATAGAGTTTCTTTTTGTTATGCATATTGTCTTGTTTCTTTTCTTCCGCATTATTGGTGACAAAATCGTTCCCACTTGCATGTTGTGTGATGCCAGGTTCAAGTCACCAACCCGTGGGGATCGGGAACGCCTTTCAGGCTATGTTAGGGCCGGCTCGATTATCGGGTTACCAGGGTACCCGGGATAGTTCGTGAAAAAATGGTATCAGAGGGAGGTTAAACATCTTTCCTTGATGACAATATGCATTTGATTATTCTTGTCGGGACATAGGAGGTAGTTGCGATTGAGTGTCTGGCCAACTCTCACCGCAATGAACCTTAAGTCACCAGGGGTCGTTAGGGAAAGATGACTTGTGGATTAGTTTTAGTCTTTTACTATTGTGATTTAGATAGAGTGAAATCCAAATCATGTATGTTCTACCAGTAGGGATCATGTTTTCACTCGTTATATACGAGCATTATCTAATGTCTTCCTTATTGTCTGTTGATGTTGTGTAACATCATACCTCCGAGAAGACGTGCGAATCGGATCCAGGAAGGGGCTACTGTTGAACATATATGAGCGAATCCTATAGTGGACCCGATCCTATTTGAGAGGATTGTGTGCACTGTCCAAGCTCTAGGATAAGCACCACCTCTAGTCCCCTTTCAGGCTCTAGCTGTGGAACCTAGGGGGTGTTCTTCGAAATTTTTCTCAAGAGTTATTTCACCAAAAACCACCAGTTTTTAAAGGCTCCACTAATCCTCAACATGTTAAGGAATGGTTGGGCAGGATAGAATTTCTGTTTGAGTTCTTGTAGACACCGAACGAGATCAAGGTGAAGTGTGCCACCTTTTTTATTGGAGGGACCAGGAAGAAGATGGCGGGACACGATAATGGTGACAAAGAAACGTGAGGGCTTAGATTGGAAGGACATCAAGATTATTTTCACTAAATAGTTCTATCCAGAGCCAATGGTGTTGGCCAAAGCCATGGAGTTTTTCAAGCATGAGCAGGCTAAAAGAACTGTGGCTCCTACAGACGTTTGGGGGACTTGTAGAAGTTATGCCACATCTTTCCCACTCCATGCAGCGACACCAGATCATCAACATCTTCAAAAACTACAGGGAAATCAAATTATTCATGTACAAAAGGGTTCCAGCCACAGGCATCCGGAACGAATCTTCTTCACGCAGTGGAAGAGTCTCCAGAGGAAGTAGATACTGGTCCAACGATCGTGAGTGGTACTATTACTATAGCTTTGTCGTAGTGACTACTCTTTTGATAAAAGTGCATCTCACTCATTTATTTCAACCCATACTATTAATATGCTTAATCATCCTATGGAGTATTTATCTTGTGCAATTGATGTTACTATACCCCTTAGTATAAAGAGAGAGCAGGGTCTCCGTAATCCTCTTGTGTCTCCTCTCTATCAGTTTTCAAACATGTTTGGAGTTTTTTTTTGGTACTCAACTTGAAATCTCTTAATGTCATATTCAGGATGGATTGGATCATTAACAATAAATACCGATTTGATTTTTATCTTTGACGAGTCTACATTACTACACCAAGTGGTGTGCCTCTTGTCCTTCAAGAAGAATGTGACCTAAGGTCAAGTAGAGTCGGAACTTTTTATCTAGAGTTGGGGAAAGTGATATCAGTGTTTACTTTTGATCTCGAGTGAGATTCTTTGGGTGGTGATATCCCTCCAGTTTTCATCGAGTTTCCCAATGTGTTTCCTTCGGATTTTTTTGTTTTACCACTAGTAAGAGAGGCCGAGTTTTCCATTGACTTGATGCTAGATACTCAAACATTTTCTTTTCCCTCTTACCAAATAGATCCAACAGAACTGAAAGAACTAATGTCCCACTTGGACGATCTTATTGATAAAGCCTTTATTCACCCAAGTGTGTCACCTTGGGTGGCGCCATTTCTCTCCGCCATAAAAGCTAATGGTTATATGATATCTTCTCTTATTGAGATGATTATTCAGGAATAGAATCTTGTTGATAAATTCTGTAATCATTAGAGACTCTCTTTATGGTGGGGAGACTGATGCCCAGTGGTCGTTCTCTCAAGAGGGTGTTCTGTATTATCAGAATCGTTATGTTGCACCGTTAGCGACAAGAAAGTCTATAATGGGGGATTGTCATAATTTCCAATGGGTTGTGCATCTAGGAAGCACTAAGAAATTCTACAACTTGAAGCATCAGATTTGGTGACTATGTATTCTTGAAGGTTTCACCCTGGTTGGGTTATCGACTACTTGGTAGGCATGGGAAGCTTGCTCCTTGTATTGTGGGATCTTTTGAGGTTGTTGATTATGTGGGGAAAGTTGTTTACCATTTAGCACTACCACTGCAACTAACATCAATACATAATTTGTCTCATGTATCTTAGTTTCGAAAGCATTTATCTGACTCATCTCATGTTCTGAGTTGGCGTGATCTTGAAGTGAAACCTGTTTTATCTGTGACTGAACGACCAGTCATGATTGATGATTCTGAGACCAAGTTAAATCATGAGAGGACGTTACCTATGGTCCAAATTACATGGAAGCATGATTATAATTCTCATGAGACGTGAGAGAGGGAGGCACTGATGGGAGAAAAGTGGCCTTGTCTTTTTGAGATGGAGGTTTCTTCGTAGGCTTTCTGGGGACAGAAAGTTCTTATGGAGGGGAGGTTGTAACATCTCGTTACTGTTTCAGGTATTTCTAAACCATCTTTTGTTAAATTATTATCCCGTTAAATAAGAAAAAAAATGGTTTAACAGTGAAAAGTTGTGTTTTTTTAAACACATCGTAGAATGGTAAAATTCTCAATTAATACTCTGGAATATTCAATTAAATATTTTCTGAGTTAAACACTCAGTAAGTATGAGTTTTCAAAGTATGCAAAGTCTTGAGGAGGTCTGAATAAAAATATTAAATATATTATTTTAAACTCGAGCAATTTATTCAAAATAATTGAATAACTCCAAAACGGTCCATCATATGAGAAATTTGAGACCACGGTTATGCCCGAAATATGGTGTTTACCCTTGGAGGGGTATAACATTCGATGGCAGTGGATATTTGGATGTCTCGCTCGTAAGATAAAGTTATTAATTAATATTTAATATATTATTTATTAAAAATAATTAAATATCTCTAAAATAGTGTGTTGTATGGGAAATCTGAGACCACCGATGGGTCCGGAATGAGGTGTTTACCCTAGAAAAAGTATAACATTTGTTCGCATCAGGTTTTTGGATGCCTCGCTCACAAAAATAATACTTTTTATATTAATTAATTAATTATTCTGAGTTTTCAATAATAAATCATTAATATCTCTCAAACCACTCATAGTTTGAGAAATCCGAGACCACCGTTGGGTCCGGAACGAGATGTTTACCCTAGACAGGGTATTACTTTCATTCGCAACGGATCTTTAGTGTCGTTTAATTTTTACATTAAATAATTAATTTTATTAAACTAATTTAATTATTAATAAAAATCGGAGTACTGTTCATCTTCCAAAAAACCACGTTGGAACTCATCTTTTAACGCTATACACCATTTTTGACGGATGACTTGATTCAAAATCTTCCGTTTTGGATCATTTTTCACCATTTAAGTTATCAACATATTAATGTACCAAATTAAATCCCTCCAACATCAATCTTCAGTTGAAATCCGAATTAATTTGGGGGTTTCTAAATTTATGTTTTGGAATGCCTTTTGGGTTTCATTGAAATATCCGAACCTATCTCACCATGGATGTAGGTTGATTCAGAACCCAAATATTCTTCATGTTGTAGCGAGAGGTAGTGTCTGCTCACCTGCTTCCCCAAGTGCTGCATGACGGATCCAAGCGTGCGGAGGATCTTTCCATGGCGAGGCAACGCAATGGCTGTGCGGAGTTGAAGAAGGTAGATTTTTTTAATTGTTTTTATTTTATTTTATTTCTTACTATTTTCTTTTATTCTCCTAATATTCTTTCTTCTACAACTTTTTCTTCATTGATTGGAATTGTGCGCCGTCGGTACCGTTGAATTCATCTCGACGAGCAGAATCAAAATAATATTTTTTGTTTAGAAGGCAGTAAGGTATTCTTCGATCTAATTTTTCACAATTTAAATAGTTATTTTTAAATAATTTTATCAAAATATAATTGTTAATAATTATCAAATAATAATTGCAACAACTTATCAATGAATAATTTTAATGAAATTATCGAGGATAATTTTTAAACAATTTAATCAAATGATGAGTTATTAAATTATCAAAAGATAAATATTGTCTTTTTATCAAAAAATTATTGTTAAGAATTATCAGATGATAATAATGATGAATTATCAAAGTTTAAATGTGCATGATTATTGGAAGGTAAGTATTAATAAAAACCATCAAATGACAACTTCATCAAATTATCAAAAGATAATCACAAAGAACTATCAAAACATAATTTTATGCAATTATCGAGAGAATTGTTAAAATGATTGTTATGGATAATTGCTTGAAATTATCAAAAGGATAGTTATTGAAGAATTTATCACTAGATAAATGTAAAGTCTTATTAAAACGATAATTGTGAGTTTATCAAAGATAATTATTCTGATAAATAATCACAAGTTCATGTGTTGATATAATGATAAAATGAAAATTTTCCATGAAAGATAAATATTATCACATGTGATAATATATATATATATATATATTGAAACTTATCCTGGTGAGATAAATTATCATCGCATGTGATAATTTAAAATGATAATCCAGAGATTATCAAGGATAGAAAAAAATGTAATTGCATGTAATATTTTATTTCCTTGAGAAATAAAATAGAGGAATGTAAATTATCAAATGAAGTTTATGATTATTATTATGGATATTTAATTCGATTGCATGCGTTAACATAAAACGATAATCCAGAGATTATCTAGGAGATAGAAAATGTAATCCTATGTAATATTTTAATTCCTTGGGAAATAAAATAGATGTTTTGGTTCTAGGAATCCTTGATGAGCATCGATCATTGGTGCGTCGATGCTTATGATAAAAAAGTCGTGAGGAGGTGTATTGAACCACACTGGGTATATCATCATTACCGCTGACATTGATGAACTTGAGGTAGGTGGTTCTGTTCCGATTAGCCAAATTGATTATCCTTGTATTTCTTGATTTATTTCAATAGCTGATTTAAATTCAATTGCTCAAATTTTCTTTTAATTAAATTGATAAAACCCTGATTCCAGTGAATCAAGATATTTGAAATGGTTTTGGCATGGAAATTTGGAAAACCAACAATTCTATTAAATTGGGTGTGTTTATGGAAATTGGGTGATTTAAATTGTTTAATTTAAGTTGTTGATTTGATGGAAATGATATCAATTAAATCGTTGAATTTAATTGTGGAAATAAATTGTGTAATGATGAAATTGGTTTTGAATGGATTTCAAACTCATGAAAATGGCTTAAAATGATTTGATAGAAACCCGATGGTTTTATCTTGTGGAAAGGTATGTTTTTGAATAAAACATGTTGTGGTTTTAAATGGAAAAGAATTGACATTTTTTAAATGGAATAATGGGATTGATCGTATTTTAAGCAGTCTTAAAATAGTTCGCCCATCATGTAAGAGCACATGCAAGCCTTAGGTAGTTAGTGAGTTATTTGGATACACTCTACGCTACGACAACGTTCTAAAAAACACTTGCGGTGGGTCACATTCCCGATGGGTTGGTGACGAGTCTCCTTTGGCCAGTGTCATAGGGACATGTGTATACACATTTTGCTGAGTTCACATAGAGAGTGCGGAATCCTATAACTGGTTAATACTATCGTACCTTTTGGCAGATGACCACGTTGCTCGCTTGTTTATTTATATTTAAGATATAAATGTATGTTAATGCTTTTGAACTGATTTACATGCCTGCTGAATTTATATAAACCGTTTTATATGAATGTTTTATTTAAGCCATTATTTTAGAAATATTCCATCATTTGTAAAATCATTACTTAAAATATTTATTTCCATCATTTGAAAATGTATAGCATGTTTTGTTTAAATATGATTTTGAATTGCCAAACCTGTTTGTTTGAAAATTGGAAGCTTTTTTTTGGATAATCTATATTTGGAATCCGTTAAGGAATCTTTGGTGGTATCCTACTGGGCTTAGGCTCACACCCTACTTTTGCCTTTGGGTGTTTGTAGACTTTCTTCTTCTAGGTTCGATCAAAGGGAAGGGATCTCTTGGAGGTGGATCCAGCTATTGATCTTTGGTCTTGGTGAGTTGTGTCCTTAGGGACCTTGGGGCTGTTTTCCCATTTTTAGTACTTGGGTTGTAGTACTTCAGGCTTTTTATGCCTCTTTGTATTCTGGTACATTACTCCCAATGGAGTTTCTTTTTGTTATGCATACTGTCCTGTTTCTTTTCTTTCACATTATTTGTGGCAAAATCGTTTCCACTTGCATGTTGTGTGATGCCAGGTGCTAGTCGCCGACCCGTGGGGATCGGGAACACCGTTCGGGCTATGTTAGGGCCGACTTAGTTATCGGGTTACCAGGGTACCCGGGCTAGTTCATGACAAAATGGTATCAGAGGGAGGTTAAGAATCTTTCCTTGATGACAGTATGAATTTGAGTATTCTTGTCGGGACTTAGGAGGTAGTTGCGATTGAGTGTCTGGCCAGCTCTCACCGCAATGAACCTTAAGTCACCAGGGGTAGTTAGGGAAAGACGACTTGTGGATTAGTTCTAGTCTTTTACTATTTTGATTTGGATAGAGTGAAATCCAAATCTTGTATGTTCTACCGGTCGGGATCATGTTTTCACTCGTTATATACGAGCATTATCTAATGTCTTCCTTATTGTCTGTTGATGTTGTGTAACATCATGCCTCTGAGAAGACGTGCAAATCGGATCCAGGAAGGGGCTACTGTTGAACATCTATGAGCGAATCCTCTAGTGGACCCGATCCTATTTGAGGTGATTGTGCACACTGTCCAAGCTCTGGATAGGCACCACCTCTAGTCCCCTTTCAGGATCTAGCTGTGGAACCTGGGGGGTGTTCTTCGAAATTTTTCTCAAGAGTTATTTCACAAGAAAGCACCAGTTTTCAAAGGCTCCACTGATCCTCAACATGCTAAGGAATGGTTGGGCAGGATAGAATTTCTGTTTGAGTTCTTGTAGACATCGAACGAGATCAAGGTGAAGTGTGCCGCCTTTTGTGTTGGAGGGACCGGGGAGAATATTGTGGGACACAATAGCAGTGACAAACAAACACGAGAGATTAGATTATAAGGACATCAAGATTCTTTTCACCAAATAGTTCTATCCAGAGCCAATGGTGTTGGCCAAAGCCGTGGAGTTTTTCAAGCCTGAGTAGGCTAAAATAATTGTGGCTCCTATAGATGTTTGGGGGACTTGCAGAATTTATTCCACATCTTTCCCACTCCACCCAGTGGAACCAGATCATCAAAATCTTCAAAAACTGCGGGGGAAATCAAATGCTTCACGTAAAAAAGGGTTCCAGCCACAGGCATCCGGAACGAAGCTTCTTCACGCAGTGGAAGAGTCTCCATAGGAAGTAGATACTGGTCCAACGACCGTGAGTGGTACTATTACTATAGATTTGTCGTAGTGACTACTCTTTTGATACAAGTGTACCTCACTCGTTTATTTCAATCCATACTGTTAATATGCTTAATATTCCTATGGAGATTCTATCTTTTGCAATTGATGTTACTATACCCCTTAGTATAAAGAGAGAGCAGGGTCTCCATAATCCCTCTTGTGTCTTCTCTCTATCAGTTTTCAAACATGTTTGGTGTTTTTTTGGTACTCGACTTGAAATCTCTTAATGTCATATTCTGGATGGATTGGATTATTATCAATAAAGCCCAATTCGATTGTTATCTTTGATGGGTCTACATTACTACACCCAGTGGTGTGCCTCTTGTCCTTCAAGAAGAATGTGACCTGAGGTCAAGTGGAGTCGGAAATTTTTATATAGAGTTGGGGAAAGTGATATTAGTGTTTACTTTTGATCTCGAGTGAGATTCTTTGGGTGGTGATATCCCTCCAGTTGTCATCGAGTTTCCTAACGTGTTTCCTTCTGATTTTTTTGTTTTACCACTAGTAAGAGAGGTTGAGTTTTCCATTGTCTTGATGTTAGACACTCAAACATTTTCTTTTCCCTATTACCAAATAGTTCCAACAGAACTAAAAGAACTAAAGTCCCAGTTGGACGATCTTCTTGAGAAATCCTTTATTCACCTAAGTGTGTCACCCTGGGTGGCTCCATTTCTCTCCGCCATAAAAGCTAATGGTTATCTGACATCTTCTCTTCTCGAGATGATTCTTCAGGAACAAAATCTTTTTGAAAAATTCTGTAAGCATTAGATACTCTCTTTATGGTGGGGAGACTGATGCCCAGTGGTCGTTCTCTCAAGAGGGTGTTATGTGTTATCAGAACAGTTATGTTTCCCCGTTAGCGACAAGAAAGGCTATAATGGGGGATTGTCATAATTTCTAATGGGTTGTGCATCTAGGAAGCACTAAGACATTCTACAACTTGAAGCATCAGATTTGGTGACTACGTATTCTTCAAGGTTTCACCCTGGTTGGGTTATCGACTACTTGGTAGGAATGGGAAGCTTGCTCGTTGTATTGTGGGATCTTTTGAGGTTTTTGATTATGTGGGGAAAGTTGTTTACTATTTAGCACTACCACTGAAACTGAAGTCGATACATAATTTGTCTCATGTATCTCAGTTTTGAAAGCATTTATCTGACTCATCTCATGTTCTGAGTTGGCGTGATCTTGAAGTGAAACCTGTTTTACCTGTGACTGAACGACCAGTCATGGTTGATGATTCTAAGACCAAGGTACTTTGTGATAGGACGTTACCTTTGCTCTAAATGATATGGAAGCATGATTATAATTCTCATGAAACGTGAGAGAGGGATGCACTGATGGTAGAAAATTGGCCTTGTCTTTTTGAGGTGGAGGTTTCTTCGTAGGATTTTTGGGGATAGAAAGTTCCTTTGATGGGGAGGTTGTAACATCTCATTACTATTTCAAGTATTTCTAAACCATCTTTTGTTAAATTATTATTCTGTTAAATAAGAAAAAAATGGTTTAACAGTGAAAAGTTGCGTTTTTTAACATGCCGCAGAATGGTAAAATTCTCAATTAATACTATGGAATATTCAATTAAATATTTTCTAAGTTAAACACTCAGTAAGTATGAGTTTTTGAGGTCTGCAAAGTCTTGGGGAGGTCTGAATAAAAATATTAAATATATTATTTTAAGCTCGATCGATTTATTCAAAATAATTGAATAACTCCAAAATGGTCCATCATATGAGAAATTTGAGACCATGGTTATGTATGAAATATGGTGTTTACCCTAGGAGGGGTATAACATTCGATGGCGGTATACATTTGGATGTCTCGCTCATAAGATAAAGTTATTAATTAATATTTAATATATTATTTATTAAAAATAATTAAATATCTCTCAAACGGTGCATCGTATGGGAAATCTAAGACCATCGATGGGTCCGAAATGAGGTGTTTACCCTAGACAAGTTATAACAATTGTTTGAATCAGGTGTTTGGATGCCTCGCTCACAAACATAACACTTTTTATATTAATTAATTAATTATTCCAAGTTTTCAAAAATAAATCCTTAATATCTCTCAACCGCACATAGTTTGAGAAATCGGAGACCACCGTTGGGTCCAAAACGAGATGTTTACCCTAGATGGGGTATTACTTTCATTCACAACGGATCTTTGGTGTCATGTAATTTTTACATTAAAGAATTAATTTTATTAAACTAATTTAATTATTAATAAAAAATGGAGTACTGTTCGTCTTCCCAAAAACCACACAGGAACTCATCTTTTAATGCCGTACACCATTTTTGATGGACAACTTGATTCAAAATCTTCTGTTTTGGATCATTTTTCGCCATTTAAGTTATAAACGCATTAATATACCAAATTAAATCCCTCCACCATAAATCTTCGGTTGAAATTTGAATTAATTTGGGGGTTTCTAAATTTATGTTTTGGAATGCGTTTTGGGTTTCATTGAAATAGCCGAACCTATCTCACCTTGGGTGTAGGTCGATTCGGAACCCAAATATTCTTCATGTTGTAGCGAGAGGTAGTCTCTGCTCACCTCCTTCCCCAAGTGCTGCACGGCGGATCCAAGTGTGCGGAGGATCCTTCCATGGTGAGGCAACGCAATGGGCTCTGCAGAGTTGAAGAAGGTAGGTTTTTTTAATTGTTTTTATTTTATTTTATTTCCTTTTATTTTATTTTATTCTCCAAATATTCTCTCTTTTATAACTTTTTCTTCATTGATCAGAATTGCACGCCGTCAGTACCATTGAATTCGTCTCGACGAGCATAATCAAAATAATATTTTTTATTTCAGAGGCAGTAAGGTATTCTTTGATTCGATTTTTCACATTTTAAATGGTTATTTTTAAATAATTTTATCAAAAGATAATTTTTAATAATTATCGAATAATAATTGAAACAATTTATCAATGAATAATTTTAATGAAATTATCGAGGATAATTCTTAAACAATTTTATCAAATGATGAGTTATTAAATTATTAAAAGATAAATATTGTCTTTTTATCAAAAAATTATTTTTAAGAATTATCAGATGATAATAATGATGAATTATCAAAGTTTAAATGTACATGATTATTGGAAGGTAAGTATTAATAAAAACCATCAAATGGTAACTTCATCAAATTATCAAAAGATAATCACAAAGAACTATCAAAACATAATTTTATGCAATTATCGAGACAATTGTTAAAATGATTGTTAAGGATAATTGCTTGAAATTATCAAAAGGATAGTTATTGAATAATTTATCACTAGATAAATGCAAAGTCTTATTAAAATGATAATTGCGAGTTTATCAAAGATAATTATTCTGATAAATAATCACAAGTGCATGTGTTGATATAATGATAAACCGAAATTTTTCCATGAAGGATAAATATTATCACATGTGATTATATATATATATATATATTTTGAAACTTATCCTAGGAAGATAAATTATCATCGCATGTGATATTTTAAAATGATAATCCAGAGATTATCAAGGATAGAAAAAAATGTAATTGCATGTTATATTTTATTTCCTTTAGAAATAAAATTGAGGAATGAAAATTATCAAATGAATTTTATGATTATTATTATGGATATTTAATGCAATTGCATGAGTTAACATAAAACGATAATCCAAAGATTATCTAAGAGAGAGAAAATGTAATCAGATGTAATATTTTAATTCCTTGGGAAATAAAATAGATGTTTTGGTTCTAGCAACCCTTGATGAGCATTGATCATTGGTGCGTCGATGCTTATGATAAAAAAGTCGTGAGGAGGTGTATTGAACCACACTAGGTAGATCATCGTTGCCGCTGACATTGACGAACTTGAGGTAGGTGGTTCTGTTCCGATTAGCCAAATTGATTATCCTTGTATTGTTTGATTTATTTCAATTACTGATTTAAATTCAATTGCTCAAATTTTCTTTCAATTAAGTTGATAAAACCCTCATTCTAGTGAATCAAGATATTTGAAATGGTTTTGGCATGGAAATTTGGAAAACCACCAATTCTATTGAATTGGGTGTGTTTATGGAAATTGGGTGATTTAAATTGTTTAATTTTAGTTTTGGATTTGATGGAAATGATTTCAATTAAATTGTGGAATTTAATTGTTGAAATAAATTGTGTAATGATGGAATTGGTTTTGAATGGATTTCAAACTCATGAAAATGGCTTAAAATGATTTGATAGAAACCCAATGATTTTATCTTGTGGAAAGGCATGTTTTTGAATAAATCATGTTTTGGTTTTAAATGGAAAGGAATTAACATTTTTGTAATGGAATAATGGGATTGATCGTATTTTAAGCAGTCTTAAAATAGTTCTCCCATCATGTAAGAGCACATACAAGCCTTAGGTAGTTAGTGAGTTATTTGGATACACTCTACACTACGACAATGTTCTAAAACATTCTTGCGGCGGGTCACATCCCCGATGGGTTGGTGATGAGTCTCCTTTGGCCAATGTCATAGGGACGTGTTTGTACACATTTTGCTGAGTTTACATAGAGAGTGCAGATTCCTATAACTGATTAATACTATCGTACCTTTTGGAAGATGACCATGTTGCTCACTTGTTTATTTATATTTGAGATATAAATGTATGTCGATGCTTTTGAACTACTTTACATGCATGCTGAATTTATATAAACCATTTTATATAAATTTTTTATTTAAGCCACTGTTTTAGAAATATTCCATCATTTGTAAAATCATTACTTAAAATATTTATTTCCATCATTTGAAAATATATAGCATGTTTTGTTTAAATATGATTTTGAATTGCCAAACCTATTTATTTGAAAATTGAAATCTTTTTTTTGGATAATCTATATTTGGCATCTGTTACGGAATCTTTGGTGGTATCCTACTGGGCTTAGGCTCACACCCTACTTTTTCCTTTGGGTGTTTGTAGACTTTCTTCTTCTAGGTTCGAGCAAAGGGAAGAGATCTCTTGGAGGTGGATCCAGCTATTGATCTTTGGTGTTGGTGAGTTGTTTCATTAGGGACCTTGGGGCTGTTTTCCTATTTTTAGTACTTGGGTTGTCGCACTTCGGGATTTTTATGCCTCTTTGTATTATGGTACATTACTCCCAGTGGAGTTTATTTTTGTTATGCATACTGTCTTGTTTCTTTTCTTCCGTATTATTGGTGGCAAAATCATTCCCACTTTCATGCTGTGTGATGCCAGGTGCTATTCGATGACCCGTGGGGATCGGGAACACCCTTCAGGCTATGTTAGGGTCAGCTAGGTTATCGGGTTACCAGGGTACCCGGGCTGGTTCATGACAAGTAATCCCTTGTCGTGTCAGGGAGCAGGTTCTCAAGTTTGAGGTTGATACTTTCCTGTCATGTCAAGGTGCAGGTCTCCCATAGTGAATGAGTAGACAGAGTCGGTACTCCCCTTTCATTCCTGGGTGCGGGTCCTTCACGGGTGCTACTCCCCTGTTGGATCAAGATGAATGTCCTCACTTACGAAGTAGTACTCCCCGTCTATGAGTAACAACAACACTACTAGAATTTTGGTCATTTGCGATGGTCATATGACCTGTCGCAAATAGTGTTCTTTCTATTACTATTTACAATGGATTATTTATTCCATCGCAAATAATGCTTTATTGCGACATAATAAATAATTCATCACAAATAGTTTTGGTGGAATTTCCCGCCACCCAACGCGAAAAGTAATCATGATGGGAATTTGTGACGGATAACAAAATCATTCCCAAATTCCCCTAGGCTCGAGATTATTTGCGATGAAAATTAGTATCCATCACAAATAATTTTGACAAAAAACTATTTGCGATGAAATTAATTCCACCGCAGATCGACCATCGTAAAAAACTCTATCATTTTAACAGCCGCACGACCCTCCTTTCTTCATCCTCTCCTTTCTCCTCCCTCTCCCGAGACGCTGCAAACCCTACGGCCAGCCGATTTTTCCCAGCTCTGTGCGGCTCTGTTCTTCCCATTTTTTGCTGATTTTGGCTCAGATCTTCAAGGTATGGACTCCACTTATGTTCTCCATAAAAAAATTTAGCGTATTTTGCTTCAATGTTAAATATACATTTTGATCCCTAAGTTTAGAAATTTATCTGATTTTCAAGATTTATTTGACATTTAGGATTGATGTAGTTATATTAATCCATATTTTAATTTTAATCTAGTTCATATAATTCATTTTAATTGATTTTTAGGAATTCTGCTAATTTTTTATTTTTGATATTTATATGTGTTTTGTATTTATATTTGTGTATACATACATATATATGTATATATAAGTATGTTTGTGAACGATGTTAATTTTGATATATGTTTGTGTATATATATATATATATATTAAAATGTGTATTTAATTTTGATATTTGTATGTGTTTATTTATATATATATATAAATGATTTTTAAAATATGTTTATGGTTTTTGATATATATATACATATATGTATGTCTGTATGTATATTTGTATATATGTATATATAAATTTGATATGTAGATCTATTAAAACAATTGCCAAAATATATTTTATATATTTATATTAATTAATATTTTTTTAATATAAATACATATAAATAATACATTCTGATTAATTAAGAAATTTTTTAATATAAATATATGTAAACAATACATTCTGTGTATACATTTAGAAACATTTTAAAAAACATGTAAATTATATGATATATATATAGACACACACCCACACACAGACAGACGTATATAAAAGTTCTAAAAATGTGTAAGGTTTTTAATATATATATATACATGTGTGTATGTATGTATGTATATATTTATATGATATATATAATTGTTTAAAAAAACATGAAAAAATATATTTGATTATGAAATCGTGCAATATATATATATATATATATATATATATTAACATTTGAATTTGTATATATAAATATTTTAACAATACATGTAAGGTTTAATATATATATATATATTTATATAGATTAGATATGTAGATTTATTTAAAAAAGAGTCAGAATATATTTTATGTATTTATATTAATTATGAAATTGTGATATACATACATATAATAATTATTAAAAAATTAATAATAATTTAAATAATTAATAATAATCATTACATAATTTATAATAATTACTAATTAATTAGTCAATATTATTAATATATATTAAATATTTATGTATGTTTATATCTATGTATATATAAATTTAATATATATATATATTGGTTTAAAGAAAATTGTGAGATTTTTTTCGTATATTTATATTAATTTAGAAATATTTTAATACAAATCTATATAAATAATTATTTACTTAATATTAATAATAAATAGTAAATAATAGTGTTAATTAAAAAATATTATTAATAGTTTGAAAAATTGACGAAATACATGAAAATTTGTGTGTGTGTGTGTGTATGTATATAGATTTGATATGTTAATTTCTTTGAAAAAACATGTAAAAATTAATTTGATGTAAATAGATTTGATTATGTTATATATATATATATAATGCATGAAATAAATAGAAATGAGTGTTTTTTAAGAATGATGAAAAAAATTAATTTAAAGCAAGCATTTTAACTAAATGTTATTTATAAGATTTTTTTATATTAAAAAATGTTAAAAATTGGTTTAATGAAAAAAAAAATTAAAATATGTACTATTTATTAAAAACTCAGTGAATAATAATTAGGATAATTTTCAGTAATAATTTTTTTTAAAATATAATAATTATAAGACTTATTAAAAATTCATAAAAAATATTAATTATTAAAAAATATAGTATTAATTTAAATAATTTATAATATTTAACAATTAATGAGTCATTATTATTAATAAATTTTAGATATTACTGATGATTATAAAATCATAATAATAATTTTTAAAAAAATATAAAAAAATATAAAAAAATATAAAAAATATAAAAAATATAAAAAATATAAAAAATAGCGCGTGTCTTAAAAAATATCCTATGTCTCATATAAGACAATATTCGAGATATATTCTATTATTTTCAAAAAATTACATGTGTCTTATATAATATATTTAATATTGTTATTTTATCTACGCCGAGCCTCTACGGGCCCCGTAATCCAGTGCTAACTCAGTGCCTCACTCTGATCATATTCTATAGCATATTTCAAGGTGTTAAAATATAATAATAATTTATAATTAGTCAAAATTATCTATAATAATTGTTTTTATTTTTGTATTTTTTAGATAATTATGGACTTGGGAAGTAGACACCAGTATCTATTACGTGATCGTGATTGGATAAATAATCGCAAAAATCCAAACGGATCTGGTTTAAATACTGTCTATATTAAAGGTGTTGAAATCTTTATATCATTTGCATCATCAAATTAAGATCTTGTTTATGAAGGAACAATTAAATGTCCACGTCAGAAATGTGATCTTAGGACATTTGAAACATTTGACAATGTTGGACTTCATTTATTGTGTTCTGATTTCTAGAAAGATTATATTTTTTGGTATCAACATGGTGAAAAGAATTCAGTAGAAAATAATTTTTTTTGTTCCAGATCCATCATTTCATAATTTAATAGATGAGGTAGCTGGTCCATCTATTCCTGAAACAACAACTCAGAATAATATTCCAAATCCTAAATCTGAACCTTCTCAGTTTTACAATTTGTCGAAATCCGCTAAGGTGGCCTTATATCCGGGAATTCAAATGAGAAAACTTGAAGCTGTTATAAAATTCATGGCTATTAAATCAGATTTTGGAATGTCTAATAGTTGTTTCTATCAGATTTTATCTTTGGTTAAGTCGTTTTTTCTTGAAGAAAATACATTACCTACAAGTTTCTATGAAAGTAAAAGGTTGGTTCATAATTTGGGTCTAAGTTATCAGAATATCCATGAATTTTCAAATGACTGCATCTTATATTATGGTGAATATGAATCTTTGGTTAATTTTCCAACATATGGAGAATCGAGGTATAAATATGAAAATAAGGAAAGTCCAGAGTTCCTATGAAACAGTTGAGATATTTTCCAATTACACCTTTTTTACAGTGTTTATTTATGTCTCACAACACATATGGATTTATGAAATGAAATAAATCAAATATTTCAGTCATAGAAAGCTTAAATAATCCATGTGATGATGACTCATGAAAACATTTTTATCATCCACATACTTCTTTTATTGTAGAGCCTTGTAACATATGACTGAGACTTTCTACTAATGGTTTTTGTCCATTTGGTGCTTACTGCAGTCAATATTCTTGTTGACTTATTTTCATTACTCCTTACAACTTGCCTCCTTGGATGTTTATAAAGGAACCATATATATATTTGATGCTGTTAATTATAGGACATCCAAAGAAGAATATTGATGTTTATTTGAAACCACTAATTGATGAGTGAATTTCATTATGGAACAACAATGTGACTACATTTGATATAACTGTAGATCAGAATTTTATATTGAAGGTTGCATTAATATAGACGATCGGTGACTTTATAGCATATGGTAAGTTATCTGGATAGAGCACACATAGTCTAAAATCATGTCTGTACTGCATGACTGAGAACAAAGAATTTATTCTTTGTAATGGGAGAAAGGTTAGTTATTTTGACTGTCATCAGAGATTTCTTCCTGCAAATCACCCTTTTCGAAGAAACAAAATTAATTTTACAAAAGGTTGAATTGAAACAAACTCACCTCCAGTAGTGCTCTCAAGTAATCAAGTAAAATCTATTGTCTCTGCATTACCTCATGTTACTTTTAGACCAACCATAAACGAGAAATAGATAATTTGTTTTGGGAGAGATCATAATTGGATAAAACAGAGTATTTTTTGGGACCTTCCATATTGGTATGATTTATTGGTTCGTCACATGTTATATGTAATGCATATTGAGAATAATATTTTTGATAACATGTTTTATACAATTTGGACACACCTGGTAAGACCAAAGATAATGTAACAGTTAGATCTTGCGCAGATTTGAAGACGTCCTGAGCTTGAATTATTTAAAGATGAAAGATCACACAAATTAATGAAGCCAAAAGCATATTACTCACTTAGCAAAGAAAACCATTTATTATTCTATCAATGGATTATATATTTGAGGTTACCAGATGGTTATGCTTCTAATTTGTCTCATTGCGTCTGAAATGGGCATATTATCGGGTTGAAAAGTCATGACTGTCATGTCATAATTGAAAGATTACTATATGTTGGTCTTAGAGGGTTGTTGAATTATTCAATATGGGACATGTTGACCGAAATATCATATTTTTTCTGAGATATTTGTGTGTAAATATTGGATTATAATGCATTGTGTTTTCTAGAAAAAGATGTTTTAATTTTATGTAAATTAGAGAAAATATTCCCACCAAGCTTCTTTGATTCCATGGAACATTTAATATTGCATTTTCCATATAAAGCTAAATATGGAGGGTTGGTAAAATTCTAGTGGATGTATCTATTTGAGAGATGTATGAACAAATTAAAGAAGAAAGTACATAACAAATCATCAGTTGAAGGGTCGATTACAGAAGCATAATTGCAGGAGGAAATTTCAAATTTATGATCCTATTATTTTTAGTCGGAATATCCTTCAAAACATAATCACATGGGTCACAATGAGAAATTTTTTGATGATGTCACAGACCATCAATTTTCAGTTTTTAATCAGCTTGATCTTGGTTTCGGTGGTTATCATGAGTGACAACTTACATATAAAGAACGACATAGATCTCATACTTATGTTCTGCTGAATTGTGAAGAAATGACACGATTTGTGAAGCAAGTACTACTTTTTTTTGTTAAATATTTATAAAATATATATGTATTTACATTAACTTTTTTTTATACTATATGATGATCATATCAAAAATCAATTTATACAAATTACATCTGCTTCTCTTGAGGAATTTCGGCAATGAAATTTTGCATATTGGTTTCAAAGACTGGTAAATTAAGTTTCATTCGATGGAATAATAAATCAACTTTTAATGATATCTATTATTAATAATTTTTATTGTTTATAGGTAACACAACATGAAAATAAAATTTACAGTCAATTATGTGTGCTTAAAAACCCTCCATTGAAATTGGTAAAATCTTATAATGGGTATGTGGTTAATGGATTTCAATTCCAGACACGCATATATATGACTCAAAGAAATCAATCAAATAGCGGTGTTTGTTTGAAAGGATATCATCATAAGAAAATTGAAGTTTACTTTTATGGTATACTAGATGAAATAATTGAGTTATGTTCTCTGGGACCAAATTATGTTACAATGTTTAAATGTCATTGGTTTGATACTGATCAGGGGTTGCGAGTTCATCCACGACATGGTGTCGTTGAGATTAAATATAACAGTCTTCTTACATAAAATGAGCCATTTATGTTGGCACATCAAGTACATCAAGTTTACCATGCAAATTACTGTGATGTTTTGAGATATTTGAAGGACTGGTGGAGTGTGATAAAAACAGAATCACATGAAAATCAGTTTATTGAAAATGAAAATGTTTTTATGGAAGCGCAACATATTCAAATTTTTCAAGAAACATCCCAAAATATATCTATTACCCGACATGGTATAAATATTGATGATAAAACCCCCCAGTTAAGGGCTGGTGATATAGATAATGTTAATGAAGTAATAAGGTATGATGAAACTAAAAGTCATATGGAAGTTGAGAATGCTGAAGATGAGGGCGAAAACATTGATGTCAATGAAAATAGCGATGAATATGATGATTGATATATTATATTCAAGTAATTAGTTATAGGTATCATATTATTATATTTATTAGTTTTTTAAATTTCATATTTGTATTAATAATATGTCACAGGTAACATTATTGTATTCTAACATTTATTAGTTTTTTATATTTCATATATGTTTTAACAATTTATTACTAGTGAAAATATTTGTTTTAGATGACTGTAGATGATATTAATGATATATTATGTTCTCTCACTGATGCCAGACTTCCTGATGACGAGTCTGATTCAGCTCATCCTCCTCAGGCTGGTACGCCTACTAGGAGAGGGCATGGTCTTGCTCGATTATTGATTCTAGATCCTATTCCAGAGAGATGACCATCTTTTGATTTTGATCCTCATTTATAGAGGTATGTTTAATTGTTTAAGATATTTATTTTATATTAACTAAGTGTATCTATTTTGATAGTAATTTTATGATTATATATTTGTTTTAATTTTTAGAGTTTTTCATATTTATCCATTGGTCAGGCTGGTGTGATTCTGAGAAATTATTTTTATGAGCCATGGGTGTCATGGGACCTAGTACCCATCACTGTGCATGACCAGATGTTCAACCAATGTATTGTACATTATTAAATAATATATATATATATATATATATATTTAAATTTTATTTAATTACTAACATATTTTTTTAATTGTCTTGCAAAATTTATTTTCTCTGATTTTTTATAGCCAGAGAGGTCCTATCCGAAAGGCATGAGATACTTGTATATGTGAGTGCATTATTTAGTTTCTACATAACATTAGAAAGTGATATATGGATAAATCTTATGCTACCGTCTTCGATCAGTCTTGCATCTCCCATCATCCTAAGTATATATCAACTCAGGTATGGGATGGGTTATGCTTCTTCTGGCTAGGAGAGACTTTTAGAAAGAGATCATCAGCTGGACGTTAGAGCCAAGGGAGGCAAGAGGTCACCCATAGGTCTAGGATTCATACATTTGTCATACATCAACGACATATAGTAAGTGATAATATTTATTAATGTATATTTATTTAAACTATAACATTTTTTTTATATTATACAGGCCACTACTGACCAACCTATTATGGAGTTTGAAGTTTATAAGATGATGTATACTGATCCTCGTACATGAGAAGTTGTAGGTGAACGACATCACCGTATCGTGGTTAGTGATTTTATTGAACAATGTAATCAATATTAATTTTTTTGTTATTATAATTTTTAATTATATTTAAAGGAAAAATATGAGGTTGTGACTTCTCATTCACAAGAGAGTCATGTTGAGACCAAACATGATGCCACTGCTAATTTAGGTTTCTATGAGGGGGCTTGGATACACGTGACTTCGCAGGGTGCCGAGAAAGGTTGAGTGATTAGTATTGGTTCTCGACTGACACCTATGAGTTATTATGACACTTCTGTAATGACATCAGTGAGTGCGAAGGGAGATCATGGAGAGTCGCCATCAACGCCGTCACCCACTACACATTATGGGGAGTGGTTGAGAGCTCAGGACAAGATGATATAATAGATGTAGAAGTATAGGGAGGAGGAGTGTGAGAAGCAGCGTTTGAGAGATGAGGAGATGATGGAGTATATGTGGCAACTTGTGCGTGACATTGATATGGAGTTTCCTCCCCTAGGTACTTTGAGTGATCCTCCTCCACCTAATAATTATTGATGATTTCTGAAGATTTTATGACTATTTTGTACTTTGGTATGATAGATATATTATCTTTGAAATTTTTTATTAATTTTATCTGTGTTTTAATTTTTTTAATTTTTTTTATGATTTTTAAGTATTTTTAATTTTATTTTTTATTTATAAATAATTTTATTTATTTATTTTTAAAAAATTTTATTTGCGACGGATCGTTGCAAAAGTTTTTTAATTAAATTTTGGGATTTTATTGAGAAAGATTATATATCCATCCCAATAAAGGGTTTTTGCGATGGATCATCGCAAATAATTATATTTGCGATGCCCTCTACTGCGATGAGCTATTTTCAATGGAAACCCATCAGAAAAAGTCATTTGCGATGATAATCCATCATAAATAAGACGTCACAATTACCAGTAATTCTTGTTGTTTGGGTAGTGGGTACTTCATTGGAGTTGGAGCTCCCTCAGATGTCAGATATAGTTACGAGGAGCAGGCCCATCCACTTGATGTAAAAGATACCTAGATAGGAGTTAGTGCTCCCTTGATGGACTAAGGTGCGGGACACTCCTTACAGGAGAGAAAAAGGTTTCAAAGGTTAGTTAGGATTAGTACTCTATCGACTATGGGGTAGTGGCGAGGCATGAGTTCCTCCATTATCTATTGTTAGAGAGGATACATGTGGTGCATAGTCTGGAGAAGTGCTCCCTTAACTTTGTACAGTGGTGAGGGGAATACCTCTTCACCTAGGTTTCTTTAACTTGTGATGGACACGAGGTATCGATGACAGGACCTCTGGTGCTGGACACTAGATTAAAACCTAGTAATATGTTCCTGATGGAGCACGTTCTCTCGGACGTACCATTAAGAATGGTAGAGTTGTTCCCGATGGAGTGAATCACTCGGACGAGTGCCATCTGGGATGGATGATCTCGTGGAGTGTGTTATTGTTGGGAAAAAAATCCCTCAATACATCCTCTAGGTATGTTTTGGGTGTGTTTGTGTTTGTTGACAAAGCCAGATGACTGCAAATGAGAATGATTGGTGTTTGCTGAAGACAAGTTTTTAAGGTGGCGCCGTTTCCTAGTGTTTGCCAAATTTTGGGGCCTCAAAATCGGGAATTTGTGTGAATAATGGTGAACAAAATCAAGAGAGGAAGAAGAATGAGGAGCCCAGGACATGGATCACGTACCATGTCTGGGAAGGATATGTGGCTGCGTACCAGGAAGTGGGAACAATACGCGGATGCGGTTCGCAGAACCAAAAACGGTTCACAGCTGAGATGCTGTGTGGTACGCAGGATGGGATGAAGTCGGTAGAGGAAGTCAACCCTGTAGGAGAAAAGGAAGTATGCAGAGTGCATAAGAAATTGGTTCGCGGATGGCTTGAGGTTTGCAGTGGCTGAATAATCTCTAAGCGGTGGTGGATGGATTAAAGATTTGGTAAATCTTGATTCAATGGATTAAGTGGGTATCTTTTCCTATATAAGAAACCCTTATCCCACTGATTACTGCAGAGATGGAACATCATTAGAAATTATATTTTGGTCCGAGTATTTTTTGAAGACTGAAGGTAGTTCACGAAGTCTGAAGTGTTTTGCGCGGAAGGAATTCCACTGAAGTTATTTTCTAGGTTTCTTAACCCTCAAAGGAAGTCCGGTATGAGGAAGAGGAAGTCTGGTATGCAGAAGGAGTTTTCTCAGTACGCAGAGGAGGAATATCTAGTACGCGAGAGGGAGACTTCCATGAGTAGTACGCGGAGGGGGTACTCTGATACGCGCAAGCAAAGGCAGTCTACGAACAAAGAATAGTTCATGGACAAGAGGGATTTCGTAGAGGAAGTTCACAAAGCTGGTACGCGGTAGCTGTACGCGATAGTGAAGGCAGATGCAGTCCGTAGACAGAGGAGGTTCACGGAAGAGGAAATCCACAGAAAAAGGAGGTTCGTGGAAGAGGTATTTGTATGTAGAGAAGGAGGTTCGCATACCAAACCCGGTACTCAGTACGTGGGAGAGACAAGGTGGTTCACGATTTGTATAGGAATCTTGTGAAAGCTTCAATTTCAGTTAGCGAAAGTATTTTATGGTACCTAACAGTACTCACAAAGGTGGAATTCATCTGTGGGTGAAAAAATAACTTCAGAAGAGCATCTACCTATAGTTGAGGATATAAGAATTCATGAAAATGAAGGGACATACATGTCCATAAACTGTGTTTGACCTACAGGTTGATAAACTGTGAGTGGATTCCTTTCCAAGAGCAGTGAGTGAAGGAAGAGGAAGACGATGACACTTTCCACTGGCAGTGATCCAAAGAAAGAGGCATAGGGAGTAACCCTTGGGAATGTAGTGAGCAGACCCTAAACCTTTTAAATTCAGTGATTGTGGGCATAAAAGATCTAGCCCGAACATTGTACTCATTATTGGCCGTGAGCCTTAGTGAATTTGGTATATCGACACATTGCCATTGTATACTCCTTGGACGTAGCCCAGTGAGGGTGAAACAAGTAAAAATCACCGTGTCTTGTACATGATTTCATATCTGTCTGTATATTGTCATGGGAGGAAGAGAGAATTGAGTTTTGTTTAACAAAAAAACAAGATCCAAAAGAGAGAAAATTTTAATCTACCATACCCTGATTCACCCCCCTCTCAGTGTATTCGACCTAGTGGACCTAACAATTGGTATTATAGGGAAAGGTTGAAAGTCAGTGCTTCTCTCTCATAAGAAGAAATGGAGGTGTTCAATCATAAAGGAATTCCAATATTTGATGGAAATAATTTTAAACTATGGAAGAATTTAATACAGCACTACTTCCGATTAGTTGGGATGGATGTCTTCACAGCAGCTATGCATGGAATATCAGCTGACATTAATAGTGGTGCTTTATTGGAAGCTAAAAGAATGGAATTGGATGCAGATGCTAAAGGGATCAATGCTTTAGGGGGAGCCATATAAAATTAAATTTACACGAAGGTGATGTCCTATAAAATATCATATGCAATTTGGGAAAAATTATTAAACATTTATAAGGTCAACACAAAATACCAAGAACCAAAGCTGCAGGTTCTATAGAACAAGTATGAGGATCTTAGAATGAATCCCAATGAGACTGTTGATGCATTATTTGACAGGATAAATATTATTGTGGAAGAAATGTGGGGTCTTGGAGAAGTCATTGAAGATATAAATATTGTGAAACAAATCTTGATGAAACTTCCACCATGTTTCAATCTGAAAGTTTTAGTGTTGGAAGACAAAGACCCAAAAGAGATGACACTAGATAACCTGCACAATACCCTTGTAGCATATGAAATGAGAAACTATGAAAATGATGCAGTGGAAAAGGGGAATTCAAAGGAAGTGGTGTTAAAGGCCATGAAAAATCTATCCATTGAAGATAGTCCGGAGGAAGACAACATGGACGACGTCATGTCATTTTTATCCTCTAATCTGTAAAGAGGAAAAAGAAAGTTCAAAGGTAAACTTCTATTTTCATGCTTTCGATGTGGAAAGATTGAGAATTTTTCATCAAAGTGTCCTAAGAAGTTTGGTGATAAAAATGAAGAAAATAATGAAATTCCCCAAAAGAAGTATTCATCAAATGATAAAGGGAGGAGAAGTACTAGGAGAAAGTTCTTCAAAAAGAAGAACTTTCTTTCAAGAGAGGATGAAAGTTTAGAAGAATATGAGTCATAATAGTTGGAGGACTAAACAGATCATACAGTAGATTCTTTGGTGTAATTTTTTAGAAATTATTTAACAAGAGAAGAAAGTGACAATGAAGAAGGAGAAATTGAAGGAAGAGTTGATCTTCAGGCTGAATTAGAAGCTGCTATTGAAGAGGTAGATATTTTGATATCTAAAATGAAGAAAGCTAACAAAGTTGTCCATGATTCCAAACTCTTTATGCAATAGTAGAAAGAAGAGAATTTTGAGCTGAATGAATAAATTGAAAAGATGAGGTCTTCAATGCCAGAAAGCTCTAAAAAGGTGGTTGAGTATAAACTCAAAATTGAAGAACAAAAAATTGAAATTGATAGTTTGACTGAAACTGGAAAAGATCAAATCAAATGTATCAAGAACCTAAAAGGATAGGTCATCATTCTGTGATGAATAATTGAAGATTAGGATAAGTTGCTAACTCTCAATTCGAAATCAAGAAAGAAGATCATACAGGCAACAGATAAGATGATATTTGAGTGGAATGGTCCATCAGAACAAAATGGGGCTTGATATAAAATAATAAGTAGTTATGGTTCAAGTCAGACCACAAGAACCCACTCCAAGATTGAAGACTGATTTGGGTACGAAGAAGAATCAGAAGATTCAGAGAACCCAAGGCACAACTAATGGTGCATCGTTACCACACATGAATGTACCTCACATAAGATTCTATTTTTGTGGTAAGATGGGACACTCTCAAAATGTATGTTCCATAGAAAAGAGATATCAAAGGGAACAAGACCAACAGAGGTGGTCATACAAAGTTCAAAATTATAGGTCATCATTTGATGGTCATTGTTTCAGGTGTAAATGTCTCAGACATATAGCAATATATTACACACCAACAATGCAGAGGAATGTGCTGAGGAAAATTGAATTTGTTCCTAAGAAGCAGCCAAAAGTATCTTCAAGTGAGATGAATATTTAAAATTAATTTTCATCTTTTCAGGTCGAAGATGACCCATCATATACTAAATAAGATCAAGATTATCATTCCATGTCGGTTATGAATTCAAAGGCTCAGGTCAAAAAGAAAAGGGTCGAGTATGCCATGGTTGCAAAAATTGCGTTCAAAGCATCATATCGCACAGGGATATGGATAATTGATAGTAGATGCACTTCACATATAATGAGAAATAAGAATCTAGTAACCATAATCAAGTACGATAAAGAAGGTATTGTAATATTCAGTAATGATGAGGGCTTGAAAATTATTTGTTTAGGAAAAGACAAGTTTGGAGAAAAAGACATGAGATGAGCAGATGTCTTGGTTGTTGAGGGGATTAGTCATAACTTGCTTAGTGTTAGTAAATTGTGTGACTCAATAAATGCCATAATTTTTTCAAGAAATTATGTATCATCAAGGAAAAGAATGGTGCTGTTGTGTTATAAGGAAAACATATGAAAGGGAATCTCTACCTCGTAAGCGATGAAGAAGATATGTGATTTCTGTCCAAGGATGATGAAAACAAGTTATGACATAAGCGTCTTGGGAACATTATCCAAGGTTTCTTGGGAGATCTGGAAAAATATGATGTAGCTCGAAATCTCCCTAGATTATCACGTGATCATACTCATACGTGCGATGCCTGCCAATAGGGTAATATCATTCGAAAGAATTATAATCAAAAGGAGAAAAGGTCAACAATATTGCTTAATCTAGTGCATATTGATGTGTGTGGGCCAATTTCTCCAAGGGATATTGATGGGATGAGATATTATGTTATATTTATTGATGACTATAACAAAATGACATGAGTTTCAATAATCATCCACAAATCTAAAGTGTTTATTTTCATTACACGATATCAACGAGAATGTGAAAAGATGCTTAGTCAGAAAATCCAAACGATTCGAATAAATAATGTAATAGAGTTATCAAATATCCAAGTGGAGTATTATCTGAAAAAACATGGTATAACGCATCAATTTTCAATATTAAGGACTCCAAAATAGAATAGAGTAGTTGAGAGAAGAAATCAGATTGTTAATAACATGGCCATAACAATGCTCATTGAGAAAGACCTTCTAGAATTTTTTTTGGAAAGAAGTAGTGATGACAACAGTATACACTTCAAATAGTGCTTTACATTGTCCAAAAGAGGAGAAGACTCCATACGAGTTATGGTATGGAAATAAGCCATCATTAAAGTACTTTCGAATATTCAGAAGTAAATGTTTCATCCTCAATAAGAAGAAACATAGGAAGTTTGAATCTTGTGGGGATAAAGGGATATTTCTTGGATAATAAAATAAAATCAAAACATAAAAATGCTTCAATAAGTGATTGGGAAAGATAGTTGAAAGTCATGATGTGACTATTTTAGAAAATGAATAGAATATTTAGAAAATACATGATCTGAATCAGGAGGACAACAATAAAGAGATGAGCAGATCACGAGATGATCCAGCTCCAAATATTGATTCAGAAGAATACTTAGATGATGAGAATAAATTAGTGTATTCCCAGAGACCAACAAGAAGAGCTATGATTGATAGTCATAACATAATTGGTGATCAGACAGCACCAGTGCATACAAGAAGGATGAAGTCTCTACAACAAGAATTATACTTATCAAAAGTGGAGCCTAAATGATTTGATGAAGCATCTGGAGATGAGAGTTGAGTTCAGGAAATGAATTAAGAGCTTGACCAAATTGAGAAGAATCAAACATGGGAAATTGTTTCAAGACCAGAAGACAAGAATGTCACAGGAATAAAATGGGTCTTTCGCAATAAAATGAATGAAGACGGTGTTGTGATTCAAAACAAATCATGACTTGTTTGCAAAGGGTACTCCCAGATAGAGGATATAGATGTCGATGATACATTTTCAACTGTTTCAAGGCTGGAGACAATTAGATTATTTTTGGTCATAGCCATACAACGAAAGTTTAAAGTTGTCCAGATGGATGTCAAGTCTGGATTTCTGAATGGAGTTCTAGAAGAAGAAGTATACATTGAGCAACATGATGGTTTTATTATTCATGAAGATGAGAACAGAGTCTTCCGGCTGAAGAAGGCTTTATATGGTTTAAATTAAGCACCAAGAGCATGGTATTCAATGCTTGATCAGTTTCTAAAGAAGCTCGGTTTCCGGCATCCTGTAAGCTAAGGAAAAACTTCATCTCACCAATCATTGACATTTCAAACTCGCTTTTCATAAATTCAAAAAATTGTCTACATTGTGATTCATCTGATCCACCAAATATTATGTCATCGACATAATACTAAGTAAATCCACATTATTGCAGAAAAGATAATTCTTCGGTATATCAAGGGAACAATGAATTTTGGCTTAATGTATAATGAAAAATCTCAGCTAGAGTTATTGGGATATACATATGCAGACTGAGCTGGTTCAGCAGATGATAGGAAATCAACATCAGGAGGTTCCTTTTATCTTGGAAGGTTGTGTATTTCTTGGTTAAGAAAGAAACAAGACTACATTTAATTAAGCACTACAGAAGCTGAATACATTGTAGCTACTCAATCTTGCACACAACTATTATGGATGAAGCAATAACTGGAAGATATGGGAATTGAAGTGAAGTCTCCGATCAGAATCCATTGTGATAATTCAAGTGCTATAAATCTAAGAAAAAATCCAGTCCATCACTAAAGGACAAATCACATTGAAATTAAATATCATTTTATCAAGGAGAAAGTGGAGCAAGGGTTTGTGAAGTTGGAGTATGTGCCTACAGAACAATAGCTTGCAAACATTTTGAAAAAGGCCTCACCCAAAAAATCATTCGAAAGGCATCGACTGACTCTAGGAGTCCAGTCGACTTCCCTCACTTGAAAAAGTGTGGATGTGGGTCCCCCTCTCCTCGAGGTATGATGTGCCTTTCTCTAATGTGCTAATATGTTCTCTTTAACTTATTTCAGAAAACCTTGAAGTTCCCTTCGAGTTTGTTGACAAAAGGGGAGAAAGTGTGACTATTCCAGGGGGAGAAAAGACACAGGGAGAAGCTGTTATGTGGAGTAGCGAGATAGGGGGAGTTGAAGATGAGATGAAGCTGTTTGGAAGAGATATAAGATGTTGGGAGCATTAAATATGATGATTATAGAAGTGATCGATCAAAGAATATATATCATGATAGCTGAGGTTCATGATAAAAGCATATGAATGGTGTTGTAATGGTGTTAGAAGGTTCCCAGAACTCAGTAATCAGTATCAGTTTGGTATCAACAATTGGTGACAAAAATGAAGTGATTCTTTGATGAAATTTTCATTTACTCTTGTTTCTCACACCGAGTATTTCTCATGTGAGCTTAAAGTATGTGTTGAGAAAATCCTTGATCACTATATTAATCGCATGAAGCAAATGATGGTTGAATATGGAAGGAGCTCTAACGAGATATCAAAATACAAAGAATTGTTTTGATAAGAGTTGTCAACAAACCCAAAGGGGGAGATTGTTGAAAAAAAATCCCTCAATACATCCTCTTGGTATGTTTTGGGTGTGGTTGTGTTTGTTAACAAATCCAAATGACAACAAATGAGAATAGTTGGTGTTTGTCAAAGATAGGTTTTTAAGGTGGCACAATTTCCCAGCGTTTGCCAAATTTTGGGGCCTCAAAATCAGGAATTTGTGTGAATAATGGCTAACAAAATCAGCAAAGAAAGAATAATGAGGAACCTCAGACATGGATCACATACCATGTCTGGGAAGGGTACACGACCGCGTACTAGGCAGTAGGAATGGTACGCGGATGTGGTTTGTGGAAACAAAAATGGTTCGCGGCTGAGTGCCAGTGTGGTACGTAGGATGGGCTGAAGTCGGCGGAGGAAGTCGACCGCGTAGGAGAAAAGGCGGTATGTGGAGCATTTAAAAAATTGGTTCGTGGATGGTTTGAGGTTCTCGGTGGCTGAAGAATCGTTAAGCAGTGGTGGTTGGATTAAAGATATGGTAAATCTCAATTCAACAGGTTAAATAGGTATATTTGCCTATATAAGAAACGCTTATCCCACTGATTACTGTGGATATGGAACATCATTAGAAAGAATATTTTTCTCTGGGTATTCATAAAAGATAGAAGGTAGTTCGTGAAGGGAGGATCGCGAAGGCTGAAGTGGTTCACATAGAAGGAATTTTGCCGAAGGTGTTTGCAGGGTTTCTTAACCCACAAAGGAAGTCCGGTATATGGAAGAGGAAGTTCGATATGCAGAAGGAGTTGTCTCGGTACGCAGAGGAGGAATCTTCGGTACGTGAGAGGGATAGTTCCATGACTAGTATGTGGAGGGGTGACTTCAGTACGCGGAAGCAAAGGTAGTCTGCTAACGAAGAACAGTTCATGGAAAAGAGGGGTTTCATAGAGGAGGTTTGCGAAGTCGGTACGTGGTAGATGTACGTGATAGCGAAGGTAGAGGAAGTCCATGGATAGAGGAGGTTCACATAATATGTAGTCTATGGACAAAGGGGGTTCATAGAATAGGAAGTTGTACACAGAGAAGGAGGTTTGCATACCAAACTCAGTACTCAGTACGCGGGAGAGACAAAGTGGTTCACAATTTGTATAGGAAGCTTGTGAAAGCTTCAATTTCATTTTGCAAAAGTATTTTTTGGTACCTAACATTACTTGGGAAGGTGGAATTCATATGTGGGTGAAAATGGAATTTCAAAAAAGCATCTACCTATAGTTAAGGATTTAGGAATTCATGCAAATGAAGGGACCTACATGTCCATAAACTGTTTTTGAACTACAAGTCGATAAACTGTGAGTGGATTCCTTTCCAAGAGAAGTAAGCTAAGGAAGAGGAAGACTGTGATCCTTTCCACTAGAAGTGATACAGAGAAAGAGGCATAGGGAGTGACCCTTGGGAATGTAGTGAGAAGACCCTAAACCTTGTAAAGGAATTGATCCTGTGCATGGAAGATCTAGCCCAGAAATTGTACTCATTATTGGCCATGAGCCTTAGTGAATTTGGTACATCGGCACATTACCATTGTATGCTCCTTGGACGTAGCCCAGTGAGGGAGAACCAAGTAAAAAACACTGTGTCCTGTGCATGATTTCATATCAGTCTGTATATTTTCATGGGAGGAAGAGAGAATTGAGTTTTTTCTAACAACAAAACAAGATAAAAAAGAGAGAAAGTTTTAATCTACCATACCCTGATTCATCCCCCCTCTCAGGGTATTCAACCTATTGGACCAAACAGTTCTCCTAGTTTCATGTTATGGTTAGAGCCTACAAATAGAATCTTGTTGCTGGCTATAAGGTTGGAACCTCATGAGACTTAGTGTTTGAGACGAGTATATCTGCTTGATTTTTGAGAGTCCTTGTGGTGTTGTCACAAGTTGGGGTTGAAACCCCTTGTAGACCGAGCTAAATTTTCATGCACAACTAAGGATGGTTCTATATGGAGTTTCTCTATCGATTGGGTTTCCATATGGTTAGGTCTAGCGGACTGTTGCCTTTTAGTTTCTCCTTTTTATTTTTGAGTTTTTGGGGTTCCAACTGATTATTTTTATACTCACCCTTGTACGGGATTTGCCTTCACATTTTTTGTTTCTTTTTTAGATCATAGTCCTTTCAACAGAGTCCATGGAGGATCTGAGGCTGGTGGAGCTTAGTGATCTCGACAGACTGATGTGTTCACCAGAGTTGGATTGAGGAGATTTCTGGTAGTTGCAGTTGATAGTGATTCCCTCCTTCTGAGAATATCAGACACTTTTACAGTTTTCTTTGGTGGGCATTGTTTTTCCCTTTTATGATTTAAGTACTTCTTTTTTACTCTAGTTGTGGGATATAGATGTATGCTTTCATTAGTTGCATTTGGTTTTTACATTTTATCATTTTGTGAGATCAGAGATGTGTGTGTACATATAGGTACATAGGCAATGCCTCCCATGTTAGTGATATGCCTTCTTGGAGCTAGTCACAATCCCTTGGCCTATTAGAGGTGGGTTTGGGGAGTTTATGCCCAAGCCTCATCGGGTCTGGTCATGATAGAGTGGTATCAGAGGTGGTCGATTCCCCATTGGGACCGTAGTGTCGTGAGATTGGTTTGGGTTGAAAAACAACATTGTTAGGATATTTAGATTTTGGATATTAGGCCAGTGGTTTTAGTGTTGGTGCGACGACCAACATATCCATTCACTAAGACCCTGATAACCTGCTTTTCAACTCGGTACATTATAATATTGGTCGCTGGGAAATAAATGGTACATGCATCATATAAGACTAGGTTTTGTTTTTTTTCTATCCTTGTCAAGTCATCTTCCCAAATATACTCTTTGACCATGGTACATTTTGATTCTATTTTAGGATGCCTCCATGATGGAAACCAAATAGGATTCTACATCGTGATCGTGATAATGATCTGGCCTGTGATGAGGCTTTAGTGTAGGGAATTGATTCCGTGGAATTACCTCTGGGTGGTCTTTTGGTGGTGCCACCGCCTATAGATCAGTAGGTTTTAATAGTAGTTCAGGCCAAGTATGTGCACAAGATGAGTGTGCTACACGAGTTATAAAGGTAGTGACATCTGAGGTACCAAGGTGATCTAGACCCCCATATAGTAGATGACTGGCTGTAGTCAGTCACACAAGTCTTCTGTTTAGTGAGGACACATCTGGATCAGACGACAGTCCAAGAGACGATCCTTCTGCAGGCTTCATCTAGGTGATGGTGGAGTTTGGTGGTATAGACTCACGATGAGGCAACACTTAATTTGGAGGAGTTTGAGAGACTCTTTAGGGAATACTTTTACCTAGCCACGTTGAGATTAATTCATATCCATGAGCTTCTACAACTTTAGCAGGGTAGCATGAAAGTGGTGGAGTTTTAGAAAAGGTTCACAGACTTGTTATGATACTCCTTGGATATGGTTCAAGATCTATTCTTTAGAGCACAAACCTTTGATCCAGGATTGCATCTGGAGATCAGGGCATCTGTGATTCCTCTATGAATTACCACCTATGATGGAGTGCTGGACAGAGATCTGGTGGTGGAGAGTTTCCTAGATAAGGTACAGGTGGATGTGACCTGCAACAGTGATCACAAGGCTGATGCGTCTGCAGGAGCTGGCAGATGATAGGTGATAGGATCGTGATGTATGAGGCATACCCATGCCCAGAAACATATGCGTATGTATGCGGTGCAAAATTAGTGTTGAGGATATGGTCAACCGTAGGAGAGGCAATGTTATACTTGCGATAGATGGGGGCATCTCACTTGAGATTGCCCAACCCGTTGTGCTGCTGAGAGGGATTTGGATGACGATCCGCATTGGAAGAGGAAGAGCTTGGAGTAAGGAGTTCTGCAAGGTGGAATACAAGGTGGAGTAGTTATAAGAGTAGCAAGAGGTGGAATGTGGTTCAAGGTGTTTCCACCACCACCCCTAGGTGGTCCGCACCAGGCTCAGGGAGCTAGAGGATGTGGGAAAGGACACCTATAGGCCATAAAGGCCTTTGACCTGAAATCTCCAGGGATTAATAGAGGTATTTTCCTTTCTACTTTCTACTTTCTGAAGTATTAATTATTAGACACATTTGTGGGTACTCTTTTATTTCTTCTCATGCTCGAGATTTAACCAAGGTGATGCGGGGTGTCGGTAGAACCCCATGTTGGTAGTTTTGGACAAAGGGCCTAGTAATATCCAGTGTGTGTTTGGGAAACCCTTTGTTTTTTATGGATACCCTCATGTGTTTGATTTCGTATTTATATGCGACATGCTTGAGGAGGTGGTGGTGTTGTTTAACGTAGCTCTGAAATCATGAGTGATGAGGGACACCTTCCCCACCGAGATGTGTTTTTGTGACACGATCAAAACCATGCGTGTGAGTCAGTTCCACCCAAAGAGGACATTATTGAGGTGCGATGGATGAGTTCCTTAGAATTGCATGTTCAGGGAGAGGTTATGTGATGAAGTTTCAGTGAAGGTCTTGGCCCTGCCAGCAGAGTTTTCCTGCTCAACCCCCTTTAGCTTGGCAGCCATGGGGGAGGGAGAGCCTAACATAGAATCATTCCATAGTGACAGAGTTAGAACCTACAATGTTTCCACAATATGGATTGGTTTCCTTCCATCCATACTCTGTTGGGATGCCACTAGTGGATGTGGTAGTGTTCTGTTTTGGGTGAGCTATGTTACAACTGGAGGTTTGTAGACAAAGGGCCTGATAAGACTCAGTGTTTAGTCTTGGGAATCCCTGTTTCCTTCATTAATACCCTCGCATATTTAGAATCAACCTTAAATGCCAAACACTTGAGGAGGCTATTGTATAGTCCATATAGGGGTGGATGAGAACTATGGGTTTCTGTCAGGATCCGCGTCAGGTTAGCGAGGTGGTGTACTGCTTGACCCTATGATTGTAGATAGACCGCGGTGCTTTCCCACCTATCATAGCTAAGGAAACTTGTACCCATTTTCTGCATGATGTTATCCTGGTAGAGGCTATACATAAGAATGGTTTGACCTTCATGGTTCCTCTATGTGTGTGCTTGTAAGCAACACGAGAACCCTTGGTGAGATCGCCGGCATAAGAGTACAGTGGGGAGATCAATTTCTTCCCTTGTTCTTAGGCTTTCACTTTTAAAGGATAAAAATTCCTAATGTGGGTAGAGTGTAATGACCTGAGTTTTGAACCAAAGGACTTTAGAATATTTCAGAAAATATTTTCAGATCCGGGTGTTGAGTCGGTGCGAGAAGCTGGGGCTCGGGGAGCCTCAGTGTGGAGATATTAAAAATATTTAATATATTTTATCACACACCCATAGTTTCACTTGAAACTTAAATAACTCTGTCCCAGATCAGATTTCTAAAACTGTAGTTGAGTTCAGAATGTCGTGTTTACCCTTGGTGTGACATAAAGCTATCTTTGTCAGGAGTTTTGGATAAAGGTGATTTGGCGGGTCATTTTATGGTGGATTAATTAATTAATTTAATTAATTAACATAAACCTAACCTAAATCCCCATCCCAACATTTTGGGCACACAAGCAAAGATATCCACACCTCCCATATATCCCTCTCATTCTCCCTTCTTCCTCTTGGAGATAAAGGAAACCACTATTGAATCATCGAAGCGAAGTGATGTTGATCCCCATTTTCGACTAGACCATCATCGAATAAAGAACTAGAATGATCTGGGCACCATTATTAAACCAAAGATTCAACATTTTTCCATCGAGGTAGGGGTATTTTAGTTTTGGTCCCGATCCATTTCGTTTTGCTCTGTTCTAAGGTTCTAGAGACCTATTACAATTGTTGTTGATCCCCGCTAGGTAGATCTATGGGTTTTGGGTTGAATCGAGGTGAATTAGGGGATTTTGAAGGTGATTCTTGACTGGAATCATCATCTACATGACATGTAGTTCATCGAAACACACTGTATAGCTCTTCCTATTTGGGGAAGATGATCTTTTGGGACTACATGCCATGTATATGGGTTACACACTGTGTAGTTCCCTAAACCATGTGACCATGAGACATGGCTTGGGATAACCATGTGAAAAAACATGTCCACATAATAACACAAAACCAAGATACATGGACACAAGGTATGGTATACAAACATGGGAAAACTACATGAGAGGGTGGCCGTTTATCTAAACACGCCATGTAGTATGGGATGCGTGGCGTGTGAGGGACATGGTTGACTGATCTGTGTAGAAGGGTAACACGACCAGGGGCCGGGTGATGAGGGACACAACATATACCCCCTTTACATGCCATTTACCCCTACATGGGTTGGAAACTATGTAGACCAAATAAATGGGTAGGTGCTCGGGTGGGTTCACACACTGTGTGTGCCACGATGCATGCTGTGTACTACTAGAAGATCCTTCAAGGATCTTCCGCCTTCCGTATCTTCTTCTTTGGGACACGAATTCAGACTTGTGAGTAGTCTATCCTGAGTGGTTTTACACATAGAATATGATAGTGGACTCCATTATGGATTAAGAGATATGTGGTGGCATGAATTGAGCAAGACAGTTATAGATCAGTACTGAGCCGATGTTGGAGATCAGTGTGGTTCATATAGAGAGATTCTAGGGATGTTACTCCCCTGATGGACTAGGGTGAATTTTTTATTTACCTATCTACTTAGGTAGAGATGGGACTCCCAACATCATGGGCACATGTTCTTTACCTTTGGGTAGTTTCCTCTGGGGGTGTTACTCCCCTGATGAACTAGGGTGCGGGTTTCCCCATGACGTTCATGAAGGTAGAGTTGGTACTCCCCTATTGGACTAGGGAGTGGACCCTCTATTTGAGGAGTCAGTACTCCCTTATTGTACTAGGGAAAAATTCCTCCATATATGACATAAATAGAGTGGGCACTCCCCTACCGAGTAGGGTGCAAGTCCTCTATTATTGGAGTCGATACTCCCCTACCGTTACAGGGTGCGGGTCCTCCAGATGTGTTGTTCTGGAATAGTTCGTACTCCCCTACTGTGTCAGGTAGTGGGTCCTAAATCCTGGGGTTGGTACTATCCTATTGTGTTAGGGTGCGGGTCTCCCATAGTGAACGAGTTGGAAGATTTGGTACTCCCCTTTTGTTCTAGGGTGCGGGTCCTCCAGCCACTGAGTGGTACTCCCCTACCGGGTTAGGGTGTGGGTCCTTGATCTATGAATAGGTACTCCCTTTTCATATTAGGGAGTGGGTCATTTATGAGTATTACTCCCCTATTGGATCAAGGTACGGGTCCTCACTTACGGAGTAGTACTCCCCCATCTTCGAGTAGCAGTGGGGAGCAGGTCCTCCATTATAGTTGGAGCTCCCTCGGTCGTTGGATACAATTACAAGGAGCAGGCCCATCCAATTGATGTGAACAATACCTAGATAGGAGATAGTTCTCCCTCAAAGGACTGAGGTGTAGGACACTCTTCACAGGATCAACAAAGGTTTTGTGGGTTAGTTAGGAACAATAATTCCTCGACTGTGGGGTAGTGGTGAGGCATGAGTTCCTCTATTCTCTATTGTTAGAGAGAATTCAAAAATTGCATAGTCTGGAGAAGTGCCCCCTCAACTCTGTATAGTGGTGAGGGGCAGGCCTCTTCACTCAGGTTTTTTTAGATTATGCTGGATGCGAGGTATCGATGATAGGACCTATGATGCTGGGCACTAGAGTTGGACCTAGTAAGATATTCCTGATAAAGCATGTTCTCTCAGACATACCATTAGGAATGGTAATGTTGTTCCTAATAGAGTGAATCATTCAGATGGGTTCCATCTAGGATGAATAAGATTTTGGAGTATCTTCTCTTGGTTTCATGTTATGGTTAGAGCCTACAAATAAAATCTTGTTGCTGGCTATGAGGTTGGAACCTCATGAGACTTAGTGTCTAAGACAAGTATATCTGGGTGATTTTTGGGAGTCCTTGCAATGTTGTCACATGTCAGGGTTGAAACCCCTTGTAGACCTAGCTGTCTTGTTATGTATATCCAAGGATGGTTCGATATGGAGTTCCTCTCTCGATTGGGTTTCCTCTAGATATGCCGACCAGACTATTGCCTTTATGTTGCTCTCTTTTTTTTTGGGGTTCCTACCGAGTATTTTTATACTCACCCCTGGATGAGATTTACTTACACATGTTTTGTGTCTTGTCAAAACCAAATACCTTTTGACAGAGTCTAGTTAGGACCCAAGGCAGGTAGAGCTTAATGATCTAGATAGAACAAGGTATTAACTGGAGCTAGACTGAGGAGCCTTCTGGTAGTTGCAATTGACAGTGATCCCCTCCTTCTAAGAAGGTTGGACACTTTTACAATTTTATTTAGTGGGAATTGTTTTTCCCTTTTATTCTTTCAGTACTTATATTGTACTATGGTTGTGGGATATAGATGTATGCATGCATTTGTTGCATTTGGTTTTTACATTTTAGCATTTTGTGATCTTAGAGATGTGTGTGTGCATAAAGGTACATAGGAAATGACTCCCATGTTAGTGATATGACTTCTTAGTACTAGTCACTATCCCTTGGCCTATTGGAGGTGGGATTGGGAAGTTGCGGCCCGGTCCTTGTCAGGCCGGGTCATGAAAAATTTAATTTATTTAAATTTTCTTGTACTTTAAATTCATCACAATTTTATGTAATCATATTTTTATTTATAAAACCAACTAGTATTATTCTAGTGATCGAACCTGTGCATTTCAAGATAATTAATTTAATTATATTTTTCATGTGATGATTGTAATAGCTAGTTAATTAAATGATGGTATGTGGATCATCTTTTCATTAAATATGTATAAGGGACTGTGTTTCAAATTTATCAGTTGTATATTGCAATCCCTATAACCCCTCACATGTGTATGAAAATAAATTTATAGATTATGGTGATGTTATAAGACATAAACCCCACAAAGACGAGGCAAAATATAGAAAATATGTAGACACACTAGATGAGGATGCGCTGCATCATAAGTTAAGCTACGACTTAGGTATGATTCCCCTAGGTCATGGTTGATCCATTAAGTTTAAATGGATCAACCAATATTAGTTCATCAAGTCAAATTGGGTATTTTATTTACTATATTAATTTTTTATTATTTTATACATATGAATGAGAGAAGGGAACACATAAAATAATAAACATTAAAATGCATATAGACACAATGAAGGTTTTTTATATTATTGTTTAGTTGTGAGTGTGACAACATAGATTAAATAGATTAATAGAAATGGATTACATTCATCAATACATATTATAACATCAAAACCTTAAAAGAAATATTAAGTCACAAACACCTTCCATCATTTGAATTTATAAAAAATCAGGTGTTTTTGGTGCTCATAAGCCAAAGTTGAGGGTTTCTCCTACTACTGGGGAACTTTTATGAGAGTGATGGGTTGACATAACTAATTTAGGAAGTAAATAATTATCCAAAGATATATTTTTAAAACTTTTGAGGCAAGTGTTGAGTAAATCATATATTATGATTTTAAAATCTAGGACTTCACTCAATAGGTCAAGGAGTCGTGAGTTAATGAGTTTGTTTTATAAAAATACTACCTTGAACTCCCCAAGTAGTGGTGTCACCAAAGATTATGGACTATGGTGGGAGTTTCAAGGATCCTTTCCACTAGAATACTAAATAGATAGAGTATTTTGAATCTAGTATAGAGGGTTTCTAGAGTTCAATAAAAAATTGGGAGACATTTAATGATTTAATCAATAAATCAATAATGTCTAAATCTATAATCAAGATAAAATTACTAATCTGATATATTTTATTTTTGTATAAAATGGAATGAAATACCACAAGACATACTGCGATATCTTTTGGGAAAAGACAATGTCCTATCTAGCATGAATTTTTAAAGAGTAGTACAAGCACGTTCAAATAATACCATGATAAATAAAATTCAATGTTATGGAGTCTTCAATACTTGTTAATCCACCTTAGTAAGTGAGGGTGAGAAAAATGATTACTAGATACTCATGTATGATTCATATAATGGTTATGTCATAATTCCATCATCAAACTTCTAATGTGAATAATGGATACTACATCAGGAAATTGATGATATTACATGTAGTCTCATCTCTAAGAAGCATGCGAGGAGAAAGAAAATAATAGATATGAATAGTTGATGATTACACTGGATATATGTAAATTGAAAGATAGATCATGATATTTAAATGGACCCCTTTATCATATTATGATCACTCATATTCTATAGTACCATTTAAGATTACAAAACAAATCGTATGGAGAAAATTCCCCGTTACCTTTTAGGTAAGGTTCACTAAGTCAATAAGAACTTACCAAATGTTTTAGTTCTTATAGTGAACAAGATAAAAGATAAGGAGAAAAGGAAAATCACGAGAATGATGTCAAATACACCTTTAAAAAATTCTTAAATGAAATAGTTATTAAATAAGAGGTTATTTTTTGGAATATCATGAAATAAAATCTATGGAAGTTTATATACAATGAACTAAATTGAAGAAGCAAGTAGTCGCTTCTTCATCAGGTATATTCATCAATTATATGTAATTTTTATGTAATAATTTTTGGATATTGAATAAAATAATTGTATCACATATTTATATTTAAAAAAAGTAACTAAGTAATTATAGAAACATTATAAGAACCAAGTTGTGTTCTCCATGTGGCTGAGAAAGGGTGGTTCTTAAGTCAACGGTGAGAAACACCCAACTTCTAATTGATAAGTTTAATTCTTATAGTATAAATTTTATTTAGTATTACCAAAAAATTAATCGTACATGTCCTTTGGAAACAAGGGGAAATTATTACAGTTTATAAATGAATATTGTTTGTGGTGTTTAATAATCAATCAACAATTCCGTAATAATTGAATCTTTATCAATACCTAATGATTATAAAATGAAAGACTTCTATACCCAGTTGTAGAAAGATAATTTTTTTTAAGAAAAAACTATGTAGTTTTAAAGGATAAATTCAATATGGTGTTTTACTCACTAGAGTTAAATACCTAAGGTATTATCAACACAATTACGTACTTAGTTTTAGAAAAATATACCATTATAAATAAAGGTAAGAAACACAACTTTCATAACAAGTTTAGCTAGAGAGAATTAAATATTATAATGGTAATATTGTCATAAGTATACTTCATAAGATTCCTTTAAGTATTTAAGGAATGTGAAAGTGAAGAATGGTATATGCATGGGTAGAAGATATGAGATGCTTTGGGATGGAGTGATGAATAATATCTTGAACAAGCATTCATTGATCAATATAATTTAGTGTGGAATAATTCCTAAACACACATTACCTTATCCAAATTAGGACTATGATGATAATACATAGGATCAATGATTAGTAATTAATATTAACATTGATCATAAAAATGTGGCATGGATTAATTATTATACACACATTTCCTTATATACATTAGAATCATGATGTAAGTAAAATACGCATCAATGTTATAACTTATATCCATTACAGATACTTCCATTATTTTTCCAAACATGCATCTAAAATAAAGGCATCATACCAAAATCATATGTAAACTATCATGGAAAATAGATATCATATGAGTTTTAGTATGATCTAAATCCATTGTTATAAGCACATGTTTTTATATGCAAAGAGTTTTTTTGACGATATAAACAAACATACATCAATACAAAACACAATGTGAATCTAAAGTAATTATTCTAAATGATTCTTAGGATATTAAAAAAATCCATAAGATAGAGAGGTTATAGTCATGTGATAGAATAAATTTATATAAAAGGGTTAACATATTTACTTGAGATAGAGGTAGAAATATTGACTTGGGTTTATTCAATGCCATAGATACAGAAGTAGTTGAACTTGGAACAATTTATACAAGAGGTTTTTAATATAATGTTCTAGATAAAAGTAATATGATGTAAGGATGGAACCATGGTGATGTTTTTATATTCACTGTGGCTGGTGATACATTATTCATTGACAATAATAATTCCTACAAGTAAGAGGTATATGAAAATTAAATAAAATTGAAAAGACTGATTAAAATTCAACAATGGAGTCCATGTATCAAAGTAAAAGGGGATTATTATTTTGAATACAATAGTGGGTATTCATGTGATATTATACATGGATTATACACCATCATACAAATACATATCGATTGGTAATACCGAGTTGTCATGCCTAAATCCATTAGAAATTTATTTTTCATATCTAATTTATATGATGAATTTATTAAGCATTAAATGTCAAGACCAACAATCATGGAAGGTGTCTAT
This sequence comes from Viscum album, assembly GCA_963277665.1. Lineage (NCBI taxonomy): Eukaryota > Viridiplantae > Streptophyta > Magnoliopsida > Santalales > Viscaceae > Viscum > Viscum album. The sequence continues at coordinate 1,888,648,812 of OY728160.1, read as the reverse complement.
AAGTCACAACTAGAATGGGATGGTGACATAATAGAATTCCAATTTGGGTGAAAGTTACTAAAATCTAGTTTAGGATTAAAATTAACCAGAAAGAATATACAATATTCATTTGGAATGAATATTTTCCATGTGTCTAATAGAGTTTAGTTGGAGTGTCACTGTTTTCCATGTAAAATATGTTTGGTAAAATATAAAATACAACTATTAGTCTTACAGTTATGACTAGAATAAAAAAATAATCTATATTTTGACTTAAAGTAACATCCTAAGTTATAGGGAACATGATACACTAAGGTAGATTTACTAGTTTCTTAGACATATTCAATCATACATATATTGAAAATATAATGAAAAATACAAGTTAGAACAATTCAAGTGAAATTTTTTACCTATGTCACATGGAATAAATACCTATTAGAAGACATGAATATGAATAGAAGGAAATTAAAGAGGTGAGTTGAATTCTATGCGCTTTTGTGATGGATCAATCACATATGACATGATATGTAAAAGGTATGATATTTTCACCTTATACTTTATAGTAGGAAAAAATAAGTTATATCGACGATAACTAAAATGGAATCAATCATAAATTTCAGATTGTACTTGTCCAAGTGCAAATTACATGTGCTTAGTATGTAGTGAGGATGGGATAAAATTTACAAGGGGATATAAAATAGTTTTACTATTAGATAAATATGATCTAATATCATATTTAGTACAGGGTAATGAGAAATACAAGATCATTCAAGCCAGTGGTATCCATGTATAGAAATTCCGCTTATGTTGTAGCTTACGAGGAAGCTAAGAAGTAGTGTATTAAACACAATGATGTGTTCCAGTTCTTGGAATCACACATAGTATGAAAAGTTTTATCATTATGATAATTATATTATTGGTACTAGAAAAGATGTTATGTTTGGAATGTTGAAAAAAAGAATACACTCAGGGTTTACATCTCTTGAGGAGTCTTACTCAAGGAGATGAGGTCACACATAACAAAATCACCATGCAGTGGAGACATGGAAGACCCATTAACTAAAGCCATGACTCGGTAGAAACATGATCTTAATCATGTGAGAACTGAAAAGGATGGTTAGAAAGTTGGCTCTAGTCCTAGTTGGAGTTTTGTAATAGTGGGTTCCCTAGACCCTACTATACAGTATATTTAGATTACCATTTTATCTACACAGTGAGATATGCATGATGTGAACTTACCATAATAGTGAAAATATTTCCATGTCCACTATTTAAATGGTTATTTACATAGATTATTTTTCATATCAAATGGTTATAGAAGATCTTGGGATATAATGAGAACCTTGATATATTATGACATTAATATTAAATATATGTCATATGGTCTAGATACATTATACTAACTGGACACATTATATGTCTGACTATTAGGTGTTGGGGGATCATAAGCATTGAAACTTATTCTCATGATGTTCTCACTTGGTGATCTCTAGTAGCTGAGATCATGAGGATATACCCGCCAAAAGAAACACCACATGTTTCGAGTGTCATTATATGTTCCAATCTACAGACATGTGTATTGGTCTACTTACTTGAGATCATTATAAATGTGTGCCATTTTATCATGTTGTTTGATACAAAGAAACAACCATTATAATAAAATCATAGTGAGGTAGCTTGTGTTGGGTGAATGATTGGTGGTATGCCATTAGTTCAATGGTCAAGATATAATTTTTTGCTTCTGAGTTGAGGAAGTAATATCTTAGTCCGGGTTAATTAGGCTGGTAATACCTTTATAAATAAAATATCCATGGTATTTAAAGGAAAATCCATCTATTTAGATCAAAATATTATAAATCAAGAAGGGATGATGACATAAGTGTCCATCCTGTATTATGATACATTTAAAGACAAAGAGATAATATTACACAGTTCATGTTCATAGGTTGGTTGTCATTGATATGACTATTTATTATCTCTTTATTGGTCTTGATGGGTTTCTAGACTCAACTCATTGTTTGTGAATACTATTTAATGATATTGATATGGAGGCTTACAGGGTTACACACAATAACATATTTTATAATCTTCTATATTATGGAAAATAGGTATATAAGACATGGTGGGCCCCACCATGGGGTCTAAATGTTGTCCAAATTTTATCAATCTTTGAAAAATAATTAAATTAATTATTATTAAAATAAATAATAATTTGTTTTAATTTACGTATTAAATATATTTAAAAGTGTTTAAGTAAATACAAGGATTCACATTATATGAAAAAAATATTATTTTAATATTCTAGGTTTGTTTAATATTATCAAGAATTATGAGTTGAGTTAATGGATCAATTTTATCACGTAACATATTTAATATGTATTACAATTATGTGTTAAAATATAAATTATATTTATGTAGTAGTTAGTTGTTCATAATTATTTATTTATTACTTGTTTAGTGGATGTTAAATATACAGGGGTCATGGAACCCTAACTGGGTATTTTGAAATCCAATATTTATGTTGGAGAGAAGATCTTTCCAGGATACTGTTCCTTCATTTGGAATGATTTCCCCTCTCCCCCCGCTTCTTATAGAGAGAATGTATCTCCTAGGAAATCTATCCAAGACTCATTCCATGGATCAAAGGCACATGATCATGATGATCATCGTGACATCAAAGAGATAGTCGGAGCTCCATGATAGCACATGAAATTCAATAAACAACATATGTAAAGATTCTTTTAGATTGTGTGGACCAACTAGATGGGTTTTATTTCAGATCCATTTAGCAATAATTTCTATAAACAAGCTTCAGTCAAGCACGCTTTGTTCCAAACAAGGTATTTGTTCAGTTTTAATTTCCATTATCTGTTTAATTCATGTGAGTTCCTTAGATCATACTAAGTCCTGGAACACCCAATATGATGGGTACTGTCACTATGGTCATAAATATTTTAAATCCCCAACCTAGCAACTTCCACTTCATTCCCCAGTATAAAAAATTTTCCATTCCCCATCAGTTTATGATTAGGTTGGACATTATTAGATTGTGGATTTTTTTGGAGTTGTTTGTGATTCTAAATCACTACAAACATTTTTTACTATTTTTTTCATTCACAATATATTTAATTTTTATTAAATACATACATTCATTAGGATCTTTCATTTATTATGAGGTAGAGTCATTTGGTGGTCTTGTCTTATCTCATGTTCCTCATGTTATTCTTAGTGGGTAATAAATCCCATTAGTGTATATGATATACCATCATTTCTTGCCACCAAACCATGGAAAATTAGAAGTGGAAATTGGGTGTCATTATCTACCTTTACTCAATGTAGGCCCATGAGGAGTACCTTTGGGGTGGAGTGGGTTGTGATAGAGTGGTATAAAAATTTATGTTGAGGGTTAGAATAGTGTTTGGGGGTAGGAACTAATGAGGAATGTATGGGTTGTCAATGAAACAATATTAGTTAATCCTAGTATTTAATTTAAAAAAGAGATACTAATAAGGGTATCAGTATATTTTTTCCCCTATGATCAGATATGATAAATATCAAGTTTAAGGAGTCCACTAAGTGATGTGATACTTTTTGTGGGGTAGTGTCGTAGGAATGGATCACACATTTTTTTGTGCATGTATTTAAAATGGGTAAAACTTGGGGTTAGGTTGAACCTAAAATAATTAATCAGAAATAATCTTGATTTAATAGTAACTATTTTTCTTCTTTTATTAGAATGGATAAAATTCAATGTCCTCATCATTTTCATGTTCAATATGTTTAATAGGATGTGATAGTAGATCACCAAAACATTGATGAAAATGATTAGAACACATTTAGGAGAAAACTCTAAGAGTCCCATAACTAGAGTCTATATATTTATGAGGGATACCTTTCAGGCTCAATAATAGAGGGCTATTTTGAGGAGGTGGAGATAGCTAATTGTTCGATCTGTTCCTAGAAAGTGAACTGGGTTTTAGTTGTGGTGATGATGCTTTATAAGACATCTAGACAAGGGTGGATCTTATTCCATAGGGATCATGAGGAGTCAAGTGTTTCATGGGGTATGTTTTGAGATTACATCTAGTATGATTTTATTTCATCAAACATAATGGTGTCTAGATGTCATAAATTTAATACCCATCGACAAGGAATCTTTAGTGTGTGTTAGATTAAGATCCATTTCAATAACCTTCTCTTATATGATTTAGATCATTATCTAGATTAGGAGGAAATATAGGGTCATTTTGAGGTGGATTTATGTCCATAGATCTAGTTCCACATCACTCCTTTTATGTTACTGTCATATCTCAATGTTCTAACAAGAACATACACTAGCCATAATAGGATCATCATGAGAGCAGAGTTGTCATGATTCTACATGTTGTTGTTATATTGGTCAAGGATACCGGTTTTTAGGAAAAAAGGGTTTTCAGACAGGTTGGGGTAGGTCCTAAACCTCATAATATCATATATTTGGTGGTGGATGATTTCAATACCCTATAAGGGACAAATTTTTTTCCCTTGTTGAGTCCATGGTTATTGTATTGAGAGTAATCTATCATCATGAGAAGGTTGTGTGTGGGTGATGGCTGACTTAAGGTTCAACTGTTATAGAAATATTAATCGAATAAGTAGTAGTAGAGTGATCTAACCTAATATCAGTATAGGGGAGATGAGGCCATCTGAGGACAACCCAATGATTCTCCTCATCCTTAGAGTGAAGTGTGTGACAATGGAGGTGATAATCATTAGGAATAGAGAGGATGTGGAGTAGGTCATGGTTAAATAAATTCTCTAGAGTTTACAATTCCATGTAATCCAGACCTCATTTGAGGTAACCTTTATATGTCTTATACTTGGGTGCATGCATTTTTTGGATCAGGTGGTTCACACTCTTTCACATAACCCAACTTAGTCACTATTTTGGAACTTAGGGTGAAGATATTTTCAGTTGCATTGACTTTGAATTTTCTATGTATAGGTTAATAATATTTTTGTGATGTATGTAGAGATTGTGAGATATTCTTAGGGAAGTACTGATCTTATTGACACTTCCTATGTTTTTAAATAAAACCATATGAAATCATCCTTATAATAGACTAGCTATATTTACTAAATTATTCCATGAATTTATACAATAGGAATACCATGTTTTATGATATTGATAGAGGTATTTTCATGTTCATTGGTGGGTGAGACTCTTGTATGGGTTGTTAGAATTTATTTCCTCGTATTCCTTGATGGTTTAGTTGATACTTTTTTCGTCAAAGGTTCAGTTGGTAGTTTTTCTCAGGGTTGTGGAAGAGTATCATAATGTCTTTCCTGAAGAGGATGGTGTTTTTCATCTTAACTATGAGATCTATTTTGGGATAGAGCTTCAACCATGTGCTTCTCTGACAAATAAATCTCCATATAGGATAGTTCCTTATCATTTCATGGATCATCATATGTTGATTGATGATCTCATGTAATGATGTTTACTTCATATGATCTTGTAACCTTAGGGTGATCCGATTTTTTTATAAAAAGGGCTAATGGAAGTTTGTATCAATGAATCGATTATCACTACATGAATTAGGTGATAGTGAAGAATCACTACCCTCTACCATGGGGTTATGATATATCTAATCATTTTTAAGGATCTAGTTTGTTCTCAAATATAAATATACGATCAATATATATTCATATGCAGGTAAAGGATGAGTATATACCTAATACCCATTTAATATTTCATTATGGAAGTTATAATATCTTTTTAATACCATTTGGTGCGATTAATGATTCATATGTATTCATGGGATTAATGATTTCACTATTCTAAGATATTCTAAATCACTTAATGTTGGTTTTCATCAATGGATTCCTTGTGCACTCATCAATTAAGGAGAATAATGAAGAAAATATGCAGGTTATATTGATATTTATTTGTTGTCAGTAATAGTTGGGGAAACTATCAAATTGTGAGTTTTGGGTCATGATGTTCATTTCATAGAGAATTTATTATCTCAACATGGTGTGGTTGTGGATCCCTCTAATATTTAGTTGGTTATATTTTAATAGGCCCCCAAGAATATTTTAGAGGATTGGAGTTTCCTTTGACTTTAAAGGTATCATAGGAGGATCATACATGAATTATATTAGATTTCGAATCCTCTAATAGAATTGAATAGATATGATCAATAATTCTTGTGGAATGACCAATTCCCGGATTCTTCCTAGTTTCTAATGGAGAAGTTGGATAACACCCCAGTTCCTCATTTCCTAAAATAGGGAGTTTAGTTTGATGTATTATATGATGCTTCATGTATTTTCTCATTCAGTTCCCTAATGTAGTAGAGAGAGGTGTTTTTATATGGCTATCATTATTTATGAATCCATGAATGTATCTACACCACCCATGATATTGATCTGGAATAAATTGTGTTTTCCTTGATTTTTTTTACAACACTAACTCATCGATGAACACATTTTGTTTTTTTCCTGATCACAAGAGCCTATTGTATGTCTCTATTAATGGGACCTGAACATGTGTAAGTGAAAATAGATGGAATTATTATAGGACTATGAAATTTACATTTCCTATACAATTGGAAATGATAGTATCATCTATGATGTGAAATGTATGAAGTCACACATTGATGCTGCTCATGTGTTTGTGGAATCATGGAGTGTTAGGGAAGAACTCTTCATGATATGTCTTGATATGGGATACTTTTGTAGTATAGGATGTCATTTTGAGAATATATTGTAGTTTCCATTAGTGATATTGGTAGAGGAGTCACAGATGGAGGATTTTGAGTTGGAAGTCTAGATACATCATGTTTTCTATGGTGATACCCCTGATTGAGGTGACCCGAACATTACATAAAAAAATACTACGTATTTTAAGAAGAATATTCAATATATAACATTAAGATACACACTAGATCTATAAAGTTTTGGGGAATTTATAGACTAGATACATAATACTCTAATTTCATTAATTATCTTTAATGTTTCCCAAATAGAATACTTATTAGTTACACCTGATTTAAAATATTTCATCTTAACCTAGGATTGAAAAACATAAGTAATGGTAAGATCAGATGATTAGTAAGGGTAATCAATGGAGATATTAATAAATAATCAAACATGATAATATGATAAGAATATTTCTTTCATATCTAGATCATAAATGAAAAATTCCACACCCAATATATCATAGTTCATAATCATGAGTCATGGAATTAAATTTTATCATAATAAAAGATAATATTGAAAGGTGTACATAATCATCAATAATCAGTCATGAGATATTTGGTTATAACATTGACATATGAATGTGGGAAATACATAATCATTTTCTATTGTGAACATGTATAAATATAAACAGGTTCACTCATAATCTTGAGGACATGAAATTAAGCCCTTACATTAACTTATTGACATGAAATCAGGTCAATTCATAACCTTATTTACATGAGACCAATATTTGATAATAATGTTATGTACATGAACACCAAGTACATGCATAAAATTTCAAACATAAAAGAATATTCAGACATAAAATATTTATTAAATGAGTTATCCAACTTTACCTAATGAATTGTATGGATATATTGGACCAACCCATGACATAATAATAATCCATTTATATGTACACCACAAGATCATAAAAAAAATTAACACTTCATCATAATAGAACCCATGAAAAATAAATTTTATTTATAGACATCCCACCATAATAACAATAAACCATACAGAGAAAGAATAAAAATGGTATGATAGAATCATATCCCTAGTGAAACATAACTAAGATAAAATAATTTCATCATAGATTAAAATTACTTTAAAAGATCACTTGGAACATTTCTTGAGGAAAGTACGCTTTTTATTTGAAACCAATTATATAAAATACAAATATTTCAAAAATATCAAGGAAAAAAATTTCATTTAATTTAATAGTGGAAAATCGAAATAGAAGATTAAAAGTATGTAGTGTTCATGATGATAGGGAATTCTATATATACCATATAGTTAAAACTACGATTCCTTCCAAATTTTGGTAAAAATCCAAATATACCTCATTTAGAAAACAATAAGCATATTATTTTGAAACAATATTATAAAAAATTAAACATTAGTAAAAATTCCATTAAAAATTCATAGGATAATTGTGAATCATTATCTAAAAAACATTAATTAAAACATATGTATAAACAAAATTATTGTGAATAAAAATATAATAACTTCAGTTTTTCATAAAACATGTCAGTTTGGTCTCTTGAGTACTTAAAGAGTGGAAACTGAAAGGAAAAAAATTACTCTCTAGAGAAAAAAAATGAGAAGAAATGTTATGGGATTATTGAGATATGGGATATAAAATATCAGCATCAAAAATGAAATAAAAAATAAAACTAATGAACAATGATATTGTAACATAAATCTCTTACATCATGTCTTGTCATTCTTCATACATGTCCACACCTCCTATTTGTTGAGAAACCAATTTTTTATTACACCTTATGCCTTGAAATAATGGTAATTTACATAGAAAATAATCTATATGATGTGGTGATAGAATCTTATATGGTGTTAGGGTAGAGATTGGCTGAGCTAGAAGGATTAACCATTGTGAATAATGATGTAGGTGATGTTTGTAGGTTTCAAGTGCAGTGGAAGCATGTAATGGGTTGTACTCGACATTGCTTTTTGTAATGATTTATAATCAATCTAAGATCTATATGTTGTTTAATCACTTTGATCAATGGAATTGAATCAAAGATAGAAAACATTAATAACACTGGAACTGAGAGAGAAGAGATCAACACATATTGTTTATAATTAATTTAATTAAATAAGAATTAACTTTAAGTAATTATTTCTTCATTGATGTGTTCAATGATATATCTGTAGTGAACCATAGTTGTGTTGTAGAAACCACGTATATATTTCCTCTAGTGGTGATCCACACATATTCCACGAATCACCAGATATCACCAAAGGAGGCTCCTGTGCTAGCACAAAAGATCCTTGTTCTTGTGTTGTCTACCTTTGATTGCCTCGAGAACCACTTCCAAATCATTCTCCTTGATCCAGTGAAGGAGGATTTATCTCCATTCTTGAGAACATTCTTGGAGAATAGAACTCTCTAGGCTTGAGTGGTTTTCTCCAAATCCATTATGTACAATTGAATTGGATTATGAGAAAATAATATAACTGGTTATTTATATTGCTAGGGTTAAAATAAAATAATTGAAAAAGTGCCCTTAATTATTTATTTAGTCCTAGAAAATTCCAATGTAAAATAATAATACTAATATTATTATTTCTTGACATGTTCTTAACTTGTGAATTATAATTAAATATTATTTAATCAAGTAATATTTAATAATATTATTTCTCACCGAACCATTACACCTGGTCTACCATTCCTCCCCAATATTTATTAGACCTTGAATAGTGTCTATTTATTTATTAAATAAATATCACTAAATTATTCAACAATAAATAAATAAATATTATATTTACTAAATAGAAAATAAATATTAATATGCGACCAAGCATACATGAATAATTGTTAAACCACATATGAGAATAATATTTATTCAACCTGTTAAATAATAAATAATATTATATTATTTAATTGAGATTCTGGAGACACTTAGTGTGTGACCCTCTAGGTTTCCTTCTTATTGGCATTAGGTAAAGTGGCCTAAAGTCCAAGGTTAGTGTCTAGCAACACACAAAGTCACCCATATAGAAATAAGTTAATGCCGCAAAGACATGTCACCTCATATGAACACTTATTGTGTAATATAATCCCTTTATCATGATATCTCCACAATCCATTTTTTAATTTTATTGAAAATACACTTAAGGGTAAGTGGAGAACCATACCTATAGCATCGAGACACAACCTCATAAAACACCCATTACAAAGAAAACTTTCAAAATAAAAAACAACCATTCACCGCACTTGACCGTCAGATGCAACCTGTTACAAAATTCAAAAATACCAACATGAAAAACCCATGTAGACTCACCAATACCATCACCGAAAGAACCATTTAAAAATTTGAAAATCAAAAAGCATTAAACCATCATCATGCCCCTGTCATCATCACCTCGAGAAGCACACATTGACTCTGAGGACAGATCATTGTACCACTGTAGACCCCCATCATCACTGTTGAAATAAACAATCAGAGAGCATCATTGCTGAGGAGTAGTCATCATCATCGCCGCTGAGAAGAAACAAATAATCAAGGTCAAAACCAAACCCTAATCACAAATTGGAACACCACTGAACAAGAATCAAATAGATCGACTGCTAGGAAGAATCATACAAACCTTCACTTATAGCTCAGGAAGAAAACCGAAAAAACTATAGCCAACATCAAGGAGCTCGTGCCTAGAACATTGAAGACCGTCGAACCACACATCCCAAAACCCCATTGTAACCACCACTCCAGATCTAACCAGGATATGAGAAGCAGAATGTAGGGTCATAGAAATGGTTCAAGTGACCTAGGGCTCTGAACGAAGGCATCATCAACAAGGTAGAAAAACCAGGGACCATCAAAGAAGGCATGAGGCAACCCATGCAGAAGAGTCGTCAATAAGAAGAAGACCGAATAATATGTCGTTGATTCGAGGGAGACTGAATAAGATGCTGTCGATTCGAGGAAAACTAAATAATATGTCATCGATTCGAGGAAGGTTGAATCACCTTCATCGGAGAGAAAGTGGAAAACAAGACCAAAGAGGAAGAAACATGGAGAAACTGAAGGCGATGGGAAGAGGAACCCTGGTTGCCGAGAGAGAGAAAATGAGCCCAGGAGTGGAGTAGGGGAATAAGAAGGAGAGATGAGGAGGAGCACTGGATAAATCCTTTCTCTCATTATTTATTAAGGAAATATTACTCGTGACACACCCAATATATCCTACCTCACCGATAACATATTTCATCACAGTTTTTGTCAATACATCTAAGTGCGTGGCTCATAATAATCATTAATAATAATATTAATGTCTAAGGAACAATACACACATCCAAAAATAGGAACATCCAATGACACACATAAATATTGATTTCCTATTGGTGTGACTCATTCTCATAATATCCATACTAGATATTATTAAGGGCGTACACCATGAGAAGGTGCCTCAAAGTCCCATGAGTCTCCACCTGTGATAGCTTGTATCATTTTTGTCCCTAAAATGATATCATCCAACTATAGAATATATATTCAAGAATAGTGTTGTAGTACTTCCAGGTTCTCATTATAGTAAAGAAATGCTTTAACCTTTTAGCGCAACAACTACTCTTAGGACATTATCACATAATATGTCTCCTAGAAGAACAATCATGATGTGGTATGTATTTTATAAATATTCAAAACAATGAATAATTTTTTATCATAAATTAAAAGAAGTTTTTTCTAGGGAACCAACTCCAAAAGACTCCCACCTTCACTATAACCAACTACGAACAACCTTTTATACTCTATATCTCACATGATATTCACGCTTCTACTAAGATAGGACTTTAGTCAAGGGGTCTTCCATGTTCTCTTCCATGGGTACTCTGCTCATTGTAACTTCACCCCTATGATATAAATACCTCAAGAGGTGATGCTTCTAGAGAATATGCTTTTTTCTATTAGTGCGACCTTGTATCTTTTTTAAGATACACTACTACAGTATTATCACAATACAATATGATAGGGTTTTTACTTCTAGGCACCACATCAAGGTTCTGGAAAAATTTCTGAATCCAAATGGCTTCCTTGGATTCATCAGAATCCACTATATACTATAAATCCATTGTAGAATCAGTGAAAACTAGATGCTTTGAACACTTCCAGATCACAACTCCTCTATTGATACAGAAAACATATCTTGATTATGAATTAAATCATTATGATCTATATGAAAACTAGCATTAGTATAACCTCTGATGACCAGATCCTAGTCTCCTCTATATACCAGGAACACATCCTTAGTTCTTCTTAGATACTTAAGGACAACCTTAATAGCAGTCCAATTCTGTTCTCCTGGATCTAATTGATATCTTCCTACCATGCTTAGTGCATATGAAACATCAAGTCTAGTACATAATATGGCATACTTTATTGATCCTACCACTAAAGCGTATAGGATCTTACTCATTCTCTCTTTCTCTTATTGTGCATGGGGACACATTTTATTCAAAAGATGTAAACCATGTGACACTAGAACCAATCCTCTCTTGGATTGTTCCATACTAAATCTATTTAGTATTTGGTCAATATATATACTTTGACTTAGTCTAATAATCCTATTTGATCTATCACGAATGATCTTTATCCCTAGAATATAGGTTTCTTCACCTAATTCCTTCATGGAGAAGCATGCATTTAACCAGTCCTTAATAGATTGTAAGACTAGTATTTCATTTCCAATAAGTAATATGTCATCAACATATACTACTAGTATAACAACTGTATTCCCACTAAACCTATTGTAAACACATGACTCACATTCATTCTTAATGAAACCAAATTCTTTTATGGATTCATCAATTGTATGTTCTATGACATAGATTATTGCTTCAATCCATAAATGGACCTCTCTAATGTGAAAATACTTCTAGCATCACATGAAGTCACAAACCCTTCTGGCTGTGTCATATAGAAATATTCCTAAAGGTTCCCATTAAGGAATGCAATTTTGACATCCATCTTCCAAATATTATAGTCATGATAAGCTAATATAACAAGTAGAATTATAATGGATTTAAACATGTAAACTGCTGAAAAGGGTTCATCATAGTCAATTCCTTGATGCTGTGTAAAACCGTTAGCCACTATCCTTGCTTTATAGGTACTTACTTCACCTTACTTGTCAAGTTTCCTCTTGAATACCCATATACAACCAACCAGATTTACATCAAATGGTTCATCAACTAGAACCCAAACTTTGTTATGATACATGTAATCCATATCATAATTCATTGCTTCTAGCCATCATGCAACTTCTGAGCTCTCTACTTCCTCCTTGTAGGAGAGAGGTTCATCATTCTCAACCAATAATGAATCACCATCTTTGGTGACTAGAAAACCATATCTATCTGGTTCTCTTACCTCTATTACACTCCTACACAATACTAGTGTTTTAGGAAATACTTCTTCTATGGGGAACTATAGAATCTATTCCTGTACCAACTCTTGTGTATCTTGAGCATCAAGTTCACCGAAGTCAATCTTGCTCCCATTATCCTTTTTAAGGATGTGCTCCCTCTCGTGAAAGATATCTTGTATGGAAATAATAACTTTCTTTTCTGAGGGGTTATATAGGTAGTATCCCTTTTTTCCTTAGGAAACCCTATAAAGATACATTTAGTTCCCAAAGGTTCTAGTTTTTTTCCCGAAAAATCCTTAACAAATGCCTCAAAACCCCATACATGTTTATGTGATAAAATGGGTTTCTTTCCACTCCAAAACTCAAAGGGAATTCCATTTTTTTCTTTAGTTGGTACTCAATTTAATGTGTATGCCACAATTTGTAATTCATATCCCCAAAAGGATAATAGAAGATCTACATGACTCATCATTGACCTTACCATGTATAATATGTTACGATTCCTCCTTTCACTACCACCATTACACTATGGTGTATAAGGTGGATTTAGTTGAGATAGAATCCAAAACTCCTGTAGAAAGTTGGTGAACCCTTGTTTAAGATATTCAACACCTCGATCTGATTGAATCTTATTTATATTATTACCAATTTTATTCTCTACTTCATTAAGTAATTCCTTGAATTTCACAAAGGACTCAAACTTATACCACATCAAGTAGATATAGGTATATCTACTCAAGTCATAATTAAAAGTTATGAAGTAAGAATAATCACCTATAGATTCTACTAGAAATGTTCCACACACATCAGTGTGTACCAATCCTAGAAGTTTTATGGTCACTTCACCCTATCCACTGATTTTTGGTTTGGCTATTTTTACTTATAAATGAGCATGCCATATATCAAGTGGTTTTAGCTCAGAAGAATCTAAATAACCATATTGATAGATATTTTTCAAACTCTTCTCATTTATATGAACAATAAAGTGATTCCATAGCTAGGTGTTATATGAGTTACGTGAAAATGATTCGTTATCAAATTTTCAACACTTGGATTTCATAATTTAATACATAAAAACCGTTATTTAAATGTTCTATAATATAACATATGTTTTCATTATAAAAGAAACAAATTTTATTTCCAAATTTGAAAATAAACCCATATATATCTCAAAATGACATAGAAATTATGTTCTTGACAACTTTAGGTACATAATAACAATATATTAAAACCAAAAATCATTTCTATTGGCAATGAAACATGGTAGTAACCAATGGCCAAAGCAGCCAACCTTACACCATTGGTAGATCATAGATCCACCTCACTTATGATAATCTTTTGGAATCTACTTAGTTCCTACATTTGGATAAAAATGTGAGAACCAAAATCTATATCTAATACCAAATGTGTAGAAATGGAATGACTACACTCAATAACAAACACACATTTAGCTTCCCCTTGATTTTAGGTGCATTTCCTCTTCCAATGTCTTCGCTTGCCACATGCAAAACACACTGCCTCCTTTTCCTTGCCCTGCCTCTGGATCTTCCCCTTCTTGGAAAGATGATGCTTGGGAGATTTATAATGTTTATAGGTATTTCCTCCCTTTTCCATGTTATTCCTTTTATTATTCACCATAAGGACCACAGGTTTATCATCACCCATGTCCTTATCCACTTGGCGAATTAAAGTCATAAGTCCCAAAAGAATATTCTCATTATTTCCCATATTATAATTTACAATAAAGATGGAGAAGGTCTTTGTAAGGACCGAACCCCAGTTTCCCAAATCTGGTGCCTTATTTTATTAAATTGGAAAATAAACAAGGAATATGCATCCCAAATAACTGAGTAGTTTAGTATCTTTGGAAACAATATACATACATAAGTTCAACATTACAACTTGAAATGAAAAAAAAATAGAAACTCATTTGACAACATCCATAACTCCTAGGTTATTTTTGCATGTCATTCATAATATACCTCCTCATGTATTGGGAAAATGAAACATAAGAAAGGGGTGGGATAAAATGCTCAGTAAGGGTAAGAAATATAGTGTAAGATATCATAAACATAACATTAGGCATGGTGAATAACTAAAAACACATGCCTTTAAAAATGAACTTAAACACATTATGGAAGGAATAAGAGCTGAAAAAATCAAACAATAATAAATCATAATCATGGATATTCTTATATTCAAATAACCTCAGGAAATTTTAATTACTAGTTTCATAATGAGGGAATACATAATTCTGGACATCATAACCATACTTTCAAGGCCTCGTTCCAAGACCATAAATAATCATTTTGTCATGGCCTTGTACCAAGACCGTGGTTTGTCTCATGAGACCTACCAATGCACCGAGGGGCTAGAGCGGGCCTCACCCATCAATTACTAATTCCAATGCATTCCTCATATGAATGGGGATAAACATAAATAATATATACATCCATATTGAAACTAACATATGGAATGTAAATAACTTTCCCCAAACATTAAGCATAAACACTCACCATTCAGAGTAAATTGGTGAATGGTTTTAAGATAGTACATCCATAGTCAAAATAATCATAAAAAGTTCAGTTAAATATATTATATGATATCATACATAATAATCAAAAATATTTTTAAAATAGATGAAGATACTCTTATAAAATCATCGAGTGATTCTTGAGATAAATACTCTTTTACTTTGAAAAGAAGAGTTATTTTGAAAAAGTATATGTATAAAACTATAAGTGAAGTAATATAATATTTAAAATATAAAATTAGTTATTTTTGAAAGATAATTTTTTCTAAAATAGATTATACAGTTCCCTTGATAATAGGTAAGAATTTGAGAAATTCCCTTGAATCAGGCTTGTATTTCAAGAAGAATTTTTGAAAGATCCTTTTAAAACATATAAACCCTCATTAATGAAAGTAGAATTATGGTTGGTAAAAATATATAGAAAATTATAACATAATATATGAGGATTAAATATTAATAAATAAAAATTTAAGTGAGGTAATTAGAGAATAAGTGTAACTCGAATGAAAAATGGAGGTTCGGGTTGAAAACCCTTACCTTAAGTCCGAAGGTGTTCCTCAAATGATCTTAAATTAATAATTCCATAACCTCATCAAAATTTAATTGATTTTTATAACCTTATTAGGTTTATTTATGGTATTTTTAGGGGTTAAAAGATTTAATTTCATTGTTTGGGAGAGTTTTCTTCCTTGGTTTTCATGATTGGTTTACTTATATTCATGTACGGATAAACATATAGAATGAGAATGATTTTCCAAAATATAAGTTGTATGTTATTAGTTAAAAAATAGAATATTACATGTTTATAAAATTAATTTGGTTATTGGGAGTGAAGATGAATCATTATATAAAACTTTAATGACCATTGTTTAGGTTAATTGGCCATTTTTGATCACAAAAAAACTCATTTTGATTTATAAATTAATATCATGTGTAAAAAAGGATTCCTGAACCTTAAATAAGTTATAATACATATATTATGGTATAGTTAAACCATAAAAATTGTTTAATTACCATAATTGAATATGGTAATAGAAATTGAAAACCCATCGTCCTTGAATGTGATAAATTAACACATCTCGGATGGTGTTTTTATTTCTAGCATAAAATAAGGGGAAAGGAGAGATGGATGATGAATTATTAAATTATCATAACAAAATTATAGTACATGTATGTTACTAGAGCTATCATATCATTTGGATGAAAGGAAGTGAGGAAATAAAAAGAAAATAAAGAATCTTGAAATAAAAGAAGTGAAAAGAGGAATTTACCTCTTGAAATAATCTTCCTTGAGAGCCTCTTTAGGGGAGAGGTTTTGGTATTTTGATGAGACCAAAGGCTGATGGACATGGTGGAGGATATTTTAAGGAGATTTGGGTAGAATTTAGACAAGGAAAAAGGCTTTAGATGAGTGAAGAGAAGAGGGAGTGGGGGGGATTTTTATAGTGGAGGAGAAGAGGGTTTTCCCATTATTTTACTCATTATTTTATTATTTTTCCATAGATAACCAATAGTATTGATTCTTATGACCAAGAATAGTAATATTTGAATTTGATTTCTAACCAAGTGTTCTTACATAATACATGATTCTAGGAATAGTTATTTTAACTAATAATGTATATAAATGGTAAATTACCATATTTTACTATTCATAATTTTTTTGAGTATTTCAGAAAAATCCCAAAAATTCACCCTAACCGTTTTTTGATGTGTAGAATTAAAAAATGAACTCATTTTTTTTTGAAAATAATTTTCTAAATATTATTAATTTAATTTTTAAATAAAATCATAATTTATTCAAAAAATAACAATTTTAAAACTATAATTCGTTTTATATCACCTTGAAAAATTAATCAAGATCTCATTATCTTATAAACTTAAGACAATAAAATAATAACATGATTTAATTTTCATAAGGGTCATATTACTATTCATATTACTATTCATAAGGGTATGTTACTATTCAACAAAAATTAAGTTTGTCTTATTAGACTCTAAATATCTCTATGAACGCAACTGTGTATGTCATTTTTTCATAATTCAAATCAGAGAGGTGAAAAAATTAGGATTACTAGCTAGGTTATAAAAAAACGATGTTTTGTAGAGACTCAGTGTTTCATGCATTCAATATTAAATTTATTTTCAAAATCTTAGGGTGTTACATTATCCCCTCACAAAAATTTCATCATTGAAATTACCAGACGGTTACCTCACAAAAATATTGGGGTAGTTCTTTATCATAAGATCCTCAGGCTCACATGTTTCATCTTCAATTTTATGATTTTTCAAAATTATCTTTACCAGTCGAGTGATTTGATTCCTCAACACTTGTTCTTTAGTTTCTAGAATCCAGATAGGCTCTTCACAGTAAGATAGGTCAGGTTCCAATTCTATACCTTCATAAGTGAGGACATGTGTTGGGTCTAGCATGTAATTTCTCAAAAATGAGACATGGAACACATTTTATACTCTAGAAAGGCTAGGTGGCGTAGCCAAACAATATGCAACAACTCAAATTCTCTTGAGAATTTAAAAAGTTCCTATATACCTAGGGCTCATTTTCCCTTTCTTCCCAAATCTTATAACACCCTTCAATGGAGATACTTTTAAGAAAAAATGATATCCCACTTGAAATTCCAAATCATTCCTTCGATTATCAGCATATATTTTTTGTTTTCTTTGAGCTTATTTGATATGTCCTTGAATAGTCTTTACCTTCGCTGTTCTTTCTTCCACAAGCTCTGGGCCCACAAGCTTCCTTTCTCCAACTTCATCCCAAAAAGTTGGTGTACGAAATCTTTTTCCATACAATGCTTCATATGGTGCCACTTGAATACTTGAATGAAAACTATTATTGTAGGAAAACTACACTAAAGGTAAATATTGATCCCACATAGCTTGAAAGTCAAGTGAACATGATCTCAACATGTCATCTAAGGTTTAGACCGTCCTTTCTAATTTTCCATCTGTTTGAGGATGATAATAAGTACTCAAAAAAAGTTCAGTATCCAAAGATTTCTGAAAACTTTTCCAAAATTTTGATTTAAATCAAGGATCGCGATCAGACACTATGGAAAGATGTGCTCCATGAAGTCTTACAACTTCATTGATATAGAGTCATGAAAGCCGCTCCAGTGGAAAATCCTTCCTTATAGCGAGTAAATTTGCAGATTTTGTAAGTCGATCTACAATTACCCATATTGTATCATTGTTTATTGGAGTTTTGGGTAATCTAGTGAAAAAATACTTTGTGATTTCATCCCATTTCCATATAGGAATTGGTAGAGGTTGCATGAATCCTATAGGATGTTATCGTTTTACCTTGAATTGTTGATAGACTAAACATCTTGATACATAATCAGCACTTTCCTAAATCATGTTGTCCCACTAGAAATGTTCCTTCAAATATCTCTACATCTTTTTGATACTAGGGTGTATAGAGAAATTCGATCTATGGTCATTATCCAATAACTCCCTCTTCAACTCGGGTATAGAGAGACCACATAACCTCTTCCCAAATTTCAGAATTCCATCTTCACATACAAAGTCATCAAACTTCCCATCTTTCACAACATTAATTTTCTTTTGAAGATTCTCATCATCAGGATGAGATATTTTAATCCTTTCTAATAAATATGGTTGGATAAAAAATTGAAAAAGTAATTATGTTTCACCGTATTTGTTAATTCCCATGTCCATCCTTATCAGATCCATGAATACATAATCCCTTTCAATCCTCATTTTTTTTAAGAAATCCACGATCCTTCCTACTCAATGCATCAACTACCTTGTTTTCCTTTACTAGGTGGTAGTGTATAGAAAAATCATAGTCCTTGATTAGTTCAAGCCATCTACTTTGCCTCATGTTGAGTTCTTTTTGTGAGAAGATATATTTCAAACTCTTATGATTTGTATATATCTCACATTTTTTTCTATAGAGATAATGTCTCTATATCTTCAGAAAAAATATTATAGCTGCTAACTCAAGATCATGAGTAGGATAGTTTTTTTCATGAATTTTAACCGACTTGATGCATATGCAATAACTCTATCATTATTCATACAAATACAACCAAGTCCTTTATTCGATGCACCACTATAGACCACATACCCATCATTCTATGATGGTAGAGTTAGGATTGGAGTATTCACTAATCTCCTCTTCAATTCCTCAAAACATTCCTCAAATTCTTTTTTCCATAATAAATTAACCCCTTTACATGTAAGCTTGGTCATTGGGTTAGCTAAACGGGTGAAGTTCTGCAAAAGACACCGATAATAACCTATTAAACCAATAAAACAACATACCTCGGTTATATTCGTTGGAGTAGGCCATTATTGCACAACCTATGCCTTCACAGGATCAAAAAGTATTCCATACTTAGAGACAATGTGTCCAATAAAGGAAACTAATTGAAGCCAAAACCCACACTTGCTAAACTTCCCATATAATTAATTTCTTCTAAGAGTATTTAGAATAGTGCGCAAGTGATTTTTATGATCTTCTTAGCTTTTGGAGCATACCAAGATATCCTCAATAAATACCACCAAAAGTCATCAAGATATTCCTTGAAAACTATATTCATTAGATCCATGAAAGCAGAGGGTTCATTAGTCAATCCAAAAGGAAATACTGTAAACTTGTAATGCCCATGCCTGTTTCGAAATGCTGTCTTTGGAATGTATTTCTTCCTTAATCACAACTGATGATATCCATATTAGAGATCAATCTTCTAAAAATATTGGGCTCCATGAAATTGATCAAATAAATCATCAATGCAAGGTAGGGGATATTTATTGTTATAACATTGATCTCCCTATAGTCAACGCACAACCTCATAGATCCATATTTCTTCTTAACAAAAAGAATGGGGGCTCCCCATAGAGAAACACTAGGGAGAATAAATAATTTATCACTCAATTACTCTAGTTGTTTATTCAATTATACTAATTCCACAATGGTCACTCTATAAGGGGTATTTGATATGGGCCTTGAATAAATAATTAAGTCAATGGAAAAATCAATTTCTCACTCTAGAGGATGTCTAGGTAAATCCTTTGGAAAGACATCAACATATTATCGCACAATATGTATGTACTCTATTTGAACATTATTTTCTTCACCCATAGTTATTGCATTCCCTTCCTCCCCAATAATTGAATTCATTAGAGATACTGGCAGTGGATCTAGATGAGAATCAGATGGTGATATTTTTTCTTTAAAGGTAAGGGATTCCACATCATCCTAAAAAATTTTAATCTCCTTATTGTAATATTATTTTTGAATTATGGTTTGAAATCCAATCCATATCGAGGATTATATCAAATTCAATCATGGGTATGAAAATAAAATCAGCAGATAAAGAAAATTTATATGACATAATGGGAACTACCTGACACAACTTTATTGCAATGATACTTCCCTTAGGAGTTTTGAATGACAACTCCCTTATTAAATCAAATTGGAAATATATAATTTTCTTGGAAAACTAGGAATATATGAAAGAATGCGATGATCTGGAAACAAATAAAGCATTGTCTATGTTCAAGAAAATGATTAAACTACCTTCCACCACATTTTTAGGAACTTAAATATCTACATTTTTGACCATATAAGCTTGGCCTTTCTCCCTTGGACTTATTTGGATAAAACTTCCTTGACTCCTAGGATAATAATTTGTATAATTTCCCCTCTCCCTGTAATTGTCGCATTGAAAATTGGTTGATTCTTTCTTCCCCTTTAAATCCTGAGATAGGTGGGCTTTTTCTCCACACTTTTAACAAACACCCATACCCTTTAGGAAAGTACCAGAGTGTCTCTACCCATAATTATAATAGGGTGGAAGGTCAAATCTCCCCTTCTTCCATATTTCCTTATTTCCTTTTCCTAAGTTTTTAGCTGCCCTCTTCTTCTCTTGATTTCTCTTAAAATCATAAGACTTAGAGAATTAATTTTCCATCTTGATATCACTTGATACTATTTCTTTATATGATGAGAAACATTGGGAGAATAGATCCCATTAGAGGAATGGTTTTAAACCATAAAATAATTGATCAATAATGATCATTGTATTATGTATGTAGTCCATGGTATGTATTTCTAACCTTGTGAAGTTAGCTTCATAATTTTCAACATTCTAATCCTATTTTTGACTCAGATTCAAAAACCATGTTTCCATATCTTCTCGTTGTTTATGAGGGAAGTATTTTTCTAAAAATATTTCCTTTAAATCCATCCATTCTATTTCTTCTATTTATTCCTCCTACTTTTTTTAGATTAAATACCACCACTAATATGCATCTCCTAATAGTTGATAAACTACCATGACAACCTTCTCTCTTTCATTACATCCCAAAGTGAGAAATATCTTCTCTAATGAACTTATCCACTGCTCCACTATGAATGGGTTTGTAGTTACATTAAATGATGGAGGTTATTTTCTTATAAAGCAATCTAACATAGCTCCCCCACATTGTGGATCTAGATACTCTATACGGGTAAGGTTATTATTTATAACCTGAGTTAGTTGTCCCATTATAGTTATAAGTTTCTCAGTACTAGTCACAACACCAGAGCCAACATTATTATCTTGCATTAGAGGGAAATCATTACACGGGACACGTGTGCTGATGCAGTTTCCATTCCTTCCACTAGAATCCATTTTTAAATAATGTCATACACTAGATTAGGTTATGAATCATAATGTATAATCTCAATGTAGAAAAATACTTAGCATAAATTGAAATTATATACATAGCTAATCTCATAATCATAAACATGGTTTCTTTGAGGAAAAATTTACATTCAAATCCTTCATAATGGATTGTAAAGAAAATGTGAATTATCCTAAGCATATCCCATGGGAGTGTCAAACCAGGTGTGAAGTAAGGCCCATTTTCATGTACCAGGATACCCTAGGTCAAGCCTAAAACTCCTTGTTAGATTTTTCACTCCTAGATACATATGTACCAGAACCACATCCATTTATAGTATCCAGATTGGGATTTATTTTCAAGAAATATACACATAATACAATCCTTAAAAAAAATTATAGGATGTTATTGTATGTTCATCCTCAAAGACTATATTAGGGTTTTGTTCCCTAAACTATGTTTTCTAAATCTAGTTTCCAAGTTTTCCACTAAAATTCCTCTAATACCAATTATAAGGACCCAAACCCAATTGCCTGAAGTTGGTGCCTTATTTTATTACATTGGAATATAAACAAGGAATATGCATCCCAAAGGACTAAGTGGTTTAATATCTTTGGAAACAAGATACATACATAAGTTCAACATTACAAATTAAAATGGAAAACAAATTAAAAACTCCTTTGAAAACATCCACAACTCCTAGGTTATTTCTGCATGTCATTTATAATATACCTATTCATGTACTGGGAAAATGAAACATAAGAACGATGTGATATCAAATTATTATTAAGGGTAAGAAAAATAGTGGAAGATATCATAAACATAAATATTAGGCATGGTGAATAACTAAAAAACATGCATTTAAAAATGAACTTGAACACATTATGCCAGGAATAAGAGCTAAAAAATCAAGCCATAATAAAGCATAATAATGGGTATTATACTAGTCAAATAACCTCATGAACTTTCAATTAAAAGTTTCATAATGAGGGAATTCATGATTCTGGACATCATAACCATACCGTTAAGGCCTCATAACAAGACCATAAATAATCAATTTGTCATGGCCTTGTGCTAAGACCGTAGTTTGTCTCATGAGATCTACTGATGAAAAGAGGGGATATAGAAGGCCCCACCCTTCACTTACTAAGTCTAATTAATTCCTCATATGAATGGGGATAAACATAAACAACATATACATTCATATTGAAACTAATATATGAAATGAAAATAACTTTCCCCAAACATTAAGCATAAACACTAACCATTCAGAGTAAATTGGTGAATGGTTTTAAGATAATACATACATATTCAAACAAATCATAAAATATTAAATTAAATATGGTAGATAATATCATACATAATAATCAACAAGAGTTTTGAAATAGATTAATATACTCATCGAGTAATTCTTGAGATAAATACTCTTTTACTTTGAAAAGAAGCGTTATTTTGAAAAATTATTTGTATAAAACCAGAAGTGAAGTAAAATAGTATTTAAATTATAAAATTAGTGATTTTAGAAGGATAATTTTTGATAAAACATATTATAGAGTACCCTTGATAATAGGTAATAATTTGAGAATTTCCTTTGAATTGGGCTTGTATTTCGGGAAGAATTTGTGAAAGATCCCTTCAAAACATACAACCCCCCATAAATTAAAGTAGGATTATAGTTGGTAAACATATATAGAACATTATAACAGAATATATTAATAGTAAATATGTATAAATAATAATTTAATTGAGGTAAGTAGAGAATAAGATTAACCCGAATGAAAATGGAGGTTTGGGTAGAAAACCCTTACCTTCAGTCCGAAGGTGTTCCTCAATTAATCTTAATGACCTGAATAACAAAATTTAGGTTCATAAATTAATGATTCAAAGACCTAATAAATATTTAATTGATTTTTTAGAACCTTATTAGGTTCTTTCATGACCTTTTGATGGGTTAAGAGATTCAATTTCATTATTTGGGAGCATTTTCTTCTTTGGTTTTCATGATTGGTTTACTTATATTCATGTATAGATAAACATGTAGAATGAGAATGGTTGTATAGAATATAAGTTTTATGTTATTAGTGAAAAACTAGAAGATTAAATGGTTATAAAATTCATTTGGTTATTAGGAGTGAGGATGAATCATTATATAAAACTTTAATGACAATTGTTTTGGTTAATTGGTGGGTTTTGATCACAACGAACTCATTTTGATTTATAAATTAATATCAGGTGTAAAAAAGGATTCCAGAACCTTAAATAAGTTATAATACATATATAATGGTATGGTTAAAACATAAAAACGGTTTCATGACTATAATTAAAGATGATAATAAAAATTGAAAACTCACCGTCCTTGAACGTGATAAATTAACACATCTCAGATGGTGTTTTCATTTCTAGCATAAAATAAGGGGAAATGAGAGATGATGATGAATTATTACATTATAATAACAAAATTACAGTACATATAGGGTACTGGAGTTATCATAACATTTTTATGAAAGGAGGCGAGGAAAGAAAAATAAAATAAAGGAACTTGAAATAAAAGAAATGAAAAGAGGAAATTACCTCTTGAAGTAATCTTCCTTGAGAGCCTCTTTAGGGGAGAGATTTTGGTCTTTTTATGCGACCAAAGGCTTTTGGAAATGTGGGAGGATTTTGGTATAATATTTTGGAGTAATTTATATAGGGAACAATGCTTTATAGGAGTGAAGAGAAGAGGGAGTGGGGGGGGGGGGTTATAGTGGAGGAGAGGAGGTTTTTCCCATTATTTTACACATTATTTTATTATTTTTCCATATAAAACCAATAGTATTTATTCTTGTGAACAAGAATAGTAATATGCGAATTTGAGTTTATACCAAGTGTTCTTACATCATCCATGATTCTAGGAATAGTGAATTTAACTAATAATGTATTTATACGGTAAATTACCATATTTTACTATTCATAAAAAATTCAAGTATTTCAGAAAAATACCAAAAATTTACCCTAAACATTTTTCAACGTGTAGAATTAAAAAACAAACTCCATTTTTTGAAAATAATTTTATAAATATTATTAATTTAATTTTTAAATAAAATCATAATTCATTCAAAAAATATCATTTTTAAAACTATAATTCGTTTTATATCACCTTGAAAAATTAATCAAGTTCTCATTATCTTATAACCTTAAGACAATAAAATAATAATAATATTTAATATTCATAAGGTTCATATTAATATTCATATTACTATTCATAAGGGTATGTTACTATTCACCAAAAATTAAGTTTGTCTTATTAGACTCTAAATATCTTATAGAACGAAACCGTGTATGTCGATTTTTTGAAATTCAAACCATAGAGGTGGAAAAATTATGTTTACTAGCTAGGTTATAACATATTTGTGTGTTATAGGGACTCAGTGTTTTATGCATTAAATATTATATTTATTTTCAAAATCTTGGGTTGTTACAATCTTGGGTAGTGATGAAAGTATGAGATCTTTACACAACTCATTTGGGAATTTAATCCCTAAGATGTATAGGTATTCAATGTAGCTGATAATAATCATTACATGAGGCCTAGATGGCGTAGAATCTTCAAAATTAGTTGTGAACAACTAATTGGAGATCTCATACCTCTCTTGTATCACTTTCTCTTGATAGAGATACCGAAGGTGTGACATCATTCTATTGGCATCCAGATCCTCATGTTGCTTCAAAAGCTCATTGGAAATGGATGATAGCATAAAGAACTAAACATCTATAGCATCATTAAGATGTTTCTCATAGAGATACATTTCTTCATCACTTTCCTCATTTCCAGGTGCAACTGGTAATGCTTCTTCCAGCACATACAATTTCCATTCATGGAAAAGGATGACACATAGGTGCTTTTTCCACTCCTAGAAATTTGTGATGGTGAGATGGTTTTCCTTCTTAATTATCGATCACAATGATATGTTTGTTTTCATTTTTAATTATATTTCTACAAAAATAAGATAAGAATAATTTTAGTACTTTATCTGATAAAATGTAGACAGATAAATAAAAATTATATTTATTAGTCTCCCACTATTTTATTGAAACCCAATATCCCTCACCATTTGCTTTATAATATCCTATTTCTTGGAGATTATAGTGGTAAGGATCCATATTACCATTATCATTACCCCAAATTTGGTTGGTCAATCAACTGTAATGGTTTTAGGTAGGCATTCCAAATGCCAACAATATTAACTCACAATTCCTTGATCTACTGAGTGGACTCCCCAATCCTAAAATCATTAATTTAGATTTCCTCAACCATTGCCTCTTAGTGACACCAAGTCCTACTTTGGCAGTAAACCCTTGATGTGAACCAAGTTAGGTCAACCCAAAACCTCATGTTAGAATTTCTTGATAATTAAAATCACCCCAACTTTGGCTGGTGAGGAACTTTGAACTATAGTTCAATTCTAACTGAAGTAATGGAAGGCTATACCATTTTAATAATTTATTGAGGGATTCTATCCTTTATGTGTTTTTTTAAAGGTTGGGGCTGAAGCCTCATTACTTATTAAAGAAAAGAAAATAAATCTTTAACAAGGTATAGGGAGACCCATTACATAGTCCGAAGGCCTAGTGGGAATTTAGCCCATTACATGGCCCATAGGCCCAAGGCCCATTCTGTGAATAGTACTACTATAGTACCCGCGCTGCTATAGTACCGCACAGTACCCCACCGCTACTACAGTACTCTACCACCACTATAGTGACCTTCCACCACTACAGTGTCCACCATTGCTATAGTACCACTACTGCTAAAGTACGGTACAATACTGCTACAGTACCCTACACCCAATGGGTTTTGAACTCCCATTTTTCATGTAGAATTAAGGGGTGCTTACCAATAAGCCAAACCCCAACTACATCCTTTATGTGTAAATTTCCAATTATTATATTTATTAAATGATTGTTAATATTAAGTGGGATTAATTAAGTGATTAACCATGTCTTAGATAATATTTACCCATAAGACAGTTTATTTTAGTTTTATCTTACATGATTTGTTAATTTATTAACTATGTGATCACGACAAGACATCCATAATGAAATAACTATTAAACTGATAGAAATAAAACAATAAATAGGTATGACCATGAGCTTTTAATAGTAGTTAGTTTATATAGTGGTTGATAAACTAACCGTTAACCTAAGGAAAAAAACACATCAAACCAATTAAGGTTCGAGTTGTAGCTTTCCACCTATCCACATATGTATCTCCATGGATTGGTTTTTCCTCAGCTCCAAACTTGAAATTACTCTACTATCTTTGGAGATCCATCCATTACATATTCCGTTTAATCACATGAAGGTGAGGGGAAAAATGATTTTACATAAAAAAACCATGGGCATGTAGGCCCTACATAATAAAAGGATAAAAGACACACATGCCAAAAATTTTAATTTAATAATAAATTAAATGAAACCAATCATATAAAAAAGGTTTAGTCTATCTCATGTTCATCCACATGCATGAAATGAATAACAAATTTAATAAAAATATCATTAAATTATTAATAGTTATTATTTAAGATAAATCATGCTCCAATCAATTAATTATTATCTTTAATTAATCAATTATTTTATATTAATTCTTATTCGAATTTCCATGAGATTTTCATCCATTATAATTTTAAAAAAATTAAATAAATTCATTTAAAATTAACAATGTACATAAATATACCTTGGAGGAAACATGGTGAATACCCATCCGAATATACCAAACATGTATTATAATTGTATACTATTTTACTCTTATGAAATATGGAATAAATGACTTATCACATACTTTAACAACATGTAATTCATAGATGATTACATGAATTACATGATTTTTCATTCACATGTTATGCTTCAATGCATGTAGAGTAACATCCTATAATATGACTCATACATGATATGTAGATCTGAACATTATGCAGATATTAATTAAATATTTAAATATTTATGTATATTAAAACCTATCACATGGAGTGTCCTATATTTATGACCACGTGAAAGTACATGTCTCAAGGTTTAAATAGTAAAATAAATAAATTTTAAATCTACATAACTGGTATAATTATATGACGTGTAGATCCGATCTACATAGTGTGTGCATCTTTCACCGTCTATCTAAGGTACATTCCTAGGGAATTGGTGTGTGAAGTGAACCTTGGAATTTTTTGAGTACACGACATGTCTAATGGGCCACACACTGCGTTGACTCCATGTTACATGGTCACTGGTTGGGTAGACCATGTATGGAATACATAGCCCATCTCTGACCCAAAGGGATTACACTCTGTGTCCAATGGGCTACACAATGTGTAGTACAACTGACCATGTGCCATTTAATTCTAGTCAACACATGGTACATTAATGGTGTGATTAATGCGATACTTAATGGATAATATAAAATTGAATTTTGAATCAGTATTAATGCATTGAACATGACTACACGGTGTGTAACTCTAGTTACACAGTGTGTAGTCTTGTTTTGTCTGACTAGAATCCTTGGAACCTCCATATGAGTCCCTTAATTTTATTTTAATTATAAAAATAAACGTCTCTATTAGATCTATGAGAAAATAAGGAGGAAGAAATAGATCTCACAATTCAGATTAAAAGAATGATTAAACTTGAATTTAAAAACTAAATTAAAATGCATAAATCACTAATGATATTTAAATAATTATAAAAAATAATGTGCCTACTCTGATACCACTTGTAGGTTCTAGGCATAATGAAAACATGTGGCGGGCAGTGCCCAAATTTTCTTTTTTTCATGATCAATGATGAATCCAAGATTTATATGATATTTAACCACCGTTATCAATGGAATTGAATGAAATATAGAAAACATTAATAATTCTAGAATCGATAGAGAGGAGATCAACATATATTGTTTATAATTAACTTAATTAAATAAGAATTACCTTTAAAGAATTCATTCTTCATTAATGTGTCTGGTGACATATCTTTAGTGCACCATCATTTTTTTGTAGAAACCAAGTATAGATTTCCTCTAGTGGTGATCCACATGTGTTCCATGAATCTCCAAACGTTTCCGAAGGAGTATCTAGGTGCCAACATAGAAGATCCTTGCACTTGCGTCGCTCACCTTTGATCGCTTTGAGAACCACTTCCAAGTCATTCTCCTTTATCTGATGGAGGAGAATTTCTATCCGTTATTGAGAGTGTTCTTGGAGAATAGAGCTCTCTAGGATTTAAAGGTTTTCTCTAAATATATTGTGCACAACTGAATTGGATTATGATAAAATAACATAACCGGGTATTGATATTTATAGGGTTAAAATAAAATAATTGCACAAGTGCCCTTAATTATTTATTTAATCCAAGAAAATACCCATGTCAAATAATAATAATAATAATATTATTTCTAGACATGTGCTTAAAATGTGAATTATAATTAAATATTATTTAATCAAATAGTATTCAATATTATTATTTCTCACCGGGCTATTAAACTCGGTCTGTTATTCCTCCACAATATTTATCAGACATTGAATAATGTCTATTTATTTATTAAATAAATATCACTGCATTATTCACCAATGAATAAATAAATATTATATTTACTAAATAGTAAATAAATAATATGTGATCAAGAATACATGAACAATTATTAAACCACATATGAGAATAATATTTATTCAACCTATTAAATAATAAATAATAATATATTATTTAACTAAGATTCTAGATACACTTAGTGTGTGACCCTCTAGGCCTCCTTCTCAGTGGCATTAGGTGAAGCAACCTAAAGTCCAAGGTTATCATCTAGAAACACACCAAGACACACATAGAGAAAGAATTTAATTCCACAATGACATGTCACCTCATACGAACGCTTACTATGTAATATAATCCCTTTATCACGATATCTCAAATCAAGCAGGTTGCATGCTGGTGCCATCAACCTATGTTCTTGATGTCTCTTTCTTTGAATTTTTAGAAATAAAACTTACTTATAGAACACCATGTCCATAGATTTATTTAGGCTATATCAGTTTCATCAAATGGCCTGAGATATTAACATCTGTTAAATAATACCGGGGATAAATCCTTTCTCAAATTATTCATTAATGAAATATTACTCGTGACACACCCAACATATCCTAACTCACTACAAACATCTATCGTCATATTTTTTGTGACTCATAATACTCATTAATAATAATCTTAAAGTCTAAGGACCAATAAACACGTCTAAGGATATGAACATCCAATAACACATATAAATGTTTATTTCCTACTAGCGGGTCTCATTATCATAATATTCATACTGGATATTACCAAGGGAGTACACCATAAGAAGGTGCCTCAAAGTCCTATGATTCTACACCCTGGATATCCTGTATCATTTTTGTCTCTAAAATGATATTATCCAACTATAGAGCATATATTCAAAAATAATTTCATATAACTTTTGGGTTCTCATCGTAGCGGTGAACTGCTTTGACCTTTTAGTGTGACAACTACTCTTAGGACATTATCACATACTATGTCACGTAGAAGAAAAATCATGATGTGATAAGTAGTTTATTTATATTAAAAATAATGAATACATGTTTATCATAAAGTAAAAAGATGTTGATTCTAGGGGACCAACTCCAACAAGGTTCCCTTTTCCTTGTGAGGGGAGGGGAACTATTCTAATTAATTAAAATAATAAATTAAAATACTATAAAATTCATGGAAAATGGAATGAAATTGATATAATTATATAATAATATGAGTATGTGTTGAAATCACCTCATTTAATAAAATTTGGACTTTTTATATTATTTTTAACCCTTATCTCCATGTTTTAACCCCCATAAATCTTTTGAGAATTACCAAAATAAAATTGTTTTTAATTTTTTTTGGTCAATGGTGTTAGAATAAAAGGAAAAGTGGCCAATAAGTTATCCATTATCAATATTTTAAACCATATCCCATTAACATGGACAAATATATTATATTTTTGAAGCTTAAATCATTTAATAAAATATTTTTTATTATACAATATCTTTAATTTAATTTTTGGAATAATACATATAATTTTACTTTGAAAAATACATAAAATAAAAATAATTTAAACCTAAAACTATAAATCATCCCAATTATATTATATTAATCTATAAAATTTATGGGACACTATAAGTCAACAAAACTAAATTATATTTAGGGTGTTTAAAATCACACACTAGGTTTTTCTATTTCTCCCACAAGAACATTGTCTACGTTACATAAGAATTGAAGGTAATTATTTCATCTCTAAAAAATAAATAAAAATTACCATCATAAAATAAATAAGTTAAAATAAAAATAAAACTTTATATTCATCCAATATTTATGTGAAGTCATATCAATGTTATGAATTTTTTAATACGTCTTTTTTTTCTTTTTTATCCTTACACAAGCATTACATAAGAATTTGGATAAGATTCCAATTATAAAGCTCAATAGTTATAAATAAAAAATTAAAACTATAAATTATAATTAATATTAATTTAAAAAGTCTTTACATGACTTATAATTATACATTATTATCATTAGGATACAATATTTGACTTTTCTAGTGCCTTGTAGGCACTATGTCATCATTAAAAATTATTTTAATATTTATCATGAAATAAATTATTATTTATTTGAATTGAATTATATTTATATCATATTTATATCATATTTTTATAAACTATTCTTTCCATATGTTGAATAAATGTTTATATCCTTTTTATTTCTTGGATATAACATAAAAGATATCACATTTCATAAAACTTGTATTTTAGTAATGTTCACAAAAAAGTTAACAACTTTTGAAAAATATCAAGAATTCATTATAGGATTAAGTTGAAATTTTGTATCCAAAAATAAATTAATTTTCAATAAATTTAATTTGTTTATTATACATTAATTACATTAAAAAAAAATGCACAAAACACAATAAAAAATTGTTTAAAAAAATTCATATTAAATCCAAAAAATGAACTTATACAAAAAAATCATGTATGGAGCTTATTAATATTTGATTAAATGTAAAATTTATAAAAAAAGATTTATATCATAATTAAAATTAAAATTAAATTAATAATGATATTTTTTAATGAAATTAAATGATTGTTTTACAAAAAATGGTATTTTCTCACTATTTATTGAATAACCAACCTTTTTTGTAAAATATAAAAATTTCACCCAAATATAATTTTGTTATGTTGATTTCAAAAAATATATTTTTCTTAAATAATACTTATGAATTTTCTAGAAATTAATTATAATATTTTCTCAGATAAATGAATAAAAACCATTTTTAAAGAAAACATATTTTAAAGAGTAATTAGTATTTACTAAAAATTCATTTATTATTTCCTAAGAATCCATCAGTACATTTTTATTTATCAATACCTAAATATATATTTCATAATTTGGTTAATTATATTCATAAACACCAATTTAATGTCTATGTTATAACTATTATAAAATAATAATATTTTGTGTTTCATTAAATATTGGGGCTTTGTGTTGTATATGCTATCAAATAGAGTGTTCATTAAAAATATTAAGGTGTTATATTTCCCCCCATTACTAAATTTAATCCCCATAATTTTAACTTTTTCTTGGTAATCAAGGGTTTTATATTTTCAAATTTTTTTGTTGAAAGTACACAACATTAAAAGGGTTAATAAAATATACTCTTATAAAGAAAAAATAAAAATTTAAAGGACATCTGAAAAAACAAAATACTAGGTTTCTAAATAGGATAACATTAGTGAGAAATGAATATATGGTCATGAAGGAAAAAAATTCAAAATATTTATAGAGAGTGAAAAGAATATTGATCACAAAAAAGTGAACAACCATAAGAATTATAATTAACACAAAATAATAAATCAACGATGTGTGAAATGTCCATTGATTCATAAAAAATGAATGTAATAGGATAATATTTCAGTTTCAATATCATTTTCCTAGTATTGAGGGGTACTTTTACTATCAATATAGAGTGAAAACGGAAAACATACTTTATTTATTTCCATTTCATAAGTACATTTCCATCATTTGTTTAGGAAAATCAATTTCACTTCTATTTAATCTCTTACTATAAGAAATATATATTTAAGAAGAATTTTTCTTTAACAAGGCACTATAATTATGTTTTAATGATTTATAAGATCCATAAGTCACTCTTTCTACCTCAAAATATTTAACAAAAAAATTATTATCATAATTTATTCAAAATATATAAATATAGTAAATTAATTACTATAATAATAATAAAAATAAACAATTTTCAACTTTATCCATTATATAAATAGTTATCTTTAAGGATCATATAAAACATATCTAACAAAGATTGAAACCCAAAAAATAGAATGAATTTATATCTTACGCTTCCATGACCAACTAAAAAACTATCTAAATTTATTTTTAATAACTCATAAAGTCTCATAATAATATGTATATAACATAATCAAATGTTCTCCAAAATATAACAATCATATCCAAAAACAATGTCACAATAAAATCATATATGAATCCAAAAGTTATTTCACCCTTTATTCCTTAAATAACATCTTATCATTGTAAATAACTTTAATTAGATTTTTGAGATCATTATTTCACTAATAGATGATCATAGGTTGAATAATTATATAAAATATGATTTCTTTATTTCATAAATTTATATATAATATATGAATATAGAGCTAATAAATTCATAAAATCACATCAAAATTCAATAAAGGATGAACAATAAGATTTTTAGAGGACACATTTATACAAAAATCAATATGGAATCCATAACTCTAGAGTGGAGGATACGTGTTCCATAATTATCATGATTCCCTTAATCTATTCTTATTTCATAATCTATCTCTTTTTCCATTTACTTTAGTTGTTTTAATGGTTTATTATCCTCATTTTCCCTTGGATTAGGGAACTCATTAACATAATACAAAAAATCCTTTCATTTATAGCATAGAAGTGTGAGTGGTGTATTCTATTGAGCTTTCTCTCTAATTATTTCATTGACAGACCTCTTCAAATCACTTTGTCATTAATTTTACCAATGTCTAGTAATTCCAAACATGAAACATCACCATGTTACATTAATGAATTCACTAGATTCATCCCTTTTACATTTTTTGAAAGTAGGAGGTTGAAATATTTTCTTCCCTCCATGTGACATATAGCTAGAGTTTCCATGAACCTTACTATTATTTTTCTAATTACTATAACCATGAGGGGTTTGGGATTCCATTTTCACTTTGAGTGCATGCAAAATTATTTTTTCAAATAATCCAATGTTCTATATATTTAATACATTATGAAGACTTGGTTTCATACCACTAAACAATAGATCATTATTGATTTCAGGGATAATGGTAAAACGTAAAGTGTACTTCGTAATTCATGTAAAATTTGATTCATAGGTAGTGATGGATTCAACATCCTTCTATTTCAACTATATAAAGTCCCCATACATTTTAGTTTTAATAGTTCATATAAATTTCTTATTGATTAATACCATCTTCAATTTCTACCATTACATGGATTTTATTTATTCTTCTTGTATCATACACTTCATAAGAGTCCACCATTGATCAACATCACCTTCCAAGTGACAAACTACTATAAAAACATTATCATGGCCCAAAAAATGATTAAAAGAAAATATATTTTCCATCACATTGATCCATTACATAACAATAACTATATTAGAAGACCTATAGAAAGAAGGTGTACATTTTCAAATAAATTATTTGATAAATTGCTTCTCCCTCATTGGTGTATTCAGAAGTTCAACATGATCAATGTTACCCATCATAACATGGGAGAGTTGATATATTATAGACAAAAAATATTACATCTTATATCGTAATCCATTTTTTGGATGTTGAGGATGGTTATTGTTTGGATGTTACATTCATTTATCATATGATTTGCTGTTGACTAAAACCAAACGGTATAGTGTCAACAATAATAATAGTGAGAAATCTAATAATAATGAACAATCATTCATAGGATATAAAAATAACGAAATCTTACTTTAGATCAATAATAACTTATGTTTAGCATAGTATATCATTGGTTATTATCTCCTCAAATCATTCTTAATGGTTCATAAAGAAAATGCAATTTAACCCAAGGATATACATTGAGTGTGTTAAACCAGGTGCATAGTAAGGATATTCTCATCATGCACTAGAATGATAACTGATATATACTTGACCAATATAATTTAGGTTTATCATATATTGATGTTCTATTCTAAAACCATGTACTCTTTTAGTATTCAGATAAGGAAGTATTTCTAGGAAAATCACACAATATCTATCTTACTAAAACATAGAATGTTATACTATTTTTAGGCTTATCTCTATGGTTTTCACGAATTTTTTCTAACCCTAGTATCCAAATATTAATTGAAACCTAATTTCATTCCAGAAAAAGCGAAACATGCTATCTATATGTAAATATCATATATTTTTATATTAATATTTAATAAATAACATTAAAATCCACACCAGAACTATAAAGAAATTGTGTCTTTAGAGACTAGACACATAATTATCTTATTTTATAATTGATCTTCAATGATTCCTTCAAAGAACACTTCTTAAGTATACCCTACTTAAAACCATTTTTCATATACCGGTGAAGGGAAAACAAAATAACGATTGATAATAGATGCTCAGTAATGGTAAACAATGGAGATATTAACCAATGATCATATATGATAACAAGATAAGCATATAGGTACAAGATCACAATCATAAATTAAAATTTTCATTCCCAATCAATCATCAAATATAAAAATGATTCATGGAATAAAAAATTATCATTATTGAATACAATATTTAAAATTGTGCATGTAACACCCTAATATTTTAAAATAATTCTATATTCGATAGCATATACAATGCACAACACCAAACCTAAATAAACTATGCAATATTATTATTTAAATATGAAAACTATAACCTAGCTATTAAATTAGAGTGTATAAATAAGGTTAAAAAAATTATGGAAATATATATAATTATTTTATATAATAATTTATTAATAATACATAAGTACTTCACTTTCAATAAAATCATATTATATTTCAAAAAGTCATTTTCTTCAAAATTGTTTTATTATTATTTTTTTGTTACTGATTCATAATTAATTTATATAAATTTTTCAAATTTTATATTATAAAATAAAAATCATTTTTGGAATCTACATACCAAAAATATCTTTTGGTGAAATTTTGGTATTTCTCTAAAATTATTTATTTTCTTATGAATTGTAAAAAATAATGGTTTTAATTGATAACTATATTTTTCATTCAATATTTACCATGTTCTAGTGATTTTTAAAATTTATTCAATGTAAAATTAGTTCTAATAAATTACGAATAATATAATTATGTCTATTTTTATAAATTTTTTGGTTTAATATATTATAAAAACTTTTTTATATTTTAAAAAGACATTTTTATGAAAAAACTATTTTTTTGTCTTTTTCATTTTAGTAATAAATTAATTTCTTCTAATTATATAAATTTAATCATTAAAAATGGATTCTATATTTGAAATCATGAGGTCCATTTTTTGCACATATGACCCTTTTATTTTATGGTCATTATGAATAGTATCCACAGTAAACAATTTTTTGCACGACAAGGGTATATCAGGTAATTATGGTTATAAATAATATGATAAGTACTACATATCACCCTGAATTTTTTTTTCTATTTTATTATATGAGTGTATTTATTCCATTTCCATATGTGAATTGAGAAAAATGGAAACATCATCCCATAATTTTCTGATTGTTACCTTTATAATATTTAAATAAAAGATAAAGTGGAAAATGCCACTTTCTTGCTTTTATTATCTATATTAATTTGTGATATAGATAATAAACATTATGTTCATTTAAATAATGATATTTTAATTTTTAATGAATTAAATTTATCATAAAAATTTATTTTTAATTTTTAGTAATTGATTAATAAACTTAAATTCTTATGCAATCTCGACACAATATTTATTAAATAAATATAAAAATTAAATAAATTATTTTAAAAATATTAAATGTAATAAAAATTGGATGAATTAATAGTTTACATAGTTTTTTATATACATATGATTTGTTATGTAAGTATTAAATGATTACATTCAAATTCCCACTTTTCATGATGTATTTAAAATCAAATTAATTAGATAATGTAAAAATGAAATTTTTTATATTTTAGAAAAAAATAATGTATTAAATGATTTAAAATTCATAAAAAACTTATCATCGATCAAATTAAATGGGTATGGTTGAAAAAATAATCAACTATCCATTTATGGTTCATTTTTCCTTTTATGGCATCATTCTTGACCATTAAATGGTATAAAAATTTAACATTGCTGTAATTGTCAAAAGGGTTAAGAGGGTGTTAAAAATAAAATATAATGGTGAAATCATTGGACAAAAATTTCTAAATTATATTTGATTAGAGGATTTAGAATCATCCTCTTATATAATTCAAATTATTTCAATTTGGAGTCATTTTGAGATAAAAATAATTTATTTTAATTTATTACCTTAAGCAATCCCAAGAATGCCCCACCCATCATTTAAAAAAAGGAATCCCTTATCTCTTTTCATTAAACCAATTTTAGAGACATGGATCAATGATACCATTCCCAATTACCATATATAAATATTTATCCATGTCCAATTATTTCATGCCCTTCAAAAATACAAACCCTAGGTTCTTTAAGTAGATATCTATTGGATGTTTATCGTTGAAGATGTAGTTGTCTTTACCAACAATTTCAAGTTAATTTCTTCTTTTATATCCCATTAATGTTTTATAATCATCCTAAAATAATATATCCAGTATCATTAATATACTTATATTATTATAGTAATTCCATTTTTTAATCTATTTTCACTCATATGAAATGAAAAAATATCACTCATGTGTATGTACGACTTACTATCACTACGTAGCGGTGTAATTAATTTTCATCACCACATTAAATATATGATTATAAAGTTTGAAATAATTAAATTATATTATATTTAATAAATAACTATGTTTCTTGAATTATAATATCATATATACCTTATTCCATTCCAATACATTGTAAAATTATAAAATCCATCATGCATATGTGTGGACTACCTTCTCCAGGAAGTGATGTAATTCATTTTCCATTTTTTCATTAAATTGATTATAATAAATATATGTTTAATGAATATGTTTTATATTTATATCATTATTTAAATTATATATATTATGGAAACCTCATCTAAGTACATGGAATAAAACTACCAAACCAAAACAAACCTGAAAAAGAAAGAAGTTATCTCCTGAAATAGAGATTTTACTAAAGAATTATTAATAAATAGGTGATGAATGATTATATGTAATTCATATATTGTATATATATATGTTAATAGTTATAGAATATATTTATTATAAATATTTATTTATTATACAGGTGGTTTAAAGACATACGAAGTAAGTTATACCTCAAGTAAGGGGTTTCTTAATTCAATCTTCTTTTATCATCTTAAATCACTTCATATTTGATTAATTATTCCATGATTATGTTTGAAATTAAATTAATTTGATTTATACTTTCATTTTTGTGGATTTAATTTTTATTCACATAATTATTCATTTGATTAACTCTCAATTTAATGATATGATCATTGTATGAGGTTTCTTAACTCAATCTCATTTCCCTGGGTTAAATAACTTCTTCAATGTTAATATTGTATGATAATTTATTTCTCAATTCAAAGATATGATCATCATAAGGGGTTTCTTAAATCAATTTCCATTTATTAGGTTACAATTATTCTTTTTTGACTATGTTATTCTATGAAAATTATTTAAATGAACATTGATTATATTATTTTTTATTGAAACTTTTTGGATTTACATTGTTTACACATATTCATTTAATTGATTAATTATAACTTCAATGTTGCAATATTTGTAAGTAATTTCATTACAATTTTCAATATATTGATAAATATTTGATATTACACACATTTTAATATTTATGTGGGGTATACACACACCTATTTATATATTTAACATGAATATATATTTATTCATTATGATTAAATTTTCAATTAATGTATAATATTTTAATGGGATACAATTTAGAAGTTACCAAAGAGATAAAAATTTATTTTTTAATTCTCATTTTTTTGGATTATTCTTATTTTAATTGAAGGATTATTATAATATATCCTTCATAAACTCCATAATTTTTTTATCCAATGGATTTATAAAGAGCATTGATTTTTTATTACAATATTTCCTCTCTTTGAAACATGAATCATTAAATTAATTGTTTAATATAATAGTTGATCTTATTTATCTTTTCAGTCAATTATATTTTTCATATTTATATATATTTTTAAAAAATATTTCAATAGGAATTTTTATTTAATAAAAATATTTTTCAAGGAAATTTTATACTATGTTTGAATTTCTGTTTGGTTTGAAAAGAATATTTCTAATGTTTTCCAAAGAGTTCATTTTCAATATTCTTAATGCAATGTCAAAATGAAGTCTTTCTGAATGTATAGGGCATTAACACATTTTCCTTATAGAGTAACTATTTTAATCACTTATATTATTATACATGTTGTAAATGGTTTTATAATAGAAACTCTTGAAATAAATCTTAATTTTATATTTCACTTCTATTTATATTATTTCTCAAAAGGAAACTGTTTTATTAAGAAACCTATAATTCTAATGAATGGACTGTCATCTTTTATCTCATTATAATTTTTTGATAGTTAACTTTATTTTAAAACATAAAATTTATTATGATCATTTAAAAATACATTTCAATTAAATATCCATAATTTTGTATTATGTATAAGAGTGTTTTCTAAACCATATTCAATTTCTAAATATGGTGTTTTTTATTGAAATTTATTTTATTGACTGGGGAAATATTAATATTCCGTATTCATTACTCAATAAACATTTTTTGATAAAGTATATTTTTTATTAATTAATTTTATTATTCAATAAATTAAAAATTCATTGTATATGAATGGATGGAT
This sequence comes from Viscum album, assembly GCA_963277665.1. Classification (NCBI taxonomy): domain Eukaryota; kingdom Viridiplantae; phylum Streptophyta; class Magnoliopsida; order Santalales; family Viscaceae; genus Viscum; species Viscum album. Next base: position 1,888,608,440 of record OY728160.1, on the reverse strand, counting down.
GGGGATTGAAATTATATAGCCCCTTTATGCATCGACAATCCTCATGAGAGAAATCAGTTATCTAAATTAAATGTTTTTTTGGTATATACCTACCAATAGATTAAAATTTTATAGATAAATACTTTTATGGTAAAGAATTCATGATGTTTGATATCATGAAGTCCAATATTAATCATTAAATTCATTTATAATTCTGTTATTATTATCTATAATATTATTGCAATTGGTATTATCCATGGATGTATTTCATGCTCAAGTTGTTATTTAAATTGAAGGTGTTGTTAGTTATTTACATTTCCATATTTATTATTCCTTATTTACTTATGATAGATTCTTCTACACTTAACCCTTACTAAGTATCCGAGATTACATTTAATTGTTTTCCTTTGCTAGTTATATAAGGATGGAATATTTTAAGGAATTCAAGGATGTAGAATGTTTACATTCACTATGTTTTGAAATATAATTTATAATTAATTTATGAATATATTTTACCAAGATTATTAAACTATTTTGTTCTTAAGGATATGATTACTTGAATCTAGTTCTAAACATGATAATTTTTTCAATAGCTTTGGGTTTCTGGGGTTGTGGTACTCCTAGGTTTTATTAGTGGCATTTTAGAAGAATAATCCGAACTAGATTTATGGAAAACATAGATTTTGGATCATAACATTATGAATGAAATTTAGGATAAGTATAATTATAGGATAACATCATAAATTTTTGGTAAGGTATAGATTATATGGTTTTCCTACCAATATATCCCTATCTGGATACTACAAGAGGAAATCATTTTAGAATAGATGCATCTAGAGGTAATAATCCCAAAAATAGTTGGTCATGTATATTTTGGCCATCATTCTGGTTCATGTTGAGTATTCCCTTACTATGAACCTAGTTTTAAAATCCCAGGGGATATGATTGGGTTAATTAAAAATTTCATTGCAAACCATAATGGAGGATTTGAATAAATTATTATCCTAGAAGACCAAGGTTAAACATAATGTTTCATAAACAGAAAATAAGGACTCCTAATTTAGATATCCTAAAAAATTAATTTCATGATTATGTGGTTTCCCACTATCTTTGATATTGATAATTCTATTCTTGATTATTTCATTCAGTGGATGGAACCTAATGAAACCTTAGTAACATTGAATGCGATGAAAAATTTAGTGATTAAGAGAAACCAAATGGAAATATTATTATAGTGAAATATATTATGATTATTAATAATAAATTATATTTATATATGATTACAAATATAAAAAATAACTAATTATTAGACTCACAAAATAATAAAAGGATATAATTATCAAGAGCTAGGGTAGTGGAGAACATGAAGTTAAGAAGGATAAATTTCCTTCATGTTATAAATGTGAAAGGAGACATCCTAAAAAATGTATCAAATAACAGTGAAGATTATTTATATGAGGAAATGATGTTCATATATAATTTAATTTCAAAGGAGTTCAATGGCTTATGTGTGGAAAAAATGGGAATTATCCAAGTGAATTCCATAATCCAAAGGCTCGACTCCTAGACCAAGGATGCACTTATGTCATGTAAATCATTGAAATGGAAGTAATGAAGTGTTTATATATTATGATTTCGGAATTATGTTATATAAGTGTTATATCAATGATAGTTTTAAAAATAATAATGAAAAATTTATGGATTTTTTAGTGGTATTTAATTAAGTATTTTAAAGAATATATTGAATAGTATTGATGACCTAGAAATGTGAATTAACAGTATAGTGATATTTTTGGAAAAAATAAAATAAAAAATATAACATTAAATATTTTATTCATGTTGATGTAATAATGATTAGTTGGGATAAAAAGATGATTGAAATTGATCATATAGTATTGGTAGCGTTGAAAAAGATTAGTGATTCGATAAAAAAGTAACTTATGATGGAGTTTAATGCATTTTTGGATTCATGGAATATATTTGATAATATGTGATTTTACTTAAGTAATAAGTATATAGATTATTTTTTATATAAATTTTTATTTTCATGAGGTATTATGGTGATCACGGTATTCATATATTTGGTATGTGACATTAAGTGTTACATTATTTTATTCAAGGGATTACTATAATATTGATTTTGGAAATATATTTTTATTATTTATTATTATTTGGATTTTAAATTCATCCATACATATTTTAGAAGGTTTTAAAGTATAAATACTAATGGAATGGGTTATGTTGAAATTTGGATGTTACTGTGGAATTTTTAGAGATTAATGTATTATATTAGACAACTTGCGATAAACATTTTTGTTTTAGTGAATATTTTGAGACATAAGGAAATAAATTTAACTATTTTATGAATGTTATGATCTATTAAAAGTTAATTTCAGCAACTTAGGGTTGAAATATTCAACCTAAAAACACACCATTTATAGAATGGAAAAGATTGTGGTAAAATTTGATTAATGAAGTAAATTCTATGATGCAAGTAAGTATATTTCCATATGTTCATAATTTGTATTGTAATGTAATTCCTTAATTCTAGAAAAAGGAGTTTGGAACAAACAATTTAACCCATTATAATCATTTTTAATGAATTGATGGCCTTTTTACCCACCGTAGATTTTTTTTGTGGTCACTATCATTCAACTAATCACATTCTTTATCACTCCATATTACTCTATGGGCACTAGTTTTCCCCTCCATGTCTTTATTTTCACATTCCAAGAATTTTCTCCTATTTCTAAATATAGTTTTTTATTATTCTAAATGACCTTTATATTTCCCTTTCTCTCTTTTTAATAGGATATTTTATTGACCCTTTTTACAATGCTGATTTTATAAAAAAGTAATTTTTAAATTTTAAACCCTTGATTACCAAGAACAAGTTCAAATTGAAATGATACAATTTATTTAATGGGGATAATGTAACACCTTAATATTTTAAATGAACAAAATGTTCAATAGTGTATAGAACACACAACACCAAGATTAAATAAACCTAGAAATATTATTATTTAAATAAACAGTCATAACCTATCTGTTGAATTAGAGATTTTGAATAGAGTTAACAAACATATGAAAATATGTATAAGTATTTTTATAAGGTTTTATTAATTAATAAATATACACTTAATTTTTATTAAAATCATTTAATACTTTAAAAACACATTTTTTTTAAAAAAAATTTGATTTTGAATTATATTTATTGAAATTGTAATTAATTTCTACACATTTAAAAATTTTATTTTATAAAAATAAAATCATTTTTAATATCATCATATCAAAATTAATGTAGGATGAATTTTTTTGGGTGTTTCTAAAAAGATTGATTTTCCAGTGAATAGTGAAATATACATATTTTCATTAATTTTTTTCAATCATTTATGTAGTACTATTTTGTTTCAATATATTTTTGAAGGAAAATTAGTCATATTATATTATGAATATTTTTATGTTCATTCTAATTAATTTTATGGGTTAATTTTGGGTAAATACTTTTTTATACATAAAATGAATTTTTTATGAAAGCCTGCTTTTCATTTCATTTTGTGTTCTAATTTCAAATTAATCCATACCATATATAGAAATTGAATCATAAAAATGTATTAAATTTTTTTAATTAAGAGCTCCATATTTGGTAAATAGTTCCATTTTTATTTTTTATCATTATGAATAGTAACCATAGCAATAAAATTTCTCCGCAGTATGGGTATATTAGGAAATAAAGGTTAAAAATAATATGATAAGTACTAAAAACGACACTAGTAATTTCCTTTATCTTTTTTGATGAGTGTATTTAACCATTTCCATTTAATTTTTAAAAATATGTCTAAATGGTGCCTTATTTTTTTTGGATTTCTACCATTATAATATTTTAATAAATGATAAAGCTGAAATGACAATTTCTTTCTTTTATTATCTACAGAATTTTTCGATAGGGATACATAATACACATGTTCAGTTATAAAAAGTGATTTGAATTATTAATGACTTGTTTTATTCATTAATTAATTAGCATGAAATCTTATGCAACACTAACACAATATTTTTTAAATAAAAATAAAAATAATAAAAATGTTATTATAAATATTAAATATAAAATAAATATGTTGAATTATTATGTTCAATTAATTTTATATATTCATATGACACGTTAAAAATGTTTACAAGGATTATATTTTAATTCCCTCTTTGACTTGATTTATTTAAATTAAAACAAAATGAATAGTGTTAATAATGACATTAATGATATTTTATAATATATAATATCTTATTAGATGATTTAAAATTCATAAAAATATTATCTTAATCCAGATGAATAGGATTTGGTTAAAAATATGTACCAAAGTCTATTTGTTATTAGTTTTTCCTTTTATGGTAACATTATTGACCATTAAAGTTTTAAAAACATTAATACTATAGTAATTGTCAAAAATGGTTGATAGGGGTATAAAACTAAAAGATAATGGTGAATAAATAACCAAAACATGTAAGTTTTTTAATAAATTAGATTATTTTTACTCATACTCATATTTATTTTAGTTGTTTCATTTTTTATCCTTTTGTACATAAACGTTTTTTTATCTTTTTAATAGTTGAGAAATTCCCTGAATGATCCTCCCCTAAAATATAAAAGTACGTCTCTTCTATCATTTATTTACACTACTTTGAGAAAACTAGATTAAAAAAAACCCTACTTGTACTTATCAAAGCTCTAGTGGTTATCCCCATTCCAAAAAGTCCAACCCTAGGTCCCTTAATAGGAGATCTAAATTATTTCTACCGAAGAAGCGGTAATTTTATTTACCAACAAATTCAAATTTATTTCATCCTCTACATCCTATTAATGTGTTATAAACACCCTATAATAATATATATGGTATCATAATTATATTCATATGTTATTTTGATTATGGTGAAACCATTTTCCACCTCTTTTCAATTCCAATAAAAACAAAAATATAGCTCATGCGTACGTATGACTTACTGTCTCCATAGAGTGATGTAATTTATTTTTCATCACCACCTTACTTAAAAGGTTATAAATATTGAAATATTGAAATTAAATTATGTTTATTACATAAATATTATTATGTAATTATTAAATCATATATATTTTCATACCTTCCAATCTATTGGAAAACGATAACGTCGCTTGTGCGTACATGTGGATTACCACCTCAACAAAGAGATGTGATTATTTTTTAATTTACCCTTTAAAAGGATGGTAATAAGAAAATATTTAATGAATATATAATATATTTATATCATTTTAACATTTTGGATAAGATGGAACCATGATCAATTTATAAGTAAACATATTACCAAACCAATTTTTTTTTGAAAAATTAAGTAGTTATCACCTGAAACATTTATTTTAATAAATAATTACTAATGAATAGATGATAAAATAATAAAATTAAATCATAAATGGTATGATATATTTATGATTACAGTATATTAATATCTTTATAATAAATCTATATGTGTTATACAAGAGGTTCAAACATAGACAAAAGAAGTAAAACCTAAGATAAGGGTTTTTTTAACTCAATCTTCATTCATTGGGTGAAATAACTTTTTCATTGATTATATTATAACAATATCATGTATCAAATTACTTTTATTATATTTATATTATATTTTCACTTATATTTTTTAGATTTAATTTTTTTACACTTAATATCTCCACTGATTAATTTTTAATTCAATGATATGATCTTCAAAAGGTGTTTTTAACTTAATTTCCTTTCATTAGGTTAAATCACTTATTAATAGATTATATTATGCTAAGATAAAGTATGAAATAACCTTTATTTTCTTTATATATTTTTTTTTCTATTTTCATTTTTTATACATAATTTATCAATTGATTAATTTTCAATTTAAGGATATTATCTTCAAAAGGGGTTTCTTAACTCAATTTTAATTTATCGGGTTTTAATTATACTTGATTTAATATGTGATCCCATAATAATTTTTGAAATGGAGACTTATTTTGTTATATTTTATTTCTACTTTATTTTTGGATTTACATTTGATACACATAATAAATTCTTTTATTTATTATAACTTCATTGTTATGATATTTGTAAAAGGTTTCATCTTAATTTCAACTCTATTGAGATTTATTTGTTGTTAAACTCTTATTTACTTTATTTTGGTGTATATAATACTCCATTTATGTATTTAAAATGAATATATTTTTATTATGTATGACAATTCATGTGCATTTCTTCAATGTTCACAATTTTGATGTTACCAAAAAGATAAGAATTTATTTTACATATCTCATTTTTTGGATTTTTGTTATTTTCATTGAAGGAATATTATAATCTATCCATCATAAAATCTATAAATTTTCTTATCCTATTGATATTTAATTAGTATTAATGTTTTCCTTCATCATTTTCTCCCTTAATAACTTTAATCAAGGAATGAAATATTTAATATAAAATCTTATATTATTTATCTTTTCGATCTAGTATATTTTTCTTCCTTCTCTGTATTTATTAAAAAAAATACAAAATTTATTTTTATTTCCTAAAAGTATTTATCTTGGACGATTTATGATATATATTAGTTTTTATATGGTTTGAAAGGAATATTTATAATGCTTTCTTGAAAGGAAATTTTGAGCATTCTTTTTGAAAAGTAAAAAATATTATTTAAGTATACAACGTTAACAAGTTTTCCCATATCCATAACCATTTTAAACTATTAAATTCATCTATATGTTTTCAATGGTTTTACAAAGAATAATAATTAATTAAATATTATTTTAATATTTTTATTCAATTTAGTTTATTTTCTCAAAGGAGATGAAATTATTACAAAAAATATATTTATAATGTACCGAGGGTCATCTTTTATCTCTTAGTAATTTTGTGGTCATTAACATTTCATTAAAACATTCAATTTATTGTGATCATTATACATTACATTTCTCATAAATATCGATATTATTTGTATTTCCTAATCCGTATTCAATTTTTATATATGGTATATTACATTTAATGTTAATATATTTACTGAGGAAATATTGATATTCCATTTTCATTACTCAATACAAATATTTTTTGATAAGGATTATTTTCCATGAATTATATTTATTTTTCAATATATGAGGAATAAATAAGACATGAGGTGATGGTTGGTGACCATAATTATATAGCCCCTAGATGCATAGATATGTTTAATGTGACAAATAAGTTATCTAAATTAAATAGGTATTTTGTATATACTAAACCATCAATTAAATTGACATCGAACAAGTATTTTACAGTAAGGATATTATGGATTATTAGATCATGACATTAAATATTAATAATTTACTTTATTGATAATTTAGTTATTATTATCAATGAAATAATTGCATCTGATATTATACATGAATGATATTTTTTCTCAATTTATTGATTAAATGGGATGTGTTTTCAGTAATTTACCTTCCCATTTTGACAATGAATTATTTATTCCTGATATATTTCATTTTATATAACCCTTATTAAGTATCTGATATCACCCTTATTTTTCTCTATTACCCATGTTATGAATAAGTAATATCTGAATGAGTTCAAGGATGCTGAATATTTACCTTCAGTAGGATTTTTATTTTATGATTTCAAATTCAATATAAGAATAAATTATGCATGATATCAGTGACCAAAACTTCTCTTAGATGATGTTAAACCATCCTCAGAAGGAAAAAATGGGATGAATTTTGTATGGAAGAGAGGTTTTAAAATCTTCACTATTATATTACATATGAATCCTTTAATTTTCAGCCAAAATATATTAATTTATATACATAAGAAATCCTAATGGTGTATTTCTAGTTTCAAGAGAATCATAGGATTTATCAGACCATCAATCTATAGTTTTCGGAATGTAAGATTAAGGTTTACAGTTAGAACATAGTTAGCAGTAACCGTGCGGCTCAACCGTGAAACCCATATGTAGAGGATCATGGTTTTACAAACTATGTGAGGGTTGTTTCACTCCAATGTGAAAAGCTAAAAACTTATTACAGAGATGTTCCAAATAGTGTGATAATATTTATTCAAAACGTTCACAAACTATGAAAGGAAGTCTGCCACTTAGATAGTGATAGTGAATAGTTGGCGCATGGTTTGGACAACCATGAGGCCAAAAAGTGCACCCTCATTAAATAGGGTAAATGACAATTTTTTCCTCTAACCTATTTAAATATTTTCCTCTATTTTTATTCCCTCATTACATAAAGAATACCCTCCATTGAGATCTCTCCCTTGGCTATCACCTAGTATTTGATCTACCATATCCATCCAACTTTCGAGTTAATGGTCGTCAGTCCTATTGAATTTGTCTCAGTAAGTTATTCAATAATGTTGTTTACTTTTGTTGTTTATCCTTCTATTTTGAGTTTTATTTTTGTGCGAGATAATATGCCCTATTTTTTATTAATTTTTTCTTTCTCCAATTTCTCCTTTTTTATCACAGTTTATAGGAATATACTGGATGATAAGTCATCTACCCGTATATGGTAGGTGTTCAAATTTTTTTTACAAATTGTTTTAATATTTATATTATACATCATTGTGTCTTGAACTAAAAACCTCATTCATATCCCCTTAAATTTTAAATTAATTAAAAAAATTCTAATTACAAATGTTAGTTAGTCCTTGTGATGACCCAGACCCCCCTTGGTCCCTTCCTTTGCCAAAATCCGGATCCTTAAGGGGTGCCGATCGGTGAGACCGACCGGTGAGACCGACCGGTGAGACCGACCGGTGAGACCGACCGGTGAGACTGATCGGTGAGACCGACCGGTGAGACCGATCGGTGAGACCGACCGGTGAGACCGATCGGTGAGACCGACCGGTGAGACCGATCGGTGAGACCGACCGGTGAGACCGACCGGTGAGACCGATCGGTGTGACTGATCGGCAGAACCGGCCGACGTCACCCGACCTTGCCAAGTGTTCCAGTAGCGCTCCTTTTTCGCAAATAGGGGTTTAAACCCTATTCTGCCTCGTTTAAGAAAATGTCTTAAAGACCCGAAACGCGCACACAAGTTTTAATTAGATACTGAATCGACTCATGAGTCGGTTTAAACCACCCGGCACCTTTAATGATGAGTCAAGCCGCATGGTCAACCCACGACTTCCACATCTTACACGGTTTCGCGTTTTCACCTCAACCGTCCCCGACTCTTATAAATTAAGGGTTAGGACGTGGTTTCCCCCTTCTTCGATCGTGGCTCTTCTGGTGCATCGGTACCGCCGCATCGTTATCCGTAAAGTTCCGCGCCCCCAGCCTAAACGTCGATCATCTATCAACAAGTAGAGAATTTCTCTCGTCTCTCACCTTTGTGTATCATGCGGGGTGGGCGTTATTTTTGTTCCTATGGAATTGGTTGAACCGAACCTTAATGAAGATAATAAACGAAGTTCTAAAGAAAGAAGGGGAAGGGGTTGTGATCGTTGTTATGATTTATCTTGTGATCATCCTTTTTAGTTGTGCTGGTTCATGTTTTCTGAAAATTGAGGCCGTTGGTGGTCGTTGTATGTGCACTGATGAATCCCCTCGTGATGTTTTAAATGGGTTGCTGAAATTGTGAACTCCTGCTGTGAGATTGGTTAATCACGTATGCCCGGCTGAATAAGTTGAAAGCACCAGGATCAACCCTTCTGTGATAACTCCTAGAACACACGGAATTTGAAATCATGGAGTGTGTTAAGTCGTTTAAATCTGAAAATCCCTGACTTGTGTTGGTAGTGGTAGTTGGTTGTTTTCCTTTTAGGCCGATTGCTGGAAATGTGGGAGGGGATGGGATCCCCTGTTCTTTTATACTTTCGGTGGTTGTGAGTTTTTATCACAAATTTGGGAGAGATCCTCTGTTGGTAGAACCGGGTGTGAGTGTTTTGGTTGATCCATGCTTTTGACACTTTCTTTGGTTATGCTTATGGTAGTTGCCCAGTAGTGCTTAAAATCAATTGAACATTTTAACTGATCGTGAAACAAGAATGGGACAAATGGGTTTTGTGGGCAAGGGTCGTGAACTGTGACTCGGACGTAGTGGTGTTGTGTCCTGTAGGTTGGCTAGGAAAACCTAATCTTTGGGTGAGTGTTTGTTACCTATATCTATACTTGTAGCTTTGTGTTTGTTATTCGCGCCCCACCCAAGTTGAGCACCTAGTGCCGAACACCCCCATTTATGGGGGAAGGGTGTTTTTTCCCAACACTATCCTTAGTGGCTGGTTATTAGCTCCTTTTCTGCTCCCTTTCCCGGATAGCCCAAGTACCTTCGGGCAGGCTGTGATGGCCTGAAGTCCATTATTAGCCCAAGAACCATCGGGCGGGGTGTTGTGGTGGTTGGCCAGGTGTGTGCGGCAGGTGGTTTCCCAAGTGTCTTCGGGATGAGGCCCAGGTGTCTTCGGGCGTGGCGGTGGTTGTTCTGGCCTAGGTGTTTGCAGGCATGGTTACATGTGACAGTTGTGACCCAGGTGTGTGCGGGCGGGATTCAGTAGTGGGACTGCGTGCGGTTGAGGCCCAGGTGTGTGCGGGCGGGATTTCGGCAGTGGGATTGCGTGTGGTTGTGGCCCAGGTGTGTGCGGGCGGGTGTGGCAGTGGGACTGCGGTGAGAATGACGGGATTGGTCCGACGCATAGGATGTCTCAATAACCAGTGGGAAAGTGGCGCGGGGTACCCAAACATCGATGTGCTCTTATTACATATATTACTTGACTTGCGTTATTTGGGGAGTGAGCCTTGGTGAGGCTTGGGATGGATAATTTTCCTTGTTAGGTGTTTGGTTTACCCTTTTTTTTCTCACGGGACTTTAGTACGTTCCCCTACTTGTGCACGAGAGTCTTGGTTTTCCCTAATGAGTGTACTTGTATACTCACCCTACGTATATAAAACTGCTTTCAGGTTTCCAGGAGGACTTCGGGGATCACGCAGGACCTTACTAGCTCGGACTTTTGGAGCAGTTGCAGTTGTTTCTCTTTTTCTTTTTGGTACTTACCTTGTAGTAACCTTTTTGCACTTTGTGGCTTCCACTTTTGAAACATGCATGTGGGAATGGTTTACTTTTGGCTTTACTTTTCTTTCTACCTTTGTGTTGTTGGGTTTTCTTCTCCTTATCTTTCGATCCTATAAAATACAAAGGGTAATTCCTTCCATTGCGAGAATTTTCTATACCCTTGGTGCTAGTCGCCACTCCGGGACCTATTGAAGGCGGGTTTCGGGGGTCATTATCTCTCCTTCAACTTAAAGAAGGAAGGGCCTGGAAATCTACTGACCCTTCCCTCCTTTTGGTGAAGGCGGGTCGTGACAGAATGGTATCAGAGGCTGATGGTTGAGAGATAGGACGAAGTCTGAAGTTAGGCACAGTGAGGATTGCATGGGATGGTAAGGCAACAGCGTTGGGTGACCTTGGAGCGTGAATTAGGCCAGGGAAGACCGGCTAGGACACGGGATTTTAGGGCCCCCCGTGATCCGATGCAAGGACTCTGGACCTACCGAACGACCAAGTGAGGCCACACTGATTGCAGGGTAGAGACCCTAGGAAAGGTACATGCATCATAATGACTTGTGTTCTTGTGTTTCTGGGATGTCTTGGGAATTAAGAATAAATTAAATCTAAAGAAGTTTTAAGAACGATATTCTGCACTACTTGGGCTTAGGCATTCCTTGTTTACCTTGCAGCTATGGCACCTGGAAGGCGACCACGTGTGGTACAGGAGATCGAGGCCCCTGAGACTACTTTGGCCAATCGGCAGAGATCTGATCGAGAGGAAGAGGATGACCAGTGGCAGAAGACTCTTCGAGCCTTCCAGCGACAGGCCCTCGAGAAGTATGAGGGCAGCACCTCCGATATGAAGACGGAAGGCTGGCTAGAGGAGCTAGTTATAGCCTTCGGCCTAATTCGGGCCCCGACCGAGTACTGGGTTCCTCTGGCTGTTAGCCAGATGTGAGGAGCGACACGTCAGTGGTGGATGCTTCACCTGGGGAATAGGAAAGAGTCTGAGGTTGCTTGGGCGGATTTCGAGAAGGAGTTCCGGGCGGAGTTCCTCTCCTCGACAATGAAGGCGGAGAAGAGGCAGGAGCTACTCTCCCTCCAGCAGGGGAGCATGTCCGTGAGGGAACTTGGAATCAAGTTCAAGGACCTCCTACGTTTTGATCCGGACCTCTTTCCCGATGAGGAGTCTCGGGCTAGACGTTTGGAGGAGGCGCTCCGACCCTCCCTCCAGTATGCTGTTACCCCCTTTACCCTTCCGACATACTTAGAGGTCCAGAAGAAGGCCGAAGTGGTGGAAAGGATGCATGTTCTGGGCGGAGTTTCACGAGAAGGGATCCAGCTGGGACCATCGAAGGGGAAGGCCGTCAGCACCAGGCCTCCAAAATCGGGACCCTCCAGGTTCCGACCCACAGGGAGCAGACCGCAGCAGTTTCAGTTTCGATCCCCTGGCCCACGTTCTTTCCCTTCAGGCTCGGGACCGCGGTGCTTCATCTGCGGGAGCCCTGGACATCTCCGGAGTCAGTACCCCGATCGGGTGCAGTACAGCAGTGGCAGTCATCCCCAGCATCCGCCGCAGCAGCAGTTTCCAGCCAGACCCTTCCGGCAGCAGCAGCAGGGACAGCGAGCTCCCGCTCCTCCACAGGCAGACATAGGAGGAGGAGGCCGACCTCAGGGCGCTCCCCAGGGACCTCGACCAGGGCATGGTCGGGGAGGTGGCCGACAGCCGAGGGGCAGGGGAGCTGGGCGTGGACAGTTACACGCCGCAGAGGCAACAGTTTCAACAGGGCCAGAGGTTTTTCGAGGTACGATCAATGTGTTTAGCACTCTTGCTTATGCTTTGTTCGATACCGGAGCTTTGCACTCCTTTGTTGCACCCATTATAGCCCGTGCCTTGGGTCTAGATGCCGAGAAACTTCCAGTTCCCCTGGTGTTGAGCACACCAGTTGGAGGTCAGACCGACTTGCTGTTCGTTTGTCGGGGATGTAGACTGATGTTAGGGCCACATCAGTCGGTTGGGGATCTCCTTCTGCTACAGATTCAGCCGTACGATTTCATCCTAGGCATCGACTAGCTATTTTCTGTGTGCGCCGTCATCGACTGTTTCCAAATAAGGGTGGTGTTCTCCGGTTTGGACGGCCAGCGTGTTACCTTCACCGGCGAGCGGAGCTGTCCGAAGGGAAACAGGAGGGAGGAACCTCTCCTCTCCTTGTTGACCGAACTGACGGTAGAGTCAGTAGATGTGGAAATGGTGGAAGTGCCAGAGGTCGTCCGTGAGTTTATGGACGTCTTTCCTGAGGAGGTGACGACTCTACCCCCTCGACGTGATATCGAGTTCGGGATAGACCTGCAGCCCGACTCTCGACCAATCTCGATGGCTCCTTACCGGATGGCACCTTCGGAGCTACGGGAGTTGCAGATACAGATTGGCGACCTGATGAAGAGGGGTTATGTTCGTCCAAGTGCGTCACCGTGGGGTGCTCCAGTCTTGTTTGCAAAGAAGGCAGATGGAGGTCTTAGGCTGTGCATCGACTACAGGAGGTTGAATCAGGTGACGATCAAGAATCGCTACCCTCTCCCAAGGATAGATGATATTTTTGACCAGCTGAAAGGGGCAGGATGGTTCTCGAAGATCGACCTGCGGTCCGGATACCACCAGCTGAGGGTGAGGGATAGTGACGTCCCGAAGACGGCGTTCAGGTGCAGGTATGGGCACTTCGAGTTTGTGGTCATGCCCTTTGGTGTTACGAACGCCCCGGCTGTGTTCATGGGGCTTATGAACTCCATCTTTCAGGAGTACCTGGATCGGTTTGTGGTGGTATTCATCGACGATATCCTGATCTATTCAAGGTCAGAAGAGGACCATGCAGAGCACCTGAGGACAGTTTTGGAAGTCCTCCGACAGCACCAGCTCTACGGGAAGTTGTCAAAGTGCAAGTTCTGGACACGAGAAGTGCACTTCCTTGGGCACGTAGTGTCTGAGCAGGGGGTAGCAGTCGACCCATCAAAGGTTGAGGCAGTTGTTTCTTGGTCAGCACCCAAGAATGTGGCGGAAGTCCGGAGTTTCATCGGACTGGCAGGTTACTACCGGAGATTCGTACCCAGCTTCTCCCGAGTAGCAGCCCCTTTGACGGCTTTGACCAGGAAGGACCAGGTTTTCGTGTGGAGCGAGCAATGCGAGTCGTCCTTCAGCTACCTAAAAGAAAAGCTGGTTAGTGCCCCAATGTTTATATTACCAGAAGAAGGGATGGCCTATGAGGTATTTTGTGATGCTTCAGGACAGGGCCTGGGATGCGTGTTGATGCAGCAACAAGGGGTGATCTCTTACGGGTCCAGGCAGCTACGCCCCCATGAGCGTAACTACGCCACCCATGACCTGGATCTTGCAGCGGTCGTTTTTGCGCTAAAGTTATGGCGGCACTACCTCATCGGGGAATGCTTTGTGGTCTTCACAGATCACAAAAGCTTAAAGTATATCTTCTCCCAGCGGGATTTGAACTTGCGACAACGGAGATGGGTGGAGTTCCTCCAGGACTACGACTTTGAAATCTCTTATACTGAGGGAAAGGGCAATGTGGTGGCCGATGCATTGAGCAGGAGGACGCAGAAGGATGCGGTCTGAGAGTCGGCAAATGCCTGGAAGGCAATGGAGGAGTTGGCTGCCTTACACCTGGATGCGAAGATGGATAGTGGCAGAGGCTGCCTATATCAGATGATAGTGCAATCATCTCTGTTTCGACAAGTGGAGGAGTCTTAGTGGGGAGACCCCGAGTGCGAAGTGATGCGTGATCGGGTTGACCAGGGCGATGCTCCAAGAGAATGGACAGAGGACGGTCAGCACCAGATGCTTTTCCAGAAAAGTTTGTTTGTTCCAAGAGTGATGCGTGGCAAGGTTCTCAGTGAGTTCCACAACTCACCCCTAGCGGTGCACCCATGAGTTACCAAGATGTACCAGGGGATGAAACGGCAGTTCTGGTGGCTCGGAGTTAAGCGAGCGGTGGCAGAATTTGTGGCTAAATGCTTAGTATGTCAGCAAGTGAAGGCTGAACACCGGGTTCCGGGCGGCCTACTGCAGCCTTTAGCTGTTCCCGAGTGGAAGTGGGACGACATATCAATGGATTTCATCACGGGACTACCCAAGGTCCAAGGAGGGTGCGACGCCATCTGGGTGGTGGTGGAAAGATTGACGAAATCGGCTCACTTTCTGGCAATCAGGGAGTCAAGTACTGTGGATGCTCTGGCACGAAAGTACGTGAATGAGGTGGTGCGGTTGCATGGAGTTCCGAGGTCTATAGTCTTGGATAGGGATGCACGGTTTACCTCGCGAATCTGGAGAGGATTGCAGTATGCGTTTGGCACCCAGTTACGCCTTAACACTGCTTTCCATCCCCAGACAGATGGAAAAACGAAGCGAACCATCCATACCTTGGAGGATATGCTACAGGCATGTGTTCTGGACTCAGGAGAGTCATGGGTGCGATACTTGCCTCTAGTAGAGTTTTCCTACTATAATAGCTACCACTCTACCATCGGTATGGCCCCGTTTGAGGCTTTTTACGGGAGGCCATGCCGTTCACCTGTGTGTTGGACCGAAGTAGGAGAGGCAGGAATCCTTGGCCCGGAGGTGGTGCAGAACACGACAGAGAAGATTCAGCTCATACGGGAAAGGATGAAGGCGACCCAGGACCGACAGAAGTCATATGCTAATACAAGGAGAAGGCCCTTGGAGTTTGAGGTTGGGGACCACGTGTTCTTGAAGGTCTCCCCGCGGCGTGGGCAACAGAGGTTCGGCAAGGGGGGTAAGCTTTCCCCCAGATTCGTCGGACCCTTCGAAGTGTTGCGGCGGGTCGGCGAAGTGGCTTATCAGCTAGCGTTACCTCTGCCATTGCTAAGGATACATGATATCTTTCATGTGTCCCAGCTCCGTCATTATCTGCACGATGATTCACACGTCCTTGATTGGGGTGAACTAGACATCTAGGATGACGTAACCTTTGTGAAAAAACCAGTGATGATCGAGGATCGCAAGGAGAAGGTGCTTCGTGGGCGAGCCATTCCCTTGGTTCGTGTGTTGTGGAGACATGGCAGGATAGAAGAGAGTACGTGGGAGAGGGAAGCACAGATGCGTGCCCAATACCCCGGGTTGTTTTGAGCTTTGTTCCTTTTTTACCTGTTGTGGTAGAACGTTTGACTTTTGTCTATGAAATGTATTGGTTTATTTCCTCTGTTGTGTGTGAAAAGCCCCGGCTAAAGGGAAGAGGTAACCCAACCCCTAATCAAGACGCATTAAGGTGGATGTGATTAAACCCGTGCGGGCGAGTCAGTGCCGCCCAAAGAGGATAATATCTTGACATGGGGGAGGGAAACTCCCCAAACCCACATGACCGGGCGGTTTGGCGTGGTATGTTGCTTGGTTCTTGACAGGGGAGTGTTTTTAGTTAGCAGAGGTTCACTCCTAAGAGGTATCTTTCGAAGATGGTTGTTCGGACCCTCTCTTTCCTTATGGTTTTTTGTGATTCTCGAGGACAAGAATCGTTTAAGAGGTATCTGATGTGATGACCCAGACCCCCCTTGGTCCCTTCCTTTGCCAAAATCCGGATCCTTAAGGGGTGCTGATCGGTGAGACCGATCGGTGTGACCGATCGGTGTGACCGATCGGCGGAACCGGCCGACGTCACCCGACCTTGCCAAGTGTTCCAGTAGCGCTCCTTTTTCGCAAATAGGGTTTTAAACCCTATTCTGCCTCGTTTAAGAAAATGTCTTAAAGACCCGAAACACGCACAAAAGTTTTAATTAGATACTGAATCGACTCATGAGTCGGTTTAAACCACCCAACACCTTTAATGATGAGTCAAGACGCGTGGTCAACCCACGACTTCCACGTCTTACGCGGTTTTGCGTTTTCACCTCAACCGTCCCCGGCTCTTATAAATTAAGGGTTAGGCCGTGGTTTCCCCCTTCTTCGATCGTGGCTCTTCTGGTGCATCGGGACCGCCGCATCGTTATCCGTAAAGTTCTGCGCCCCCGGCCTAAACGTCGATCATCTATCAACAAGTAGGGAATTTCTCTCGTCTCTCACCTTTGTGTATCCTGCGGGGTGGGCGTTATTTTTTCTCCTATGGAATTGGTTGAACCGAACCTTAATGAAGATAATAAACGAAGTTCTAAAGAAATAAGGGGAAGGGGTTGTGATCGTTGTTATGATTTATCTTGTGATCATCCTTTTTAGTTGTGCTGGTTCATGTTTTCTGAAAATTGAGGCCGTTGGTGGTCGTTGTATGTGCACTGATGAATCCCCTCGTGATGTTTTAAATGGGTTGCTGAAATTGTGAACTCCTGCTGTGAGATTGGTTAATCACGTATGCCCGGCTGAATAAGTTGAAAGCACCAGGATCAACCCTTCTATGATAACTCCTAGAACACATGTAATTTGAAATCATGGAGTGTGTTAAGTCGTTTAAATCTGAAAATCCCTGACTTGTGTTGGTAGTGGTAGTTGGTTGTTTTCCTTTCGGGCCGATTGCTGGAAATGTGGGAGGGGATGGGATCCCCTGTTCTTTTATACTTTCGGTGGTTGTGACTTTTTATCACAAATTGGGGAGAGATCCTCTGTTGGCAGAACCGGGTGTGAGTGTTTTGGTTGATCCATGCTTTTGAAGCTTTCTTTGGTTATGCTTATGGTAGTTGCCCAGTAGTGCTTAAAATCAATTGAACATTTTAACTGAACGTGAAACAAGAATGGGAAAAATGGGTTTTGTGGGCAAGGGTCGTGAACTGTGACTCGGACACAGTGGTGTTGTGTCCTGTAGGTTGGCTAGGAAAACCTAAGCTTTGGGTGAGTGTTTGTTACCTATATCTATACTTGTAGCTTTGTGTTTCTTATTCGCGACCCACCCAAGTTGAGCACCTAGTGCCGAACACCCCCATTTATGGGGGAAGGGTGTTTTTTCCCAACACTATCCTTAGTGGCTGGTTATTAGCTCCTTTTCTGCTCCCTTTCCCGGATAGCCCAAGTACCTTCGGGCAGGCTGTGATGGCCTGAAGTCCATTATTAGCCCAAGAACCATCGGGCGGGGTGTTGTGGTGGTTGGCCAGGTGTGTGTGGCAGGTGGTTTCCCAAGTGTCTTCGGGATGAGGCCCAGGTGTCTTCGGGCGTGGCGGTGGTTGTTCTGGCCTAGGTGTTTGCAGGCATGGTTACATGTGACAGTTGTGGCCCAGGTGTGTGCGGGCGGGATTCAGCAGTGGGACTGCGTGCGGTTGAGGCCCAGGTGTGTGCGGGCGGGATTTTGGCAGTGGGACTGCGTGTGGTTGTGGCCCAGGTGTGTGCGAGCGGGTGTGGCAGTGGGACTGCGGTGAGAATGACGGGATTGGTCCGATGCGTAGGATGTCTCAATAACCAGTGGGAAAGTGGCGCGGGGTACCCAAACATCGATGTGCTCTTATTACATATATTACTTGACTTGCGTTATTTGGGGAGTGAGCCTTGGTGAGGCCTGGGATGGATAGTTTTCCTTGTTAGGTGTTTGGTTTATCCTTTTTTTTCTCACGGGACTTTAGTACGTTCCCCTACTTGTGCACGAGAGTCTTGGTTTTCCCTACTGAGTGTACTTGTATACTCACCCTACGTATAAAAAACTGCTTTCAGGTTTCCAGGAGGACTTCGGGGATCACGCAGGACCTTACTAGCTCGGACTTTTGGAGCAGTTGCAGTTGTTTCTCTTTTTCTTTTTGGTACTTACCTTGTAGTCACCTTTTTTCACTTTGTGGCTTCCACTTTTGAAACATGCATGTGGGAATGGTTTACTTTTGGATTTACTTTTCTTTCTACCTTGGTGTTGTTGGGTTTTCTTCTCCTTATCTTTCGATCCTATAAAATACAAAGGGTAATGCCTTCCATTGCGAGAATTTTCTATACCCTTAGTGCTAGTCGCCACTCCGGGACCTATTGAAGGCGGGTTTCGGGGGTCATTATCTCTCCTTCAACTTAAATAAGGAAGGGCCTGGCAATCTGCTGACCCTTCCCTCCTTTTGGTGAAGGCGGGTCGTGACAGTCCTTGAGATCAAACTCCTTTATTAGAGGTAGTCATAATTTACACAAATCACCCATTAGGGTGTGTTGTTTGAAATGTAAATAAACACTATGAAATGATAAGAATTTAACCACCCTTTTTAGGGATGTTGAATTTTCCATCATAACCGAGACATTTAAATTGAAATAGATGAAATGGTGTGACATTGTTCTTGGTCCATATACTTGGTTATGTAATAGAATCTTCTTATAAGGTATGTTATATAAGGACCCTTGATTTTCATATATAAACCTCACATATGTTTAGATGAATATTAAATATATTTCATAAGCACATGACTAAAGACCATAATAGTTTAATGTCATTGGAGACTAGAAACAGAATCATCCAATCTCATGAATGATCTTAAACATCTCCCACAATGAACATATCATACAGTACTCCTCTAAGGCATATTGTACATAAATAATTCTTCATAACCTGATGAAGGAAACATTAGAAAGCATGAGATTATATGCTCATCATGGGTAAACATAGGATATATCAATCTATGATCACATAAAAGAATAAGATATGCATAATGGTATGTGATGGTGAATATAATTTATGAAGTTCAAAAACAACCTATCATAGATAATAAAAATGAGTCATGGAATAAAAATTTATCATCTCATAAAACATGGACAATAATTGTGAGAAATCACTATAAATAAAAAATGAACCATAAGATCATGTCATAACAATGTGGAAGAATCATTAATATAAAAAACTATTTCATATTTCAAAGTTAACTAACAAGACCATCAAATGTATTGGATTTGGAATCATCACTAATTTCCAATTGTGGATTAGAACACATTTGTTTCCCATAGTGGATTTTGAACCACCTATTTCCTATAGTGGATCAATCCCATTTATTTTTTCCCATTTTTATCTCAGAAGATATATTAATTTGTCTAATGCATTGGATGAAGATATAGGTCTCACTCATTTCATAAATAAAACCATACTTATGTGTTCCATAATATCATTAAAAAATCATCAAATCATCACATCATAACCCATATAAAGAAAATGGGTTTCATACACATTTCATCAGTTCTCCATAGAATAATACATGAATTATAAATTAGTTTCAATAAAATTTCATTAACAAAAACATTAACCATATAAAAAAATGATAAGGATGGTATCATTCAATCATATCCCCAGTAAAGCATATGTAATGTCAAAGGATTTCATCTTAGATGGAAAATTATTTTGAAATATCATCTTGAACATTTAATGGGGAAAATAGTCTCTTAACTTTGAAAATGTATTTTCAAAACATAAAACATTTTCAAAATCCATTTCATTTAATATAACATTGTAATCATATAAAGGAATATTTAAAAGTCATTTAAAACTTTTCTTGAGGAAAATATAAATTCCATTTTGATGATCACTAAAAATTCGTAAAATATTTTAGAAATAATTTTCATTGAAAATTAACTTTTTAAACTCTTATAGGAGTATTTGAATTTTTTTTGTTCATTATGGGGAAAAATATCTTTCATGTGTCACACTCTAAAACAATGATCCCATTCATATTTTTGGTAAATCCCATACATGACTTATTTTGGAAAATGATAGGGAGCTTCCTTCTTAAACACATTGTAAAAAATCAAAAATGGGTAAGAATGTATTTAATATATCCTTTTATATAATGTTCAAAAAAATTTGAAAACATTTTTAGAAAACATGTATATTGAAGAAAAAAGGTGTTTCAACCGAAGAGAGAAATAAGTAAGATTTTTCTTAAAAAAATTATTTTAAAGTATTTAGTACATAAAGAGGTAAAAATTAATGGAAAAAATTTATTATAATTACATAAATATAGGATAAGTAATATCATGTTTTTATTGATATATGGATTATATTATTTCATCATCAGAAGTATAAACATAAACAATCCCTAAAAATGAAAACATTGTATTATAAAAATTTTACCCCTATGGTAACAATGAATCATAAAAACCATGAATGAATAAAACTAAATAAAACATATAATATCATGAAAATAAATAATTTAATTATATTACATGTAAAAAGTGCTGTATATATACCTCATAAAAAAAGATAGGTGCATAACACGACATATGTCTCAAATATAGAAAATTGAGACAAAAATACCTTACCTCAAGTCTCAAATTCCTTAATACACATTAAAAAATAATGTAAAATAAATATAATATTAATTTAAATCTATTAAAATACCCTAAATATATATATCATACCTTATATAATTTAATTATGGGATTTTATCACCTATTTGTTAACAATTCAATGTTAAATTCATGTTTCGGGTAATAGATGATTTGTTTTTTGTGTATGTTTTGATTAATTATTTTTGGAATTATTAAATTTATCATGGTTAAATAATGTAAATAATTTTAACCTTGATATGAATATCATATATATTAAATATATATGAATTTATTATAATCCATAAAAGTTATATATAGAAAATGAAATACACCATTCATAGAGGCTGTACATCGTACATATGCAAAAAAGTTGTTTCCATTTTATTTAAGGATGAAATGAAAGAAACAAAAATAACATATTAACATTTAAAAATACCTTTTGTTTCATATATATCACATATTTTGATCAATTTTTTCTTAATTACCTTTCATGCAAAGCGTTAGCGAAAAACAAATCACATCCCTTCACAAGGATGTAGTCCACTGTACACATGAACGCCATTATCATATCCACCATAGAATTGAATGAAATAATGTTTATGTGATATCATAAATTTAAAATTTTATTTCCATAAAAATACCACATATATATATTATCCATCATCATTCAAAAACGTGGGAGGATTTTATGGAAAAGGCGTTACATCGTTTCCCAAGGAGGTAGTCTGCTGTACACTTTAGAAATGTTATTATTTCCCATTTGAGGGATGAAGAGATGGATGTAGTTAATTACCATAGTATAATAAAATATCATTATATTTAATATATATATGATATTATATTGTCATTATTTAATAGTATTTTAATTTGGAGGACAAAGAAATAAAATAAAAACACTCCTTGAAAAACCTTACCTCTTCTTTGGGTATCTTCATTGGGTTTGCACCAAAATACTCCCTCTGATGTATTTCAGATCAAAAAAAATATTCTAGTATGATATTAGGGAATTATTTAAGATATTTTTTAGGTATTTTAGGGAAAAAATGGGTTTTGGATGTGTTAAGTGGGGATGAGTGGGGGTGACCTTTTATAAGTGAGGATAATTGAAATCTTGTATTTTTTATTTTATAAAAATGTGTTCCCACGTTTCTCAAATTAAAAAGGCTCCAAAATAGACCATTTTATATCCCAGAATATATAAGATCTAAATATTTCTATAAAATATCATTTTACCCCATATATGTTCAGTTTAACCTTTGTAAACCCCTTTTCACCTTAAGCGAGGTAATTAATTTTTACTGTTTTTAGAATTCATTATGGTAATAAATAAAGTTGAACATGTTAGTAAATAAAAATTATTATAATTCAAAATATGGAATCTATTTTTTATAAATTATATTAACATAAATGATAATAATAAATTCAAAATTAATGTCGTAGATGCGGTGAAAAAGCAGTTTTCCAAAGAGAAAACATCGAAAAGATTAAAAATATTTTAAATAAAAATTCAATATAAAATTGACTCCAATGAACTAAATTAAATTAATTAATATATAATTGAACAAAATTTAATTTTAATACATATTAAAATAAAATGTAACGTTTAAAATCTTTGAATGAAATTTCATTTTTCAATAAAAACAAGTATTTTCATTATTCATCAAAAAATTAACCATTTTAGAAAAATCTGAAAAATCCACCCTATGATAATTTTGACATGTATATTTCAAAAATTATTTATATTTTCTCACATAAATTTTCTAATATTTTTAAAAATTATTTTTTATATTTGTTCAAAAAATGAAATAAAAACATTTTATGAGAAAATAGTGTTTTTAAAACATATAATGACTTTTATAAAAATTAAGTACATTTTATCAATATGTTTTATTTATATAAAAATATTATACATAATAATTCTTATTTATTTATCACTATTCATACCTTTATGTTTAATGGCTAGGTTGTAGTGGTCGAGTTTAAATAATAATATTAATAATATATCATGGTTTGTTAAAACTCTGTCACATGTAACATAAGTTAAATTCATAATTCAGTGTCACACAATCTATTGAATAAATTTAATTGATTCAAAATAATAATAATTCATATAAATGTTGGGTGTTACAGTAATGTTCCCAACATGGATTCCACTAAATTAGTTCCACGAGCCGGGTCACCACATGACCTTAGGCACGCCTCCTCATACGCTAGAGGTTGCCAACTAGAAGTAAGGGTTTGATTAATCACATAGGGAGACTATAAAATATTTATTAGAGTAATCCAAATTAGATAAATAATTATGTAAAATAAATAATAAATAATAATAATAAACATGGATTTCCAAACACTTCCCAAAATTGGGTACAATCCCATAACCAAATAGTAAATATGTTAGATCATGTAATACATTTCCAAGTGTAAGGTAAACCCAAAATAATACATATTAAAGAATCCCCAAAATGTGTTTTTAATCCAAGCCCAGATACCTCACACATACACAACCCATTCCCAAATCAACCCTCTAGTATAGAGAATTTTCCCTTGTCCTGACATGCAACCATGAAATCTGCTCAGGTACCCAATCATGGCCTAACAAATGTGTTTGTATAACTCAGTAGGCCACCACCAATGGTTTCTAAAAAATATCTAGTCTAAACATATAGTTTATTCTTGTAATAAAATTAATAACAAGATAAAAAAAATAAACTAGGTTTTATCAGTTAAAAATAATTACTTAATCCATTTTCATTATTTGTTCCAGGGGTTAGGAATTTTAATCATTTCCACTAAGCCCTATTTCAGTCAACTCAAATGAATAAAGAATATAAGTCATATTCTCTTTCTCACTAGGGAGATATTTCACAAACAATTACATCACACTTAACTTGGAGCCTTAGTCCATGTAATCTAATCCAATGAAACTGTTAGGGGCATAGAGCATCAATCTGACTCTGTAAGACATGAATTCTAGGGGTACAGTTTAGAGCCTCAATCCAGCCCAACCCATGGGCATAGAACCTCAAGTAAATACCCCACATATGACCAAGACATGTTCACAATATTCTTCAATCATAAAACATTTATAAATCATAACCATAACTATTCAACACATTCTACATTTACAAAAAAAGTTTATTTAACACATAGCCATCATTATTACTTAACCCATTTACACATTCTCATTTAGATGCCTTATCCCAATTAACCCATTTATCATTCACATTCCATATCCAATCATCAAAATTTCTATTTTCAATTCATTACTCATTTAACACATTAACATTATACCAAATAAACCCTTATACCAAATAAACAACTAAACACAAATACCATTAGTTTCATTTAATAAATCAAGATAACATGTAAACACATTTATTATGGTATCTATGTCATAATTATTCAATTATACATTTATCATTTCAATTTCCATGTTCAAGGAGTGGCACACCCTATGGATGGATCTTAACCTAGTCAAATCAACCATAATTCATTGTACATGGATCATGAGAGCTTCAATTAAACATTTACCCAATAATTTAAATTTATAACAAATGAGAACCAAAAGGAAAAAAAAAACAACAAATCACAACCACAAACACATAAATAATTAACATGTATATGGGATATAACTTATATAAAACCTTCCTCAGTTTTGAAGATGAATGATCTCTTAACGTTAGCCTTTGATCTAGATTTTAACACCCTTCGAAGCCCCAAACTATACTCCATTGTAAAAATATGGTTTTAGTGATTCAGAAGAATAAGAGAAACTACAAATGACCTAATACAGAAAAAGGAACAAAGGTAAGCATTTGAATCACCTGGAGAATCGATTCATAAACAATGACACCCAAAACAACCTAGAAAGGAAGAAGATCGATCCTTGGGAAGCTTGGGGTATTTTGATTCGTCACTAGGAATGAAAGAGGAATAATGTAAGAGAATATCAAGTTAGAACACTTAAGGACCAAGAGGGAAAAATGGAAAAGTACCACTTTTTAAGTGGCTCATGGTTTGGCTGGATGATTGGCCAAACCACGTACCACCATCTGTCTAAGAGGGAGCCAGACCACAAGGTTACCTAGGGATCCCATATAGTTTGAGAAAATGTGTGATGACAATGCGGTATGGCTCTATCCAATCTTGCATGATTTGTCCTTACCCATTTCATGGTTTCTTTAAGCAATGGACCCCACCTCTAGGAAAACATGATTAGGTCACACAATTACCACTAACCATGTGCCAACCGTGAAACAAGCACTCGATGGCCCTGATTTCCCTTATTTTGTGTACTAAACCGCTATAACACCCCTAAGGCTCTTCATAGAATCTAAATCTTTTTAATTAACCATATTAAAGGTATTTAAACCATAAATGTTAACAAAAAGGTTCCTCAATGAAGTCAAGGATCTTACAACCTCCCCACCTTAGAACGGCTCATCCCCGAGCTGCACTCCCAATCATCACTGAGATTACAAGGTAAAAAGATTAGGCCATTTGGCCAGTATATCCATCTCCATCTCTCAAGATTCTTCTTGAATATTTCTCAAAAAACTATATCCAAAGTCACGATCCTTTCTTGTATGACTTTCTCACTATGATACACAATATGAACCAGATGATCCTCAAATAACGCATCTGATTCAAGATCAACATCATCAACATCAATCAAATGATATTGGTTGGGGTGATACTATAGAAGCTGTGATACTTGAAAAACATAATTAATTCCACTATATAATTGTTGAATATCCAATAAGTATGTATCTAGTATGATCCTCTCTAAAATTTAAAATGGACCCACATACTTGATTGTGCACCTAATCTGTTTTCGAATCAGATGCTGACCCAACCTTGGAAACACCATAAAAAACACACAATCACACACCATAAAATCAAGAGGTCTATGATGCTAAACTGTATATTCCTTATGCCTAATATGATCCATATCCATATGTTTCCAAATAAAATGAAGTTTTTATGATGTATCCTTTCTGAGAATCATCCCCAACAACTCTGATTCTCTAGCCTCCATCCAGCAAATTGATGACCTATATGGTCTTCCTTAGAGAACCTCAAATGACATCATATGAATTGTCACCTGGTAACTATTTTTATAAAACACTCAACATGATTCAAGTTATTCTCACAATATCCACAAAAATATGGTACACATTCCCTCAACATATCCTATAACACCTAAACAATACGCTCTGAATTCCCACCCATTTGTGGGTGGAAAGCTGTTATAAAAAACACCTTGATGCCAAACACCTTCTCTAAACCCTTCCAAAAGAACAAAGTAAAACATAGATCATGATCTGAAACTATTGTTTGTGGAACCCAATGTAACCGCACTATCTACCTAACACACAAATAACCCAATTGGTCATTGTTGATAGTCTCTTGAATCAGTAGAAAATGTTCCACCATGGTCAATTGATACACAACTACCCAAATTTCATCATTTTTACAAGGCATCCTCATAATAAACACTAAAAAATCCATCATCATGTCATCCCATTTTCATTATGAAATGGTAAAAGGATTTTAAAAAATAGTAGGTCACTGATTCATGGATTTCACCAGCTGATAATTATAACATCTAGTCACAAAACTTGCAACCTCATTCTTCATCCCTAGCCACTAATACTATCTTTAAAGATCATGATAAATTTTTTTCTAAACCAGGATGCACTTACCACTTTGAGGCATGAAATCAAACATCAACTCTTCCCACATATAAGTAGGCACGATAACCTGTCCATGAACATAAATGATCTTATCATCACTAATAGTCTAAACAAAAGGAAAATCCACACCTTTAAGGATTTCCCTCAAATCCAAACACTCCAGATCCTCATATTGACTCTCCTTTATCTAGATCAGAAGGGTAGACTCAACTAACAAAGATTAAAATTTCATCTACCCTTGTCCATTCTGGACCTCTAGGTGCATCTTAGAAAACTAAACCATCATCCTCCACTAGGATCTGGATTGCTGAACTACATAGTTTTCAGTCTTTCGGCTCAAAGCATCCAAGAAAATGTTCCCCTTCCAGGAATGTATAGTAGTTCAAAATAAAAGGACTACATGTACTCAAAAAATCTTTTCTATTGATGATTCAAATAACATTGGTAGAAAATATACTTAAGGATTATATGATTGGTATAAAAAATAAAATATTCTCTCAACAAGTAATGTTTCTAATACTTTAAGGAATAAATCACCACAAACAATTCAAGATCACGTGTTGGTTAATATTGTTCATGATTCCTCAAAAATTGTGAACTATAAACCACAACCCGATCATTCTATATAAACCCTATCCCAATCCTAGCCCTAGATGCATCAAAAAACAATGTACAACCTTACTCGGTTCAGATTGGATCAAAATCAGTTCAGTAATAAGCCTATTCTTCAGCCCATGAAAAGCATTCTCAATTTCCCTAGACCATTAAAACTTGATTACCTTCTTGGTTAAACTCAAAAGCGGTGCTTCCAAGGGGGATAATCCTTGATAAAACTTTAATAATAGGTTACTAAAGCTAGAAAAATTTGGATTTAAAAAATTTTCTTGGGATGTTCCCAAGATACAAAAACATTCACTTTCTTTGGGCCCACTGACTCACATGCCTTAGGTATGATGTGACCCAATAAATGGACCTTGTTAATCGAGAAATGAAATTTAGATAGCTTGGTATATAGCCTATTCTCTCTTAGTGTACACAAGATGATGTCAAGATGTTTTTCATGATCGTCTTGAGTCTTGGAGTACACCAAGATGTCATCCAAAAAACGACTAAAAAATGGTATATATCCAGGTGAAAGATTTGGTTTATCAAGACCATATACACTACTTTTGTATTGGTAAACCCAAGATACATCACAAAAAACTCTTATATAACATATCAGCTTATGAAGGTTGCCCATGGTAAATCAGAAGGTATCACACTCAAATGATGATACCATGATCTCAAATCAATCTTGGAGAACATATAAGTACCTCTCAACTGTTCAAAAAGACTATCAATTCATGTAAGAGGGTATCTGTTCTTAACTGTCATTTGATTTAGCTTCTGATAATCAACACACAACCGTAAGGATCCATCAACCTTCTTCGAAAATAGAACTAAAGATCCCCAAGGCAATGTACTTAGACAAATAAAACCCTTGTTCTATAGTTCCTCTAAAGGAGTTTTAATCTCTTGGATTTATGATGGTGACATTCAATATGGTGTAATAAAAACTAGTTCTACCCCTAGAAGAAACTCTATTATGAACTCAATATCTCTATCAGGTGGTAGCTCCATGAAGTATTCAAGAAACACATCCTAAAACTGATCCAACAGAAGAGTAAATAAAATATTATGTACTTCACCATCATTAATAATAAGAAAATCCATTTGGGTCATGAGTTTACCAAACTGTTGACTGACTGTCACTTCATGGACTTCTCAAATATCCTATTACCCATGGTGAACATAGGTATTCCCCTCCATGTATGTGAACATTACCCTATGGAGATAAAAATAAATATGGTCTTAGTACAACACCATCCAATCTAATCCCAATATCAGGTCAAAACCTTACATCTTGAGCACAAACAAGTTCCATAAGAAATGATACCAACCAACTTCATGGGTACACTCCTTAAATATCCAGATATTTTCTTCTCTCAACACTAAAAGTGTATCAATTGATATAACCTCATAGAAATGTTCCACTGCTAGACCAAAAATTCACAAATTGGGTAGATATTGAATAATGTGAGTCACCTGAATCAAATAGAACACTAGAAAGCATGTAATCTACAATAATCATACCTTGAACTATCGATGGACCAGCCTCTTCACCTCCAAAAGCAGGCTGAACTTCATAAATATAACCTATCCATCTACCCTGGGCTCTATTCCGAGTTCCTGGAATTGTAATACCCTACGAATAAGAATGCTCTGGACCTATATTACCACATCCACTACCATGATTGGTACAACTAGTAGATCTCTAAAAGCCTGCCTGATATGGGGTAATTAACCCTTGAATGCACTCTGCAATGGCCTTAGTCCTCTATCATCATGAAAATTTTTAGGGTTCCTACATAACCTCTTCACATTACTTGTTTGGACACATTATCATCACTCAACCGATGTTTGGGGACCCAAACCCCTCATGTGTCCCAGTCTACCACACTGGTATAAAAAACTCAATCACTAGACTGGAAGGATGGTTCTCTTTTTTGACTACTCTGTCCATCACCTACCTGGTGAAAACTCTCTAAGCGATGCAACCTACCATTAGGATCCACATAACTGGATCTCCTAACTGGAACCACTTTTCCACCACCATAAGCCTCCTATATATTTCCTTCTAATATAAGGGTCTGACCCACTACATTAGAAAATCACTTTAAGCCAAGGATATTCACCTGGTACTTGATATTATGTCTAACTCCACCTTGTAAATGTCTCACCATAGTTTTATCATTCCATTCCAATGTTGGGAAAAAGCATTGAAGGTCAGTAAAGTGGCCAAAATAATCCACCACTATCATAGTCCCATGATTCAAACTCATAAACTCTTTAACGTTTCACTTCCTTAAGGTATATGGACAGAAATTTCCCATAATTGTTTCCTAGAAACCCTTCAACTTTATACCCTATGCATGATCAATCTGAACTAATATTTCCCACCAGATCTTTTCTTGACCTCACAACATGTAAGATGCCAACTTGAATCTCTTCTATGGAAGAGTATCTATGTCATTAAAAATAATCTATATGGGCTCTATCCAAAACTCAGCTACCTCAAGTTTACCATCTCTAGTAAAATTCAGAGGGTGTTGTGGTAGAAACTCCCAAGTCATCTAAAAAATACTATACACAACCCACCCTAGGTCCTTTTCAATAATTTTAATAAAACCATAAAATTTATCAAAGAAATTACCCTCTCCACTATTACCCTGGATCACCAGGTTTCATTCTCCACTTCTAGAGGATCATTCTCGGTGATATCCTTGTGTTTCCCAACTAGCACATGTTTTCCTGGTGGAATTTTTATACAATGAAAAACACACATCTCAGAACACACAACATAAAACTTCTACAGTTTTCACAAAAGAAGGCTCTCCACTAGATATAAACTACCAATTCTGTATACAATATCCTCAATGGACATAGTCTCACCTCAATCACTACCCTTATCCATCCCTACCATGGGTCATGATCAACATGGCTAAAATAACTCACACAACCACAAGTCTTTTCATTAAACACCCATTTTACTGTTCTCACTTATAAAACATAAATCTTTCTCTTTTAGGAACATTCCCATATTTAAAAATTATCACAACTAATATTTTTAACTCATTTATAACCATTCATTAGGAACTATTATTTAACCATTCTTTCACATTCTTTCAACACATTCATCATTTAAAAAAAATTTCATTCAGCACATATCCATCACTATGAATTAACCCATTTACAAATTCTAATTTACATGCCTTATCCCAATAAACCCATTTAGGATTAAAATAACTTATTCAGTCAACAAAATTGGCCTTTTCAATCTATTACTCATTTTCCCCATTAACATTACACAAAAAAAACCTTATAACAAGATAATAACTAAAAAATTACCATTAGATCCATTTAATAACCCAAGCTAACATGTCAACGCATTTTTTTGGGCTCAATGTTATAATAATTCAATTATATACTTAACATTTCAATTTCTATGTTCAAGGAGCGGCAGAACCCATGAGCGGCTTTTAACCTAGTAAAATAAACTTAAACACATCCCACTGATATCATGGGGGTTTCAATTAAACATTCACCCAATAATTTTATCATTTCTACCAAGGGAAACCAAAGGTAAACCAAAAAACCACAAATAAAAACCTCATATAAATAAATAAACTACATGACTATGGGATATAACTTATAGACCACCTATCTCATTTCTGAATAAGAACGCTATCTTGACCCTAGACTTTGATTTGGATTTGAACACCCTTTGAAGCCCCAAAATATAATCTACTAGAAAAATAGGGTTTTAGGGATTTAGAAGAATAAGATCATATATTAAATCCCTAATTTGTAAAAAGTCACAAAGAGAAGCGTTGGACTCATATGTACCTCCAATTCACAATCAATGGCACTCTAAATAGTCTATAAATGAAGGTTATTGGTCGTTGGGATGCTTGGGGTGTTTTGGTTAATCACAAGGGATAAAGGAGGAATATTGGTGGATAATTACAAGTTATAAAACTTAAGTATTGAGAGTTAAAAATGGTAAAATCCCACTTTTTAAGGGGCACACGGTTTGGCCATATGGTTGGCCAAATCGTGCGCCAACAGTGCACCACCATCTTTCCAAGAGGGGCCCTAGACACATGGTTACCTAAGGATCCTGAAAGGTTTGAATTTTTTTTCAATTACTGTGTGATATGGCTCTTTACAAAGCCTCACAATTTTTACTTCCCCCATGAATTGTTTATTTAAACCAAGTACTCCACCTCCAGGAAGTCATGGTTAGGGTACATAGTCACTACTAACAGTGAACCAACCATGAAACATGTACTAGATGGACCTAATATCCCTTTTTTCATGTATCGAACCCCTAAAATACCCTCAATCCTCCACGTAGACTTGGGAAAATTTCCATTAACCCTATTAAAGTTATTTAAACAAATTTTAACAAGAACACACATCAAGGAAGTATGGGATCTTAAAGTAATATTATAACCCCCATAAAATTAATTTCTCCCTCAAAATTATCCACTATAAAGAAAAAATATCAGGATACTTCTTCATCATAATTTCATTAGGTTCCCGTATAGATTTTTCAAACTAGTGGTGTCACCACAAAACATTGACCAGGGGAGTGGTCTTGTTTCACAATACATTATCTCTACGATCCATAATTTCGAATATATTTTACTCAGAATAAATATCTTGCTTTAGGGGTATGACCTATGAGTTCAGTAAATGTGAAGGACTAGGTATGTTATTCCTCAGGAAATATACATGGAACAAATCATGAACTTGTGAGAGATTTGGTGGCAGTTCCAAATGAAAATCTACTATCACAATACAATCAAGAATCTTAAAAGGACTAATGCATGTAGGGATTAAATTTTTCTTCTTTGTAAACATAATAATCTTCTTCCATGGAGATATTCTTATGAATACCTTGTCACCATATTCAAATTGTAGATCACACCACTGATTATCATCATATCTTTTCTTCCAACTATGAGATAAATTTATGTGGTTATAAATGTCTCTAACTATCTATATCATTTCTTCAGATTGATCAGGCCCAAATAACTTTCCTTCTATAAAATCATTCCAACATGTTGAAGTTATAAACTTCTTTACATATAAGGAATAAAAAGGATCCATTTTAATTCTCAATTGAAATATATTTTTATAAGAAATCTCAACTAGATAAAGGTGTTGATCCCAACCACCTTTGAAATCCAAAGAACATGATATCAACATATCATCTAGTTTTTGGATTTTTCTCTTAGATTGACCATCTTTTTAAGGATGATATGTTGTGAACAAACATAACTCATTATCAATATCCTATTGAAGACTTCACCAAAACATCATGGTAAACCTAAAATACCAATCAGATACAATATAATGTAATACTCCATGTTATATTACCACTTACTTAATGTAAATTCTTGAATGATAATCAAGATATAAATCTTGTTTTATGGTGATATTGTTTTCTAACATTATAAGCCCATCGATTATAACCCAAATATTGTTATACCCTTTAG
The DNA here is from genome assembly GCA_963277665.1 of Viscum album. NCBI lineage: Eukaryota > Viridiplantae > Streptophyta > Magnoliopsida > Santalales > Viscaceae > Viscum > Viscum album. Next base: position 1,888,575,434 of record OY728160.1, on the reverse strand, counting down.
ATGTTTTGGGGGGTCTAAGAAACATACATGGTTATGTTTTCCCATTTCCATTCTAGTATGGGTAATGGTTTTAAAATACTCTTATAATTTTGTCTCTCAACATTATATTGATGGAATACTAAAAAATGAGATAAAACCTATGCAATATCTCTCTTCATGTTATCCGATCAGAAGTCCTTTTTTAATAACTATACATCTTTGTACTCCTAGGATGAATATAGAATGAAGAACTATGAGTATATACTAATAGATTATTCTATAAATATAATATGTATGGAACACATACATGGTTCCTGAACCTTATCATTCAATCCAAATCAATGGTAAACTCAGAAACATTTCTCAAATTCTTATACAGCTCCACATCTTCCTTCTACGCCTCTTTAATCCTCACATGGATAGATAGTTGAATAGTCATTTGAGAAAGATAATACCATTATACTTCCATTACAATATCTATATAAATTATTTATAAATATATAAATATTGGATCTTTGGTGATCCCTATCATGCATATGCAAGCATGACCCATTCAACTCAAAGCATCACCCACCTTGCTCGCCTTTCTAGGGTGGTAATGTATTGAACAATCATAATCGTTAATCATCTCCTACCATATTATCTGTTTAATATTGAGCACATTCTATGTGAACATATAATTTAATATTTTTTTTATCATTATATATCTCATAACATTCTCCATAAAGACAATTCCTCCATATCATTAATGAAACAATTAGCGCAACTAACTCCAACTCATGAGTTAGGTGGAATTTCTCATAAACCTTCAATTATTGTGAGGGATAATCAATAAATATGAAATTATGTATAATAATTAATACCAATACCTTCTTGGATGGATCAATAAATTTTAAAAAAATTTCCCCACTACATGGAAATGAAAGTACAGGTGCACCAACTAATATTCTCTTCAGTTCTATGAAATTTTTACTCGCATTCATCTATCTAAAGGAGCTTGAATATTTTCTGAGTTAACATGGTGAGTTTATTAGTTATCCATGGAAAATATATATAATTAATCAATAATATCCTTCCAAACCATGGATTATATGGATCTCAGTCCCTATGGTTGGTATGGACCAACATTCAATAACACCAGCCTTTGAAGGATCCACTGAAATACCTTCACATGAGATTTTATATCCCATGAATGGAAATTTTTGATTCAAAAATTCAATCATGGTAAACTATTAATACAATATTCCCTTATTTAGGATCCTTATAACTTTACACAAATGATATTTATGACATTAATTTTTATTTGAGTATATAAGAATATCATCAATAATGACTACCATAATCTGATCAAAGTAATATCTAAAAACTATATTCATTAAATCTTTAAATTTGTAAAGGGAATTTGTATTAACAAATAGAATCACTATAAATTCACAGTGTCCATAACTCATATGAAATGAAATATTAGGTCTATATTCACTCTCAAACCTCAATAGATACTACCCAGATCAAAGATCAATCTTAAAAAAGTATTCATCTCCTCCCTATTGATCAAACAAATCATCTATATGGGATATAAGATACTTGTTCTTGATTATTATCTTGTTATGTTCTCGATAATCAATGCAATGGCATATTGATACATCTTTATTTCTAATAAATATAATTGGTTAAACCTACGGTAAAACATTAGGTATTATAAATCCCTTATAAAAAATCTCCTATAGTTTCTTCTCTAATTCTTGCAACTCAATAAGGGTAATTATATATATATTCTTAAAAATAATCACAACACCACGTATGAGTTACATTTTGAACTCAACTTTATAAATTAGTAAAACACCTGAAAATTCTTATGGAAAGGCTTTAACAAATTCATGAACTATAGGAATGTCTTCTTTTTTTGATTTTCTCCGCAGCCAAGTGATACACAGAGCCATCATGGATAAAAACTTAAACACCCAAGGTTGATGTAATTTAAATTTGAAGTTTTTACTCATCCTCATAATGATAATTGAGCATGGGTTCATTCAGAATACAAATTGTGAGTTCCCTTCCCCAGAAATTAATATGGGTTTCATATAAAGAATGAAAATAAATGCCTTGAATCACATAAAATTAAAATTAAGGGAGAATAATATTATTTACATGAATAAATTTCCCACAAAATTCAATCAGAGTGGAAATATAGACTTTTGGTGTGACCATATTACCATTATGATTTTTCAAAGGTAACTCAATATAAAGTAGTGGAGATAGAAATTCAATAACCTTTAAAAATTCCTTATATACAAAAGAGTGGGTAAATCTAGAATGAAATAATATATTAACTACATTAGAGTGGATGATATGTGTACATTTCATGAAAAAATTATTCTAACCCACATTGGAAGTCACGATCACATGATATTTCCATTTTTCTTTAGGATTTGGAGGATATTGATTATGATAATAAAATAGATTACAATTCAATAAATGTTTGGCATAATGTTGATAATTATTTCATATGAAGTTTTGGAGCATGGGTGGTGTATTAGTTATCATCCTCTTCTACTTCAATTAATTTACCAACCCATTAATCAAATTTTGATAGTCATGGGATTTATGACCCACCTTTATAAATTTAAAGAAGCTCATAGTTCCCTTTAATAAATTCAAATTATGATTCTTCCCACATTTATGGAAAGAAAATAGATGAAATTTCTATCCACCATGTGATTTATTTGAGATTTCAGGGGACTCAATGTTCCTTTTATTATTAATGCCATGGGAATGGTGGTAATATCCAATTTACATGTCTATATTGAGATCACAATGAATGAATTATTCATAGAAACTAATTCTTCTTATAGATAATTCTTTTCAGAGTCTTGGGTTTAATCCACCAAAGAATCAATCATTTTTTCTTTCGAGACTAATGATTAATCCAAAAGTGTACCTTGAATGTTTTTTAAAATTATATTCATAAGTACCTATAGATTCATTATCCCTCATATTAAGCTCAAGGAATTTCGTATCTATCCTTTTATATAGAATAGGGGGGAATTACTTACAGAAAAATTTCCTCCTAAACTCATCCCATTCCATGGAGTAAATTTATTACTCTTGACTCTTATTCTTAATATGTTACCACCATTGATCTGATTCACCTTCAAAATGATAAAAAACTAAGACAATATCTTCTTATTATGAGTATTGTAGAATAGAAAGTATTTTTTCAATTATGCTGATCCATCAATAAACTACTATTGGATCTTATGAAACACTAAAAGAATGTGGATGTTGTCTCAAGAAGGATTCAAAATAAATTTCATTCCCTTATTGGATCCTTTAGAAAATCAACATGGTTAATGTCTTGATAATGTTTTTGAGAAGATAAATAGGGGTTTTCATCCCATATTCTATATAATTTGGTTACCTAGGTGGAAAATAATTTCATTTCCCATGACATTCAGTAGTAACAACATTCTTTTGGGTTCCTTCCATTGATTGAAACCAAAAATAATAATGTCATAAACACTAATCATAGTGTAAAACAACATAATTATGAAAAATAATTTTCAAGATATCTAAATTATAACACCTTATTTAAAATATATGGAACATTAGGATAAACCTATATCATTCATGTTAAGTATTTAAATCCTTCACAGTGGTTATTATTGAGTTTGTGAATTTCGAAAGCATATCCCCTGGGAGTTTTAACTAGAAGTGTAGCAAGGACCATTATTATGCAGAAGATAATGATAAATTCTAGATAAATGTTACCTTTTAAAAGTTATCACAATTGGGTACCTATTTTCCAAAGCCACATTCAACTGTATTATCTAGACCAGGAGGTAATTTCTTAAAAACAACTCACTCTATCCTTTACCAAAATTCCATGTCATTTTCCTATACTTTAGCTCATCATTTGACATGCCATTAGACATATCCCAAGAAATATCCATAAAAATATATCTAGGGATCTCACTAATGTTTTCTCATCATAGTTTCCAAATATTAACTAATCCACTCATATGATACCAACTATAAGAACTCAATAAATTCATAAATAAATATCACATATTTTTAGATGAATATTCAATATATTTCATCAATACACACTCAAGGACCATTATATTTTAGTGTCTTTTGATGCTAGAAACACAATATTATTATTTTATAAAATATCTTAAACATATATCACTATGATCTTCTCACATAGTACTCCTCTTAGGCATACCATACCTAAACCTTTCTACACAACTTAGAGAATAGAACATAAGAAATGTTGATCTCAAATTATCAGTAATGGTAAACATAGGATATAAAAATATATGATCATATACAATATTTTTATAATAATAAGGATATGTGATCATGAACATAACATATAAAGTTCATAAATAACCTATCACATATCATATATATGATTAATGGTGTAAAAATTTATTATATCATAAATTATGGACCATAAGAGTTATAAATCATCATAAATAAATCATGAATCATAAGATCATGTCTTAAAAGTATGGAACCATCCTAAATATAAAAAAACCATTTAATATTTCATGGTTAAATTAAAATACCATAATAACAGTGGATTTGGACTCATCACTAATTTTCCATTGGGGACTAGGAAACACATGTTTCCCATAGTGGATCAGGACTCACTTGTTCCCCATAGTAGATCAAGCCCTTTTCTTGTTTCAGATTGTTATCTAATGGAATATAAATATTTACCCAATTTATTTGAGGAAGATATAGGTCCCATCCATACCATAATGAAATAAATATTTATTTATTCCATAATATCATTAAAAATAAATTTTATCATGACATCATAACCTTTGTAAATAAAATGGGTTTCATAGACGTTTTTTGAATTCAACATATCATAACCTATGGAAAATGATTAGGTTTGGTAAACATTTAAACAATATAAAAAATATACCATACAGATAAATAATAAGGATAAAATCATTTTATATTATCCTTAGTAATGAATTAGTAATATCAAATGATGTAATATTAGATGAATAATGATTTTTAATGATCACTAGGAATATTTCTCAAGGAAAATAACATTTCCACATTGAAAGTCAATAAAAATCATAAAATATTTTCAAAATAATTTTCATTGAAAAAAACCTTGGAAAATCCTAGAGGACTCTTCAAAGTAATGATTCCATAATGATAGAGGAAAATATATTTCATGTCATACACATTAAAATAATTATTCCTTTTATCTTTTTGGTAAAATCCAAAAGGTCATTGTTTGGAAAACGATATAAAGATTAATTTTTATTTAAAAAAAAGTAAAATATGGGTCATAATGTCTTTAATATACCATTTGGATAATGTTAAAACACATTTTAAAACATTTCTATTCAATGTGGATATGTAAGAGAAAAAAATTGTTTTTGACCAAAGAGAGAAATAAAGAGGGTTGTTCTTAAATAAATTATTTTGAACTATTGACTAAATAAAGAGAATAAAATTAAGTTAAAACGTATATTATAAAGAAATAACTAAATTATAAGAAATATCATGTGTTTCTTCAGATATGTATCATAATATTTCATCATTAGTTTCATAAACATAAACAATCTCACTAAATGATGAGATTTTATTATAAAACCCTTACCACTTTGGTGACATTGAAATGTAAGAACCATAAAATAATAATATTAATTGAAACATAAAATATCATGATAATAAATAATTTTAGGGTATTTCATGAAAATTTTATTTATATACAACTCATAAATGATGATAGGTGCATAATTAAACATTTGTCTCAAAGATGATGAATTGATAGAAAAAATCCCTTACCTAAAGTCTATACATCCTTTATACATGTTTAAAACTCATGTAGAATAAATTCAAATTTATTATAAATATATAATATAATATTATTTATATATATCATACCATATATGTTTTACTTATGACATTTTATTACCCATTTATTAACAATTCCATGATAAAGTAATGTTTTGGGTAACAACTATTTTGTTTTTCATGTATGTTTTTATTTGGTATTTTCAGTTATCCTAATTTGATAATGGTAACATAGTATAATGAATTTTAAAAATTATATAAATATAATATATATTCATTATATATGTGTTTATATTGATCTATAAATGTTATGGATAGAAAATGAAATTCATTATTTAAGGAGATGGTAGGCCGTACATATGCATGAACACTATTCAAATGTTCTCAATTTGTGAAATGAAATAAAGGTAAATAATATAATACCATTATAATATCATTTTAATTTCAAATATATCACATAAATTCATTAAATTTACCCTAATTACTTTCCATTCAATGAATTTTGGAAAAAAATGCATTGCTTCGTGAGGCGGTAGTCCTCCAAACACACGAACAATGTTATCGTATCCACTATGGAATGGAAATTACGATGGTATATGTCATATAATAATTTAAAAAGAATATTTATGTTAAAAATTTCAAATATATACATTATATTTATCACAATACCTGAGGTGTTGATGGAAAATGTGTCACATCAGTTCACGAGGTGGTAGTCTTCCATACACGCAAGGGACCTTATCATTTCCCATTTGAGGTAAGAGTAGATTTATATAGCTAATTACCATAGTATAATAATATCTCATAATATGTAAGATAAAAATTTTACTATATTATCATGGTTTAATAATATTTGAAAGTGGTGGAGTAAGAAATAAAATAAAAATTCTCATTGAATAATGTTACCTCTTCTTCGGGTAAACTCCTTGGGTTTTCACCAAAATACTTGTTATGTTGGATTTATAATAAAACTATGAATCTTATGTTTAGATGGGTGATTTAAGTAAAATTATTGGTATGACACTTTTTGAACCAATTGGTTATGGCAGTGAGAATAAGGGAAGATAGGGGTGTCCTTTTTAAGGGATATTAGCGGCACACTTGTAATTTTTGGAAAAGAAATGGTGCACACATATTTTTACATGAAAAAAGGATCCAAAATGATCCAATATAAAATATATATGAGATAATGTAGAATTATGTCCATTAAATTGATTTTTTACAAGTTTATAGGTTATTTTTTGGTTATCTAGTTTACTACCCCCCGGTAAACCAATTTTCACCTTAACCGTGGTAAATAATTTTTTCTATTTTTACTATTCTATATGGTCAAATATAAAGTTTAACTTATTAGATAATATAAATTAGTTTTATTCCAAATATTTAATCAATTTTTACAAATTAAATTCATATAAGTTAAAAATTTTAATTTAATATTAATCCTACAGACATAATGAAAAAGTGTTTTTCCAAAGATAAAAGTTTCAAATATTTAAAATGTTTTTATATAAATATTTTATATGAAATTGGTTAAAATAAAATAAATTTAATTTATAGACATATAATTGAAATGATTCTAATTTTTAAAAAATAAAAAAAAAAATAAAATTTAGCTTTTATATTATTTTAAGGAAAAGTTATTTTTCAATAAAAACTAGTATTTTTCACTATTCATTGATTTTTTTTAAAAAAATCCCATAAATTAACTATTAGAAAATTGTGACATTTTGATTTTTAAATTGATGTTTATTTGGTCAAATAAATTTTCTATAAGTGGTATAAATTAAATTTAATTTATTTTCACTTAATAAAATAAAACATTTTTCCTGAAAATATTATGTTCGAAGCATATTAATAATTTTCTGAAAATTAAGTACTTTTTATCAATATTTTCAATTAATATAAAATCATTTTACATAATATTTAAAAATTAGTTATTAATATTCATACCACTATGTATAATGGATATGTTATAGCAATTGTATTTAAATGATAATATTAATAATATATCATGGTTTGTTAATTCTTGGTGTTTTGTGTAATTCAAGCTAAACATGGTGTTTCATATCATGAAAGCTAACAAATAAATTTAATTTATTATAAAAATTCATAAAAAATAGGGGTAGTTACATGCTAGTATTATATGTTATTAATGAAATGGATAAATGAGATAAATGGAAGGTGAATGACATAACCATGTAACACATATCGTGTTTAAATATAAAGAGTGACTATGCCTATCATTAATAAAATGGATAATGGATTATTATTATCAGAAAAGGAATTACTCATTTGTTGATAGGGAATGTGTTGAAAATTTCTCTCCACTAACATGTCTCTCCTTGGATAAAAAAATTATAAATAGTTATCCTTATACTTGAATATTACATTAGGTATGATTCCCCTTCTCTTTAGATAGGATGTTATACATTGTAATTACTAACCTTGTAATAGGTGAAGATATGATGATCCCAGAACCACATGAATTGAAATGATATATATCCTATTATACCCAACATAAATTCCACCAATAACGTGTTTCTAGCACTCAAGTAGAACATTAATGGGTTGTATGCCAAGGGTAATCCCATTTGGAATTATAATTGACCATTAAAGTCATACATTCCATGAAATCTCTATGTTCCTTTAACTAATTATTTTATATGGATGCATTGAATATATTTCATGGGTCCCAGTCATAATTATACATACTCACATACTTATATAGTATTATGATGTCACTTTTTTAGACACATTCAAGCTTAGGCCGAACCAGGTAGCATCAGACGGGCATCCCATGTAGAACCTAGATTGAAAATGTTTATTTATTTATTTTCATTATTCATTACTCATTCACAATGGTTAATGATATATTTACTAATTGGATAGTTATAGACACTTTTGGTGGTGACCTATTGAGTTTATCTCACATGGTGTTTGTGTAGACGATTGGTTCCTAGAATGACTTCATGGTTGCTTGTAGGGAAAAGGGGGTCACAACTATCTTTTGAAACATTATTTTCTATATTGGTATGGAGTATGGGAGTAGAGGACCAGTCATATTTTCATGATTCTATTGAAGATATATTTTGGAATTTTTTTCATTTTTGTATAACATGTTGTATATTCCTTTTATATTTTACGCTTATATTCTTATTTTTTGTATATAATACTCATATGACATCATCTATGTATGAAACTACTTATGGAATTTGATTATTATTATCATCTAGATTCTTACTTCCATCGTTTTATATTATTACATTATATCTTGATACTTTCATCCTAGACCGTTACTGCTAGTTGGCAGCCTCTAGTATATTAAGAGGCATGCTTTAGGACATGTGGCTCTTAGGTTTGGTTACATATCAGAGAACTAGACCCTATAGTTCACATTTTGTATGAGTCATGCTTTGGAAAAAAATATTTACTAAATTAATCATGATAATCCCAAACACTATCTTGTAAAAAGACTCTTCAATATCTCATTAAGTTCCTTTTCTCCCAGTTTTTTTATTACCAGCTCAAACCAATCTAAAATTTTTCCTCACAACTAAATATATAATAACATCATATTTTCAGATAATAAAAAAATGCACTAGTTTGGATGCCACTTTGTCAATATATTGAGATCATATTCCTCAACTAGTGTGTTTTTATTATTAAAATGTTAGAAGGAATCTGATCATGGGGGATGAAATTGGTAGAGAATGAGGGCATATCCCCTTATGATGAGATTACAATAAATATTTATAGAGATGATACAAAAATAAAGGATGATACTCTCTCTGGGTTCCTCTTTTATTTCCAAAACATATGCTCCAATGTTTCCTTCCTTCCATGTGTGAAAAACCTTGTTGTCTTGATCAATGATCATCCTACACTTTTGCATTTAATAAGCCAACTCCCAAGGAGGGATGATCTTCCCAAAAATAATAGAAAGTACAAGTAGTTTTTTCTAGTATCTCTCTAAACACTTTTCCTCTTTTTCTTCCTTATTTATTAATCTAGTTCTATGATATATGGTAATAATATAATAGGCCATCAAACTCGATTTTCATTCATCTTATCTTATTCCATCTTGACATAGATAATTTATTATCAAATTATTATTGGAATATCCTACATTGATACTCATATTATCAGTTTCTTTAGACATTATTTGATACATTGAAATATCAAGGAATAAATTATATGGTTCTCAATTCCTCCGTTTATTCACTAATTTTTTTATTTTTAAATTTACAACTACATTAATATATTTTTATACTTGAATAAGAAAATATCAGTAAATTATTAGTAGTGTGAACTTATCCATAATTCAGAGTGTTTAAATTTTCAATAATAGATTTAGAATATCAATTAATAAAGACCATATCTCTATATATTTTTTATAAAACAATTATTTATTAAAATGAAATGAGTTATCATACAGGTTTTAAGATACCCCCTTTTCCAAGAATGTCCCTCTTTGTGTTTTTCATTGAACCTCTATTGGTTGAGTCTTGTTCGGAGATAGAGAGTCTTTATTGGGGAAAATAACCTAAATTTCAAGGATGTATTCTTGTCTTAATTAATGGAGTTATGGTAAAAATATTCTAAATGGGTCTATGATGGATTCCAGTGATTTTGGATGACTTCATAGGTGGTTTGGGCTCTTTTGAAAAAGCTAGGATGATACTTGTTCACTAGACAAGTACATGCCATGTATATGTCACATGAAAAGTAACTTCCACAAAAAGTAGGTTACGAAATGGTTCATGATGTGAACCAGTTACATGTCATGAACCAAATTAAAATCATGTAAATGTTGATCGGGAGAAATATAAACCCAAGGTGACGGGTTTTTTGTGTATCCCTTTAGGATGAAATACGTGACGTGTAAATGGATCACACACCATGTAATTATCATAAGAAGTGGTTTTAAGTGTCATAATATTCCATTTTATCATTACACTATTTTTTACATACCTCTTCTTAATACCTAGGTGGCTCTCGATGATTTCATAACCTTTTAACTCCGTAGTTTGGTGTCTGATCCATAATAGGTCTCTTTTCTTAGGTCTTCTTCGTTATTCCTCTTTCTTACATCAAATTAGTGATTTATTTTGATCTACATAATAAAATCACATTTATCTTGTTTCCATGTGATATATTTTCCTTATTTTGAACATATATTCCCCCATTGATGTTGGCGATTCCTATTGTAAGTGTTACTAAATCACTTGATAAAGGTAGGGGGTCTATACCTAACCCTATGGTCTATTTAATTTTTATGTATATGAAATATTTTTATTAAAATTGAATAACATTAACTATAATTAATTTATTCATGGATTAATAGTAAATAATTGATTGGAATATTGGTATAATCTATTTTGATTCAATTGTTAATGTGGTCTGTCTTATGGCTACCCATTCGATGAGAAAAAAATTGAGTTATAAGAACTTTTATAATGGTTTAAAGTTTATTTACCATGGAAGGATAATCAAAAAATTTCTTAATAAAGATTATACTTGGATATGAATTTGTTTCTTGAAATGGCTGTCTTGTTAATAGTTTAATACCAACTTGATAAATTAAAGGGGTAATTGAAATTTTAAGGGAAATTTGCAGAATTAACCATTGTGGATTATGATGTGATATCCTTACTGTTATAACTTTTTTGTGTTAACATATTTTTATTCTTTTATTTAGTGGTCTCTATCGAGTCGCATGCTATAATTCTTATATTGAGAAGGCTCTACCCAATACAATGCTATATTTCTTATATTGAGGGGGACCTGCCCAATCCCATGCTATAATGGTTATATTGAGCGGGCGCTGCCCAATCCCATGCTCTAATTCTTATATTGAGCAGGCTCTGCCCATTCCCATGCTGTAATTATTATATTTAACAAGAACTTTCTAATCCCATGATGAAATCATTATATAGTATTCTTGGACCAAATTTTTGTGATTTTTCCATGGATATATTTTTTTTTGGTCAAAATGGTTGTGCTACATACTTAGATACATTCCCGCATGGTGATAAATCAAGTTGATTGATATATTATATTTATTTATTAATTAGTATACCTTTTTATTGATTTATTACATACACTTATTATTAGACTAGATTTGTTTATAAATGGTGGTGTAAACCTACTATGTTTTACTCACACCCTATCTGGGTCACCATATGATACCAAATCATATTACATTGATATATGTTTGGATAATGTTAAAGAAACTTGTTGGTGTTTTTTATTTCTTTTTGGATGGGCTGGAGTTGGATATGGGTCCGACATAGGTTTTTGGACTGAGTAATTTTGGGATTATTTTGTGTCATATGATTCTATTATTTGTATTTTTTTATGTTTTACATATAGATACATCTCTTATTATCATTACATGATTCATCATTATTGGTTTACTGGTTCCTCCTTTTATTTCTCAGTTTTATTATATAGTGTTTCCATTTTTTTCATCACTCTTATATTTATTATTATGGATTATTTTTCTTTATTATAATCAATACTAGGGGGTATAGTCTCTCCACTATACATATAACTCCCCTGTTTCTAGTCGGTATCCTCTATAATATGTGAAGGTTCACTTGAGGTCTCATAACTAACTCATTCCGGCCACATTAGAGAGTACAAGATTGGGGGATACTACAATGTGGTATCAGAGGATAAAAGTTATTATTTTATGTTTCATTATTATTTGGGAAAGGTAAAATGGAGAGTATGATGTTTCAAGACTTGGTAATGGTCTTGTACATGGGATTAGCTTACCCATGTACAGGGGAAAACTCAATTTCTTTAGAATGGGAATGTTATTTACGCAATTTTCTTGATACAGTTGATGTCATTTCCCTGAGGGTGATTCAAATGTTGTGTGATTTTGTTATTTTTCGATGTTATTATTTATTTTGATTTATACTTGTAGAATAGTATGATGTGAGATGAGTATGCATGAATCATGATAGGCACATATGGATATATACTAAAATGAATTGTTCATGATAGGGAAATATTTATAGAAAATGTTATATAATTTATTATATAAACTATGATATGAGGTACCATTTATATCTGATGAACAAAATTAAATGGATTGTTATGTCATGATAAAATACTTGTAATCCAAGTTTAGATAGACTAAGAGCTGTGGTTCTCTGTTTTTGTCACCTATTGAGGATTACCATGTTCTTATTTCCAATGTTCTAAGGAGTGTGTTTTTCTTTTGGATAAAATACCTCCTCCTCATCTTCTTTTTGAGAGTTAGGAGAGTAGAAACTATCACACTCCAAATGCAACTGAATTGTAGATTCCTATGGATCATGAGGATCATATGGATGTTCATCTTTGCGAATATTCTTGAGGGTTATGTGATCCATGGAATGGGATATTGTTCGCATGGTTACTCTAATGTCCAAGTTGATGATCAAGTTTTAGCTACAACATCTTTCTACATTCACTGGGGATGGAAGCCCCCATGCATCTGAGTTCTGGATTGATTTATTCTAGACGATCTTCATGCACCTTGAGACACCTTCTTATAAAATGGAGAATCTTGTAGTGTATATGCTTTGTGGACATGCTAAGTGTTATTGTGATATTCTAGAGCATGATGGGTAGTAGGAGGAGTTACCATGGGTGGGAATTTATGAAAATTTCTATATCCAGTTCTATCTAGATACATTAAGGAATGATAAGGCTCTAAAATTAAAAAATTTGACATAGAAAGGCATATTAGTGATCAACTGCACCGAATGTTTCACCGACATGAAAAAATTTGTTCTATATTTAGCTACTGATGAGATCTCCAGTGTTATACATTTTCAGGATAGGATTTTCTAATATATTAGGATGCAGGTGAACATTTTGTCTCTATGCATATTTTCAGACACGATGAATTAGGAACTCATCATAGAAGTGAATCTTAGAGAGAACACAAAAAAGGATAATGCTATTTTAGCATGGAAAACAGGAAGCTCTTATTCTAGTGGTAATAAGTGTTGTTATGAAAGTTTCTACTAATGAACTAGTGGGAAGAGAAGATAGGGATGTGGGTAGCTATCTTAGGAATGTGTTCTGTTATAGTGTTATCTTTTTGTAAAATTGGGCCAAAAGTGACCTCAGTGTTTTCATCCCTCTTTGGAGTGTCATGCTTTAGGAAGGATCAACCATCTTCAGAAGTTTTTTAAAAACTTCTCACATTATAGTAATGGTATGGGATAAATAAAGGTAAAATGTATTTGAAGGTCTTAGATACTCCTTAGTAGACAACTAGTTGGAGTTACATAGGTTATTTTAGTTAAGGCAGGGGATGTGGAATCCTAGTGTATGAATGATAGTACCAGGATAATATTGATTATTATTAGGGGATATCTACACTTCCATCTTCATAAGGAGGTGTCAATTATCACTAGGGTGAGTGGGTTCTTTAGTCTGGTCATATAGGACCAATTCAATGCAAGTTATATTACTTCATATCTCAAATAAAAATAATTAGTATAGATAATGGTGGATTGAATTAGGAATATTTTCCACCAGTGATATACCATTTTTAGGACGTCTTTCCTGATTAGTTATACCAGTTACCACCTAAGAAGGAGAAATATTTAAAAATCTAGTCAGTTCCATGAGTAGAGCGAGTTTCTATCCCACATTATAGAATGGAATTATAAGATCTTCAAGAGTTGAAATTTCAGTTGGAAGATCTTCAATATAATTGTTTCATATAACCTAGTATGTCTCTAGGGGGTTCTCTATTTCTTTTAACCAAGAATATTGATGGGAGATTGCGATTCTATGTAAATTAACAAATATTTATCCAAATAATGGTTAAGAAATAGTATCCCATTCTGTGTATTAATGATCTCTTCGATTAGTTTAGAGGTGTTAAGATATTCTACAATATTGATTTGAGATCAGGATATAACTAGTTTAGGGTGATAATTTCAGACATTCCATGAACTTATTTTAGGAGTAGGAATGGATTTTTGAGTTTGTAGTGGTTTATTTTGGTTTGACCAATGCATCGATAATATTCATGGCCTTGATGAATACGATATTTCATCATTTTTTCGACTAGTTTTTGGTTGTTTTTTTGTGGACATATTAGTGTACTCCCATTTAGAAAATGATAAGGGAAAACATCCTAAAATCTTCTTGAGTACATTGATAGATCATCAGCTTTATGCCAAGATAACCAAATATAGTTTCTGGATTGATAAAATTCACTTCTTAGGCCATGCCATCTTAGAGGCAATAGTATTAGTGGACCAATAGAAAGTTGTATATGTGGTATATTGGGAATTTTATAATAATTTATTTGATATTTAGAGATCTATGGGTTTGGAATTTTATTATCAATGCTTTATCTCAGACTTAACCCATTTGGAAGCACTGATTTTAGGTTTGACCAGGAAGGGAGTGATGTTTTTTTGGTCACACACTTATGATAGTTCATTTAAGAAGATGGAAGGTAGGATGACCTCATCACCTATCCTCACTTTACTTACACCAGGTAAAGCATATACCATGTTGTGTGACGCATCTATAGTTAGACTCAGAGGAGTTCTGATGTTAGATAATTTAGTGGTTTCTTATGTCCCTAGAAAATATAGACTACATGAGTGGAATTACCCTACCAATGATCTGGAGTTGGCTATGGTGATACTTCCCTTGAGTTGATGGAGAGATATTATCATGGGTGAGAGGTTTGTGGTACACATATACCACAAGAGCCTCTAGTACATCATTTCTCAGTGGGACCTAAACCTTTGGTAGATGAGTTGGGTTTAGTATCTGTAGTTTTTTTACTTTGAGTTGGCTTATACACCGGGAAAGGGAAATTTAGTTGTTGATTATTTTATTCGGAATATAAAGAAGAAGGTAATGCGAGAGTCTTATAACCAGTTATGGATGTTTTCACACTTTGAATACATGCATATAAATGTTTAGGAGTCCCATAAATGGGTATCTTTTACTTCACCACTTTTTATACCTCTACTTTTGGTCTGGATCAAGACAAATTGGTTATATGATATGTAGGGATTATTTTTGAGAGATGACTTATATGGTGGGGAGACACTATCATAAGGTATATTTACTATAGAAATTATATACTTTTTGATGGCCATGTATGGGTTCTTATGGGCTTGTGTAAGGAGGTGATTAGATATTTTCATACTACTAGAAGGTTGGTATATCCTAGGTTGACAAAGATGAATCATGATCTCCATAGCTAGTACTGGTGGTCAGAAATGAAGAAAGACGTAGATGGATTTTTGGGGATATGTTTCACTTATATGAAGGTGAATTATAAGAATCATAGGCTATATGATATGTTATAGCCTCTACCTAATACAGAGTGAAAATGTGAAGATGTCACTATGGATTTTTTGATAGGATTACCCAGGAAACCTCATAAGAACGATGTAGTACGGGTGATAGTTGATCAAATGAGAAAGTTATCCCACTTATTACCTATCTGGGAGACCTTTAATATTGATAAAATCAGTTTTATCTACATGTAACACCCCAATATTTCATGGTACGCTTCTTTTTAAACAATTCAATGGCTCGCGTTGTATGCAACCCTGAGTTCAAGCACACCACAACCTATCAAAGTTTCCATTTAAAAAGTAGTTATGAATAGTATTAAACACATTGTGAAATTTTTTAAAATTTATTTTTCAAAATATACTTCATTTTTAATTATTAATATCAACACTATTTTAGGGTGAAATTTTGGTAATTTTCTAAAAAGTTTCAATTTTTTATGAATAGTGAAAAATACTGCATTTCAATTCAAAGCTGTATTTTCATCTAATTTATTTATATAGTTAGATTTTATTTTTAATTGGTTTTAAATTTTAATTGAATTAATATTATGTTATTTAATCCAATTATGGTCATTGTAATTAATTTCAAATTTAAATTATACATAAACACATGTCAATATTTTGATAGTTTTTACTTCTTAAAAACCCGCTTTCTGGTTTTGACAACGTGAATTAATTTTAAATTAATTACTAAAACTTATGTGTTTTGAATTTGTAAAAATGGATTCCATATTTTTAATTAGAGGATCCAAATTGTGTATATATGTACCTTTTATTTTTGGACATTATGAATAGTACCTTCAGTAATTATTTTTACTTACCATGGTTGAAGGATAAATCTGGTAAATAAGGGTAAAAAATAATACTATAATAATATTAAACTACACTAAAACATGTCCTAATACTATTTTATGAGATATTTACAACCATATTAATCTTTGGGTCGATTTTGGGACCCCATGGGGCCACTTGGGTGTGATAATGACATGTTATAGGAATTAATTTAAAGTAAAGAGAAATACATCATAATCATGTATCTTTTACTAAATTTTTTTTAATATATGGTTATTTAACTGATATATTTGAATATAAATAGTCATTAAAAATATAAAAATATTTAATATATCATGATATTTTATTTATAATTTTTAAACATTAAATAAATAAATTTATTTATGACACAATGATGATGCAGTGATTACCTTAGTAATGAAAGATTCAAATAAATGATTTTATAAATATTAAAATAAATAAAATTTGAATTTTTTTATGAAATAACTAATTTTATAGACTATATTGACATATTATATTTGAGTTAATTCCTTTTTTCTAAGTAATCAAGTTTTCATGACTTTAAAAACAATAAATTACTATGTAGTGTCAAAATTGACATAGATGAGTTTCTAAAAAAAATACTATTTTATTAAATGATATAGTAGTCCTAAAAATATATTATTAGTATAAATGAATTATATGATTTTAAAAATGTCATTAATAATATAATTTTGTTTTTATTGGTATTTTATAGTAACTATAGTAACCATATATTATGAAAATACAAGAAGACATGGTAAGAGTTAATGTTTTTAACTAAGGGTTAAAGCTAAAATATAAGGTTAATTTTGTTACCTAAAATTTTCTAAAATATGTTTGTTGAGAGGATTTAAGACTATTATCATCTTATCCTAGAAATATATAACTTTGGAACTATTATAATTCAAAAATAATTTTATAATAAAATAACATTTCAAGACTTTCCTAAAGTGCCCCTCCTCTCTCTTATAAAAGGACACCACATATACAGATTTAATTAAACCTCTCAAGCCCCTTAGGTCATCCAAAATATGATACAATAAGCTCCCAAAATCCCTACCTTCCTCCTATAATCATTACCTTGGTAATAAGGCAATTCAATAAAGCCTTTTGGCTCAAATCAAAAGAAGTTACCCGATTTAGATGTAACGTCTTCTCTCAAGTTCCTTTCCTTTATTTTCCTTCTCCACTCCCTATGCTCTTCTTATTCTATGAATAAATAAAAAAAATATCCTAAATATAATATTATGTTGTTATGATAAGTATTTTAACTAAACTTACACACACCTCCATCTAATGGATACGAACATACTGTTTCTGTGTACGATGATCTACTGCCTCACGAAACAACGATTGTTCAATTTTCTCATACCACCTCTCATAGTGGACATTATGATGAAACTGTATTTATATATGACATATATTATATTTATATTATCTATATACTTCTGTAATGTTTATTTACAATATTCCTTTATGCTTTCCATAATGTGTAAATACGATAATTTTATTTGAGGAAGTGCAGACTATCGCCCCTCAAAGTGATATGACTCGTTCATCCCATACATGGAACATATAAAGGATAAAGTTAATGAAATTATGTAACATATATAACATATATACTATAATTTAATTATAACATACCTATGTATAATTTATTTTTCAGTCCTTTAATATGACAAAGAAATAAAAGTAGCGTTCATTCGTATGTACAACCTACCGTCTCCATGAACGGTGCATTTAATTTATTATCTCAAAATGTTATAGACTTTTATAAATACATATATAATGAATATATATGATATTTAAATCATGAATAATATTATTTAGGTAATGTACTTAATACCACATGGACAATTTAAATCAAAACAAGTTCATTTTTGACTTAAGTACCAAACATACAATATTAACTTAAATAATTCATTGATTGTTATAACATGGTAATAAGTGATATAAAAGGAATAATAACCATTAAAAAGGTTCTAAAACAAGTATAAATTAACTTAAGTTCTTTATTCAAGAAGAACAAGGAACATACATGATGGGTCAGACTCAAGGTAAGGGATTTCGTCTCAATTTCATTTTATTGAGTAATATTGTAATGTTATGCATATAGTACCTTTTATATGGTGTATATTCTACCCTTTAAATTGTTATTATGAATATCCTTATTTTCATGATATTATATTATTTATTTCATGGGAATTATTGATAGATCCATATTACTCATTTAATATGGTTATTTGATAAGACATATTATTTATTTTAGTTATTCAATATGATAAATACTTTAGACTGGAAATGATGGGTGAAGCTCGGACTTTATATAGATCCTTGATGCATCAACAGGTTCTCATGAGATAAATAAGTTGGGAAAATGGGTTTCTACCCTTAATTTTAAACCATCTTGTGAAAGGTCCTGAAGGTAATAGGTTTTCATGTGCCTGAGACATAACGTCATTAAATAAAGTATCTCACTCATTTAATTTCAGTTATTATTTATCCATGAGATTTTGCATCGACATATCTATAGAAGTAGTTCATTCTTAGTTTATTTATTTATGGAATATGTTTCAGTTTCTTATTTTCCATATTATTTTTGTCTTATCTAGTTATGAAAATGGAAAGTGTGTTCATATTTTTTACCTTTCTATATAGATTGATTCATTATTTCTTATGTTGTAATTACCCTTATAGAGCATTCGAGCTCACCCTTATTATGTTTCTCTCCCCAGGTTATGAAGAAGAGAATGTTGATTAATATTTCAAGGATGTAGTTCATTTCAATTATTATATTTCATGCTTTATTTTGTTTTCCCAATGTATTATGGGTATCATGTATATAATATGGATTTCCAAGACTGCTAAACTGTATGGTCCTTTGGGGTTTGTTTCCTTGTAATAATGTCAATGAAATGTAATAATGCACTGACTTCAGGTTATCTGAGGTCAGAGGGTTACACTACATGTGTGAGATAGTTTTGTTACATGATGTTCTAATAAATATCATTTCAGACAGAGATACTCATTTCACATCATAGTTCAAGAAGTGTCTTTAAAAGGATTTGGTATTATAGGTTCTTTTGAGAACATCCTATCATCCTTAAACTGAATGTTAATTTGAGAAGAATATTCAGGTCCTAGAGGATATGTTATGATCCTATGTTTTGGAGTTCTATAGTTCATTGGATTAGAATATGACAGTCATGGAGTTTTCATATAATAATAGATTCCATGAATCAATCCAGATGGAACCTTATGAGGCTTTGTATGGTAGGTCATTCCATTCCCCACTTTTTTAGTTAGAGGCAGGTGATTTGGTTCTTATTTGGTTTAGTCTCATGTTGAATATATTTGGGCAGGTTTAGCTAATCATGAGATAGTTGGTGACCACCTAATGCATGCATAAAGCATATGTTGACCATAAAATATGACCTATGGAGTTCATGGATGTAATTTTTTCCTTTGTGTGTATCCTAGGTTAGGGTAATGTCGAATAAGGAAATAAATTAATCTAGCTCTCAGGTTTGTCATACCATTTGAGATAGTGGATAGGCTCGATACAGTGACATATTAATTATCCCTTCCACAAAAATACAAAGAAATACATTATATGTTTCCCATGATGTAGTATTAGATATATTATAGTGACCCTTATCATATTAAATATGTCGAGAATGTTAAGATTTCTACTGATGCACCATTTGAGGAGAATCTGATATGGATTATGGACAATAGTGAGGAGTATATTCAGGGTAGTACTATACCTCTAGTTTGACTATAGTATCATCATGGACATTTTTAGGATGAGAAAATAAAGAGAGAGCCTAATATGTGAGAAAAATGGCCAAAATTTTTCATCGAGGCCCTAAAGTGATGCTTAGAGCAGCTTGAGGATGAGCTATTATATGGTGGGGAGGTTATAAGATTCTATATTTTTTCAGGAATGAACCTATTTGAGTTATTTATTGAACCAATGTTGGTTGAGTCATGTTCAAATATGGAGATAATTTGTTGGGTAAAATGACCTAAAGCATAGGGATTTATGTTTTTTTTGAATTAATGGAGTCTAGGAATAAATGTGTTAAATTGGATTCAGAGGGGTTTCCATGAGTTTGAAAGACCTATGAGGTGGTTTAGGTTCTTTTGCAGATGTTGGTATGAGAAAAATTCACTGGAAAATTAAACTCCCTGTATATGACATATGATGTTTAATTTCATCCATACATAGGTTATGAACTAGTTAATGACGTGTTGTGGGTACACAGTGTGAACCTAATTCACATTGTTCAAATATTTATTGAGATAAATATTAACCCAAGGGTATGGGTGTTTTAGTATATCCCTTAATATAGAAATACACAACATTTAAATGGATTACAATCCCTGTAATTATCATGTGTAGTAGTTTCATGTAGTGTCTTATGACTACTTCTTATTTCACCATTTTGTGAAACCCTCTTCTCATGCCATGGGAATCTTTGATTTATTTTTAAGTGATTTCATGACCTCCGAACATCATGGTTTGGTGTTTGATCCCTATTAGGTCTCTTTTCTTTGGTATTATTCCCCATTCCTCATTATTCAAATGAATTAGTTTTTTATTTTGATCTCTAATGTGGAATCATGTTGATATTTTTTTTGTGTGATCATGGTTCCTTCTTAAGATAATCTGGTCTTCTTTTCTTATTGGTGATTCCTGATGCAAGTGTTTCTAAATCAATTGATAAAGGTGGGGGTATAAACCTAACCCTATGATCTTTTTAATTATGAATTATATAAAATATTGTGATTTAACCAACATAACATGCGCTATAATTAATTTATTAATGGTAAATCATAGGTTGGAATACTAGTTTGATCCATTTTGATTAATTTTTTGATGCAAAATCGCTTATGAAAACCTGTTGGGTGAGTGAACCTTTGAGTAATAAAAACATGGCTAATGGTTTATAGTATGTTTAGAAGGACATGAGATTATGGTGAATCCTTGATATTGATTCACCATGGGGATGGATTTTTCTATTAAAATGGATAGAATTTTAAGGGATTAAGACAAACATGATAAATGAATGTTTTAATTTAAATTTAAATAGAAAATTTTAGAAGTAACTATTATGGCTTACGATGTGATGTACTTACTATTATGAATTGTTGTGTTAACATACTATAATGATTATATTGTGTATTCTCTGTCTTTTCCCATGCTATAATGATTATATGGAGTGGGATCTACATAGTCTCATGCTGTATTTCTTATATTGAGTGTGCGCTTTTATGTCCCACATTGAAATGCTTATATTAAATAGGATTTACCTAGTCTCATGGTGTAATACTTATATAGAGCAGTCTATGACCAATCCCATGTTGTAATGCTTATATATAGTAGGATCTTCTTAGTCTCATTCTATAATTCTTATATTGATTGTGTTCTACCTAGTCCCATACTGAAATGATTATATAGTAGGTTTGACTAAGATTTATGTGATTTTCCATGGATATGTGGTTATTGGTTGGCATAGCTGCACTACATACTCACATACATTCCTCTATAGTGTTGAATAATGTTGATTGATGTATTATATTAATTGAATAATTAATACACACATTTATCTCTCTATTTTGTAAACTTATTAACAAAGTGGTTTTCTTTAGACACAGTGTCGTCAACCTAACGAGTTTTACTCACACCCTATTCATGTTATCGAATGATATTCGAGAAGATTACATGGATGTAGGTATGGAAAATGGAAATGTACATTTTGGAAGTTTTTTGTTTCTTAAAGGATGGGATGGAGTTTGATACGGGTCCAACATGGGGTTCTGTACTAAGGTCTTTGTAAAAACCTAGAATTTTATAAATGGAATTTCCCTGCCTGTAATCAGGTCATATAGTATAAAACTCAAACATCACGTAGAGAAACCACAAAATATTTTTATCATAAATTAATAATGATACATTATTCATCAAACTAAAAAATATGAATGCCAAATATTATAGCGGGTCAATAAATATAAATAAAGATAATAAGAATTGGAAAATTTAGATATTCTTTAGCCACTAGAATGTCTCCACTCACGAAAAAAACTATGGAAATATAACATAATGTAAAAAATAAAATATTCATTTTAAAGATTAAAGTATATATATAACCTTAATATAAAATATAATTTAATTAATAATGAATTAAATAATATGTATTTATATAAATTAAGTAATTTATACCATTTTAATAGTAAGCTAACTGTCGGAAGAGAAATGTGATCATTGGGAATTATAATCTGACGGTTAGAATTATAACCTCAACTATGAAAGTATAAAAAAATTAGGCATCTTAAAAATGAAAATATGATATATTTAAATTGTGGTATAAGTAAATAAATGTTTCAATAATGATAGATTAAGTGTTTGTATTGTTGTAAAACATAAATGTTTATTTACAATTTTATAATAAAAAAATGATTTAAAATAAAATTTAATTTCATAAAATAGATTCATAAATTAATATTATGTTTTATTATGATTATAATATAAATTTATGTGACTTTAGTAAATTTCAAAGGGTTATAAAATTGATTATAATATTAAAATCTCTATTTATCAAATAATTGATGGTTTTATTTAAAAATTAATTTCTCATATTTATAAAAATATTTCTATAAAATGAAGTTCATTTTTGAAATCTACACATCAAAAAAAATTTGGGGTGAATTTTTAGGATTTTTCTAAGATAGATGATTGTTTTTCTGAATAGTGAAATACGATAATTGGTGGTATTTAATATTATAAGTAAATAAATGATTTTTGAGTCATTTTTGAGTCATTGATGTTAAAATTTACCATAATTATGAACTCAAATTCTCTATTTACTTTATTTAGTCATGGTAATCAACACTATTGATAGCCTTGATCCAAAAAAAATAAATAATAAAAAAGTCAAAAACACCCCTTCCCCCACCTTATAAATATCACCTCTTCTGCTCACACCTCCTAAGCTTTGTAGCTTGTCTAAGTTCTTCCAAATTCCCTTCCAAATCCTCTTCCCCACATATTAGATCATCTAGTATCAACAAAATACCAGACCCAAGTTCCTTAAGTATGCTTTCAAGGAGGGGATATTGTAGAGGTAAAATCCTCATTCTTTATCTTTTAAATGATTTCTTTCTTATACTTTATCCTCAACCCCTATCCAAAGATACATGATAACTACATTATCATCTATATACAATAATTTTATTTTTTAATGGAATATCCATCATAAAATATCTTTTCATATCATTTTATTCTAAAAATGAACACATCATCTCTGATGTATCGATTCACAGCCTTCATGGACGATGAGTTTTCATTTTCCATTTCCACCATCAAGGCTGGTCATCAAAAAATTATAATGGTTAAAATAGATTTTAAAATCAATATTATAACTTTTTTCTTGTTATGGAAAAAATATACTTAATATTAATTATTAAAACAAAACTAGTTCGTGATGATCGAATAACCGTCAAAATAAACTAAACGTTTATCATTAACATTTTATCTAATGAATCATCCTCATATCTAAATAAAAAAAATGATATATTAGAAAATTTAAAATTATTTAAATATAATAATTCCATTTCATTCCACTTCTAGAGTTTTTTTTTCATTTTAAAAGAACTCCAATACTTATACTCAAGGGATCCGACCATAAAATCATGAAACAAACTCTCATGGAACAACAAAATTAAACATTATAACTCATAGAAATGGGAATAAATGAACTTAATAAAATTATAGTAAATAAAATATATATTTAATAGGTACTAAATTAAGTAATTAATAGAGGTAATTTTATTATCCAAGACATTAAGTACAAGTTTATAACACATTCAAATATATGGTAAGGACCTCTCCAAACCACTAATTTTTCTTTCGGGTTATGCTTTATATCTCTTTACCCCAAAGTATTTCTTCATTATTTTCATATAATTCTTATAAATTATTTTAATATGTTCCCAATATATATATATTTTTCAATTCATCTTTATTTTATAGGAAATACATGTTTTATTAGATTCATTCTCAATTTCTCTCGATAAGTAAGCCCGATTAAGGGAACTTCTCCATTTGATACCAATTTTCAAGAAAAATCCATAAACTATTTTTAAATCCATTATTTTTATAAAATAAATCATTTTATAAGCAAAAAATATCTTAGTGATTTTTTTGGGTTTATAAAAACAATTATTTCATTGTCATCTTTAAATACTCTTTAATAATTTGTCTTAAACCACACAAAAGTGGATCATTTCTAAAGTTTCTAAAATACACTTTTTCATGGACTCACTTCAGTTGGAAATAAATATTCAAGATATATTATTATTTTTATTTCATTATTATCTAGAAATTATTTAATACCTTCTTTCATGGATACCATTATGATACACCCTTTGGTTATGCCTTATGACATGATTCTGATACCCATTTCTGTCCATGGGAAACCCTTATGTTTATTAATTATGTTTAATTATTTATGTGGAAAACATATGCCTGAATAAGTTATGATGGATGCACCAAAATAGTTCTCCAATTCATTGGGTAATGTTTTAGTCTTATGAGACTTCACGTATGGGATTAGGGAGTAAACCAAATCCATTATGGGACTTTTTCCCACCATGTGATATAGTGTAGAAAGTTATCCTTGACTCATGTTTTTATCATGTTATATGTTACAAACACATTCCTATATTTTCATTATCATATGATTTCATGTTATAAGTTTTATTATTCTATATGATTATTCATATTCCATGAATTTTTTTATCATGTTATTCCTTACAACCCATGTGCTATGCTTTATTCCTATATTTATTCCCTTACTAGGATTTTTAGCTCATCCATTTTGTCTATGTATTCCATAGATTATCCTATGTAGATATATGATATAAAAGGAATTTAGAATCTCATTATGTAAGATTAATAAATATATGTTTTTTCTTTAGTTCAATGTCATTAGTTTTAAGTACCTAATCATCCAAAGACACTGCATTTTATGATCCTTGGATTGTATTTGATAGATAATTATGCTCTAAATCATGTAATAATATATGTAAATTCTAGGGTCTCTATAGTTGGTATCATATAATTTTCTATTTATTTGTGGGTATTATGACTAGAAAACAATATTAAGAAACCTAGGGATAATTATAATACCATGGATAACCTCAATTGAAACTTATGGAATCATAATTTAGGATAAAATTTTCATTTATAGGTTTATCATTCATTATTCAAAGTTTCATTTTTGATATTATCATTAGCTAAGTATTCGATCCCCCTAATTTTATTTTATTTATTTTTATTAGTAATGGTGTGAAATAGGATAACCCATTAAAAAAATCAATATGATAGAAAATGTGATTATTTGCCTAATGAGATTCCAAATATGCTAGGAATGGGAGCCCAAAACTTCATGATAGTACCAGCGCAACTGGATCAAGTTTAGAATAATAACTTGAATCATGTGGAACACCTTAGTTCTCTTAAGACAAATAAATGTGTTCTCAAATAATTTTTTGTGATAAATGCCTTCTATCTTTATAAGATCTTAATATATCCTTATTAAGAAATAATTTATTAACACTATTGAGATTATATTCACTATCCTCAAATTATCAGAAGAATAGAAAGTTGTGATGGTGGTTTATCATTTTGAGGGGGAAGCTTATCAGTGATGGACACTAAAAAAAGTTCAAATTATTAGGAGGAACCTGATTCTATTGATTGGGAAGGATTTAGGAAAATATTTTTTAGTAAATATTTTCCGTAAACCCTAAATCTTAATATGGAGAGGGAGTGCCTTGAACTAAATAAAAATTAAGACGATTCTATCAGGGTGTATAGAGAAAACTTCAAAAGACTTTCATGATACACCTACAGCTTTTTCATGAACACTGAATTAATGGTGGATCACTTATTTATAGAATTAAAGCTAATTCCATGAATATCCTTGAGGATTAGAGACTTTGACAACTATGAGGAGATTGTTTGATGTTCCCAAAAGGTTGAGTTGAATATTGGAGACTCTCAGTGGTGTCATGGACTTAGAGATAAAAAGTTGAAAATGGAGTTTAATATGGGAGGATCAATAGATAAATCCCTTGGAGGAAATAAAACCCAACACCCCACATGTCAAAAGTGTGGGAAGAAGCATCCTGGAATTTACCTAAGGGGAACCAGGAGATGCTTCAAATGTGGAAGAGATATTCATCATGAAACTTTTTATAAAGGTATTTAAAGAAGCCCACTAATGTGGATGAATAAAGGAAGGTTTAGAACAAAACTTATCTTGTAGTGTAATGTTTCAAAATCCAGGAACAAGGTCATTATGTGATCCAATTCCTTAATCCAAGGGTTTTTAGAGGAAATCAACAATAAAAACATCCAAGGAATCAAAAAAGGGCATATGCTATCACTACCTCTGAGGTGGAGCCCAAAAATTATGTCGTGACAGGAACCCTGGTTATTTATTCAATAATAGTTAATTTACTTTTTGATTATTGTTTACAAATTCTCTTATATATTTCAAGTTTAGTAGATCCATTCAATAACCCCTTCAAAACATGAAGGTTAATTTATCTGTGAGAATATAAAATGGGGAAATTATTCCATCCAAAGTTTATAATTCCCCCTTGTTAATTTTTATTGACAAAACCTCCTAGAAAATACTATCTCATTTCCTTTGGTGAATTTTGATGCTATATTTTTAATGGATTAGATATCTTTATACAAATCTAATATAAAATTTTGAGAAATGGAGATCACTCTTCATATCTTGAGGCATCCCCCAATTCTGTAAAAGTGTAAGGAGGATGAAGAATCTCTTTCAGAATCATCATATTAATTGTGGATAATTTTACCTTATAAGAAATCATATCTATCTCAAATGACTGAGAAAAATTATAGAATCATTCTCAAAGACATTCCCATTGCGAGGGACTACACTGATGTGTTCCCTAAACAATATCATGGTCTTCCTCTTGACTGAGGGGATGAGTTCCTAAGTGATCTAAAACTTGTATCTCTACCTATATAAATTCATGAACACAAGATGGCCACTATTGAGTTGTAGGAACTAAAGAAGCAGTTACAAGAGAATATGGAAAAGGGTTTTATATTCCCGAGTGATTGACTATGTGGTGTCCGATTCCACTTCATCAAGAAAAAGGATATATCAATACGCCTCGACATTGATTATCGTGAGCGCAATAAAATCACAATAAATAACAAGTATACCATACCATGGATAGATGACTTGTTATATCTTCAACAAGGAGGCATGTATTTTTCTAAGGTAGAACTTTGGTTGGTATATCACCAATTAAAGGTGAAGATGGAATATATTCCAAATAATTTCTTTCGAATGAGGTATGGAAAATATGAGTTAATAGTGATTCCCTTCAGAATAACCAATGATATAGAAAGTTTTAGAGACTTAATGAATAAAATCATTAGATATTACCTTGAATTTATTTTTGTAGTATTTATAGATGATATTATGATATACTGCAACATAAATGAGTAACATGAGGAGCATTTTTACATTGTGGTAAATATTTTTTTGAGGGAGAAATTATATCTAATTTACTGTAAATGTGAGTTTTGGATGGAGGAAGTACCATTATAGGGGAATGTAATCACTAACAATGGAATATTTTTAGCCCCATATATGATAAAGTCAATCAAAGAGTGGCCTATACCAACATATATAATGGATATCCACAATTTTTGTGGTCTAGCTAGTTATTACCAAAAATTTGTGAATAACTTCTCATGATTTTTAAACCCACAAACAAAGAAAACTCAGAAGGGAATAAAGTTTTCCTGGACTAGAGAATATGAAGACTACTTCATAGAGTTGAAAAAGAGGCTTATAACTTCACTAACACTCACACTACTAATAAGTGGGGAATACTTTGTTGTATAAAATGATTCATAAATGAAGGGATTAGGCTATGTACTAATGAATAGTGATAAAGTGATAACCAACCAGCAAAAAAGTTGAATGTTCATGAGAAAAACTACCCCACACATGTTTTTAGCTAGAAAATATTATATTTTCATTGAAAATCTGTATTCATTATCTCTCTTGGGATAAGTGAGAGATATATATTGATAATAAGAGCCTCAAATATATATTTACATAGAAGGTAATTAAAATTGTAACACCCCAAGTTTTTATGGAGTTTTTTTGAATGAAGTAATTTTCATTGATGTCTTTAATTTCACTTATACAAACATTCCATTCACATGAAAATGAATTAACTTGTGTTACATGCAACACCGACTTGACTTGCGCTACACACAACTGCAACATGGCATACATTACATGCAATACTGAGTTTCTAAGAAACATTATTTTATTGTTATAATTATTTAAATGAGATAGTTATATACTATCCCTTAAACTTAGTAAAATGAATATTAATAACTACTTATCAAATATTTTTTATAATGTTTTTATATAAATATAACATATTGATAATAAAAAATATAATTTTTGGAAAAGTCTTTATATGTTTAAAAATACTCTTCTCTTAAATGAACTACTTTTCATGTCCTTCTTTGAAAAACAATAAATTTAATTTTAGACAAATTTAGAAATTTAATTTTATAAAATAAACTTCATTTTTAAATTTAAAATTTATAAATTATCTTAAGGTGAATTTTTGGGATTTTTTTTGAGAAACTTCAATTTATGATGAATAGTGAAAAATACAAAATTTTAATTCAAAATTTCTCTTTAATATATTTTATTTATAGATTTAAATTATATATTATTTGGTTTTTAAAGTATAATTAGATAAAATATAAAAAAATTAATCCAATTTAATTCATTTGAACCAATATCACATTGAAATTAGATATAAAAACTTAGGAAACTTTTAATTTTTTTTACTTTAAAAATCCGTAGTGTCACCCCATGTGTGGATTAATTTTAAATTAATTTTGGCCACTTCTATAATTAGAATTAGTGAAAATGGATTCCATATTTTTAATCTGAATAATTTATAATGTCTAATATGATAAACTTAGTTTTATACCAAAAATATTAGCAAATTTAGTTAAAATTAATTACATCAATTAAAGTAAAATTAAGCATAACACTGGAATAAACCTTATACTTATGTGCCCAAATGACCTATAAAATTGTACAACAAACATTTTATGTCCATATTTTGGACATAAACCTTAAATTATTGATATTTTTTGGATAATTTTTTAGGTAAAAATGTGGGTACACCTAACTTGTTTTAAAAAATACCAAGTGTGTCCCCTCCCTTCCCTATAAGAGGCCACCACCTATACCCCATTTTCAAACCTCTCAATCCACTTAATTTCAGCCAAGATATACCAAATTAACTTACCAACAACCCTAAATTCCTCCTTGAAATCTTCATTTGGTATGTAATCCATCCAGGTAAGCGCTTTGGTGCAAACTAAAAGTAGTTACCCAAATAATAGGTAACGACCTTCTTCAAGCTGGTTTCTTTTATTTACTTTCTCCACCACCTGAACTCTACTTATTCCAAGATCATAAATCAAAAATAGTATCCTAAATATACTAATATTTTTTCATTATAATGGTTAATACTATAGTTACACACACTCCTATCTAATGGGTAATGGATATACTGTTTATGTGTATAGTGAACTACCGCCTCACGAAATAATGATTGTTTGTTTGTACTTTACCACCTTACATGGTTAGGAATTATGATGGAAATACTATTTATATATGATATATATGATATTTATTATTCCTTTTTGATTCTATAATTATTTTATAACACATTCATTTATACTTTCCATCTTGTGTAAATATGATAACATCATTTGTGGATGTGTGGACTACCGCCTCCTCAAAGCGATGTGATTCATTCACACTCTACATAGAATGTATTAAAGATGTATTTTTGAATTTATATAATATATATATATATATATGATATAATAATTATAATAGAATAATGATATATATATATATATATAAATATATGTCATTGACTTTATTTCTTTCAATACGACAATAAAACAGAAACAATATTCATTCGCACGTACGACCTACCATCTCCATGAACAGTGTAATCCATTTCATACTTCTATATTATATTGATTATTATAATATAAATATAATCCATATAAATTAAATTTATATAATGTTTTACATTCAGTAAATTATGATATAAGTACAAGGTCCTAAGATATAACAAATTAAGATACATGTGAAAAACAAAGTAGATATTACCCGAAGCATGGAATTATTAATAAGAGGGTAATATAAAGTCATAATAAAATCATATATGGTATTATATATTATAATATTATTTTTTAAAATATTTATAATAAACCTATATTTATTATACTATAGGTTTTTACGAGTACTGTGAGAGCCAATACATAAGCTATGGTAATTTTATCTCACTTTTTATATCTGTGAGTTACATGCCATGTTCACCACTCTTTTATTTTGAATGGTACATATAATGAACATGAATGTACTCTAGGATTATTATTCTTAAATTTATGTGTATTTACATGTCCATTATATGATATTTATTTCATGGGGTTTACTTTTCAAAAGGTACCAAATCGGTAAGATAATTTTGTCTGAATTTTCCTTCTTTTAAACACATGTTTTGTTATGAACCTAAATTCATTTTTGAGGTGTATTTGACATGTTATATAATTAATATCACTATATTAATGATATTTTAATCTTCATGTAATTTCATTTTTATACATGTAGAGTATGATCCCATGTTACCATGTGGTAATACTTTATTAATATAATCTCATCATTTATCGGGATTGTCTATGACTATGCTTCCATTAATAAAATATTATGATACATATTTTAAGAACACTCATGAGTTTTATTCTTCTATATTTATTCATGATATCTCCATGTATTGGTACCATTTTAAACACTTTTGTACTTAAGATAATTAATAAAATGTTTTTAAGAAAAATATGACCATATTTATCTCTTTGATCAGAAATCTGTTTTATTTCAAAAACCATGTTTTCAATAAATGTTTTCATTTTTTTCAAATGACCGATAAAGATAATATTCAATGGAAAATGATTTTAAAAATGTTTTATAGTTTTAAAATATTCCATTATATGTTTATAAATCTATTTTCAAGATTTTTTTTTTCAAAAATGACTTATGTTTTAAAAAAAGTATTTTTCAATATAGAATAGATATTTTACTCAAGAATTTTTTTTAAAAGGTTGGGGCCGAAGCCTCATTTTATTATTAAATCAAAGACCTATTTTTGTCTGGGTAGAGGGAGACCCATTACATAACCCGAATTACCAAGCCAATGTGTCCTAAATACAAGCCTTAAAAGATCATTTTTGGCCCAAAGAGCCCTTCGGTGAATAGTACTACTACAGTACCCATGCTACTATAGTACCACCGCTGCCACATTCCCTGCTAAAATGCCTCACTGCTACAATATCACTTCTTCTATAGTCTCCGCTACTATAGTACTGCTATAGTTCCCCCTGCTATAATACTGCTACAGTACCATAATTCATCCTTGGCCAGATTCGATCCTGGGTCTTTTGGATACCAAGTAGGAGACTTTACCACTTGGGTACAGGCTCATTGGCATTTTCCTCAAGAATTTTTTTAAAAAGATATTTCAAAATTATTTCCCATCTAATATGAAATCTTTTGGTGTTAATCATGACTTTATGGGGAAATGATTCAATGTTTATATTCATATTCTTTCTCTGAAAAGTTTATATTTTGATGGCATGATGGTTATGAAACTCATTTATCTTTCATAGGATATATGTTTTTGAAACCCGCTTCTTTTCACATGTTTTTATTTTGATGAAATGATTATGAATCTTGTATATTTTTCATAGGTTATGATATGATTACATGTTTATGATACAAATTTCATTTCATGGGTTATGTTATGATTTTTTATTATTTTGTGGCACATGTATGAATGATTTAATTATGAGATGGGAAGAACCTATATCTCCATAAAATGAATTGGGTAAAGATTTATATCTCATGAGATAGAGTAAGATGGTCATGAGAGTGAAACTTGGCTACTAAGATGGCCATGGGTGTGAACCCTGACTACAAAGATGCTGTAGGGAGTGAACCCATACTACTAATATGGAATTGGCCTTAGTGCCTTGACTACTATGGAAATTATTTTATATTATTTTGTGTCTACCTCAATTCCATATATTATTCCTATGTGATACTTTCGTGGTTTATGATATTTATTTCCTTATGATTAATTTCTTATGAACTTCCATGATTTATTCCATGATTCATATTTATGATCTTATGACATGTAGGGTATTATCTTCTAATGTTACGATCACGTTCTCATGACCCTATTATAATATTTTTGATTACATGTCTCCCATGTTTACCCTTACTAAGAAAATGAACACACTCCTTTTTATGTTTCTTTTCCTAGGATATAAAGATATGTATTAAGTATGATGTGTCTAAGAAAGAACTAGTCATGTATAACCCAGTGGAAGTTAATGTAGTTCACTAATGTACCAGTGTTTATGTTTCCACATTTCTAAAGGAACTAGACAAATATGGTCTTTAGAAGTTTGTTTGCATAAGGTATTAAGTATTTCACAGAATTTATGTCATTTTAATGTATTAAAAGTGAGTTTTACTATAGTTGGTATTAGTGAAAAGTTTTAGTTAACCCTTTTCAAGCTTGGATGGGAAAACCTTAGTGGTAACCATAATTAAATGTCTATGTATAAGTCTAAGGATAAAGAAAATTATAAGAAAATGTCCTATAATTTTGGTAAAGGATAGAGTGAGTGGTTTCCTAGAAATAAATCCCTATCTAGATTATAGAAGTAGATGTGGCTCTAGAATATATTCACCTAGGGGTAATAACTCTGACAAGGTGTGTCGGGCCTAACCCAGTATAACTTGGTAGATGACAATGGGCCTTGCTGTACACCTAGTTTGACACTCCGGTGGGATGTAATTTGGGAATTCACAAACACTTCATGAACCATCATGAATGATTAAATTTTTTTTTCTACGAATAACCTAGGATAAACCTAAGGTGTCATAGATTAAGGAAGGTGTCATAATTTAGACATCCTATAAGTGAATTTTCATGATTATGTGGATCCTCATTTTGATAACTATTTGTTACTCTATGATTTTGGTTTTAGTCAATGGATGGAACCTAATGGAACCATATTAATGATGAATGAGATGGAAAATGCAACAGTTTTCCTCTTGAGAAACTGAATTATTTAGGAGGTGGAATGACAAATCTTGTTGTTTTTCTCACACCACTTTCTCAAGTTACGAATCATGGTGGACTCCCAAATGATAAAAGGAGGGAATAACATTATGTTGAGTCTTTTATGTGGAAAAATACACCTTATTTAAGAGGGTATTATGATCCTCTTATTTATGAACAATAGATCAATACTACTGAAAATATATTCTCTATTCTCCAGTGTTCAAAGAATGAGAAAGAAATTTTGGCTCTTTACTGGTTAGAAGGTGAAGCAGGATAGTGGTGGACCCTAATAAAGAATATGAGGAAGAAAAATGAAATTGAATCCATGGATTGGGAAAAGTTCAAGAACATTTTTTTAATAATTACTTTACTTTAATTATTCATACAAATATAGAGAAATAGTTCCTTGAGTTAAAGAAAATGCATGATGAGTTTATTTGTACCTATAAGCCTAATTTCACAAGGCTAGAATAGCACGCTTTATGAATTATCATCCTACCCGAATGTAAAGTTGATAAGTTCTTCTATTGAATAAAGCCTAATCTTGGAGGGGTGTTGGCCATAAGTGAATTTAGTAGATATGAAGATATTTTACATTTTGAAATCAACATTGAAATTGAGTTTGGAGTCATGTACCAATCTCATTGTTTTGATAAGAAAAGTAATATGGAAATTAATGGAAAATCTAAATACCATGAAGAGAATAAGATGATATTTACATTATACTCTAAATTTGGGAATAATCATGGAGGAAGTTATCTTAAGTGGTTTAATAAATGTTTTAAATGAGGAGGTGAAGGCCATAAATAATTTGATTATCGAAGTGATGGTAAGAAGTTAGCTAACTATGAAAATGAAGAAGAAGATAAACCAAATGAACCTCCCATTCTTTAGTGCTAAAATTTTAAGGAGAATAGGAATTATGATAACCAATGAACAAACCCATGGGATGGTAATGATGATTGACATCAAAAAACTATTAAGTTGATGGACTAGGAGAATTCTCATGCAATCACTATTTCTGATGAGGGGTGCGATAAAAATTTGGTTAAAGGTACACTTACAATAAACTCTAGAACTTCTAATGTTTTATTTGATTCTAGATTTACCCACTCTTTCATATCTAAATAATTTTTTAAGGGTGTTATGATTCCAGAAAAATGATTATATGTGGAATTATAAGTGAAAACCCCTAATAGAATGATGATTGCATCCAAAGTCTATGATTATTCTCCAATTGAAGTTTGTGGGAATATGCTTCATGAAAATCTTTCCAATCTTCCATTATTTGAATTTAAGCCATATTAGGAATGGATTGGATTTCTCTACATAAATCCCACATAAATTGTTGAGGAAGGAAAGTTATGTTTTATATTTCAAACCCTTATATGATCTTCCATCAATGTGATGATAAGTATGAACTTCCTATAGAGATTACATCCAGTGTATGAGTCTTAATTCCCATTCAGAAGGACTGTTTATCAAAAATGGTTGAGGAGAAAATCAACATCTATGGTATTACTATTGATGTTATCTTTTGGATGTATTTATATAAGAGTTTACTATCCTTAAAAAATGTGAATTTGAGTTCTCAATATATCTCATACTTAGTTACACACCAATTTCTAATAATCCCTTTAAATGGCCCCGATTGTGTTGTGGGAATTGAAGAAGCAACTCAAAGAAAACCTAAATAAGGGATTCATTCAGAAAAGTGTGTCACCTTGGGGTGAACCTATTCTTTTTTGTGAAAAATAAAGATGGATAAATTTGACTCTGTATTGATTATTGGGATTTGAATATGATCACTATCAAGAACAAGTATCCACTTCCCCATATTAACGACTTGCTTGATCAACTACACAGAGCTCAATAGTTTTCCAATATTGACCTTAATTCTAGATATCATCAATTTAGGGTCAAGAAGGGGGATATACCCAAGATGGAATTCCTTAAAAGGTATGGTAACTATGAGTATATATAAATTCATTTTGGTCTTACTAATTCTCCTACCATCTTCATGGGATTAATAAATAGATTCTTTAGAGATTACCTCAATCAGTTTGTGACAGTCTTTAGAGATGACATTATTATATATTCAAAGTGTAAGGAATATCATTAAAACCACTTGAGAATTGTACTAAAGACCATATGAAAGGAGAAATTATATGAAAAATTTACAAATCTTGAATTTTTAATGAAAAAGGTTTCATTTTTGGGCCACATAATCTCAAGAGATGGTATAATAGTAGATCCATCAAAGACATGGGTTATTGAATTCTAGCCTAGACCAACCATGATGATTGATATCCATAGATTTATTAATTTAGCTAGATATTATTGATGGTCTATAGATAATTTCTCATGACTATCGAATCCTCTGGCCAAGTTAACTCAGAAGGGTCCCAAGTTCCTATAGATATATGAATGTAAGGAAAATTTCAATGAACTGAAGAGAAGGTTAGTTAGTGAACCCATTATTACATTACCCTATAGTAGAGAAAGGTTTATAATCTATAACGAATAAATTGAGAAGGGATTGTGATGTGTTATTATATAGAATAACATGGTTATTACCTATTTCTCGCGACAGTTGAATATTCATGAACAAAATTACCCAACTAATTATTTGGAGTAATCTGTATTAATTGTTTCATTAAAGAAACATAGGAATTATAATTATGGAGAAAGGTGTGATATATATACCGATCATAAAATTATGAAATATTTTTCACAAAGAAGGAGTTGACTATGCATAATAGAATATAGTTAGAGTTTATAAAAGATCATGACTACTCAATACATTACTAACCTGGGAAAGCGAATAAGATGGTTGATGATTTTAGTCGAAAGGATCATGCTAGCTTATCCATGAAGAGGATTGAAAAAGATCCAATATTTTTGTATTTTAAAATTATGGACCTCGAAATCCTGATGTAAGGGAAAAATATTATCTTTCTCAAATGAATGTTCAACCCTCTATACATGTGGAGATTAAATAGGTGCATAAGGAATATATATATCAACAAAAGAAAGTTAGAAATGTTCCTGAGATTAACCTTGATCAGGATGGAATGATAAGGTTCAGAAATGTGTATGTGTTCCTTCCAAACCAGATTTGAAGAAAGAGATGTTAGAGAAAGGTCATAGTTATTAATTCTATATTCATATTGGAATTATGATGTTATATAAGGACTTGAAAGAATAATTTTGGTGTGATGGCATGAAGAGAGTTATCAAAGAGTTTGTATCTTGATGCTTGGTATGCAAACAAGTTAAGGTTGAAAGAAAAAATTTAATGGGGATGTTACGTCTATAACCCATACAAAATGGAAATGGGGGAACATCACATGGTAATTTTTTGTTGGACTACCAAAAAC
Organism: Viscum album; assembly: GCA_963277665.1. Taxonomy (NCBI): domain Eukaryota; kingdom Viridiplantae; phylum Streptophyta; class Magnoliopsida; order Santalales; family Viscaceae; genus Viscum; species Viscum album. The sequence goes on along the minus strand of OY728160.1, from coordinate 1,888,537,789 downwards.
CTCAAAAGGTTTTAATGCTATATGGGTGGAAGTAGATTTCCTTACTGAGTTAGAACACTTTATCGCTATCAGATAAGGATTCTATCTTGACGAGATTTACAGGATATACATTAAGGAAGTTTTAAGGTTTCATGGAGCACCACATTATATTGTATCTGACCGGGATACAAGGTTTGCCTCAAATTTCTAGAGAAGTCTTCAGCATGCAGGTGATATGGAATTGAGTTTCAGAAATAATTGTAATCCTCAAATATATGGTCATTCTAAAAGAAAAATTCAAACCCTAGAGGGTATGTTGATATTTTTTTTTCTGTGGAGTTCAAAGGTGGTTGGGATCAACACCTTAATCTAGTTGACATTTTGTACATCAATATATTTCACTCAATAATTCAGATAGAACCTTATGTACCCACTATGGGAATCAATTTTGAGATCCAACATGATGGGATGAGGTTGGAGAAGAAATCTATTGGGACCTGAGATCACTAAAGAAATTTCATAGAATGTTAGCTCCATTAAACAGCTCAAATTCAACAAAAAAGTTATGTCGATAACCGATGATGTGATCTGGAATTTGTATTCTATGAGAATGAATTTCTAAGAATCTCTCCCTGTAATAAGGTTATGTGGTTTATAAATAAAGGTAAACTAATCCCTAGATAAATTGATCCATTTGATATTCTTGACTATATCAGGATAATAGACTATCACTTGGAACATCCTCTAAATATATATAAATTATATGATATGTTCCATATATATCTCCTTAAAAAGTATATATCTGACCCTTCACATGTACTAAATTCAGAGGTCAGACCACTTTAGGAGGATGTTTCTTACAAGGAATGACCAGTTGAAATTTTGTATCATTCAGAGAATGTTCTACAAAACAAGACCACTCACCTGGTAAAATTTTTGTGGATAAATCAACTATTAGAGTAAGATAAATGGGAACATGATGATGTGATGAAGAAAAATTATCCTCCTTTTTTTACTCAAATGATGAATTTCTTGAGTGAAATTCATTTTATGTGGTGTAGAATGTAACACCCATATTTTTTATGGATTTTTTTTTCAAATGAAGTAATTTTCATTGATGTATTGAATTTCACTAAGTCAAACATTACTCTGACATGTCATTGACGTGGATTTCACTACAAAAAACACCAAATTGGTTTTTGGTACATGAAACACCGACTTGGATTACATTACACGCAATACCGAGGTTCTACGAAACATAATTTTATTGTTATAATTATTTAAACGAGATATTTGTAACCTAGAAATTAAACATAGTAGTATGAATAGTAATAAGTACTTATAAAATAGTATTTATAATGGTTTTATAAAAATATTACATATTTATAATGAAAAATATGATTTTTTAAATCCTTTATATGTTTAAAAATACTATTTTCTCAAATGAACTACTTTTCACATCCCTCTGTGAAAAATAATAACATTAATTTTAGACACATATAGAAATTAAATTTGATAAAATAAACATAATTTTTGAATTTATAATTTCAAATTTACCTTATTGTGAATATTTGAGATTTTTCTGAGAAACATCATTTTTGGATGAATAGTGAAAAATATTAAATTTTAATTCAAACCGATTTTTCATAGAATTTATTAATATAGTTAAATTATATTATAATTTGGGTTTAAAGTATGATTAGAAATAATTTACATCAATTTATCAAATTTATGTCATTGGAAAAAATTTCATATTGAAATTGGATATAAAAAATTAGAAAACATTTGATCTTTTTTACTTTAAAAACCCGCAGTGTCGTCCCATCTACGAGATTAATTTTAAATTAATTTCTGCCTATTATATAATTAGAATTTGGAATATGGATTCTATATTTGGAATTATCATAATTTATAATTTCTAATAAGGTCAACATAGTTTTTGACCAAAAATATTAGTGAATGCAGTTAAAATTAATTACAATGATTAAGGTATAATTAAGCTTAACAAGTGAATAAACCTTAATCTTAATGGCCCAAATAACATATACACATGTACAACAGTAATTTTATGTCCATAATTAGGCCATAAAACTTCCTATATTCATTTTTTTTGGGTTTTAATGACTTTTTAAGGTAAAAACTTGGGTACACCTAACTTGTTTTCAAAAATTCCAAGTGTGTCCCCTCCCTTCTGTATAAAATTCCACCACCCCTCCTCCTGATTAACACCTATAAAACCAATTAAGTTAATCCAAGATATTGAAAATTCAATTTCAAAAAACATTCCATTCCCCCATGAATCCTACATTCGGTAAGAAATCCAACTAAGGAATCCCTTTGGAGAAAACCAAAATGATTAACCCAAAGAATAGGTAACATCCTTCCTCAAACTCCTTTCTTTTATTTTCTTTATACACCACCTAAAATATCCTTATTCCATGCCTATAAAACAATTTTTTTAATAAATATACTAATATTTTGTTATGATAATGGTTAAACCTACACTTACACACACTTCAATCTAATGGGTAACAAACATACTATTTATGTGTATGGCCAACGACCACCTCATAAAATGATGATTGTTCATTTTTTCATTTACCACCTTTCATGGATAGGAATTATGTTGGATAAAATGTTGATATATTATATATATTATATATATTATGTATTTATTCTTTTAAATTATTTTATAGCACATAAATTTATACCTTCCATCTTGTGTAAATATGATAACATCATTTGTGGATGTGTGGACCACTACCTCCTGAGAGCGATTCAGATTGTTCACACTCTACATAGAATGAATTAAGTATGGGTTTAGTGAAAATATATGATATATATATATGATATATATATATATATATTATATAGTCATTCTACTAAAATAATTATATATATATATATGTAATTTACATTCTTTCTTTCAATACGACAATAAAACAGAAACAACATTCTTGCGTATGTATGACCTACCGTCTCCATGAACGATGTATTCCATTTCACACTTCTATATTATATAGATTATTATACTAAATTTATACTGAATATAAATGATTTTTATATCATGGTTTATATTATTTAAATAATGATATAATTATAAGGACCAAAGATATAACAAATTAAGACACATGCGAGGAACAATGAAGATATTACCCGAATCATAGAATTATTAATAAGAGGGTAATATAATGTTATAATAAAACTATATATGGTATTAGATATAATAATATAGTTCTATAAAATATTTATAATAAAATAAATTTATTTTATAGGAGGTTTTTACGAGTACGGTTAGATTCAAGACATAAGGTTAGGGAATTTCATATCACTTTTTATATCCTTGAGATACATGCCATGTTCACCACTATTTTCTTTTGTGTGGTATATATAATGAAAATAAATTTATTATATGATTATTTTTTATTAAATTTATGGGTATTTACATATCCATTATATAATATTTCTTTCATGGGTTTTATGTTTCAAAAGTTACCAATTTAGTAAGACAGTTTTCTCTTAAATTTTCTTCTTTGAGACACATTTTTTATAATGCAGCTAAATTATTATTCAAGGTGTTTTTGACATGTTATATCATGAATATAATTAATTTAATGATATATTATTATTCATTTAATTTCATTTTTTACATGTAGAGTATGATCCCAAGTTAGCATGTGGTATGAGTTTATGGAAATAATCTCATCTTTTATCAGGATTATTTAGGACTATGATTCTATTTATGAAATCTTACGAAACATCTCTCAATAAAAATCTTGAGTTTTATTATCCTATGTTTATTCAAGATATATACACATATTAGTAACAATTTTCCACTCTTTGGTACTTAATATGATTAATAAAAGTTTTTTAAGAAAATTGTGACATATTTTTCTCTTCAGCTAGAAATCCATTTTTTTTCAAAAAAAAAAGTTTTCAAAACATGTTTTTAAAAATGTTTTCAAATGATATATGAATATTTTATTTAAGTAAAATGTATTTTAAAAATGTTTTATGTTTTTTAAATCTTCCTTTATAAGTTTTCAAATCTATTTTCCAAGAAAAATCTTTTAAAAAATGTCTTTATTTAAAAAAAAAAGAATTTTTCAATGTAGAAAGGATATTTTCCTCATGAAATGTTTTTAAAGGATATTTCAAAATTATTTCCCATATAAGATGACATCTATTGGTGTTACTCATGCATTTCTATGGAAATGATTTAATGTTTCCATTCACATTATTTCTCTTAATGGTTTATGTTTTTATGGAATGATATTTATGAAACCCATTTCTCTTTGATGGGTTATATTATTTTGAAATCCGATTTTATTCCCGAAATATGATTTTAATGAAATTATTATGAAACCTATATATTTTTCTACATGTTATGATATGATTACTTTTTTATGATACCCATTTATTTTCATTGGTTATGTTATGATTGCTTATGATTTTGTGTCACATTTATGTATGATTTAATTATGAGATGCGTGGGACCTATATCTCTATTCAATGCATTTGGTAAAGATTTATATCTCATGAGACAGACTAAGATGGTATTTGGAGTGAACCTTTACAACTAATATGTCCATGGGAGTGAACCATGACAACCAATATGGTATGGGGTGTGAACTCATACTACTAATATGTCCATGGTAGTGAACCATGGCTACTAAGATGGTATGAGGAGTGAACCCATACTAATAATATGGCCTTGGAAGCATTACCTAGACTACTATGGAAATCATTTTATAAGCTTATGTATCTTCCACAATCCAATTTATTATTACTATGTTATGATCCCATGAATTATGTTCTTTATATCCTTATGATTCATGTGTTATAAACTTCCAAAATTTATTACATGATTCATATTTATGATCTTATGACATGCATGATATGATATTATAATGTTATGATCACATTATCATACCCATATGCTCATGTTTATGATTACATGTCTCCCTTATTTACCATTATTGAGAATCTGAGTTCACTAATTTTTATGTTTCTTTTCCCAAGTTTTTTATATATGTATTAAGTATGATGTTTCTAAGAAGGGTGCTAGTCATGAAGAACCTAGTTGGAGATAATATAGTTCACTTATGTACCAATGTTTATATTTCAATGTTTCCAAAGGAACTAGACTAATACAGTCTTTGGGTGATTATTTTTATAATGTTTTAAGTATTCTACAAAATTTATATAATGTTAATGTATAAAAATTGAGGTTCGCTATAAATATGTTTTTAAAAGGCTGGTTTGAGCTCATACTGGATTTTGACTACTCAATATACTAACATCGTGGTAAGGCAAATAAAGTGGCCGATAATCTAAGTAGAAATAATCTTGCAATTTTATCAATGATGAGAATTGAGAGGGATCCAATATTCTTAGACTTATGAAGGATAGATATGGGAATCATTAAGGATGGAACATCATCAATCCATTCTCAAATCATTTCTCAACCATCCCTTTTATAGATGATAAAATATGATCAAAGAGATGATGTGTAAATTCAAGAAGATGGTAGATCCTATCAAAAAATAGAAATCCTCATATTTAAAAATTGATGAGGAATGAGTCATAAGAATTATTTCACAACTATGTGTGCGATAAAATACTAATATAAATAGGGATATTTTGAATGATGAACATATCTATACATTCTATTTCCACCTAGGGAGCACAAATATGTATTAATATATCTAAGAGAACTATTGGTGGGATACTATTAAGAAAGAGATCATTGAATATACATCAAAGTTCTTGGTATGTCATCAAGTGAAAGATAAAAGGAAAAATTCTAATGGGATGATGAAACCATATCCCATACATACCTGGAAATAGAAAAACATCACCATGGAAATTTTCATCAAACACATATAGAGTAAATAATTCTATATGAGTTTTTTTGTATCATCTTACAAAGTCACCTCACATTATTGTAATTCGATAGGATTTATCACTCGACCGACTTGCACATATATACATCAAAGAAGTTGTGAAGCTGCATGGAGTACCATTATTGATTATATCCTATCATGATATGAGAATTACCTCAAGTTCTGGAAGAGTTTCTAATATGCTCTAAATACTGAGTTTCACTTTAGTATGAATTATCATCCTCAAACTGATGGACAATCTGTGTGGAATATTTATTAATTGGAATAAATGTTGTGAGTTTGTTCTAGGGACTTCAAAGAAGGATGGTATCAACATCTTCCACTAATTGAGTTCTCTAACAATAATAGTTTCCACTTAAGCATCTGAATGGACCCATATGAATACCATTATGAGAAATGATGCAAAAAACTGGTATATTAATATGAAGTCAGTGAACATAAGCTGATATAACCTGAAATGGTCAAAGAAATGGTAGAAAAGGTGAAAACCATTTAGAAGAATATTAAGGTAGCCCAAACTAAAAAAAAGATCTATGAAGATAATCTTCGATGGGAGTTATATGTTGAGGTTGTGACAAAGTATTCCTCTATATATCTCAATGTAAGAGAGTCATGAAATTAGGGATGAAAGGAATGCTAAGTCCCATGTAAATCACCCCTTTGATATTCTTGATTGTCTCAGAGTTGTGGCCCATATAATAGCACTTACACCAAACATGTCTCAAGTACATGATGTGTTCCATGTATTTCTCTTAATAATGTTCATACCAGATCCCTCAAATGTACTGAATTCATAGTTGGTGAAGATGAAAAATGAACTCTCTTATAAGGATCATCTAGTGGGGATCTTGGATTGTAGATATAAAGTTCAATTCAATAAGACAACTCACTTGGTCAAATTACTACGTAGGAACCATAATTATGAAGAGGTGACATGAGAAATTGAGGAAACGATGAAAGAGAGGTTCCCACAATTTTTTTCACCTTAGTATTCAAAACAAAATTTGAAGTGTGAAATTTCATAAGGGGGGAATATTGTAACGACCTAGAATTTTATCTGTGGAATTTCACTTCTTATAATTATGTCATATAGTATAAATATCAAAAATCACATATAGAAACTAAAAAATATTATTATAATAAACTAATAATGATTAATTATATATAAAAACAATAAAAATTCCAAATATTACCATGGGACAATAAATAGAAAATAAGATAATAAGAATTGGAAAATTTCAATATGCTTGATCCACTAGAATGAAAACACTCATGAAAAAAAATGTGGAACTATAAAATTATTTTATTAATAAAATATTCATTTTAAAGATTAAAGTATATATATAACCTTAAGGGAAAATAAAATTGAATGAATAATTGGTGAAATTAGATATATTTATAGAAATTATGTATTTTATACAATTAGAATAGTAACCTAACTTTTGGAATAGTAATGTGACAATTAGGAATAGTAATCTAGCCATTATAACAGTAACCTCACCTATAAATATATAAATAAAATTTTGGACTCATAAAAATGAAAATATGATATATTTATATCATGGTATAAGTAAATAAATTATTTAAAAATGATAAATTAAGTGTTGGTATTTTTGTAAAACATAAATGTTTATTTAAAATATTATAATTATAAAATAAATTAAAAGGAAAATTATTTTCATAAAATAGATACAAAAATGAATATTGTGTTTTATTAAAATTATTATATAAATTTATTAGACATTAATTAATTTTTCAAAGGGTTATAAAATCGATAATAATAATAATATCTGTATTTTTTGAATAAATGATGATTTTATATAAAAATTTAATTTATCATATTTTGAAAATTATTTTCATAAAATGGAGTTAATTTTTTAAATATACACATAAAAAAATGTTTGGGATGAATATTTGGGATTTTTCTAAAATATTTTAATTTTTGGTGAATAATGAAATACGATAATTTAAAGTATTTAGCGTTATATGTAAATAAATGAATTTTGAGTCTTTTTTGAGTCATATATGTTGTAAGTGACCATTATATCTAACTAAAATGCTCTAGTTACTTTATTTAGTCATGGTAAACAATAATATTGATATTCTTGAGCCAAAATAGTAAAAAAATGAATAAAATAACAAAAAAACCCCTCTCCTCTCCTTTTTAATACCACCCCTCACCACCCATTCTGCTCACACTAAGTTAGCTTTGTAGATTGTATAAATTCTTCCCATTTCACTTCCCAAGCCTCTTCCCCACATCCAATAGATTCTGGTATGACAAAATACCAAACCTAAGTGCTTTAAAGAGGTTCAAAGGAGGGGATATTCAAGAGGTAGAATCCTCATTATTTCTCTTTTAAATTTTTTCTTTCTTATATTTTATCCTCAAACCATATCCAAAGTAACTTGATTACTCCAGTATCATATATATACTATAATTTTATTTTTAATTTAATTTCAATCATAAAATCTCTTCTATTTTCATTTTATTCTAAAAAAGTAAACATTGTCTGTGATGTGTCAATTCACTGTCTTCATGGTTGACGATTTTCCATTTTCTATTTCCACCATCAAAGAAAGTCATAAAACAATTGTAATGGTTAAAATAGATTTTAAAATGGATTTTATAACTTTTTTCATGTCCTATATCTAATATATATACTTATTATTATATTAAAAACAAAACAAGTTCCTGATGATCGAAAAACAGTCATAATAAACTAAATTTTTATCAGTAACATTTTATCAAATGAATCATCCTAATATATGAAAATAATGGTATATGGGAAAATTTAAAAATATTGAAATATATAAACACTATTTCATTCCACTTGTGGAGTTTTTCTTCCATTTCATGAGAACTCCCATAATAATACTCAAGGGAATTGACCATAAAACCATGAAACAAATGCTCCCAAAACATTGAAATTAAACATTATAACTCATAGAAATTTCCATAAATGAAATTAATAAAATTAATATAAATAAAATATATATTTATTATTTTCTAAATTAAGTAATTATTAAATATAATTTTATTATCAAGGAAATTAATTACAAGTTCAGAACACATTCAGAAAAAAGTTAAGGGATCTCTCTAAACCTCCATTTTTTCCTCCAGGTTACACATTATCTCTATTTACCAAAACATATTTATTAATAATTTATTTATAATTATTATAAATTCTGTTTATATGTTCCAAAAATATGAATCTATTTCAACCAATCCTTCTTTTATGGGTAAATTCATGTTTTAAAAGGTTCCCTTCTTAATTTCTCTCGATAAACAAGCCCGATTAGTGGGAAATTCCTCATTTCATAACAATTTTAAATTTTAACCATAAATTGTATGAAGAAACCATTATTTTAATAATATCACTTATTTTATAATGAAAAAATGTGTTAGATCATTTCTGGTTTTATATAATCAATTATGCCTTTATCCTCTTTAATGGCTCTTCAATATTTTTTCTTTAAACCGCACAAAAGTGGCTCATTATTAATGTTTTTCAAACACTTTTTTTCACGTATTCAATTCATTTTTAATTAATTATCCATAATCTATTCTTATTTTTATTTCATGATTTTCTAGATATGATTTAATCCTTTCTTTCCAGGATATCATTATGATACACTCTTTGGACATGCCTTATGTCATGATTATGATATCCATTTCTTTCTAGAGGTAACCCTTTTGTTTATTCCCTATGTTTTATTATTTATGTGTGACACATATTCATGGAAATATTATTTTGGGTGTGTCTAGATAGATCTCCAATTCATTAGATAAAGTTTTAATCTCATCTGACATCATGTATGGAATTAGGGAGTAAACCTAATCCATTATGGAACTTTGTCCACCATGTGATATTGTCTTGGAAGTTATCCTTTACTCATGTTCATGTAATTTTATATAATTATTCCAAATTTCAATGTTTCCATATTCATATTATTCCATGTTCTATGTGCTATGATTCTATATTATTATTTATGTTCCATGCCTTTTATGTTATCATGTTATTCCTTATAACCAATGTGCAATGATTTATTCTTATGTTTATTCCCTTTATAGGTTATTAGATCATCCCTTTTATCTATGTATTCCCTAGGTTATACAATTCATATAAAAGAGATCAATGAAAGTTATAATTTCATTGTGAAATATTAAAAAAATGATGTTTTATTTTATTTCATTTTTTGTAGTTTTATGTACCTAATTCTCCAAAGATACTAGAATTTATGATGATTGGTTTGTATTTTTTGGATAATTATTCTTAATATTATATAATAATATGTTTTAAAGGCTAGAGTGTCCATAGAATTTTAGGATTATTTTATGTTAGATGTTTCTTTTTTTTAATTTTTTTATTTTTACATTTAGATATATCTCATCTTTTCACTTCATGATTCATTATTGTTTGTTTATTGTTTCATCCTTTTATTTCCCAGTTGTATTATATACTATTTTTACTATTTTTTAATTACTCTAATTTTTATTATTATGGATTATTATGATATCTTGTAATCTATACCAGGGGGTATAATCTCCCAAATATACATATCACACCCACACTGCTAGTCGACAGCCTATGTTGTGCAAGGAGGTGCGCTTGAGGTATCGTTACCAACCCGTTCTGGACAATTGAGAGAGTGTAAAATATAGGTATATTACAAAGGATGTAAAATAAAATTGGAAGAAAAAAATCATAGTTGATAAAAAAATGTATACCCATAGTAACAACACAAGATAATTTTATACATTCCAAAGGTAGATTCCCCTATGATGAAAATATCTCCACATTAGCATTAAACATACCATAATGGTATAGGGGTCATCTAACATGTTTTCTTCCATCTAGTAATGAGTGATAACTATACCCCATTAAAATTTTAATTCACCAACCCACATAAGATATCGGCCTAAATAGTGGGATGATTCTAGTTTCATCATAATGTTAATAATAACTGCTGCATCAAGTTCAACACATTCAATAGAAATTGTATTTTAATATAATTTAAGATAAAGTGTGTTTCCTTGTCCTAATTTAGGATTGAATTACCATTTCAATAGTGGGTTATAAAGGCCCAATCTATCAATCCTAAATGGTCCCATAATACCCTCTACAACCATAAACTTGATGAATGCTGAACTATATGGGAAGAGTTTATTAATGGAAAGAGGCGACTTCTAGATAACCCGTATTACTCTAAAAATTATTAGGGATTTATTTTATACTAGTATGACTCATATCTGTTATAGGTGGAGGATATTATTCATAGAATCATCCTACACACCATGAATGAGTTAAAAAACAATGGAATGAAAGTGATAAAGGACATATGTTATAGTGATGTTCATATCCCATCAATGCACATAATCTATTTTGAAAATTATATAGTATAAATAATATAAAGGGGACTTTTATTATATAATAAAAACATCCATAATGAAGTTGTCATGACTCATCCTCAGGGCCCGTTCCATGACTACCCCAAGCCTGCCTTCCATAGGCCAGGGGCTGGAGACTAGCACCAAAGGCGTAATCCCGAAAAAAGGGAAGGCATTGCCTTTAAAAAAAGTAAACAAAAACAATAGAGTACGCAAATTTAAGTAAACACTAAGTAAACCTATATACAAAAGGAAGTGCCGAAAGGAAAGGGACTGGAAATACAAGCCCAACAGTAAAGTACAAACAACTGAAAAAGTAGTACAACTGCAGAAAGGTAAAACAACAACCACTGAGTCATTCTCTAGGAATCCCCCTTGAAGTGTGGGCATAAATGGACTCCTCAGCACCCCATGTCCGTCCGTCCGCTCTATGAACGTCTCTCCAAGTGGTCTACCTCTAGGTACCGTCTAGCTCTACAACTCTCTACCTCGATCATTGCTGTCCGTCATCTGCAACCAAAAAAACGAAGTGCGGGCATAACCCATGCAGGGGTGAGTATAACGATACTCAATAGGGATCCCAAGACCCCCGAAGGTCTCCTAGAATCCATGAAGGATAAACCAAAGAATGAAGATACAATCACGAAGTATCAGCCAACTGTACTTAGGTATATGCCCATACATATACCTAAGATACCAATCATAGTTCGGCTCCATATCTTGAGCTCAAGCACAACCCATTCCACATAGAAAGTAAGGTAGATCACATCAATGATAATGATTGAAAGAAAAGTCTCATCTCACACAAGTATGCCACAATAGTAGAGAGATATAGATGATCAGATGTAGCCACTGGATCATCTAAGCTGTCGGACCACACAGGATACAGGACCAGCTAAGCTGTCGGACCCACACAGGATACAGGACCAGCTATCTCGTCTAAGCTGTCGGACCCACACAGGATATAGGAACATCTATCTTGTCTAAGCTGTCGGACCCACACAGGATACATGACCAACTATCTCGTCTAAGCTGTCAGAACCACACAGGATACAGGACCAACTATAATTCATCTGAGCTGTCAGACCCACACATGATACATGACCAGCTATTCTGTTAGACCCACATAGGATACAGGAACATAATTTATAACTTTTGAACCAATACAGGATTCCGGTACAGTAGTCGTCGTCATCGAACCCTGGAGGATTCCAGTACAGTAGTCGTCGTAGTTGCACCCAGCTCTAGGGTTCCCGCACACAGTACACTGGATTCCAAGAGGGTCCGCTCCTCAAGCAAAGGGGTCGATACATAAACTATCACGAAGTCCTGAGTTGATGTATCCTGAAGTTCTGTCTCATCAAAAGGAACCCAACGCAACAGACAACACATCAATCAGACGCTCGGTCTGAGAGTTATTAGATTTTCTATTCCAGGGGCCCGGTTGGATTTATGCTCGTTCCAAACACATATATTTTCCAAAGTTTTCCAAATCTCACTTAGAGTATCGCAAAATGACCACCTCATCGTGAGGTTCCCAGTGCTGTAGACGACGCGTCGTTCGGACGCGCGGTCTTGAAGATATTCGCATTTAGGCGATGTCGGGCCCGACCCGTCAAGCCCAGTGGGCTGGCGGGTCGGCCCGACCCGACTCAGCAGGCCTGAACGGGCTGGGGGTCGGCCTGGCCCGGTAGGGAACGACCCACCTGCGGACCCGACCCACGGATTGGGCTGGTTTGGTTTTCCCGGTGGTGCCGAGCGGCACTGCCTCTCCCTACCCGGCCGGCCGAAGCCGGCCGGTTCAGTTCGGCTGGAGCAGCCCGCGGTTGCAGGCCCCGGTTCCCCCACTGTGTGGCACCTGTGGGTGCCACGAATCTCCAACCTGGCCAGCCATAGCCGGCTGGTTCTTCCAGCCTGGCCGGCATGAAGCTGTCCGGTTCTTCTCCGGCCTGGGCGGCCCGCGGATGGGGGTCATGGTTTTCCGCCACGCGGCCGGCACGATAGCGCCGGTCCACGACCACCTCGGCCCGGCCTGGCCGCAACCTTCAATTTCCACTGCCTTTAGTCGCCGCTGCCTCATGGATGTAGTCTTCTTCCTCTGGCACGGTGCGACGACACCGTGCTCTTTTCGCTCCACCTCCATTGTTAACACAAACAATAATCAAAGGAGGGTCGTTGGGCCCTATTTGTTCAGCCCACGCCCTCCACGTTAAGTGATAACAAAATAATTGGCTACTATCAATCCAAATATAATCGCCAAAGTACGAGGGTATAATTCACACATTCAAATAAATAAACCAAATTCCCCCTACCTTGATTCAAAGTTCGTTCGTTGATGACGATGTTGATTCGTTGATGTCGGGGTGCGTATGAGGAGGAAGTGTTGTTGTTGGTGACGTTCTTTGCATGCGACATCTTCTCCATTGACGCGAAGAAATAGGAAGGAATACGGGCATTCTTTGTGGGATTTGCCTCATGTTATTTCCCCAGTTGAAGAAGTGGAGAGGATGTTCTTCATGGAAGAACACTTTCTTCTTAATTCTCCCAAAGCCTCCCCAACATAATATTTGCCAAGACAATAAAATAATAGACTCCCTCTTATTTTAAAGATGCCATGAAATTAAAATGAATTCAAAAGAATTCATCACACCACAAATTAATTATTTATGGCATTAATTAGTTGTGTTGGCACATTTAAGGGGGAGGGAAGGTGGAGAGTTCACCGAAAATAAATGAAGAATGGGTTGTCTCAATAAATTCAAGGGGAGTTAAAGGGGTTCAAGGGGAGTTGAGGGGTTAGGTGCTTGTGTGGGCCTCAACACACAATATCCTCCCACAGGAGGTTATGTGGAGGGTGGTCCCCACCTTCAACTTCCCTTTGGAGATAAAAACCACCAACTAAATAAAATTACATAACAAATAAATTTTATTTAATTTATTATGAATCCCCAAAATTAACATCTGCTCTCGACCAAAAGAAACTGCGGTAGAGGTGTCCTTAAGAAAATAATAGCACTGCGAGTTCATTGGTGTCCTCAGATTTCAATTCCGAGCTCCGGTTCAAAAGATAGAAAAACCCGCACGTACGTTTACTGAACGTACCTGAACAAAACTTCAGAAATTGATTTCGGGTACACTGGGCATCGGAATCATGCGCCGTCAAAAACTGCGGACTTGTAAAATTCAAAAAATTTTATGAAAAATTTTTCATTGAAATTTCTTGGTCTTTAAATTACCCCCACCTCAGGACTTTACGTCCCCGTAAAGCTACAACACACACTAGGGAAACAAATGGGGTACTAATCACGCATCTGAGCCTCCCGCTCCCATGTGCTTTTCTGGAGGTTCTCATGTTGCCAGCGAGCGCACACCAGAGTAATAGACCGTCCACATAGGACCCACTCCTGTCGATCCTCAATATCCACTGGAACCTCTGTGAAAGTCTCCCTGTCATCGATGTACAGATCCCCGTGGTTGATGATGTGGGATGGGTCGTACACGTATCTCCTCAGCTGAGATACGTGGAAGACTTCGTGCACCCGGTGCAACTGAGGTGGAAGGGCTAGACGGTAAGCCACCTCACCTACTCTGCTGAGGACCTGGAATGGCCCGGTAAAACACGAAGATATCTTGCCGCCTCGGCCAAATCTCTATAGACCTCATCGAGGTGAGACCCGTAGGAAGACGTGGTCACCATCCTCGAACTCTAGTGGTTTCCATATCCTATATTCATAGGACTTCTGTCTTCTCTGTGCAGTCTTCATCCGCCCCTGGATGATCCACACCTTCTCCGTCGTAGCCTGCACCATCTCTGGTCCTACAAGTGCTGAATCCCCTGGGTCTGTCCAGCACATAGGTGATATGCAAGGTCGGCCGTACAATGCCTCATAAGGGGCCATCCCAATGGTGGAGTGGTAGTTGTTGTTGTACGAAAACTCCACCAAGGGTAATTGATCCTCCCAGCTGCGGCCAAAGTTGAGAACACATACACGGAGCATTTCCTCGAGAGTCTGAATGGTCCTCTTAGTCTAGCCATCCGTCTGAGGATGGAAGGTGGTGCTCAAGTGAAGCTGAGTCCCAAAAGCCTCCTGTAACCCCTTCTAGAGCCGGGAAGTGAAATGATAATCTCAATCGGAGATGATAGTCGATGGAACACCATGAAGCCGTACAATCTCCTGAATGTAAAGGCATCCCAAGCTCTCTACTGAGCCCTGCTCTTTGATCGGTAGGAAGTGTGCTGACTTGGTGAGCCGGTCTATGATCACCTAGATAGAATCATGTCCTCCGGATGTATGTGGAAGTACCATCACGAAATCCATGTATATCCCATCCCACTTCCACTCTGGAACCTCTAAGGGATGAACCAAGCCTGCTAAAACCCGTTGCTCTGCCTTCACTTGCTGACAAGTGAGGCATCTCGAGACAAACTCTACTACTGTCTTCTTCATACCCAGCCACCAGTGCTGTCGTATGAGGTCCTGATACATCTTCTCTACTCCTAGATGTACCGCCAGAGCAGAAATGTGTAACTCCCTTAACACCTCCTCCTGTAGTGCAACTGGTACCATGGTACGTCCTCTGAAGAGAATGGCGTCATCCCCACCTTTAGAAAATTCATCAGGCACCTTCCCTGAGGATATCTGAGCATATCGCATCTCACAGTCAACTTCCCCACGCTGTACCTCTCTGACTCTCTATATAAGTGGAGGAGTGACTGTGAGAGACTTTAGAAAGACTACTCCATCTCTATCCACAAAGGATATCTGCAACGCGACTAGCTGATCTTTCGCCTATCCTAGCAGCTGAATGCCCGATCTCCTACTGAGATCATCTACTAAAATGTTCCCCTTCCTAGGAGTATAGACTACATCGAAGTCATAGTCTTGGAGGAACTCGAGCCATCACCACTTTCTGAGGTTCATGTCCTTCTGTGAGAAGATGTACCTAAGACTCTGGTGGTCAGAATAGACTATAAAATGCTCTCCCATTAGATAGTGCCACCACATCTTCCAAGAGAAGACTACTACTACTAACTTCAGGTCATGGGTAGTGTAGTTCTACTCGTTCTATCTCAACTGTCATTAACTATATGCGATCACTTCTCACTCCTACATCAAGACACACCCGAGTCCGGTACTTGATGCGTCGCAGTAAACTACGTACCCTACACCCTCCTCCGGTAGCCTCAAGATGGGCGCATTGGTCAAACTCTGCCTCAGCTCCTGAAAGATCTGTTGGCATCTATCTGACCACACGAAGGGTTGCCTCTTCTTCATCAATGCTGAAAGTGGTGCTGCAACTCTGGAGAAGTCTGGCACAAATCTCCGATAGTACCCATCCAGACCCAGAAAACTACGCACCTCCGTCACACTCCTGGGTAGTTCCCAAGCAAGTACTGTCTCGATTTTTGCTGGATCCACTGAAACTCCAGCCTCTGAGATGACATGTCCCAAGAAATGAACCTCTCGAATCCAGAACTGGCACTTTGAGAGCTTACCATAAATCTGGTGCTCTCGGAGTGTGTCCAGTTCTACCCACAGATGGTAGGCGTGCTCCTCCTCGGTAGTCGAGTAAATCAGTATGTCATCGATGAAGACTATGACAAAGCGATTGAGATAAGGCTGGAAGATCCTGTTCATGAGACTCATGAACACTGCTAGAGCATTGGTTGCACCGAAGGGAATAACCAAGAACTCGTAGTGGCTATACTGACACCTGAAGTTCGTCTTCTATATATTCTCGTCTCGAACTCTAAGCTAGTGATAACTTGACCTGAGGTCTATCTTCGAGAACCATATCGCTCCCTTGAGCTGATCAAAGAGGTCTTCAATCCTCGAGAGTGTGTACATGTTCTTCATGGTCACCTGATTCAGGCGACGATAGTCGACACACAGTCACAAGCTCCCATCCAGCTTCTTGGCAAACAAAATCAGGGATGCCTAGGGTGAAACACTGGGTCGGATAAATCCCTTACCCTAAAAGTCCTCCAGCTATACCCACAGCTCATGAAGCTCGGCGGGAGCCATTCGATATGTTGGAGTAGATATCGGTGTTGTCCCGAGGTATAGGTCAATGTATAAGTCTACCTATCTATGAGGTGGTAGCCCTGGAACGTCATCAAGGAAAACATCCGTGTATCGATCCACCACAACAAGAAAAACATGGACTCCACATATCAACCACTCCAAGGATGAGACTAGCCAACTAATGTGTGATCAGCTGCCCCCTCCTCTGCGAAATCCATCCTACGCTGCATAAGATCCCTTCTCACCGGTGAAGGTGAACCATGTCCCATCCATGTGGATACACCGTACTTTGTGCCTAATACAGTCAATATGAGCATGAAATGTGGATAACCAGTCGATACCTAAGATGACATCATAAGGCCTCGACGCCGCTACAAGAAGATCCCAGCCGAAAATCTCGCCTCCTAGAGTAAGCTCACACTGCTGGTACCAGTGCATAATCGTCGAGTCTACTCCCGTAGGAGTCTCTAGCTGTAAGGATCGAGCCAACGACTCCGTCGGAATCTCTGATCTCTGAACAAGGGCAGCGACAATGAAAGAATGACTCACACCTGTGTCTATAAGTACCACATCAAGGGTGGAGTATAAATATATAGTACCTCGAATCATCTCAGGTGTGCCGTGGTCATAGGCCTTGACTTCCTGGAGATGAGCTCACCTTTGTTCGCCAGTTCCCTATGGTCGGGGTGGACCTCTTGGTGGTGGTGGTGGTAGAGCCTCGAAATGTCATCCACCACTCACTACTCAGCCAACTCCTCTGCCACGTCCGCCTGCTCTTGGCAGACCACCACGATCGAACCTCTGTCTCTGCTAGGGAGGTCGCTCTACTGTCTTCTACTCATCTGCATGGAAGGTCGGGCAGTCACGAGCCATGTGGCCCGGTCCGCCGCATGCATAGAACTGCCTGCTCCTCATATAGCTGACTCTATCTCATGTGCCCTGCACAACCGAACATGTATCCTGAGATCGCCTACCTGATGGTCTGGTCTGCTTGGACCTCTGTGACATCTGTCTACTGATGGCTGCAGAAGACTCTGCTACATGTCGCCCTGTGGTGGGTCTCGCCGCTGGTGACTGCTCAGCGAGACAACTCTCTACTAGAAGGGCTCGCTCCAGCACCCCCGTCCGCGTCGGGATGATGAGGGGAATCGTCGAAGGCCTAATCTCATTCCTGAGTCCCTTCTCGAAGGTCTGTGCCCTAAAGAATGGGTCCCACACCATATCTGTGGAGTTTCGTGAGAGGTCAGTGAACCTCGCTGAGTACTGAGATACTGTCATGCTGCCCTGCTGCAGATGTAGTAATTCTTGAATCCGCACCGCACGAAGGGTGGATGGAACAAACTATTCCTGGAACAGGATCTCAAAGTCTGCCCAGAGTAATGATTCCTCGTCATGCACCTGGAGCATCAGGCTCCACCATCTTCCTTCTGCTGCATGCAGGAGACTCGTGGAAAGGATCACCATGAGGTCAGCTGGTGTCCCTACCAATCTGAAAACTATCATGACAGCCTCCAACCAATCCTCAGCTGCCTGTGGGTCTGTCTCTCCCCGAAACCTGGGCGGCCTCTGGCGTTGGAACTTTTGAAGTGCACTCAGGCAGCATGCGCTCTCTACTGTTGGAGCTGGTGGTATCGGTGGCCCAGCGGGTAGTGGTACCACTAGTACCTCCGCTGTGATGGGGTCCTACACCGAGGCCTCGTCGCTCGGTGGGCTACCATCTCGTATGAAACTCGAAACCCTAGATGGATGCCTTCGTGGGGCCATCCTGAAAAGAAATATGTGCGTCACGGTTAAAACAGTATACCTGGTGAGCTGACACAGAGTAATCATGAAGAAAACTTTTTCAAAGGAACACACACGCAATCAGTGTTTTCATGCATTGAGTCAGAGATCAGAAGTCAGAGTCCTAGTGTATGGATACGTCGGCCACCACACCAACACTGGTTTTCCTAAACTGATAACCACACCCAAAACACTTATCACTATTGTTGTTAAAAGAAACATAGTCTAAGTTCTACGATAGAACCGAAACCTCTGATACCAATTTGTCACGAACCTTCCTCGGGGCCCGTGCCGTGACTACCCCAAGCCTGCCTTCCATAGGTCAGGGGCTGGTGAATAGAACCAAAGGTGTAATCCCGATAAAAAGGGAAGGGATTGCCTTTTAAAAAAAGTAAACAAAAACAACAGAGTACGCAACTGGAAGTAAACACTAAGTAAAGATGTATACAAAAGGAAGTGTCGAAAGGAAAGGGGCCGGAAATACAAGCCCAAAAGTAAAGTACAAACAACTGAAAAAGTAGTACAACTGTAGAAAGGTAAAACAACAACCACTGAGTCATCCTCTGGGAATTCCACCGGAAGGGTGGGTACATATGGCCTCCTCAGCACCCCAGGTCCATCTGTCCGCTCCGTGTACATCTCGCCAAGTGGCCTACCTCTAGGTACCGCCCAACTCTACAACTCTCTACCTTGATCATTGCTGTCTGTCGTCTGCAACCAACACAACGAAGTGCGGGAATCGCCCATGCAGGGGTGAGTATAACGATACTCAGTAGGGATCCCGAGACCCCCGAAGGTCTCCCAGAATCCACAAAGGATAAACCACAGAAGAAAGATACAATCACGAAGTATCAGCCAACACTACTTAGGTATATTCCCATACATATACCTAAGATACCAATCACAGTTCGACTCCAACTCTCGAGCCCAAGCACAAACCAATCCACACAGGAAGTAAGGTCAATCACATTGATGAAAATGATTGAAAGACAAGTCTTATCTCACACAGGTATGCCACAATAGTATAGAGATATTGATGATCAAATGTAGCCATTAGATCATCTAAGCTGTCAGACCCACACAGGATATAGGACCAGTTATCTCGTCTAAGTTGTCGGACCCACACAGGATACAAGACCAACTATCTCGTCTAAGCTGTCCGACCCACACAGGATACAAGACCAACTATAATTCATCTGAGCTGTCAGACCCACACAAGATACAGGACCAGCTATTCTGTCAGACCCACAAAAGATACAGGAATAGAAGTCAAAACTGTCGAACCCACATAGGATTTCGGTACAGTAGTCGTCGTCATCGAACCCACGGAGGATTCCAGTATAGTAGTCGTCACAGTCGCAGCCAGCTCTAGGTTCCCGCACACAGCACGCTCGATTTCAGGAGGGTTCACTCCTCGAGAAAAGGGGTCGATACATAAACTATCATGAATTCCTAAGTTGATGTGTCTTGAAGTTTCGTCTCATCAAAAGAAACCCAATGCGACAGACGGCGCGTCAATCAGATGCCCAGTCTGAGAGTTTTTAGCTTTTCCGTTCCAGGGGCCCGGTTAGATTTATGCTCGTTCCAAACCCAGACGTTTTCCAAAGTTTCCAAAACTCACTTAGAGTATCGGAAAAGTAGTACCTCATCACGAGGGTCCCAGTTCCATAGACGGAGCGTCGTTCAGATGCGCGGTCTTGAAGATATTTGCATTTAGGCGATGTCGGGCCCGGCCATTCAAGCCCAGTGGGTTGGCGGGTCAGCCCGACCCGACTCGGCTGGTCCAACCCGGATGGGGGTTGGCCCGTCCTAGTGGGGCACGACCCACCTACAGACTCGGCCCACGGAGCAGGTCGGTCTGGTTCGCCCGACAGTGCCGAGCGGCACCGCCTCTCCCTACCCGACCGGCCGAAGCTGGCCGGTTTTGTTCGGCACGAGCAGCCCGAAGTTACGGGCCGCGGTTTCTCCACCGCGCAGTGCCTACGGGAACCCCGAATCTCTATCCCAGCCAGCCGTAGCCGGCCGTTTCCTCCAGCCCGGCCAGCATGAAGCCGAACGGTTCTTCTTCAGCCTGAGCGGCCTGTGGATGCGAGCCGTTGTTTTCCTCCACGCGGCCGGTGCGACGATGCCGGTCTACCACCGCCTCGGCTTGGCCTGGCCGCGACCTTCGGTTGCTGCCGCCTCCTCATGACCCTGGTCTTCTTCCTCCGGCACGGTGCGATGGCACCACACTCTTTTCACTCGGCCTCCATTTTTAACATAAACAATAATCAACGGAGGGTCGCCGGGCCGTGTTTGTTCGGGCCACGCCCTCCACGTTAAGTGATAACAAAATAATTGGCCACCGTCAATTCAAATATAATTTCCAGAGTACGAGGATATAATTAACATGTTCAAATAAATAAACCAAATTCCCCCTACCTTGATTCGAAGTTCATTCGTTGACGACGACGTCGATTCGTTGACGTCTGGGTGCAGACGAGGAGGAAGCGGCGTTGTTGGCGACGTTCTTCGCGGGCGGCGTCTTCTCCCTTGATGCGAAGAAAGAGGAAGGAAGTCATGCGTTCCTCATAGGAGTCACCTCATGTTATTTCCCTGGTTAAAGAAGTGGAGAGGATGTTCTTCGTGGAAGAACACTTTCTTCTTAATTCTCCCAAAGCCTCCCCAACAGAATATTTTCCAAGCCAATAAAATAATAGGCTCCCTCTTATTTTAAAGATGCCATGCAATTCAAATGAATTCAAAAGAATTCATCACACCACAAATTAATTAATAATGGCCTTAATTAGTTGTGTTGGCACAATTAAGGGGGAGGGAAGGTGGAGAGTTCACCCAAAATAAATGAAGAATGGGTTGGCTCAATAAATTCAAGGGGAGTTAAAGGGGTTCAAGGGGAGTTGAGGGGTTAGGTTCTCGTGTGGGCCCCACCACACAATATCCTCCCATGGAAGGTTATGTAAAGGGTGGACCCCAACTCCAATTTCCATTTGGAGATAAAAACCACCATCTAAATAAAATTACGTAACACATAAATTTTATTTAATTTATTAAGAATCCCAAAAAATAACTTCTGCTTTCGACCAAACGCAACTTCGGTAGAGGTGTGCTTAAGCGAATACTGGCGTTGTGAGTTCATCAGTGTCATCATATTTGAATTCCGAGCACCGGTTCAAAAGATAGAAAAATCCGCACGTACGTTTACTGAACGTACCCAAACAAAACTTCAAAAATTGATTCCGGGCACACCGGGCCTCGAAATCAGGCGCTGTCAGAAACTGCGGACTCGTAAAATTCCAAAAATTTTAAGAAAAAATTTTCCTATAAATTGTCGGGACTTTACAGAATTGATTGAATTTTAACATTTATTTTGATCAATATAGTTGAGATGTGGTATCTCATATCACAATGCTACAACTACATGTTCTTCTCATTCTAGAGATCATTATGGCATGGCCTTCTTCTTGTCTCATGGATACCTCTTAAAATTAAAAGCTTGCTTCAACTTTTATTTTATATTCAAATAATTCAAAGTGTTATATTTATCTATGAGATGTAAATATCATATTCTTAATACTGAAATTGAAACACAATGTCACACTAAATCATTATACTGATCAAATCATTGAGAAATGGATTCATCACCCTGTAACTTATCTTCCAAAATTATATTTTGGAACTTTTAAATCTATGATAACATGCGAAAAATTATATATCAACTCATTAACCATTATATATGAAATTATTTTTCTTATTTATCATTGTGAATCACCTATAACTTTATCAAATTTATAACCAGTAATTGATATGAAGGAAAATATGACTCTCATGCATTTCATTGGAACTTGAGGCCTCAACATGAACATTATATATTAGTTATGTATTTTTTGAATACTCAGATATATCACATGAGTTTTTTAATTTTCATATTATTACCTACCAATGACCCTTATGTAACAACTGTGATAACCTTTAGGTATCACATATGGTTTTTCTATTATAAAATATGATCTAAATTGCAACCATTATATAAAATGATATAACTCTATAATATTATATAATATTTTTTCTATTAGAGCATTTATTTCAATAAATAACATTAAATAAGAATTTATTACACATATGAATTAAATTAGTTTTTTGAGGAAGCAATTTTTTTTTAGATTGTAGTAAAAATCATATGTATCAAAAAAATGTTCACTTATATATCATTTTACCTTCACCAAATGATGAACATTACATATTCAATGTCATTAAAAATTTCAATATTATGTTCATGCACATAAACAGATCTTTGAAACAAAATAAAGGTTTATTTTAAAACCCTTTTTATGAATTCTCATGAATTATTCATCAAATCAATAACACTATAAAAATATCATAAACCTTGTCATTAAATTTCAATAACCTATTTAACATCCCCTAATTTTCATATTCAGATGTTAAACACTTTATAATATTTGGTCATGTAACTCTTCTACTACATATTATCCTTCAGATCCCTGATACTTCAACTTCTTGATGCACAATAGTTTATATCCACAACATATATTCTATATTTTTTAATCAATAAGAAACAATGAAATCTCATTAACATTCAATTCTTAATAAAATCCTACATCAAATTTTCCTTATAAATTTTGATATATATACATTAATATACTTATTGACTAAAAGTAGAATCTTAAAAATTAATTGGGATCCTCAGGTATATTTCTTTTCACCATAATAGATTTTGGGATATTTCATCTATTCTATAGAAATATATTTTATAATTAATTTAGATATTTTGATATCAGATGCTAAAATTTTGAAAACCCAACAAAATAATTTCCCCATTAATGAAATCTTTATACAGAAAATATGAGAATGATTTATTTTCAAAAAATGGAAAAAACTTATGTTAAATAATATAATTAGAAATTTAAAAGGATAGAAAATCGGTGATTTTTTTAAAAAACAACTTATATAAATCCAAAATAAAAAATAAAATAATAATGAAAATAAGTAGTTCTATACGAGGATAAAAAATTTCATGATTGGATAACATAAAAATTTGTCACTTATATTTATATAAAATTTTCAGAATTTCTAAACAAGATAATAATATCTCTTGTTTCATAATCATCCCCTTTAGAATCTCCATCAACATAATAATCATTTTAAATGAATCATAATCATAATAAAAAATATAAAATCATAAATCACAAACACCAAGAAGAATCCATGTGGGCTATTACTCATGTGGACTTTATATGACATAGTCATCGTGGGAATAAAATACACAATTATGAGATAAAATATTCATCAAATGAATAAAAAGTATTATTTTTTATGAAATTCATTTCAATAATTGACATATATGTAAATGAATTATACTATCATTATGTAGAAATAGATTTTGGAACCTCCTACAATCAATCGTGTGGTAAAGGGGGTCATGATTAAAAAATGACTTATAATCATGGAGTTGTGCCATATTATATTATTATTTCTTTTAAAACAAGTGGGTATCAAAATTTATGATCTCAATTGAATAAGGGATTTGATATATGAGACCCATTAGAGTCATTTTCCCAACTACTATTATATTAATAAATATCAATGTAATGATTATCGAGATGATGTAAAATATATCATAATATTGGTCATTATAATTCATGGGTAGTGGAAACATCACCATCACATGATCTAAAAGGATCATCCTCTTTGTTAAATGAATCATATATACCATAATCCAAAGGAATGAATTAAATTTAAAGGCACACACTATTATAATCTAATTATAATATACTGATTCATCGTGATACAATCACAATATGAATTTAATTATTTTATTTTATTTTATTTATTTATTTTTTTCTCTCCACACTAAAAATTTCATTACATTCAAACAATTCATCAATTGCATTAAACCCTAACCAAGACTCGATCAAGTAAATAAAGGCTTTTATATAGAGATAAATAAAACAACACAATGAGATGAAGCGAATTTAATTTAAGGAACCTGGTTTTCATGGCCCAGGTCAAGCTTTCTTGTCTTTCACAAGTGCCTCGATCAGCTCTATGGCATCTTCGATGGTTGCAATTCTCTATGAACGTTCTTCCTCTATGCTGATCCCAAACTCCTCCTCAAGCCCCATCACGTTCTCAACCGTGTCAAGCGAATCAGCTCCAATCCCAGAAAACTGCGATTCACTCGTTACTGGAGTGTCCTCCCGTATTTCCAAATGTTTCCAAACTATTGAACACACCCTCTATTGGGATATTTTTTACTTTAAAATTTGAATTTGAGAGAGAGAAAATGGGATAAAATATTTTGATATAAAAAAAGAGATATGTGGGATTGGATATGGAAAAAAGGAAATATGTGAGATTAGATATGAAAAAAAGAGATCTTTTCATATCTTTGAGAGGGATGGAAGTCTCTTATAAAAAGGATGCATCGGGCCTCTAAAATAGAACAGGAGAGTCAGCAAGATGTAGCCGCTGTGAGAGAGAATTGAGAAGGGGTTGTCACGTTTGCAGCAACCAGTGCAGAGAAAGGGAAGAAAAGATGTAGCTGCTAAGAGATAATCAGGAAGAGGCTACCACTTTCGGTAGCTCATGCGAAGAGATGACGAAGACAATGGCATGCGAAGATTGCAAGAGAATTGTCAATGACAGCGTGAAAAGAGATTCATGATGGTCCCATGTATCGAAAGTCCTCTTGGTTGCGGAGATCAAGCGGCATGTACCGGTTGTGATGATCGATGGTACAAACAAAAATGGTACGTTTATGGGTGTCGTGTGTTGAGTAAAAATCCTTCGGGTGCATTGTAAAAATGCCTTCGGGTGTGGTGTTGTGTAAAATTCCTTCGGGTGATAAAAAGACTTAGGGTGAAATATGTGGTGTTTTGCGACTGCTTCTGCTGTGACGTCAGGCTCTGCTCCCCAAAAATTGGTATCAGAGGAGGTTCAAGGTTCTGACCTAAGAAGATCGAGATATTGCGATGGATGATCTGATGCAGATGCTGACTGAGGTGGAGTTGATGTGACAGATTTGATCATGGCTGAGTCAATGATGGTGGAGCCAACAATCATGATGATGCTGATGGTGGAGATGACAGTGGAGTATTCAAATTTTAAATCAAGGTGGAGATTGTTGGGATATTTTTATTTTAAAATTGGAATATGAGAGAGAGAAAAGGGGATAAAAGATTTTGATATGAAAAAAGAGATATGTGGGATTGGATATGAAAAAAAATAAATATGTGAGATTAGATATGAAAAAAATAGGTCTTTTAATATATTTGAGAGGGGTGGAAGTCTCTTATAAAAAGGCTTCATTAGGCCTCTAAAATAGAACAAGAGAGTTGGAAAGATGTAGCCACTGTGAGAGAGAATCGAGAAGGGGTTGTCGCGTTTGTGGCAACCAGTGGAGAGAAAGGGCAGACAAGATGTAGCTGCCAATAGATATTTGGGAAGAGGCTACCGCTTGTGGTAGCTCATGCGAAGAGATGACGAAGACAATGGCGTGCGAATATTGCAAGAGAATTGTCAATGATGGTGTTCAAAGAGATTCATGATGCTGCCATGTATCGAAATTCCTATTGGTTGCGGAGATCAAGCAGTGTGTCCCGGTTGTGATGATCGATGGTACGAAATAAATGGTACATTTATGGGTGTCGTGTGTCGAGTGAAAAATCCTTCGGGTGCGTTGTAAAAATGCCTTCGGGTGTGGTGTTGTGTAAAATTCCTTCGGGTGATAAAAATCCTTTGGGTGAATTATGTGGTGTTTTGTGACTGCTTCCGCTGTGACGTCGGGCTCCGCTCCCCAACACCTTCTCCATAGTCTCTGGTTTGGCAACACAAGAAATCCAAAGAGAGGGAATGAGCGGATTCATCTTCTGTGAAAGACCAAATCGTCCATGAGTGGTTGCAAAAGACACTCGCTTTAAACTAAATAACCTGGTAATTGCCGAGCTCTGATTTGAGAGACGAGGATGATAATGCACTGAGGCAGCTGAAGCTGTCAAACTGGCCATGGATAAACTCCACAAATGCAGTCCCGACAAATTGATGAACCGAAGAACTAGTGAACCAGCGAGCAGTGACACGAAACAAGAATGAAATTGATGATAGTAAGGATTTTATTATAAAATATATAAAATATTAGACCAATCAAAAGGAAATGAAGAATGAAATTTATGATATTAAGGATTTTATTATAATATATATAAAATATATAAAATATTAGGAATGTTTTATCATTGTATCTTCTCTATATCATGGTAAATAATTATATATACTCATATTATGATGTGAATCCCACTTTAGTTCATTAGAATAATTTTATTCAGATGTTAGAGAGATGGATGATAAATTCAACTTTGAGACTTAGATAGTGAAACCAAACTCTTTAGAAGGTGGAATGTTAACCAGATGCTGGTTTTTTGCTGATGGAGGAGACCATGGGTAATGGTCTAGATACGATTATGAAGATGTTACAAGAAATTTGTATCTTGGAATCTTCACAAATACAGGAGGTCAGTTTTCAGTCGGCCTCTATAGATCATCAGTCACCATTCCTAGTGAAGGGTTCTCTATGAATGTTGAATGTCAGTGCAACTGGTATTTTTGGCTACATACACCTATAAAAGTTAGTGGGAACCTATTTTCACATTGATATGAGTAATTAAGGAATTATAGGAGAATATTCTATATAGTTATTCTTTACTAAGTGTATTTATTAGTTGATGTTGAAATACTTGTATAATCTGATTATAATTAAAGTATAAGTGTATCTATAATGGATGTATAACACATTATCCAAACCCCGTGTTTTTTTTCTTTTAGTTTATCATTTTTCAACATTAATGTTTCTATGCTGTGATTACAAAAGAGTGTGTGTGTGGATTAAATCTATGTGATGATTAGGGTATAAGTTATCCTATCTTCTGATAAAAATAGTCAAAGGAGTCCATCTATATGAAATTTTTTTCTTCTATATATCATTCTAATTTTTAACATTTAGTAATCAAATAGTGAGGATGGGATTGAAAACAAGGTGTATTAAATATTTCAGTTTGTTAATCTCACTCAACTACAAACTTAGAAAAAGATTAGGTTTCACTATCCCATACCATGACATTATTTCTCATTTAGGGGGTGTTTATTATCATCAGGTTTTATGAAATCAAACAATATATAATCAAATTATATATGATTCATCGTATAAAAAAGTATTTAGAAGAATTAATATTAATGATCATCATATTCAAAAGGACATGGATATCCTACCAATGATAGTTTTCCCAAATAAAATGAAGTAATTATATTGGGAACGATTAGTTAAGTAGGTTTTGGGTCTATTGAGGATTTCATTGGCATATAAAACTATCTTTAATATCATTTATGTGAAGACCCTTTTTATTATCAAGAAAAACAAATGGTATATGTATAAGACACCTATAACACATAACAATTTGTTCATGATGTGAAGGTTATTCAGCATGAGGTTATTATAAGGATGACTAAGGGAAAATAAATTAAATTATTTCAATATGATTATAGGGATTATTTAATTTTTTTTAATGTGAAATTCATGGATGATATATGTGCACATCAACTACAACTATCACTACTAGATTCAAGGGACTATATGGAAATGATTGTTAGTAATTCATGTGGAAATACATATCATTTTGGATGTATCAAACATGATATTTAATAATAAAATATAGTTGAAAGATATCTATATACCATGTAGTAGTACAATCAATGCAGAAAAGTGTCAAAGATCACCCCAAATGACAAATCAGATGATAAAATTAGTTGATAATTCCTATGAAATAATCCTTGGAATGTCTTCAGTTCCATGTCCAAAATATTGATGTTTTGTCATGAAAGGAAACATATAGAATGATAACAGAAATCCTAAGGAATCTTTGGAATTCAAATCAAATTCTGATAGTTCAAATTATATGATAACTACTGATGTAATAGACATATTTTTTCTTAGTGTTAATATTCAAGTGGATTCATGGGTGATTGAATGAGTAGAACCATTCCACTCAATGGGAGAGAAAATATGTAGGGTGAATTATATGTTGATACACTTCAATAACGTCAATTTAGTGGATAATAAATCTCAATGAATAGTTAGGAAAGGATATGTCAATGTTTATTTTAATAATGATATCATTTTGAATTAGTAATATGATAGACATATGATGATTATGTGGAAGATCGTAGTTTACCTAGGTCCACATGATAAGGAAGGATATGTGATTATCATTACAAATATTGATTTTATGGTAACTCAACGATCCTTTCTATTTGTGAGAGGTTTATATGGTGGTAATATATGTTTTATTGGATGATAAAATGGGGTAGTTTTAATATGTTAACAATGTTTAATAGTCTGGTGTTATTGAACTACTGACATAGAATGATAAATTAGAAGAATATAATGATTATATTGGATAATATAATGTTGAATCTTAACCATAAATTAATTATAATATGTGGAAGTTATTTTATATAAAAATAATTAATGTTTCCCTTTAAAAAAATAGATGGAATCCCAGAGTTTAGATTTTTGAACTAGTTCACTAAGATATTTGGGAACCTTTCTTCGTCGGGTATGATGGTGGGTCGTAAAACATGATAATTTTTTTTATAATTGTATGAGAAAAGTAAGGGAATAATTATAATGAATATGTTTTGATATATATTAGTATTTTATTCAATGGTAATCCTATAATATTGGATATCTAGTATGATGCTAAAATTTATAAGGTCTAATAATGGTAGGGATTACAGAAGAAACAAATTCTATAACATTTTTTGGAATAAATGGATCATGCTTAAGATGATCATGCCTGGAACACCATAGAAAAATGGTATGGATAAAAGGATGAATAAAATATTTAATGAGAATTATTATAGCTTCTAGTTACACATTGGAATAAATAAATAAATTTGGGTGGAGGAGGTAAATAAAATGATATAACTAGTGAATATTCAAATGACATTATCAATTGGGAATGAAATTCTAAAGTAGAAAAAATGAGATAAATGTCTGAATTTTAGTTATCTCAAAATTTATTGTAGTATGAATTATCTCCACAATTATTCTAAAGATAGGTATATGATGGAGGAAATATATGAAGCATGTTTCCTTATTGATTTTTAGATTAAAGGATTATATTTTTTTCAATGGATTGATGACTAGTGAAAATTCATTAGATTTGAGATATCCTCTTCAATTTGAAGGATCAGGGGAATGAAAAAATATTGTTATAAAAAGATGTTGATGTAAATTAATAAAATATCTAATTCCAAGTTGGTTTGAATAAGAACACAGAATGTATATAATCTATTGGAAACATTGATGGATGTACTGGAAGTCCGGATTTGAGGCCATCAGAAGATATGATAGAATTATCATGGACTTATAAAGACCAATAAAGATAATAGGATATAGGGATATAGAAGGTAATTCACCAAAAAGTGTATATCATGATGTGGAAATGATGAAGGTTCAATTGTGGAGTGAAACAAGGGTTTGAGTTTAGGTTTAATAATTTGGATCTAACTAGAACTTTCTTATGCTAATAGATTTAATTATCTAAATAAATAATATGAATTTAATAAATTCAATGACTATGGTCAGTGGAATTCAATAATAACGAAGGGAATTTATAATTAATGTTCAAGGGAATATATGATAATATTAAGTTATCTTATGATAAAATGGAACATGAAAATAATTGTCCCTTTCATTTAAAATATGTGGCTGATAGAAAGAAAATGTGAAAGGAATGACTAGTGGTGGAGGGATTTAATAAAAATGAAAGAGTTGATTTATAGAAAATATTCACACCATATGTTATGTATTAAACTGTCTCAATTTTGTTGAGAAAAGTAGAAATTTAAAATAAATTCATAGAATACATGGATGTACTGACAAAATTTTGTCATCATAATTTAGAGGAAAATATTTACATGAATCATTTGATGGGTTTCATAGAGGATGTGAACCAGATATTGGTTTTTTAAGATGATGAAAATTATTTTTGATTAGAATCAAACACTAATATAGTGGAATCCAAAGTTCAGTACATTTTGGGTGAACAAATTATTCACGTAGAGATATGTCAAACATTTTTTTAATCATATTGAATTTGATGACGAGATTATATCATTTTTCTCATATATATACATGAAATATTTCTAAATGGACAAGAAATAGAAAGTATTGGGGGAGTAAGGTGTATTTTTACAAAAGGATTGATAATAATGATCATAAAAATTACATAAATATATAAATTATGGTGGTCGAGATATATAGGAAAGAAGGGGTATTGGTGATATCTAGAAGATACTACATCCAAAATATCATTCAATGGATTCAAAGCATAGGGTGAAAGTTGGTCTTGGTTCTATTGTCTGCAGACTTCAAATAGTACAAGAAGAAGTACACTAAGATAGATGATGAATAAATATAGATGAAAAAGGTTTCATTTTCATCATTAGTTAGATATATGATTCTTTTGATGATTTATACATCATTAGACATTACATATGTAGTGGTATTTTTAACCCAATTCATGTCAAACCTGAGAAGGGAACACTAGGAGGATACAAAGTGGATTATTTGATATTCCAAATGAATAAAAGATAAATACATGGTGTTTGGAATTTATAATCCATTGTGAGGGTATGATAAATATGGAATCCCTAGTGATTAAGAAACACGGAAGAGAGTAATAGTTTTTTCCCTATCAATGAATTTTATTATATAGGATTTCAAAATTACAATGATTTTTTTTTCTGAATGCAATAAAAGATGAGTATATAGCCTCAATATAAATGGGGAAGGAGATAGTTTGATATATACAGATGGAAAAGGAGTATTAGAAAGTTCCATAGGTTGGAGTCTTATTCTGTGATTATCATAGTTCAATTCACTTGTATTAAAAAATAGTGTTCCATGAATAGATGAAAAATATTAATGAAAAATATCAATTCATCCATAAACTGAAGGAATATATAGATCTAGATCTATGGAATATAAATATAAAATAAAATACATCACAAATGTTTTCCAAGGGGTTTTTCCAAGAATTCTTGAGGAAACACTTACCCTCAACGAGACTTGTGTAAGCGTATGGAGAAAGGAAAATAGTTATTGTTACAAACAATGAAAGAGGATGATTTTTTAAAAGGGTTAAATAGATTTCCATAGTTTTTTAAAGTGATATTTAAGCTAGATATTGTTTTGATGTGAATCCAACTTCATTTCAATAGATGTGGGTTGGATAAATATTAGAGAGATAGATTATAATGTTGTCCATAACTATGAGGTAGCATCAAGATACTCTTCCATATGTATAAGGTGATTTGGGTGATGATATTTTCAAATGGATGTTTGCATCAGAGTAAGTCTATAAATGATGGAGAATATAAAAAATTAACATAGTAACTTCACTAAGACAAGAAGTTATTTTTAGTGGGATACTATAGATCACCTGTCACCATTCCATATCAAATGTTCTTCATGGATGTTGGAAGTTAGTGAGACTTGTATGACTAGTTATGTACACCCTAAAAGGGAGTGGGGAACTATGTTTAAAATGATTTGAGTGATTAATTAATTATAGGATTATAATGTCTATAGTTACTCATTACGAACAAATAATTTTAGTTAATGTTGTATTCTAAGTATCATCTGATTATAATGAAATCATTTTTGTTTTTCCAGTTAATTTAGGATATTTTTTTGAACCATGTATATTTCTTATGTCATTTCCATTATCATATATCCACATGAATATTTATGTGTTGTGCTTACACATGTTTTGTGTGTGTGTAGGTCAACACTATTCAATGGGTAAAGTGATACAATTACTATTATATAGTACACATACTTTATTAAGTCCATATAGAAGACCCATTTTCAAATGTGAATAATACTGAGGTTTAATGTCTGGTGATTTATCATTGGTTTTCTAAATTCGACCAAAAAATACATTAAAAAGTTTTATGCCTCTAAAAAACTCAAAAAATTATAATTTACATCCATATATGAACGGTAATATGCCTAGAATCAATATTAGTTTCTTCATAATGATTATCCAATAAGATTATATAGAAAATTATCACGATTCCTCTAATATAATGATTAAGGGTTGAGATATTTCTAATTAAATAACAGTGGATAAAAACTAATCATTATTAATATTACTCAACCGCTAGGGAATAACAGGATAGCGTGATATTATATGACAGAATAGACTAAAAAATGGAAAATATTTTTAATAGTTATAATTAGATACAAGAAATATCCCATAGACTAATGTTGATTGACCTCACCATATGTGGTCTAGACCATTAGCCAATAATTTAAAATTTTCTTTAATTTTTTCAAAATTATTTCAATTTAGTATTTCATTAATCTAAATCAATATTGTATATTTTTATGTATGTGAGTAAAATATAAATTAAATTAATTTAAAAAGATAAATAAAATGTGTTTAACATTTTTATCTTTTTATTAATATTTTTTTTTCTAAAAAATATCATAATTAAAAATGAAAACTGATTTTTAGGCTGGTCTAAAAAAAATATAGACTAGACTAGACTTAATTTTTTAATCATGTAATAAATATGAGTCTATATTATGATTTTTTTTGGATGGGCCTATATGGTATTGGATTTCTCTACTTGAATCATTCTATTAATCACCTATAAAAAAAATTCAATTAGAGACAAGTTTGGGGAACTAATACACTACCTCAAATCCATTGTGGTCAATCAAGATAAAAAATTAAATAATTTTCTTAGAAGGTCATGGTTTTAATTGCATGTTTTTTTATATCGTCATTCCATATGTTTGGGAAACGTACTATCAATTTAATGATATGAGTAATCAATGATAATATGTCAAATTTTTATTCTAGTTAAACCCATTATATTGATTTAGTTAATTATTTAAAATAATTAATGAAACCATGGACCGAGATCACTCTATATGCGTTATCCCTATGCGATACTATGTTAGAATGCTTAATATTTTTAATTTATATGATTAATGTAACCACATAATTTTTACAAAACTACTTTATTCTACCATCAAAATTAATGGTTCCTCTTACTGTTGTTTACTATTATTATGGTTAGTCTAACATTATCTATTATCCCCTTCTACCTATAAAATTGAAAATATGTTCACCCTCTATATAAAAATCCATGTATGATGTGTTTATATAAAATATTAGTCCTCATCAATACTTAGTCTCCAATTATATAGTACTATTACATAATGAAAGAGTGGAGAACCATACAATGTTCATAAAATAAAACAATGTTTTATTGCATATATGACATGAAACACTGAGCCTAAATGAACCATTATTATATAAATAAAACCACAATAACCTAAACATTAAATTGGAATATATAAGTAGGATTAAATTATTTATGAATGATATATATATATATATATATATAACATTCCAAGTAAAGATAAATTTGTTGATAAATTCTTAATAAATAATCACTTAATTATTAGTAGACATTTTGTTCCTCAATAAATAAGTTATCATCATAAAAGTTTTGTTTCTTTTTGTAAAGAAATATTATAAATATTTTTTTCAAAATTTACTAATGATATTTTAAAAAATGAAAATAATTTGTAAAATTAGCATAAAAAATTAACATTGGGTGATATTTTGGGATATTTAAGAAATGATTTCTTTTTCTGTGAATATTGAAAATTACTGATTTTTCAATTACTTCTATTCCAATTCATTATATAAGGGAATTTAAAAGTAATATTAAATTATAGATGTTATCTATATGTGATAAAATAAAAATTTTATTATAAATAATATAATTAATTTCACTTGAATTAATAATTTTTATGATTTTCTATAACTTTATTTTTATAGGTAAAAACACAGTTATCTGAAAACTATTTTTAAGAGAATAAACTTTATACATAATAGTTAATTAAAATAACACCAAATAAGGAATTATTTAAATAAAATTTATATATAATATATCTATTTATATGAAATTAAAATAATATTATGATTATTTTAAGTCATAAATTCAATATAATACTATCTTTTTCTTGATTAATTCATTTCCTAAAAAACATATTTTTATTACATTTTTCTAGATTAATTAAAAATTCAATTAATCCACTTATTTGAATTTAATTTAATAAAATTAATTCAATATTATAAATCATTATAATTAATATTATTTAATAATGACATCTTATCTTTTGGTTATAATGAATAGAAAAAATGAATAAAAAATTATTACCATGAATAAGGACAAAATAGGTTTACCGGGGGTTAAAATAAAGAGATCAAGGTTAAAATAACAGTAAAACATGTCATTCAGCTAGCCATGTTGAAATATTATAATATTTTATATTTTAAAATGTCCCTTTTTAGATCCATTTGGTGTTAATAAGAAATTTAAATATTGTATTATTTTTAAAAATTTCATGTGGGATCTCTCCCACACTTATAATTTGACACCCCATATCTTCTCCTCTCCATACTTAAAATATATTTTGGTTATTTCATCCACTACCCATATACATTATTTAATTAATTCCAAAAATACTATAGTCCTTGTTTTTATTATAAAACCCTCTTAGGAAGGATTGTTTTTCAAAACCTAAAGAGGTTGTCTCAAAAATATGAGTAATTTTGAATAGAGTGTTTTGGTTTTATTTCTTCTTCCACCTCCATCAAAAAATATTAAAACTATATGATATAATAAAATAATTATACAAAATTTACTAATATATTATAATTTTACATTCATAACTTACATAAATATCCTCTTCTATCAATGGGAAACAAAACTATCGTTCATGTGTACAATAGAGTATAGCCTCGCAAACCGATATAATTCATTTTCTATCATCACCTATCTAGGATGTTTATAATGATAGATTTAATATATATATATATATATATGATATTCATAACATAATTAACTTTTTTAAAGTTATTATATCACATATCTTTTTATCTTTCCATTCATTGAATGATGATAACATCATTCATGTGTGCGTGTGGATTAATACCTCCACAAGGTGATGAGATTATTTTTTCATTAATAATTCACATGGATGGTATATATATAAGTTTATTTAAGAAAAAATATTATATTTATGATATAATTATAATTCTATAAGTATATAATAACACTTATCTTCATTCTATTATGATCATTGGGAAAACAAAAATGTTACTCATGCATATATACAACCTATCATCATCAGGATTATAAAATAGTTTATTTTATATAATCATATCTAATGTCGGGTTTTAAAATAATAATTGATGTATACATATGATAATTATTTCTTAATTATCATTATATATATGATTAAATAATGACCTCCTTGACCACAGTGAAACTATCAGATCCATTTTTGACATTATGTTCCCAATATCATTAAAACATCGAATGTAAAAATAATCGATTACGTGATTGAATATGATATGTTAATAAATAAATATAGTAGAATAAAAAAAAATTAAAATGTATCTTAATAATGAAATTTATTAATATAAGTTTATTATTTAGGAAGATAAGGAACTTATATGATGACTCGGTCTCATAGTAAGGAATTCTATAAACCATGATTTTTGTGTTATGAACATTCTATATCTAACACACATTATCTATATTTAATGTTATGGAATGATTATAAATTCATTATATATTCTTGTCAAATATATACCTAGATATTTATCCCTTATTTTTATGGGGTAATACATTCCTTATGTCCTTTTCCCAAATGAATTATTTA
The DNA here is from genome assembly GCA_963277665.1 of Viscum album. Classification (NCBI taxonomy): domain Eukaryota; kingdom Viridiplantae; phylum Streptophyta; class Magnoliopsida; order Santalales; family Viscaceae; genus Viscum; species Viscum album. The sequence continues at coordinate 1,888,500,877 of OY728160.1, read as the reverse complement.
TTAAATTTCATTTGATTATGACATGAGTTAAGATAAGGAAGCCCATTTCATTCCATATATAATTCTTATGATAATAAATTATAATTGATTCTATTTTGTTGCACACATAATAATGAACTTGTTATGATGTTTTTGAAAATATATTACTCCAATTAATTGGGTAAATCATTTGTATCATTCATATTTATGTTTGGGATTTAGGGAGTAAATTGAATCCACTATGTGACTCTGTCCACCATGTGATGTTTTCTTGTATATTATCCTTGACTTATCCTTATTTCATTCATCATTTTACTTACAAATTTCCTATTTTTCCATGATCATGTGATTCAATTTTATTTATGTTATTCTTGAATGTGATTTATTACAATCCTTCTCATTTCTAATATCATGTAATACCTTTGACACACATGTTATTTTTTTATCATGTTTATTGACTTATTAAGATTTTAGATCAACCCTTTCTTATATGTATTCCATAGGTTTTCCCACGTATTTTTAGGAGATAAAAGTTATTTAATGGATCATTATGAATATAAAAATAAATATTCTTTTCATGTTGAAATTTTACATAAATATTCTTCTAGAGACACTAAGCCATTAGATCCATTGTTTTTATTTGGTGGATATTTATGCTATAGATCATTTAATAAAATTTATAAAAGACATGTGTATACATAGTTGGTTTTACCTGAAGGTATATTTATTTTGGGGATTAAGACTATACTAATTTAGTGAGAACCCTATGGATGTGTCGAATTATAGGAAAATATCATGTAAATTTATTGAAGTATAGAGTGTGTGGTTTCCAAGAAATGATGTCACTATATTTATTAGACAAGTGGAAATTTATATGGAAGAGTTTTATGTAATGGTAATAAAACAAAAAATTGTGCATTTGGAATTGAATCAATAATCACATGGTGAATGAAAAAAATTCCTTACTACACATCTGGTTTAACACTCCCAAGGGATATGATTTATAATACTAAAAAAACTATTTACAAACCATTATATTAGACTTGAATGGATTTTTAGGTTAGAAAAACCTAATAGGAAGCATTACTATGGATAATATAGATTTAAACCTATAGAATCATGAGTTAGGAAATACATATCATTTATAGGTTATTACTTTAATGTTTATAATCTTCCCTTTTGTATGTTATGTATTATCCAGTTATTTATTTTTTTAATTGAGGGAAAAGGAGAAATCATGAAAATAACCAATGTGATAAGCAATAGGATGATTTCCTAAATTATATTCCTAGCCATATAGGAGTAGGTGATGATAACATCATAGAATAACTAGCTCAAATAGGTAAAGTTTTGAATAATAACATGAATCATGTTGAATTAAATCCATCTCCTCAAAATGATAAAGTTGAAATCACATTTTTTATGCGAAAATAGACTGGTAAATTTAGCGGATTAACTTCCCTCCTAATCATAGAACAATGGATTAAATCTATTGAAAATATCTTATTTTTCTTTCCATGATCATAATAAGAGTGTAGTAACCCTGACCCCAGTAGCCTAGAGCTATTACCATACATCATTATATTGGAATAAGATACTAGGATTTTCATCTTGAAGGACTGAATAGTTTAGTAGACTTGGTAAACCAGAAACATCCTCGATTCCCATATTACATTTGAATACAAAAATCACAACATAATTCTTTTTCAGAATAACATTATTCAATATATCATATCCCTACATATCGTTTATATTAAAATTCATGGTGACCTAGGAAACGGAAAAAAAATAAGGGTGATATCAAATGATCATTAAGGGTTAAGTAAATTTTAATTAATAATGAATCAATTAGCATAATCAACATGGAATGGAAAATATTTGAGCACACGTTCCATTTAAATAACTAGATAATAAAAAATTAACATTTAAGTAAACTAATTGATAACACATGAAATTTGAATTAATGGATAATGAAAAATAAACATAGAATTGTAAATAATTGAAAACACATTCCATTTAATCAATGAAATAAAAATGAAATGCATCCAGAGATAATATCATAGTGATAATCTCCTGGAAATTACTAACTAAATTTTTAATGGAGGTAATGCCTAAATATTGGACTCTATGTTTGCCAGGTACATGGTACATTTACTATCAAGACCTTTCACAAGATAGTTTATAACATACTACTATCAAGACCTTTCATGAGATATTTTAGATAATGCATGGATACAAACTCAAAGCGCTTGTGTTCAACTGATTTCATCTCATAATACTACCAATGAATCAAGGGGATTACTTTAAACGGTCCCCAATCCATGTAATACATATCCAAAGTATTCTTTATATATAGAATATTTAATTTAATTCATAAATAGTGCACCTTATCATCAAGAATCTGTATTATGTAAAGGATAATGATTTACCTATATTTTTCTAGCTAATAAAATACTTTCAAAGTATATACCATTTTTAAGAAAGGAATATGGTTTAGTAATAAAATGTATCCATAATGAATAATATATGTATTTAGGGGAAATCGAATGCCCACCTAAAAGTAAAAAATTAAAGGGAAATTTAAGGACAAAAAAATGAATCAACGAAGTTAATTTCAACACATTACTTAGTCAAATAGATTAAAAACCATCTAGTGGAATATTAAGTATAGTATAAAAATAATATATACCCATTAGAGTAATAATAATGGATTGTTGTCATTGATGAATATAAATACAATAAGAATATATTTAAAAACATTCTTGAGGAAAATATAAATGTAATTTTGAAAAACATTTTTAAAATAATTTTCTTTAAAAAAAACTTTTGAAACTTATAATTTAAAGTTTAAAACATTTTACTGATCATGATGGCTAGAAATTATGTTCATACCATACACATTAAAACAATCTTTTATTTCACTTTTTTAGTAAAATAAAAGGGTATTTTTTTTTGAAAATAACATAATATTACTTTTAAATTTTTTTTATATAATAAAAATATGATGAAAATTCAATTTATAAATAATTTTTAAAATGTTAAAAGCTTTTTTTAAACATTTTAGAAAACATGGTTTTGAAAGAAAACTGATTTTCGACTGAAGAGAGAAATGAAGTTAGATTTTATTGAAAACTTTTTATACACCATTTTATGTACTAAAGTGTGTAAAAATGGTACTACTACTTGAGAAATTTCATGAATAACCAGAGGATAAGAAATTTAAATGGTTTCTTAAATTTTTTTCAAATAATTACCTTCAATGGAAATTCAATTGTAAAAAATCCTGAATAAAATGATATTATGAAGTAAACCCTTACAAATATCATAATTTTGAAGTGATAATTATTAAATGAATAAGTAATGTGTATCAAATGTAAATCAACAAAAAATATGTGTAAATAAAAAAAATATATATTCAAAATTCATTACACACCTAATCTTATAATACCAACGATAACAAAGATATAATATAACCCATTGAAAAAAAGTTGAGTTATGAAATTCATTATCAATCGATAAATTTTATTTCAAATAACCTTAAATGAAAAAATTGAAATTAAAATACCATTAATATTTAATTATTCATGATATTACATGTCAAAAGGGAAGTATTTATACCATTTAAAATAAATTAGGTGCATAATAATACAATATTCCCTAATGAAATGAAATTGAGACCGAAACCCTTACCTCACACTTTCCTTTTGGTTGTATGTGAATCAACCTTAAGTATAGTGGTTTTAAACATTTAATTAAATAAAAAAACCAGATAAATATGTATTATATCATATATGATTCTTTTATAAAATCTTATCACATTTTGTTAATAATATTTCACTATTTTAATTATTTCACGTGTTGACTTCCTTGTTTTTTTGAATATATTTTGACTTGTTTTTTATGATTACGTTTTATTATATGTTTATTTTTTCATATCCATAATGTAATAAATGATTTAAATATCATATATATTCATTATATATATACTTAGAGTAATCCATAAAATTTGGTTATAGGAAATTAAATACACTATTAATGGAGACGGTAGGTTATACGTATGCATGGACACTCCTTCCATTTTCTTGTTGTATTGAATGAATAAAACGTAAATGATATATATATATATATATTATCATTATATTATAATTTTTATGTCACATATATCACATATTTTTATTTTAACCATCCTTAATACATTCCATGTAAAGTGTGAACAAATCACATAGTTTTGCGAGGCATTATTCGGCCGTACACACAAGTGAGATTATTGTATTCACACAAAATTGAAAGTATGAAGGTATATGTGATATAATAATTAAATAATAATAATAAAATCATATATATCATATATATAATATATAAACTATAAATCCATCATTTTTCATAGTCATTAAAGGTGGTGATGGAAAAAAATGACATTGGTTCACGAGGCGGTAGTCCATCGTACACATGAATGATGATTTCGTAAAACATTTGATGGAAGTGTGTGAATTTTTAGATAAAAACCTCAACATAAAACCATGAAAGTATATTTAGGATAATTTTTTTACTATATAATAATGGTATAATAATAATTTAATGAGTTGGAGAAGCAAATAAAATAAAAACACTTTTAGATAAACATTATAACTTCTTCAAGCATTATCCTTAGGTTTTCAATAAATACTTAAAAGGTTTTATTTATGGAAAAAATAAGGCTTATATGATTAGTGGATTTAATTTTTGAAGTTATTTTATCATCTCTTGGCCAAACCAATTTTGTTTTAATTTTTAAAGTGGAGAGGAGAGTGGGTGGCCTTTTATAAGTAGGGTGAGTGGTAGACTTGTAATTTTTTGAAAGTGTAAATTAAACCATAATTTTTTCTTGTCACCATGTCAAAAAAATGATAAATTATCTATAATATAAGTTTTAATGTCGAAATATGGCCATATAATGGGTTATGGAAAGTTTTGGGTATTTCTTACAACTTATTTTCTAAGTTTAACCTCTAAGGAAACTCGTTTTTTATCATTATCACTATGATAAACTTTAACTGTTTGCAAAAATAATTTTGGAAAAAAAATTAAATTTACCTAATTAAAACTTATAAATAATTATGATTCCAAATATTTAATCCTTTTTTCTAAATTAAAATCACATAAGTGGAAAAAATTAATTTAAAATCAATCAAGCAAAAGAGATGAGAAAGGGTATTTTTATAGATAAGATGTTAAAAAGTTTATAAAGTTTTTATATCTAAATTAAATAAGAAAATTTTACCAATTACCTGAATTATATTAATATATTTATAATTTTACTATTTTTACTTTAAAAAAAATTAAAAATATAATATTACATTATAAATTATTTAGAGGAAAATGCAGTTTTCAATTAAAAATCAGTATTCTCCACTATTCATAAATCAAAATTAAACTTCTTAGAAAATACCAAAAATTAACTCTAACATAATTTTGATATTAAGATTTGAAAAATTATTTTTTTTCAATATAAATTTTCTATAATTGGTAAAACTTATTTTTATATTATGTTTTCCAAGTGCGACTAGGCCATCTTTTAGGAAAATATGGTTTTTAAAAAAAAATTAACTTTTATTTTAAATGATTCACATTATTTTTTATAATAAAAGGATAAAAAATAAATTTGTGTAAACTATATATTTTCTTAATTTAGTAAATTATATTCAAACCCTCCATTAAAATTTCTAGGTGATAACAATCATATTAAATAATAAAATTAATAGTATATTGTTGTTCGGTAAAACTCAGTCTTGCATGTAACATAAGCTATCAAAGAAACTCATTGTCGCATGTAATGAAACATGACTTATTATTTCATGCATTTAAATATATAGAATATATTGAATTTATTTAAAATATTAAATATATCACAGTTTCTAATGATGGTATACTCCTTTCTATGCTAGGGGTTGCGTGTCATACCCACTATCGAATATGATGTTCATATTTTACAATTTCAGGTTGTTATATTCTCTCACCTTAAATAAATTGTATCCTATCAATTTAAAATTGATCTTTGGAATCTATACTTTGATATTTAAAAATTAGTTTGTTAAAAAACTCACATTATAAAAGGGTTAATAAAATATCCCCATAATAATGGATATTGACATGTACAAAAGGTCATATAAATTACATATGACTAGGTTTTCATGTAGATGATAATTAGTTTCAAGTGAAGATATGAATATGGAGGAAAATTATAAGCAATTATAGAGAGTTATTGAGTTCACTGATCATAATAAAGTAATTGATAAATTTAATGTTGAGGGCCCTAAATCTATAGATCTAATTAGTGTGAAAATATCATTGACATCATCACAGTTGATAGAAATAATATAGAATTTTATTTCAAGATCCTTCTCTTAAAGTTGAGGAATTTTTCTACTATATAATAATACGTGGAAATATACTTAATTTATACATTTCTATTTCATAAAAAAATTTATCCTTTGGTTAATCAATTTCTAATTCATCTATTATTCCAAAAAATAAATATAAAAATGAATTGTTTATGGTTGATGAACTAAAATTTACATTTAACATATTATAATATCCATAATATAATTACAAGTGTTTTCACCTTCATCTTGAAGTTTTTGAAAACCAATAAGTTTATCACAAGTTACCAAAATAAATACATTAATATATTAACATAAAAAGTAAAACTACCAGTTTATTGTTAATATTTATTCATAAAATTGTTTAACAAAAAAAATTACATATTAACCAGGACTTTTCATAGGCCAGTGGTAGGTGCTAAACCTATATCATCCTTAATTCATGGGTTCAATCCACACCACCTTTATGGATGCAACAGGCTATCACCCTACATGTGGGTTTTCCTTTTTTTTATAAAATATATTAATATAATTCATATAATTGTCTAAAAACATGACGAACATCCATGAAATAAAAACTAATAATTAAATAGACTTTTTAATGAGGTTTTCAATAAAACATATTTTTTTTACAAATTCTAATAATCTTATTTTAATATTATTACAATGTTATTAATGATGATATTAACCCTAAAGGATATCAATAACTTTAAAATTGTGTCTATAAAATGTAATGGAATTATTCCTCAAATAAATTCTCCACTAAAAAAATTCATGACATAAATTTCACCCAAAATGTCCTTAATATTTTTAGTCTCCCAACACATAAAACGTAGAGGTGTTGTTTAATACATTGAACTTATGATCAAAATTAAACTCACTAAATCATGCTCGTATCCATAACTATTAAGTTAATGAACACATATATTATTTTAACACAATACAAAGATTTTTAATGTTTATTATAATCAAAACACCATTGTTAAAAATACCCTTAAAATTTTATTTTTTTAATCCCAATACATAAATACTTCTTCTTTTTTATTTCCACATAGGTCCTTTCTTGGTATAGGTTTTACCCATTAAAATAGGTAATTTACTTTGGTAATTATTATTTTCCCTACATTTATGATAACAAAATATAAATAGACCCTTAGGATGAGATTTATTTCCTTCAATCATACTCTTTAATTTCCCTTGTAAATTCTCTACTTTATGTCCTCCTTTTCCACTCATAAAGAATTTTCCTAATCCTTCGATACAATTTCCTAGGTGTCTCCTTCATATAAATGTCATGATTTAAATATATCTTTATTTTTTATATTATCTCCACCACTTGAGATTATAGAAAACACCATTCTCTAATTCATTGATGAGTTTTAGAGTGGGTTGAGGTATATGATGTTAATCATATTTCAGGAAAACTGGTTAGGCATATTCACAATAACTTTAACCCAAATATTCATATCATTTGGTTTCTCATAGTCACCATATTGTTCTTCATAATAAAGGTTTACATGATTCCTTAGGTTCTAAGTACTTAAAAAATCCAAAAAACATTGTGTGAGTAAAAATAAGTATAGTGATAAAATTCCATAGTCATTTATAATATGTCTAAATCATGACACCTTATTTTCAATATACAAGACATTTTATATAACCTGGTTTATTTATTTTCCCCATATATTCAACTCCATTATAATGGGTTGTAATGAAATTTTGAATTATCTTAAGCATATCCACTGGGAGTGTCAAACCAAGTGCGCAGTAAGGCATGTTGTCTTTTACAAGTTTATGCTTTAGTTAAGCCTGATATTCCCATTTTAGAGTTGTTTCCCATAGGTACATCTATGATAGAACCAAATCCAATTATAGTATCTAACAATTAATGTATTTTATTAAAAAAACACATAATCTCTATCTTATTAAAACTTTTGGATGTTCTTCTATTCTTATCCTCAAAGTCTACATTAGGGTTATGTTCCCAAATATATGTTTTCCTAAATCTAGTTTCCATGGTTTATAAGAAACTTTCTCTTATAAAAATTGTAGTGGCTCAAACCCCTATAGCCCAGATCTGGTCTCAAACTACAATACACTTGAATAATATAAAACAAACCACATCCTGAAGGACTGAATAGTTTAGTAGTCTCGGTAAACCAGATAAAAAAATCATTCCCATATTACATTTTTATATGCAAATTACAACATATTTTTTCGATAATAACTTTATTACATCTAGTATATCACTACATATTAGTCACATTAAACTTTATGGAATACTAGGAAAAGGGAAAAAAATAAGGCTAAGATTAAATGATCCATAAGTTATAAGAACACCAGAATAAATAATTAATCGATGATCGCAATCAATGTGTAAAGGTAAATAACTTATAACACATGTTTAAATAACTAGATATGGACAAATAAATATGGAGAGAAAAATAACTATTCACACATGCGATTAAAATAACTTGATAAGGAAAAATAAATATGGAAAGGTAAATAAATATAAACACATTCCATTTAATCAGTGAAATGAAAATAAAGTGCATCTAGAGATAATATTATAGTGAAAATATCTTGTATTTTAGTAACTAAATTTTGAATAAATAAATTGCTTAAATACTAGATTCTATGTTTCTGAGGTACCCGTTTGCTTTACTGTAAAGACCTTTCACAAGACTCTTTAAAACATTCTACAACCAACACCATTCATAAGAAAATTTATAACATAATAGTATATAAACTCAAAGGTTTTGTCTCTAATTGATTTCATCTCATGAGACTATTTGTGCATCTAGGGGCTTACTTTAAATGGTCCCCAATCCGTTTCATACCTATCTAAAGTATAGCAACCCTTCTTTTTCTTACATTAATATTACACCATTTTAAATATAAACAACATAAAGTCATTACAAATTGAGGATATAAAGTTTTAGTGTCTTGGAAAAACTAGGACCATACATAATTTTTACAAAATAAAACATAAACATTTATTCAATTCCTTCTTCTTTAGATTCTTATTGACCCTTGAATTCTCCTTAGTAAAAGTAGTCACCTGAGGATATAGATCAAAAAAAGGTGTGATAAAATTTCATTAGGAGGATAAATAATAACATGAAACAATATAACATGGGATGAGCCTAATAATTATCATCATAACATATAAAAAGGATCATAATCATGAGATGAAGCATTATGAAAAGACTTGGAATGTGGAAAAGAACAAAAATGAAAAATCATGTCTTAGTGGTAAAATACCAAATATAGTTGTGAACAAAGATAGGATCATGTTCTATAATATTTCACTTTACTCACGAGTTTCTTCACATTACCCAATGCATTGGAGTACTATATATCTTTGGGTTCACCTGTCACATCATAACATTTACATTGCGCTGTATAATTCTGGGTGAACCCATCCCATCATAACATTTACATTATCATTCATGCCACATAGAAAATATATCAATCATGAACACAAATAACCCATATAAAGGAATGGATTTCAAATATAAATAATACCTTCATAACCTTTGGGTTTCCAAATGGAATGGGGAATAACAAACTTGATATAAGAATTATCAACATTGAGTTAGAAGTAAAATTTGTGTTTTGAAAGAAGAGTTCTTTTGGAAAACATTATGTTTATCATAAACTCTAGTAGAAAATATGTATATCCCATAAAATATAAGGTAATTATGAAAAAAATTATTTTTAAGGGATAACTATACTTAAAATGGGGTGAAAGAGGGAAAACCCAAATAAAGAGAGTTGAGTTTGAGAAATACCCTTACATTTTGTCCGAAAGATTCATTCACATTAATATTCTATATAAAAACATTAGATTCATTAATTAACAATTCAAGAACATTTTTTACATGAATATGATCCATTATGGTTTTATTTTGTTCTTTTATAGGCCTTTATATGAGTTATAGAGTTTAAATTTGTTTTTTGGGAGTGGTTGTTTTCTTAGTTTTCATGATCGGTTCACTTGTATACATGAATGGAAGTTCGTGTAAGATGAAAATAAACATCCAAAATTGTTATTATATGTTTTTAATGTTATTACATAATTTTAAATGATCTTATTATGTATTATGTTATATACCATGAGGATGATTCATTAGATAAAAGTTAATTATGGCCGTTTTAGGTTAATTTTGGCAGTTTTTGATCACAACAAACTTGTTTTGTTTTATAATTTATAATTATGTGTATAAGTTAGTTAAATAACATAAAATGGGTTAAAATATACAATTAAAATCTTATTTAAACCATTTAATTTTTTTATTAATAGCCTTGAAGGCATTTATGGAAAATAAAAGTTCATCGCCCATGATGTCGGTAAATTGACACTTCATAGACAACAATTTCATTTTTAATATGAGAGAGAGAGGGAGCAGTTTAATGTTGTATCTTCCATTAACATTATATAATTATATTATATGTAAGTTACTGGATTTATTATTTCATTTTTATTAAGGGAGGCTAGGAGATAATAATAAAAGAAATTGAAATTTAAATAAAATTAAAAGAAAAGATAGAGGATTTACATCTTGAATTCTCCTCTTGAGATCCTCCTCAAGTGTAACACCCCAAGATTTCATAGTGTGTTATTTATTCAAAATAATTCAATAAATTGCACTACACGCAACACCGAGTTCAATCACACCATGACTTACAAAAAAAAAAGCCATTCAAAAGAGGTTATGAATAGATTTATCTAAATTTTAAACTTTATATAATCCTTATAATTTTAGAATCCATATTATGAATTTCTTAGATATAATGCAAGAACAAATTCATTTTCAGTATTGCACTTTTATCAACTTTTAATAGTGAACCCTTTTTAAATACAATATTTTAAACTTTTTGACTAAATGGGGACATCAAAAATTTAAAATGAAACATCCCAAGCTTCCACGGTACGCTCTCTTTGAATAATACAGTAGCGTGTGTTGTACGCAACCTTGAGTTTTAACACACACCACAACCAATCAAACTAGCCGTTATGAATAGTAATACCTACTTTTCGAAATTATATATATTTTATATTTTAAAATGGACTTCATTTATGGATTCGGAATATCGAATTTAGCCTAAGGTGAAATTTTGGTACTTTTCGGATAACTTTTATATTTTGATAAATAGTGAAAATTACTAAATTTTAATTAAAAACAACTTTTTTAATCAAAATAATTAATAGTGATAAATTATGAATTTGAGTGGTTTTAAAGTATATTTAGAATATATTTTTAAAATTTAATATAATGTTGGTCATTGGACATAATTTTACAATTAAATCGAACATAAACAAGTGTCAATCTTTTGATAGTTATTATCTCTTAAAAACACGCTTTTTGTTTTGACAGCGGGAATTAATTTTAAATTAATTTCTGCCACTTCTGTGTTTTGAATTTAGGAAAATGGATTCCATATTTGGAATAAGTATGTTCAAATTGTTTAAATAGGTAACTTTTATTTTTAGACATTTTGAATAATTACTGCGGTAAATATTTTATTTACCATGGTTAAGGGTAAATCCGGTAAATAAGGGTTAAAAAATAATATTATAATGATACTAAATTACCCTAAAACGTATCTTAACCCTATTGGTTGATACATGGTCGACCATGGGCATCTTTGGGTTGATTTTGGGACCCCATGGATCCACTTGTAAGTGATAATGACACTTTATTTTAATTAAGTTAAAATGAATACAAAAATGACACAAGCATATATATTTTAGAAAAACAATTGTTACATAGGGTTATATATGTTGGATTTTAGATTATAAATATTCATTAGAAAGATAAAAATATTTCCTACATAATTATATTTTATTTATAATTTTAGACATTAAATAATTTATTTTATTTATGACACAATGATGATGCAGTAATTACTATAATAGTGAAAAATTAAAATAATTGATATTATAAATAGACAAATAAATATAATATGAAACTTTTAATGAATTAAAATAATTTTCTAGGATAATATGATATATTATAATTGATTTAATTGACTTTGTTCGAATTAATCAATCTGTTATGAGTTTCAAAAAAATCAACTATTGAATAGTGTCAAAATTGACATAAAAGAGTTCTTAAAACAAATATTATATTATTAATTGATATTAAATTCCTAAAAATCTAAGGTTCGGCCAAGAGACTTATATCATGATAGGTTAATCATTAATGGACCACTTGGGGGGTCTCTTGGATGTATGTAGTAAGTTTATTAACCATATTATATAAAAATACAAAGAGACATTGTAAAAGTGAAACTAATTAACTTAGAGTTAATACTTAAAGATAAGGTTAATATAAGTACCCAAACCTGTATAAATTCTATTGGTTGAGTTGTTTTCGACCTATCCCCACCTTAACCTTTGAATAATCAACTTTGGAGCCATTGGAAACCGAATATGAATTTATTATAAACTAATATCTCTAGCTTTTCCAAAGGTGCCCCTCACCCCTCTTATAAAAGGGCACTCCTCCTTCTCATTTATTCACACCTTCAAAGCCTTTTGGTTCAGCCAAAATCTGCCCAAATACTCTCCCAACTTCCCTCACTACAACCTAGGGGCCTTAGTTTGATCAGAAAGCCAACCTAAGGAGCCCTTTTGATCAAATCAAAAGGAAGAACCCGAAGAAGAGGTAATGATTTCACCACCCTTTTCTAAGTTCATTTCTTCTTCCACTTCTTCTTACTTTGTTGTTAACATTATAAAATAATAAATCCAGTATCATATATATACTGTCATGTTATTATAAATATTGTACAACCATATTCAGTATTCTATCCACCCTTTGAATAACATGTCACCATACGTGCGTACGTACGGTTTACCGTCTCCACGTCGTGGTGTAATTGTTATTCAATATAATATTATTTGGATGGGTATAATAATGATGTGTAAATCATATAAATAATAAATATAACATGTTAAGGATTCTGTATATATGATATACCATCCATTTATATATTATTTTAATATCAAAAGAATGATATTGTCGCTCGTGCGTACGTACGGACTACCGTCTCCACGAACGCGATGAGATTCATTCTCCATCGTATCCATTCAAGTATAATTATCATTTGATGATTTAAAAAATGATTTTTAAGGACTTGATATCATTCTGGATATGAATAATATAAAACCTATCCTTTACAAACATGTCTTACGTAACGAAACATATAAAAGAAAACAAGTAAGTTAACACCTGAAACAACGATAATACTAAGATATTATTATCAAATCAATATTAAAAGATCATATATGATATCATATTAATGTATATGATTATTGTATAATTTAATAACAATTATTTCACCATTATACAGGAGGTTAACCTACCCCAACCAAGGAAAAGTACAAGGTAAGGGGTTTTCATCTCACTCCTTATTCCAGTGAGATTCATGCCATATTGCCACCATTACCTTTTGTGTGGTGTATGTACTGCCCATAATTATATTCTTTGTGTAATACACTCTAATTTATGTGTATTTACATATTCATTGTATGATACCTCTTTCATGGGTTTTATGTTTCATAAGTTACCAAATTGGTAAGGGTTATTTTACAATCTCTTCATTACCCGAGGCTGTTTATACGTAATAATCTACTGGGATCCCTTTATCATCCACATCCATGTTTTCTTAATAATGTATTTCAAAACATTTTTACTATTTACAAGAATATAGGTTAAAGTCGTTTATACCCTTATGTGTTTCGAATGGAATCTTTCCGTCGTTTTCCAAACAAGGCACTTTTAACCTTTTCGACAAATTTAAGGTAAGAATGTTTTTTTTAACTTATACGGCGGGTGCGGCTATTTACCGCCGTTATAAAATCGTCAAAGCTTCACTTACAAGATAATAAGAATATTTTCAAAAAAAAATGTTTTATTTCATAAATATAAGACTCTTAAATGATTTCAAAATAGAAATAGATATTTTTCTAAAGTAGTCTTTATTTCATCTATGTCAACATCCTTTGATGAATTTTAAGCTTATTTGAAGTTGATTTATTATGATACAAAACATCCATATTTTATTGAAGGTTTTGTGATATTTTTGACTGTGGATAAGTTATTCTTTTGTCACTCATGGTTTTTGTTTAGAGTATTTACATTTCATAAGTTATTTGTAATCCGAATGTTTATGTTATATTTCAACCTTTCATTCAGATGAATGTGTTAGACAAGTATGTTCCGGGTTGGGGACCGGTAAAAGTAAGCCCTCCGGTTTGGTCTCCGGTTATTAGAGGAACTCCGGTTTGGTCTCCGGTTATTAGAGGAACTCCGGTTTGGTCTCCGGTTATTAGAGGAACTCCGGTTTGGTCTCTGGTTATTAGAGGAACTCCAGGTTGGTGTCCGGTTATTAGAGGCACTCCGGGTTGGTGTCCGGTTATTAGAGGCACTCCGGGTTGGGTTCCGGTTACAGTTAGCCCCAAGGTCTTGGGGCGAGGCCTTGACAAAGAAATTAAAGTTTAGCATTATGAATTCCAACATTATGAAAGTGGTTACTGATTTTTTCATGTGATTATTCGATTAGTAGAATATCCATGTGAATAAGTAAATGGCATTATTTCATTTTATTTATGCCGTACCATGTTGAAAGTTCATGTTTGAAAGGCTTTTGTTTTAGTTATACATTGCCTTAAATGTTTATTCTTATTTATGAAAGTTTCCGCTATATTGTTATCCTTACTTGGCATTTGAGCTCACCCCTTTTCTATGTTTTATTTTTCCCAGGAAGTGAAGAAGTAAATTATGAATGACCTGCAGGGATATTATGTGGGGATATGAGTGTGGATTATGGAGACATTATGTTTTTGTAGTAGTTTTTCATTTTATGATGTAATGTAAAACTTATGAATATATCTAGTGTTTCCAAGGCTACTAAACCAATCGGTCTTTCGAGATTTGATCTTTCTTGTGATCATGCCAATGTTATGTAATAATGCACTGACTCTGGGTAACTAGGGTCGGGGCGTTACATCAAGGCACCTAGGTTTGGTCTTTTTATGTGACCAAGATATATTTTACATGGGTGAGGGACTATGAAAGATTATTGGGTAGAATATAGGAAATTATCAAAGCTTGAGAGGTGTGAGGAGAAGAGAGTTTGAGGGGTGGTATTTATAGTAGAGGAGAGGGGTGTTTTCTTATTATTTTAATCATTAGTTTATTATTTTACTCAAGTCAAGAAATAATGAGGATTATTGGGACTAAATATAGTAATTAGTTCATGTGAGTTCAAACCAATGGTCACTTACATCATCTATGATTCAATCATGACTCAAAAATTCAGGTTTTTAGCATTTATAGTAAATTATCATATTTTACTATTCACAAAAAAAATTAAGTTTGTCCTATGAGACTCCAAATATATTACTGATTGAAACCATGTATGTTAGATTTTAGTAATTAAAAACATAAATGTGGAAAAGATATGTTTAATGGCTAGGCTATAAAGGTCACATAGTATTTAGTAGTTTATTTAAGCATGATGTGGTATTGTGTTTCCTAATGTGATATTATGTGACATAATTTTAATAAGGGAACTTCCATTGATAAAATTTTGGGTCATTACACAAATAATTCATCATATATCAAATAAAAAATTTAATTCATACTCAATTTTCTTTGTCATCATGTGTTTTTATTGATTAAAGGATACCGATTTATCAATATTTCCCCTATTAATCAAATTAATATAAGAATAGTCACTATATGTAAAAATGGTATATGGTTTAGGAACTAAACGTATCCAGGATGAATAATATTGGAATTAAGGTGAAATTTAATGACCATAATAAAGTGAATAATTCAAGGTAAAGTTAATGATAATAAAATGAATCAAGAAAGTGAATTTCAATACTTTCTTCGGGCAAAGTGATTATAAACTCTCTAAAGGAAGATTAATGATTATATCAATACAATATATACCCATTGATTTATGAATAAAGGCTTGTTGTAATTGACGTATATGGGGGGAAATCCTTTTTTTTAATTTTCAGAAAACCGGTTTAGGAGAACCAGTAACCGCATAATCTAGAAATTTCAAATTTCAAACATTCAAAAAACAAAGATCCATCAAGCCACCTCGAGCCATGTGACCACCTTGAGCCGCACACCCACCTCGAGATGCGGGTCATCGCAAATCTCAACACCGCCTCTAGCCATGTCGCCGGCGAGAAAGTATGACCATATGAATCCATCAACGTGGCTGGAAAACAATGGATCACAGCCATCAAAAGATTTGAACCATTCACCGGTATGGAAACGCATCATCGACACAAAACAAAACCATCACCGCAGTCGCAAGTCCATCCACGCACTCAAAACATCATCCTCGAACCATTGAGGAATATGTTCAACCTATGCTCATGAAAACTCATGAACAACAAGATCCAATCTAAAGAAGAAGAAACACTTATGCCAAAACATAAAAAGGAATCACCACCCGCATATCGAGATAGTGCCTTCATAAAATCACTATAGTTCGAAACCCCACAAAGGAACAAAAACAGGAGAAGAAAAACAAAAACCAGCAGATCCCATCACCACCAAACAAAAGAGCCGCATCAGGCACAACGAAACCCTAACTCACTCACCAGAGAAAAGGCAGAAACCCAAAAACTACCGACGCATACGCGCAAACTTAAAATGAGGAGAAACTCACCACAGGACCACCACAAGCTGTCGAATAGAACCAGGAGCACTCCGAAGAGTGTGTCGGTGACGATCCGGTCTTACACACATAGATCTGAAGAAACAACCATAGGAGCCCATAGTGCATCACCACGAGAGGAGTTCGTGAGGCCACATAATGCCACTATAGCAAAGAACCTCCACCAATACCATAATAATATCTTTAAAAATATTCTTGAAGAAAATAACAATTTCATTTTGAAAAACATTTTCAAAACTCATTTATTTGAAAATAACTATTTACACATTTAAAAGAATCTATAGAAAATTTGAGTGGTCATGATGGTGGGAAATTTTTTTATTTGGTACATGTTAAAACAAAGATTTCATTCACTTTTTTGATAAAAGATTTATATTCATTATTTTGATCATGAATTAAGATTAAATTGAATTTTTTTTATAAAGAGTAAAAAATGGGTGAATATTACTTTGATAAATAATTTTGAAAAGGTTAAAAAACATTTTTTAATTTTTTTAGAAAACATGGTTTTGAAAGAAAACTGATTTCTTACTAAACAGAGAAATAAATTCGGATTTTTGTAAAAACATATTAAGTACAAAATAGGTGTAAAATTTTAATATTACTTTAAAAATATCTTTAAAAACTAGATGCATATAAAATTAAATGGTTTATTAAACAATGATTAATTATTTTACTTTAATGGAAATTGCAATATAAATAATCTCAAATAAAATGAGATTGTGAAATAAAACCTTACAGAGATAATAAAGTTTAAGTGAGAATTAATTAATTAGTATATTATTTTTATCAACTTTAAATCCACATAAAATAATTTTAAATATAAAAATAGATATTTATAAGTCATTTTTTTACATAATCTTAGAATACCAACAACATTGAAGAAGTAAAATAACCATATGAAAAGAAATTGAGTTATGAAATTATTTACCACTGAGTAAATTTTAATTAAAAATACTTTATATAAGTAATTAAAACATAAAATACCATGAAAAATGAATTATTTAATATATTATATGCCAAAGGGGTAGTATATATACCATTTAAAATAAATTAGGTGCATAATAATACAATATTCCATAATATAATGAAATCGAGATGAAAACCTTTACCTCACGATTTCCTTTTAGTTGTACTTGATTTATACTCTTTTATAGTGGATTTATACATGTTATTTACTTATAAAATAACCATATTAATATGTATGATATCATATATTAATATTTTACAACATCTTATCAGTATTATGTTAATAATCATTCATTATTATCATTTTTTAGGTGTTAATTACATTGTTTTTTGAGAATGTTATGACTTGTTTTTTGTGTTCTTATTAATTTGATCATGATTTAATAAAATCAAGAATTTAAACCATGAAATATATATTATATATATTCAGTGTGTATGTATTTAGATTAATCAATAATATTTGGTGATAAGAAATAAAATACACCATTCATGGAGATGGTAGTCCATTTATACGCATGAATGTTGTTTCTATTTTCATGTCACATAAAAATAAAATAAAATAAAATATATATGTATATATATTATAATTACATCATCATTTTTATGTAATATATATCACATATGTTTATTAAACCCCTCATTAATACATTTCATATAAAGAGTGAATGAAACACATCGTTTTGCAATACGGTGGTCCGATGTACACACGAGCAATGCCATCGTATTCCCAAAAAATAGAAAGGATGAATATATTTGTGATATAATAATTTAAAAAGAATAATAACTTCATAAATATCATATATATAATATATAAATTTCAAATCCATCATTATTCTCTACCATGAAAGGTGGTAATGGTAAAAATGAATGACATCCGTTCGCTAGGTGGTAGTTCTTCGTACATATGAATGATGACTTACAAACCAGTTTGATGGAAGTATTTGAATTTTTAGGTAAAACCCTTAAAATAAAAACATATTATTATTAGAATGATACTATGGTTATTATATAATCCAGGTATAATAGTAATTTAGGAGGTAGAAAATTAATTAAAATAAAAACTCTATTAGAACTATATTATAACTTATTTAGGTATCCTTCTTATTTTTTTAATAAAACCATAAACATTATTTCTTTATTCCCAAAATAAGGATTTTATGATGTGGTTAGGGATGTTTTGAAGTTATTTTTAAAGGCATGGACAAACCAATGTGGTTTGATGGTGAGAAGTGTAGAGAAGAGGTGGTGGCTGTTTATAAGTGGGGTGAGTGATTTTTCTCATGTAACTAGGCCACCAAAATGATCCATTATCAATAAATAAGGTATAAGGTCTAAATATTGTCATATAATGGGGTTTGCACAAGTTTTGGGTTATTTTTACACATTATTTTCTAAATTTAACCATTAAGTAAACTTGTTTTTATCTTAATAAATTGTTTTCTCTAATCATTTTGGTCAAAAATTAAGTAGAAAAAATTAAAAATTAAAAATTATATTGATTTAAAATATGAAATCCATTTTTTAAAATTTAATGTACATAATTGGAAAAAATAATTTAAAATTAACCCCGTATACGGGATGAGAAAGAGGGGTTTTAATGATAAAATGTTCAAATGATTGCAATGTTTTTATATCTAAATTCAATATGAAAATGATTCTAATGAACTAAAACTGATTAATAGATGTATAATTGAAATATTTTTACTTTAAAACAAATTTAAAATATAATTTATCTTTAAATTTTATTTATACAAAAAGGAAGTATTAAATTAAAAATCAGTATTTTTCACCATTCATCAGAAAAATGAAACTTCTCAGAAAAATACCCAAAAATCACCCTAACACAATTTTTATATTCAGATTTAAAAAATGAGTTTTATTTTTTATATAAATTTTATAGAAGTGTTAAAGATTTATTTAAAATTATGTCCTCTAAGCATGACTAATCAATCTTTTAGGAAAATATTGTTTTTAAAAAGACATTTATTTTTCATTTAAATGATGATGATGATTATTATTAATCATCAAATAACCAATAAATGTGTGTAATATATATATATTTTTATATTTTATTTAATTTTATTTATACATACCATTCCAATGGTTAGGTGATAACCATCATATTAAATATTAATATTAATAATATATTATTGTTTAGTAAAACCCAGTCTTGCGTGTAACACAAGCTATTAATGAAACTCATTTTTTAATTCAACACAAGATAAATAATTATTGTGAACATTGAAATATATTAAATATATTTAATTTATTTAAAATAGTTAATATATCATAAAGTCTCATGATGTTATATTCCGTTCAACACTTGGTGTTGCGTGTCATGCACACTATAGAATATGATGTTCATATTTTATAATTTCCTGGTGTTATAAGGAGAAATTTGCATTGACCATTCATTGGATGGTGGGGGAAATAGATTAGTGGTGGAAACTAATCAAGAACATGATGTACAAATATGATATTTATTCCATGGAATGGGAAAAATTGAAGACATTATTTTTCAATATATATTTTCCCTAATCTCTCCATCTTAAAATGGATATGGAGTTATTATAACTAAAGAAAATAATGAAGTGTATATAAATGTTCATGATGAAAATATCACAAGGCTTTTATGGTATGTCTTCTACTTACTCATCAATAGTTAATTTTATATAAACTGATCCTTTATTTGATGAAAGCCTTTTTAATGAAAAGAATTGTAAATTTGATACATTAATAGTAATGAATATATTTTTCATTGTGTTCTCATTGTTGAAATGTAGATTATAGAATCTCAATGTCCTTGTGTTATTGGAGGTAAAAAGTGTAAAATGGAGTTTACTTTAGGAGGACTAATATATTAATCCCACAGAGGAAAGAAAACCCAATATCCCACCTGTCAAAAGTATGGGAAGAAGCATCATAGAAAGTATTTAAATAGAACACGAAGATGTTTCAAGTGTGTAAAACAGAGAAATCAAGATAATCAATGTTGAAGGGAAATAAAAAAACCCACTTATTTGGTTGTATAAATTGTAACATATCATAATTTCTATGTATTTATTTATTTATTTATATGGAATTATTTTGAGACTGTGAAATTTGACGGCACATGATTCTGAGGTCCGAAGAGCCTGGAATGGAATTTTGAACTTTTTTAAGGTACGATCTGTAAACGTGCGAGCAGGATTTTTTATATTTTGAACCATCACTCAGATAAAAAATACAAGGGAACATTTGAATTTAGAACTCCAAGATTCTCCAAGAAATGACTTAACTATGTCCGGTAAGTTCTGAGCAGAAAAGTTATTTTTCAGACTTTTTGAGAAAAATAATAAAATAATTTAAAAGATTTTTTTTTTCTCACTTTGGAGTGGAGGATGGTGAAGATGCGGGGTAGTGACAGGGCAGAAATGATGCTCATCAATGAGGCTCATTAATGGCTCATTAAAATTGTAGTGTAACGATGATTTAATGACATGTAACATCGATGTTGTTTCTTAAATAAAACTACGTAACGACATGACGTCGCATCATAATGGGAATACTGCGATGTGCTCCTATTTATAATTAGATACACTGAGAAAATATGGATTAAAGAAATTAGAGGTTTCTATGGCAAACCCCTCACATACTTCCACCCTAGAAATTAATGCAGAATGCTGGTGAAACTTCATCTTCTTCATCATGCCTTTCGTAGATCAGAGTTGAGAAGCGACGTCAACATCTAAACCCCTCTAAGAAGAACGTGTGACAACAAAATTTAAAGAGGTAGGGGTTTTTGATTTGTTGTTCTTCCCCATCCATTTCTAAATGACGAACTCGGATTAACCCAAGAATAGGTTAATCCACATATCGTGCGTTCTTGAAGGAGGGTGACTTATTTGGGGTTTCTTTATCTGAGATTTAATTATATTTGTTGTTCAAATTAAAATCCCCAGACCTCCCTTATTTTGTAAACTTCTAACACGGAGGGCCCGTGCCAACATGAACGAGGACCGAGCCCCTCCACCATGGGTGTTATTCATGGCCAAACTTTTGAATATATGGTAAGGTAGTTTTGAGACCATTGAGGTAGAGAGGACAATCCCTAGAAAATGCAGGTGCAAGCAGCACAAAGAATATCACACTGGTACGAACCTGGTAGTCCATGAAAGAATCCTCCGGTGTGCCATGATGGTGGGTAGATGAAAGGATATGGCCAGACTGGGCTGCGACGCAGAAGGAGAAGCCACTGGCCGAGCCGGCGACTGGAGGCAGCGGATGCGGTCACTTGACCATGCCAGAGGGCATCAGACATGGCATAGAGCCGCGTCTCACGTGATGGGCCGTGTTTGCTTGACCACGACAGATGAGGCACCCCGTGACACCCCATTGGGTGATGTTGGGGAACATATGTAGCTCCCGACCATGTCTAGTGAGGTGGACTGGTCCGCCTCTTGCGGACCATACAAGGCGCGAACCCCCAGTGGGGAGGAGCCACACTGCGGGCCGGACCCGCGGCTCATCGGGCTGGGCCGATCATGCTGCCCAGCGGTTCGGACCTGAGGCCAGAGGGCCGGACTATTCTGGAGGGTGAGACTCGCACCTAGCAGTCTAGAACTGCACCGGAGGGCCGGACCTGTGCCCTCTTCGGGCTCGGCTGAACTAGGCCTGGTCGCTGGGCGACTCGGCAAGCTGGTCCCTCGGCCAACCAGGTTGGGTTTAGTGAGGCCTATTGGACTAGGCCCACTGGTCAGGCTGGACCAGACCGACCTTGACCCACACTAGGTTAGGTCTGGTTATTTAGAATGAACCTGAGTATGTGGAACCCCCCGAGCCAGGTTGGTCGGTTCGATCCGACCGGGTTGGACTGGGCCCATCGCAACCGGTCCCCAGGTTACTAAAACGCCCGTATCTTGCAAACCGCATGTCTGATTGATGGGTCGTTTTCACCATTGGGACCCTCTCAAGGAGGCAGATATTTTGGCATGATTTGTGGAAAATTTCATGGACTACAAGAAGCAACTAATGTCTTGAGGAGCGGTTCTAGCTATCGCGCTACGTACGGAATCCTACGGTTGACTGGGACATGGAGACTGTTCGAGGATGGCCCAGTGGGAAGCGGCTATGTGTGACCCAGCTGGACCACAGTGGGGAGTGGCTATGTGTGACCCAATATACCCATGGTACTTGACTGGGGGAGTACCTTAGTTCGCACAAGGTGGGAAACATCTCTGTGTGACCCAACATGCCCATGGTGGGGAGTGACTCTGTGTGACCCAACATGCCCACAAAACTCATTAGGGATGAGTACCACGACAGTTGAAGGTTAGTGGGAAGAAGGTCTTTGTGACTTAGTAGACCCAATGTACTCTATAGAGGATGAGTCCTCCAACATATAAGGAGTTCAACGTTTTTTATTGTCGATTATACTATTACTACCCTAGAATATACATGGTGTGAGTTTCCTTGTTCTTCATGATTTACTTTGAAGAATTTATATCTATTCTTTATTTTTGTTTTGGGGTCCCTACTGAGTACTATGTTACTCACCCCTGCACAGGATTTTCCCACACATGTTGTGTCTGGTGCAGACGACCAACGTTTCGATAGGGGTGCTTAGGGAGATGGGATAGAAAAATGCTACAATAGTGGACTTGGTGTCCAAGGACCAGACGGGGACCAGTAGGACTGAGCAGAAATGACATACTACTTCAGATTCTTATAGCTTCACTACTATCATGATCATATAGGGTTTACAGTATATGACCATCATATCACTTTTCATACTTTACAGTTTTAAGTACTTTTTCTTCGATTTGTATTCTGGCTCACTTTCTTTCATCTGTACTTACAGTCAGTTTATTCCTTGGTATGTTGTTTCCCTTTTGTGAGTTGGGACTTGGTTGGGTGTGTGTGTGTGCTTATAGGTATCCAGGCTAATGCCTCCCACTTAATGGTTGATGCCTTCGGCGTTAGTCGACAGCCCCTGGCCTTCAGGATGCGGGCTTGGGGTAGTCATGACACAAGCCCCTGTGGAAGGGTCATGAAAAAATAGTATCAGAGGGCCTTAAGTTCCCCCTCAAAGACTGGGAGTCTGATGTTTTGTTTTGGGGAAACAGTGTTAAGTTTTGTGAGTTTTACTTTTAGATTCAGGAGTCCAGTGTTGGTGTGGCGAACGATATATCCATACACCAGGACCTTGAATTCTGTTTTCGGCTCAATACATGAAAACACTGGTTGCATACGTGTTTCCTTACTTTTTAATAAGAGTCAGATCACCAGGAATAACCTTGTAACCATGGTACATCTGGATTTATCTGAGGATTCTTCCATGTGGACGACCATCTAGGATCCTGATACAAGGTCGTGAGGATAGCCTGCCTAGCGACGAGGCATCCGTTCAGGGACCCGTTTTAGAGATGGTCCCACTAGGTGGTGCACCAGTGCTACCAACACCCGATGGTTAGCATCTAATGTGGATGGTTCCAACATTGGACATTCATAGGATCAGTTCCCTACATGAGTTTCAGAGAAAGAGACCTCCCAGGTTCAAGGGATAGATAGATCTCCAGGTCGCTAAGGACTGGCTGGAGGCTGTGATGCAGGTCTTCCTCTTAGCAAGGACACCACCTGACCAGATGGAGATCTTGGAAGTGAGCCTTCTATAGGGATAAACAGGGATAGGTGGAGTTTGACCATCCAGACTCACAATGAGTCGACCCTCACTTGGGTTGACTTTGAGAGGCTTTTCTGGGAGGAGTTTTTCCTTGTGACCCTGCGCTCTGTGTGCATCCAGGAGCTGCTCAATATACATATGGACATCATGATGGGGGCCGAGTACTTGGTGAGGTTCACAGATCTTTCCTACTACTCCATATATATGGTGCGAGACCCTTTCTTCAGGGCTTGAACCTTTGAGGAGTGACTGAGGCATGAGATCATAGCTTAAGTGGTGTCTCTCAGCATCCCTACCTAGGCCAGGGTGCTAGAGTGAGCCCTTTTGATGTAGAGTTTCTTAGCATAGCAGGCGCCCACATCTAGATCTACTAGTAGACCCCTGGCGGAAAAGTCTTCAGTAGGAAGTAGAAATCAGACATGTGGTCCCAAGTGGGCTAGGTCTTCTAGAGGATGACCTCAGGACTCAGGGTAGGTGGTGCAGGGCTTCCAGTCTGGAGGGAGTTGGCATGGATCCAGGAAGTTCTACTCATGCGGCAAGTAGGGACACATGTAACGTGACTACCCAACCTGCTGTACAGATGACCGAAAGAAATTCGAGGGGCCTCCGAGGTAGTGACAATGGTTTGAGTGAGGAGGTCTGTAGGGTGGCAGACGTGACAGTGGAGCCGGACGAGCGGCAGGCAGTGGGCGGCAGTTTGAGATGTTACCTCCACCACCCCCAGGTGGTCCATGTTGACCTCAGAGAGCAGGCAGACATGGGAAAGCTCAGCTCCAGGTAGTAGAGACTTATGACCACAATGCTCTAGAGACGGTCCAATGTATGATATGTGTATTCTCCACCCTAGCCGCAGTACTTATAGACATAGGTTCTTTTCACTCCTTCATTACCATAACTTCTGTTCGGATCTCAGAGATTCCGGTGGAGTCGTTGGATCGATCCTTATAGATTGAGTCTCCTATGGGAGATGATTCGACGTTTAAACACTAGTGTCAGTAATGTGAGCTTACCCTAGGAGGCGAGATCTTTGGATGTGATCTCTTAGTAGTATCTTTGAGGCCTTATGAAGTCATCTTTGGTATGGACAGGTTATCCAGAGTCCATTCTCAGATCGACTGTTTTAGGCGTACAATGTGGTGTGTCCGTGAAGATGGGACCATTTTTTCCTTCACCAGAGAGAAGGAAACCCTTGCAATGCAAGATAGACTCTTTTAGAGGAGAGTACAACCGATCACTCACCAACTGGCTACCCTCACTCTCAGTGTAGTACAGGAGAAGATTCCAAGCTTCCCTATAGTGGTGTACGAGTATGAGGATGTTTTTCCTGATGATGTTCCATGGCTACCTCCTCGTAGAGAGGTAGACTTCTGTATTGACCTATACCTTAAGACGACACCGATATCCACACCAAAATATCGAATGTCTCCCGCAGAGCTTCATGAGCTGAGGTTAGAACTAGAAGACTTGCAGGAGAAGGGGTTCGTAAGGACTAGTGTTTCACCATGGGCAACCCCGATGATTTTTTCCAAGAAGTTAGATGGGAGTTTGAAGTTGTGCGTGGACTTATGGTGCCTAAACTAGAAGACTATGAAGAAAAAGTACCCACTGATGAGAATTGATGAACTCTTCGACCATCTGAAGGGAGCGAAGTGGTTCTCAAAGATAAACCTCTTATCAGGCTATCACCAACTTTGAGTACAGAATGAGGATGTACCGAAGACGTCCTTCAGGTGAAAGTATGACCAATATGAGTTCCTAGAGATGCCTTTCAACACAACCAATTCCCTATCAGTGTTCATGGGTTTCATGAACATGATATTTAAGTCCTAATGTGACCAGTTCATTGTGGTCTTCATCGATGACAACTTGGTGTATTCAGCGTCAAAGGAACATCATGTTACACACCTGCAGATAGTCTTGGATATACTCTGAGAGCACCATATTTATAGTAGTCTCTCAAAGTTTCAGTTCTAGATACAAGAGGTTAACTTTATGGGACATGTCATCTTGGAGTCTGGAGTTACAGTAGATCCAGTAAAGATAGAGGCGATGCTTTCTTGGGAGCCACCCAGGAGCGTGACTGAGGTGGGAAGCTTCTTGGGGATGGATGGTTACTATCAAATGTTCGTGCTTAAATTTTCCAAGGTAGAAACACCCTTATCAGTATTTAAACGGAAGATAAAACCATTCATGTGGATGAAAAAATTCCATTCGAGTTTCCAGGAGCTGAGGCAGAGACTGACTAGTGCCCCCATATTGAGACTACCAGAGAAGGGCGTTGGGTATGCAGTTTAATATGATGCATCTGGGATCAGGCTGAGTTGTGTCCTAATGCAAGAGTAAGATGTGATCACCTATAGCTCATGAAAGTTTAGGTAACATGAGAAGAACTACACTACCCATGACCTAGAATTGGTAGCAGTGGTCTTTTCATTGATGATGTGGCGACACTACTTGATGGGAGAGTGATTTATTGTTTACTCCGAATACAAGAGTCTTAGGTATATCTTCTCCCAGGACCTGCACCTAAGATTGTGGAAATGGATGGAGTTACTCCGGTACTTTGATTTTGAGATAGTCTATACTCCTGGAAAAGGTAATGTGGTGGAAAACACGCTTAGCAGGAGGACCGTGTTGTAGCTACTAAGTGAGGCGATAGTGCAGTTAGCTACGATGCAGGTATCCCTCTTGGATAACGGTGAATCTTTTTACCTACATTCGTGAATGTTACTCCCCCACTCATACATCGAGTCAGGGAGGCACAACTGGGGGATGTTAACTGTGAGGCCCAACGTGCTCAGATATTCTCAGGATGGTCTCCTGATGTATTTTTTATTGGTGGGGAGCACGTCATCCTTTTCATAGGGCACACCTTAGTACCAATGGCATTATAGAAGGTGGTGTTGAGAGAGTTCCATACTTCCCCTTTGGAGGTACATCCTGGAGTGGCAAAGATGTACCAAGACCTCTTGCGTCAGTACTAGTGGCCAAGGATGAAGAAAGCAGTGGCCAAGTTTGTTTCACAATGCCTCACTTGTCACCAAGTGAAGGCTGAGCACTAGGTTCTAGTAGGCTTGACTCAGCCACTAGAGGTACCAGAGTGGAAATAGGATGGTATCTTGATGAACTTTAGGACGAGGTTACCATATACATCTAGAGGTCATGACTCTATTTGGGTGATCATTGACTAACTCACCAAGTTGGCTCACTTCCTGACCATATGAGACTAGGGAATAGTAGAGGGACCAGGACACCTCTACATCCATGAGATAGTGTGTCTTCACGGGGTGCCTTCGACTATCGTCTCAGGTCACAAAAAATTCTTACATCCTGGTTGTGGAAGGTATTACCGGAGGCATTCGGGGTGTAGCTATGCTTGAGAACACCTTTTCATCCCCATATAGATGGTC
Organism: Viscum album; assembly: GCA_963277665.1. Lineage (NCBI taxonomy): Eukaryota > Viridiplantae > Streptophyta > Magnoliopsida > Santalales > Viscaceae > Viscum > Viscum album. The sequence goes on along the minus strand of OY728160.1, from coordinate 1,888,472,783 downwards.
AGATGGAGCGGACCATATAGACCCTATAAGAAATTCTTCTTTCTTGAGTACTTGAATTTGGTTGTGGTTGGGAGGACCACATTCCATTGGTATAGTTTTCATACAACAACATCTATCACTCCACCATTGTCCTCACACCGTTTGAGGCCTTGTACGGGTGGCCTTGCATATCACCCATATGATGGATAGACCTAGGGGAGTCGGTACTCATGGGTCCAGAGTTGGTACGAGATACCATCGAGAAGGTGCAGATCATCCAGGAGAAGATGAGGACCACACAGAGTAAGAATAAGTCTTATGTTGATATGATACAGAGACCCTTGGAGTTCGAGGAGGGAGTTCATGTGTTCCTTCGGGTCTCAACACGATGAGGATTGTAGATATTTGGTTGGGGTGATAAGTTGTCTTAAAGGTTCTTCGGTCCTTTTCAGATCTTGAACAGAGTTGGATAAGTGGCGTACCACCTAGTTATTCCCCCATAGATGCACCGAGTGCATTATTTTTTCTATGTGTCGCAACTGAGGAGGTATGTGCATGATCCATCGCACGTCATCGACTGGGGCGAGCTGGAAATTAACTATGGGGTGGTGTTTGCAGAGTTCCCAGTAGAGATAGAGGATCTATAGGATAAGGTCCTACATGGATGGTCGATTTCTCTAGTGCACCTATGATGGTAGCATGAGAATATCTAAAAGAGAACATGGGAGCGGGAGGCTTATATTTGGGCTCATTACCCTCATATTTTTGTTTAGTTGATGTTTTGTATTTTGGGGACATAAATATCTAAGGTGGGGAGAATTTAACATCTCATAATTTCCTTGTATTTTTTTTATTTATATAGAATTTTTTCGAGGCCGAAAAATTCAACAGCACATGATTCCGAGGTCCAGAGAGTCCAAAACGTAATTTTGAACTTTTTTTAAGGTACATTCAGTAAACGTACGAGCATGATTTTCTATCTTTTTAAACATTACTTGGATCAAAAATCCAAGGGCACTGTTGAATTCAGAATGCCGTGATTTTCCTAGAAATGACATAACTTTGGCTGGCAAGGGCCGAGCAGAAAAGTTATTTTTTGGATTTTTCAAGAAAAATAATTAAATAATTTAAATGAATTATTTTTTCCCACTTTGGAGTGGAGGACAGTGGTGATGTGGGGAAACAACTGGGCAGAAACGATACACATCAATAAGGCTCATTAATGGATCATTAAATTCATAGTGTAATTATTCTTTAATGATGCATAACAACGATAATGTTTCTTAAATAAAACAGCGTAACAATGGGACGTCACATCATTATGTGAACACTACGACATGCTCCTATTTATAATTTGATGCGTTGGTAAAATATGGAATAATGAGATTGGAGGATTCTCTAGAGAACCTCTGATGTACTTACACCCCAGCAAATAATAAAGAAATCCATTGGAACTTCATCTTCTTTATCATGCATTTTGACGATCAGAGCTGATAAGCGACGTCAATGTCTTAACCCCTCGAGGATGAACTTGTAGAAACAAACTACATAGAGGTAGGGTTTTTTGATTCTTTGTTCTTCCCCATACATTTATAAATGATGAACAGGTTAATCTGCGGACCGTGCACTCTTGTGGGAGGGTGACTTCTTTGGGTTTCTTTATCTGAGATTTAATTATCTCTGCTGTTCAAATTAGAATCCCCAGATCTCCATTCTTTTGTAAACTTCTAACGCGGAGGGCTCGGGCCGACATGAACAAGGCCTAAGACCCTTCGCTGTGGGTGTTCTTCATGGACATTTAATTGACAAAAAGTTAGTTTTCAGAACATCGTGGTGGAGGGCAATCCCTAGAAAACGTAAGCACAAAAGGCTTGATGAATGGACCACCAGTGCAGACCTGGTGGTCCGTAGAAGAATCCTTCAGTGCGCTGGTACCATTGGTGGCACCAGTGACTGCCGGAGGTGGCCTGTGGCGATGGTCTTAGGTGTGAGGAAGCGCGCCACGACATCGCACCAGATGAAAGGCCATGGCTGGACTAGGCCACATCACAATAGGAGAAGCCACTGACCGAGCCAGCGGTTAAAGGTGGAGGACATAGTTGCTTGACAGCATCAGAGGGCAGCCGATGTGGCACTGAGCTGCGTCCCGCATGATGGGACATGGTCGCTTGACCACAGTAGAGGAGGCGCCCTTCGGTGACCCACATGGTGATGGAAGAGCACAAACATGGCTCCCTGCCACATCCAGTGATGTGGACCGGTCCGCCTCTTACGGAATGGACGAGGCACAAACCCCCAACGAGCCAGACTCGCACTGCGGGCCGGACCCGCAACTCACTGGGCTGGGCCGGTCCCACTGCCCAGGGGGCCAAACCCAAGCCCAACAGGCCAGAACCACACTTAAAAGGCTTGACATGCACCTAGAAGGCTAGACCCGCGCCCTCTTTGGGCCGGGCCAAACTAGGTCGAGTCACCAGGCGACTCGGCAAGCCGGACCCTCGTCCAACCGGGATGGGTCCAGCGAGGCCTATTGGTCATGGCCCAAAGTCGAGGCTAGACCATAATAACCCTGACCCACACTAGGTTAGGTCGGGTCCATCAGAATGAACTAGGGTATGTGGAACCCCCCGAGTCGGGTTGGTCAGGTCGGTTCGACTGGGTCGAACTGGGGACCATCACAACTAGCCCCATGGTTACTAAATCGCTTGTATGCTATAAACCATGCATCCATTTGAAAGTCTGTTTGCAGAGTTGGGATCCTATCAAGGATTCATATCTTCTGAAATTATTTGTGGGTACTTTAATGGACTCCGAGAAGTGATTAATGGCTTGAAGAGCAGTTCTCCCAAGCGCGCTACGTACGGAACCCTGCAGTTGACTGAGACATGAAGACTGCTCAAGGATAGACCAGTGGGAAGTGGTTCTGTGTGACCTAGAATTACCACGATTGGGAGCATCTCAATGTGACCTGACAGACCCATGGTACTTGATAGGAGGAGTACCTCAGTTAGACCAAGGTGGTAAGTGGCTCTGTGTAACCCGGAAGGCCTATGTTGGGGAGCAGCTCTCTGCTACCCTGCATACCAATGGTACTCATCAGGGATGAGTACTAAAATAGTTCAAGGTTAGAGGGAAGAGGCTCTGTGTGACCTGGAAGGACAACTGTACTTGATAGAAGAAGAGTTCTCTAGTGCCTGAGGAGTTTGACGTTTGTGACAGACGATGATACTATTACTACCTTAGAATATACCTTTTGTGTGGTGCCTTTTGTTTAATGCATTACTTTGAGTAATTTTTGTGTGTTTTTTATTTTTTATTTGGGGTCCCTATTGAGTACTGTGTTACTCACCCCTACACAGGCTTCATCTGCACGTGTTGTGTCTGGTGCAGACGAACGATGTTTTCATAGGTGTGCTCAGGGAGATGGGACGAATAGATGCTACGATGGTGGACTTGGTGGCCTTGGACTAGGCGGCCCCTAGTAGGACTGGGTGGACATGATGTAATAATTTGACTTAAAATAACTTCACTACTCTCACGATCATGTGGGGTTTAATACAGATGGCCATCAGATCACATTTTGTACTTTATAGTTTTATTACTTTTTCTTTGGTTTGTATTCTTACTGACTTTCTTTCAGCTGTACTTGCACTTAGTTTATTTAGTATTGTGGTGTTTCCCTTTTGTGAGTTGGGACTTGGTTGGTCGTGTGTGTGTGTGTATATGTATCCAAGATAATTCCTCCCACTTGCAGGTTTACGCCTTCGACTCTAGTCACCAGCCCTTGGCCTTCGGAAGGTGGGCTTGGGGTAGTCACCGCACAGGCCACGGGGGATGGTTCATGACATAAATTAAGGTTCAGATCAACACTTAGCCTATGGTGCAGTGTTTCCACTACAAGGAACATGGGAATTATTGAAGATAATTCCCAAACCCAAGGGGTTTCAGAGACAATCAATGACACAAACAACTAAGTCCTAGAGAGAAAATAAGGGAAGATGATATCATTAATACTGTGGTGGATCCCTATAGTGATGTGGTTATAGGTACACTTGTTATTCATTCATGAATACCAATCATACATTTTTCATCTAGTTCTACTCATTCTTTCATATCTTGATTTTTTTTAAAACTGTTCCAACTCCACCTCAAAACATAAGGTCGAAGCTATCTATGAGAAAATAAAATAGATTAGTTATTGCATCCAATTTATATAAATTCTCCCCATTAAATGTTTTATTAATTATTTCCCCATAAAGTATCATATTACATCATTTATTGGTTCTTGATGCTATATTGGTAATGGATTAGCTATCCTTTTATAAAAAACCATTAAAATTTAAGAGAGTGAGATCACTCTTCACACCCCATGTCATCCTTAGATTCTGTACAAGTGTAAGGTGGAGGATGAATCTTTCTTGGAGTATTTTTCTCAATAATGGATATTATAGCCTTCATAAATAGCATATACTTCTCAAATTATTGATAGAAAGGAAAGAAACATGATTGAATACATTACCATTATGATGTATTATACTAATTTGTTCCATAAAGATTTTCCTAATGTTTACATGACCATGAGGCTAACTTCTCAAATGAACATATCCTTGAATATATGTTAATGTACAGTAATCCTTATATAAAGTCTTATTTTGAGTTGGAGTAACTAAAAAATAAGTCACAATAGAATCTATAAATGGGTTTTATATGCCCGATTCATTCACTCGAGGGTGTTCTAGACCTCTTTTTCATAAAGAAGGATGTGTCAATTAAACTCTATATTTATTATTATGAGCTCAACAAAATTTTTATAAAGAACAAGTATCCCCTACCACAAATCGATGAACTGTTCAATCAACTACCTGGGGCCTATTATTTTTTAAATGTGGACCTTTGGTTAGGATATCACCATTTTAGGGTAAAGAAGGATGATATTATGAAAACTATCTTTTTAACAATGTAGAGACACTATGATTTTATAGTGATTCCCTTCAGAATCAATAATTTTCCAAAAAAAATATATCAAAATAATGAATATATTATTTATATATTACCTCAATAATGTTTTGGAAATATTTATGAATGATATTATGATATACTTAAAAAGAAATAAATAGTATGAGAATCATTTTAATACTATGATAAAGACATTATGAAAAGAGAAGATATATACAATATATAGTAAATTTGTTTTCTAGATGTAGTAAGTATCATTATTTGGGAATATTATAAAAAAAATGGATATATATAGACCCTTATAAGAAAAATCCAATTGAGGAATGGATAATACCAACATATGTAATAGAGATCTATATTTTTCATAGACTATCTAGATATTAATGTTGATTTGTGAGAAACATATCTCAATTTTCAAACCCGATAACCAAGATGACTTGGAAGGGGGTAATTTTTTTAGGAAGAGTCATTTTGGGGAAATATTTAAGGAGTTGAAAAAGAGTCTTATCACTACAAAAATATTCATGATACCCTTTAGTGGGGAACATTTCATGGAATATAATTATTCATTAAAGAAGGTTTTGTGATGTGTACTAATGAAAAATAAAAAATCGATAGCCTATGCCTCATGGTAGTTAAATGTTCATAAGAAGAATTATTAACACATGATCTGGATTTGGATACATTGGAATTTCCATTGAAAATATATCATCATTATCTCAATGGGGTGAAGTGTAAAATATATTTGGATCATAAGAGACTCAAATATATATTCAAAAATAAGTATTATAATATGCTTATATGAAGATGTTTTATGCTAATCAAGGATTATTAATACTCAATCCATTAAAATCATAGAAAAGAAAAAATAGTGGAATATTGTTGAAGTAGAATATATCTAGAAACATTATCAATAATGGGAAATAAGAATAATACAATATTTATCAACATGAAAAGGATGAAAACTAGAATAATGAAGGAAGGACCTTCACTATTCCTTTTTCAAATTATAGATCAACTATCCCTTCTGGAGAAGAAAAATTACGCTCAAAGAGATGATGTGGAAATTAAAAAGAAGGTGGGATATATAAGAAAATTGAAATCCTATGAGATCAAAATTTATGAAGATGTAATTGTATGATTTGGATTATGACTATGTGTAATGTCAAATCATGATAAAAAGAAAGAGTTATTGAATGATGCACAAAGATTGACCTTCTCCATCCACAATGGGAGCAAGATGATGTATCGAGATCTTTGAGAGCGCTATTGGTGGGAAAATATGAAGAGGGAGACCATGGAATATACATAAAATATTATAGTATGTTAGTAAGTGATGGATGAAAATAAATATTCTTAGGGGATGATGAAACAATTACCCATACCTACATGGAAATAGGAAAACATCCCCACAGAATTTTTCATTGGTCTTCCAAAGGCATCAATATGAAATAATACCATATGGGCTGTTTTAGATCATCTTACAAAAAAGTAAACACTTAATTTAAATTATAGGGGAATTATAACTAAAATAAATTCAAGGATATACATGATATAGGTGAAGAGGCTACTTGGAACACCAATATTGATTTTATATCACCAAGATCAGAAATTTACCTCTATGTACTAGAATTTTCCCCAACCTGCTCTAAATTTTATGTTGAAATTTTGTATGACTATTCACAAGAAAAATGATGGTCAATATTATAGGACTATTCTAAAACTATGAGACATTTTGATATCTTTCTCAATGGAAATAAAATATGGATGGGTTCAACATTTCTATTTTCCAAGATCTCATACAATAATTTCATCCACTAAATAATCCAAATGGCTAATTATGAATCCCTTTATGGGAATTAATGTTGAGCACATAAATTTTGGGATAAATTTGGTGAGAGATAGATATTAATATCTAAAATGGTTGAGGAAATAGTATTAAAAGTTAAGATAATTAAAAAAACACATCAAAACTAGTCAAAGTTGACAGAATATTTTTGCATCTAATTATTGAAGTGACCTAAAGTTTGAGGTCAGGGTTAAACTGAATCCCCATATATCTCTAGTGAATAGATTCATGAAATTTAGGAATAAGGTAAATTTAATCCTCTATAACATCGACCCATTTGATAATCTCAATTGCATCAGAGTTGTGGCTTATTAACTAATACTCCCACCAACCCTTTTCTAAGTACACGATATATTCCATGTATCCATCTTGATGAATTACATACCAAATCAACCACATATAATAAATTAATAGGTGGTAATACTAGATAATTATCTCTCTTATTAGGAGAATATAGTGAATATCACAGACCACTAAGATAATGTTCTACATAATAGGATAACTCACCGAGTAAATATACTATCGAGGAAACCTAAATATGAAGAGGCATCTTGGGAACTAGAGGAAGCCATGAAGTAGAAGAAACATCACATTTTCACCATAGTATTTAATATGAAAATTAAATTGAAAAAATTCTTGATGGGGGAAGAATTATACACACCCAGATTTTCTAAACAAAATGAAAACTATGTTTGGTAGCATATACGGTATGCAACACCGAGCCTAAACAAAACATAATTATTTAATATGAACGTTTTAACCTAGACATTAAATTTATGGATATTAATACAATTAAATTATTTATGAAATAAATATAATGTTCCTTATCAATATAAATTTATTTATACATTCTTAGAAATACGAACTCAAATTTTATTAATTATTTTTTTTAAAAAAATAAGCATTCTTCAAAAACAAATTTATTAATTTTTGTGGGAATTTTTTTTAATTTATTTATAAAAATTTTATAAGTGCTATTTTATAAAATTAACATAATTTTTTTAATCATCATATCAAAATTATATTTGTGTGAAATTTTGGGATTTTTCCAAATTGATATATTCTTTTGTGAATAGTGAAAATTTCCGATTTTTAAATACTTTGATTTCTATTAATTAAATCAAGTAAGTTAAAATTACCATTATATTTTGGATTTTTTAAATTTATATATAATCTATTTCATTTATAATAATCAAATTATTTTCATTTTAATCAAAAATTTTCATTATTTTTTTATAAGTTTATTTTTATTCCTAAAAACACAATTTTCTAAAAACTATTTTTAAGTACGTAAATTTTATCAATTTTAATTAATTAATATAAACCCTAATAAGAAATTATATCAATGAAATTTATAGATTATTTATAAATTTATATTATTTTTAAATTCATATAATTATGGTTTCAATTCATATAGTTATCATATGATCATTTGCTGCTTGAAAAATGATTTGTTTTTTTTTAAAAAAAATTCATTGCGTTTTGAGGCATTAATTTTAAATAAAATTCTGAATCTTCTATGAATTGTTTTTGGTAATATTTATTTAAATTTTTTAATTATAATAATTAATATTTTTTAATAATTTTTACTTAATTTTTGGTCATAATTAATAGTGAAATCAATAAAATATTTTTACCACAATTAAGGTTAAAATTGGTTTACCGGGGTTTAAGCTAAAAAGATAAGTGTAAACATTACCTAAAACTTTTATAAATTCTATTTTAATTCCTTATTTAGACCCTATATAATATTATATTCCATAATATTCCATTTTATATCCATATTGTATGAATCAAACATTTATATATTTTATTCGTTTCAAAAATTACAAGTGGGTCCTCTCCCGCACTTTTAAAATGAGACCAACTCTCCTCTCCTCTCCACACGTAAAAAAAATTGGTTAGTAAAAGACATTACAAAAGAAATTAATTACTTCCTTACCACATACTATATTCCTTATTTTTATTATAAAACCACCTGTGAAGGATTTTGGTGTGAGCCTAAAGTGATTGTTGGAAGAAGAGGTATTAGTTTTAACCGAACATTTTTGTTTTAGTTCATCTTCAACCTCCCATAAATAATATTAAACCATGATTATAAAATTGAATAAATATATACCATATTATAAGATGATATTATGTAAATTTAATAACCAAAATCTATATCATCTTCTATTCAATGGGAAAAAACCATCATTTGTGGCTACAGTGGTTTACGATCTTGTGGACCGATATAATTTGTTTTCCTTCATATCCTCTCTTGTGCATTTTTGATGAAGGATTTATAAAAATATTTATAATATTAAAGAAAATGTTAAAATTATTGAAATTTAATATATCATATATTTCTTTAATTTCAATTCATTTAAAGATGATAATCTCATGCGTGCATACTTGTGGATTAACACCTCCACAAAGTAATGTGATTAATTTTTCATTACCACATAACATGGATGGTAAATATAATAGAATTTAAGGAAATAATATGATATTTATGATATATTTTTTAATATTTAATAACAAAATATCAATCAAATTCTTTCAATATTTATCTTTGAAAAATAGAAATATTACTCATGTGCACGTATAACCTACCGTCTCCATGATTATAACACAGTTCATTTTTCATTACCATAATTCATGTTTAGATTTAAAAGTATAATTTATGTATAAATATTATAATTATAGACATATTATTATTATTTATATGATTAAATAATGATCTCATTGACCATGGTCAACTTACTGATCCCAATTTTGACATATGATCCAAATAGTTATAAAATATCCTATTTAAAATTAATTTATTAAGTAATTGAATATTACATGGTAAAAAATAAATTAATTGAATTAATAAAAATGATAAAATTTTATTAAGTAAATAACTATAATAATTATAATAATTTTATTATTCTCTGAGATAATTAATTCACAAGATGAGTTAGGCTTGGTGTAAGGGATCTCTCTAAAACACCATTTTTTATATTCAAGCCACTCTCTCTAACTCACTTTCTCTGATTTCAAAGTTATGGAATTCTCTAAATTCATTATATATGAATATGAATTATATACCAATACATTTATGCATTACATTTATGGGGTAATACATTCATTATATTAATTTCTCAAATGTGTTCATTATGAAATTTCTTTTGATTGTTATATGATGCATGATTATGCAACCCATTTTTTTATCTAGGTAATTATTATGATTATGACTTATAATTGATTTCCTTTTGTGTAACCCATAATAATGAAGATGTTATGATGGGTGTGACCATATAGGGCTCTAATTAATTGGGTAAAACATTTATCTAAGGAGACATTATATATGGGATTTAGGGAGTAAAACTAATCCACTATTGGACTCTATCGACCATGTATTGTTGTCATAGAAGTTAGCATTGACTTATACTTATGTCATGTTTTGTGTTTTTTCCAAATTTTTTTTCATGATACATTACTACCATGTTCTTTATGATATGATCTAATTTTATTAGTAAGGAGCCTTCTATTTTATGAAATCATGTTATACCTTTGACTAATATGTTATGTTTCGTTATCATATTTATCCCCTTACTAGGTTTTTTTATGTCACCACTTTTTTCAATATATTTTAGGTTATATCACATAATATCTTATGGAATAAAATGTATTTAAAATATCATTATGGAGAATAAATTAAATATGCTTTCCATGTTTATGTTTTACTTATGTAGTCTTCAAAATACACAAGTCTTGCAAACCCATTATTTGTATTTAATGGGTATTTATGTTATAAATCATGTAATAAATTTTTTAAAACTATTGTTTCACAATAAAGAGATTCATTAGAAAAAATAAAGAAAATTGTGAACTCTTTAATTTTTTAGAAATATTGTATCTATAAATTGAGAGTTTTATATCTCCTTCAATAACCAATCACCCAACTAACAAGTTTATATTTTAGATGAACGATCATGTGTTATAACGCTCTGACCCGAGAATCCTGGAGTTGGTGCATTATTTTATTACATTAGCATGTTTACTAGGAAACAAATACCCAAGGACCAATTAGTTTAGTAGATTTGAAAAGCTAGATTACATACATGATACCCATAATATATTGGGAAATAGGAAATAGAAACATGATATATAAAAAGAAAATAAACTACATCCTTGAAAGCTTATTCAAATATTTCTTCTTCATAACCTGGCGAAAGGAAACATAATAAGGGTGATCTCAAATACTCAGTAAGGGTAAGTAAATAGGAATAAATAATGAATCAATTAGAATAAATAAAAATTGAATGGTAAATAAATTTATTACATTGGCCATTCAAATAACTAGATAAGTAAAATTCAACATGACATGGTAAAAAACTGAAACACATGTCATTTAGTCAATGAACTAAAAAATAAATGTACCCATAGATATGTTGACACAAAATATCATGGATGAATAAAAATTGAAATATCTATGATGGAAATTCTTATATATTATACATCATCTACAAGGCACATGAAAACCTATACCGTCAATACCTTTCACAAGATAGTTAAAAACTATGGATAGAAACTTGTTTAATTTGGCCAACTTAATCGTCTCATGAGAACCTTTCAATGCATTGAGGGGTTATATAAATTCCAAGCCCCACCCATTATTACCAGTCCTAATAATTACTTATATGAATTAATAAAAATTAATAACATGCCTTATCAAATATCTATATTGAATTAAGAATACATATTTATTAATAATTACCCATTTAATCAAATAACTATCAAAGTGAAAACCGTATATAAAAATGATATATGGTTTAGGAAATACTAATATCAATTGTATAAGAATATGGATAATCAATTAAATTTAAAATGAAAAATTATCAAAAATTACATGACAGTTTCAAGGTAAAGTTAACAATCACAAAAGTAAGTGAGATTACAAATATAATCAATAATAACATACTTTAAGAGAATAGTCATTAAACATTCCAAAGTGTCCCATACTACTTTGAAACATTTAAATAATAATCTCCAGAATGGAATGAAATTAATTTAAACTTATAATATCATGATAATAAGGGGATTAATGATTTAAAATGAAAAAGGATGTATATACTTCAAATAAAAGTGAATTGGTTCATGATAACAAATAAGTCTCAATAGAATGTAAATTGAGATGAAATTCCCTTACCTTAACCTTACTTTTGTTGTGTGGTATTTATAATTTTATATAGTGGTTTAGAATTATTTACTAACTTATAATAGAAACATAATATTATTTATAATATATTATATTATCTTCTTTTAATTTCTTATTACCCATTTGTTAATAATCAATTATTATTTTAGCTATTTTGGGTGTTAATTGCCTAGTTTTATCAAGTATGTTTTCAATTGTAACTTGTTATTACTATTTATTAGATCATTATTCCATAATCTCTAGAATTCAAACCATGGATAAATTATCTTATATATTCATTACATATTTATTTAAAATAGTCCATTATATTTGGAGATATGAAATGAAGTGCACCGTTCATGGAGACGGTAGACTGTAGGTATGCATGAACACTACTTTCATTTAATTTCCATACTAAAAGAATGAAAAATAAATTATATATGTGTATTTTTTAGTTCCAGTATCATATCTATGTTATATATTTTACATAGGTTTTATAAAATCTTTCTTAATATGTTCCATGTATAGCGTGAATTAATCACATCGCTTTGAGGGGGTGGTAGTCCACACTTCCTCAAATGATGTTATCATATTAACACACAATGGTAAGTATTAAAGTTATGTGTTATAAAGTGATTAAAGAAGCATATATAAATAATAAATATAAAATTTATCATATATAAATATATTTTCTATAATAATTTCCAGCATGAGAGTTGGTAAAGAAAAAATGAACAATCATCGTTTCGTGAGACAGTAGTTCGCCGTACACACAAACAATACGTTCATTATCCATTTGATGGAAGTGTGTGTAAGTGTAGTTATAAAACATAAAATAAAAAATACTAGTATATTTATTATAATTTTGTTTTTAAATAATAATTAAATAATTATATTTGATGGGGTATAGATTGGAAATAAAAAAAGAGAGTTTGAGAGAAGGCGTTACCTCTTAATAGGGTAACTACTTTTGGTTTGTACAAAAAGGCTTAATTGTAAGAATATATAACCAAAGGTAGGATTAAAGGTCAAGGTTAGGGATTTTGGGAATCTATATGGGAAGATAATTTCCAAACATATTTTTTTATAGGTGTGAGTAATGGGGAGAGGTGGTGGTCTTTTATAAGGGAGGAAAATGACTCACTTGGTATTTTTAAAAAGATGTTAGGTGTACCCATGTTTTTAACTAATAAAAGTAATAAAAAACCAAAAAACACAATAATTAAAGGTTATTGTATGATTTATGGATAGAAAATGGGTGTTAAAAAAGTGATCGGGTCATTTGGGCCCTTAAGATAAAGGTTTAGTCCTTTATTAAACTTAATTTTACCTTAATAATTGTAATTAATTGTAATTAATTTCACTAATATTTTGGGTCAAAATAAATCTTGGTCTTATTATAAATTATAAATTATTATTATTCCAAGTATGTAATCTATTTTTCCAAATTAAAATCACATAAGTGGAATAAATTAATTTAAAATTCATCTCGCAAGCAGGATGACAATGTGAGTTTTTAAAGTAAAAACATCAAAATGATTAATAAGCTTTTACATTAAATTTAAAAGTGAAATTTATCCCAATGACATAATTTGGATTAATTTATAAAAAATAGGACCCAATTATAATTTAAAACCAATATAAAACATAATTTAAACTTATTAATAAATTACATGAAAAAGTAGTTTTGAATTAAAATTCAATATTTTTCTCTATTCATTAAAAAATGAATTGTTTCATAAAAATATAAAAAATTCTTCCTAAACTAATTTTTAAGATTATATTTCAAATATGAAGTTTATTTTGACAAATTAAATCAATTAATGTGTCAAATTTTATATTTAAAATGGGTTCTCCATTAAAAGTTGGTAAAATTTCTTTTATAAAAATTTAGGGTTTTATGCGTGAAATTGGGATTGTTCTTATATTATGCCTATCAAAACTAATGGATTAATATACAAAATATTTGATTAAATATATTACATATATATTTCAATAAAATAATTAACTAATTTTAATTAATTTTGTTTATTAATAAAAAAACTTCTCTGGAAGCATAAAAATAATAATATTTCTTTTTTATATCCAATTGGTTCTTATTTTCGTTTCTCATTAATTGGTAGCCAATGAATTCATTTTATATTCATATAAACCATAAGTTTTTATAAGTTAGTAAATAATATTCATAATCACCAAAATAATTGCTAGTTTATATTATGTCATATTAAATAATAACATTTTAATAATACATTGTTATTTTGTGAAACTTGGTCTTGCATGTAATGCAGGCTATCATGGATGGTCGCTCTTCCGTGTAATGAAAACTAACTCGATGTTCCACGAATTAAAAGCTATAGAATATGTTATATTTATTTAAGAAATAAATATATTATAATGTATCTGGTTAATGAATTCCTTTTTTATATTTGGTGTTATGTTTCATAAACACTATTGAATATAAAGTTTTACATTAGAATTTCAGGGTGTAACATTCTCCCCATATTAATTAAATTGTTTCCTCACAATTTAAAATTTATCTCGATAATCAAGGGATTTATATTTGAAGACAACTATTGTTGAAAAACCCAAATTAAAAATAGGGTTAATAACACATCTTCTTAATAAGAGAGAAAATAAAGTACAATGGTCACGTAACTAGGTTCCCCAGTAGGAGAACATAGGTGAGAAATGGAAACATGGATAAAGAGGAAAAATCTAAAAATCAAGTTCATATTGGGAGTGATAGAGAACATGGTTAGGAGATAGTTTATAATTAGAAGGCCATAAATCCATGATGATCTAAGATGCCATTCAATTCATCATAAACAAAGGTACTAGGACAAAACTTTTGTTTTCATTATCATTTTTCCTATGGTTGAATAATTACTTCACTATATAATAATATAGAAAAATATAATTACTTGGCATTCTTCTATAAGAAAAATCTTATCCATTATTCTCACCTTGAATTATTTCTTCTTCATCTCTTAGAACAAGATTCAACATATTGTGATGTAATATATCAATCTCTAAAACCAAAACCAATATACAACTTAAACCATTTAATAAATGGTTAAATTTTCCAAAATATTGTGATGCAATACTTTATAAATAATGTCACTAAATTTATAAAATTAAATCTTCATTATCCTTTAATCAACATGAATTAGCTCTAAATTTTCACATTCCAAACATATGAATAACTTCATTATGTATCCTCTTGGAAGATGGTAATAACTCAAATTACCATAAAAAATTATTGGAAACATGAATTATTCATTATTCCTTAAGTAATACTCATGTTATTGGATATATTACATAAATAAAAAAGTGGTGAAAACTCCACCAATGATAGCATAGACCACTTTTTGACAAGCCATTAATCACTTCCAAGGTAATCAGAACTTATCCAAATAAATCATTTATTCATCATTATCTCAACATCATGAAAATATTATGGGTTTTATTTCCATCAATCATGTGTTTTCTGAAAAGTTTAAATTTATACTAAATATCAATTATTCGTACCAGTCAGCATATGATTCTCAAATCCTTAACAAAAATTTACTACAGTATAATCCTTACATTTTTTATAAATCAAATGATAAGAACATCATAAATAAAATATTTTTACAACATATTTATTAGATCCCAATACATAATCACATTAATCATACCACTACCTTTTTGTTGATAACAAATACTTGACCTTGATCCCTTATCTCCTTTGAAGGTATATTCTCCTGATGCTTATAGTACCCCATCTATTTGTAGTTGTAACATTGAATATAAGTGTTTTCATTCTTTCCATTTCATTATTTTGTATGGTGACCATTTTCTCCAAAATTATAAAAAACTCCCAATACTTTCAAGAACTTACCAGGGTGATTCTTTCCATAGTTATCACATGTTGGAAAATATTTCTTTCCCTTCATCTTCTTTGACTCATTCCCCTTTTCATAGTGTTCAGATGACCTCTTATTCTCTTACTTTCCCTTAAAAACATAGGATCTCAAGATTTCCTTTTCTTTTTTTATGGCACATAAAACTATTTCTTTGTAGGATAGAAATGTATAAAATACCAATTCTATTCAAATATTTGGATTAATACCTTCAAAAAGTGGTTAATCTTGCACTTCATGTTTCATATACAATCCATAACATACATGTATAACCTTGTAAAGGTATCTTCATAATATAAAACACACTATTATTCCTTTTTTTTATTTAATTTAATAAACTTTATCTTCACCTAAATTTACTAATCATGAGGGAAGTATCTATTAAAGAATATATCCTTAAAATTCCACCATTCCATGAGTTAAATTTCTTCTTCCTACATTGTGTTCTAGATCAGAGACCACAATTAATCAGCATATTCTCTGTGAAAATACACCGCATGTGTAACCTTTTCCACTTCACCACATTCGAAGGATATAAATATCCTCTATCTAGACTATACCCATTTCTCAACTAAAATTGGATTAGTAGTCCCACTTAACGTTGAGAGATTCTATCACATAAAGAAATATAGTATAGAATATTCTCACTGAGGAACAAGTTGATCCATCCAAGAATGACTATGTGTCATAACCTGATTATGATGCCCTAATATATCTATAAATTTCTTAGTTCTAATACCAGTTACATTGACTTTGTCAACAGGGAATCCTCTACATTGACTATGAGTGTTGACACACTTCTTCCTTCTAGGATCCATTTCTAAGAAATGATATATACTATATTATCTCATAAAATTATGAACATTCTATAACTCTAAACATATAATAACACATAAAATAAATTTTTTCATCATAAATCCATGAATCATAAACTTTGGTTACTTTGGGGAAATCATTATTTTCAAATCCTTCATAATGGTAGATATAGAAAATGTGAAATATCCTAAGTCTATCCCTCAAGAGTGTCAAACCAGGTTCACAGTAAGTCTTATTTTCATGTACCAAGTTACCCTGAGTCAGGACCGAAACACCTTGTCAGAGTTATTACTCCAAGGTACATTAGTTTCAGAACCACATCCACTTTTAGTATCCAGATAGGGATGTTTTTATAGAAATAACAACATAATCTATTCCTTACCAAAATTATAGGATGTTATTCAATACTTATCCTCAATGTATACCTAGGGTTATTCTCCCTAATACATTGGGAAATAGTAAATAAAAATATGGCACATAAAAATAAAATAAAATACATCATTGAAAGCTTATTCAAATATTTATTTTCCACAACATGGGGAAAGGAAACATAATAAGGGTGAGATAAAATGATTAGTAAGGGTAAGTAAGTGGAAGAAATAACAAATCAATGAGAGTAAATAAAAATTTAAAGTTAAATGAACTGATAACACATGCTATTCAAATAACTAGATAAAGAAAATTCAATATGGAAAGGTATGAAACTGCACACATTCCATTTAATCAATTAAATTAAAATGAAATGTATCCATAGATATATCAACACAAAATCGCATGGATGAATAATAACTAAAATATCTATAATTTAAATTCTTCCTTATTAAAAGTCATTTCTAAGGCCCATGAAAACCTATACCATCAAGACCTTTCACAAGAAGGATTAAAACTATGGATATAAACCTATTTAATTTGGTCAACATAATCATCTCACGAGAACTTATCAATGCATCCAAGGGAAATATAAAGTCCAGACGCCACTATTAATTAATATTCCTAAGAATTAATTATATCAATTAATAAAAATAAATAATATTCCTTATAAAATATCTATATTGAATAAAAAATATGGATTTATCAATAATTCCACAGTTAATCAAATAACTTTCAAAGTGAACACCGTATGTAAAAATGATATATGGTTTAGGTAATACTAATACACATTGTATGAGAATATGGATACTCATGTAAATTTATAGTGAAAATGATTAAAATTATGTGATTGTTTCAATATAAAGTTAACAACTATAAAAGAAAGTGATATTACAAAGATCATCATTAAGAACATACTTTAAGATAATAATCATTAAACATTCGAACGTGTCCCATACCACTTTGAAAAATTTAAATCATAATAACCAGAAAGGTATAAAATTAAATTAAAGTAATAATATCATGAGAACAATATGATTAATTATATAAAATGAAAAATTTAGTATATACAAGAAATAAAATTGAATTGGCACATAATAACAAATACGTCTTAATGAAATGTAAATTGAGATGAAATTCCTTTACCATAACATTCCTTTTTTCATGTGGTATTTATCCTATGCTATAGTGGTTTAAAATAGGTTAATATATAATAAAATAACCATAATTATATTCATAATATATTATATTAACTTATTATAATATCTTATTACCCGTTTGTTAACAATCTTTCATTATTTTTTCTATTTCTGGTGTTAATTTCCTAGTTTTCTCAAGTAAGTTTTGACTTGTTACATATTTTTACTATTTATTATATCATGATTTCATCATCTCCATAATGTAAACCATTACATCATTATATTATATATTCATTACATATGTATTTATAATATTCCATAATATTTGGAGATAATAAATGAAGTGCACCATTCATGGAGACAGTAGACCTTATGTACACATGAACACTACATTCATTTAATTTTCTTATTAAAAAATGATAAAAAATGATACATATGTATATTATAATTCCCTTATCATATTTATGTTATATATGTTACATAGGTTTATTAAAATAATCTTTAATACATTCCATGCATAGTATTAATGAATCACATCGCTTTGAGGTGGTGGTAGTCCACACTTCCTCAAACGATGTTATCATATTAAGGCAAAGTGTGAAGTATTAAAGGTATGTGTTATAAAAGGATTAAATAATTATAAATACATAATAAATATCATATATATAAAATATAAATAGATAATCCAGCATAATTTCCATCATGATAGGTGGTAAAGGAAGAATGAACAATCATCGTTTCGTGAGAGAGTAGTTTTCCATATTCAGAAACAGTATGTTCGTTATCCATTATATAAAAGTGTGTGTAAGTGTAGATCCATCTATTAAAGTAAAAAACCATAGTATATTAAGGATAATGTTTTTATATAAGCATTAAATAATGTGATTTTTTGGGGTGGATAATGGAAAGGAAACTAGAGATTTTGAGAGAAGACGTTACCTCTTAATTAAGTAACTATTTCTAGTTTGTACCAAAAGGCATGATTGGTAGGATTTACACCAAAAGGGAGGATTAAAGGTTTATGGGAGGGATTTTGGAAAGCTAAATGTAAAAATATTGGATGAAAATAAGTGGTTTGAGAGGTATGAGGAATGGGGAGAGGTGGTGGCCTTTTATAAAGGAGAAAAAAGACCCACTTGGTATTTTTGAAAAGAAGTTAGGTGTACCAACATTTTTACCCAAAAAAAGTCTTCAAAAAACAAAAAAAAACAAAATAATGGAAGTTTCATGGGCTAATTATGGATAAAATGTGTTTTTTACTAGTGGATAGGTCATTTGGGCCCTTAAGTTAAAGGTTTAGTCCTTTATTAAGCTTAATTTTACTTTAACAATTATAATTAATTTTAATTACTTTCACTAATATTTTTGGTCAAAAAAATGTGGTATTATTATAAATTATAAGTTATTATTATTTCCAATATGGAACCAATTTTTAAAAATTCCAATTACATAAGTTGAAAAAATTAATTTAAAATTCATCCCGTAGGCAGGATGATAATGCAGGTTTTTAAAGTAAAAACATCAAAAAATTGATAAGTGTTTACATTAAATATCAAAGTGAAATTGATACCAATGACCTAAATTACATTAAATGATAAAAATATGATCTAATTATATTTTAAAACTAATCTAAAACATAATTTATCCTTATAAATTAATTATATAAAAAGCAGTTTTGAACTAAAATTCTGTATTTTTCACTATTCCTTAAAAATTGAAATGTTTCATAAAAATATAAACAATTCACCCTAACATAATTTTTATGTTTATCTTTAAAATATAAAGTTTATTTTGACATATTAAATCAATTAAAGTGTCAAAATTAAATTTTAAAATGGGTTCTCCATTAAAAGGTGATAAAATTACCTTTATAAAAATATTGGTTTTTATGTGTGAAATTGGGTTTGTTCTTATATTATGCATATCAATACTAATTGATGAATATAAAAAATATTTCATTGAGTATATAAAATATATATTTCATTAAAATCATTAACTTATTGTAATTAATTATGTTCATTAAAACAAAACTCCTTTGAAAGCATAAAAATAATAATATTTCTGTTTATATCCAATTGGTTCTTATTTTGGTTTCTCATTAATTGGTAACAAATGAATTAATTTTATATTTATAGAAACCATAAATTTTCATAAGTTAGTAAATAATATTTTTAACCATTAACATAACTGTAATACCCAAAACTTATATCAATACAAATTACTCTTGGTCTAATTAAATGTCTTATTATGTGAATTGGTTATATAACATATGCACTTATTTGGTTTTATGTTTTGGATTTTAAAATACTATTAAAAATTGTGACCATTGATAATATAGCCATTGAATAGTGATAACATGATTAGTATAATTATAGGTCTTTAAAAGATCCAATTTACTCAGATAAAGGAAGCGATGACCTCATCCAATAGACTTGCCCCGTACGAATCCCATTTGTTGGAGCTAGAAAAGGATGTAGAGTCATTGGGATTCACTATTGACCAAGCCCAAGATGAGCTTAAACAGGTTAATCTCGGACGAAACTGCCTATGGGAGAAGTGGAAGTTGATTGAGATTACCACCCGAGCGATGTTATCTGAGCCTCCCCAAGAGTCTGTCACCTTCGCACACCTTAACCATCAGTCTTATACATGTGTTATAAGGGGTTATATAACATGACCTTATCACTATGATTATGTGCATTATTTTTGTATATAATAAATAATATGCATTCATTTTATTATTGTTACTTTGTAAATAGTTTTTAAAGCACAAATAGTATTTTTAGTTAATATTTAACTAAGAAATCTATTTTGATAAATTAATGGTTTTTTTGAATTAAATAATATTTTAATAAAATAATATTTTTTTTAAATTAATTTTTTTAAGAATAAATGATCATATAATTTTTATGAATACAATTGTAATTTTTATTAAGGTTTGAAAGCTATTTTTGTCAAAACCCATGAATTTTCGATAAATATCGATTTATATTTTAAAAGTAAAAATTCACATATTTAGAAATTTTTTTAGATAAAATGAATATTATTTTTGGAATCATGACATCAAAATTATCCAATGGTGAATTTTTCATAATTTTTTGAGACAATCAAATTTTTGGGTAAAAGTTAAATACCGTTTAAATATATAATGAGTTTTATGACATCATAATGAAATAATAGTGATGTAATAAAATAATATAAACCTTATGTTCGGCCAATATATGTTTTACCATTAAAATAATGTGGTTTTATGTTTTTTTTGATTTATTTTACAAATCCTTATTGAACCATCCAAGACATATAAAACATTTTAGATTTTTAAATTGATTTTATTGAGAGTGTGACTCACCTCCACATAAGAAACCCTATTATTTTAATAAGTTTGGACATTGGACTTGTAAAATATTTTTTTCCACTCCCCTTTGGAAAAAACCATGGTCCAAAACCATGGGTTGGTTTTTGGTTTTGATTTGTTTTATGCGTGGTGTCCCAAACCTAAATAATAAAAAATTTCCTCTCCTTTTCCTGTTGTGCTGGATCAGTATGCAGACATTTTCCCTGAAGACATTATAGGACTACCTCCTCATAGAGAGGTAGACTTCTATATTGACCTGTACCCCAGGACAACCCCGATATCTACTCCAATATGTCGGATGGCTCCCGCCGAGCTTCGTGAGTTGCGAGTATAGTTGGAGGACTTGCATGGAAAGGGATTCATATGACCTAGTGTTTCACCCTGGGATTCTCGGATTTTATTTTCCAAGAAGGCAGATGGGAGCTTACGACTATGTGTCAACTACCATCGCCTAAATCAGGTAACCGTAAAGAACAAGTATCCACTCCCGAGGATTTATGACCTCTTTGATCATCTCAAGGGAGCACGATGGTTATCGAAGATAGACCTCAGGTCAGGCTATCATCAGCTCAGAGTTCGAGATGAGGATGTACAGAAGACGACCTTCAGGTGTCGGTATGGCCACTATGAGTTCTTGGTTATGCCTTTTGGCGTAACCAATGCTCCATTAGTGTTCATGAGTCTCATGAACAAGATCTTCCAGCCTTACCTAAATCGTTTTGTCATAGTATTCATCGATGACATACTAATTTACTTGACTACTGAGGAGGAGCATGCCTAACACTTACGGGTTGTACTGGGCACACTCTAAGAGAATCAGCTTTTTGGTAAGCTCTCAAAGTGTCAGTTCTGGATTCGAGAGGTCCACTTCTTGGGTCACGTCATCTCTGAGGCGGGAGTTGCGGTGGATCCTGCGAAGATCGAGGCAGTACTTGCTTGGGAGCCACCCAGGAGTGTGATGGAGGCACGGAGTTTCCTAGGTCTGGTTGGGTAGAATCTAAGGTTTGTACCAGACTTCTCCAGAGTTGCAACACCACTTTCAGCTTTTACAAATAAGGGGAAACCTTTCGTGTGGTCAGATAGATGTCAGTAGAGATTCCAGGAGCTGAGGAAAATATTGACCAATGCACCCATCTGGAGACTACTGGAGGAGGGCGTACGGTACGAAGTTTACTAAGATGTATTAGGGAACAGAATCGGGTGTGTCCTGATGTAGGAGTGATCAACGATCTCTTATGGTTCACGACAGTTGAGGTAGCACGAGCAGAACTACGATACCGATGACCCGGAGTTAGTAGAAGTGGTCTTCGGCTTGAAGATGTGGCAACACTATCTGATGGGCGAGCGCTTTACTGTCTACTCAGACCACCAGAGTCTCAGGTACATATTCTCACAGAATGACCTGAAACTGAGATAGCGGCGATGGCTCGAGTTCCTCCATAACTATGACTTTGAGATAGTCTATACTCCTGGGAAGGGGAATGTGGTAGCTAATGCTCTCAGCAAGAGATCGAGCATTCAGCTACTTGGAGAGGTGACATAGCAACTATCCGCGTTGAAGATATACTTCATGGATAGAGATGGAGTAGCCTTTCTACAGTCACTCACAGTCACTCCTCCATTAATTCAGCGGGTCAGAGAGGTACAAAGTGGGGATGTTGACTGTGAGACGCGAAGTGCACAGAGATCCATAGGAAATGCACCTGATGGATTTTCTGAAGGAGTAGAGCATGTCATCCTCTTCAGGGGACGTACCATGGTACCAATTGCACTGCAGGAGGAAGTGCTGAGGGAGTTTCACAGTTCCCGTCTTGCGGTACATATAGGGGTGGCGAATATGTACCAGGATATTAGACGACAACATTGGTGGCTGGGTATGAAGAAGGCTATGGCAGAGTTCGTTTCACAATGCCTCACCTTCCAGTAGGTGAAGGCGGAGCACCCGGTTCCGGTAGGCTTGGTGCAGCCCTTAGAGGTCCTGGAGTGGAAGTGGGATGGGATATCTA
This sequence comes from Viscum album, assembly GCA_963277665.1. Classification (NCBI taxonomy): domain Eukaryota; kingdom Viridiplantae; phylum Streptophyta; class Magnoliopsida; order Santalales; family Viscaceae; genus Viscum; species Viscum album. Next base: position 1,888,449,248 of record OY728160.1, on the reverse strand, counting down.
TGGATTTCGTGATGGGGCTTCCACGTACTTCCAGAGGACACGACTCCATCTAGGTGATTGTCGACCGACTAACCAAGTCGGCCCACTTCCTACCGATCAGAGAGCAGGGCTCAGTAGAGAGCTTGGGATTCCTCTATATTCAGGAGATCGTATATCTTCATGGTGTGCCATCATATATCTTCTCCTATTGATATGCTCACTTTACTTGCCGGCTTTGGAAGGGGTTACAGGAAGCTTTTGGGACGCAGCTACGCCTGAGCACTGGCTTTCATCCTCAGACGGATGGCCAGACGGAGAGGACCATTCAGACACTCGAGGACATGCTCCATGAATGTGTCCTCAACTTTGGTCATAGCTAGGAGGATCATCTACCCTTGGTGGAGTTTGCGTACAATAACAGATACCACTCCACCATCGGGATGGAACCATATGAGGAACTGTATGGCCGACCATGCAGATCACCTCTGTGCTGGACTGACCCTGGGGAGTCAGCACTCGTAGGACCAGAGATGGTCCAGGCTTCGATGGAGAAGGTACAAATCATATAGGAGAGGATGAGGACTGCACAGAGCAGACAGAAGTCCTATGCTGACAGGAGGCGGAGACCACTAGAGTTTGAGGATGGTGACCACGTTTTCTTACGGGTCTCACCTAGACGTGGATTACGGAGATTTGGCCGGGGCAGAAAGTTATCTCCACGCTTCATCGGACCATTTTAGGTCCTCAGCAGGGTAGACGAGTTGGCTTATCACCTGGCCCTTCCACCTCAGTTGCACCAGGTGCACAATGTCTTCCATGTATCTCGGCTGAGGAGATACGTGCACGACCCGATGCATATCATTGATCATGGAGAGCTGGACATCGATGACGAGGAGACATTTTTGGAGGTCCCGGTGGAGATCGAGGATCAACAAGAGCGGGTCTTACATGGATGGTTGATTCCTCTAGTGCGCATTCTTCGGTAGCATGGGAACTTCCAGGAGAGCACATGGGAGCGGGAGGCTCAGATGTGTGCATAGTACCCTCATTTGTTTCCCTAGTTTATGATGTAGCTTTACGGGGATGTAAATCCTTGAGGTGGGAGTAATTTGAAGACCCATAAATTTCAAGGAAATTTTTTTCTTAAATACTTTGGAATTTTGTGAGTATGTGGATTCTGATGGAACTTGATTCCGAGGCCCGGTGTGCCCGGGATCAATTTCCGAAGTTTAGCTCAGGTACGTTCAGTGAACGAATGAGTGGGTTTTTCTATCTTTTGAACCGGTTCTTGGAATTGAAATCTGAGGGCACCAATGAACTCGAAGCGCCGATAATTGCTTAAGAGAACTTTTACCGTAGATACGTTTTCTCGGGAGGTGATGTTAAATTTTGTGGATTAAATGAGAAGTGAATAAAATTGTGGGACAATTTTATTTTAATATCTTAAGTGGTTATATCCTACATGGGGGAGTTGGGATAGGACCCACAAGCTCCTAAATACCCATGTAAGGATATTTGTGAGGTGGGGCCCACATGAGCCCCAACCTTTCACATTCCTATAACTCTCTCTTAACTCTCATAAAACTCCCCCTTTAAACTTGACAACTTCCATAATTTAATGTGGACCTTTCCTCTCTCCCTCTCACTTCATTAAAACTTTCTAACACACACACCTTAATTAATTAATTGAAACTCTTTCATTAATTAATTAAGTGTTTGAATTTAAATTTTGAAATGCATAGAATGATTAAATAAAATAAGGAGAAGCCTTATTTTATTTTTGGTTGTCTTATTGTGTTGAGATTTTGGGGAGAGAGCTCTTGAGTTTCAAAGAACGCTTCATCTCCTTTGTTGAAGAACACCAACTCTCCGACGAAGAACATCGACTCGACGACCCTGGATTCACCATCCTCTTCTTCCTCCACGAAAAGGGAGGAGACACAGATGCAGGAACTCACCAACGACGTCACGCCTTGTTCTCTTCTCTCCGTGATAAAAAGGGGAGACACTGATTCCTCCTTGGACGCTCTCCATCGACGTCTATGAATCCTCACCTCACGACGCTCTCAACCGCGACACCGAAGTTCATCATCTTTTGTTGAGGCAGGGGTTTATTCTGGAAAGTGGATGTTTACGTACCCCATACTAATTGGAAATCATTGTTAAATATTGTTGATTTCTATCATTTTACGTGGAGGGTGCGGGTCGAACAACCACGGCCCGACAACCCTCCGTTGTTCTCGTTTATTAATTTATAATTTGTAATTGATGGAGGAGGAGGCACGACGCCATCGCGCCGTGCCGGGAACATGGCGAAGGGAACTGGTGCCATCACGCTGGTTGTGTGGGAAGAACCACGGCCTGCTACACGGGCCGCTTCGGTTGAGGAACCGGCCGGCCCGTCGGCCGGCCGGGTGGAGCTGGACCGCGGCGCCGGGAGGGCACCGCGCTGGAAGACCGGCGGCCCACCAATGCGGGCCACGTGTGCAGAAGACAGGCTGGTCTATCCGAACGGTTTTGGGAGGGGAGGCACTTCCTGGCGCCTCCGGTGCGGAAAACTGGGCCCCCCCTGGAACCCGCTCGGCCTTCGGCCGAGCCTACCGGGCCGAGCCGGGAGGCGCCCATCCGGGCCGGGCCGCGCCACTTCAGGCCGGGCTGTGCCCCTTCGGGATGAGTTTTTTATTTATTCGGACCATTCTGACACCCCTGCTGGGTCGGACTCGTCAAACAGGGTCAACCCGACCCGTCGGCCCACTGGGCTAAACGGGTCGGGCCCATTATTCATTTAAACGTGAATAACTTAAGGACCGCGTGTCCGATCAACGCGCCGTCTGCGACACTGGGACTCTTTCGATAAGACGGTACTTTTGCGATACTCTAAGTGAGTTTTGGATGAATTTGGATATCATCCGGGTTAGAAATTAGCATATTTTCAACCGGGCCCCTGGGACGGAAAATCCTTTATCTCTCAAACCGGGCGTCCGATTGACACGCCGTTTGTCATGTTGAGTTCCTATTGATGAGACGGAACTTTGGGATGCATCAAATATGGACCTTGTGATAGTTGATGTATCGACCCCCTTGGCTCGTGGAGCGTACCCTCCCAGAATCGAGCGTACTATATGCGGGAATCCTAGAGCTGGTTGTGACTGTGACGATGATGACGACTGTACTTGGATCCTACGTGGGTTTGGCAGCGAGGAAGACTGTACTTGGATCATCCGTGGGTTCGGCAGCGATGAAGACTGTACTAGGATCCTACGTGGGTTCGGCAGCGGTGGTTACTATACTTGGATCCTATGTGGGTTCGGCAGCGATGACTTCTGTACTTGGATCCTACATGGGTTTGACATGGGAGATGATTCAGAGGCTACATTTATCATATCTACCCCACTTCGTGAGTAGTATACCTGTGTGAGCTGAGTCTTGACTTTCAATCATTATCATCGATGTGATTGACTTGCTTTCCTGTGTGTATTTGGTTGTGCTTTCCTGTATGGGCTGGGTTGTACTTGGGCTCGTGAGTTGGAGCCGAATTGGAATTGATGACTTAGGTATATGTATGGGTATATACCTAAGTAGAGTTGGTTGATACTTTGTGTTTGTATCTTTCCTTGTGGTTTATCTTTTATGGATTCTAGGAGACCTTTGGGTGTCTCGGGGTCCCTATTGAGTATCGTATACTCACCCCTACATGGGCTATGCCCGCACTACGTTGTGTTGGATGCAGATGACAGAAAGAATTGGTCGAGGTGAAGTCTTGTAAAGCGAGACAGTACCTGGAGGTGGACCACTTGGCAGGACGTACACGGAGCGGACGGCCGGACCCGAGGAGCTGAGGATGCCATTTGTACCCACCCTTTAGGTGGGATATCCAGAATATGACTCAGTGGTTGCTGTTTTACTTTACTGCAACTGTTCTTTCTTTACTATTATACTATACTTTTAGTTGGGTTTGTATTCTAGCCCATTTACTTTCTATCACTTACTTTTGTACTTAGTTTATTTAGTGTTTACTTCATCTTGCGTACTCTGTTGTGTTTGTTTACTTATATAAAGGCAATGCCTTCCATTTTATCGGGATTTTCACCTTTGGTGCTAGTTTCCAGCCCCTGGCCTAAGGAAGGCAGGCTTGGGGTGGTCACGGCACGACCTCTAAGGACGAGTCATGACATTTATTTTCAATTTTAAATGTTGGGGTATGATTTATCACCTCTCCTATACTGTCTTATTTATTTTTGAATGACTATATACCCATTTCTATCTCATTTATTCCTTCCATGTATACCCGTTACCATGCCTAAATTCCATAAGGGATTTCTCTCTTCTCATTTACATTCAAGAAATTATCTTGTATTATGAATCCAAATTCCATTACTTATGTTGGGACTTGTATCTATATAACCCCCTTAGTTTCCATTTCATGTACATATGATGAGACACTGCTTTATCTCTCATCAACCATTTTTATGAATTCTTATGTCACGCCGTTATGCTGCCGAAATTGCATCGTGTTTTTCCGAGACAAAGCCGTTGTATAGTGAATACCATGCCCATTTATCTATCAAGGGTATTCACCTTTATGCACATTACTTATTGATTATATAGTTTCATGTATGAATTCCACATTCCTTTATTGTAGAATAAATGATGATGTTTAATGATTCCATGTTATATAATCCATGTGGCACACTTATGCATGAAATGAAATGATTAAGAAGGGTGCTCCCTGATAGCGCTCCAATGCATTGGGTAAAGATTAGTATCATGATATGTCAAGTGCAATGGGGATTAATCATGCTAATTCAAGTGAAATGAGGATTTAATTATTCTAATTCAAGTTAAATGAGGGTTTACTCATGCTCCATGTGCAATGAGCCTTAACTCATTCTAATTTCATGTTAAGTGTTGTTGCCACATTTCCATGTTATGATAATAATGCTATATGATTCCTTTATTTCCATGTTATTTTATGCTTTGTTGATTTGTCTATTTCCTAAAATTTATTGTATTATTTATTTTATGCCTTGTTTACCCCCTTACTGGGCTTTATAGCTCACCCTTTTCACATGTATGTCCTTAGGTTATCCCATATAATTCTAAGTACGAGGGAATGTCATGGTTATGTAAAGGAAGTTTTCAATAAATATGTTGGGTGTTTTATGTTTTAATTTGTTATGTAATGTTCCTAATCCCCAAATACACTATACCTATTGATGTTCCATGTTGTATCAAGTGAAGAGTTTATGTAATAAATCATGTTTAAGTGTGTAATAAAAATCAGGGTTGTTATAGTTGGTATCAGAGGACAAGTTTAGTTATTTTTGGGATTAGGATTAAAAGAACATAGTGAAAGGCATAGGGATTAGAATAAGTATAATAAAAACACCCCTAAATTTTGATTATTATTGAGTAAGTGGTTTATCAAGAAAATACATCCTTTTCTGGATACGAGTAGGTAGATGCGACTCTGGCACATATGTACCTAAGAGTGAAAACTCCAACAAGAAGTTTTAGGCTTGACCAGGGGTATCTGGGTACACGAAAACAGGCCTTTCTGCACTCTTTCTTATGAAACTCCCAGGGGATATTATTTGGTAAATTTACAATCTTAGTATGAACCATTATTAAGGGAATTAAAAAAATTCCCCAAGAATATATGTTATAAACTAGATCATGGATAACATAGATTGAAGCCTATAGATTCATAAGTTATGGAAATAAAAGTTATTTATAAGTCATCCATTTTGTCCTTGGATTATCCTTTATGTGTTACCCCTAACTTTCCTTTAATTCCATCCAATGGCTGGTAATAGGAGGAATTGGCCTAACAAAAAATGTGAAGACCAATGTGATAACTGTTCTAATGAGATTACCAATCCTATGGGAGCAATAATCGTCAAATTTTTCACGATACTCTCTCAGTTAACTCAATATTTGAATAGAAACACATGTCAATAAGAACATTCAACCCCCTAATAAAGAAGAAGTTTCAATTGAGAGATTTTTGAGACAAAGGACTCCTACTTTTATCGGATCATCTGATCCCTCAATCACAGAACAATGGATCAACTCCATTGAAAAGATCTTCTCCATCCTTCTATGTTTAAAACAAGAGAAGGTTCTTCTGGTTGTTTATCATTAGAGGGTGAAGACGATCAATGGTGGACATTGATCAAAAATATGAAACTTGAGGAGGAGATCGAGGTGTTGGAATGGAAGGATTTCCAGAAAATGTTTTTTGAAAAATATTTTACTCGCACACTCCGGTTTAAGATGTAAAGGGACTTCTTTTCCCTCAAGATAAAAGACTAAGAATCTGTCGCAGCGTACGTGAAAAACTTTACAAGGCTTGAACGATATACCTATGGATTTGTAGTTACCTCCGAATGCAAGGTTGACAGCTTATTTGGTGGGCTAAAACCTAGACTGTGGAAAGCCCTGATGATCCATGACTTCAGTAGCTATGAAGAAATTTTAGGATTTACCATCAAGGTAGAAATGGAGATCAAAGAATCTCAGGGGTATCATGAGGATAAGAAGCATAAGGTGGACTTCAATTCTGGCAGTCTAATGGATAAATCCAACAGTACTAAGAAAATCCATCACCCCACTTTCCAAATGTGTGAAAGGAAGCACCCCGGAAATTTGCTGAAGGGGATGAGGAAATGATTTAGGTGTGGAAGAAAAGGGAACCCAGTCGTTAACGGCCGAAAAGAAAAACCTGCGGCTACAACAGAGTAGAGGAATAGTCCATTCAAAAGACAATGCATTGTTTATTGATTCAACTGCAATGAAATAGGTCTCCTTTCAAATAAGTGCCCTAAGTCTAGGATTTTTGGAGGAAAATAAAATCTTCCAAGGAAACAAGGGATATATTTTTCCATCTCTACCACCAAATTGAACCCTGACAATGAAGTGGTGATAGGTATGCTAGTTCTTCATTAAAGAATAGTTAATATACTTTTTGATTCTGGTTCTACGCATTCTTTTGTACCCCTAAATTTTATTATAACAATCCCAACACCACCAGAAATCATGGAAGTAAAGATGTCAATGATTATAGAAAATGGGGAAATCATATCATCCCATGAATATAACTCCTCCCCTGTCATAATCAGTGGATTGAACTTCCTGAAAAACCTAATCATACTTCCTTTGGTGGAATTTGATGCAATTCTTGGAATGTATTGAATTTCCCTATATAGAGCCAACATAAATTGCCACAATAGGTAAATCACTCTCAATATAGAGAATCGACCCCCGATTCTATACAAGTTCATGGAGGAAGATGAATCTTCTTTAGAACCATCATCTCAAGCATGGATATTACTACCATATGTGCACACATATCTAGCTTAGATGATTGATTCCAAGGAGGCAACCATCCTTGAAGAAATTTCTATTGTGAGGGAATTCACTGAAGTGTTTCCCTAGGAATTTCCTAGTATTCCTCCTAGAAGAGATGTTGAATTATCAATTGACCTTATACCTGGGGAGTTTTCAAATCCAAGACTCTATATAGAATGGCCATTGTGGAGCTTGAGGAGACGAAGAAAAAATTACAGGAGAATCTGGATGAAGGGTTTATACACCCAAGTGCTTCACCATGGGGTGCTCTAGTCCTCTTAATCAAGAAGAAGGATGGGTCAATGCGCCTTTGCATTGATTATCGTGAGTTCAAAAAAATCCCGATCAAGAACAAGTATCCTCTACCTCGAATTGAGGACTTGTTTGATCAACTACGTAGAGCACAATACTTCTCTAAGGTTGATCTATGGTCGGGATATTACCATGTAAGGGTGAAAAAGGAGGATATCCCCAAGACAACTTTTCATACAAGATACAGGTACTATGAATTCATAGTAATGCCTTTCAGACTCACCAATGATCTAGAAATATTCATGGACTTGATGAATAGAGTCTTTAGAGATTATCTTGAAAATTTTATGGTAGTCTTTATAGATTATATTATTATATACTTCAAAACCAAGGAGGATTATGAGGAGCATCTAAGAACTATACTAGAGACCCTATGAAAGGAGAAGATCTATGCAAAGTACAACAAGTGTGAGTTCTGGTTGAAGGAGGTATCATTCTTGTGTCATATAATCAAAAGTAATGGGATATATTTGGATCCCTCCAAGACAATTGCAATTGAGGGATGGTCGAGGCCAACATTGGTAACAAATATCCATAGCTTCTTGGGGTTAGATGAATATTATCGCTGATTTTTGAGAAATTTCTCACGATTCTCCAACCCTCTTACCAAGCTAACTCAGAAGGGAGTAAAGTTTTTTTAGAGTGATGAATGCAAATAGAGTTTCAAGGAGTTAAAAATGAGGCTTATCACTGCACCCGTTCTCACATTACCCACGAGTGAAGAATTTTTTTGGTATTTAGTGATGCTTCGAAGAAGGGCCTGAGTTGTGTGTTGATGCAGAAAGATAAAGTGATAGCCTACGCCTTATGGATACTGAAATCCATGAGCAAAACTATCCCACACATGAACACATGATCTGGAGTTGGCGGTTGTGATCTTTGGGTTGAAAATCTAGAGGCATTATCTCTATGGGAAGAAGTGTGAGATATATACTAATCACAAGAGCCTAAAATATATATTAACACAAAAATATCTTAATATGTGCCAATGAAGATAGCTAGAACTCATCAAGGATTATGGATTCTCAATCCACTACCATCCCGGTAAGGCAAAAAAGGTGACAGATGCTCTAAGTAGAAATGATCCTACATCTTTATCAATGATGAGAATTGAAAAAGATCTAATCTTCTTAGATTTTAAGAGGATAGACATGTGAATAATTAAGGTAGTAACATTATCAATCCTTTCTCAAATGATTTTTCAACCGTCCCTCATGGAGAAAATAAAGGATGCTCAAAGAAAGGATGTGGAAATTATAAAAAGGGTGGAAGTTATCAAAAATGGGAAATCCTCAGAGTTTGTGGTTGACAAGGATGGAATTGTGAGATTTGGGTCTTTATTATGTGTACTATCTGATCCATAGATAAAGAAGGATCTTCTGAATGACTCATATAGCTCAACCTTCTCTATTTACATGGGGAGCACAAAGATGTATTGAGATCTCCAAGAAAACTTTTTGTGGGACAATATAAAAAGGGATATTGCTGAATATACATCAAAGTGCCTGGTATGTCATCAAGTGAAGGCTAAGAGGTAGAAGTCTAAATGGATGATGCAACCACTACCCATAACAACATGGAAGTGGGATAACATTACCATGGACTTTGTCACTGGAATTCCAAGGACATCTAGAGGAAACAATTCTATATGAGTTGTTGGGGATCGTCTTACGAAGACAACTCAATTTATCACGATTCGAGAGGACTTCTCATTAGATCAAATTGCATGGATATACATCAGAGATGTGGTAAGGCTGCATGGAGTACCACTATCGATTGTATCTTATCGAGATCCAAGATTCACCTCTATGTTTTTGAAGAGACTTCAACATACTCTAGATACTGACATGAACTCTAGTACGACTAATCATCCTCAAACTGATGGCCAATCTGATTGGACTATTCAAACACTTGAGGAAATGTTGAGATAGTGCTAAATGGACTTCAAAGGCGGATGATATCAACACCTTACTCTAGTTGAGTTATCTTACAACAATAGTTTCCACTCAAGCATCCAAATGGATCCTTATGAAGTCATTTATGGGAAAATGTTAAGAACACCAGCGTGTTGGGATGAAGTCAGTGAGCATAAGCTACTAGGACCTGAAATGCTCAAAGAAATGACAGAGAAGGTGAAAAACATTCAATAGCATATCAAGGCGGCCTAAAGTTGATAGAATAGTTATGAATATAATCGTTGATGAGACCTTGAGTTTGAAGTTGGAGACATGGTATTTCTACGCATATCTCTGTGGAATAAGGTCACGAGGTTTGGAAGGAAAGGGAAGTTAAGTCCTAGGTACATCGACCCCTTCAATATTTTTGATCGTGTTGGGGATGTGGCCTATTGACTAGAACTTCCACCCACCATGGAAAAAGTACATGATGTCTTTCATGTATCCCTCATAAGGATTTACATACCAGACCCTTCATATGTACTCTCTTCAGAGATAGTACAGTTAGAGAATGATATTTCTTACGAGGATCAACCAGTGAAGATCTTAAATCGTAGGGAAAAAGTTCTACAAAATAAGAGAAAGCCCCTCATGAAAGTATTGTGGAGAAACCACATGTTTGAAGAGGCAATGTGGAAATCAGAAGAAGTGATGAAGTAGAGTTACCCACATCTGTTTTAGTATGGGAAAAGGACATTTCCTGGGTGAAAATTTTTAAGGGGGGAAGATTGTAACGACTCAAACATCTATCAATGAAAATTCCTCTTAGTCTAATTAAATGTATTATTATGTGAAATGGTTATATAACATATGAACTTATTTTCATTTATGTTTTGGATTTTAAAATACCATTAAGAATTGTGACCATTTCTAATATAGTTGTTGAACAGTAATCACATGATTAGTATAAATATGTGGCTTTATCAAATCCAATTTACTCAGACAAAGGAAGAGATTACCTCATCTAGTAGACTTTACCATAAGAAGCCCATTTGTTGGTGCTCAGAAAGGAGGTGGCGTTATTGGGCTTCACTTTTTACCAAGCCCAAGCCAAGATTCAACATGTTAAGCTCGAATGGAACCGCCTATGGGGGGAAGTATAAGTTGATTGATATTACCACCTGAACGATGTTATCCGAGTCACCCCAAGATTCTGTCACCGTTGCACACCTTACCCTTCAGTATTATGTAGGTTTTATAAGGGTTTATGTAACAAGACATTATCACTATGATTATTTGTATTATTTTTGTATATGATAAATAATATACATTCATTTTATTATTGTTACTTTGTAGATAGTGTTTAAAGAACAAATAGTATTTTCAGTTAATATTCAACTAGGAAATCTATTTTGATAAATTAATAGATTTTTTAATTAAATAATATATTAATAAAATATTATTATTATTAAATTAATTTTTATTAAGTATAAATGATTGTATAATTTTTATGAATACAATTGTAATTTTTATTAAGGTTTGAAAGCTATTTTTTTCAAAACCCGTGAATTTTTGATAAATGCCAATTTATATTTTAAAAGTAAAAATTCACATATTTAGAAAATTATTTAGATAAAATGAATATTATTTTTGGAATCAGGACATTGAAATTAACCAATGGAGAATTTTTTATAATTTTCTGAGACAATCGAATTTTTGGGTAAAAATTAAATACCGTTTAAATATATAATGTGTTTTATGGCATCATAATGACCCAATAGTGATGTAATAAGATACTATAAACATTATGTTCTACCAAAATATTTTTTACCATTAAAATAATCCTCTCTGAAGTCTCTCCCAAGACTTTGGGATCACACTTCTAAGTAAGGGATTCCTTCCTTTCTCATTTTATCCAAGTTTATTAATATTGTTATGGCCTTTTATTTTCAATTAAAAATGTTGGGGTAAGATTTCACACCTCCCCTATACTGTTCTCTTTATGTTTGAATGATTATCGACCCCTTTCTCTCTCATCAATTCCTACCATGTATATCCGTTACCATGCCAAAATTCCGTAAGGGATTTCTTCCCCTCATTTACATTCAAGAAATTCTTTTGTATTATGAATCCAAATTTCATTACTTATGTTGGGACATGTATATATATAACCAAATTACTTTAAATTTCATGTACATATTATGAGACACTCCTTTATATCTCATCAACCATTTTTATGAATTCTTATGTCACGCTGTTATATTGCCTAAATTGCACTGCGTTTTTCCAAGACAAAGTCATTATGTAGTGAATACCATGCCCATTTCTCTATCAAGGGTATTTACCCTTATGAACATTTACTTATTGATTATAAAGTTTCATGTATTAATTACACATTCCTTTATCGTGGAATAAATGATGATGTTTAATGAATCCATGTTATATGATCCATGTGGCACACTTATGCATTAAATGAAATGATTAAGAAGGGTGCACCCTGATAGAGCTCCAATGCATTTGGTAAAGATTAGTATCATGATAAGTTAAGTTAAATGAGGATTTAATCATTATAATTCAAGTTCAATGATTATTTACTCATGATAATTCAAGTGCAATGAGGTTTTACTCATTCTCTATGTGAAATGAGCCTTAACTCATGATAATTTCATGTTAAGTGTTGTTTCCACATTTCCATGTTATGATAATCATGCCATATCAAGCCTTTATGTTCATGTTCTTTTATTCTCCATTGATATGACTATTTCCTAGCATATAATGTATTCTTCATTTTATGCCTTGTTTACCCCCTTCCTGGGCTTTATAGTTCACCCTTTTAACATGTATGTACTCAAGTTATCCCATGCAATGCTAAGTACAAGGTAATGTCGTGGTTATATAAAGGAAGTTTTCGATAAATATGTTGTGTGTTTTAGGTTTTAAGTTGTTATGTAATGTTCCTAATCCCCAAAGACTCTATACCTCTTGATCTTCCATGTTGTATCAAGTAAAGAGTTTATGTAATAAATCATGTTTACGTGTGTAATAAAAAGTAGGGTTGTTATAATAACAACTAGGTTATATCATATTATATTAAGTAATAATATTTTAATAATAAATTGTTATTTTGTGAAACTCGGTCTTGCATATAACGCAAGATATTGCGGAAGTTCAATCTTCCATGTAACACAAGATAACTCGGTGTTGCGTGAATTACAAGATATATAATATAATATATTTATTTATGATAGTAAATATATTATAATTTATTGTGTTAATATATTCAATTTTTATACTTGGTGTTATGTGTCATAAACACTATTGAATGTAAAGTTGTACATTAGAATTTTGGGGTGTTACAAATGTAGCTGAAGAGGAAGATAAATCCCATATTCTAAATTATATGCATTATAAATAAAACTTTATTTTGAATAATACATATATATTACCTTAAAATACTGAAAAATTTGATCTTAGGGAATTATAATGATCCTTGACCAATGATAATTTTTTCAACCCTACCTCCTAATAAATATTATAAATACATTTTATTCATAATAATTCATTAGGACTTAAAAACATGTAATTACATGGATATTTGTCTACATGAGCCCTTGGTGGGTTTTCATAACCCAGGTGTACCTTACATCCACTTTGGTTACAAAAAATAATCACGAAGAATGCACATGACTCATAGTGTCTTGGTAACAGTCATTTTGGAGACTTTTATAAAAAAAATCATTATGGAATTCAAATTGCCTAAATATAATGCTAATATCATCATTATTAAGATTAATAATTGAAATTTTAGTGTTTTCATTAATATTTTTGACCTCAACCATCATTCTATAATGAATGGTTTCCAAATTCTAATCACTAAATTATTTGATGAAGACAAAGCTAGATAATAGGATTTCTACATCATGGATATCTATTTAGTTAACAATAAAAATTGAGTATCCCCTAATTATAAGGAGGATGTTAACTACTAGGTAACTGAAGGAGTATATTATTACCAGGTAAATTCTAATTTTTTAATGAATTTTTGTGACAGATAAAATTTTAAATTCTACCATATCATTAAGTCATTTATGGGAAGAACTATAAAATGTTACATAAAAAAATTTGTATTTAAATTATATCAATTTTATGATAATTTTTCAAATATTGTTAAATTATTCACAAAATTGATCATATATAATTTAAATATAAACCCCCCTAAAATGGATAACCAGGTTAACATTAGAGAAATTACATTTATTTATGTTCTAGTACTCAATCATTGATATTTTCCATTATAAAACTAAGGCAATCTTTTATTTTTACTCTATATTAAATCTACTAGAGTTGAATGATTCTATAGATTACTTACATATATAAGCTATTTTTTTTATAACTATTGTTCATTGTTTTAATGTTTTAACCAAATTTAATTAAAAATAATTAATTACTATAGGAATACAAAAAAATGGAATCATTAATAAATACTTCAGGCAACCTACATTTCAGATGCCTCCCATAGAATAAAAACAACATTTCCTATACATGAAAACCATGGAGTGACCTCTTGATGCATGTTTATCATATATTAATAGCGAGGAAAAATAAAATAAAATATATTAACACATTCATAAAATTATGGAGTTTATGATCAAGTAATCATCTACTGAGAATGGATACTTTTTTGGTATTTTTGGATTCAGAGTATTTTATTAATATATAAAACATTAAAATATCATAACAATTTCCTATATTTATCCACCAAGTTAAATCCTGAATTTATATATATTTTTTAGGTTATTAAAATGATATGAAATTATAGTTTATCAATTCGATTTTGAATATATCCTATAAATGGAAATGGGAGGATATCAATGAAAAAATTATTAGTACCTCATCCATCTTCCAATAAACATTCTCTTGATATAGATTATTCTAATGAAATTATAGTATTTATCGATAATACAATATATTTGTGTTATTTTTAATTTTATGGTGACTCATAAAATATAAATGAAAAAAGTATGGTGAACACTAAACTCAATTATGTTAGCATTAGAGTTATACATATCGCACTTAAAAAGTTTTTCATTACTAATTCATTAATTATGTTAGATGGTTTCACTAACTATTATGTGGAATATAAATCTATTATCACTAATATTGAATTATCCCTTGAATTCATGATCACATAATCACATGTGAGGGGTAATTTATAGTTTGCAAGGAAAAATATAAATGGAGACTATACTATTAATAATATGGAATTGATACCCTTTTTAATAATAATCTTAAATTGATGTAAAACATTCATATAATGAAAAATATTTCACACATTACAGAAATCCATAATTATAGATTTTTTTTGGTAAAGATATGATATTATATATCTAATTATACTAAGATGAAATTATAATTCATATTTCCACTATAGTGATTTCCCAATTTGAAAAAAAAACGTTTGTATGTAGTGGGTCAAGAGAAAATAAATTGAAAAATGTATATTCTTCTTGATGCCAAGATTAAGAAATGGTTATCTAGATGAACCCGTAGATAGTTTACCAACTAAATGAGATATTATTATAGTACAAGGATATAAAAGGGAGAATTGAATGAAGTTATTTAAATTATATTCTCTATGTTTTTATTAATGATAAGAATTTATCTTGAAAATAATACTTTCATGATATTTTACCCTGAACTATCAATTCAATTTATGTTCTTATAGTGATGATTAAATTTGATTCTCATACACATGAAAACCATCAAACAAGTACCAATGTGTTCCATCAAATAATATTTTTTAGGTATTACTAGGAATCTATAGTGTATGGATAAATGTTTTTTGTGGGGGATTCAAATATATAGAATATGCATTTAATAATAATTGATAATCTATTAGAGTTGATTATTGATGATAATAACTATTGTAATTTTATACCCCCCCCCGAATGGCCCTAAGGCCTTCATTTTTGTTGATTTTTGATAACCCCCCTTTCAAGGGATGAGGGGGAACAATTACAAGGCCCGTAGTATAATTTAATTATATTTTACACCAATTATTTAAAAAATGTGATAATTAATTACTATTAAATGAGGATATATTGAAGGATGTGATCACCTTTATGAAATCTAATATCATAAGTGGATTTGAATTTTATAATAAATTCATCTTGCATAAATATATAAATTTTACTAATTTTGAGTTAATGAATGTTTAATAAATATAGAACAAATAATCAAACCACTCATCCTATTATAATATTTCAATAAATGGAAAATTTTATGTATTGAAAACAATTCCTGCAGGTATCCTATAGATAATGGTCAAAAAAAAAGAATAGTTTACATGATAAAATCTTTAATGAAATGGGTAATTATATTACCATGATAAAAAATACAACCAATGAAACATTATATTCCCTAGTTAATGGAAAAAATGCACTCTTTCCAATTTAAATTTAGTTTCTATAATTTTAACCCAGTATATTACAGAAAAATAATGATGATTAATGGTTATAAATTCTACTAGATTTGTTGTAAACTATCGATAAGAGATGTATCTATGGGTTGCATAGATTGTATTTCCATCAAAACCATACAAACTGAGAATTCAATATTATATTGTACATTGAATTATTCATTCAAGTAGAAATAATATAATCCTTAATAATGAAAAAATATTTGGGATGATTCCCCTATAGTTTTCACTCAAATGGGAAGTCCCATTAATTTTTAATAATTTTCACTCTGAATAATCTTAAGCATTGGATACCCCTGATGGAGTGCACACTTCACCTCCCACCAATGTGGGATTCCTATTGAATTACTATGAATATAAATTTATTTTTTAGATTTTTAGGTATTAATAAATGACAAAAAATTTCATGGTCCATAGTAAACCCTACATAACCTTCAACCACATATAATAGTCCTTATCACAAAACCCTAAACTATAAGATATATCACCCAACATTTCTATTTAATATTAAATTTTAGGTAAACATAATTACATCAATAAATTATTATTAGTCAAATGTAAATATTACCCCTATTACATAAAATAATGACCTACTAAAAATTCACTTAGGATGACCCTGGTTATATAAACATTTTTAATTTTACAATCAAATTTTGTGTTATTCTATATATAACTGCATGTTTATTAATACATTGGAATTTAGATTTCAACCAATTTCATCCTATTATTTCCTAAATTATTTTGAAAATATCTATTTTGAATTATATATATCCACACTAATATTATCATGAGATACACAGTGACCCTTGGAACTCCTATATCGGTCCCAAATTTATTATTCACTCTATGTCTAATTCTACATGACAAAATGGTTCTTGAATGATTTCTAATTCATGCCTAATTTTCCTGAATTTTTTTTCATTTAATGTTTATCCTATATATCTCAATTCACATGGTATTGTCCTTTCATAGTGAAACCACTTCCAGAACAAAGTATGGAATTATTTGAATTATCATAAGATATTTATTAATGCTAATCATTTTTATGTTGCATAGAATTTATCTTCTCCTCAATTTTTATTTTTATATTTTCACCTTGATGTTTCAAATTTTAATAATTAATATTAGGTCTATTAATTCATTTTAATACCTAGGTCCTTATCTATATTGACTCAAATTACTTCACTTATATATATTAATGAGCCCAAATTATGAACTATGCAGACCATTATTATTTCCATCACAAGTTATCTTATTCCATACTCATATTTATTTCCTTTAAAACATAACTCTTCAATTATTCCTTGGTTTTATTGTCTATAACCATTATAATTGAATGGTTTTTTGTGAATTATCTTATTATAAACATGAACCAATCTATTTTTTTGTTGACATCATTAAATATCTAAAAAACTATTTTCTATTGGGTTTATTGATTTTTTTAAAAAAATTGTTATCATTCATGTCTGCATTTATTTCATTGGTGCTTCACATCAATATGTTTTTATTTATATAATCATGTTTCATATATATATTTATTATATATATAACATGAAACATAATTATATAAAACTTTAATACCCATGTCCATTTTGAAATTTCATTTTACATTCAACTAACTTCATGTTTTAAATATTTCAATAAATATAAATCCCCCATGGTTATTTATAATAACTTCACATTTTATAAAATGAATAAACTCAGTTTGGTGATAATGCATACACTAAAAATATAAGAAAAAATACTCATACATGGAATATATATTTACTGAAATAAATACTTTTTAATTTTATATGAAATTAATATCATTTAAACATATCCTATTATTTGAAATTATTTAAAAATTATATTTATTTTTCCGATCTAATTTTAGATTGATCGATCCATCAATAAATAATGGTGTGTGGTTATCCTATAAAATATTTTATCATATCATCAGCATTGATTAAATTATCAAAGGTTAAGTATAATTTTTAATCTTTCCTATAATTAAAGGGTTTATAATGTCTCTATATTTATGATCATTTATGTTTCACATGATATTAAGTAAAGATAACATCTAATTCAAGTTTTGGTTCACTACTATCTATCATAGTGATATTTGATTTTCATTGAAATATTCCTATGATTTTCATTTTCATAATTAGTTCTATATCATGTTAAATTTATCATACTTCATGTAATAGAAACTTAAATTTCATGTTATATTGGTAAAATATATATTAAAAAAACTATATAAAAATTTATTTTGATCTGAGTTATTAGAATTTATATTATAGAGAACATTTTGAATGAATGAATATTAAGTGTTTTCATATTGGCATCATACAAAGGGAAGCTTATAAAAAAGATAATACAATACCATGTAAGACACTTCAATAAAATTTATCAAAAAATGAGGGCATAAAATAAAATTGGTATAAATCTTGTGAGGTTAAAAATTAACTCCTAAAAAATCCAAGATTCATGGATGTTGCTATAAAATTTGATAAAATGTATGAGAAAATCCTCATTACGCCTTAAAATCTCTAGGTGTTAGAAGCTATTTTTTTATAACGTGTTTACCCATGAATACATTTATATTCAAAATAAAATGACCTATTTCTTGTAAAAAATTTACTTCATGTTGAGTGTATATATATCAAATATTTTAAAATGATCGTAAACAATCTATTATTTTTATTTATGGGTAAATAAAGAGGGATATACATAATTTAAAGGGTATATTCATTTTATTTTAAGAAAAAAATCAGAATTATATAGAAAATGCTACTAAGATAAGAAATGATCTTCTAAATTCATTAAATCATTCAATTATCAGTGAGAAAAATATTTGGATTTTCATAGTTCTTTCAGCTATTCTATTTCAAACATATTATGTTGAATATTTTTTTTTATCTTTTTTCCATGTGAACATTAATTTTATTTTAATTAGTCAATATCCCAATTGACACCACTGTGACATTAGATATTATTTTATTCAATTTTATTTGAATAAATTTTATATCTATTGTCTTGGGGGAAGTAAAATCATAGATTCATGATTTCCCCATATATTGGATCCATGACAGATAAATCCATTTCATGTGACTCAGTGCACCGATAAATACTGTTAGCACTAACAAGGTCTATAAAAAATGTCTACCCTTATTCCCATTCAAAGATAATATACTTGATCATATAATAGAGTTCATAATTTTTTATCCAACTAGATCTAAGGACAAAAAAGTTGGAAAAGGTTACTAATCCTATTATATATATCATTGAATAGATTTTGAGTTATCACGCTGTAGATGTGGTGAAATACCCTTATTCTAATGTCCTTATTCATTATATAATATATTGTTTTAGTGTATACATCAATATATTGAACAACACCAATTCTGGGGCATGATTAATCAAAGAATAAATTTTATTGATCTTAAAAAATAATATTCATTGGATGAATGGTTTACATTTTTGGGATTATAATCGATGAATAAATATCATTCTCTATATGTATAGTCAGTGAAATCACTATATAAAAATGGATAAATTTTTATAGAACAATAATTTTTATGGTTAAATGATTATAATATTTATAATTTTAAAGTAATAATGTAGCATAAAATGTTTCTATTATGTTATCTATTTTTAGATATTGATGATAGATTTCACCACAAAACATTTTTTTCAGTAATGTTTTTTGGTGCTCAGTATGTTTTCAGATGAAAAACTAAGAATAAATATATTCAATAGATAAAATAAAAAATATTAAATAATAGTAGTTGTCATTCAATTAAAATATAGTAACATTGTAAGAGTTAACATTAACTTAACATAAGGTATTTCTCAAACCACTTCAATATCTTCAAACCATTCATAGATTTCACTTCATTCTCATTTGACTTTACTTTCACTGATCTCATCACTACTCTTTGATTGTTAATAATTTTATTTATCTCTATCCTTTTATACAAATCATTTTCCCTTATTATTTTTAACATTCTATAGATCATTTCAAAATAGTTTCATGATTTGAAATTTTTTTATTCCATCATGGTCACAGGAGTTAATCATGGTGTATATTTTTTGGATGTGTTGTCTAAACAAAAATATGTGATTAATGAGTCCTAAATTACTAGATGATATCACAGTCCCATCTTTTAGGATATCTAGACAAATATATAGGATAAAATTCAAACTTTTAATCATATAAAAATAATGATTTCATGTGATTCCATTGGATTACATATCTAGAACCCATTGGAAATGTATAAAAATGTAGGAATTTATGGAGCAGTCTCTCTACCTAGAATCACTATCTCTCCAGGTTGTTAATAATACTATTTCAAATATAATATCTGAATATTATTATAGTAATGTACGAAATTTATCTTTATTTGGTGGTTTTTATTTAACATAATCCCTTTATCCTGAAACTTTTGTTCAATTTTACACTTAGTGATATTTATTTTTGGTTCTTTAAATGATTTTTGGTGTGTTTTTGAAATTCACTAAGTCCTTAAACATCACATAATGGTATGAAATCATTATTTATAAAAATAATCATGGAATACTCCCATTAATTTATTGATTAATGGAAAATAATATTTAGAAATTTCTAATATCAAATTCATTATCAACTAGAATTGGAATAATATCATGATATATCACTCTTAATTTAATCTATTATATGAAATTTGACCAAAAATTTATAGGTATGAAAACTATTTGGGAAACTAAAATATAAAATGAGTCTTTTGGATGTCATCATTATCAACTTTTGTCACAAAAACCCCAACTCAAAATAAGATCTCATATGTGAGTTCTTAATCATCAACTCTTCCATCATCACTTACCAAATTAGTTTAAGTTTTATATAAAGTGAATGTATACCCAAAGAAGTTAAAAAAAATTCAATATATTCAATTGATACCATACTCATTATTGCTATATTCAATATAAATTCCCAGATCATGGAGTGAGAGATTGATTTTTTATTTTAAAATTCATACCATCCCAAATGTTATAGGGCATAACCATATAAAATTTAAATTTAACCAAATATTAAATATGAATACTCTCTTACTTTGATTTTATCTAGGTTACAATACATTTTTAAAATCCATCATAGTGAAGATGATCAGTTTTCCTAGTACTAATTGTGTTTCCAGAAAAAATGGTTTTGGACTTACTTTAATATATGAGACTGATAGTGACAATGTCCACCCTCAAAGGAAAATATTAAGGATGTATACCTACATGATAAGTGGTGTTTATCTAGGTTTAGGTATACACTAAAAAAATGAATTATTTTTATTATTTTAAAATTATCTTGTATGTGCCTTTAATTTCATTTGTAGGAATTGGAAATAAATTCTGAATTTTCACCTTTAGCTTTGACCCATGAGTTTTGAAGAAAATAGCATTTAATTTTCTAAATATGATTACTGGACCGAGGTTTATTTCATTATTATTTTTTTCCTTATCTTAAGAACAAAAAAAATTCCAACATTGGGGTTTACTTAGCATTTTCCTTGAAACTAGATATCATGATAAATTTATCTTACATATCTAAGAGAATAAATATACCCATATCTCTAACACATACCAGAGTGTAATACCTACATATCTAAGAATTATCAATGATATTTATTCTATTAAATAGGTTCTAAATCACACTACATCCATTTAAAATGTTTTTCATAGAGTAATTAAATATTCATTAATAGATTAGGATGGTTGACTTATGAGAGGGGAGTTGCTGTATGGATCACTAAAGACCTAAACAACAATGATGATTGATTTTTTTATGTCATATAAAAGTATAAAACTATATAAAATTTTAAATAATAGTGGGTTTCATTTTATGTAAAATAAAACATTTTTTTGAAGGCATCAATTTAGGGTAATAATTGATAGGCGCATTTGGGACTCAATATTATTAGTCATCAAATTCTTGTTTTTAGTAACATAATGATTAGTTTTGTGAAATTATCTTGTATATGGTTTCTATAAAGAAATTTAGGATAAATGTATTATAATTAAATATAATAAGTTAATAATAAATATTATTGGAAATATTATAATGTACATATGTTCATATACGACTATTTATGTTTAAGTATTTAAAATGAAATTCCATAAATAGAAAATCTATTTACACTTTTGATGTTTCAAAATAACTTAAAACATTAACATAATTTACTAATTAGATAAGAATAAGTTATATCTTATTAAAGTAATGAACTTCTATTGATTTTTTTTTGAAATTATTATGATAACCCTTAAGTACAGAACCACTTATATATAGTTATTTAAGTGATTTTAACCTCTATTCACATGCATAATGTTGATCATGCATAAAATTCAATCATTATACATCAAAATTATATTCTATTCATTAATAACATGGAATGACCAAGGTTTTCTAATATGAGAATTTTATTTAGTGACATTAAGCAAATAATATAATTATATATATAATAATATTTTATAATTTTGTATTAAAAAAATATTTTATTTATCATGATAATTAATGTATATAATTTTTTTTTATATTTGTGTTTTTTAAAATAATTTCTAAAATAAACATGATTTATTTAATTAAATATATTATGAAATATAAAATTAAGATAATAAAATTAAAATTAGTTAATTTTTTATAAAAAAGATATAATTAGTATAATACATAAAAATACTAATTTAAAACTAGATATATGAAATTTATTATATTATTTGAGATATAAATATAAGAAATGGAATACTTTTATGTTCATATAAATATAAATGTATATATACATACGATATAGAGAATAAAAAAAAATATATATATATATATATGAAAATAAAATTTATGATTATGTATATAAAAAGGGGTATAAAATGGTATTTAATGAATATATATATATATATTGGTATATATGTCTAGTATATATTCATATAGTTATAAATGATATATATATATATATTTATATATAAATGAAATTTATCAAATTAAAAAAATGGGAATGGAAGTTAAAAAGAAAGAATAATGAAAACTGTTTATATATATGAGTGTATGATTATTAAAAAATAATAATAAAATAAAATTTAAAATTCTTTAGGTGTGTGAGGTGTATATGTAAAAAAATATTAAAAAAGAGGGAATGGAAAAAATACATACATATATACACATTGATATATATATATATTATTAATATATATATATATATATATATATATATATATATATTTAAAAAATTATATGTTATAAATATATATAAGTTATATACATTGTATAAAAGTTAAAATATATATGTTATAAATACATGTTATATGCATATTTGTTATATAAATATATATGTGTTATATATATATATATAATAATATATATGTATATGATTAATAATTTTCCTTAAAAGAAAAAGAATAAAATAGAGAGAGAGTAATATTTATATTTATATATAAATAATATATATCAATAAACTTAAGAGTTATGGAATGAAAAAAATGAAAATATAAATTAATAAAAACATCAATTTTCATAATGGATAAGAAAAATGCGTAGAAAAAGAATCCAATATTTGGAAGTCATCCAAAATAGTGGTTGGATAAAATAAGATAAATTAAATAAAATAATTTAAATAAAAAATAGATGAATTATTTATTAAATATTTTATAATATAAATAGGATTCATAAAATTATGGACTGTAACCAACTACACTTTCCTAGCATCCCTGATAAGAACATATGAGTTTCTTTGGTTAATGAGATAGTTTTAGTGTGATTATAGACTCGAGGGAAGAAAATTCTATATGGTTTCAATTAGGTGAATTTTTGAAAAAATTTCTTCACAATTAATTGTATAGAGAAAATATATAAAATTTATATTTCAATTTTTCTTCAAAAACTCTCATTGTAATGAGAAAAATAATTTAATTTCTATTATAAATTTTTCTTCATGAACCTTTTATGTTTAAAAATAATTTTTAATCGTTGATATTTTTCAAAAACATGTTTATTAGGGGTTAACCTCCTCAATGTTATTATTTTCTTTTCTGATTAATAATTTTATGTTAAAGTATTTTTTGAATGTATTTTAGTAATTTTAAAATTATCATTTCATGTGAATATAGTTCCATTTAATTACAATGTATGTTTCAAAGTATAAATTATTATATGACCTTGAATTAATCATTTTGATTCATTGTTTGTGTATGTTTTATATTATACCATTCAAGACATTCATTATCTTTATTTTTTTCTTAATGAAATATATGCATATATAAATATATGAACGTATATGTTTTATCCATTATTATAGTTTTTTAAAATATGATTTTAAACTCCAATTAAAAAGGTAAAGATCAAAATGATTTACTAAAATTAAGAACTTTGAAATTGTAGAAATCATGGTGATTCTGGGAGTGAATGCAAACCTCCAAGACATGTAGGTCATATAAACCATGAAAATGATCCACTTTTTCTGAAAGTTTTGTTTTTTGGGATTGATAATCCTTTAATTGAACAAAATATAATTAGTATTATGAAAATTTTATATGTATTCCTATAGTTCTATTTTATTTGAATCTATTAGTTTTATTTCTAGGTTTTGAGAAAAGTTGTTTTAGTATTTTAGAGAGTTTTATAGAAATATATATTCTTAATATATTTTATTGTTTTTATGAAACTATTTATATATTTTTAAAGGGAAAAGTTAATTTCATACAATGTTTTAATTTTGGAATGATTTTCAATTTTTAATATCTTTTACCAAATATTTTTTTCCAGTATTTTTTAAAATGGGAAACTCAATTATAAAACCCCATATAGGGTCACTTTGTCACCCCATTACATCCAAAATGTTTTTATGGGGGTATTTAGTTGATTCATAGTGACTAAGAAGATAGATATAAACTATGCATATTAGATAAATAAAATCCAATGCTGTATTAGAAGAATTTTATTTTCAAATGATAATGATATTATTGAGTGAGATAGATTTGTTTAGCTTTCTTCCTAATCCTCCAAAAACCTATTCTTGAATGATCCTTAGAATTAATATTTTTTAATTGATAATAATTATTTTGTTAAGGGGAAACATATACATTATTTTTCACAATGGACTTAGAAACATGGGTATAGGGAATCATAGTTTGTATCAAAGGAAAGTTTTAGTCAACTTTGGATATTGTAATATCGAGGATAATTTATTAGTTAAAAATTATCTTTTTAGCTTTGTAGATATTATAATTTAAGTTCATTCCTAAAATTAGTGTTATTTAGTTCCTCAAGAAACCATGTGATCTAAGTGTTGAACTTCATGGACCTTCTATGTTTTTAGAGTCATGAATGTATGAATCAGTTCATAGATTTTTATAGAAGGAAAAAATTATATTATTTATTTCTTATAATTTTCTAATAAAATAATCAATATCATTTCATCATTGTTATAGAGTCAAACCCTTTTTAATCTTTACTAGAACAAATATGTTTTAATTTCACATAATTATAAAGTAAACATACCTTCATTAATTTTAATATTTAGTATAACTTTTTTTAATGAGGGGAATCTAAAAACCCATTTTTTCTAATATATAAAATTGATTTAGTGAAATTCTAGAAATAATTTAATTTTATATAATTTTTCACTATAAATTAATAATTTATTTATAATAATAATTTATGTATATATATGTGTGTGTGTTCGTGTTTGTGTGTGTATGTGTGTCTGTGTATGTTTAAAATATAATTTTATAAATAAATAATTTTTATTTAAGTAAATATATTATGATATACAAAATTATGTTTCAAAATTTTAAATTTGTGAATTTGGTTTAGAAAAGTTATATACTTCTTATTCTACATGAAAATTTTAATTTAAGTTAAGTTATTTGGAACATAAAATATTATTTGAGATATAAATATAAGAAATAAAATAAATTTAACATCACACACACATGTATATACATGTATATACATGTATATATATGTATATGTTATAGGGAATTTATTAATGAGGATGTATATATATATAGAAAATGTAATGAATTACCATATATATATATATATGTATGTGTATATGTACATATATATTATTAGTAATAAAATCTTAAATTATTTCTATAAAAAAATTGACTATAAAATGGATTTTAATTAATATATATATTTATACATGGGTATATATGTGCAATATATATATATAGTTATAAATTTTATATAAATATTTATTTATATATATATATAAGAAATTTCATAAATGTTTAAAAAAAATAATAATTGAAAAAATGAATAAAAATAGTATATATAATATATATATATATATATATTCATAAGATAAGTAATAAAATTAAAGAAAAAATATACATTTTTATGTGTGTGAAGTGTATAGGGAAAAAGAAATGAATGAAAAGGGAAAAAAATATACTCATTGATATATATATATATATATATATATATATATTGTCTCTACCTGTCCTAGTGAGGCTCATGCCATGACTCCCCAAGCCCACCTCCAATAGGACAGGGGATAGTGACTAGCACCGAGTGGACATATCACTAACATGGGAGACATTTTTTAATTACCTGTACAGACACACACACATCTCCAGGACCACAAATGGTGAAATGTAAAAACCATTAAGAAAAAAAAGCATGCATACCACTAAACCCAACCAATAGAGTAAGATAGGAATGTAAACTGTAGTAAATTAAATTAGTCCAGAATACAAGCCCACCAAAACAAAGAGTCTGAAAACTAAAAATTCCAACCTCTAAATAAAAAGGTATTGGGATTTCTGATCAAAGCTATAGGAACACCTCGACCTGTCTGAACTAACAAACCTTTGTTTGGTCCTGGTCTTCCTTGGACTCTGTCAAAAGGTTGCTCATTTTCACAAAACATGACACGTGCGGGAAAATCTTGAGTAGGGGTGACTATAAAAATACTTAGTAGTACACCCCAAAACCACAAAGAAATACACAAAGTAAAGGTACAGTCATTCCTACATAGTATATGTATATAGTACATATAACAAGAATATGTCCATATATACTAAAACCTAGACTCGTAGTCTAGAGGTAAGTCACAACAACCGTATACCAACACTAGAGATTCAGTATGAAGATTCTACAAAACAGTCATTTGGGATCACATACTCTCGAGTCTGATAGCACTGATGACATCTATCTGAGAGGTGATTATCATCATAAACCATCATTAGAGAGATATAAAGATAGAACATAAGTGAGATGCGATACACTCACTCTAAGAGAACTCACTCCATGAGTGGGGAAGATTACGATACACAGATAAGGATCACCACTTGGACCATGGGGTGATACCACAACTCATATGGATTCACCTGATAAGTAGAGGATTGACGTATGGTAGGATTGGCCATGCTGATACTAAGACTCTATTTAGGGAACAATAATGGATATAAGATCCTACTTTGGGCCTCTTGAAGGCGATTCTTGATTATATCTAGTAAAATCCCACTGAAGGGACCATACTCTTAAGAATAGGAAATGATACCAAATAACCATTAGAGGAACAAGTAAGGGAACAAAAACTAGTGAAACTTGTCTGAGATATAGTGGAAAAGTGATTTAAGACGTTTAGGAATGGGTACATGGCGTGTTATAGGGTCACACGTTGTGTCCCTTGACCCTAGGTACTGCCTGTGTTCAACGACCCTTGTCATCAGAACATATCATGTAGAAGAGGTTTACATGGTGCGTAGAAAGGCTCACATGTTGTTTCATACTATATGGGGTCCACCTATGTACTCTGGAAGTGTGCCAGTACATGGTTTTAACCTGTTTTCACCTGCCATTATACGAGTACATGGGGTAACCCGTGTATCCGGTCTGGTTTTGGTCATGTGGTGGGGTACATGTCGTGTAGGCAAGACAAGCACTCCAACCCATGTACGTGTAACTCTTGATATACACTCTGAGACTTGGGGAAGTTCCCACACACTGTGTCATAGGGGTCACACATTGTATGACACTTTGATACCTCCTGAAACCATAGCCACCGTTGAGTGGGGGCCACATGCCGTGTTCTGCAGAATTTACCATAAACTCTGGTTCTTGCTACGTCATCTCCTCCTATACTATGATCATAATTTCTGACCATCCCTAGTTAGAAAACTCAATATCTAGGTTTATATAGTCCTGACATCACCGAATTGGTAAGATTAGATCCTTGAATCAACTCGAAAAACAAGATCATCATCGTTATTTGTTTCCTACGAAGAATGATAAATAAGCAACCGCCATAATTCCATCCACTAATACAACCATTATTTCCCCTCCATTGAGTCATACTAATGCTAGATCTTTAATTTTGGATCATTGCACTATGAATTTAAGGCGCAACGATCATCCGTTCATATGTCGTTAAGAACAAAGTGTTGGAGTTTGTGGCCTAGAACCAACTACTTTATACTTTATTCATTAATAAATACCTTATCAAATCTTTATTGTTCTTCTGCATAACAATGCATGTGATATTTTCATAAGGATAGATGTTGCACTAAAGGGTCATAGAAGATCCATGCTATGATGAGAACCTAGAAGTCCCATAACACTATTCTTGAATATATTTTCTATAGACGAATGATGTTATTTGAGGGACACAAATAATACAAGCCTTTCGGGTAGAGGACTCATAAAACATTGAGGCACCTTATCATGGTGTGCACCCTTGGTAATATTCATGAGGATATTATGAGAACAATACCCACCAGTAGCAAATCCACATTTCATAATGTCATTGGATGTTCCTATATAAGGATGTGTGTATTGGTCCTTATACTTTAATATTATTATTAATGGGTATTACAACTCGCACACTTAGATGTATTGATGGAAACTGTGATGACACACTGTTCGCAGTGAGGTAGGATATGTTGGGTGCGTCATGCATAATACTGCATTAATTAATAATGTGAGAAAGGATTTTTCCCATCTGTTCCATAAAAGAAGTAGATATCTCAGGACATTTGATGTAATTGATATATCTTAAATAAATCCATGGCCATGGTGAGGAATAGGCAAGTTCAATTCCAAAAAGTCAAAAAAAAAGAATATTAGAGCACATGTGTTGATGGTACTATCATACAACTCGCTTGATTGGAGATATTGTGACAAAGGGATTACATTACAAGGTAAGTGGTCATAGGAGGTGACATGTCATTGAGGCTTTAACTTCTTTCTATATGGTTGCCTTGGCGTGTTTCTAGACGCTAACCTTGGACTTTAGGTAGGCTCCGCCTAATACCACTAAGAAAGATTCCTAGAGGGTTACAGACAAGGTCTGTACAAGTATATCCATTAAATATTAATTTAACAAGATTTAATAAAGATTATTCTTGGTTTGGGTTTAATAATTATTCAAGGATGCCAGCTCGCATTTATTTTGACACTAGTTATTTAAGAGAATATATTGTGAGAGAAATAATATATTCATTAGCGAATAATTCATTGATATTTATTTTAGAAATAAATAGTAATTATTAAAGGTTTAATGAATGTGGTGGAGGAAATAATGAAAATGTAAAAATAAAATTACAATCCATGTATATTAATATACACGTCGTGTAGTTGTTCTGGGGATTTATGGGAAATAATATTATTTATTTAACTAATAAAATTAGGTGTATTTTTGTTGGGCGCATGTCAAGTAATAATAATAGTAAACTGTTATTATTAGACATAGGGTATTACTAATAATTAAATGAAATGAATAAATGATTTTGGGTAATTAATTCATTTTATTATTCTAAGTAATTAAAATACCAATTATATTATTCTCATTAACCTAGGAATTATTTGTGGTTTTGCACAATGGATCTAGAGGAAGCTCTTAAGCCAGGAGAGATTTTTTTTCCTCCAAGAATACTATGAAGTTACAAGAGATATCCTCCTCCATCGGATCAGGAAGAGAACTTTGGAAGTGGCTCTCAAGGCGATCGAAGGTGGATATCGCAAGCGAAAGATCTTCCACGCTAGCACCCAGATATTGATTCAGCGATGTTCAGAGATACGTGGATCATGCGTAGATCATCACTAGAGGAATTCTACACTTGGATTCTACAATTAAATGATGGATCACATTGGATCATGACTAGAAACATCAATGAAGAGATAATTCCATCAAGGTAATTCTTTCCTTTCAATTAAATTAATTATAACCAACATATGTTGATCCTCTCTATTGTTCCGAGTCTCCCATATTTTTATTTTTTTCTTCATTATATTATATATTACGAATGTTTTATCATTGGGACGGATCTCAGATTGATCGTTGTTAACAGAAAAATTAAAATTGGGTATTAAAACCCACGCTTCTGCTACACCTGGAACCTACAAGTGGTATCAGAGCAGTTGTTTCATTGATTACAATTATTTAGTTTTTCATTGATGATTTAAGAATGTAATAATTTAGTTGCTTCAATTCAAGTTAATAATTTTGAAAATATGAATCTTGAGATCTATTCCCTCTCTTTCGTTTCTCATTCACCTTACAAAAATGATCTTTTCTTTTTAATTTTGATTAAAATAAAACAGAGGATCTCATCTAGAGGTGCCAAAGATTCCTGAGCATACAACACCAGAACCCATGATGTATATTCGAAAGTAAATACCATGTAGTTTAGGTTCCATGATCCAGGACTGGTCCGCCAAACCAAGTTGTGTGATGGATTCTTTCTAAGTCTTAAATGACTCTGTGTGTTGACTGTTAGGTTGGTATGGAGTGTGATATTCTCCAATGATACCAACTTGAGGATCGAAATGATAATGTAGATGCTCAATATACAAGAGTGGGGAGGGGGTTAATTTTATACTTTAAAAATTATTTTGAACTTATAAGATGAAGATGTTTAACAAGGTTAAACAAGGTAATTCACAAAACCTCTAGTTCTACACACTTTCTTGATTTCGGAAATCTGATTCCGAGAATGCAATTCTGGAAAAGTGAATCCGGAAATGAAACTTAACAAAAGTTTACAAAGATGAAGATTCTACCTTAGAGAATATAGAATCTTACTAAATTAGAGTGTACAAGAATAAGGAAGTATAATATAGTTATACTTTTCTCAACAATCAAAATACAATGGAAAAATTGAAACAAACAAGTAACAAGTAGTAAATCTTTTAACCCAAAGAGAAAGGTATACAACAACCTTGGATAAAGGTCCCTTGATTTATACTTTCAAGAAATTCTATCTTACCCACACCAGGGTAAGCCCTCGAAACAAATATCAGAGTCTGTCTTGCTATCCCTGCAAGCCCTCAACTTCAAGGTAGTCGGCACCTCTGTATTCCTTAGCAATGAAGTCCTCAAACTTTAAGGTAGTTGACACCTCTATCTTTTTATCCCCATAATCCCTTGAATGTACTCAGCAACATTCGGAGTCGCAAGAAGCAAATCGAAACAAGGTGTTCAATACACACAAAGCATGAAAGTCTATCTCTCTAGAAATCACTTCATCAACATGTAATCTCTAGATTGATCAACTTATTGTGAGATCTTTCAAACGAGCTCCTATTTATAGGCATAGCTTCAACGGTTGGATCCCTCCTCCAACGGTCATATTTTTACTTGAATTTCAGAGGGACATGTATACGTGTCACTCAAACCACAGTTAGTTAGTAACAGAAAGCACGACATCATTTTATTGCCAAAACATGAGTAAGAAAAAATATGGTTACTTAACCAAATTAATTTTTCGAAGTGTAAGGAAAAATAGTTCTAAGTCTAACCAAAAACACATTAGGTGTCTATAACACATAGATATTCAGATTTTGTTTATTAGGGGAATTCATAGTTAGAATTATATAGAATTCTAGAGTCTGAATTTCGAAGAAATTCAGAGTCCTAAATTCAGTAGAATTCGGAGTCTGAATTCATGAGAGTTCAGAATCTAAACTTACAAAGTTCTGTGTCTGAATTCATAAGAGTTCAGAGTCTGAACTTACAAAGTTCGGAGTCTGAATTCATAAGAGTTTGGAGTCTGAACTTACAAAGTTTGGAGTCTGAATTCATAAGAGTTCGGAACCTGAATTCGTATCATGAAAACATAATTCTTTATATCTAAGTATATATATGATTCTGAGGTTTTGGATATGAAATCTAATTTTATAATTATATAAAATTAACAATGAAAAACATGGTAGGGATAAATTTCCTTGGGAAAGGAAAATTTTCCTTATGAAAGTAAAGAATATGGTAAATGAAATTTGGCTTAAGATAAGGTGTTTGTGATTTTCAAAACATGAAAAAATCATAAAGTCATAAGGAAACCTTATTGACTCAACAATCTCTCCAAACATGAAGGAATGGAAAAGTCATAAGGAAACCTTATTGACTCAACAATATCCCCCTTTTTGGAAAGCACAAACATCCTTAAAAAAAAGAAAATAAGGGCTTAGAAAATATTTTTCTAGACTTTGAAAATAAAACTTATCTCCATTAACACATGGGAAAGGATAAATATGACTAACTCCCTCTTAGGATTTGGAACACTAAGGATTGTATTTTAGATTTCCAGAATGAGATTTTTCATTATCTTGAATACGAAAATCTTTGTAATGAAAACTCCCCCTTAGATAATCCACCCTTACTTAGGGACATTTCTTCTTTACTTAGTATTCTTTTTTTTCTTTCTCCCCCTTTTTTATTTTCAAAAAGAAATATAGGGAATGGAAAAGTAAATATGGTTCCTGAAATATTAGTACAGACAAAAAAATATACGAAGAGAAACTAAAAATTTATTATGATTGGAAAAATTTATACAAGGAAAAAATTCAACAAAAGATCGGATTAGGTCTATCATCCTTCCTTCTCCTTGGGAATCAACTTCTTCAAAATGGTTTTATACTTTTTGATCTCCTTGTGATCTTCCTTTGATCGCTTTATAATCTGATCCTGATCCTCAGTATTCTTCTCTAAAGCTTTGATTCTATCATCCTGATCCTTTAGAGCCTCTGCCTGAGCCTTCAAGACTTCTTCCTATTTGAAAATATTTTCTTCTATTTCAATCTGAAGATCTCTTTATCTCTTCCATCTTTGAGCTACTGAATACAGTTTCCCATTAAAATCCTTTACTTCTTGAATCCGAGTATTCTAATCAAGAGTTATATTTTCCTCAAATCTATTTGTGAGGTCCTTTATCTTCCCATCTTTAGTGTCAAAATCATCCTTGAAACTTTCTTGAAACTCATCAAGAATCCGCATATCTTCTATAGTTTTCTTAGACCAAGTGTTCATCTTCTTTTAGGATCTCTTGTGGGCTTCATAGTTAAGGAAAGAATTCTTAAAATCATCCTCAAGCTTTACAAACTTATCCATAACCATTGATATTGAATCGGATTTCTGGTTCAAGGTGTGTTGAAGCAACTGAAATCTTGATTCAATGCTTGGAAAGATTAGAATGGCCCCAACAAGGTTCTCCAATGACTGAACAACAAAATCATGTCCAAGGGATGATGATTCTGAATCTGAAACTTTTCTTGGTGAGGATTCTTTCTCTAGATCAGCAAGTTTCCTCTTTGAAGATCCACCGACTTCCTTCTTCTTCACAATGGATTTACTAGGTGTCTCAAATACAACTTGTTTTCCCTTATTGGTTTTCTAAATGAATTCCTCATCCGGAGATTCATGTTCACTGTCAGACAGCTGAAGAATTTTATCTTCTTCTATCTCTTCTTTCTGAGATCTTGCCTCAGCATAATCCGGATGAATGAAGTCATGATTAGAACTTTCTTACTCAGAGAGATTATTCACTTCATCTCCAGCCTTGTCATATACTCCTTTTCATATTTCCCAGGTGTATCCAACTTTGAAGATTCTGCTTCTAAAGATTGGATTGAGAGATTCTCGGATGAGCTTTCTTTCTCATGGAAATCCTCCACTTGATTAATCAAATCTGCAGTGTCACCACTGCTTTCTACTTCTTCTTAAACTCCTTAGATATCATCTTTTCTTCAACATGATTTTCTTGGACTTTTTACGAAGTGACAAATTTCTTACCCGGAGTCTTAGGTAAAGCTTCTACCAAGAAATATTCTGGTACCAGAATGATCTCTGATGCTTTCTCAGTATCCATTAGAAGGGATTGCACTATATAGACTTCAGTCATCTTATTATTTAATTTCTTTTCTTTAGATTTATTTTCAATTTCATTAGCTATATTCTATTTCAGAGAGTTTTCTTCAGCAGGGTCTAGTTCGAACTTGGGCTCCCCTTATTTCATGTTCTTCTTATCTTATCTCCACTTAGAAACTACCTCATCCAGATATGATTTTGGCTTCTTAGGTTTTGGAGGTGCGGATTGGATTTCCTTAGATTTTGGGATTTTTTCTTCCTCTTAAACTTCCTTAAACTTCCTCTTCTTTCCAACCTTTTTCGATGGTTCAACCACTTCTTGTTTTTTCGGAACAGCTTCAAACTTTTCTTCAGGTAGATCACAAAATTCTCTGGAATTTATAGAAAAACCAATGTTCATCCTCTTAAGGGTATCATCACTGACTATCATAACTTTTAAATTCCTTGGCTTCGAGTTGCAAGGAATTTTAAAAGACTATAAGCACCGAACAATTAACTTGGAAAGAATAGGTGGATACATGATTATCTGAGCCTTTAAGTTTCCATTATTAATATTCTCAATCGTAATGAGAATATGCTTAATCAAGTTGATCTTCCTTAGATTTACCAAGAAATCCAAGATGTACATGTCACTCTTCTTCAATGTGTCCTTGTCACCTTTTCTCAGAATTATGAAACCTTAAACCCATAATTTGAGAATCCGATAATTTGTAGACAGATGGTCAATATTTAGAGTCTTTACATCAGAGAGTCCAAGACATGCCATAACCTTCTCTTTAATAAAACTTCATTTGACATTTGGAAACTTATGGGAACAGAACTCAGCTTCCCCTTCATATGGAATACCAAGAAAACTAGATGCCTTAGTGTACGAAAGAGCATAAGTTTTTCCATAGCTCTTGAATGAAAAATTCTCTCTACCATCTTTCTTAAAGAAACTGATTGATTCATAAAATTCAACTAGAAAGTCTGGATACACCAAATATTGAGCTCCCAGCATTGATACGGAAAGGCTCTCCCATCCATTCAGCTTAATGTTCTTCGAGATAATAGAATCATACTTAGCAAAGAATTTCGGATGCACTAACCTTTCTATATATACTTTCCACTCCAAAATTTTCTTGACAGTAGACATATCTTTCTGAGAGGATTCTTCTACATACCTTCATAATTGAGAAACTCTTGAAAGTCCTGAATGAGCTTATGTAGAAGGGAAAAACTTCAGCATACGAAAGGTTGAGATTCGATGTGGGAAAACCATCAGGGGTCCTTTATATAGGTGTTTGATGTGACGGTTCATCTTACAAACACAATCCAATGGCTGAAAATCCTTCTAATCAGATCTGACGGTTGATATGATAGCCACAAGGAAAACTTGGATCTGATCTTTTGATGTTTTTTTAATAAAAACATTCGGATATAAGGAAAAGAGAATCCAAAAAAAATTTAAAACCAAAAGAAACTACCAGCAAGTAAAGGATAATTATGAAAAATCAAGAAAGGAAACATACCTTTCGGATTTCTAGGAAGATTATTCATATTGAGAAAAAAATTTCTTGAAGAACTTTAGATTCTGAAAATTTTGATTATAAAAAATTAAAAAATGAAAAACTTTATTACGAAATATTTAAGTACGAAAATATTTATTACGAAAATTTTAAGTACGAAAATCTTCATTACGAAAATTTTAAGACTAAGAAAAGAAATTTATTAAGAAAGATTTGAAAAATATGATTACGAAAATTTTAGCTACAAAATTTTTCATTAAGAAAGATTTGAAAAATCTGACTATGAAAATTTTCATTATTAAAGATTTGAAAAATATGACTACAAAATTTTCATTACGAAAGATTTGAAAAATATGACTAGGAAAATTTTCATTACAAAAGATTTGAAAATTTGACTATGAAAATTTGACTACGAAAATTTTCATTACGAAAATTTTTGAAAATATAACAAGCAAATGTACTCCCCCTATAAAGAAGAGTTTATTACTGTAAGGAGATTGGTTTCAACAGAAATTTAACAAGGAATATTTACTTATGGTTATCATTCCTAACTTCTATTTAATGTATTCAAATCTATCGGAGGGTAAACATTTTGTGAAAATATCAGCAAGTTGATCTTGTGTTCTGATAAATTGAAGAATAATATCCCCTTTTGTGTGTGATCCCTAAGAAAGTGATGCCTAATATCTATGTGTTTTACACAGGAGTATTGTGTAGGGGTTTTACTTAGGGAAATGGCACTAATATTATCACAAATTTTTTTTGTTTTGGTAAAACTCATACCTTATTCTGTGAGTGTGTGTTGTATCCACAACACTTGAGCACAACAACTTCCAGCTGCTACATATTCAGCTTCAGTAGTGGAAAGGGCTACTGAGTGTTGCTTCTGGCATGACCAAGAAACTAATGAATCTCCTAAGAAATGACAATTTCCATATGTACTCTTTCTATCCATTATACATCCACCAAAGTCATCATCTAAAAAAAATTTAGAATAAAATCATTTCTAGATGTATAAAAGAGTCCTAAATCCACAGTTCCCTTTAAGTAGCGAAAAAATATTTTCACTACCTTTAAATTAGATTCCTTATGATTGGATTGATATCTTGCACATAAGCATAATGAAAACATTAAGTCTGGATGACTAGCTGTCAAGTAAAGTAAACTTACTATCATACCTCTAAAAGATGTTTGATCTACTGGTTTCCCAGCTTCATCAAGATCAAGGGTGTTTGAGGCACCAATGGGAGTACTAATACTCTTAGTTTTGTCATATCCATACTTTTTAAGAAGATCTATAATATACTTATGTTGGGAGATATATATTCTTTTTGGTTTTTGAGAAATTTGAAAAAAATGAAAAATGTTAACTCACCCATCATACTCATTTCAAACTCAGATTTTATTAGATCCGCAAAGGAATCTATTAAATATTACCGATTTGAACCAAATATAATTTCATCAACATAAATTTGAACAATAAAAACATTTTTCATATCTTTCTTTATAAAAAGGGTTGGATCTGTATTTCCCTTAACATAATTATTTTGAAGCAAAAATCATATACGCCTATCATACCAATCTCTAGGGGCTTGCTTAAGTCCATACAAAGCTTTGGTATGTTTATAAACATGTTCAGGATGTTTTGTATCTTCAAAACCTAGAGGTTATTCCACAAAAACTTCCTCTTGTACAAAACAATTAAGGAAAGCACATTTTGCATCCATTTGAAAAAATTTGAAGTTAAATAATGCCGCAAAGTCAAGTAGAATACGAATAGATTCAAGTCTAGCTACTAGAGCATAGTTTTCTCCATAGTCTATTCTCTCTTTTTTATTATATCCTTTAGCAAACAATATATATTTATTTCTTACTATAATTCCATTTTCATAACATTTATTTATGAATACCCATTTTACTCCAATAACAGAAGTTTTCTTAGGTCTTTCAACCAAGGTCCAAACATTATTCATTTCAAATTCATTTAGTTCATCTTACATAGCTTTTATCCAATCATCATCACCTAAAGCTTCATCAGTGATTTTTTGTTCTAATTGAGAAAGAAATGCTAGATGTTATATTTCATTCCTTAAGTAACTTTTAGTCCTAATAGGTTGATTCACATCACCGATGATACTATCACTGGGATGATTCTTTAGAAACAACTGATTTGGGTTTTGTAAAACCTGTTCATCAACATAGGGTATAAATTATTCTAGGGTAAATGCTTCAGAAACATATTCTTGGAAATTTTACTTATCATAAGGATCTTCGAACAAAGGTTGATAATCATTTTTTGAAAACACATCCGAATATGTAGGTTGGGGTTGTTTAAAAACAAAGGGACCAGTTTCATCAAATTTGACATGTACTGTTTCTTCAACAGTACAAGTGTTTTTATTGAAAACTCTATAATCCATAGAAGTTGTGGAGTAGCCTAAGAAAATCCATTTATTAGTTTTTGGTGTGAATTTGTGTAAATTATCTTTAGTATTCAGAATGAATACATTGCAAACAAAAACCTTAAAGTAAGAAAGTCTAGGTTTTCTACCATTCCATAACTCATAAGGAGTTTTATTAAGAAAAGGTCTAATCAAAACTCAATTTATAGTATAACAAGAATTACTTATAGCTTCAGAAAAAAAATGTTTGGCTATAGAATATTCACTCAACATGGTTCTTGTTATCTCTTGAAGAATTCTTTTTATTCTTTCAACAACACCATTCTGTAGAGGTGTTCTAGGTGATGAGAAGTTATGAGTAATGCCTTTTCTACTACAAAAAGTTTCAAAATCAGAATTTTGAAATTCTCCACCATGATCACTATGAATAGTTATAAAAGGAAGGTTTTTCTCATTTTTAACTTGGGCTCTAAAACTTTTGAAATAGGAAAAATATTAAGATTTATTTTCTAGAAAATAGACTCATGTAAATCTAGTGTAATCATCAACTAAGACAAATACATAATATTTTCCTCTAATTAATCTAGTTTTTGTTGGTCCAAAAAGATCTATATGCACTAAATGTAATTCATCAATAGTTGAGACTTCACCAACTGATTTAAAACATGATTTATGTTGCTTTCCAAATTGACAAGGATCACAAACTTCTAAAGAATCAAATCTAAGATCTGGTAGATCCTTAACTAATCTTTTCTTAGAGAGTTTTCATAGGATCATAAGGTGACAATGTCCTAAAATTCTATGCCACAACCAAGAATGATTATCCATTGCACTAAGTCAAGGTAGGTCCTAGCTCCTAAGGTTTTCTAAGTTTAGTGTGTAAACATTCTCTTGCCTATTGGAAGAAAGAATAAACTCTTCCTTGGGATTGTGTACTAAGCACTTTTCATTCCTAAAATTCATAAGGTAACCTTCATCACATAATTGACTTATGCTAATGACATTGTTATTAAGACCTTTAACAAATAAAACATTTGAAATCAAAATTTTTCCAAGAAGAACGATGTTACCTATACCAATACTTTCTCTCTTATCATTATCTCTGAAAGTTACTTTTCCTCCTTTTGTCTTGATAATCTTTTCAAAGAATTTTTTGTTACCAGTCATGTTCCGGGAACAACCACTATCCATGTACTAAGTATTACTCTTGGTACTTTCTTTATTTTCCTGAAAAAAAAGATTGTTATACTTTCGGAACCCAAACTTTGTTAGATCCAGAAATTTTAGAAAGAAAAATATTAGGTATCCACATTTTCTTAGAAAAATAGGCTTTATGAAAACCTAAAGACTGAGTTTTTTTTAGGGAACACATTTTTTCCCAATTCCCACAACACTAAAATTTAGTACAGAAAGGAGAACTTTGAGAAACAAAATAATTGTTACTAAAAATCAGTTTAGAACTAGTATAACCAAAACCATAATTATTCCTTAGAGGTCAGATTTGAGAATACAACTTGTCAAAATTTTCCTTACCTAAGGTAAAGATTGAAAAAAACTTCCTCAAGGAAAATATTTTGGATTTTATTTTGATAACTAAATTCTTATCTTCCAAAACATTATCTTTAGAACTAGAGTTAGGATTGAAAACATTTTTCTTAGAAATTACATTTTCTAGATCCTTAGAAGGTTTATCCTTCTCAGAATTTAATTCTTCAAGGTTTTTTGAAATACTTTCAAAACCAAGGGTTTTATTATCAAGATCTTTAGAAAGATATGATATTTCCTTAGTAAGAATAGTATTCCTAGAATTTTCTTTATCAGGTTTTTTCTTGAGTTTGGAATTCTCATTCTCAAGAAGCTTATAAAACCTAGAAACTTCTTCATAGGTATGTAATGTATTATCTTTTTCTGAAGAATATTATTCATCAAAAGAGTTATAAAATTTATTATTACTATAATTAGAATTTAGGGATACATTGGTCATAGATTAAGCATTGTGTACCTTAGCCATTAAGAAATGGTTTTTAATAGGTAGTCTGGCTATTAGACCAAGATTCTTCTGTCCAGAAGATTTGTAATCTAATGATTCATCTAAAGAGTCTCTACCACTGGAACTCCAAGTGTCGTTAGATCTCAAGACTTTATTAGCTTTAG
This sequence comes from Viscum album, assembly GCA_963277665.1. Lineage (NCBI taxonomy): Eukaryota > Viridiplantae > Streptophyta > Magnoliopsida > Santalales > Viscaceae > Viscum > Viscum album. The sequence goes on along the minus strand of OY728160.1, from coordinate 1,888,409,087 downwards.
CTTTGTAGTACTTATTTCTGTTTCTCTCAGAATGCTTCTCTTTTCTTTCCTTTATTTTAAGAATAGGACAATCAAGTCTTATATGTCCAGCACTCTTGCATTCATAACATGTGACTTCTGAATCCTTCTTATATTTCCTTTATTTCTTCTTGTATCTGGATTGAAAGTTCTTATGTCCAACAATCTTTTTCATCCTTCGATCAATATTGGCTAGTTCATTTTCTGAAGATTCACTTCCACTAGATTTGGATTGAATTACAACCTTCTTATATTTATATCTAGTAACTCTCTCAGGAGTCTTGACTTTAATATGATTTGAAGTTGTTGTAAAAGCAACAATTCCATTCCCATTCTTATTCTTAATATTGTCAGCATCTCTCTTAATTCTCGTCTCATGTTGAAGAAGAGTTTCAAAAAGTTCATCAAGAGAAATCTGAGTAACCTTCATATTCTCATCAATATTAGTTCTCTTAGATTCCCATTCATTGGGCATGATGTCTATGATTTTGTCCACAAGAGCTTCATTATCTAATCCTTTCTCACCCATAGATTTTAAACTATTAACAATAGTCATGAATCTATGTTTCAACTTACAGATGGGTTCTCTATAAGGAAAGAAAAAACCATGATATTCATCTCTGAGCATGGCTCTTCTAGTTTCAATAACTTTGGAAGTTCCAAAGTGTGTAACTTCAAGATTCTTCCAAATACAATTTTATGCTTCACAAGATGAAATTTGGGAATATATAATTCTATTCATAGAACAAAGAAATGTATTTCATACCTTATAATTCAGTTGATATTCATGATTTTCTTGGTTGGTGAAAGTACTAACTTCCTTGTTAGGGATTTTATATCCTCCAGTAAGCATAACAAAATTTTCTACTCCAGTATTGATAATGAATGTCTTCATGCGATCTCTCTAATATTCATAATAATTACCATAAAAAATAGGTTGTCTAGTTGGATTTAGGTTGTCTATGGAACCAACATTGATTCCTGACATCTTAAAGAAAATCTTTCCACACAAACTTGTTAGTAAAAAAGGTTTGTAAATAATGAAAATATTCCACAGTAAGGAAAATATATAACAAGAGTATCTCTAAGAAAAAAATATGAATCCAGAACTGTGAGTCCGAAAATATGATTCTGAATATAAATAAGAAGATTAATTCTATTCTGAATCTAATCATGAGATTAATTTAGATCAAACCGATCCTCTAATACCAATTGTTAGGTTGGTATGGAGTGTGATATTCTCCAATGATACCAATTTTATGATCGAAATGATAATGTAGATGCTCAATATACAATAGGGGGGGGGGGTGAATTGTATACTTTAAAATTATTTGGAACTTTTAAAGATGAAGATGTTTAACAAGGCTAAACAAGGTAATTCACAAAACCTCTAGTTCTACACACTTTCTTGATTTCAGAAATATGATTCCAAGAATGAAATTTCAGAAAACTGAATCTTGAAATGAAACTTAAAAAAAGTTTACAAAGATGAAGATTCTACCTTAGAGTGTATAGAATCTTACTAAATCAGAGTGTACTAGAATAAGGAAGTATAATATAGTTATACTTTCCTCAACAATCAAAATATAGTGGAAAACTTGAAACAAAAAAGTAACAAGTAGTAAATATTTTAACCCAAAGAGAAGGGTATCCAACAACATTAGATAAAGGTCCCTTGATTTATAATTTCAAAAACGTCTGTCTTACCCACACCAGGGTAATCCCTCTATACAAAGATCGGAGTATGTCTTGATATCCCCGCAAGCCCTCAACTTAAAGGTAGTCGGAACCTCTGTCTTCCTCACCAAGGAAGTCCTAGAACTTTAAGGTAGTCGACACCTCTGTCTTCTTATCCCCGAAAGCCATCAAATTTACTCAGAAACATTCAGAGTCGCATGAAGCAAATATGAACAGGGTGTTCAGTATGCACAAAGCATGAAAGTATCTCTCTCTAGAAATCACTTCAGCAGCATGTAATATCTATATTGATCAACTTGTTGTGAGCTCTTTAAAATGAGATCCTATTTATAGGCACAACTTCAACGGTTATCTCCCTCATCCAATGTTCATATTTTTCATTGAATTTCGTAGGGACATGTACATGTGTCACTCAAACAACAATTAGTTAGTAACAGAAAGAACTACATCGTTTTATAACCAAAACATGAGTAAGAAAATTTATGGTTACTTAACCAAATTCATTTTTTAGAGTGTAAGGAAAAATAGTTCGAAGTCAAACCAAAAAAACATTAGGTGTCAATAACACATAGATATTCATATTTTTTTTATAAGGAGAATTTGGAGTAAGAATTTTATATAATTCCGGATTTTGAATTTCAAAGAAATTCAGAGTCTTCAATTCAGTAGAATTTGGAGTCTGAATTCTTGAGAGTTCGAAATATGAACTTAGAATGTTCGGAGTTTGAATTCATAAGAGTTTAGAGTCTGAACTTACAAAGTTTGGAGTCTGAATTCATAAGAGTTCGGAGTCTGAATTCATAAGAGTTCAGAGTCTGAACTTACAAAGTTCGGAGTCTGAATTCATAAGAGTTCAGAACCTGAATTCGTATCGCGAAAACAGAATGATTTATATCTAAGTATATATATGATTACGAGGTTTTGGATATGAAATCAAATTTTATAATTAGACAAAATGAACAATGAAAAACATGGTAAGGATAAATTTCCTTGGGGAAGGAAAATTTTCCTTATGAAAGTAAAACATATGGTAAATTAAATTTGTCTTAAGATATGGTGTTTGTGATTTTTAAAACATGAAGAATTGGTAAGGTCATAAAGAAACCTTATTGACTCAACAACCTATCCAAACATGAAGGAATGGAAAAGTCATAAGGAAACCTTATTGACTCAACATTGACCAGGAATAGGTGGCACACAGTTTCTGAATTACACGTCGTGTGGCCCACTCGAAACGGCATGTAGTCCATTTGGGTTAGGGTTGGACCGTTTATCCAATACAAATATTTCCCGACTAGAGACCGTGTAAAGCATAACTACACGGAGTGTGGAACACTAAACACTCCATATACTCTGAAGATTTATGAAGTAAATCTACATGCCATGTCCTCGGGCATGTACTTCGACTGGATGTTGAATGATAGTACACACCGTGTAGTAGGAACTAAACAATGTATACTCCTCAAAATTACATAAATTTATTAAAATTTATTATTATATTATAAAAACCCTTGTGATGTGTACCATGGTGCTACCCTAAAGCTGAGGTACAACACGTGATATGTGTGTTATACATATGTGTTTAATTTAAAATCTGCTTAATGTTCATTTCTACTCATTGCGTTGTTATGAATGAGAATTCACCGGGTTGCCTCCAAGGTACAAGCTACATACAAAGATAATTTTAAATGAATTTATTTGTTTAAAATTATGATGGATCAAAATCTCAAGAAAATTCAGAAAAGGGTTTAAGTTAGAAGGATTGATTAATTAAAGACAATTAATTGATTTGAGCATGATTTATCTTAAATAAGAACAATTAAAGAATTGAATTCTAGTTTTATTTATGTGTAAATATAATTGCCTACATGGATAATCATGAGCTAGACTAGGACCATTGTAGGTGGATGGGTTCTTTTTAATTTGTTTATTTAAATTAAATTTGTTAGCCTATGAGCCTTCTCCTCATTTATATATAGGGCCTACATGCCCAAGGTTTATTTTATGTTAAACCCCATTTTACCCCTCACCTGTGAGTGAGATAAAAGCATATGTAATGGATGGAGCTCCCAAGCTAGTGGAGGCAGCTCATGTTAGGAGCCATGATGAAACCAATCTAAAGAGATACAAAGGTGGATAGGTGGAAAACTGTAAACATGAACACAAAAGGCACAAGGTGTTTCTCCCCTAGGTCTTGGATTATTTTACCAACTTCTATAAAAAATAACCTATAGAACAAGCTCATGATCATACCATTTATTTTATTTCAGTTAGTTTCATGGTTTATTTATTATGGATGTGTTGTCACGATCACAAAATTAATGAATTAAACAATCATGCAAGATGGAACTAAAATAAGAATGACTTATATGTAAATATTATCTTATACATGGTTAATCACTTATTTATATCCCACTTAATATTAACATGAATTTAATCAAAGATAATAAAATGGAAATTTACATATAAGGATAAAATCCCTCAAAGAAATATTAATTTAGTATAACCTTCCATAATATTGGTTAGAATCGAACCATAGTTCAAAGTGCTTGACCAACCCTATTTGGGGTGATTTCAATTATCAAGGAATTATAATTGAAGTGTTTGGGTTGATTTGAATTGATTCACATCAAGGCTTGACTTCCACAACATGACTTAATGTGACCAAGATGCAAAGGTTGTGGAAATCCAAAATAAAAGGATTTTAGGATTGGGGAGTCCACTCAACAGATCAAGGAGCTACGAGTTAATGCAGTTGGAATTTGGAATTCCTACCTAAAACCCTTCATGTTTCTTGACCAACCCTAGTTGGGGTAATTCAAAGGGAAATATGGATCCTTTCCACTAGAATATTCAAGCAACAGAATATTCTGAAGTCAATGGTGAGGGCTATTGGATTTTGATAAAATAGTGGGAGACTAATAAGTATTAATTTACTTATTTGAATCAATTTTATCATGATAAATTTATAAATCTTTAATCTTATTAATTTTTAGAAGTGGAAAGAAAAATTACTTCAAACATATTATTGTGAACCATACTCGAGAAGGAAAACCTTCTGACCAGAACCTATTTCCAGGAGTGGCATAGGCGTTTACACATCACCCTTCACCACGAGAGAAAATTGTATGTGTTGGAGGAGGATATTCTAGTTACACCTGGAAAATAGGCTAGTGATGAGGAACTATCTCTCTATATGAAACATATATATTATACCACAGATGTCCAATGTTTCATGCTATTGGCCATGTCCAATGAGCTCTTGAAGCAACATGAAAACATGGATGTGTATACCATGATGTCTCACCTTAAGTATCTCTATAAAGAGAAGGCGATATAGGAGAGATATGAGATCTCCAATGATTTTTTACAACTAATATTGGAGAGTCTATGCCAGCTGGGCCTCATGTATTCAAGCTCATTGGCTACATTTAATGCCTATACATCTTAGGGATTAAGTTCCTGGATGAGTTGCATACATATCTCATCTTATCATCACTGTCCAAGACCTTTTCTATCTTTATTGTCAACTACAACATGGGAAATAATGAGAAGAGTTTATCAGAACTTTTGACCTTGATTCTCCAAGTAGATAAGGACATGGGGCATGAAAAACCTATAGTGCTTATGGTAAATAAGAATTGGAAGGACAAGGAAAAGTGGCCAAGGATTTATAAATAGTGTGAATCCCCTGAGCACCGTCCCTCCCAGAAGGGGAAGATCTAGAGATAAGGCAAGGAACGAGAGGTGGTATATTTTTCATGTGGCAAGCTAGGCCACTAGAAGAGTAAATACATCGAAAACCATGAGGATGCTAAAGTTGTGTTCATTATCGAGTGTAATCATTCCATTTCTATACATTGGGTATTATATACAAATTTTGGGGATCACATTTGTATTCAAATGCAGGAACCAAGTATATTTAGATAGATTTCTAGAAGAGAGGTGGATCTACGAGCTGCCAATGGAATGAGGATGGCTGCATTGTCCATTGGCAATTACCATCTCTCATTTCCAACTATAATGATTTTGGTTTTACATAACTTTTATTATGTGCCTAGTGTTACCAAGAATATAATTTCTATATATTGTTTAGATATAGATGGATTTATTTTCAAGTATATAAATAAGGGTTATTTATTTTATAATAACATCATATGTTAGGGTATGGCCCATTTAAATAATGGTATGTATGTATTAAATTATGAAAACTTAGTGTTGTCAATCGATAACGAAACAAACTCACATGACTCATACAACACTCGGTTGTGACATCACCATCTTGGTCATGTAAATGAGAAGTGCTTGACAATGATCTTACAAGATGGTTATTTAGACTCTACTGAGATAAAACCAATTGATATATATCACACTTGTTTACAAGGTAAAATGACCGTGCCGCATTTCAGTGGAAGAGGTGAAAGGGCCACACAACTTCTAGGATTGGTACACACAGATGTGTGAGGAACATTTCTAGTAGAATCTAGAGGTGGATATTATTACTTCATTAATTTTACTGATTATTTGAGTAGATGTGAATATATCTACTTAATGAGGTATAAGTCATAGGCCTTGGAGAAATTTAAGTAATTCAAGAATGAAGTAAAGAATCAGCTTGGTAAGAAGATAAAGAAGCTTTGATCGGATTGAGGTGGAGAATATCTGAACCAAGAGTTCAGTGACCTTTTATGGGAGTCTAGTATTCTATATCAACTCACTTCTCCTTATACAACACAGTGGAATGGTGTTAGGGAAAGGAGGAACCACACCTTGTTGGACATGGTGAGGTTGATGATGAGTCATGCTGATCTTACATTATCATTTTGGGGATATGAATTACAAACTACATTATACACATTAAACTGAGTACCAACTAAGGAGGAAAATATAATTCCCTCTGAGTTATGGAATGGAAAGAAACCCATTTTGTTTCACTCATGTGTATGGGGATGAGAGGCGTTTTTAAGGCCATCTCGAGAAACAAACAAGCACCCTAGGGCATGAGGTGTATCTTTATAGGATATCCCAAAGAAATGAAAGGATATTACCTATAAAACCCTTTATATGAGAAAGTGAATATCACCAGACATTATTTCCTTCTTAATAGGGAGAACATACTCAAAAAGGATAGTGGGAGGAAGACTGACTTCGATAAAGTTTATGCTCAAGATACACATGAGTTCGTATAGGAATAAATTCCACAGGTCCCCGTGGAATAGGTTCTAGAAACACAAGTACTACATAGAATCTCAATATAGGTAAGGGGACTAGAGAGATTTGGTTTCCTAGTCACCAAGTATGGTGAATCATTATTGTTGGACAATGATGAAACTCTCTCATACAAGGAAGCAATAGACAACTCAGAAGCTGCAAGATGGCTAGAAGCTATGAATTTTGAGATGGATTCCATGTATTATAACCAAGTGTGGGTTTTGGTCAATGAGATAGTTGATGTAAAGCCTGTTAGATGAAAATGAGTATTCAAGAGAAATTTAGACAAGGAAGTTCAAGTTAGCACCTATAAAGTAAGGCTAGTGGCTAAAGGATTCAGAAACGTCAAGGAATTGACTACGATGAAACCTTCTCACAAGTTTCCATGTTTAAATCCATAAGAATCATACTTACCATAGTATCTTACCATGACTATGATATATGGAAGATGGATGTCAAAACATAATTCCTTAATGGGAACCTTCAGAAATATATCTAGGTGACACAACCAAAAGGTTTTGTGACACCAGGTGAAGCCAAACAGGTTTGAAAGTTGCATAAATCCATTTATGTATAAAAAAAGCATCCAGGTCATGGAACATTCAATTAGATGAAGCTATAAAAGAATATGGTTTCATTGAGAATGAATGTGAGCCATGTGTTTATAAGAGGTTTAATGGGAATGCAGTTGTTAACCTAGTAGTATATGTTGATGAAATATTACTTATTGGAAACTATTTACCAGTCTTAAAGTCAGTTAAGGACTTGTTGAACAAGTGTTTCTCTGTGAAGGACTTAGGCAAAAAAACCTACATTCTAGGGATCAAGATCATTCATGATAGATCCAAGAGGCTTCTTGGACTAAGTCAGGGTACACACATTGACCAGATACTAAAGGGATTTAGTATGGAACAATCCAAGAGGGGATTAGTTCAAATGTCACATGGCCTACATATTTATAAGAAAATGTGTCCTCAGACACAACAGGAGAAAGATAGGATGAGTAAGATCCCATACACTTCAGCTATATGATCCATCTTGTATTCCATGTTATGTACCAGGCTTGATGTTTCTTATGCACTGATCATGGCTGGAAGATATCAAGCAGATCCAAGAGAACAACATTGGAAAAATGTTAAGACTATCCTTAAGTATCTAATAAGAAATAAGGATATGTTCCTATTGTATGGAGGAGATGAGGAGCTTTTCAACAGAGGGTATGTTGATGCTGTTTTTTAGAAAGATCAAAATGATCTGATGTAACGCCCCAACCCCAATTACCTAGAGTCAGTGCATTATTATATATCATTGGAATGATCACAAGAAAGATAAAGTCTTGAAAGACTGATTAGTTTAATAGCCTTGGAATAACTAGATACATTCATAAAGTTTACATTACATCATAAAGTAAAAACTACTACAACAACATATTGTCTTCATATACCCTCATATTATCTCTACAGGTCATTCATAAATTACTTCTTCACATTTTGGGAAAAATAAAACATTTAAAGGGGTGATCTCAGATGCTCAGTAAGGATAATAATATATCGGAAACATTCATAAATAAACATAAACATTTAAGGAAATGTATAGCTAAAACAAAAGCCTTTTAAACTTGAACTTCAACATAATATGGAAAAGATAGAATGAAATAATTCCATTTACTTATTCACATGGATATTCTACTAGTTGAATAATCACATGCAATATCAACAACCACTTTCATAATGATGGAATGCATAATGCCAGACTATCATAACCATGTAGCCAAGGCCTCGTGCCAAGACTACAAATAAGATTTTGTCAAGGACTCATGCCAAGACACTAGTTTGTCTCATGAGACCTACCGATGCATCGAGGAGCTATAGCGGGCTCCACCCGTCACTTATTAAGTCCAATGCATTCCTCATATGAACAGGTTTCAACATAATATAAACATTCGTATTAAAACTAGCATACAAAAGGTCAATACTTTCACCATAAAACATGAATGGTATAAAAATAATATATCCACAATCAAACATATCAAAAAACCTTCAATACAATATGGAAGTTTTTTATCACAATAAATCAACTTTAAATAAGCTTAAAATCTATCAAAGGATGTAGACATAGATGAAATAAAAACTATTTGGGAGAAATATCTCTTTTTTTGAATTCATTTAAAAGCCACATTATTATAAAATAAAACATTTACTTTGAAAATTTTCCTATAATCTTGTAAGGGAAGCTTTGAAGATTTTATAATGGCAGAAAATAGCCGCACCCGCCGTATAAGTTAAAAAAATCATTCTTACCTTAATTCTATCGAAAAGGTTAAAAAAGGACCTTGTTTGGAAAATGATGGAAAGATTACTTTATAAAACTCTTATAAAAAGTAAAAAAAGGGTATAAATGACTTTAACCCATATTCTAGTAAATAGTAAAAAAATGTTTTGAAATACATTTTTAAGAAACATGGATGTGGATGATAAAGAGGTCCCAATAGATAATTACGTATAAACAACCTCAGATAATGAAGAGATTGTGAAATAACCCTTACCTTGTACTTTTCCATGGTTGAGGGTAGGTTAACCTCCTGTATAATGTTGAAATAATTGTTATTAAATTATACAAGAATCATATACATTAATATGATATCATATATGATCTTTTAACATTGATTTGTTAACAATATCTTAGTATTATCGTTGTTTCGGGTGTTAACTTACTCGTTTTCTTTTATATGTTTTGTTATGTAAGCTGTGTTTGTTATGGATAGGTTGTATCTTATTCATATCCAGAATGATATCAAGTCCTTAAACATTATTTTTAATCATTAAATGAGAATTATTCTTGAATGGATATGATGGGGAATGAATCTCATCGCGTTCGTGGAGACGGTAGTTCGTACGTACGTATGAGCGACAATATCATTCTTTTGATATTAAAATAATATATAATTTGATGGTATATCATATATACAGAATGATTATCATGTTATATTTATTATTTACATGAATTACACATCATATTTATACCCATTCAAATAATAATTTATTGAATAACAATTACACCACAACATGGAGACGGTAAGCCGTACATACACACGTATGGTGGCATGTCATTAAAAGGATGGATAGAATACTGAATATGGTTGTACCATATTTATAATAACATCAAAGTATATATAAGATACTATATTTATTATTTTAGAATGGTAATAACAAATAAAGAAGAAGTTGAAGAAGAAAGGAACATGAAAGAGGGTGGTGAAAACATTACCTCTTCTTCGGGTTCTTCCTTTTGATTTGATCAAAAGGGCTCCTTAGGTTGGATTTCTAATCAAACTAAGGCCTATAGGTTGAAGTGAGGGAATTTTAGAGAGTATTTGGGTAGGGTTTGGCCGAGCCAAAAGGCTTTGAATGTGTGAACTAGTGATAAGGGGGAGTTCCCTTTTATAAGAGGGGTGAGGGGCACCTTTGGAAAAGCTAGAAATATTATTTTATAATAAATTCATATTTGGTTTTTAATGGCTCCAAAGTGGATTATTTAAAGTTTAAGGTAGGGATGGGTCTAAAACCACTCAACCAATAGGTTTTATACAGGTTTGGTTCACTAAATTAACCTTATCTTTTAGTTTTAACTCTTAGTTAATTAGTTTGACATTTACCATGTCACTTTTTATTTTTATATTATATAGTTAATAAACATACTATATACATCCAAGATACCCCCAAGTGGTCCATTAATGATACACCTATCATGATACAAGTCCTTTGGCTGAACCTTATATTTTTAGGAATATAATATAAATTAATAACATAATATTTATTTTAAAAACTATTTTATGTCAATTTTGACACTATTGGGTATTTTGTCTTTGATAATTTCATAACACCATTATTAATTAAAAAAAATTTATATAACCAATCATAATATGTCATATTAACCTATAAAATTTGTGGAATTCACAAAAAGTCTCAAATTACATTTATTTTGATATTTATAATATCAATTATTTTAATATTTCATTAATTATGTAATTAATGCATCACCATTGTGTCATAAATAAATTAAATTATTTAATGTCTAAAAATTATAAATAAAATACCATTATGTAGGAAATCTTTTTAGCTTTCTAATTAATATTTACAATCGAATTTATCTTATGTATAACCCTATGTTAAAAATGTTTTAGTTATTTAACTTTGATTTTAACTCTTTTAACTCTTCTTTGAATTAAATAATAATTAATGTCCTAATCTAATACAAGTGGAAATAAATGATAATATTTTATTCCTAAGGTTGTTTTTAATTAAAATTTAGTAATTTTCACTATTCATCAAAATATAAATGTTATCCGAAAAGTTCCAAAATTTTACCCTAGGCTAATTTTGATATTCCAAATCCAAAAATGAAGTCAATTTTGAGAGATAAAATTTATAAAATTTCAAAAAGTGGGAATTACTATTCATAACGGCTAGTTTTATTGGTTGTGGTGTGTGTGTTAGAACTCGAAGTTGCGTACAACACACGCTACTGTATTATTCAAAGGGAAGCATACCGTGGAAGCTTGGGGTGTTACATTCTCCCCTCCTTCAAATAATTTCATCCTCGAAATTTCTAGAATACTACCGCATGAAAAGAATCATGTGGTTCTTCATCATAAGTTCCTCGTGTTCCCACATTGCCTCTTCCATCTTATGGTTTCTCCAAAAAAAACTTTTACCAGACGAGTCGTCCGGTTTCTCAGTACTTGTTCTCTCGTATCAAGAATCCTAATAGAATATTCGCAATAAGACAGATCGAGTTCCAGTTCTAATTCCTCATAGGTGATTACATGCGTTGGGTCAGGCATGTATTTACTCAACAGTGATATGTTGAACACATCGTGAAATTTGAAGAGACTTGGCGGCATTTCCAAACGGTAAGCTACAACCCCAATTCTTTCTAGAATTTCAAAAGGTTCGATGTACCTAGGACTCAATTTACCCTTCTTACCGAAACTTATAACTCCCTTCCATGGAGATACCTTCAAGAAAACATGATCTCCTACCTGAAATTCCAAATCCTTCCTTCAGTTATCGGCATAGCTCTTATGCCTACTTTGAGATGCTTTGATGTGGTTTTGGATTACCTTCACCTTTTCCATAGTTTCCTCCACCAGTTCTGGGCCTACAAGTTTTCTTTCACCAACGTCATCCCAACAGGTTGGTGTGCGAAATCTATTTCCGTATAATGCTTTATATGGTGCCATCCGAATACTTGAATGGAAGCTATTATTATAGGAAAATTCCACCAGAGGTAAATATTGATCCCACATACCCTGAAAGTCAAGTGAACATGATCTCAACATGTCTTCTAAGGTTTGAATAGTCTGTTATGATTGTAAATCTATTTGAGGGTGGTAGGCAGTGCTCAAATGAAGTTCAGTATCCAGGGATTTCTGAAGACTCTTCCAGAATCTTGAAGTAAAACAGGGATCATGATCAGAAACAATCGATAGGGGTACTCCATGAAGTCTCACCACTTCATTAATATATAGCCTTTCTATACGTTCAAGTGGTAAATCTTCCCTTATATCAAGAAAATGTGATGACTTGGTAAGACGATCAACAATAACCCATATTACATCGTTCCTTCTAGGATTCTTTGGTAGTCCCATGACATAGTCCATTGCAATATTGTCCCATTTCCACTCTGGTATGGGAAGAGGTTTCATGACTACTCCAGGATGTTGCCTTCCAGCTTTCACTTGTTGAAAAACCATACATCTTGACACAAAATCAGCAATCTCCCTCTTCATGTTGTCCCACAAAAAATGTTCCTTCATGTCTCTATACATTTTGGTGCTCCCAGGGTGTATAGAGAAATTGGAACTATGATCATCGTCTAACAATTCCCTTTTTAGATTAGGTATATTGGGAACACAAAGTATCTTCCCAAATTTCAAAATTCCATATTCATACCCAAATTCATTCAATTTCCCATCATTCACAGCGTTAATCTTATTTTGAAACTCTTCATCACCGGTCTGAGAACTCTTTATCCTTTCTAGTAAAGATGGTTTGGCAACCATTGGAAAAAGTATTGATGTTTCACCTTCCATGGTAATTCTCATATCCATCTTCACTAGATCCATGAAAATAGGATCCCTTTCAATTCTCATCATGTTCAAAACTCCATGATCTTTTTTTTCTCAAAGCATATTCCACCTTATTTTCCTTCCCCGGGTGGTAGTGTATCATGCAATCATAATCCTTGAGTAGTTCAAGCCATCTCTTTTGCCTCATGTTGAGTTCTTTTTTTGATAAAATATACTTCAAACTCTTGTGATCAGTATAAATCTCAAAATTTTCACCATAGAGGTAGTGGCTACTTATCTTCAAAGAAAAGATCACAGCTTCTAACTCGAGATCACAAGTAGGATAGTTTTGCTCATGAATTTTCAACTATCGTGATGCATAGGCAATAACCCTATCATTCTGCATAAGGACACAACCAAGTCCTTTCTTCGATGCATCACTATAAATAACGAACCCATCATTCCCCAATGGTAGAGTCTATATAGGATCATTGACTAATCTTCTCTTCAGTTCTTCGAAACATTATTCACACTCTTTTGTCCAAACATATTTAACCCCTTTACATGTGAGCTTTGTTAATGGGTTATCCAACCGGGCAAAATTCTGGACTAAACGTTGAAAATAACCTGCTAAACCAATAAAACTGCGTACCTCAGTTATACTTGTAGGCACTGGCCATTATTGGATTTCCTTGGTCTTAGAAGGATCAACAGAGATTCCATATCTAGAGACAATATGGCCAAGAAAAGAAATCTCCTGAAGCCAAAATTCACACTTGCTAAACTTCCCATATAATTCATGTCTTCTCCGAGTCTTCAGAATAATGCGCAAGTGATTTTAATGATCTTCGTAGATTTTGGAGTATACCAAGATATAATCAATAAATACCACCACAAATTCATCTAGATATTCATTGAAAACTCTATTCATTAGATCCATGAATATAGAGGGCGCATTAGTTATCCCAAAAAGCATTATCATAAACTCGTAATGCTCGTACCTTGTTTGAAATGCTGTCTTCAGAATGTCTTCCTTCTTCACACAAAACTGATGGTATCCAGATCGAAGGTCAATCTTTGAAAAGTATTGAGCTCCATGCAGTTGGTCAAATAAATCATCAATGCGAGGTAGGGGATACTTGTTCTTTATTGGTATAGCGTTGATCTCCCTTTAGTCGATACATAACCTCATAGATCCATCTTTCTTTTTAACAAAAAGAACAGGGGCTCCCCATGGAGAAATACTAGGGTGAATAAATCCCTTATTACTCAATTCCTCTAGTTGTTTGTTTAGTTCAACTAATTCTATAGTGGCCATTCTATAAAGGGTCTTCGGTATAGGCCTTGATCCAGGAATTAAATCAATGGAAAACTCAACTTCTCGTTCTGGACGATGTCTAGGTAAATCTTCTGGAAACACATCTACATATTCTTTCACAATAGGTACATCCTCTATTTGAACATTCATTTCCTCACCCACAGTCATTTAATTCACTTCCTCCCTAATAATTGAATTTAGTTGAGCTATTGGGGGTGGATCTAAATAAGAATTAGGTGGTGATGATTCTTCTCTAAAGATAAGGTGTTCCTTATCATCATCATCAAAAATCGTAACCTCCTTCTTCTTACAATAAATCTTCATATCATGGTCTGAAATCCAATCCATATTGAGGATTATATCAAACTCAATCATAGGTATGACGATGAGATCAGTGGATAAAGAACATTTATGTGCTCTAATGGGGACTGATTCAAAAAATGTTTTTGCAATGATACTTCCCTTATGAGTTTTAACTGACAAATCCCTTTTTAAATCAAATTGGAAATATATAATTTTCATATCAAACTCAGAAGATATGAAACAATGCAATGATCCATAATCAAATAATTCATTTTCCAAACTTGAGGAAACCATTAAAGTACCTGCCACCACGTCTTTCGGAGCTTCTACCTCAACAGTAGTGATAGAATAAGATTGGCCTTGATCCCTTGGCCTTTTCTGAGGTAAGTTCCCCTGACGCATAAGAAATTCATTTGCATAATGTCCCATATCCTTGCAATTGTATCATTGGACATCGGTAAATTCCTTCTTCCCCTTGCAATCATGATATTGGTGGCCTTTTTCACCACACTTGTAACAGACTCCCATTCCTTTTAAGCAAGTACCAAGGTGTTTCTTCCCACATTTACCACAGGATTGATATTCAACCTTTTCCTTCTTCCCCTTATTTCCATTCCTAGATTGATAAGAAGATCTCTTCTTCTCTTGCTTTTCTTTAAAGTCATAAGACTTAGAGAATTCATTTTCTGTCTTGATAGCACATGAGAGAATGTCTTCGTACGATGAGAAGGATTGCGAGACTAATGCTCGACGGAGAAACGGTTTTAACCCATAAAAGAAACGATCAATCTTACTTCTTGGGTTACGTATATAATCTCCATCATACCTTTCTAACCTTGTAAAGTTAGCCTAATACTTTGCGACATTCTCATCCTCCTTTTGTCTCAGACTCAGAAATTGTCTTTCCATATCTGCTTGATGGTCACGAGGAAAGTATTTTTCTAAAAACAGATCTTTGAACTCCCTCCATTCCATATTTTATACTTCATAATCTTACTCCATGTTTTGAATCAATGACCACCATTGATCAACATCTCCAGTGAGGTGGTAAACTGCCATGATAACTTTTTCCCTTTCAATACTCCCCAAAGCCTGAAATATTTTCTCTAGGGAATTTATCCATTGCTCAGCTACTAAGGGAATTGTACTCCCATTAAACAATGGTGGTTGTTGCCTCATGAAGATATCTAACATTGATCCTCCACGCTGCGGATCAGGGTGCTCCATACGGGTAAGGTTATTATTCATAACCTGAGTGAGTTGTCCCAGTATGGTGATTAGTTGATTAGCACCAGTTGCATCACCAGCTCCACTATAATTATCTTGAGTAAGAGGAAAATCCCTACATGGAGTGCGTGCATTGATAAAATTTCCATTTCTTCCACTAGGTGCCCTTTCTAAACAATGGCATAAACTATATTAGTTTATGAATCAAAATACATAATTCCATACTTGTAAAACACTTGATATAAATTGAACTATTTATGGATATAATCCATAATCATAAAAATGTTTTCTTTGAGAATGTATATACTCATAAACCCTTCATAATGGTTTTTAAAGAAATTGAGAATTATCCTAAGAATATCCCCCGGGAGTGTCATAACCAAGAGTGCAGTAAGGCCCGTTGTCGTGCACCAGTTCCCGTTCGACTCTAGCTCAAAGCGGTGTTTTCGGGTTTTACCCCTAGGTATATCTGTGCCAGAGCCACCTCTACCTGCTCGTATCCAGACAGGGATGTATTTCATGGAAAACTCAAAAAATTTCTACAATACCAAAATTCTAGGAAGTTCTTCTATACTAATCCTCAAAGTCCATCTTAGGTCTATGTGCTCTAATCAGTGTTTACCTAAATCTAGCTTCCAAGGTTTGTACTAAAATTCATCTGATACCAAATGTAATTCCCTGACCCCAGTTACCTAGAGTCGGTGCATTATTACATATCATTATCATGATCACAAGAGAGATCAAGTCTCGACAGACCGATTAGTTTAGTAGCCTTGGAATAACTAGATACATTCATAAAGTTTACATTACATCATAAAGTGAAAACTAATACAACAACATATTTTCTTAATATACCCTCATATTATCCCTGCAGGTCATTCATAAATTACTTCTTCACATCCTAGGAAAAATAAAACATTGAAAGGGGTGAGCTCAGATGCTCAGTAAGGATAACAATATAGAGGAAACATTCACAAATAAACATAAACATTTAAGGCAATGTATAACTAAAACAAAAAGCCTTTTAAACTTGAACTTCAGCATAATATGGAAAAGATAGAATGAAATAATTCCATTTACTTATTCACATGGATATTCTACTAGTCGAATAATCACATGCAATATCAATAACCACTTTCATAATGATGGAATGCATAATTCCAGACTATCATAACCACGTAGACAAGGTCTTGTGCCAAGACTACAAATAATATTTTGTCAAGGCCTCGTGCCAAGACACTAGTTTGTCTCATGAGACCTACCGATGCATCAAGGAGCTATCGCGGGCTCCACCCACCACTTATTAAGTCCAATGCATTCCTCATATAAACAGGTTTCAACATAACATAAACATTCGTATTAAAACTAGCATACGAAATGTCAATACTTTCACCATAAACCATGAATGGTATAAAAATAACACATCCACAGTCAAACATATCACAAAACCTTCAATACAATATAGAAGTTTTGTATCATAATAAATCAACTTCAAATAATATTAAAATCCATCAAATGATGTTGACATAGATGAAATAAAAACTATTTGATAAAAATATCTATTTTTTTGAATTAATTTAAAAGCCACGTTATTATAAAATAAAACATTTGCTTTGAAAATTTTCCTATAATCTTGTAATGTAAGCTTCAAAGATTTTATAACGGTGGAAAATAGCCTCACCCTCCGTATAAGTTAAAAAAACATTCTTACCTTAATTCCGTCGAAAAGGTTAAAAAAGGACCTTGTTTGGAAAACGACAGAAAGATTCCTTTATAAACCTCTTATAAAAATTCAAACAAGGGTATAAATGAATTTAACTGATATTCTAGTAAATAGTAAAAAAAAATTGAAATACATTTTTAAGAAACATGGATGTGGGTGATAAAGAGGTCCCAGTAGATAATTACGTATAAACAACCTTGGATAATGAAGAGATTGTGAAATAACCCTTACCCTGTTCTTTTCCTTGGTTGAGGGTAGGTTAACCTCCTGTATAATGGTGAAATAATTGTTATTAAATTATACAAGAATCATATACATTAATATGATATCATATATGATCTTTTAACATTGATTTGTTAATAATATCTTAGTATTATCGTTGTTTCGGGTGTTAACTTACTCGTTTTCTTTTTTATGTTTTGTTACGTAATCTGTGTTTGTTATGGATATGTTGTATCTTATTCATATCCAGAATGATATCATGTCCTTAAACATTATTTTTAATCATTAAATGAGAATTATTTTTGAATGGATACGATTGGGAATGAATCTCATCGTGGGGATGGGTCGAAAACCACTCAACCAATAGGTTTTAGACAGGTTTGGGTCACTAAATTAACCTTATCTTTTAGTTTTAACTCTTAGTTAATTAGTTTGACATTTACCATGTCACTTTGTATTTTTATGTTATATAGTTAATAAAATTACTATATACATCTAAGAGACCCCCAAGTGGTCCATTAATGATACACCTATCATTACACAAGTCCTTTGGCCGAACCTTAGATTTTTAGGAATAGAATATAAATTAATGATACAATATTTGTTTTAAAAACTCTTTTATGTCAATTTTGACACTATTGGGTATTTTGTCTTTGATAACTTCATAACAGCGTTATTACTTCGAAAACAATTTATATAACCAATCATAATATGTCATATTAACCTAGAAAATTAGTGGAATTCATAAAAAGTCTCAAATTACATTTATTTTGATATTTATAATATCAATTATTTTAATATTTCATTAATTAGGTAATTACTGCATCACCATTGTGTCATAAATAAATTAAATTATTTAATGTATAAAAATTATAAATAAAAGACCATTATGTAGGAAATCTTTTTATCTTTTTAATTAATATTTACAATCGAATTTATCTTATGTATAACCCTATGTTAAAAATGTTTTAGTTATTAAACTTTGATTTTAACTCTTTTAACTCTTCTTTGAATTAAATAATAATTAATTTCCTAATCTAATCCAAGTGGACCTAAATGATAATATTTTATTCCTAAGGTTGTTTTTAATTAAAATTTAGTAATTTTCACTATTCATCAAAATATAAATGTTATCCAAAAAGTTCCAAAATTTTACCCGAGGCTAATTTCGATATTTCAAATACAAAAATGAAGTCAATTTTGAGAGATAAAATTTATGAAATTTCAAAAAGTGGGTATTACTATTCATAACGACTAGTTTGATTGGTTGTGGTGTGTGTGTTAGAACTCAAAGTTGCGTACAACACACGCTACTATATTATTCAAAGGGAAGTGTACTGTGGAATCTTGGGGTGTTACATCTGAAGTCGCAATTAGGATTTTTTTCCATCTCAACGAAGGATCTGTGAGTTGGAATAGTTCAAAGAAGATAGTTTTCACTGATTCTACAATAGAGTCTAAATATATAGAGGCTTTTGATGAAGCCAAGGAAGCTATCTGGATTCAGAACTTTGTCTAAGAGATTGATGTGGTGACTAGTAGTAGAGACCCTGTCACATTGTATTGTGATAATATTATAGCGGTGGATCTTGGAAAATAACCAAGGATACATAAACAGATAAAGAAATTTCTCCAGAAGTATCACCTCTTGAGGGATTTCTATCAAAGGGATGAAGTTTCAATTACCAGAGTTTCCATCGAATAGAAAGTGGAAAACCCCAGGACTAAAGGCCTATCTAAGTAGAAGCATGAATACCATGTGAGAGTTAGTGGGTTAAAGGTTGTTAGTAGTTGTATCTAGTCCAAGTGGGAGTATGTTGGAGCTGGTGGCTTATAACCAACTAATTTTTACATTATTAATTAATAAATACCTTATCACATCTTGATTGTTCTTATGCATGACAATGCATGTGATAATGTCTTAAGGATAGTTGTTTCACTAATGGGTCATAGATAATCCATGATATGATGATAACCTAGAAGTCTTATAACTCTATTCTTGAATATATGTTCTAATTCCAGATGATGTTATTTGAGGGACCCAAATAATACAGGCCATTAGGGGCGAGGAATCATAAAACTTTGAGGCACCTTCTCATGGTGTGTGACCTTGGTAATATCCAAGAGAATATTATGAGAATGAGACCCTCTAGTAGGAAATCCACATTTCATAGTGTCACTAGATGTTCCTGTCTGCGGATGTGTGTTTTGGCTCTTAGACTTTAAGATTATTATTAATGGGTATTAGAACTCGCACCCTTAGATGTATTGATGGAAACTGTAAGGACACACTATTCGCTGTGAGGTAGGATATGTTGGGTGTTTCATGATTAATGTTGCATTAATAGAAAATGCGAGAAAGAATTTTTCCCTTATGTTCTATAACAGGAGTAGATATCTCAGGCCCTTTGATGGAATTGATATAGCCCAAAAAAATCCATGGCCATGGTGAGAAATTGGAAAGTTCAATTCCAGGAATTCAAAGTAAGAATAATCGAGCACATGGGTTGATGGAACTATCATACAACCTGCTTTATTAGAGATATTGTGACAAAGGGATTACATTACATGGTAAGAATTCGTATGATGTGATAGGTCATTACGGAGTTAACTTCTTTCTATATGGGTGCCTTGGCGTGTTTCAAGATGCTAACCATGGAATTTTGGCAGGCTCCGCCTAATTCCCCTGAGAAAGAGGCTTAGAGGGTCACACACTTAGTGTTTCTAAGTATCTTAGTTAAATATTCATTTAACAAGATTGAATAAAGATTATTCCTGATTGTGGTTTAATAATTATTCAAGGATGCCTGATCACATTTATTTCAAAACTAGTTATTCAAGAGAATATATTTTGGGTGAAATAATATATCCATTAGTGTATAATGCAGTGATATTTATTGAATAAATAAATAGTCATTATTCAAGGTCTAATGAATGTGGTGGAGGAAATAAAAAAAATAGAAAAACAAAAGTACACGTTGTGTATATTAATATACATGTGATGTAGTTGTTTTGGGGATTTATGAGAAATAATATAATTTATTTAATTAAATAATATTAGGTGTAATTTTCTAGGCACGTGTAAAGTAATAATAATAGTCAACTATTATTATTAGACATGGGGTCTTACTAATAATTAAATGAAATGAATAAATACTTTTGGGTAATTAATTCATTTTATTATTCTAAGCAATTAAAATCCCAATAATATTATTCTAATTAAACAATCCATTCATTATGGTTGTGTACAATGGATATAGATAAATATCTCAAGAAAAGAGATAATTCTTTTCCTGTAAGAATGCTCTCAAGTTACAAGAGAGATCCACCTCCACAAAATTAGGGAGAGTGCTTTGAAAGCAGCTCTCAAGGAGATCGAAGGAGGACATCGCGAGCGAAGTATCTTCTACGCTAGCAACCAGAGATCCCTTCAGTGAAATCTAGAGATATGTGGAGAGCATGTGGATCACCACTAGAGAAATCATTCCCTTTGATTCTATGACGCAATAAAAGATCACATTGGATCATGGCCGAAAACATCAATGAAGAGATAATTCCATCAACGTAATTCTTATATTTTAATTAAATTAATTATAACTATTATATAATGATCATATATATGGTTCTGGGACTCCCCTATTTTATTTAATTCTTTTTTACATTCTAAAGATCTAATGTTTTATCATCATGATAGATCTCAGATTTACCATTTTTAATGAAGAAATTAAAATTGGGTACATTAAAACACGCGCTTCCGTTGTGCCCGGAACCTACACAAAGAACGCATGGGAAAAAGGGGGAATAAATCAAATGGGAAAAACTCAAGGAATAAACCTCAACCATTTTTCATTCCGGTATTGATCCATTCTATAATAATGATCATGAGGCTAAACAACATAAATAATATTCATTCGCAAATCATGCCTGCGATCAACCCATCCCGCAAGAACAATCAAACCGTGGGTCAAAATGTTCATGGGTTAATCCATGTTTGTCATTAATTCTAAGAATGAGGACATGGAATTGAAATAAAATGACCTACCTAGGGTTCAGATTGTTCGATATCGAATATTATTTGCTGATGGAGATACATAGAGAATGATCATGATCCACCATCTCGATGTCCTCTGTCAAGAGGTTTCTCTAAGAATTTCCTCCAGAGCTTCTAGGGATTTCTATAGGGTTATAAATTATAACCATGGATCCCTGATAAGTTGTTTATTAAAATGAAACGTTTCACTTCATCTCCGTAGCATCAAAATAAAACAAATTATTAATTTATTTTATTATTTAAATGTTGAAAAATTAAAATTCATGGTTGACCCGTTCCAGTTGATGTTAGGTCTCTCCTAATGTAAAGTCGCTGCTTTAAACACAGTAGTGACCTTGGATTTTTGATTTGGGAATATGTTTAGAAGTTATTCCACCTTTTCCATAAAAACACTCATGTGCGCTTTGTAAATATATTTAATATATTTCAAAAATTTATTTCAGGATCAACGGGCCTCATAATTGCACAGCTTCTCAGAAAATGGTCTCAAATTAATCCAATATAATATTTTTTTAAAAATAATACATGGAAAAAAAATCGAGGACATTACATTCTCCCCACCTTAGGGATTTACATCCTCTAAAATCCAAAACAAAGGATATAGAAAAAGATATAGGTATTGCACAAGAATATGAGCCTCCCCCTCCCATGTACTATCTTGGAGGTTCTTGTGCTGCCACCAGACACACACTGAAGGAATTTCTCACCCAAAAAGGATCCTCTCTTACTAATCCTTGATCTTCACCAGGTACTCAGCAAAAGTTACTAAATCGTTAATGTCCATCTCACCCCAGTCGATGAATTGCGATGGGGCATGCACATACCTCCTCAATTGCAACATGTGGAAGACATCATATACCTGGTCCAATTAATGAATTTGAGATAAGAGATATTCCACCTCACTAACTCTAGGTAGTATTTGAAAATGGCCAAAAAACCTCATAGATAACTTGCCACCCTAGAAAAATATCCATAACCCTCATCGAGGTGAGACCTATAAGAATACATGGTCTCCTTCTTTAAAATACAATGGTCTCCACCATCTGTTAGTATAAGATTTATGGTGGCTCTCTGCAGTCCCCATACACTCCTATATGATCTTCACCTCACACTAACTATGAGCCCACAAGTGTTGTCTCTCATGGGTTAGGCCAATAGAGTGGTGACCTGTAGGATCACCCATAAAGATCCTAGAATATTTCCACACCATTGGTTGAGTGGTAGATGTTGTTGTAAGAAAACTCCACCAATGCTAGGTTGTCCTCCCAAATACAATGAATTCCAAGATTCAATCCCTTAGCATGTCCTCCAGAACCTGAATGGTCCTCTATATCTAGCCATCCATCTAGGGATGAAACACTATGCTCAAGAATAATTGAGTCCCAAACACTTCCTTTAATCCCTTCCACAACAGGGATGTAAAACAATCATGATGATCAGAAATTATCATCTATGGGACTCTGTGGAGTCGAACTATCTCTTCAACATATAGGATCTCTTCTAAACTTTACTCCTAAATAGCTTAGAAGTGGGACAACTTGGTGATTCAGTCAATTATCACCCATATATAATTGTGCACCCTAAATGTACATAGTAAAAACATAACAAAGACTATAAATATCACATCACAATTCCATTTTGATACTTCAGGGGGTTGAGTCAAACCCATTGGAACCTGTTGCTCAACCTTTACCTGCTGACATGTAAGACATCAATAAACAAACTCTGCCACCATCATCTTCATCCCTATCCCCCCAAACTAACGTCAAAGGTCCTGGTATATCTTCAACACACTAGGGTGTACCGCCAAAGGGGATGTATGAAAATCCATCAGAAAATCCTCCCGAAATTCCACTAGTACGACTATGCATTGTCTGAAAAGGACAACATACTCCTCACCTTGTGAATATCTATCAGGTGTATGCCCTGTGGACATCTGAGCATGTAGGGTTTTGTAGTCGGTATCCCCAAGATGTGCTTCCATGAATCGTTGTAAGAGTGCAGGGGTGAAAATCATCAAATGGAGGTAAGCTAATCTATCTTCATCCACAAAGGATAATTATAACGAGACAAATCACTTTGATGCCTCAACTCAGAAATTGTGAAATAGATCTTCTTTTGAGAGAATCTTCCACCATGTTCCCCTTCCCAGGAGTATAGAAAATATCAAAGTAATAGTACTGGAGGAACTCTAGGAATCTCCTCTATCTCAAATTAAGATCCTTCTAATGGAAGATATAATTGAGACTCTTGTGTTCGAAGTAGATGATAAAACACTCACCCCTCATGTAGTGTTGCCACATCTTCAATGAGAAGACTACAACTGCTAACTCAAGATCATGGGTTGTGTAGTTCTACTCATATGGTCTCAACTGAAAAGAACCATGGGAAATCACTGCTTTCCTATGCATTAGGAAAAAACCAAATCCGGTCCCTGATGCATCACAAAATACTATGTACTCAACACCCTCCTATGGAAATTTGAAGATTGCAGCACTCGTCAAACTCTGCACCAACTGCCGAAAAGCCTGCTGGCACTTCTCTATCCTTATGTAAGGATACCCCTTTCAGGTCAAAGATGTCATAGGTTATAATATCCTAAATAAAAATGGAATGAATCTCTTGTAATATCACGCCATCCCAAGGAAGCTCCATACCTCCTTCATTCTCCTAGGTGGATCCCATGCTAAGACTGCCTTGACCTTGGATGGGTCCACTTCTGCACCATCTTCGATGATAACATGTCCTGGAAAGTGGACCAGTTGAATCTAGAACTTTAACTTCAAGAGTTTCCCACAAATATGGTGCTCTCAGAATATGTCCAAAACCATCTGTAGGGGTGTCGCGTGCTTATCCTTGGATGTCGAGTACACAAGGATATCATCGATGAAGACTACCACAAACTTGTCTGAGTAATACTAAAAAATCTAGTTCATGAATCCCATGAAAACTACAAGGGGGTTCATCATGACAAGGGGAATCACCAAGTACTCATAATGACTGAAACTCCATCTGAAATACATCTTCAGTATATCCTCTTACCATACTCGCAACTGGTGATAACCTTATCGAAGGTCAACCTTTGAGAACCATAGTGCCCCTCTCAACTGATCAAAGAGGATATCACTCCTTGGTAGTGGATACTTAATATGCACGGTCACATGGTTCAAGAACTAGTAATCTAAACAAAACCTCAAGCTCCAATATTCCTTCTTGGCAAACAAAACTAGGGCCACCCAGTATAAAACACTAGGCCTCCTAAAGCCCTTCCTATGAGAATCCTCCAACTGCACCCTCAGCTCGTGAAGATTTGTGGGATCCATGTGATATTCTAGTGAGGATATCAGTTTTTTCCAGGGTGTAAGTCGATGAATAAGTCGATCTTCCTATGGGAAGATAACCCTGGAACATCTTTTGGAAGGAAATCCTCATACTCCTCCACTACTACAGGGAACTGAAAGCTCATAACAGTTGCTGCTATGAGGGTAAGTCTAGCCAACTCATGAGTGATTGGATTCAACCTACTAAGCATGAAACCATCCTATGCTACCTAGGTTTTCCATTTCCAACAAAGGAAAATCTCATCCCATTATTACGGACAAACTACACATTGTGACTGAAATAGTCAATCTGGTCATGGACCGAAGATAGCCAATCCATACCAAGAATGGATTAATAAGGAATCGACACTGCCACCAAGAGGTTCCAACTGAAACTCTCACCTCCAAGGGTCATTCCACACTATCGGCACAATTGTTTGATCATCAAGTCGCCTCCTGTAGGTTTATCCAAGTGTAAGGGTCAAGTAAATGATTCTACCAGAATTTCAAGGTCTCGTACAAGGTAAGTAGAAAGAAATGAATGACTGGAAACTGTGTCTTTAAGTATGGTAGCTAAGGTATAAAATACATAGATTGTACATTATATCATCCATGGAGTCCCTATGTCATATGCCTTGACTGTATGTAGCTATACCCACCCCTGTCCTACAGCTCCATGAGCCTGTTGTAGACCTCTTGGGTGTAGTGGTGGTAGTATGTCAAAACATCTACCACCTCCTTTAGATTTCCATGATCCTCTTCCATTTCCTCTACCATTTGGATCTTCCTGATCCACTCGCTGTCTCTTCCTTAGTGGTCCATCCATTATCCACCTGTCAATAGCTCGATGGGTTGGGCAATCTCTAGTGAGATGTACCCTACCATCGTATGTGTAGCATCACTCCAACCTAGGTTGACTAGATCCATCATGAGAGACCTGAACCACAGATCCCCTATCATGGGACCTCTTGTAATGTCTCCCACATCTAGATCACTATGTCTGATGTCGGCTCCCCACTACTGAGGTATCTGCACCTGTCTTCTTAATGCTGACTATCACTGGATGCATCTGCTCATCCAAGAAGCTCTTGATCATGAAATCTTGATTGAGAACTCTATTATAAGTTTTAATGAATAGAGGTATAAAAATGGATCAGATTTTCTGATGTAGACCTCTCTCGAAGTTCCTATCCCTAAAGTACTGATCCCTAACCATATCTATTGAGTAAATAGAGAAGTTGGTGAATATTGATGAATAGTCATCCACCTTCAAGATACCCTGCTAGAGCTGATGAAGCTCAAGTATATGCACTTCTCTTAGCATAACTAGAGAGAACACCTCTCTAAAGAGACACTCGAACTTTTTGCATGAAAGAGTCTCCTCCTCATGATTCTACGTGGTCAAACTCAACCATCACCCTACCGAACCCTAAAGAAGTCTCACTACTAGGATCACCATCTGGTTTGCTGGTGTGCTCACGAGATAGAAAACTCAGGTAACCACCTCAAGTTAGTCCTCATCCACCTAAAAACTAGTTTCGAATTAGAACATGAGGGTTATCTATCTCTAAAACTCAAGGAGTTCACTCAACCTTCGATCTTCATCTGCTGGTACTGTATGTACCACATAATGCTCCATTGGTGGTGGTATAGCTAGTGCACCACCTGGAGGAAATATATTGGAAACTGGTCCTTGTAAAAATCCTCATCACCAAGGGGGTCATCCTCTTGATCAAGTTGATGAATCCTAGATAGTATACATCTTGGAGGAATCCTATTAAAAACAAGATGTACCACAGTCAATGAGTATATCTGGAGAGCTGACTCAAGAAGGAAATGGAAACACAACCCATTACTATATGATTCATGTACCATTATTTTCCCTAAAACTAGTGTTCTCATGTACCGAGTCGAAAAGTAGGTTATCAGATTCCTAGTGTATAGATACATCATCCACTCATACCAACACTGAAGTCCCTGGCCTGAAATCTAAACTAAAAACACTTAACATTGTTGCTCCAAACTAGTCTCACAGACTCCTGGTCATAAGGTATAACCGACCACCTCTGATACCACTCTGTTATGACTCATCCCAATGGGCCCCATTCCATGACTCTCCAATACCATCTCCAATTGGCCAGGGGTTGGTGATGAGTACTGAGTAGGAATATCACTAACATGGGAGGAATTTCCTAAACACCGATACAAACACACACACCTCCAAGCCCACAAATGCTGAAATGTAAAAACCACTAAGGAACAAAAAGCATGCATACCATTAAACCCAACCAACATAGTATGATAAGAAATTAAAGTTAAGTAAAGTAAACTAGGGCAGAATACATGCCCACCAAAAAGAAGAGTTTGAAAACTAAAAATTACAACCTATAAACAAAATGGTACTGAGACTACTACTCAAATATGTATGAACACCTCGGCCTATCTGAACTCACAAAGATCTATCTATTTATGGTCTGCCTTGTATTCCATCAAATTTTGATCGTCTGCACAAGACATGACACGTTCGGGCAAAGCCTGTGCATGGGTGAGTATAATAATACTCAGTAGGACACCCTGAAACCACAAATCAATACACAAATTAAATGTACATTCATTCTACATAGTATATGTCAATAGTATATATAACAAGAACATATCTAGATATACTCAAACCCATACCTATATTCTAGAGGTAAGTCACAAAAACTGTATACCAACACTAGAGATTCAGTTTGAAGATTCCATGAAGCACTCATTTGAGAGAACATATTCATGATTCTGATAGCACTGATGACGTCCATCCGAGAGGTGGTTCTCATAGGTAAACATCATGAGAGAGATACATTGATAGATTTTAAGAGAGATAGAATACAATTTCTCCAGGATAAAACACTCCATATGTGGAGAAGATCATGATACACATATGAGGATCATTTCCAAGTCCATGGGGTGATACCACGACTCATCCAGATTCACTTGCTAAGTATAGGATCAAAATCTTGTAGGATTTTTCATGCTGATACCAAGACTCTACTTAGTGAATAATAATGGATATAAGTTCCTTCTCTGAGCCTCTTGGAGGGGATTCATGATTATATCCAGTAAAATCTTGTTGAAGGTACCATACTCCTGTGAATAGAAAACGATACCAACTATCCTTTAGAGGAATGAGAAAGGGTACCAACCCTAAAGAAATTTTTTTGAGATAGGATGGATAGGGGATTCAAGCCACGTAGGAATGGGTACATGGCATGTAGTAGGGTCACATTCTGTGTCCCTTGACCCTAGGTATTGTTAGTGTTCAGCAGACCGTGTCATCAGAACATGTCATGTAGAAGAGGTATTCATAGTGTGTAGAAAGGATCACACATCGTGTCCTACTATCCCGGGTCCATCAATGTACTCTGGTCATGTTCCAGTACACAGTGTCAACCCGTTTTTGCCTGCCCATGTATCGGTACACATGGTAACCCCTGTATCCGGTCTGGGTATGTCCGTGTGGTGAGGTATACACTGTGTAGGCAAGCCGTGTACTCCACCCCGTGTCCATTTAACTACCAAGACACATGTCGATTCTTGAGGAAGGGACCACATGCCGTGTGAAAGGGGTTACACATCATGTAAAACTTTTTTGCATCCCAAAACCCTAGCCACTGCTAAGTGGTGGCCACACACTGTGTATTCTGGACTACAAGCTGTGTTCTGTGGAATTTTCCACAAACCCTGGTTCATGCTCCATCATCTGCTTCATTTCTCTAACCATTATTTCCAGCCATGATTGGTTGGGAAACTTGAGATCTGGGGTCGTCTAGTCTCTCCATCACTAAATCAGTTATATTTAAGCCTTGAATCAACTCAGAAAACAAGATTGTAGTCATTATTTGTTTTAGAAAAATTACTAGAAATCGACACCCACCATCATTCGATCCACTTCTGTAACCATCGTCACACTTATGTCGAGTCATATCGATGCCAGATCTTTAATCTTGGATCGTTGCACCACAAATAGAAGGTGGAACGATCATCTGTTCATATTCCTTTATGAACAAAGAACACGTGGGAAAAGGAGGAATAAATCACATAGAATAAACCCAAGGACAAACCTCAATCATTTTTATTTCTAGTCTCAATCCATTCTGTAAGAACGAGCATCAAGCTAAATAGTATAAACAATATTCCTCCCTAAATCAAACCTGCAATCAACCCATCCCGCAAGAACTGTCAAACCGTGGGTCAACCTATTCATGGGTTGTTCCACATTCATCATTAATTATAATAATGAGGAATAGGGAATTGAAATAACATTCCCTACCCGGGGTTTAGATCGTTATCTATCGAGGATTCATTACCGATGGCGATCTGTAAAATATTATCATGATCTTCCATATCATCGTCATCTTTCGAGAGGTTTCTCCAAGTCTTTTTCTAGAGCTTCGAGGGATTTATCTAGGGTTATGAATTATAACCCAGGGTCCCTACATAGTTATTTGTTAAAAATAAATGAATCTCTATATCTCTGTAACATAAAAATAAAATAAATCCATAATTTATTTTATTCTTTAAATGTCCAAAAACTTACTTTCACGGTCAACCCACATCGGTCGATGTTAGGCCTCGCTTAAGGTAAAGTTGATTCTATGAATGTAATGGTGCCCTCATATTTTTGATTCGAGAACCTTTTTATAAGATATTCCACTTTTTTTGTAAAACTACTCATGTGCGTTTTTTAAATATATTTAATATATTTCAAACATTTCTTCTAAGAACACCGGTCATCCAAATTGCACGTCGTCTTAGCACTTGGTCTAAAATTAATCCCATATAATATTTTTTTTAAATATTACATGGAAGAAAATTTGAGCTGTTACATATATGTATACATTTATATTTTATAAAAATGTATAAAGTATAAATGGTTTTCTCTTGTTAAAATATATATTTCATAAATATATCTTTTATATGTTTTATATATGATAAATAAAGTTTATTAAATTTTAATGACAGAAAACGTGAATAATATATATATATAAAGATCAATAAGAGAAATGGAATGAGAGAAAAAATTTAATAAAAAACATAAATTTACATAATTGTTAAGGATAATGTGTGGACTAAAGAACAACTACTTGTAATTCTTCCCAAATAGTGTTTAAAAAAATAAAATAAAATAAAATAAAAATTTTTATTTCTTGTTTTATTGTATACTTGGGATTATAAATAGGATCCCTTACCTTTGCGTTTATAGAAAACAAAACACTACCAGAATCATTGATAAAAATATATGAGTTTATATTGTTGCATAGATTGTGTGAGAGTGAATTTTCTTTTCATGGAAGGATGTATGGTACAATATAAATTATATAAACTCCATAAAATTTTGGTTCACTGATTAATTTAAGTGAAAAATATTTAAATTATTTCAATGTTCCTTAAAAATTCTCTTTGTACGAGAAAAAATATTTTATGTGTTGTGTTATAATTTTCTTCCAAACTCTCTTATATATTAAAATAAAGTTTAATAATTTATTTTATTTCAAAAACCTCTTTATAATGGGTTAACTCTCTCAATCATATTACTTTTTGTTTTTATGGATTATTTTATGAGAAATTATATTGAAAATGTATTTCATTAATTCTAAAATTATCATTTTATGTGATAATAATTTTATAATTACCATGGATGTTTCCTATGTTTAAATTATTATATACCCACGAATTAATCATTTTTATTTAACATATATGAATGTTTTATATTATCCCAGTCTAGAGTTTGATTATCATTGGTTTAATTTTTATAAAATAAATAAATATATTAATATATTAACTTATATGAATATATAGTTTCGTGAATTTATTTATCCTTAGAAACAATTATTAAATGTTTGAAATAAATCTCCAGTAGAAAAAGAATGATCAAAATGTTCTTTTAAAATTACATGCTTTAACATTTTAAATGTGAAGAGGACTTAGGGAGTGAACCAAATCATCAAAGATGGATGTAGTCTATAGATCCTTAAAATGTTCTATGTTTCTGTGTGATTTTATTTCTAGTCTTTTGAACCATTTTCTAAGAAAATTATTGTATTTTTTAAATAAATTATCTTAATTATTCTTATGGTTTTATTTGTAAGTGCTTCCATTGGTTTTATTTAACTTATTAATGAAAAGTGGTTTATTATATTAATGTTATTTCAAGAAATATATTTTATTCAATATATATTTTCCTTTTGTGAAAATATCTTTATAGAATTTTAATTCAAAATGTTAGTTTTATTCAATATTTTATTTAAAGAATTATTTTCAATCTTAAAAATATTTTAATGAAAAAAAATTATTCCGTATTTTGGAAAAAGTGTAACATGATTGTAAGAACCTTTACTGAGCCATTTACCCCCCATGTTTTTAATAATGATTTTCACAAACTTTTTACCCTATTAATAGTTACTCAGGAGACAGGTATAGACAACGAAGAAAATTTGGAGAAGTGCTAGTGTTTTCTTATAAGTGTTTTAGTTTCCAAAGAAAATTTTATTTTTGAGTTAGATAGTTTTTTTAGTTTTTACCTAATTCTAAAAATTATTAACACAAAAATCATCAGATTGTATATTTATCACGAAAGGTTAATTATTTTTTTAAGAAATAAAATATAGCTTTTTCACACTAATATCGAGAGTGTGGATGAGTTGCATCACAATTACTATCAAAAAAATATTAAAGAACATTGTAGGTGATGATGTTGGGAATAATTTATGAGTTAGAAAGTTTATTTTTATGTTTTTAGTGAATATAATTTACAGTAAATTCTAACATTAGGGTTTTATAGGTCATAATGAAAAAAATGTGGTCAAAGTATAGAACTCTATATACCTTTTATATTATCAGTTTTATGTACTTAGGAATCAACCGAGTGTTTTTATAAAAGGGAAAAAAATTTAGTAGTAATTTATAATATTATTCTATGAAAATTATTTTTTGTGTTATTACTGTAACAAACCTAGAAAAGTGATACATAAAATAATAAATGTTGTTAAACATTTCAATAAGGTTCCCCTTTTTTTGGGAGCCAACATAATTAGAACTCCATAGTTAGTCGTGTTTGTTGTAGTGTAGTGTTAGGATGAGTGATCTAATGGGATGTTTATTAGAGCGTGTATGAGTGAATAAAAATCACACTAAACGAAAATGTGTTCACTTTTTTGGGTAGTAATTAGTTGAATAAGTTACCCTAGTGGGTAATAGCCTCTATTTTTCAAGGAAGGTAAGAAATATATTATAAGATACAGATGGGGTTAGATGACGAAGTTCATTTCCCATAGAGATTGGCTCCTAAAAAATGGTATTAGATCTAATACTTATCCTAAAGTGTAGAGGCACTACTAAGGTTTGAGGTGTGGGGTATACAATGATGGAATTCATCTTTAAAGTAGGGATAGTGTTACACCCTTATGAAATAGAAAAATAAATGATTAAATGTTACTATCCATGTCAACAATTTGAACCTTTATTTTTGGGAGCCTACCTAATTAGATTTCCATGATAAAAAATCTTTAGACTTGAGTATTTCATAGATTGGTGGCCTTTTATGATGTTTTTAGGTTGTGTGAGAGTGATACAAATAAGAGTAATTCAAATTGAGTTGGCCTATGAGGATATTCATTATTCAGATAATTGTCACAAATCTCTAAAATCCTATGGTTTTTTTGGAAGAAAAAAAATGTATTATTGGAGACCTATGGGGTCAGGTCGTCTAGTTCATGGATCAAAGAGGTTAGGTTTTTAAAATTATCCCTTTTTAGTCGAACAATAATTATTCATAACTAGAAGAAAATATGTTTGTTATACAAATAAATAGAATGTAAAATTACCTTATATATTTTAAATTTTGAGGACCTAATTTTTTTAAGGAGTAAGATTATAATGAATTATGTTTTATAATATGTAAATTTGATTAAGTGAAAGTAATGAAATTATATATTTATATATAAGACAATATTTTATATGTTTTTATTACATATTAATATATTATTTATCCTAATAATATATGTTTATATATTGATATCTCTCTATGTGTATGTGTGTGCCTGTTTGATTATTTCAAATATAATTGGACATGTTAAAATATTTAGTTTATGTATATATATAATAACATATATAATTAGGTTAATAAATTTTAAATTAGTTAATTTTTTAGCAATGTGATATACTTAATTTGCAACATGAAAATACTACTTTTTGTCAAGATATATGATATTTAGTATATTATTTGAGATATAAATATATGAAATGGAATAAATTTATGTGAATATATATATACATGTATATATATATATATAATATACGTATATGTATGCATAAATGTATATACATAATTTATAATAAAATTTATGATTTTTTTGTAATATATATATATATATATAGTTATAATTGGAAACTAAGGAAAATTCCTAAGTAAATCCTATAGAGGGAAGAACCTAAAGTTCCCCTTCCAACATCTAAAGCCAAACAACCACTATGATCTAGCTCCTGAGTCCAAACCATTACCTAAATGAAACATCATAAAGTCTACATGCATCATGAAGGGAATGTGTAGGGTGTGAGAACTAGTCTCAGTAGGATTCCACCAAAGTGTGCATACCCAACATAAGTTCTTAACCAGGTGTTTAATACAAAATTAAATAAGGAAAATATTCCATGCAATTAAAAAAACAAACTTCCATTGTTCTCAACAGGCAATAAGTAGTTGTCACCTGGTTTGTCCATCGCTGAAATCACTGAAGAGGAGAGGGTCCTTGGCCCCTGGCCCAAGGTACCCCCTAATGTCAAATAGCCTAGGTGAACCCTCAGGTTCTACATTTAATAAATTAACATGGCACCTGAGGCAAACCGACACCTCGTATCATAAATCAAATCACCAATGTCTTGAAGGAACACATAAGAAAACAAAACACTTGTTTATCACACCCCTGCTCGAAAGAACCAATTGTCTTAAATCCTGACGTTCAGATGGATAATGATATATGTACTCAAATAAAAACCACCATCGTATCATATCAGAACATCTATAAGAATCATGATATCCATCCTCCTAAAGTAGTTCAATCCCAATGACCTCAATACAGAGAGCCTCTGCCCCCAACTGATATCCTCAAAACTATAACTCAAAGGATCCCCACCTTACTCATGGATTTCTATGCAAAGAACCCCAAAAAAATTACCTAATACACACTACCTAGAGCCTCTACCCACACGATTACTAAAAACTACCTCATCACTAAGTGAATCTGTGTCACATGACAACAAGCTATGATTTGGCCATCACAGGTGAGTGGAAATCACCACTTTAGTGCCTAATCCACATCTAGTATGAATCACACGCCCATGTGACCATGTAGGTCAAATCTGATGTCTATTTCAATTAATATAACAATCCATGCTTATAACCTAATAACCTTTTCACCTAAACCACTATTCATGATTTCCAACCCATGATCACATCACCCATGTAATCCGGGACAAGACCAACCAGGTGACCACGTCTCCTCAATCCTGATGGCCATGCCACCTCAATCCCTCAGGTAAAGCTTGTAATGACCCTATGGGTCTCAAAAGTATATCACAAGCATTTTATATATGCAATTCAAATTAATTATTTAAACAATTAAATGCATTTGAATTGAACAAATTGAATCAAATAAAAAATTCAATATAAAATGAATTGTACATTTCCAATTCAACAAAAATTCAATAGAATTGAATAATACAATTCAAATTACACAATAATTTCAAATTAAACCATGAACACACCTTGGAAAAACTACCCAAGGTGGGCGACGACCTCTAACTCGGCATCACCTGAGAAAACAAGGTGAGTGAATGCCCAACGACATCCCATAAGGCCATACAATTAATATAATATTAAGCATGAGGGTCTCACTCAATTACCCAATGTTGTGGTAAAATGTGCAACCCCAAAATGAATGTGAAAACACAATTAAAGGCATGCACCACCTAAATTAGACTTGTATATGTAGGCATATATGGTGTTAGACTCTATCAACAAGTGGTTTGGAAGAAATCAAAAAAAAATTCAAATGCCATGAAAATAGGGAAAAACTAATCAAATATATTTAGTGCTCTATAAGATGAGATCAAAGGAAAAGAGAATCATGGGTGATGAGTGCCTTTTTGATATAGTTTTATCATACTTGACGATTTGAACAATGGAGCACCGATGAAGGAGATAGGTCACAACCTAGAAGGAGTGGAGGAGGAGGGTTCCTCCTATTGTGCGTGGGACCAAGAATAAGAAAAGAGGGAAGAAGATAAGAAATAGAGGTATTTTCATTTTTTTTTCTTTTCATGCATTTTTAAGGCTACATGGTTATCTCAAATGGTTTTGAAAACCATGTGCAAATAGTGATGTATATAGTGCAGTGGTACTTCCTAAGTGCTACTACTCGTGAGGCTTACCGCACAACTTTCCCTAAATATGCACAAACTATGTTGTTTACCTTAGATAAAAACTATAGAGTTTTCACATGGCCATACACCCTTACCTGCACAGTTTTCTAGATTGTGAAGCAGTGAAAAAATAGGCCTCACTGTTTTCTGGAAGAGGTCGCACAATTTACCCCAAACAATGCGTCTTGACTTGCAACCTCCAAAATAGGCCTATGTGGATCTGACAAAGCTAAAACCCTTCTAAAAACCTAAGGCACTCTCCAAGACTCAAAAACCATCCAATAATAAGATATTAGGTTGAAATAAAAATCTAAATTAGGTTTTGATGATCAAAAAATAAATTTTCATACCCACCAATTAAAAAATTCAAAACGGGAGTGGTTTTCAACCATTTATCAAAATCCTAGGATGTTAAAATCTCCTCAACTTAACATAACTCATCCCCAAGCTATAAAAAACCCATATGTGGTACTGAGCATACCCATACCGTTAAAATTAATTCAGACTACCCCATTCTTAAGGGGATAACTCAACTACCTCAAGGTGGGAACCCCACCTTAGGTGTGACCTGCCCTAATTTCATCTCGACAAAAACTAGAATCATACAACAAGTCCATAAAGAAATTTATAGATTCAAAATTCCTCCCATGATGTATTGTCACTCCTATAACTCATGAGGTACTCGTGTGTCATACCAGCCACCCATCAATAACCCACACCGCATCGGTGCCCGCCTTATTCCCATGACACACATGGAACCAACAAGGTCTCACATCTCATCCTATGCTCAAAACAATCGTGGTGCTTCTCACCTTAAACATGTACCACACCGAAATAGTGCCCAAATTCCTATGAACCTCAAGTATCCCTCATCTTCTTGATTCATCATTTCTATCACACATCAATAAACACAAATCAAATGATGGTCAAATATATAATCTAGAGTCACGATCCTCATAAATATAAATATAATGCACCCAAGCTGGTACCAACCTGCTGAACAATATCTAGTTAGTCCATATACATCTCCCATTAACTTCATGAAAAAAATGGACATGCATCAACAGGAAATTCCAAATAAAAACAAAATAAAATGGATACAACCACGATGTACCTCTAACTATCGTCGTCTCACCCGTATTCTCAGCACTTAGAAGCTCCATGGAATGCACCTGTAGTAAATCTTGACTTCCCAAAGCCTAACCTCCTAATGGTGATGCACAAAAAACTAGCCACTAACCCCACTTCTAGGTCCCGCTGTCTCTGCTACGACCTCTACGTGCAGTTGAAGAATGGATACCCTCACCTGGTACCGATCGTGAATCGATATCAGAACCCTGATTCTACCCCATTACTTGACTCCTAGCTATCTATGAAGGATTCTTGTGTAACCTCTCAAGACGACCAACCTTCCCACATTTCTATAATTCCATCGGAGACCTCCCACACTGAGTACAGACATGTCATGGTTGCACACACTAAAAGAAAACTATAGAAGATCCACTACAAGGTGGTCTGGGAGTGTCATTGGGTTGACTTCCCTGATGGAACTAATCCCATACTCAATTATTTCTATCTAAATAATCATTACAAAAATCACGTAAATCCACTTCTCAGATTGTATATGACATATCATTTAGGTTTTTTCATTTATGAGTTCCTGGTTCCCCACCTCTGAGAATGAGGACAACTTAAATATGGTTACCTACACCCGAATAGTGTTTCGTAAACCATCCTCAAAGCGTATCACCCTCTAGATGTCATTGATAACCATACTAGGTGAAAATAAAGAAAATTAGGTGAACTTCATTACACAGTCATTGAAGGACATGTCACCATGATGAAGGCTCAAGAACTCTTGAGCCTCAAAATCATTCCAAGTGAGTCTCTCATGTCTTCCTACCTACATCCGTATGTCCCACCATTTATTAGACAGATCTCTAAGAATATACACCACCGAATTCACCCTTCACCCTAGAGGTATCTCTAGTTTCTTGAAAATAATTTTTATGGACTTGATCTAGTTCTCAGTTGCATGTTGACCACCCTAAAAGTGATGCAATGGAAGGTTCTCTGACTAGAAATCCAGAGTATGATATTATATAGATAGATATACTCTATTATATCCCCTATAAATTCCCTAGATGATAGGTACCGGGCTTGCTATGAGCTTCTCATCAAGCCACATCTGAAAACAGTTCAGATCTAGTGGATTCCTCGGATGAACTAGAACCTGTACCTAGAACTGAGCCTGCACCTGCTCTGCCTAACCCTCAGGGGTCACAACCTACTAATTATCCTTCAGAACCAAGTAATCAACAACATGATGTTCCATCTAATCCATCTAGGAGGAAATCGTTGAATACCATCACATGGTCAAGAATCCCAATCATATATATATATATAATATAGATATGGAAAGAATTAATAGGTAGTGAATCCTCATTACTCTTATCCTTTCCTATGATAACCATTTCACATCAAATATCAGCCACATGGCCTCTTTAACCATCCTCAATAGATCCAAGTATCAAACATTCTCCAGGCCATGCCTATCCTGATGAACCACGTTGCCTCAACCCGATGACCAAGTCACCCAACTTGGAGATCAAAATCACCCTATGCCATATTACCTAACTTCTCTTGTATAATCCATTCCCAATTCACACATCACATTATATATATATTCATATCACATGGAATTTTAATTTTTACAATAAATTTTAACAGGTTTATGATTTACCTAATTAAAAAATCCTACCATGTAGCGACTTGGCCCTAGAGAGCCCAGAGCCGATATCTTATACCATTATATTGGCATGATTACAAGGAATCAAATCATGAAGGACTGAGGTGCTTATTGGTCTTGGTAAACCAGATATATACATGATACCGCTATTACAAATTAATACACTAATTACAACAATTTTTTTTCTTTTGAGGATAACATTATTAAATCTAGTATATCCCTTCATATCTTTCATATTACATTTCTTGGATTCTTAGGGAACAGAAACATAATAAGGGTGAGCTCAAATTCTCAGTAAGGAAAAATTATAGTATACAAAATAATTAATCATTGAGAATAGTAATTATGGATTTGTAAATAATAGAACAAAAATACCATGTAATCAACAAACTAAGAATGAATTGAATAAACCATATGACATGTTAATAACTAGAAACACATTACATTAAAATAACTATATAACAAAAAATAAATATGGAAAAGTAAGAAACTGTAACACATTCCATTTAATCAATGAACTAAAATGAAAAGTATTCATAGATATATCGATGAAAAATATCATGTAGGATTAATAAATGAAACTAAATGAGGGAAATGATTAATTTTTGGAATTCATGTCTAAGGCACATGAAAACCTATATCTTCAAGACCTTTCACAAGATAATTTAAAAATATGGATAGAAACCCATTTAATTTGTGAAACTTATTTTTTGTCATTAGAACATGTCGATGCATCGAGGGTCGTTATAAATTATGGGCCTCACCCATTATTACCATCCCAAAGAATTAATCATATTGAATAATATAAATAAATAATATGCTATATCAAATATCCGTATTGAATAAAGAATATGGATTTATCATGATTTCTCCAAATAATCAAATTAATGTCAAAATAGACACCATATGTAAAATGGTATAAATTTTAGGCAATAGTTATATCCATTATAAATGATGTGTATATTTAGGGAAAATTCAATGATCATAGGAAATTGAATATTTCAAGTGACTAAAAATCGAATCAAGGAAGTGAATGCGAAAACTATCCTTGGAAAAATTAATAAAAAACCATCCATATGAAGAACAAGAAGGGTATAAATAAAAAATATGCCAAGTGGAGTAAAAATAGAGGGGTTTTGTCATTAATAAATAGAAATAATAGATCTTTTAAAAACATTCATGAGTAAAATGTCCTTTTCATTTTGAAAAATATTTTGAAAATACTTTTATTTGAAAATAAAATTTTAAAAACATTTAATTTAGAAAGAAACTTTTATAACATGAAAATTAATATTTGAATAAATTATGGAGAGTAAATAAAAACATGTAATGAAAGTTAAAATTATCATTCCTTTTTCATGACAAAAGGTTAGAAAAATTAATTTTTGAGAAAGCGAGAAGAAGATTCCTTTGAAAACATGGGTAAAAGACAAAAAGGGTAAAACATTTATTACTTTATAATTTTTAAAATCTTAATTTTTATGAAAATATTTTTTTAAAAAAATATTTTTATAAGAAAATAGGTTTTCTGAGTAAATATGGGAATAAAGTCTGGCTTCTTAAAAAACCATTTTCTAAAAAAATTTGATAACCAAAGAGAGGTAAAATGGTAACAATAGTTAAAAAAGGTCATGAACAACTAGAGTATAAGAAAATGAAAGTGTTTATTATAAAAATGATCAAAAAATTTCCTCTGATGTAAATTCAAGTGTATAGAATCCCAAAAAAATGATATTTTAAAGTAAAATCTTGAAAAGATTATAATTTTGGAGTCAGAATAAATCAATTAGTAGATTATGTATATCAAATTTAAATCTTTATAGAGAAGTGTAAATACATCAATAGATATTAAAATTAATTATAAAAAAATAATAGAATACCAACGATGATGAGGAAGTAATATAACCCTCTTAAAATAAATTGGGTTATGAAATTCTTTTCCACATGGTAACTTTTTACTCGAATACCCTTAGTTTAAATAACTCAAATTGAAACTCAAAATATCATAATGAATTAATGAATCATGATATTATATGAAAAAGTGGAAGTATGTACACTATATATAAGAAATTAGGTTCATAACAATAAATTTATTTTTTAAAGATAAAGTTAATAATCACAAAAGGAAGTGAGATTGTAAAGTTAATCATTATAAACATTCTTAAATAGAATAACATTTAAACAATCCAAAGTGTACCATACCACTTTGAAACATTTGAATCATAATCTCAATAATGAAATAACATTAAATGAAACTTTTAATATTATGATAATAAGTAGATTCATGATATAACATGTCTAAGGGAAATATATACACCATATAAAATTAACTAGGTTCATAACAACAAATAAGTCTCAATGGAATGTAAATTGAGATGAAATT
The DNA here is from genome assembly GCA_963277665.1 of Viscum album. NCBI lineage: Eukaryota > Viridiplantae > Streptophyta > Magnoliopsida > Santalales > Viscaceae > Viscum > Viscum album. The sequence continues at coordinate 1,888,368,333 of OY728160.1, read as the reverse complement.
CGTTACTTTGTGTTTTTTATTTGAACAGATGTTAAATTCATATTTAAGGGTTTTAAGAGTATTAATAACTTATTAAAAACTATATTAATGTTTATATTATCATATATCATCTTATTATAATATCTTATTATACATTTGATAATAATCTTTCAATAATTTCACTATTTTGGTTGTTAATTTCCTAGCTTGTCGAGTATATTTTAAATTTTAAATTTTTCTTCTTATTTATTAAACCATGGTTTCATCATCTCCAAAATGTAAACCATTATGTAAATATAATAAATATTTTTTTATATATTTATAACAATCTATAATATCTAAAGTTAAGAAATGAAATGAACCATTCATGGAGATAGTAGGTCATATGTACGCATGAACGCTACTTTCATTTCTTTGTCATATTAAAAGAAAGGAAAGAAAATTATATATATGTATATTAAAATTCATATATAATATCTATGTAATATATATTAAATAGGTTTATTAAAAATTTCCTCTATATATTCCATGTATAGTGTGAATGAATCACATCGCTTTGAGGATGAGTCAGTCCCCACATCCACAAACGATGTTATCATATTTACACAAAAGGGAAAGTATAAGAGTATATGTTATAAAAAAATTAAATAAGAATATATAAATTATAAATATCATTTATAAAATATATAAATATATTTTATATAATAATTACTGACCTTGAAATTTGGTAAAGGAAAAGGAAAAATCATCATTTCATGATGTAGTAGTTCTCTGTACACATAAACATTATGTTTGTTACCCATTAGATGAAAGTGTGTGTAAGTGTAGGTAGAACACTTATCTTAAAAAAAATCAGTACATTAAGGATACTAGTGTCGTTATATAATCATGGAATAAGGATATTTGATGTGGTGGAGAATAAAATAAACTAAATAACTTGATGGAAGATGTTACCTATTCTTTTCGTAACTCCTTTTGGTTTGCAAAAAAGGTCTTCCTTGGATGGATTTATTCCCAAGGGGAGGATTATAGGATGGGGTGAGAGATTTTTAGGATATATTTTGGCAGATATTTTTCATTTTAATGTGGTTTTAGAGGTGTGAGGTAGTGGGAGCAGAGAAGTCCTTTTTATAGTGTAGGTGGAGTGTCACTCTTGTAAATTTTGGAAAAGGGAATCCCACCCATGTTTTTACCAATTAATAAGGATATAATTATGAAAAAAAGTATAGAAAATGGAGAATATGATATAAATATAGACTTAAAATGTCTTTTATATAAGTTTTTAGGTCATTTCCCCCTTAAGTGTATGGTTTAGTCCCTTTTTAAACATAATTTCACTTTAATCATTGTAATTAATTTTAATTACTTTCACTAATATTTTAGGTATAAAAACTAAGTTAACATTATTATACATTAAAAAATATTCTGATACCAAATATGGAATCAATTTTTCCAAATTAAAATCATAAAAGTGGTAGAAATTAATTTAAATTAAATCCCTTAGATGGGATGATAATGTTGTTTTTTAAAGTACAAATGCTCAAAAGTTTGCTAATATTTTATATCACATTTCAAAGTGAAATTGATTGAAATTACCTAAATGGGATTAATTGATCAAAATTTAATCTAATTAAACTTTAATAACAATTAAAAATATAATTTAAACTTATAAATAAATTAGAAAAATGTAGTTTTGAGTTAAAATTTTGTATTTATCACTATTCATTAAAAAATTAAACTTCATATAAAAATATATAAAAAATAATGAAAACCAAAATTTTATGTTCCACTTTCAAATATTAAGTTTATTTTTACATATAAGATTTTTAAAAGTTCCAAAAAATATATTTAAAATGGGTTCTCCATTAAAAGGCTAGAAAACATCCTTTATAAAAATATAGTATTTTATGTGTAATATTGGGTTTGTTCTAATCTTATGCTTATCAAATCTATTGGATGAATATGAGAAATATTTTATTGAATATATAATATATTATTTAAATTAATATCACTAAATATTTTTAATTAATTTAATTTATTAGGATAAAATAGATTTGTGAGTATGAAAATAGCTTTCTATAAAAATATTTTTTTAATATTAAATTGGTTATTATACTCATTTCTAATTAATTTTTAACAAATGAATTAGTTTTATATTTGTGTAAACCAAATATTTTCAAATTTTAGTTAATATTATTCATAACTGATAAATTAGTGGATAGGTTATATAAAATTATTTTAAAAAATAACATTTTAATAATATATTGTTTTTCGGTAAAACCTACTCTTGCATGTAACACAAGCCATTGAAGAAACTTGTTATTTTATTTTTCACACACTAAATCTGTATCAAGTGTATCATAGACTAAATTATAGTATTAATTTATTTTATGTAGTAAATATACTATAAATTCTCATTATATTATATTCTCTTAAGTCCTTGGTGTTGCGTGTCATACACGCTATTAAATACAATGTCACTAATTTAGATTCTCAAGGCATTATATTCTCCTCACCTTAATTAAACTGCATCTTTACAATTTAAAATCTATCTTGGTGATTGATTATTTGATATTTCATATCTTTGAAATCCTACATTGTGAGAAGGTTTCGTAATAAATCATATTGAAAAGATAGAATGTAAGTAAAATGGTCACATGGAATAACATATAACTAGGTCTATAATTTGGAGAACATTAGTTTAAAGTAGACATACATACTTGGAGGAAAATAACAAATATTTATTAGTGAATTATTGAGGTCATAAATCACAAATAAGTGAATGTTCAATGGATTGTTGAGGGACTAAATGCTATGAATCATATATGATTTAGAATACCATCAAATCTATAAAAATTTAGGTATTAGGAAAACACTTTTTTAAGATCATTTTCCTCATGTTGAAATATTCCTTTAATTCCTAAGAGTATATGGAAATTTACTTACATTTTATGTTATAATTTAATATTAATAATTCCATATTTTGTTTGTGCTTCAATCAAATTATAATTCAATAAAATTATAATTCATACATTAATATGGGCCTTACCAAAATTATAGGTTATTTTTCTCTAATTATCCTCAAATTATATCTTATTGTAATGATTTCTAATCTATGTTTTTCTAAATCTATTTATCCAGGTTTTTACAAACTTCCTTTGATACCAACTATAGCGACTTGACCCTAGAGAGCCCAGTTCTAGTGTCTACTACCATTACATTTTCATGATTATAAGGAATAAAATCCCAAAGAACTGAAGAGTTTAGAATTCTTGTTAAACATGATAAAAACATGGGTCTTGTATAAAAAATAAATATACTAATTAAATTATAATATTTTTATTTTGAGGATTAATTTATTCCATCTAGTACATGAATTTATATCTTTTATAGTACTCTTCTTGGATTCCTAAGGAGAGAAAACATAATAAGGGTGAGATAAAATGCTAAATAAAGGTAAAGTAAAGATAAAGAAATAATTAATAAATGATAATAATAATTATGAAATGGTAAATAACTAAACACATATACTATGTAATCATCAAACTAAGAAGGAAGTGAATAATCAATATGGAAAGGTAATAACTTGAAACAAGTTCCATTCAAATAACTGGATAAGGAAAAATCAATATGATAATGTAAGAAGCTGAAACACATGCCATTTAAATAATGAACTAAAATGAAATGTATTCATAGATATGTTGATGACAATTCTCATGTATTAATAATAACTAAAACTAAATGAGGAAAAGGATTAATTATTGGACTTCATGTCTAAGGCACATGAAAACCTATACCGTGACGACCCTTCAGAAGATGGTTTAAAACTATAGATAGAAACCCATTTAATTTGAAGAACCTATTTGTCGCATGAGAACTTATCCATTCATTGAGGGGATATATAATGTCTGGTCCACACTCTTAATTTCTAGTCCAAAGCATTCCTCTGATTGAATAATCAAAATAAATAATATGCCTTATCAAATAACCATAATGAATAATGAATATTGATTTATCAATATTTCCACCAATAATCAAATAAATATCAAAGTAGACACTGTATGTAAACTGGTATATGGTTTAAGAAATAATAATATCCATGATAAATGATATGGAAAATTAGGATAAATTAAATGATTATTGGAAATTGAATATTTCCAGGTGACTAACAAAGGAATCTAGGAAGTGAAAGTAAAAACTATCATTAGACAAATCAATCATAAACCATCCTGAGGAAGAATAAATAAGGTATCAATACAAAATATCCCAATTGGAATAAAAATATAGGTTTTTTTATTGATGAATAAAAATATAATATCTTTTAAAAAAATTGTGGAAAATATCCTTTTCATTTTGAAAATAATTTTCTTTTAATATCACATTTTAGAAACATTTTCTTAAAAAAACTTTTAAAACATGTAAAGGAAGCTTTGAATAAATTATGTTGGGTAAATATGTACATGCCATATGTGGTAAAAAGGGTATTTCTTTTTCATGGTAAAAGGTTAGAAAAATGCCTTGTTCGGAAAGAGATACGAATATTCCTATGAAAAAATGGTTAAATGAAAAAAAGTGAAACAATTTCATTATTATATCATTTTGAAAAGATTAAAAAACTTTTTGAAAACATTCTAATAAAACATGGTTTTTAGAAGAAAACAGTTACTCTGACTAAAGAGAGAAATGAATTTGGGATTTCTAAAAAAACATTTTTGAAGACATTTTGAGTATCAAAGAGTGGAAAAATGGTACAAATATTTGAAAGAGGTCATGAATAATCATAGGAGAATAAAAATAATTAGTTTATTTTAAAATGATCAAATAATTTTTTCTAATGTAATTTCATGTGTACACAATCTCAGACAAAATGAGACTATAATGTGAACTCTTGAAAAGATTATAATGTTGGAGTGAGAATCAATCAATGAGTATATTATGGGTATCAACTGTAAATCCTCATATAGAATTGGAAATACACCAATATATAGTAAAATTAATTATAAAAAATATATAATAATAAGTACATTGAGTATGTAATATAACCCAATGATAATAAATTAGGTTATGAAATTCTTTTCTAATTGGTAGCTCTTGAATCAAATCCCATTAAAAAAATAATTCAAATAGAAACTCAAAATATCAAGATAAATGAATGAATCATGATATTATATGATAATTTGGAAGTATGTAAAAATATAAAATAAATTAGGTGCATAAAAAAGTGATTGTTTTAATAGAAAGTTAAAAAACATAAAAGAATGTGTGATTGAAAATGAATTCATTAAAAACTTTCTCGAGGAGAATAATCTCTAAACATTCCAAAGTGCCCCTACCACTTTGAAACATTTGAATCATAATATCCATGAATGAATAAATTTAAATTAAACTTATAATATCATAATAATAAGTAGATTCATGATATATCAGGTCAAATGGTATTATATACAATACATAAATGAAACTAGGTTCCTAAAAATAAATAAGTCTCAATGGAATGTAAATTGAGATAAAATCCCATACCTTGCATTTGCTTTTGTGTGAATTGAATTTAAATTACTGTATGAGGGTTTTAATAATTATAATAACTTATTACATAACCATATTCATGTTTATAATATCATATATCATCTTATTATAATATATTATTACTAATTTGATAACAATATTTCATTATTTCACTATTTCAGTTGATAATTTCCGAGTTTGTCAAGTATGTTTTAATTTGTTACCTGTTATTATTATTAATTAGATCATGGTTTCAACATCTAAAGAAGTTAAAACATGATTTAAATATCACATATATTAATTATATATATATATATATTTATAATAATCTATAATATTTTTAGATAAGAAATTAAATTCCCCATTCATGGAGATGGTAGGATATACGTATGGATGAATGATACTTTCATTTCTTTAGTGTATTAAAATAATGGAAAGAAAATTATATATATATATATATATATATATATATATGTATATGTATATGTATATTATAATTCTTGTATCGTATCTATCTCATATATATTACATAGTATTATTAAGACCATCCATTTATTTTCTATTTATAATGTGAACGAATAACATCGCTTTGAGGAGGCTGTAGTCCACACTTCCACAAACGATGTTATCATATTTATAGAAAATAGAATTTATAAGGGTATGTTTTATAAAGGAATTAAATAAGTATAAAGATATTATAAATATAATATATAACATATATAAGTATATTTCCCATCATAATTCCCAACCATGAAAGGCGACAAAAGAAAATAAACATTCATCATTTCGTGGGGCGATACTTCATCGTACCCATAAACAATATGTTCGTTACCTATTAGATGGAATTGTGTGTAAGTTTAGGTATGAACCTTATAATAACAAAAAATATGAATATTTAGGATAATTTTTTTGTTATATAAGCAAGGAAGAAGGATATTTGAGAGAGTGGAGAAAGAAATAAAACTAAAGATCTTGAGGGAATATGTTACCTCTTCTTTGGGTAACTCCTTTTGGTTTGAACCAAAGGGATTACTTGGATAGATTTATGAAAAATTAGAGGATTCTATAATTATTGGAGAGATATTTAGGATCTATCTATGAATATATTTATCAATCCAATGTGTATTTGGATGAGTGAGGAAGTGGGAGGATAGGTGGCCTTTTTATAATGGAGGAAAAGTGACACTCTTGAAAATTTTGAAAAAGGGAATTCCAATCACGATTTTCCCATTTAAAGTGGATCCAATAATGTAAAAAAGTCTTGAAAAGGGAGGAAATGGTAAGAATATGGACATCCAATGGCTTTAGGACAAGTTTTTAGGTCATTGTTCCCTTAATTTTAACGTGTTGTTACATATTTAACTTAATTTCACCTTAATCGTTGTAATAAATTATATTTACATTCACTAATATTTTTAGTCAAAAAATAAATTGAAGTGATTAAAAATTAAAAATTATTTTTATTCCAAATATGGAATCCATTTTTACAAATTCCAACAATGTAAGTGGCAGAAATTGATTTAAATTTAATATCACAGACAGGATGACAATGCAGGTTTTTAAAGTAAAAACATTCAAAATTTTGTTAAGATTTTATATAAAATTTCAATTTGAAATAAATTCCAATGACCTATATTGGATTAATATAAAAAAAATTAATCTAATTAAACTTTAAAACCAATTAAAAATATAATTTATCCTTATAAATAAAATATATGAAAAGCAGTTTTGAGTTAAAAGTAAATATTTCTCACTATTTATTAAAAATGAAACTTTACAAAAAAATAAAATAAATTCATCCAAACCTAATTTTTAGGTTCTTATTTCAAATATTACATTTATTTTGACATATAATATTTATAAAAGTTCCAAATTTTTTATTGAAAATAGGTTCTATATTAAAATGCGGCTAAAATACCTTTATAAAAATATAGTATTTTATGTGTAATATTCAGTTTGTTCTTATCTTATGCTTATAAAATCTATTAGATTAATATAAAAAATATTAATTAAATATATAATATATATATTACATTAATATGACTAAATAATTGTAATTAATTTAATTTATTAGGTTAAACCATCATTGGGAGCATAAAACAAATTCTATAAAAATACTTTTTTTATATTCAATTGGTTATTATATTCATTTATAATTAATTTGTAACCAATGAATAAGTTTTATATTTTTTTAAACCACATATTTTCTTAAGATATTTAATAATATTAATAACTACTAATTGAACATCTAGGTTATATCTTATTATATTTCAAAATAATATTTTAATAATATATTGTTGTTCAAAAGAACCTGGTCTATCATTTAACACAAGCCATTGAAGACACTCTTTGTTGCATGTGTTGCACAGTAACTTAGTATCACATGTATCATAGAATAAATTATAGTTTGATTTTATTTAATATAGTAAATATAGTGTAAAGTATCAGGATATTCTATTCCTTTACAGGCTTGCTGTTACATGTCATACATGCTATCAAATAAAATGTACCTAATTTATATTTTCGGGGTTTTACATACCACGTGCCTAAAAAAAGATTAAAGATCACATATGGAAGGCTTATGATACCAATATAAGGATCCTAGTATCATCCCTTTGCATATCAGGAAAAGGGTCATAAGTCATAACTTTTAATAACTCACATTCACATTTCCAATAATACCACTCATGGTGGAAATCACATAAACTATAAAACTTGAAATATAGAACAAAAATACCCACAAATTGGGAATTGGTACATCCTTCATTACTAGGGCTACAGGAACCATAGCACAAGTTATAAACCAAGTTCCAACAACACCCATACTCCAGCCTACTACAACCCAAATGGTAAAACCAACAGAAAATAAAAGGAAGACTCAATCTCATTAGTAGCTTTCCAGATGTTACTACTAAGTCCCATTCAACAACTGCTCTGATACCACAAGTAGCATCCCAGAATCGAATACACACTCAAATAGTGCATCGATCTGAGTTCCATATGCCTTAATCATGACTCCTCATACACAAAAGGATAATAACTAGTAGTGTGGTGGTAAACAAGTAATATTTGAGAGACTATATGCTTATCGTATGATATAATAAAGGTCTATGTAAATTTATAGCATGAAGCATAAGTAAAGACTTAGAACACTAAAACTAGATCCTCCATTGGATGAAGTACATTCAATATCAATAAATATAAGAATCATAACCAAATAATCATCTAAAATAAATATATAATCCATACATAACAATTGTATCAATTTAAAAATAGATCATGCATTCAATCTAGGTCATACACATCAATATATAGAAATAAGGGCTTCCCATGGCTGACCATAGTAGCTACATCCATATATAGACATACTGATAAAAAAAGGAAACATAGGAAAATTCAAAAGTAACTCTAGAAAATTCAAGAACCTCATGGTTCATTTCTAACATCCCAAGTCAAATATACACTATAATCCAACTCTTAATCTTGATCCTTTACCAGAACACAAAATCAAAAATCTACATGCATCCTAAAGGTCCGATGTAGGGTTTCAGAATGGGTCTCAGTAGGATGAAACCCAATTCTATATACCCAACATAAGTGTTTAAGTAGTTGTATAATATAAAATTAAATAAATACAATATCCCATGAAATTTAATTAAAACAAGAAAAATTCCTTGGTTCCCAACAACCACCAGGAAGTTTTCACCTTCTTCGGCCAATGATGGAATCAATAAATAGGAGAGAGTCCACAGACCATGGCCCAAGGTACCCCCTAATGTCAAATATCCTAGGTGAATCCTGAGGTTCTACCTTCAATAAAGTAACCAAAAACCTCGTACTAATCGACACCTTGATTTCCATATCAAATCACCGACGTTCCAAGGAACGCCCAATCAAACAAAACCCAGGTCCCTCAGAACATGGCTCGAAAGCACCTGTTGGATTGAAGCTTGACATCCGAAGGCACAATGATATCTGTCCAAAAATAATAATAATAATCGCCAAATAACACGATGTCTCTAGGAATGGAGAGAATTATCCTCCCAAAGTATTATTGGCCCAATGACCTCAATACAATTAGCCTCGACCCCCATTTGATAGACTCAACACTATCACCCAAAGGCTCCTCACCATACCCATGGATTTCTATGATAGGAACCCCCAAACCATTACCTAATCCACACTACCAGGGGTCTCTACCCACATTTGTGGTCAAAAACACCCCATCACTGATTCAACATATGTTCACACAACTCCATGCAGTACTTTGGCTATCACAGGTGAGAGACAATCACCAAATTAGTGCCAAATACACATCCAACTGGAACCTCATTCCCCTACAACAATGTATCTCAAATGCGATGGATTTTGCATCCAATATCATGGGCTATAGCCTCAACCTGATCGCCTCTCCACCTCAACCGATATACGTGACGAACTACCTGTGATCACATCACATAATTAATGTAGGACATTCCCTACCAGAAGAACACGTTTCCTGAATCATGATACCCATTCGACTTTAATCCCTTAGGTCAAGCCGATCATGACCCCATGGGTCTCCGTGATAGATTACAAGAATTTTATATAAGAAATTTAGATCAATTTAATAAAACAATTCAATGTAATTTAATTGAATGAATTAAATCAAATTAAAAATTTAATATAAAATGAATTGTACATTTCCAATTCAATAAAAAATTCAATAGGGTTGAATTTTAAAATTCCAATTTAGCATAAAAAAATAAAAAACTCTGACCTAACTAACCAAGGTGGTCGATGACCTCTACCCTAGCCTCGCATGAGCAAACAAGGTAAGGGAATTAACAACGACATCCTATAAGGTAATACAATCAATTTAATATCATGAATGAGGATCTTTCTCAATTATGCAAGGATTGTTTAAAAGTGGAAACCCCAAAATGACCATGAAAACATAGATAATGATATTAACCACCTACCTAGGTCTCATAGATGTAGTCATATATGGTATTAGCCTCTATTTTCAAGTGGTTTTGAAGAAATAAATGATTCCATCGAACACCATGAAAATAAGGAAAAATGAATCAAACATATTTAGTGCTCCATGAGGCATGAGTAAAGGGAAATTGAAACATGGGTGAGGATATCCTTACTGATACTGTTCTATCGCATCTGATGTCTTGAAGAATGGAAAACCGACTAAGGATATCGGTCACAACCTACAAGGAGAGGAGGAGGAAGGTTCCTCCTATTGTGCACATGAACTAGAAGAAGAAAAGAGGGAGGAAGAGAAGAAATATAGGGATGATAATTTTAGTCTTTTAACACATTTTTAAGACTACATGATTAGATCTCATGGTTTTCAAAACCCAATGAAAACTGTGTGGGATACATGTCATGGGTACTACCTAAGTGGCACTACCCATACGACTTATCGCATGACTTTACCTAACTATGAAAAAACTATGTGTTAACTCTATTATAACAATGGGAGAGATATTTCATAGTCATGCATCATTACCAGCATAGTTTTTTAAACTATATGAAAGTACAAAAATGGGTTGTACAGTTTTATGAAATATTCTGCATGGTTTACCCCAAACCGTGAAACTTGACCTGCAACCTCTAAAACACGCCTTAGGGCCTCTGAAAAACCTGAAACACTAAAAAACACCATAGGAACTGTAAAAACTTCTAAAACCATAAAATTAGCTATTGGGTTAAAAAAATTATAATTAGGTTCCAATGATTGGAAAAGAAATTAGCTTACCCACCAAATCAACAATTCAAAATGGGAAAGGGTTTTGAACCATCTCAAAAACCTGAGATGTTAAAATCATTAAAAAATATCAAAAACCAATTGTTTTAACCAAGGACTAACAATATACCTTCTATAATTCAATTCCCACATCCTAAGGGCCTTATTTTTATTATAATTATAATCTATAAAGGATTTATTTATAATCCTAAATATGTGGTCTGAAGAAGAGGTAACGTTCTTAACAGATCATATTTGTAATATTTATTATTCCACCTATTTCAAATCATACCTAATAATTTGATATGGAAAATTATTTTACCCCATATAATATGAATTTATTATGTTAATTTTAGACCCTTTTTTCATATCCACATCCATGAAATGGGAATTGAAACCATTGATTGTGTTTATGGAAGAATATAGCCTTAGGAACCAACGTAATTCATTTTAAATCAGTGCCTCTCATGGATATATATTCAGATGGATTTAATGTTTATATATTATATTCATGAAATATTAATAATTTTTTAATTTTAATATATAATATATTTTCTTACCTTATCATCCATTGAATATTATATTTTCATTCATGTGTACGATGGACTACTATCTTGCTAAGTGATTTTTTTATTAACACATCAAATGGATGGTATATTTAAGGGTACTTAAAAAAATAATATTATTTTTATGATATAATTATAATTATGGAATGACAAAATAAAATTTACCTTCTTTCCATCATGATCATTGAACAATGGAAATTTTACTCATGCATTCATACAACTTACCATCTCTATGATTTTAATATTGTTTTTATTTTAAAAAAATAATTAATTATTGGTTTTTAGAATATAAATGATGTATAAATTTGATAATTATACCATTATTATTATTTATATGATTAAATAATAATCTCTTTATCATTATTTAACATTCCATGGTAATTTTGGACATATGAACCGAACATCATCAAAATGTCTGACTAGAACCATAATGATTATGTAAAGGAATATAATATGATAATGAATAAATTAAATGTAATAATAAACATGAAACATATTACTATGAAATTAAATAATTATCATGTGTTTATTATTTAGGAAGATAAATAATGATTGTGAAAAATCAGGCTTGAGGTAATGGATCTTTTAACCCCCCCCCCCCCTTCGTATGGTTTTTAAGATTCTATCTATAACTCACTTTGTCTCTCTTTAATGTTATGAAATGATTCTAAATTATATATATATTTCTATAAAATTTATAACTAGATTAACCTAAATTACTTTTATAAAGTAATACATGACTTATGTTCAATTCCCAAATTCCTTGATTATGAAATTTACTTTGATTATGATATGTGACAAGATTATGTAACATGTTTTCTGTACAAGGGTAATTATTTGTTTATATATTTTTATTTACATCCTTTATGTGACACACATATATCATGAATATGCAACAATGGGTGTGACTAGATATCATTACAATCTATTAGGTACTTTTATAATCACATGATATGTCATGTATGGGATAAAAGAGTAAACCTAATCTAATTTGGAACTTCATCCACCATGTGATATAGTCTATGAAATTTTCCTTGACTCAAGTTTATCTCATGTTATATGTTGCTAACATGTTTCCTATGTTGCTACCATGTTTCCTATGTTACATCCAATGAAACTAATACAAGACATTATATATTTATTATCTATATAAGATCCTAAATCCATTTGATATCATAAATTTGACTCACATGTTATCTTTTTTGTCATGTTTATTCCCTTAATAGTCTTGTTATCTCACCCCTTTGTTTATGTATTTCCTTTTATATCCTATGAATTTTTATGATATCAAATGTATTTAGGATCTTATATAGATAATAAATATATAATGTCATGTATTAGTTTCATTGGATGTAATATGAACTTGGTATTCAAAAGACGCTAGGCCTTTATGATCCTTGTGATGTATTGTTGGATATTTATTTTTAGAAATCATGTAATAATATTTGTAAAAGGCATGGATAAAATAGTGGGTATCATAGAAAATTATTATTTAACCATTGGTAATAGAATGAAAAATATTTATTAAAACCCCTAGGGATAAGACTAAGGATAAAAAAATATAATGAAATATATCCTAAAAACATGGTGAAGTATTTAGTGAGTGGTTTCCAAGAAATTTAATCTATACTTAGATACCACAAGTGGATGTCGTTCTACCAAAAATATACCTATGGGTAATATCTATGTAAATTTCACATCAGGATTAACTCTAGCATTTTCTAGCACATGAAATCATGCCTTACTGTGCACCTTCTTCGACTCTCATAGGGGATATTCTTTAGAAAATAAAAAACACTTTACAAACCAATTTGAATTACTTTAAATAATTATTAGGTTATAATTACTAATAGGAAACATTACCAAGTATTAGATATATAGAAACCAAGTGACTCATAATTTAGGATACACTTTCATTTATAAGTTATTTCACCCATGTTTTTAAGTTTCTCCCTTGTATGTTAATGTGTTATCATCTTGTTTTTCTTTAAGTAAAGGGTGGGGAATAATAAAATCCCAACCAAAACCATTATGATATGTAATGTGTTTATTTAAATAATTATATGGCTAATATTATGGTCACATTAGTTAATAAATTCATCGATTTACTTTCATAACTTGAAGAAATTATGAATAATAACATGAATCATGTGGAATTTCCAACTCATCCCTATAAGGATCATCATGTAGCCAACTACATTTTTCCATAAAGGCCACCTAACTTATAAGAATATTCTGATCCACTCATAATAGAATAATTGAATAACTTCATTGAAAAGTAATTCTCTATCTTCCAATGTTGAGAGAAAGAGAAGGTTGTGTGGTACATTTATCACATTGAGGGAGAATCTGATCGGTGGTGGAAATTAATCATTAACTCAATGTCTAAAGAGGATATTGATTCCATGGAATTGGAAAACTACAAGAAAATATTTTTTAATAAATATTTTCCATTAACAAAATATAGTAAAATAGAGAAGGATTTCCTTATTTTTAAACAAATGAAAGATGAGTCTATTAGGGTATATGAGAAAAACATCACCAGAATTTCAAGGTATTCCTCCAGAATTTTTATCAGTAGTGTATGTAAGTAGGACTATTTATTTAATGGGTAAAAATTGATTCTAAGAAAAGAATTGGTGATTCAATAATTTAATAACTATGAATAGATTGCACATTATTCCCTCAATGATGATATAGAAATCAGTGACACTTATTGGAATCCTGTTACAATAGAAAAAACATAAAATAGATTTTTATTTAGGGTTATCAGTAGATAAATATCATAGGGGAAAGAAAACACAACATACCATAGGTAAAAAAGTGTGAGAAGAAGAATCCTATAAATTCCCAAAGGGGAATCAGAAGATGCTTCATGTGTGGAAAAGTGGGGTATCAGGCTAATCAGTTTTGAATGGAAATAAAGATTCCCACAAATGAGGATGAAGAAAAGATGGTCCAGATCAACAATATACCCACCTTAAAATGTTTTAACTATATAGAACATGTGAACTATGAAATACAATTCCTTGGTCCAAGTTTTGTTAGAGAAAATGGGTTAAAACAACCTCAAAGGATAAAATTAAGTGCATATTATATCACAATTATTGAGGTGTAAATTGATTATGATATAGTGACAGGTATACTAGTAATTCATTAATGAATAGTAAAAATACTTTTAAATTATAGTTATATTCATTATTTCATGTCCAACAGGTTTAGAAAAAATATTAAAAAACCTCTATAAACATGGGGGTTGAGCTATCTTTGAGAATAAAAAATGTACTAATTATTTCATCCCAAGTATATAAATCCCCCTAGTCAATTTTTTAGGACATAGTATTTAAGAAAATATAATATTAATTTCATTAGTGGATTATAATACTATTTTGGGAATGGATTGTATATCTTTATATAAATTTTAAATCAAATTCCGAGAGAGGTAGATCACTCTTCACGTCCTAAGTCATCCTCTGATTCTGAACAAGAGGGAGGAGAAGATGAATCTACCATTAAATATTATATTCAAGCATGGATATTATTTCCTTATTAGAAATCATATATATACCAAATGACTGAGACAATTGAGAGACACATGATTGAATACATGCCCATTATGTGGGATTATACTGAGGCATTCCTCTAATAGTTGAATGTTTTTCCTCCTGACCAAGTGGTTGAGTTACCAATAGAACATATACTTGTATCTCCACCCATATTGTAGACTTATAAATGGATGTCCACAATTGAGTTGGACGATCTAAAGAAATAGTTACAAGAGAATTTGGAAAAGTGTTTTATATGTCAGAGTGCTTCACTGTGGGGCACACCATTCCTCTTCATCAACATAATGGATTGGTCAACATGTTAATGCATTGATTTTTATGAAATAATTTAAATAATGATAAAGAAAAATTGTCCCCTTCCACTAATAAATTACTTGTTTGATCAACTATGTGGTTCTCACTATTTATCAAAGGAGGACCATCAATCATGATATCATCAATTAATGTTCAATATTGAATATATTCTCAAAAATACCATTCGAACAAGGAAAGGAAAATATGAGTTCATACCGATTACATTTGGACACACTAATACTCCTACTATATTAATAGGCTTGATAAATAATTTTTTTAGGTATTACATATAAATTTTTTTTATAGTATTTATACATGACATTCTAATTTACTCCAAAATCAAGGAGGAGCATGAGGAAAAATTGAATTCTATTCTAAGGTCCTTGAGATAGGAGATTCTATATTAGAAGTATAGTAAATGTGATTTTTGGATGAAGTAAGTATCATTATTGGGGAATATTATCACCAAAAAAGGGATATATATGGACCTTTCTATGATAAAGGAAATAAAATACTATCCTAAGTAAACATTTTTATTGCATATCCATAGTTTCCATGGATTAGATGAGTATTAACAAAGTTTTATGAATTTTTTTATCAATTTTAAAACCCCATAACCATGATAACAAGGAAGGGAGAATAATTTTTCATGACATGAGAATGTGAAGAGAGTTTCAAAGAGCTGCAAAATAGGCTTATCACAACACCAGTACTTACACAGCCTACAAACAAGGAACTCATCGTAGTATGAAGTGGTGACTCAAAGAATGTCATAGGCTATATACTAATTATTTTTTTAATTAATTTTCTATTCCTCAACGCATTTTAATGATCATGAGAAGAACAATCCCAGACTAGATTTGTATTATTATAGAGTGATCTTTGTTTTCGAAAGTATGGAAGAACTATCTCATTTGGGAGAAGTTTTAAATATATATTGATTATAAGATCCCCATATATATATTCATAGAGATTTTTTTTATCATTTTCTAGTTAATATGGTTAAAGATAAACATGGAATATGGATACTCGATCCATTTCCATATTGGGAAAGCAAACAGGGCTATAAACACTCTATATAGAAAGGACCTAGAAAATTTATCATTGATGAGAATTGAGACAGATACAATATTATTAGAAATTAATAGGATGGACATGGTAATTGTAAATGAAGCAACATCATATTTACTTTCTGAAATTATTTCTCTATAATCCCTTCTAGAGAAGATGATGTATTCTCAATGAGATGATGTGAATTTTCAGAAGAGGGTGAATTCTATAAGGAATGTGAAATCCTTAGAGTTAAAAATTTATGAAGAATAAGTTTTATTAATTTTTTCATGATTACATGTACTATTAAATCATGAGATAAATTGTGATTTTTGGAATGATTCACATAGCTCAACCTTTTCCATCCACCCAGGGATCATGCAGATGTACCGAGTTCACATAGAACAATATTGGTGATTCAATATAAATATGGAGGTTGTGTATTATATATCAAAGTGTATAGAATAAGTCAAGTGAATTCTATAATAAAATGGTCTAAGGGGATAACACAACCATTACCCATATCCACGTGGAAATGAGAAAACATCCCCATGGACTTTTTTATTGGCCTTCCAAATACATCAAGTAGAAATAATGCTATATGGGTTGTGGTGGGTTTTTTTCAAAGACTTCTCACTGAATTGAAATTAGGGAGGACTTATCACTTGATAATATTATAAGGATATATATTAGAGAATTTGTGAGGCTACATGGAACACCATTATCAATTATATCAAAAATCTATATGAGATTTACCTCCATGTTTAGAAAGGTCCTCCAACAGACTCTAAAATAATGAGTTTTACTTTAGTATTACATATCCATCCCAAAATTATTTCTAATATGAGTGGACTATTCTGTAACTAGAAGACAAGTTGATAGCATTCTTGATGGACTTCCAAGTAGGATGGTACCACATCTTTCTCTTGTTGAGTTATCATAAAATAATAGCATTAACTCAAGCATCCAAAAAAATCCTTATGAGTCCCTTTATGTGAAGAGATGAAATACACTACATGTTTGGATAGTTTATGTGAATTTTTGCGGTTGGGAACCGAAATGGTTTAGTAAATGATAGAATAGGTCAGGGCCATTGACAAACACACCTGGAAAACTTAGTGTAAAAAAGAGCTATATTGACAGTCATCGACGAGTTATGGAGTTCAAGGTTGCATATAAATTGTTTATCCATATATCTCCATAGAGGAGAGTAATGTTGTTTAGGAATAATTTAAAGATAATCTACATCATCTACTTTGATATTCTTAATCGCAAATGTGTTGTATCTTAATAACTAACACTCCCACCAACCCTTCATTAAGTGAATAACATATTATATGTATCTATGTTGAGTAATTTCATACAAGATCTATCACATGTACTGAATTAAGTGGTGGTATATCTATAAAATTATCTCTATTTTTAGGAAAATCTTGAGAAGATCATAGATCATAGTTATAAAAGTCTAAACAACATGATTATTCACCTTGTCATTGTGTTGTGGAGAAACCATAAATACGAATAGGATACCTGAGAAATAGAAGAGGAAATAAAGAATAAGTACCCTCAATTTTCATCATCAAAGTATGCAACATAAAATTTCAAGGTAAAAAATATTTAAGTGGGGAATAATGTAAAACCCTCATATTTCAAAAGAGAAAAACTATGCAACATACATCCCTAATCCTAAAAGAACCATGAATATTTGTGATATTTATAACATATATATTAAATGGGAAGGTATGAATAGTATTAATTTTTTTATAAAATATATATAAAGAAAATAATTAATATAAATTTATCGATGAATTATTAGTATATTGTAACTCAATTTTTTAATATATATATTAATTATTAAAGAAATACATGTTCATATTAAATGATTTTTATTTCTTTTTGTGAGAAAATATTATAATTAATATTTGAAATATTTAGAAATTTTATTTTATGAAATTAAAATAATTTTTTAAATCATTAAAATTATATCAACATAGGGTAAATTTTTTCTATTTTTGGAAAATGTTGATTTTTTTCAATAAATAGTGACAAATACAAATTTTTTGTAAAACTGCCATTTTTCTTAATAATTTAAATAATATAGATGCCCCATTATTATTTTGATTTTACATAACAAAATAATGAATATTATTTATTAATATTTGATTCAATTATTAAATTTAAATCAAATATATATTTTTTTTAGTATTTGTCAATTTTAAAGCTAAAAAACACTTATTTTCTAAAAACTATTTTAAAGTGAATAATATTTCTCCATTTTAACTAATTAAATAACCCCTATTTAGAATTTATTTAAATGAAATTTAAATATAATATATCTATAAATATTAACAGAATTCATTCAGTTACTATTAATTTTAATAAATTTATTTATTAAAATATCATCTTGTGCTTGAAAATGCATCTCTTTAAAAAAATGTTCTTTTAATATGTCTTCATCATTAATTTTAAATTAATTTAATCTATTAATTTTAAATAAAATATATACAATGGATTAAATATTTTGAATCATAATAATTTACATTATATAATAATTTCAACTTAATTTTTAGTCATAATAAATTGAAAAAATAGTAAAATAATTGTTACCGTGGCAAAAAATATTGAAAGGGTAAAAGTGAGTAACCCTTGAGGTAAGAATGATAACATATTTAAAACATGTATCTTTTTAATGGAATAGGTTTTGATCAATATATAGTCTCATATAAATTTTTTTCTTAAATTTTTGTGGAACATGGATTGAGTGTGACTTCCCATTATTGAATAGATTTGGGTATTTATAATAATGAAACTCCTACTCCCTTATAAAATTGTACATCCTCTCCTCTATTTTCAAAACATTAAAAACACATCAGTTCAAAAAATAGCTAAATAGATACCATCCTTAATTACCTTAATATATACTAACAGACCTATATTTATCATAATTATAATCTAGGGATGTTTTAGGTATATTCACAAAGAGTTGGTCAGAAGAAAAGGCAACATTCTTAACCAAGAAACTTTATTTTTTTTCTTATTCAACCTCTATTAAATACAAATAAATAAAGATCATATAATTGTATCATTACCTAACATATAATATAATTTTATTATGTTAATTATGTTCCCTAATTCTATCTCAATTTTAATCAAATGTGAAATGAAACCAATAATCATGTGTAAGGCGGACTACCACCTCTAAAACCGATGTAATTTATTTTCCATCATCGCCTATCTGGGTTGTTGATAATGTTGTATTTAATTTTTTATATTATATTAATGAAATATTAATCACTCTTTCAATTTAATATATCATAAACTATCTTACATTACCATCCACTGAAAATTATTATGTCGTTTGTGTGAACTGCGGACTACTACCTTGCGAAGCGATGTGATCTGTTTTTTACCACATCACACGGATGATATTTGTTTGTGTGTTTAATGAAATAATCTTAAATTTATGATATAAATATCATTCATTAAAGTTAAAATAACACATTCCTTATTTTCATCATGATCATTGAAAAATAGAAATGTTACTCATGCGTATGTACAACTTACTATCTTTAGGATTATAACATTCTATGTTTTTCATAACCATCCATCGTGATTTTTTTAAGAGTATAATTGTGGTATAGAAATTATAATAATATAATTATTATTATACTGGATATGATAAAATAATTATATATTGGACCATAGTCAACTATACAAGTTGATTTTTGATATATGAGAAGAACATCATCTAAATGTCTGACCTGAACCATAATTATTAGTTAAATGAATATAAAATGATATTTAATAAAATAGAATTTATAATAAAAATGAAAAAGTTTCATATTAAATTATATAATTAACATAATTTTATCATTTTGGAAGATAAATAACACTTGATAAAAATCAGTCTCAAGTTAATGGGTCATTCTAACCCACCAATTTCTTCAGGTTATGAACATTCAATCTATATCTCACTGTATCCATTTTAAAATTTATGGAATGATTATAAATTTTACATATATTTATCTCAAATTTATAAATATATTATTCTAACTTCCTTTTATGGGGTAATACATTCCTTATGTTCATTTATAAAATTACACCATTATGAAATTCACTTTGTTAATGCTATGAGACAAGATTATAGCACCCATTTTCCTTCCATGGGTAATTATTCTATTATTAATTATGATTGAATTAATTTATTTGAAACACATATATTATGATAATTTTATTATGGATGTTCCTAGATCATAATAATATAAATTTTTTAATGTTACAGTCTCATGATACTTCATGTATGAGATTACTAAGCAAACCTAATCCATTATGGGACTTTGTCAGCCATGTGATATCATCTAGGAAGTTATCCCTGGAACATGTTTAGGTGATTTTATATGTTTCATCAACACTTAATAAAAAAATGATATTATTATTCCATTACATTTATGTTATTATTTCATGTTATTACTCTTGAGCCTTCTCTTTTACGATATCATGTTATACCATTGACTCAAAATTTATGTTTCCTTATAATGTTTTTTAACTTACTGGTATTTTTAGCTCACCCATTTGATTATGTTTTCAATAGCTTATACAATGAAGTTTTAAGAGCTCAAACAGATTTAGGAGCTCATTATGGATAATAAATTAATGAAATCTTGTTTTATTTTCATTTGAATAAATTTAAACAGTCTTTAAAATAATTTTGACCTTTATAATCCTTTAATTGTATTATTGGATATTTATATTTTTAAATAATATAGTAGTATATTTAATAGTCTTGGGTTTATATATAAATTAATTTCAATATATTTTTACATTTAATCAAATAGTAAGGATATCTATGTGAATACAAATTAATAAAAATAAGAGAGTGAAGTGGATTAACAATTTGAGGGTTATGAACATCCATCTTCTTAATGGTTATGTGAATAAAAATATATGTAATAATAGAATACATCATAATATAAGAGAAATTAAAATAAAAGTTAAATTAGGATCTTGATAGAGAATCGATGAGTAGTGTGATATTTCTGTGGAATTCCACATAGGCCAAATCACAACTAACATACCTGGAGTTACCCATTCAAACTACAATCACCAAATAACCCTCCTATAGTGACAAAAATATCATGTTGAAAATGTTTTTTCTTATGAATAATTTATATTTGATAACATCTTGGGAAGGAAATATACTCCTAAATTATCAATAATTTTTTATAAAATATATAGTTATGGATCAATACGAACATATAGATTTCATTTTCATAGAACTAAGGTACCATACAAAAAATTGATAATCTAGTATGTGTATTGGGATTGTATTATTAGAGTAATAGCTTATTAAATGTAGTAATGACATAGAATGGATAATATAAATTTTATAGTAAATAAATGAAATGAATATTAAATTCATTAGAATAAATTATTCATTTTATAGGTATATTTAAAAGGGAGTATGAAAATAGAATTACAAGTTTAAAATGAATAAGGATGCATATAAAATATTATATTAGCCCGATAATAACTTTTGAAGTGAATAAAAGGATAGGGATTAGAAAATATATCATGGATAGAATATCAATGGGTGATAATACTATAAAATCATAATCATTTTGTATATCAAAAATAAGGTTGATATATATTAAAATAAATGGGTTACATTTAAAAAACTGAATAATATTAGAAAGATTTACATTGGAAAGGTAACGACTTATGAAAATGGTATAATTATCATTATAAAAAAGTTAACTCACATATAAAGAAATATTAAAATAGAGTAATCAATAGGAAATGAAGAGGGTGGAATAATATTCCCATACTTCGGTACAAAAAGAGCAAATCAAAATGTTATAATGAGAGTGAATGAATAAACCCTCATTAAACTTAGTGGTATTAGTGATAATATACTTATTATATTAGTATATCATCATAAAAAAATGCATATACAATGTATTTTAGAAAAAATGTTTTGCAATAGGAAAAGGAAAAGAAAAGAATATATACCCTTAATTTATAGGGTAATGGAATATAAAAAAAGTATCATGAGAGTTAATGAATAATATCGCATGAAAAATTAATAAAATAAATGATTATATAATGATAATATGATTATATTATTATATTAAAAATAGTTTTATGGAATTTTATTAAAATTATTATAATAGGAAATGAAAAGGAGGGGGATTAAAAACTCTTTCCTTACTAATCCATCTTGGATAAGAACATTACTTTATAACCATAAAATTTTCAACATTGAAAATACATATATGGGATAGAATCCTTGGGGGATATGTGAGGGATAACAAAAACTTGGTATGATGAGAAATGAGGATAGGGGGTATTTATTTATATTTCTGGTGACTGGAATCCCGTTGAAAAAATATTTCAATAATTTATTTTTCCAATATCTCATGTGTCCAGCACACTAATAGTACTCAATTAACCGCTTTGATGCTTCGTTGAAAAGGAAATAAAAAATATGAGGCCAAGAGCACTATTATTTTCACATTTTCTCATAGTTACATATGTATAATGTCATATTTACCATATGATATCATATTTCATAGTTTTTGTACCTTATTTTACAAATTTTTCTTAAATAGTTAACTATTTTAAAAATTAATTTTTTTTATTAAAAATATAAATTACATTTTTTTCAAATTCATATTAGAATAATGAAAAAATTATCATTTAAATTAATACTATTGTAATTTTTTTGGGTGTGATAATAATTATTCAGAAAACCACATTACAATTATAATTAACACATTTATTTTGTAATGACTACATTATATAAATTTGATATCCATTTTTTGATAATAGACTTCAAATATGATAAACTAGTTGTCAAATAAAAATAATAAATTACAAATAAAATATAATTTCTCTATAAAATATGTCATCCTTTAAAAATGAATGTTTTTTATATCAAAACATACACACAAAATGTTTTATTATATTATATATATTTAAACACCCTTTTAGACTTTAGATTAATTATTATATAAAATATAATTTTAGTGATAAAATAATATTTATCATTTTATTTTATGACATGTTGCACATGAAATTAACTATGATATTATAATACCACATTACATTATTTTCAATCATTTTATTTTATAAATACCTTAGTACTATAATATATACAATAAGATTATATTACATTCGCTAAATAACATTTTCAAATAAACATAGGATAATAAAACAATAAATATGAGAAATGGTGTTATCAATAATTATGGACTAC
The DNA here is from genome assembly GCA_963277665.1 of Viscum album. Lineage (NCBI taxonomy): Eukaryota > Viridiplantae > Streptophyta > Magnoliopsida > Santalales > Viscaceae > Viscum > Viscum album. Next base: position 1,888,344,378 of record OY728160.1, on the reverse strand, counting down.
TATAAAAGATATTTCATAAAACTATTTTAAGAAATTATTATTATTATAAGGAAAATAAATAAAAAATTATTATGAATTAATGGTTGATGAATATTATTTAGTGAAATATATTAAAAATGGATATGTTAGAGCTATATAATTTTAAAAAATAAATGTAATAGTGAATTATGAAATATTGGTTTCAAATGATGGGAGATATTATTACCATTAAAATAATTAATAATTACTTCACTAAATTGAATAATATATTGATTATTAATAATTACCTATTTATCATAAATTGGTGTTTCAAAATGGTTAATGGATATATATACTAATTATATGAAATAGTTATAAACACATTTATTTTAAAAAAATATGCCATATATACACATATGTTTAACCTTTTCATTATAATTCTAAATTAATGTTTCTCATATGTATTTAATGTATTATTTTATTAATTATTTTTACTATTATTTCTATACATATAATATTTGTTGGAAGTTTCGATAAATTTTTTATCCAGTTTTATATCTATCATTTATATAAAATATTTATCATTATTTAATTTTTTCTTTTAAAAAAATTTTTAGTAGTTTTTATCTTATGTTATTCATTTGTTTATAAATGAAATTATTTAAGAAATAATTTTATTATTTTGATGTTGAAATCAAATTAATCTTGGTATTAATAAATTTTAAATGAAATTAAATGAAATTAATTTGAACATAGAAATTCTAGGTTGTTTCAATTGGTAACTATGAGTACCTTATAGGAAGGTCAGATCTTCTGAAGGTTCATGAAAATACATGGACATAAATACTTCTATTATTTAATATTGCCTTCTTAATGTGTTTTGTAATATCCCTATTTTCATCTAGGTAAGTCCTTGTTTAATTTTAGGTTGTAATCCCTTATAATATTTTATTTAAATGTTCACTGGGTGTATGAGGAAGATCAGGGGTGTTATTGGGGTTTGGGACCCAAAATAAAATGTTAAATGGGAATTTTGTTCATGTTTCATGGTTGGCATGAAGTTATTGTAAACTATGACCCCAAACCATGTTATCCAGTAGGAGGGTTCACAGTTAAGTAAAATCGTGCAAGGGGGAAGGTCAAACCCTACAGGCCTAGATAGTGACATTCTGCATGGTTGGAACATGGTTTGTAAATCATGTGGGGCTCCCCAGTTTACCGTACAACCTCACTCCCCTTAAATAGTGACCTTCACATAGTTTTTTCATGGTATGGGAAACTGTGTGGCCCAGTAAAAGTTGTAAAATTTAAAAATTTTCCATCTTGAGATTTTTAACTTCCACTGGATTTTCCTCTCTATTCTCCTACCTCCAGCTATAGTGATGACACAAAACCCAAAATTTCTTCCAAGGGTAAATCTCTTTAATTTATAATATGCTTGTAATGTCATTGGTTTCAGATCGAAACTCCAGGTAATTATAATCTTCCACTTACTTATCTCATCTAGATTAGGGCTTGTAACTTTGGATATATTTTTATGAAGCCCTAAAAACCTATTTTTTGGGGGGATTCTAGTTTGAGGCTTCTAGGGGTGATTGAATTTTTATTTAAAGATGTTATTAGGATTTTTTTCATCAATGGATTCGAGGTAGGTGGTCTACAAGTTATATCACAGAGTAATTGGGTTGATTTGTGGATGTTTAGTTGTGTTCTTGGATATATTTTGTTGTGCATGTGATTACTTTGGTGATATTTGGTAAAATGATAATCTAATTGTTGAATTGAACCCCATATAACCCCCATGGGATGCGTTGATGGCGATTTGATCGATTTTAGGCCACCCATGGGGTGCGCCGATATTCTAAAACTTAGAAATTGATATGGTTAAGTTTAGAGTTGACATGTGATAATGTAGAGACCATGAATAACATGTTAATATAGTTGGTTTAATAGAAAATGGAATAATTATAGTTGATACAAGGGTTGATAATGTCATAAGGGGTTTTTTGGCATGTCTTAAAAATTGGCTAATTAGGTTAATTGTGAATATTTCAAATGGATTATGAATTATGTTAGAATGCCTAAGAGGGTTAGTGAATATGAAATGGATAACTTGTTAAATGGGTAACTATATGGGAATTGAGGAATATGTTAGATGGGAATTCATAAGTGAATTAACGAATGTGTTTAATGATTTGATATAAGTGGGAATTATTGAACATGCTTAATGGGTTGGGGAATTATAGTGAGAATTGGGATAAATGGAATATTTAATGTAAATGGTAAATATGTTATTGGATTATCACATAATATTAATTCCCATATTGATTTGATATGAATTTTTATTATTATGAGTATTGTTTTTAGTATCATTTGGGATATAGTATTTGTTTGGTGATTAGATGAATAATCATGTGCACATGGCTTTGTAGTGTTGGGTATTGACTTGTGGATCTATTCCCATGGGTTGAGTTAGAATGAGGCCCTAAACTCCAACACAAAATGAATGGGTTAGGGAAGGGGACAAATGATCTATTCCCCTAATAGTTTCATTCTATGATACCACCCGGATTGAGGCTTTGAGGTGAGTGTAATGTATTTTTTGTGATATTTTTTCCCTCGGTGAGATATGGACATGACTTATTTCCTTATGCATAGTGATTGAATGCCATATACCTTTGTGTAAATGAACTAAATTCTTAACCCATAGAACACATGATGAAAATGGATGAAGTGATGAAGATGGTATAAGTGATGAAAATAGTAACAATGATGGAAATGGTTTAAGTGAATATTTTTACCTAATGGAACCTCTATTGTCTTTTGGTTTAAATTCATAGTTACTTCATACTTGCATGCACTATCTCTTTAGACTGGATATTTTATAGACACCATTGGTGGTGGCCCATTGAGTTATACTCACACCCTACTTGGTCCGTCATTGGGTACTCGATCAGACTTTATTATTGTAGGTTTGGATAAGGGAAAATGCCTTATACTAGGGAGATTAGTTAGGATTGGGATGAGCATAGTTGGGGATCCCTACATGGAGTCAAGACCTGTTTAAGGGATTCATCTATTTTTATTTATATTTGGTGTCATTCAATATGTCTTTGTTAGCATGACATGATATAGTTATTATTGGTTTTGGTTTGTACCCAGTTTTGGGAGATGTTTGCTTATGCAGGTTTATTAGTTATTTCATATTTTTTTCAGCTATTTATATTTTTATCTATTGTATCTTACTATAATAAAGAGGTTATAGTCTCCCCATATGACTTATTAGACCCTCACTACTATTCATAAACCTCTGGTGTATAGGGAGGTGCAATTTAGGTCATGTGGCGACTCACCTCAAAGCACTAGTTTAATGGATTATAAGTTGGGGACATTAGAAAGAGGTATATGAGAGGTTATTTTTTGTTGTCTTATTATTTGGGATGGTAGATGGGGGAATAAGATGTTTCAGGTCTTGGAAATGAGCTCGGACTAAGGAGTAGCTAATGGATGTATGGTGGAAAACCCAAGTACCCAGGGTGGGAATTTATGTTCTTATTATGTGTTATTACAATTGAATTATATATCAATATAAGGTGATTCACTTGTTGTGTTATGTTGTTATTTAGTGATATTTTACTCATGGTTGAAACAACATGAGGATTTTCATTCATGAATCATTATTGGCACCTAGGGAGATAAGTGGCATGCATCATGGTAGGTACACACAGGATGGGTGTGTGGGATATAAAAGGAGGAATGAATTTTAATTTCTTGAGAAATTTAAATAAAATTTTGTCTAATAAGAATGATTCAAATGGGTAAAGTGGGAGGAATTCTAGAGAATTATTAAATAATCATGCTTAATTAGGGGTTGTAAATGAGTTAAAAATGTTTTTTGTAGTAAGTTGATAAATGGGAAATGTGCCTAAGAGAAAGGATTTACTTTGCGAGTATGAAAATGGTTTTAAAAAGTTTTCTAGTGGAAGAACAGGGCTATGAATATTATTTTAACACATGATGAACATGAACCATGGTAGGTATGGTGGAGGGTAGTTTTATATGTGTAAATACATCAGTTTGGATAGTGTATAGGGATGGTTCATTTACAACTAGTGAAGATCCTTCTAGTGTGTAAATTATGGATGAATTATTCCATGTGTTCTAAAGCTCATGTTTGGAAATTTTAGAGAAATGCCACAATGAAGACATGTGTTGGGAGGGAGATAAGTGGATGTTACCAATAATTCCCCCCATTAGTGTATCAGTAATACCTAGTGATTGAGGGTAATATAAAAAAGTAGTTTCATGAGAACCTTTCCCTTTTTATGAAAATGATGCAACATGACCTAGAGTGGGTTGTGCTGACTATATTCTATCTAACTAGAGAGTTTTAGCTATAGAACCCTCTAACCATTATCGTAGAGGGTGAGAGAGAGGTATCTATGTTTAGGATAGATTTCATTTAGATTATCCTTTTCCATTTGGAGACTCCTTATAAGAAGTGAGTCAAGTTGGAGACTTATATGTTTTGAGGTCAGACAAAGTGTTGGTGGGACATCATGTTTCGGACTGAATAGGCTAAAGTAATGATATGGAATGATTTCTAAGAAATGTTTCTACAAAATATATATCCACAAACCTTGATTCAAGAAAAATCTACACAGTTTATGAGTTTTACCCAAGGAGCTATGTCAGTGTTGGATTATGCAAGTCATTTAACTGACTTGCGCCGCTTCATTCAAGAATTGGCGGGGAATGAGGAATCCATGTAGAAACGTTTCTATGATGGGATAATAAAAATGATCATGTATCAGGTTAATATATTCCATTTTAATAGGTTTGAAGAGTTAGTGGATCAACTCATTTTCTCAGAAGTGAACCTGAAGGGGGATTCAGGTAGTAGACGTGTTGTTTCTGTTGGATAGGTGAGTGGTGCATCCTTCAAGGGTCAGATGAATCACTTTGGGAGTTTCCATTAGGATGGAATTGCACAAATTAGTCAGAAGATAGGATCAACCTCTTATAGAGGTGATCAGGTGTTCTGTTATCAGTGTGTAAGGTCGGGACACATGTGCGATCAATGTCCCCAAACACCATTTGAATGCTTGTCATGCGATAGGATGGTGCATGTGCATAGGTTCTGTAGAAATACTTAACAGTTATGTAAAGATAGAGTATCAAGGCCAATGCTGAGTGAAGAAAGGGGGTTGGTAACCACCTATTAGGAAGGTAGTTGGAGATCAAATTGTTGTACCAGTCAGGGTGGTGGATGTGGTACTCCGGGGTTAGAGCGACTAAAAATTTTTACCTTATTTTTATGACTTTTAGAAAGGATTTTCAATAAGGTTAACTATTATCTCATTTAAGCTTCTTTTCTTAAATTACATAAGGGGTATCCAGCCTCATATAAGGGTATTCATAGTTTCACATAAGGGTATGTCTAGTTTTGATATTCTATATAAAGGTAAATTTGGATATATATATATATATATATATATAATGGTCACTTAGCTTCACCTAACATGCGTTAAGAAATTTGAAAACTCATATAATGGTTATCTCCCTATTAAATTTTCACCAATGGATTAAGTATAAGGGTGTTTTCATGAATTTAAGGGAAAATTTTATATAAAAAATAATTTTAATATTAGTTATGTAGATAACCTTTTCCCATGATATTTTAAATATGTATGAAGGAATTAATTGGATAAAATATTTTTTTATGAGGGAAATAAATTCATTAAATCATTAAATTGAAAAAATGGTAAATTATTGACTGGTTTTTAAAGAAATATATCCAGGAATCACTATATCTATTTTTAATACCATTTGTTTCCCTCAATTGAGTTTTCATATTTTTCCTATACTTAAATGATAGAAACATAATTATTCAAGCTACGCAGGACTTATTTAGTAAACCTGATCCACTATATATAGTTTAAAACAACTTATTCTCTCACCCTATGTATTTTTTGTGTCATGATGTGAACATTCTTATGATGTATAGTGTAAATACCCCGACCACAGTTTCCCAGAGCTGGTGACTTATATTAATACATTGGTATGATTACAGGGAATCACATCCTGAAAGGCCAATTAGTTTAGTAGTTTTGGAAACTAGATTACATACATGAACTTTAAATTAAAAATGGAAAGTGAAGAAACATTGAAACTCTATTGATAACAACCCTGAACTCTTATATTAACCCTACAAGTCATTTATAATGTACCACTCAAAATCATGGGGAAAAGAAACAAATGAAAGGGGTGAGATCAGATGCTCAGTAACGATAAGAAATATAGTGGTAGCTATAACATAAAAAATAAGGCACGATGAATAAATAATAACACATTCCACTAAAACATAATCTTGAGCGTAATATGGAAGGAATAAAAGATGAATAAATAATTCCGTATAAATAATTACATGAAACTTCACCATGGATATTCTACTAGTTGAATAATCACATGATTTGTCAATTACTAATATTGTAATGATGGAATGTATATATCGAACTTCATAAACTTGTCGTCAAGGTCTCATCCAAGACTTCTGAAAATAAATGGTTAAGGCATCGACCAAAATCCATTTTTGTTTTGTCTCATGAGAACCACTAATGCATCGAGAGGTTATAGTAGGCCCCAACAGTCACATACTAAGTCCAATGCATTCTGAATATGTCAAATAAAATTATATATTAAATTCAAAGTGTCCCATGCCACTTTTAATTATCATAATTTAAATTACACTAATAAAATCATTGAGAAATTCTTGAGTAAAATAATATTTAAACCTTCCAAAGTGTACCATACCACCTTGAAACATTTAAATCAAAAACCATTTTGACATTAAATAAACCTTGTAATATAATGATAATAATAGAATTCATGATATAATATATCAAAGGGAATTATATACACCACACATTGAGAAATAGTGTTGAACAAGGCATATATCTCATAGAAGTAAAAGTGAGATGAGAAAAATCCTTTTTACTTTGGAAAGAAGAGTTTTTTTGGAAAATCATTTATATTTGTCATAAATTAAATTTCTAAACATGTATATCCCATAAAAGAAAATTTAATTAAATTAAAATTATATTTTAGGCATAAATGATGTCCCATTGAAGTGAAATCATGTAAAATAGGATTTTTAGGAAACTTTAGTAATAAAAAATTTTAGTGAGGTTTAAGAAAAATATTAAAGAGAATTTAAAGTGGAATGGAATTTTTGTTTTCATAAAACCAGAAATGAACTAAGATAGGTTTTCATGATAAAATTTTTGATTTTATAAAAGTAATTAATGCTTAAAACATTTTATATAGTGCACTTGAAAATGGGTAAGAATTTGAGAAGTTACCTTTAATCGAGCTTTTTTAACAGGAATAATTGACAAGGGTATCATTTTAAAACATGTATATCTACATAAAATAAGGATTATATGATATAGAATTATAGTTTTGAAATATTTACATATAATGTATAAGAAATATAAAAAAATAGAGAAGCATTAAACTTGAGTAAATGTAGAGAAAGAGTAACCTGAAGGAAAAACTGGGATTCTGGTCGAATCCCATTCCACATTGTAATCAATCGAATACTATGCCCCAAAATTAATAATAATAAAAGTATACTTTTAATACCATGAAAATAATGATATTCATGATATGATACATAAATGGTCTGTATAGATACACCATACACAATAAATAGTGGTGAATAAGGAATATCTCACAAGAATAGAAGTGAGATGAGAAAACCCTTACCTTATGTCTGAAGGAGTTCTGAAATTGACCTTAAAATCATGGATAATAATATTAAATCTATTAATTAATTAATTAATAACCATTTATATAATTATTTGATTAATTAAAGTTTTATTAAGTTCATTTACGACCTTATTGATGAGTTATATAGTTTAATTTCATCATTCGAGAGCATTCATTTTCTTGATTTACATGATCAGTTTGCTTGTTTATAAGTAATGGATTTCACATGGAATGGATATAATTATCCAAAATTTATTTTATATTAAATTAATGAAAAAAACTAAGATTAAAATGTTATATAATTAATTTTTTATATGTTATTATGAGGAGTTACTAGATAAAACATTGGTGATAATAATTTAGATTATTTTGGTAGTTTTTGATCATCACGAACTAGAAGAATCTGGAAAGACTAGAGGAATCTAGAAATACTGTTCACGAGACACCACCGAACGAGGCACTGCTCGATGAGGCACCATTCAAAAAGGAACCATTCGGTGAGGCACCACCAGTGAGGCACCTATTGAAAGAAAATATTGGACAAAGTACTGCTAGATGAGGCACCATTAGATAAAATTCCTTCCACTATCAGTGAGACACCATCGGGAAAGACACTTCCAGATGACCTACCACTAGGCATAAGGCACCACTGTGCGATCAACCACTAGCGAGTGACCACCAGTTTGAGTCACTCCCAGGGTGTGATAATGCTAGGGTGAGCTACTACTAGGTTGAGATACCTCCAGGGTGACACTTCCAGGGTGAGCTACCTCCATGGTGACATTTTTGGCACAATGCACCATTGGAAAAATTATGGAAATTGGGAAATTTTGGAAAGTGATGAAATTAGTCACCATAATTCCCCCAAATAGCTCAAATAACAGATTCTAACAAAGTAATGGACCAGAGAGGCCTGTGAAATTACATAAATAATTTCTTAGTGATGAATTTTTTTAAATTTTGATTCATTTTAACTTGTCCAAAAAAGGAATAAAACATTTTTTCGATTAAAAATAAAAATGGTTTAATTTGATGGTTAATCTGAAGATTTTTATCTATATCATATTTTATAGGAAGTATTATGCTCTTAAAATTAATTCCATTTTTCTTATTCAGGGATTTACACCATTCCCAATATAATGGTTATAAATATATCTAAGGTAGGATTGTAATACAAGAAATCACATGTTTCGTTATCGATTCATTCAATAAACACATTCAAATTTCTATTATAAAATTATTTGATGATATAAAACATATTTGTTTTGTAAATTTTCAGTTATTAGTGTTCGGTAAATGATTAATCAAGCATTTTAATTTTAATGTAAAGTTTTCCATTGTTAAAAAATTTGAGAAATATTTAGAATGATGAAATTTTTTAGAAATTTAACATTAATGAATATTTTGATATTATTATATATCATCAATGTGAACTCATTATGCTTATAAAGGACCCCAATACCATAAAGAATTGGTATATCACTCTTCAATAAAACTCTATGATAATTCACTATGTATATCTCTTCCAACTAAACATATTTTTTTGAAATATGTGGATATGTTAAACATTATACGTAGATGTGTCTTTCTTCATTCATTGAACCTTGTGGATAACATTGAATTTGGTATCCCACTTTCATACATTAATATATTTTATATATGATTAATTTACTATGATTTGTGTCTTTGTTAACACTCTATTTTGATAAAGGAGGGAAAAAGATCATGAAGAGAATCTTTAATATGTTAAAGTATTAAATAATCTTAAAATAAACCAAGAGACCTGTCCCAATGGACCTGCATGCATACCACATGTGTGCCAAAAGGCCAGCGTAGCTCTTGCTAGTATAACCCAGATGGTGTAACCCCCGATGTCGAAGTCCTATGCAGGGTAACTACACCGAGGACCTATGTGGCCTAGTTATGTTTCCCCACTTACATTGGATAGCTATGATGAGTACCTATTCCATATACTTATGCTGACACCTTCCTTAGACAAGTTTCTCTGCTTTCCTATAAATAGGACATTTGGGCTTCTTATTTGAGAGGTTGAAATAAACGGAATAACCCTCATAGTCTCACTAGGCAATACCTTTACCAATGTCCCATGAAATTTATGAGGTATCTCTTTAAAATATTATAGAATAGATAATTAAAGGGAATAATTAAGATAAAGTTCTTTTAGGGTCTAAAATAGAAGACACCTCTTAAATGATCATTCTTCTAAAAAAAGAATTCAACTACATGAAGCCCCTTTCCTTAAGCCAGGACCTACCTGAAACTCTTCCAAGGACACCATAGGACACCTAGGGTATTAAGGTTAAGACCTCACCCATGTATTGTTGTCTTTGTATTCCATTTAATGAGGTATATCAATATTTCAAAGGCTTATTTCCCCCCACACAAAGCACTTTTAGTTCCTCATAGGCCCTGCATGACACACCTATTCCAAGCACCTACACCCAAGACATATGTGAGTCATCCTTTAAAAATTATTACAATACATTTATGTCAGGGCCTCTTTTTTTTGATCCATTTTATTAAAGGGACCAATTTAAATCCTCCACCAAGACCCCCAAATTTACACAACCTTGTCGAGTGGCACATGAGTGCGTCCTTCATTTGGGTATGTATTCTTAGGGTCAGAGGTTCCCTGCACTTATCCAGTTTGTCATTCAGGATTCTCAGGGTACATGTAGGTATGTATCCATATGGTCAAGAGGAACCTTACCATAGGAAATTTTTTGAGGATTTCCTAGTCTTGGATTCTAGGGATAGGACTATGTCGATCCCTTCTCATATATGAGTCCTGGATCCTCTAGTTCCCAGCTAGGAGGATAAGGATCATACTTTATTTTCCCTTCAATATGGAATGGGATCCTCCTTTCATTGTGGAACCAATTAACAGGAACTCCTCCTGAGTTAATCCTCTAGTCTTTCATGTAGGATATTGTACTTTTTCTCCTCTCAACCTCAGCACCCTTCATTCCTTCCTTACTTTGGACTCATGTCCAATTTAAATTGAAGAGAGGTAAGTGTCATAGCCCATACCTCTTCCACTATAGCCCTGACCTTTTCCATCAGTGAAGGAGGAAAAGTTTTTGGTTTGTGTAATCTTTCACATCATTTTTTTTCTCACACCGAACATGACTCATGGGGGATTAGAGTTAGTGATGATCACAACACCCGCATGATGCACCTAAAGTATTATACTATGATAACTCAGATTCCTGCCATAACTAGGACATGTAGGACCTATACTTGGGGCCTGAGATCAAAGTAAATCACCCTTAGAGGTTAGTCCCAATAAAACCCCCCAAATTTAATAGGCATCCTCTTTAAGAATATGCCCCAAATTAATCCACTTAAAGTTTCATACTCCCCTATGAGACTTATTGAACTTCAAGAACTCTAATTCCTACCATAACCAAGATACTTAGGATGTTAAGGGTCTAAATCAAAGGGAATTATCCTTAAAATTTATCCCCAATCATTAACCCCCAAACCTACATGAGTTAAGAAATCCATTAGGGACCCTATTATAAGGGAATCATTTTTAGGAGTAAGACCCAACTTATTTATCCCAAAGGTCTATACTCCCCTATGAGACTTACCAAACTATGCAGGCATTTATTCCCATCCAAATGGGATACATAATAATTTTCCCTAAGGTTAAAACCCAACACCCTAAATAAAACCTATTCTATTTGGAGCATATCTCCAGTATGGTCTAATTCAACTAGAAAACTCATATCCCTTCTGGGTTCCTTAGGCTACTTTGGGATAAGTCCCACACCAAAATTTGACTAGGCACCTTCTTCCTAGACTTCCTTTCCACATGAATTTAAATTGTATGGTTAGGTCCTTATCACATGACCCTAAAAGGTGTTATGTGTCCCTTTAAGTGACACAAAAATATGTGGGTTCTGGTTCCTTTCACAAGGATACGTAGGCCCCCATCTATGGGTTTGATCCAAACATAAAAACGACTCCCCTCTACCTAGATAGCGGTAAATTATAGAGTGTACTTTATCTGCATGGATTATAATAAACATCAGAGTACCCATGGTGTTTATAGAAAACCAACATCATCAGGATAGTATCCAAAGATTCTCTATGAAGTATATGAGGACACCATTAATGGATAACATCAGGAACATACAAATATCTCAATTGATGAAGAACCCCATATACATATAGATGATTCTGAATTCCATATATGCATATAATTTATTTCTATTTCCAAGAGAAACACACATCATACTTGGTAAATTAATAAAATATTTATGAACATATCATTAATCTATAAGAGAGTCTCAGAGTTGGAAACAATTCCCCTCAAATGGGTGTAATGAGCCTAACCTCCCATCCACTTAACCAATGTGAGTTCTTAATCATTGTGGGTCAAAATCCCTAATGAGTTCCTAACTTTTGAATGTAGGTACCTATAGATACATAACCATTGGGTGTTTCCAGTTCCATGAAAAAATCCATTAGAAACCATTTATAAATAGTGATTCCTAATCAAAATAAAAAATCCAAGCGAAATAGAAAATGGTGAACCTGATGTGAATCCTTAACTAAGATGATAGTGTTACCCATATGTCAGGCCCCTTTTTAATAAAAGGGGGCCAAACAAGGAAATAAATTATGTATCTATTCATCAAAAAAGATTATGATTTAATAGGGTTTTCTAGTTTATGTCATTCATATATTGAGACACTATTTTTCATAACTCTATTCAATCCAATGGCTTCTTTCAAACTTTCATTGACGAACACCCAAACTGCTACTTAGGCTAGATCTTTTTCCACACAATGGATGTCATCACCAACCCATCATCTTCAACATTGGGTCTCAAATTCACTGGTTCAAGAGTACCATAAAAATTTTACCTTCCCATCCATGGAGGTCGACCGACATGCCCTCCAGCTCAACAATCACCCTCAGTCATCTAGACAGCGATGATTGATGGTTCTAAAGCAGGTAGCGCCAACCACTATCTTCAATCATTTTAGGAGCTTATCCTCATAACAAAACAACCAATAACTCCCATACTACAAGGAGGTGGATCAAGAGGAAACCTATGGTCTCATCCTAAAAACACAGGGGTCTTTCCCGAAGGCTCCTGCCAACAATCATCACCATGAACGCTAAACTACAATGAACCCTCAACATGATGTGGTTTTCACCTTCGACTGTCTGACCCAAGAATTTAAAACTTGAGCTTGCATGAAGGTATTCCAGGTAAGAGAACCATCCAATAGGGAGTATGTTCCTACCTTCCCCCTCCCTAGAATCCAACCAACCCAGTTTAGTGGAAAATAGTGAATGGTTACATACACCTATCTTCTTTCATTCTTCAACCCAACAGACTTGTCTGGAGGTTCCCAATTAATCCCCCCATTCAAATCTGGTGGAGTACCATAAGACGGAACATAAACCTACCTACACCCATCAAGCCTACCAACAGACTCTTTTGGAAGCATTCAAAGAAGCCCCCCAACCCAGTTCACTAGAAACTCACAAGAAATAATATACACGTACATGTACCCACTAATTCTACCAATAATATCATTTAGAAGTACCTAGATAAGTAAGTCAAAAATACCCTATGACAAGCATGGGTAAGAATCAACTCTCTTCCTCCACACATGAATGATTTCAGTATCCACTAGAAGGAAAGGGAAGACAAGAGAAGGCACATACACCTTCTCCAAATACATAATGGAAATATATTCCCATTACAGTCACTGAAGTCACCAAGTACATCTTGGAAATGGTGAAAGGGAATTCATAAATCCCTAACCATATCATAGAAACTTTCCATAATATCATAATAGTGTTGACAATAGTTTCTGAGGGATGGACACATAATGTTTTCCCTGATGGCAGGGTGGCTCAACATCATGTCACCCCAGATCAGATACATACCTCTACACCCTTCTAGGAGGGTCATAGTGAAAAATACTCCATATCATATGGAAAACCGGATCAGGAATATATATCCACTCCAACTTGAGTTAATTGACCTATCAAAATAGAGAATCCAAGGTAGGCACATACACCTTTCCATGGTAACCAATTCTCCTAGGAAGTGGGTCCAACTACTTGTAAGAAGGCATCCAAGAAGAAGTCACACCGAACATTGTCGGAGAATCAAGATTAGATCTATAATTTGGCTCTATTTAATGCTGTATTTCATGAATACTTTAAACATTTATCTATTTTATCTCAATATACTACTCTCTTGTTAAAAATTTATGGGATTAGTGGTAGTAATTCTGAAGGTCCTTGTTGGAAACTTCCTCATGAAGTTTTTCTTCTTGAAAATCTAGTCAATCTTGAGATAATAACTCTTTATGAGATCCACATCAACCCTCTATGTGGCTAGAAGACCAAGGAGAAAGTGAATATATCCCTTGTTGTAATCCACCATGATGGTCCTCCCCATGATGGAGCTCTATGAAAAATCACTCTCCCCGATATTAATTCTCATTTTCAAGAGAATTATCCAACTATAAATTTAGTGATGAGAAAGACCCCTTATGTTGAGGCACTTTCAAACACAAGGTCTATCGTGTCTGATACCTTATCACTAGTTGGAAAAATTATTTTTCAATCGAAATACAAACCAAGGTGATAGTAATTTGTTGAACCACCCTTAGGCAACTTACCTTCCAGTGTGACATAGGAACTCCCTATAGATCTTTTAAATTCTGATAAATTGGTATAAAAATTCCAAATTTGGTCCAATTGAGTAGAGGAGCCTCTAGAGAAAGATGAAAAGGATTTGTTAAACCAGAGGAAACAACTGGATAAACATGAAATACCAATCGTGTTTTGACCTTTGGAAACCCCTCAATACAAAATTATAAAGATGTTGGTGGAATATTGTATTCATGACATCTGCCTCAACATATGGAAAACTCTTTATCATCAAAAATAAAAATAATTACCTTATGACAAGTATCAAATTCATGTTAAGGTAATAGAATGGTTGTAGGACCAAGTTTACTTGGAATCTCTCTTGACTTACTAACGTTTAAATATCATGAAATGGCATGAATCCCTTCAACATGAATGACTTGAAACATTAATAAGGTTGTGATGAACAATCGTAGATACCTCATCTGGTGTTCATATCAGAGGATAAGGTGCACATGGAGTGTTTCATTTCACTACACTCCCCAACCAGCAAAACCCACAAAAATTGGTATCCTGCAATGTCACTGACCCATGTCGGCTACAAAAAAACATATTCTTTTCATGACCAAAGATATGCTCAACAAGAACAGGCCCCGACCGACCTCCATCGATGTTGGGCCCAAAGGGAGAAAGTTGTTGAGAGATTTTTTCATCAAGCGTCTGAAAACATTGAGTATACATCCCATTTAGAGGATGTCAGTCATCAAATTTCATAGATGTATGAAATATCACAATGGTATATTGAAACGGGCTATTTAAGTGAGTTTTGGATAATGCACCTAGCCCATGTTCAAAAAAATCCATAAAACCATAAGATAAAATGCACTAATATCAACCATAGAAGATCAAGAGTTACCCCAACCCACATGGCTCGGGTCTTTTTTAACCCAACCATCAGAGCCAAAAAAATAGGCCTGAAAGGTTGTGAAAGAAGAAAATGAATATCCATAACCCTCAGTTATGGGGTTTTTTCTCCTCAACAATATCCTCCTCAATGAAAATTAGTCTTCTCTCTATTAGGGATGAAGTTGATAAATGAATACGCTCAGTTAATACCATCCCATGATTCAGTATATTCACTTAGAATGCACATGAATGAACTATTTGGGGATTCCCTTCAGGTTACTATCCACTAAAAAATTTTCGAGGAATCAAAAAACAAGAGGACAAGGTCTTGTAGGGGATGCATAAGAAGATGATCTCAGAGAGATACCAAAATAATGCCCACAATGTGTTATGAATAAGTAAAAGTCATCAATTTTGTCACTAAAAATACTCCAGATCATGAGTCCAATTCAGGGGAGTCAAAATAAGATGTCCATATTCATGATACAGTCTACACTGAAGAAAATTAAGGAGGTGTG
This sequence comes from Viscum album, assembly GCA_963277665.1. Taxonomy (NCBI): domain Eukaryota; kingdom Viridiplantae; phylum Streptophyta; class Magnoliopsida; order Santalales; family Viscaceae; genus Viscum; species Viscum album. Next base: position 1,888,328,578 of record OY728160.1, on the reverse strand, counting down.
CATACCCGAAACTATATTTTTTCCCATAATTTGGGTGTTCCTGTGAATAATCCCCATATACCTCCTCGAAAGGAAACTAATAGAGAAAAATTTAATAGTGATAATGTGTCTCGCCTTCCCACTGTAGAGGGTCAATACCTTTCATTAGAGGTAAGATTTTCTCAGTGAGAGTAGAAATGAAATATTTGAGAAGACTCCATGTAGTGTTACTCCGAGACAGTCTTCCTATAAGATATTCTCCACAATTAGATCCTCAATTGTCACTTCAAGTTGGTGCACTTCAACAAAGAGGGTTTGTCACCCCAACCGAGGTAGATCATGAATTCACTCTACTATAGGGACAACTATAATAGGGTTAGGAACATCCTTACAAACTGATCCATGTGAGTTACCCACAACATATTTCAGTAGTCCCACCACTAGTGGTCCCATTGGTTGCTGCACCCATTCAGGGTCCATCCATTGCACTTGTTTAGGTCTCATCTCAGCCAGATGTTTCCCAAATGATTATGAACTTTATTGAGTCATTAAAAATCAATTGGAAGCTATGAAAGAATGGTGTTCACTGGTAAATATAGAAAATAAGGCTTACCCCGAATGGGTAGATCCGACTCCTCCCTCACCAAACATTGGGATTCCCACATTTCCAATCTTCAATGGTTTGGGAGATCCATATTATCACTTGATTAATTTTGTCTCTTATTGTGATCCTATGATGGGGACCCCTAAGAAAAATGAGGTAGTAAAACATAGATTATTTGTGCAATCACTATTGGGGCCAGCCTTTGTAGGGCATAAAAGTTTGTAGTCACGATCAACTACAAGATGGGAAGATCTCTTTCAGAAGTTCTTTTTCCAGTTCAGCATAATAATGCATGAGAAAAAAGTCTTATATCCCACAAACTGAAATTAAAGGGAGATTTAATTAGTATTATATTTAATTACTCGATTTAAAGGATTGACATAATCCATGAATGTAATGCTCCATAAAGAAGATTTTTTTCCCATCTGTGTGTGCAATCTTCACAATGAGTTGCACACACCATTGATCACTGTGAAATACACAGGAGGGTTTTAGTAACTTGCCTAAATTTTACAATAGGTTTAAAATTCCATATCAGAGACCAAATTATAATCTTGACAAATTCCATCAGCTTTGAGAAGAAGAATAAGAAAAGTATATGACACTATAGTTACACTTAAGAATGACCCTACACCCACTCCTATCTCAATGCCCAAATCATACCGCATGGCTCCACCTACCAAGAATTAGAATTAATTACCACCTTGTCAACATGATCAAATAGATCAGAGGTGAAGATAGTTTGAGGATTTCTAAAACAAGGTCTATTCTTTTCAGAATGTACAGGTCCCAGACTACTTCATCTCGGTATTAGAGAACAACTTAGTTCAGTTTCCAAAGCCTAAGAAGCATAATAAAGAAGGTAACGAGGATCTACTAAACTATTTCTCATTCAATAAATTTCTAGGTCACCCCATCAAAGATTTTTCATTTTCAAATACCTCCTAAAAAAGATAGTGGATTATGGGAAAGTGAAACTGAAGAATTTACTGTCCTAGGTAGCATGTGTTTCTTCTACCGATCCAGAGGGAGGTGAATGGAAGGATATTAAAACAAAGAATGTGTAGAATTTCAGTGACTGGATAGTTAAAAAAAATCAACCAAACTCATAACATTCTATGAACATAGTTTAAATAGTTGACTATGCCTCATACTCCTCCTGCTATAGCAAATCCGTCTTCATCCAAAGGCCAATCCTCAAATAATCAACATGGCCAGAAGGATAAGTAGAAAACATAAGGTGATGAGATCATGTCAAATACAATGTTATACTTGAATTTATAAGATTTAATGCAAATTTTCACAAAACCATAGGCACCAGATCACCAAAAAACACAACAATTGTTAACCTATATTAAAGGATATTCATTAGACAAGGAATTGATCTTTGGTTCTGTTAAGTTTATTCACACAAATAATCCCTTCTCAAGTGATGAGTGTGATTATGAAAATTATTTCCTGATACTTGATTGGGAAAATGAATGATAGGGTCATTGAGGTCAAGGATAAATGGGAATATGTGGTCGTTCTATGAGTTACTACTTCAACCACACCCATGATCAAACTGTTTATGAATCTAAAACCCATGGGAGATCCCTCTATCAAGCTTATCAAGAACAAGGGACCACCCCCACACATGATATGATCTTCCCTGACATGATAATCTTGGATGATAGGTTATAGGCTATGCCTCTGTCTCCTCAGCTGGGGGGAAGACCTAGCCAACCTAATCCACAAAAAATAGAAACACTTACAGCTAAGAGAGGGTCCATCCACACCAAGAACATCATCTACCAAGGAAACTATAAAATAGAATCTCTATTCTAGAAAGTGCAGACTTTTGGATAAAAAATATGATGTTTTGCAACAATTTTCCCAATTACCATCCAATTTATCGATCCTGGATACCCTGAATCAATCAAATGATCTTCAGGAAGCATTCAAAGAGGCTTTGTAAAGACCTTAAGAGTTTGAAGTTGAGGTTGTTTTTGTGAAGGTTTAATGTATTGAGAATGATCCTAAAGAATGGAATACAGTCAAATATTTCATGAACCAGGATGAGGATTATATCATACAAGGACATATCAGTCCCTTGTATCTATCTGGAATGATCAAAGACAATGTTGTTCGATGAGACTTTATAGAAAATGGCTCAGGGTTGAATCTCAATCTGATCCGAACACTTCACTGATTGGGTCTCACTGAATCTCAATTATCTCCCTACACTATGTTGTTACAAGGTTATGACAATAATGAACATGAATCCCTCAGTGAGATTACACTCATAACTTGGTTCAGATATCTTATTTCTAATTTAGAGTTTATGGTTGTATGAAAAGACAAATATTCCAATATTCTATTGGGAAGAACTTGGCTACATATGCATGCTTCCATTCCTTTTTAGAACCACCAATGTCTCAAATATTGCCTTAATTATCAAATTGGTACATTTCATGGTGACAAGGCCCCATTCAAATTTTTTGAATCTCAGTACATTGATTCATACTTCTATCACAAAGGGGGGAAATAGTATATGGTAGATGATGTTATAAGAATCAATTCCCGGAATGGTTTGGAGAAGGTCTTAGCTAACCCATTAAATAATCTTAGTGTATATTAAATGTTACCCATTAATTAGATTGAAAAGGTAGTACTGAATCCAATAACTCATTCAGTGGATTCCATAATGTCAAGGTAGAAATAGAACGTGATGACATAGGAGAAGTTGTAAACTCTTCGAGCCATGATGAAATAATGGATTAGAATTTCTTCATTTATCCTTCGAGCTTCAAAAAATATCTTCTTCATCAGCCAAACTGGATGAAGTTGTCACACTAATTGGAAAAATACATGGATACTAACTCCCAACCCATCATATTCCCTTAAGAACTTCAGGAAGTTATTTCATCATCATTTGGGCCAGAAATGGTTGCCTCCCCTTCCTGGTGTCGAAATATAAACTCCTCTCAATGATTTTATATTTTTTAATTCATCTCCTGGCATACAAAAAGAGGTATAAGAAGTAAAAAATGAGGAAGAGGAATAAGAGGAAGATCTCAAGAATTCCCCTCCAGCATTTGAGGAAGGAACTTCAACCGCTATGGATGAACTTAGAGAAATAAATTTGGGTACAAAGGAAGATCAATTATCCAAATTGACTAGTGCGACCATGAATATTGAATAGAAATAGGTTTATAATTCTTTTTTGAAGCAACACTAAGATGTTTTTTCTTGGAATTACACTAAAATTCTAGGCCTTTACCCCAAAGTGGCTACCCATCATTTGGGTTATCCAGAAGATCATTAGGGATATAAGCAAGAAGCAATAAGAATGCACCTGACTCACACTTCCAAAATTAAGCCTAAAGTTGATAAGATCATCAAGGACAACTTCATATGAGAGGTTAAATATAAAAAATGGCTATCCAATATTGTCTTTGTGAAAAAGAAGAATGGGGAAATCATATTTTTCATTGATTTCAAAGATCTCAACTGGAATTTTCCAAATGATGACTTCCCAATTCCAAACATAAAACTCTTGATTGATGCGGTAGATGGATACCAAGATATATCCTTCATGGATGGATACTCTGGGTATAACCAAATCCATATGGACTTAGATGATAAAGAATAAAAATCCTTTAAATCCCCTCAAGTTGTATTTTTATATTAGGTAATGCCCTTTGTCTTTAGTAATGCTGGTTCCACATACCAACATGCAATGAACCACATCTCCAAACCTTTTCTGGGGAAGTTTTTTGAATGATTCATTAATGATCTAGTGGTCAAATCACGACAAAGTTCTTATTAACTGTATGACCTCAAGACCATATTGAAAAAGCTTTGATAGTATAATATGAATATTAACTCCTTGAAATGTAATTTTAGGGTAACCTCAATAAATTTTCTTAGCTTCATTGTATTCCATCATGACATTGAAGTTGATCCTGAGAAAACTAAATCAGTCCTTGGAATGTGAACTCCTTTAAAATTGAAATAGTTGTGAGGACTTCAAGGAAACTTGGCCTACATCTGATGCTTCATATCCAACATCAGAGGAAAGTGTTTACCCTTCACAAAATTAATGAATAATGGTGTCACATATCAACGGACCAATGAATGTAAAAAATCATTTTATTCCCTCAATAAACACCTCTTGAAGCCACTAGTATTGATTCCACCAGTTGAAGGAAATCTCTCATTCTTTATGGGACAGCCTTGGAATGATCATTGGGTTCCTTCCTTGTGCAAAATAATGATTCTAGGATGAAAAAACCATTATTATCTTAGTAAAACCATACTCGGTGTAGAAAATCAATATCCAGATATTGATAAGTGATACCTAGAATTAATAATTGTGGTTTAGAAGCTGAGGCACTCTCTGTAGCATCATGAGGTCCACTTGGTTCCTCATAATAACATGCTCAAATTTATCCTCAATCGTTATATGCTGACAAGATTACTGGAACAGTGGCCGATTATTCCACAGTAGTTCGATATATAGTTCATTCTTAGAAATTAGTGAAAGGAAAAGCCTTGGTATACTTCTATTAAAAGAACCAATATATATAAGAGACATCATTAAATACATAATTTCCTAAAGAATAAATCTTCTCTATTCAAGATATCCCCCGAACATGGAAAGTGTATTTTGAAAATGATTTCAACATTCCAATGGAGAACATAATGGAAGTCCTAAAACTCAATAAATTTGGGTTAGGAATTGTAGTTATCTCCTGGAATAAGGAGTTGTTCCCATGATCCTTCTATTTATCAAAAGGTGGTATGAATAATGAGGTAGAATATCAGGATCTCATTGCAAGCCTGGAATTGGCATTCCAAGTACCAGTGAACCACTTGGAGGTGAAGGGTGATTCTGAGTCGATAATCAAACATAATAATGAGTATTACACCATCAAAAAAGAAGATCCAATCCTCCTATGTGATTATGTTTGAGGGTTAATGGAATAATTTCCCTCAGATCCAAAATTTTCTTACATACCATGGTCATAAAATTCCCAACCATATGCATTTGAAAATGCATCCACTACCCTCAAAGATCAAAATTGGGACAAAACATCATCAATATTTCCCATCATCATGTGGTCTCACCATTTGTTTTGATCGGAGTAGAAGAGATCAATGAAATAAACCCAATTCACAAACCATATGTTCCTACCACAAGATGGACGACACCCATCCTGTAATATCTACATGATGGATTACTCCAACCGAATAGAGATATGAAATAGTAAATCTGGTGATGAGTGGTCAATTTCACTCTTTATGATGGACTGAATCATTAAAAGATACTCTAAAAATGAGGATTCGATGTAATCCTCCTCAGATGCATTAATGGGGAAGATACTGTGTTTTTTATGAAATAAGTAAGACAATGTTGGCTTGGATATAGGTTTTTTGATCAAATCTGAAGGCTTGGATAATTATGACCTTCGATGATGCAGGATTGCACAAAATTATCTAAGAAGTTCCATTCCTTCCAAGTGAATTCCAGCTTTATCCATCAACCCCTAGATATTCTACATATAACTAAATCCTCATAGCCATTTTATACATGGGGAATGGATGTAGTGGGGCCTTATCCTCTAGCTATGGCTAAGAAATTAAAGTACATCCTTAGTGCTACCGATTTATTCTCCAAATGATCTGAGGCAGTACCACTCAAAGAAGTTGGATCCAATACCATTGTTAGCTTTGTAAATGAAAATATCATTACCAGATTTGGTGTCCCTCATACATATTGATAGAAAATGACACCAATTTCTATTCCACTAAAGTGGGAATCTTTATCAGGAATACAGTATCATGTCCAACAATTCATCCCACTATCACACACTAGATAATGGATAGAGAAAATATTTCAATAAGAATCTATCAAATACACTTCATAAAATGGTGGATAAAGGTAATAATTATTGTCCTGATAATCTCTTGAATTCCTTATGGGATTACCAAAATACTATATGTACTGCTACACGGTCAGCCTCATATTTTCTAGTGTATAGAGCAGAAGTGGTCTTGCCCATTGAATTTCAATTTCCATCACTCTTTATTTCCATCTGGAATCAAATGTCCATAGATGATAAATCTCAAAAAAGACTGGATGAGCATGAGTGATTGGATGAAAATAGGTTGAATACCTTGCATCATATGGTGGTATATCAGAATCGGATAACATGATCTTTCAATAAGAAAGTATACCTCCATTTATTCCTCCAAGGAGAGTTAGTTTTAGTCATTAGGACTCAAATGATACTAGGAAATAATCCTCAAAAGATTTATCCATGTGGGAAGGACCATACTCCATACATAAGCTCTACTCAAATGGATATTATTTCTTAATATCAATGGATGGAGAACTCAATAAAACTCCAACCAATGCAAGGTTCCTTAATAAATACTTTTTATAATCACACAAAGTTTTTCTTAGCTATAGTAAGTTATGATCCATAGCACCATATACATCGATGCTAAAAAACGTTAAACAGCATAACATCATCATCCTTGTCAAAAAACGATAAAATGCATGACATGAGGTCCTAATCGCATGACCTGAAACTATAAAACACCTTTTTTCTCACCACATGATAGTAAACCATATGGTTAATGTCTCCCCTGTGTGACATTAAGAAATATTGAAAGATACCATGAGTTCAAATTCCTTGTGGTCCCTCAAAATATGAGTAGATTTCATGTGTAAGCATCACTCACATCATTTCCACTCCCTAGTGGAACTTGAGCACCAAATTTCCCTGTGGTTAGATCAGACCTGCATGGGGAACCACTATCAAGAACTAAATGTGGCTTGATTATCATTGTGATTATATATGTTGTGATGCTCGTATTTCCAATCTATGGCCCAACTGTGACCATAAAGAAACAATTTTACTTTTCCCTAAATATAAACCAAATATATATTGGGAACACTTATAGAACACATGGATTGATTCTCACACCATCTCATGTCTTAAGCCTAACCATTATTCTGGAAAATATTTAAGCCCCCTTCCCCACATAAAAACCCAATTGGTGTCGGGGCCCTTCTTAAAAACTATGTGTGACTTGATTCTCATTCCAATGAGATATATAGTGACAACCAGATATCAAATCCTAGGTATAGCAATGACCACAAAAAATTATCTTCATTCCCTTAGTGTATGAATCAAACCTACACTGGGAACAATTATTAAAAAACAATGTATGGATTTATTCTTTCCCTAGAAAGATATGCAGTGATGTTTGTGTCTTATACCCTGGCCCGACCACATTATTTATGTATTTCAATGTTGGTTAATATTCTTCTAGAACACATGATGTTAAACTGAATTAGAGTCCTAGAACTATTTGTTTCTTTATTTTTTCTCTAAAAAGATATGCAATGATTCCTGGATCTCCAATCCTGTGTCCAACTGCAATTTTGGTAACGAACACCCCCTTCATTTTCCCCATGCATGAATCTTATTTGCATAGGGAACCTTTATAGGACTTATGAATTGATTTTAATTACAAAAAGATAAATGGTGATACCTATAATTCAAGCTTTAGGACTAACCATAGTATGTATATTATAAAAATCCCCTTTTCCCCACATCATATCCTGATTTATGTCTATCATGAAATACATATGGCTTGATTTTTGTTCCAATAAGATATGTAGTGATTCCTGAGTCCTATACCCTAAACTAGTCACCATATAATCATCATACCCTTATCCATCACTTGTGTTACCTTTGTGTTGTAGAAGAAGATTTTACCACTCCTTTTTTCTCACACTTAGTACAACTCTCGTGGGCTTAGGAATTTTGTAAAGAAGTTATCTACATAAACAAGGTGTCTCAATTCCAATTGGGGTTTTCAATGGTCTTGGATGTAAGTCCTTAAAATACACATTGAATGTCCTCATCATATTATAATAAATTTCATGATATTTTTAATAACTACATGTTGATTTATTTCTACCCTAGTAAGATATGTAGTGACACCTAGGTTTTATCCCCTGGTTCAGCCTCAATACTCTATTTCATGTTGGAATCATTCACCTCATCACCACATGATGATAAAATGTATGGTTATTTAAGAACAACGTGTGGATTGATTCTCACACCTATGAGATATGTAGTGACATCCAGATATTCAATACTGATCCCACCTACATCACAACATGAAAAATATTCTACTCCCCCTATGTACAAGTTAGATCTACTTGAAAAGATTCAATGTGAGTTATCATTTTATGCATGATCCCGTTTTTTTAGAACTAAATGTGGATTGATTAAAACCCTTATGAGATACGTAGTGATATCCAGATCTTCATTATTGGGCCCAATGCCATCACAACATTAAAAATACTCTACTCTCCTATGTAAAAGTCAGATCTACATGATGAGATTCAATACGAGTTATCATTTTATTCATGAAACTGTATTTGTAAAACTACATGTGGATTGATTCTTTATCCAACAAGTTACAAAGTGACACTTGGGAGTTGTTCCATGGTTCAAAAACATCATTTTATATTTTCTTCATGTTGAGACACTAAATGTCCTTATCACATTACCTTAAATTTCATGGATAATTTCCTTACTGCATGAATTTAAACTACACGGTACACAAAGAACTATATATGGATTCATTCTCATCCCATTAAGATATATAGTGAAGACTAAGACTTAGATCCTAACCCTTGAAATAGGGTAAAAGAAAATTCCCCCTCTCCCACGTACAATCAAAACCTATGCAAGAGATTTTATTTTGGGCCCTCCACTGAGAGAGCCCAGCAAAAAAACAAGAGATGTTCCTCTTCTACATATGAATCATATATATGAAAGGGACTCCAAACTCCTATAAAATATTGGTCCAAATGATTTCTTTATTCATTGGATAGTTCTCATTTCTTATGTCATACGCCTATTCTTGAATACTTTTAGATCTTCATAATATTTCCTTAGATTTTGGTAGATGAATTTCTGACACTTGAGAGCTCCTTTACGAGACTATGAAGTACACACTATAGTTGTACTTGCATAATTTTCCCATATAATAGGTCTGTCATCCGAAGTATGCCACTGTTTGACTATGTAGTATGTTCCCTAGTTAGAATTTCATTAAACACCCCCTATAACGTGTTTTTTAAATATAGGTAATTTGTTTCTTGGGAGAAGCCTCTTTAGTAGCCAATGATCCTGTACCCAAGTGGTACAGGATCCTTCTTGGGATATAAAAGACCCATAACCAAATCCGGGTGGGGAAATTTTCTGGGTTACTATAGTATCACTTTAGTAGGGCACTGTAGTAGTAATGTACTAGTGGTGAAACTATAGCGGCAAAGGCACTATAACAGGAACTGTAGCTGTGGTGGTACTATAACAGACCAGTTATTGTCGTATTACTATTCACTCAAGGGTCCTTTTGGCCAAAAAATGGGCTTTTAAGCCTTGTATTTAGGCCACATGGCCTTGGGCTTTCGGGATATGTAATGGGTCACCATTTACCCAGAAAAAAAAAGAGGCCTTTTCTTTAATAATAAAATGAGGCTCTGTCCCCAACCTTTAAAAAAATAAGTATCTTCAGTATATTTAAGCTTTGATGATGATATTCATGAACTTGAAATTTAAAATTAGTAGTCATCCTTTGTATATTTGTCCCATTTCCTTTCTTCGGACTTGAAAGTCTCCAAGACTGTGGTTTACATTTTTTCCTTCATATATTAAAAGTATAATGGAATAACCTTGGGCCAGTTGGCCACATATCATCCATTTTATCCATAACATTATGGTCATTTTTTTAAGACCTAAAACTACAAGAACCATACTTCTGGCTCTTGGGTCAGACCTTCATAGAGAACTTATTCCCCCTAATTGGTTGTAAATCATGACTTGAAATACCCATTCAATATTCCGAAACTTTGATCCACCAACCAAACTCTATGATTGGGGAGATCTTAATCTCTATAAACATTCAAAAAAATTAGTGATATAATGTAAAAAAATATTGAGAGATCTATTGCCTGACTATACAGTTTGTGACCTATTTATCCTTACATAAGTCACCCACATAATAGGTTTGTCATCCTAAGGATGCCACTATTGACAATACAATACATTCCCTAGATGGACTTGCATAAAACAGCCCCATAATGGGTTCCTCAATTAGTGGTAACTACTTTCTTGGGAGATACATCTTCTAATACCATTAGCCCATTTTCCCATATCACCCTTCAGATCTGAGAATCCACAAATCATAGCTTACAAGTCCTTCCTCCCATACCTAAATTGAGTATCACATTTCTAGCCAAATTACAAAGAATAAGAGGATCAAATCTTAGGTTGAAGCTGAAGACCTTAAATTAAATCCCCCATAATTTCCTTTTATAATGACTTTAAACTGCACAACATAATGTCCTTGTTGCATGACTTTAAATTTCACAACATAATTTCCTTTCTTAGTGACTTTAAACTATGAAAAATAATTTTATTTCTACATGAATTTAAACTTAAAATCATAATTTCCATGCTTCATGACTTTAAGGTGAAAAACAAAAGTTCTTTACCGTAATATGTAAAACTATACAGTTAAAGTCTTAGTCGCATGACATTAAACATCATGATAACTTCATCCTTTGTCAAAAAAGATCCTTTTCCCACTCACATTGGTTATATTACAAAATATACCCTCCTTCACACAAAAAATTCATTTAGGATTGGTTTTCCATTCATGGTCTATGACAATTCAGATGATGCCCTAATTCTCAAACATCTTTCCGTGTAAAAGGTACCCATTGTGGTCTTTAGACATCCAAATCTTAAACGTACTTTTTCTATCAGTAATACAATGTCAGAATTCTTGGGAACACCATTACCTAACAATGAAGTATGTTCCCCAGATGGATTTTCATAAGTCACCCACATAATGGGCCTCTCAGCCTAAGGATACCACTATTTGACTATGCAGTACACACCCTAGTTTTCCTTGAAAAAAGCAACTCCCATAACAGTTCTGTCAGTTAGAGGTAACTTATTCCATAGGAGAAATATCCTTTATTTCCATATTCTGTGTTTTATATTTGTAAATCACAAAATTATGGCTCAAGATTCACCTTTTAAGTATCTTAATAATACCATAACATTCCTAACCATCAAGCCTTGTTTGGGTTATAATCTCAAAATTCATGGTCAATGCTATTCGACATAAAACTCAATCTTTATTACTCTGACATGTATATCATTAAAATACCCACAAAAAGAGACATAGTACTCACTTGGATGAAATCTCGCCATGGAAACTCTTGAAAAAAGTTGAGTCTCATCTCGCTAGACCTACACTCTATATGGTTTAGGTGATATCGAGAAATAAAGAGTTAGAAATGCATAAAAATTGTTAGGCTGAAAACCCAAAAAAATGGAAGCCTAAGAAAAAGCCTAGTCTCACCTGCTAAGTCTTCTCTATAATGATCTTTTTAAAACATTAGGGTGATAAAATAAATTGACACAATGTTTTTAGGTTTTTCTATATGACCCTATAAATAGTAAAAATATGATCACTAAGTTCATTATATTAGGTAAAAGATAGAGTACCTCCCATCCCTATCATTATAATTATGATTAGATGGAATGAAGATGTAGTACTATGAAAATCGGCTTTAACATTATGATTATAGGAAGATAGTAGGGATGAATACATATATTATTGGAAACAAAATTCTTTTCATTTATGGAAAAAAATCAGATGAACATCCAAAAAAATAGAGTCTCTCTATAATATATTAAAAAATAAATTCAGTGTAACTCTTAATCTATTTAAAGCCATCCTTAAACCTATATGTCACTTGTTGAAGCTCATTTAGTTGACTAGCTTCAGTTTCCTTAGCTTGATGAAGAACATCCATGGAAAACTCAATGGCAGTTACCCCTTCCGATTGGTATTCTCCTAATTATTTTTTGGAGTTATTTGAGTCCCTATAGAGAATAATCCAATTATTTCTGATAGTTTGACACTTTAATTTTCTTCTCCTTAATTCTTCGTTTGAATTCTACCAAATTTTTGTTATGGCTGGAATATTCTTGGGATATCGAAGATTGAAACCCATCAATGTTGTTGAGAAATTTGGCCTTTATATGGTATTTTTGAATATTATACTCTTCCTTCCATTGGAAAATGATCCCCTTAATAGCAGTATAGATTGAATGATAATCAAATACACCAAATCCATACAAGATAAAAAATATAGATGTTGGCCAAAATGTGAAGGCAGTTCTTCCAAAGACAAATTAGAGATCATTTTACAAATAATCAGCCATGTCATGCCACATGCGACACTAAGAGAAGTTTTCATCTATAAATATAAATCAGATACACTATCATGAGGTGAGATATATTCTAGAATCAAATAATAAAAAGAAGTTCCTTTCTCTATTCCCTCCAAGACAGTTCCCACTTCACCTTCTATTACAGGTCAAGCCAATGTAGTAACTTCACCCTCAGACCTATTCATGTAAGTTGATGATTCTAAATGATGAATCAAAATCATTATTAGCTTTAATAGAGTAACAGAAATGGAGCATGATCAAGACAGTCAATGACATTCACTTAGTAATGGGCAGACATCTTGAGAAGATTCATACCTAACATTCCCATCTTCAGTAGCCAGAATAAGTACTTCTTGGGGAGGGATGCTTTTCTAAGCTAGTTTAGATGTCATGACTAGAGGTTCTGGAGTGCCTCCCATTTCTAGATTCTTTTTTGGTATTTATCCAACATTTTTATAGGTAGGATGGATTTGAATTACTTCTCTTGAAGTGACTTTGCAATGTTCATTGAAGATAAAGCTGCATGGTTGAACTTCTATGTGAAATATCAGATAAATAAGAACAACTATGTATGAAAAATACAAGAATGAGAAAAATAAAATCCTTCCAATTACTTTCAAAAGTCCCCAAAATCCTTGATGGAAATCGGAATATCAATTTCTTGATTTATAGAATCTATAATTCCATAGTATAAAACTTTGTATATTGTAGCATCCTCTCCATTTAGGGTATCTATGAAATGTTTCTCAAGAACTATATTGGATCCTCTCACATTATTATTTACCAAATATTCAACTGAAATGATATTTTTAGGCCTTGTAGAGTCATTATCAGCACTAAAACCATTCTATGACTACCTAGGATCCTTATTTCCCCCTTCTGGGGAAAAAATAGTATCAGTGCTACCTACCATAGAGTCTTATGGTGTAGAAAACATATCTAAAATGTTTTCGTAATGGTAATGTTAGGAAAAAAACAAGGCACCCAAAAGAAGGGTATTTGACATTACTGTGACCCTTTTCCCACTATAGAAGTGATAATAGATGCATTATTTTCCTTTTAAACTTCATCTGTTAAGGTGATAGATTCATCAGCATGAATCTGTACCTCCCCCAGAGTATCCTCAATCCTTGAAGGACCAGTAATAGATCCCTTAAGGGAGGAATTCAATGTGGGTTTTTTAATAATTAAACATGATCACAATGGTGTGTCATGAAAGTTGTAATACCAGATAACAACACGAATACTCACTATGATGTATTCACCAGACCAACTTTAATTCTCCCTTCCACTTCCTTTTATGTGATGTCAAAGATACTTTACTACTCTACTTACTAACCGAGACCTAAGGTAACAACTATGGAATTTCTATCACCATCACCTACATCTTGGTCCTTCCTCCTAGAGAGAGTTCTAGGGATTTGATGGCTTCATCCACCGTATTAATGGGGTTTCCCATAGGCCCATACTTCAGTGACTCATGAACCTTTTTTGTTGATCATCTTTCTCATATTTTAAACTGCAAAGTAAAATCCCCTCAAGATTTATTATAGTGTTTAAAATTAGAAAATAAAATGAATACAAGTGAAATATTTCAGAGATGTTAAAATAAATTTCCTCTTCCTCTACAGGATGAAAAATTACCCCTTCAAGTATTCCTCAATCTAGCTTGTCAGACAATCACTTTGAGGATAGGACTTGATCATCAGTTCATTATATGAAATCCTACAGCTCCTTGATGTACTCCTTTACCTTAGTGAAATTATTATGAGGATGAAAATTAGAGATTACGTTAACATCACCTAATACTAAAATTCAAATCTGTAATGAAGAAACTCCCATACATCCATGATATCATGAGTCATGCTTTCCCAATAATGGATTGCTAATGGTCGCATGGTATTTGGATTTGATGTAGGTGACTATGGAGAAAACTAAACACCCTCTGATTGGAAAGCCTCTCCAAGACTCCTTTTAACTTAAAAATAATGAGAGGGTGAGACAACAACCACCTCCTGACAATGGTGACTAGACCACCTCAGCATTGGAGGTGTTATCTCCTTAACCTTAGATTTCTCGGTGGTATTTTTATGAGAACGTTTTGAAGGCTCTAGATCCCCCTCAACATCTTTGGTTCTAGCCTTCTTTCAATGAATACAACAACCAATAGTTGTCATGTCCTCTACCTGATATGTTCCCATTGTCAATTCCTTGTGACGGTAAGAAGAAACCCAAGACCTGGCATATCCTTCCTCTAGCCCAATTGATGCCTCTGATGGAGGTAGTATGATTGAAATTGTGGATACCTCTTGAGACATCTAGTTCCATAATTTTTGATCTACCATTAGATTATTTTCAGGACTAACATACATAGGGGTAATGGTTCTTGATTATTAAATACATTTAAATTGGATAGAAAACCAATAAGGAACATAAGCCTCACAGATAATCTCACTGTCAATATAGGCTACCAATGTTTTGTCCCTGAATGCTACCATGTATGCCCCCATCTTGTAATTTTTTCCTTATCATTATCAAAAAACGTCCTAGTTAGTGGGTTAACAAATGAAAATAAACTAAGGTATCTAGTTACATTCAGTTCCTTCAACACCTCATCAGGTTTTATGTTTGGAGGATAAATCCCAAATACTTTTTGAAAAAAGGAGAAAATTTGGATTTTTGAGTTCTTAAATGAAATCATCATTGAATATGAACTAAAACGTACTACAATCCATCACCACAATGGTGGTGATGATGGCAACAATGATAATGGGTTAATGATGATGGTATGAAGTGATGGGTCTTTGGCTGACGGGCCTGGATTGCGATCGTATTGGGTTATGTGAATTATCTGGGTTTTTTATTTTCAAATTTTGGATCCGAACATATTTCGGGTTACATCCTGCCGGTTACCACTTATCCATAAAGTTATTTTTTCCAAAAATCAAATAAAAATGAATTTTCAGGATATAAAATTTTAAACAGGTCCTTCCCATTTTATAAATGAAATAGAAAATTATAGATCCTTTCTAAAATAGGAGCATCCATCCTGATATACATCCCCTATGCTAATTTTTCCACAATAAAAAAATTCCCTGGCCTCACACCACCACTGGGATCATGGATTGGGAGTAGATAAATACTTAGAGACATATAAAAGGAATATATCTAGGTGAACCTTCCCATTAATTTTGGAGTTAACCTTGTAACCCTAATGATTGTACTCATCTTTCTCCAATATAGTCTATAATATTCATGATGCGCCCTGATTATCAGAAGTTGGGAAAATAGTAGGGCACCTTCAAGTAGGAACATTCTCTTTTGCTAGTTTTAAGAAATCCCTCGTCCAAACATCCGCATAGAGATTATACCTGGGATGAGAATATTTGTCTTTTTTAAGCATATTTTCTATTTTTAATATCTCATGGAGCAATGGTGGCATCCTATAAAAATCATCCCAATTTATATTTAGTGGGATAAATTAATCATACATTTCCCATAGAATGGGAGACCCTGATATTTGGTAGACATCTGACAAACTAATGTCGACCTCACCATTTATCAAGTGAAAATAATTTGTTTGTGGACTCCAGAAGCTCAATAATTCAGGAATGATATCAGTATTCTTTTAAATATAGGTTTATCATACCCAAATAGTTTCACAAATATGGACATCCGAAAGTTATTTTATAAACTCTCCACAAATATGGTGCACTAAGAAGTCTGACATCCACTGAGGTCTAACTCCCCCTATTGAGCAGATATCTCAGTCTTCTTTCTAGCCATGATAACGATCTATCTTCGAAGCACAAAAAGCCAAGTCATAAAAATGATTTCTTGGATATATGACATGTGAATTCATATTAGGAGTACATCTATTGTGATGTAAAATGCTTCCAATAGGGATTATTTCTTCTGTAATGGGAACACCCTTTATAGAGATGTTGGTATAGGGAGAGTTGATTTGTTTCAAAAACAATGTTTCTAGAAATTATTTCTTAAATGATAGAATATGAACGTACTTCAGAAGACCATTCCCATACAGATAAAGGCAGTCACATTGTGGATACCCATGTTGATGCAGAATCAAAAGCTTTGCTAATTTAGGAAGGGAATTATCAATGGGGTCATAATAATCTGGTCCAAAATCTTTGATCATTTCAGTTTGACATACTAAAACTTCCTCAGTTGAAGTCATTAAAGTATTCATTTGATAGAAACCAGCAATAAGGCACCAATTTCTATCATCAAGTTGAAATATTTACTTGAGAAAGTTCAAATTTTTAACATGGAGGAGTTAAGGAATTTGGAAAAGGAAATTCCCTATGCCAGTCCTTTGACAAGGTTCCCCATGAAGGTCCTTCGGCAAAGTTCCCCGCAAGTTTCCTTCAACAAAGTGCCTCATGTGGGTACTTTTACAATGTACCTAGCACAGGTCCTTTGACAAAGTGACCCACCTAGGTCTCTCTATGATATAACATTGCACAACACTTTTGACTATGGCAACTCAGTGTAACACCATCACTTAGGTGGTTGTACCTTGAGAAACCCTTGGGAGACCTTCGTGAAAGTACAACGCGGTGTAGCTGGATGAATGCACAATTTGGCATAGCTGGATGAATGATCTACCGGTTGAGAGAAAGGAATCAGAAACATTAGGTGAAGAAATAGGCAAAGGATATGGGGTATTTATAGGCACCGCTGACTTTCGTCACTTTCCTATGCCACCGACATGCACCCAACACCCTACACTAACAACCTATATGGTAGAACTATGCGAAGAACCTTCATGATCCAATGTTTATCCTTCATAATATTTTTCCCATGCCTTTTACAGTAGGTCTAGACCCTCCTCTTTCATTTAGATCAAATCCTAGGCGGGGACATTTTTTACACTCCCTTTTGATAAATGAGGGGAAAAAGTTCATGAATAGAATCTTGAATATGTTAAAGTATCAAAGAATATTTGTATAAACCAAGAGACCTATCCCAATGGACATATTATTATATAAACTATGTGCCAAAAGGCTAGTGAAACTCCTTCCAGTTCAGCCAAGAAGGCGTATCCCCCTATGTTGAAGGTCTATGCGGCACATCTATGATGAGGACCTATGCGGCCCAGTTATCTTTTCCCACCTGTGTAGGAAAGATATGCTGAGGACCAATGATTTAGACCTATGTTGACACCTTCCTTCAACCATGTCCCCTACTTTCCTATAAATACAACCCTTGGGATCCACATTTTAGAGACTAAAAAAACTAGAAGAACCCCCAGAGATCTTACTGCACAACACCATTGTCATGGTCACCTGAAATTTATTAGGTAGCTCTCTAAAACATGAAATAAGAGATAATTAAAGGTGATAAGTTTGATAAAAGTCCATTCAGGGTCTAAAATAAAATACAACTATTCGAGGATACTTCAACCATAAGAATAATTCACCTACGCGAGGCACCCTTCCTTAAAGCAAGGACCTATGCGAGATTCTTCCAAGTACACCAGAGGATAACCAGGCTACCTAGGTTAAGACCTAGACTAAAATTTTTTGTCCCAAAAGTCCATTTCATGATGTATATGAAGCTTTTACTGGATAATTTCCCATGTGAGAAGTACTTTTAGTTCTTCTTAGGCCCTACGTGCCACACCTGTGCCAAGAATATATGACCATAACATACATGATTCACCCTTTAAACCTTCTTCAAATACATTTATGGAAGTTACTCTCTATATTTGGTTCCCTTTTTTGAGAGGGGAAATTTTGAAACCTACACCAAGACCCCCAGATTTATACAACCTTAGCGAGTGGCACACCAGTTTGTCCTCCATTTTGGTATGAATTCCTATGGTTAGAGGTTCTTCTTATTTGTTTGGTTAGTTGGTTAGGGTTATCAAGGTGCATGTAGGTATGTATCCCTATCTTCATGAGGAACCTTACCCTAGGGGTAGTGTCAAGGAGTTCCCAGTCTCGGATTCCAGGGATACCACTATGTTCATCCCTTATTTTCTCTGAGACTCGGAGCCTCTAGTTCCCAACAGGGAGAGTAAGGATCACACTTTCTTTTCCCAACAACATAGAATGAGATCCTCATTACACTATGGAAAAATTAAAGGGAACTCCTTTAGAGGTAATCCCCTGGTATTTTATATATGAGGTTATATTATTTCTCCTCTCTTCCTCCACTTCCTTCATTTCTTCCTTACTTTGGACTCATGTCCAATGTAAATTGAAGAGAGGGAAGTACTATATCCCCGACCTCTTCCACCGTATCCCCAACCTTTTTCATCAGTGAAGGAGGAAAAGTGTGTGGGTTTTTTGAATTTTTAAAATCCCTTTGTTTCTCATAAAGATCATGAATTGTGTAGTCTTATAGGTTAGTGATGATTAAAACACTCGCATGATCCATCTGAAGTATTGAACTATGATAACTCTGATTTCTACCATAACTAGGATACGTAGGATTCCTTCCCAAGGAATGAGATCATAGGGAATACTCATTATAAGTTATTCCTAGTCAACACCCTCTAATTTACTAGGGAATCCTCTTTAAGATTAATCCACAACTTAATCATCTCAAAGGGATATACTCCCTTGTGAGATTTTTTTAGCTACGAGAACGTTAATTACTGCCATAAACAGGATATATAGGATACCTACCTAATGTTCGAGCTCAAAGGTAATTCTCCTCAAAATTTATCCCCAATAATATACCCACAAACCTCCATGAGTTAATACATCCCTCATGGACCCTATTACAAGGGAGTCCTTTTCATGAGTAGACCCTAACTTATTTCTCTCAAAGGGACATAATCCCCTACAATCCTTACTAAACTATGAGATCTTTGATTCACATCCAAATGGGATATGTTGGAAGCTTCCCTGAGGTTCAAACCAAACACTCCAAATCATCCATGTTATCTCTAGATCATATCTAAAGAAGGTTCTAATTCAACTTGGAAACTCATATCCCTTATAGGTTCCTTGGGCTACTTCAAAATAAGTCCCACACCAAACTTTGACTAGGAATCATCCACTTATAAATCCTTTCCACTTGATGTTAAACTGCATAGTTAGGTCTGTATCACATGACCCAAAAAGGTATGACGTGTCCAATTTAGCATCCCCGAAATATTTGTTTTCTTATCCTTTCACAAGGATACGTAGGTATCCCACCTTTGGGTTCGATCCCAACATCAAAATGACTCTCGTCTACCTAGATGAGGATAAATTCTAGAGTGACCTTCATCTCCCTAGATGAAAATAAACTCCAAAGTTCCCTAATGTGTAGAGAGAAAACCGACATCATCATGATAATAACCAAAGAATCTCTATGGAATATATAAGAGGATACCATTGATAGAGAACCTCAGATATATACAGATATCTCCATTAACGAAAAACCTCGAATATATGTAGATGATTTTGAATTTCATACATGCTAATAATTTATTTCTAAATTCCAAGGGAACCCCACTCCATACTTGGAAAATTAATAAAGGATTTGTGAACATATCATAAATCTATAATAGATTCCTAATGTAGGAAACAATTCCCCTAAAAAGGGTGTGATGAGATCGACCTCCCATCCTCTTGACCAATTTTAGTTCTTAAGCATCATGGGTCAAAATCCATAATGAGAATCAACCTTAGAAAAGTATGTCCCTATGGATACAAAACCATTAGGTGTTTTTGGTTCCACAAACCAACCCATAGTAAACCATTCAAAAATAGTGATTCTTAATCACAATACACATTTTGAGGGTAGCAATCATCAAAATAAAAGATCAGTGTTCTAGTATCAATAACAAAAAGGTATGTTACTCATATTTTTTGCATTATTTTTCAAATCACTCTATGGATAGTGTATCCGGGACTACGCTTCCCATATCAAGAGGGACTCTATAATGGATGAATATTAGCCATAAATCATGGATTTATAGACAAAATATTAGGATAATTCTTCACCTCATAGTAAATAGTATTGTGGTTTTCAAAGGAAATGTATCATGGGATTACCACACAATGATAATTATATTATTTGAATTACAATATAAATTATGTGTTTATAAAAAAAAGTAAATAAAATTTATTGATGTATCCTTTCAAGTGATTTTTATATGAATATAATAACAGTGATTACACTATCTACCAAGAGTAAACAAAAATCTTTTTAAAAAATAAAATAGTATGAGAAATGATTTTATGCAACATCGATAGTGTAGTAGGAATAATTACATATGTATAATATTACAAAGTGTTAAAGAGATATTTTATTACATTTCTCAATAAATCATATAACTTTCATCTATAATTTCGGTATCATTATATTTATCACACTATCAACATTACAAAATAATTTATTCATATTTATTTACTTTAATATTTTTTAATATTAACATATTTAGGTGAATTTACAGGGTTTATATTAATAAATTTAATTTCATGTATTTTTTATAAAATTTTAAATTAATTTTCATAATCATTACAAATTTAAAAATGAGGAAAAATATAATATTTCATGTTTTTTTTGAAATATTCATAAATTATAAAGTAAAATTTTTCATATCAATTTCCTTATTAAATAAATTTATTTAAAACATGTCAACAAAAATTTATTGAATTTTATCAAGGGATTATTTAATTATAAATAATAATAGGAAAAAATAATTCAAATTAATTGAATTATTAATATGAAGTTGAAATATTTTAAGGAATATGAAGTGTTTATATTTCATTGAGAATCCGAATTTTATATACTACATATATATTCATTGTAAATGATTAAATATGAAGATTTCATATTATTCATATAAATATATTTCATTTATATTTGTATTAATTAAATGGATATAAATTTTTTTCAAAATTTATAGTTATGTATAATTGGTTTCTTAATGAAATTTTTAGAAATGGGTATCTCGTATTTAAAGGTATCAGGGTGAAAAGTAGAATAAGTTGGGTTAGGGAACTAAATTTGGTCATAGATGATTAACTTTAATATGTTATCACCGGTGAAGTTTAGCCTTAGTAAAGTCCTAAGGACCCCATATAATGAATTTTAGGAAAAAAATATTAAATAAAAATTACCACATTCGATTTGAATCCATGCTCATGATTTTCTCAACAGCAGCAATCTATTCTCAAAGGAACCAAATATGAATCCCTCTAGATTTTTTCACACATTATTTGAAACTCTATGGGAGCATTGCTCATTGAATTTTGGGTTCTTGCGTGGAATTATAAAGATGACTTAAATGTCCCAATGATCACCACATCAATGTTAATTTGATGGGTGAAGGAGATCCTGGTCTGATTTCTTGGATCAAGAGATTATTCCTATAGGAAGTTGGAAAGAGGAGAGAGATGCCCTCAAAACTGGGTGATGAATAGTACTCCATGTGTTACCATATCCTCCTTTATATATAGATATTATAAAATAATCATAAAATTTTCCCTGAAATTGGAATATTTATTACTCTATATACAAACTAGAAAAGACTTGGTATAACCAACTAACTAAATCATAAACATCATTTACATTTGAATCACTTTCTTGTAATATAAAAAATTTATTATGTGATAAAACCAAGTCATTAGCTTGACTCATCATTCTCGCAAATGTTAAATGAAACCTTGAATATGTAAATAATGTTCATTTGAATAATATTTTCCCTTGAATTTACTTTAATGCTTGTAAATAAATTTAATAAATAAATTAAATACCAATTACCCTAAATATTAGTAATATATATTTATTTATGATTTTTTTGATCATATATCTTTAGACATATCCCAGATCCTGGGGTGAATCCCACTATCTTCTAAACTCTTATTCATCAGAATGGGCCATAAATTATAATATTCTTAATGTATGACCCTCTAGGATATTATCTCAATAGGAGTGTATATTATTCATAGACCTGTAATATATTCTAGAAATCCATTAGGACCCCAACAAAGATAAGGACTATTACTAGAAATGAAAACCATCCTCCAAACACATACCATGTAATATAATTTATTTATCTCATGATATCTCATAAAGAAAAATGAAATTTTTATTTCATCATCTTTAAAAGTTTAATTATTTTTTGACCTTGGTAGATAGAGTTGCCCTATTTTACCATGTCCAAGGATTTAGTGATGGTACTACCATCCCAATCAACTAGGCCCGAGATATCACATCCTTCTAAAAAAACAAATTCTATCATAATTATTCATTCACTTCCATGCCACCAATAACACATCAAAAACAAATTACCTCACTATGAAATTAGTGCCATAGTTTTTTCATTGCATCAAATCATGCAATCAAATGTTATACAGTGATAATATGATCATGTTAGGAGACCGTTACATGTGTTCATAAATTGGATCTAGGAATGAAACATGAAACATGTGGTGATCTTATTGGTGGTTCATTACTCTTGATCTCATCTACTCAAGATCACCAAGTCTGAAATTCATGAGAAGAAGTCTCAGTTATTATGAGCCCCCAACACCTGGTAGCAAATTTTTTTTTCTTGTTAGTATGATGTATCTAGACCATAGGACACATGTTTAAGAAGAAATTTATAGTATCTAAAGTTTATCATTATAGAATAAGAACTATTATAACCATTTGATATGAAAAATATTTTTTGGAAATTACCAATAAATAGTGGATGTAGAAATATCAATACTATTATGGTAATTATACATCATATAGAACTCCCTGTATACATGAAATGTTAATTGAAAAATACTATTCAAATTGGGTCTTTAGCACCCACTATTACAACACTTTAACATTCACTAGAGCCAAAATTCTAACTAACCTTGTAAGAACTCACATGATATGATCGTGTTTCTTTTGAGTTATGGATTTACTTATAGTCCTACCACATCTCTACTATATTTCAATTCTATCACCTGCAAATTCTCCTCCTTAAGTGAGACTCCTTAAGGGATGATATCCTATTGTATATTCCATTTTCTTCATATCCATAAATTGAGATCTGGACTTGTACCATTAATAGAATTATAACAATATATACAATGATAAAATATTACTTACTATGTGTGATCCCAAGAACTAGAACAAATAATTATGTAGTTTTACTATTTCTTTTTCATTATCATAAACCACAATGCGCATGGTATTTTTTTATATACATGGATACCACTATCTTAAATGGGATCAAATTATCATTACATTTCCCATAATGTGATATTAGAGCATATTAGTAAAAATAAATACCAGTTTTCCCCATTATACTAGTGTCCCTTCCTATCCATAGACCAGGTACATATCCTTTTTTCTTAGTCAAATACATTTGGACAGTTCTTACTGCTTCCCGTGCAGTTATTCTATTTATTACTGATATTTTCATACCATAATATATATGTTAGAAATAGCATGTTTTTTACATAGCCTAGAATATTTGATCGATCTATAAAAGAAGAATATGGAATTATACTCACAACAATAATCTCATTCTTTTTCTCATACATGTCTTCTTGGAGAGATTTATCCCATGTGGCATTGATAAAAATTCTCTCTCAAATTATTCTAAAATTGTATTTTTCAATACTTGATCACTATATGTATTATTGAATAGGTATAAAAAAATTATTTGATATTCCTCAGTAGATCTCATTCCCTAGATATAGGTCTATACATAAAGATAATCTATGGATAGTTAGTTTCATTTTGGTTTTAATTAACTGTAAAGAGAATAATTTCTTTCTATATGTTATCAAACATAATTTTCATAAAAGAAACTTTTGTTTCCACAACCATTTTTTAGATATATAGGAAAAATTCATTACAAATGAATATTATATGATATTTTTAAAAATAATTAATACCAAAATGGTTTTCTGTAACTTTCACCACTTATTGAAATTATAGGGAGTCACCATACCTTTCTGGTTGCATCACTTAGAAACCATAAATTATTCATGTTCTTGAAATCCAACACCCAATTAAATGATCATAAATAGTATATATGACATAAATAATTATAATGTATTTAGGAATTACAACATGGTATTACCAAATGAGCATTATTGGTACCATACATGTACCACTCATGTATAATCTCAGTTGGATATCCACAACATTATTCAAAATAATAATCCCCCTCACATTGATAATTAAAATCCATTGATCTATTTTCATTTTAATTTTCATTTTTTTCTAACTACCATATACTGCTTACTTGTATGATTAATTATTTTCAAGAATTATTTATCAAAAATGGAAGTGAATAAAAACCACAACTATGGATTCATCCTTTACTATGTATTATGTGTCTCTCAAAAATTAAATTTTCATAGGCTTGTGTGGAATAAGTTCTTATGCCAACCACTTATGAATCTCAATCATTGATTAAATCCAAATCAACAATTCTCCCATTATCTCAAATTGAGAAGTATATCCTTAAATTTTTTATAGTCTGTGATTTGACTATAACTATTTCATCATAGGGATTTTGGTAATATACTTAGAAAAAATTAGGATACTTACTATAGATGCACATTTTTTCTCTTTATATAAGTTTTTTTGTATCCTTAACAAAAACTTTACATATAAACATATGTTCTTATAAAGTGATGGAATTATATTATATTATAACTTATATGATATCCATTTTAAATTATACTAAGAATATAATTATGGGATAACTCTATAATTTGTGATGTGTTTCTTGAAAATATTTTAATATTTTATAAAGCTTCAAAATATTTATTCCCGTTTTATATTCATCGTGACTCTAATGTGTGTAGGGAAATGTGTGTTTAATAATTACTCATTGATACATTTTAATGATTAATTTTTACATGTAATACCTATCGTCAATCCTCATTATTAAGATCATATCCTTGATGTGTATAATGAAATCTTCATTTAAGATTTACTTCATGATACATTACATTAATCGATGAATGATCGATGAAGATATTATTTGGAAAATTTTCTTAAATAAACTCATATCATATGACCATGAATATTTCTTACTTCACATTTGAATTATATAAAACACTTAAACAATATTTATAATGTATATTAATTAATTTCATTTTATTTTAATTATTCATTCTCTTTAGCTCAATGAATTTTTTATTCTCTATGACTTACACCTGTTTCTAATGGTTTCATTGACTAAAACTAAGAAAGTAAATTTTTTATTAATACCAAAGGTCATTGACTCCAAAAAATCTAAAACCATTCTATGTAAATCCTTGTGAACTACTTAGTCTTATTAGAAAAAGTATTATCTTTCCACAATTGGGTCTTAGATTCTTACATTTATTATCAATAGTTATTGCTAATGATTAATTCATTAATGAAGTATTAGAAGAGTGTTATAAACCAAAAACAACATTCATTCCAAAATTAGAATAATTTCTACGTATATACAATGGAAAAGTTAGATTAATGTGTTGTTTATAATAAAAAATGTTCAAATAGAATCATTAATCACATCAATTAGAATATTTTTACTTCTCACTGTTTACATATGAATCATCATTTCTCATCTTCATCAAGAATTCACCTTACTTGTTGTAACATTACTTTTATTTCTTGGTTACTATATTTAAATACACATTGGTGAATGGTATATTTTATTCAATACTCATGAAGTATTATAGAATCATTACTTATCAAGGATGAATATAATTGATGGAGAATAAAAAACTTACATATTTAATTAAGATCATCTCATTTGAACATCAATAGATTATCTATTGACATGTGAGGCAACTAACCTCATGTATACTGCTTTACCTATTTTTTTGAAGTAATTTGAGATGTTGACTTTTTCCAAATACCATTGTAATTTTCACCTTTTAATTAAACATGTTAACCCTAGGAAATCATGATTAATCATCCCTTAAGTTCTTATCAACATGGAGAATCTTACCAAAAATGTAATGAAGCATTTTTATCCATACTCTTAATTTTGTAATATTAAAAATAACTAGGGAGAGTTGGTGAGACTAATAATATAATGGGATTCATTTAATGATCATGATACACCTTTTAATTTATATATATCCTATGTAATTACCCCCATTCACATCTCACTTCACTCAATAATCACAAAATTCATTGAGATTAGGATTCATTATATTACCATCCATGTCTAGATAAAGTGTCCAAAAGTCATTGTACATTTTTGATAGAATTATTATGTAGGCATTAATTTCATCATACATGAGTATCCTATAATCATATGTCACAACCTCTCTTCTTGAGGTAGCTCAACAGGTATTGGGAACTCTAAAACCATGATTTCACTATATTATCGTTTATTATGTAATAGCTTATATTATCATTTAGAAACTCATTTTGGTTAGTATATATACTCTTTATAATATTTATCATAGTGTATCGGTTGTATTTAATTCCATTTAAAAAAAATAAACACTATCATATTACTAGTTTCATCTTAATTACTATTTAGACATTAATAAAAAATTAAATCCATAAATTGCTGCCTATATTTTATATAATTATAGTATCCCCCACTACTATAATTGGACTAATCACTCGCTTGATTATCGTAGTGGAAATTATCCTATAATCCTCTCATCAAATCAATTTTTATGGAAACTTTACTACTTGGAGTGTTTCAAGGTAGGTGTTTGACTGGACAACCATATTAACTCATAACGTTTTGATCTATTGAGTATTGTCCTAGCTTTTAAAATCATAAACCTGATTTACTCAATAATTTTTCTGTAATGAAGCATCAAGCTATCTATGGATTCTACATTGCTGCCATCATTATTAAAGTCTACCAATTGTCCCTATAATAACTGCCCAATATTAGGATACACCCTCAACTAGGGATGAATATAATCCCCTACAAATGATTTTGTTCAAATTCAAATGGAGGAAGGTTATTTACAAAATATTACATTAATATTTTTCTATTTTCTCAAATAATGAAATCATTTTGTATGTGATATGTATATACTATGTGATTAGACTCACCACTAAACTTGAAATAAATATAGAAACATTCATCTCATCTTAGATTTATTTAATATATGAATTTTGGGTATATTATTTTATATTATTTTTTATTCTTAAAAACATGAATATAAATTAAAATAATAAATAATGGATAAATTAAATAAACTATATGATGGATCTTGAGAATCTGTATTTTTTTGATATATTTAATCATAATGGACCAACCATGTACTAAGGGTATAATACGGGAGTTGGGTTGGGTCATGAATCATATCTCATACCATATTTTAATGTATCCCTATCTCATATGCAATATCACTACTTCTGAGTGTGATTTTCATCTTATAACATCTTCATCATTGTACATAAATAATCTATTGTAGGAAAGGGGGCCACAAGTGTGTAAAATACTGATAAATCACTTTTATCTGGGCATGTTTTACCTTATAAATATTAAATCTAAAAAAATATGATGATAAGGACATCTTATTTAAATAATTAATCACAAACATAATATGAAATTGTAATAATTAATTAAATAAATAAAATTTTAGAAAAAAATTTTCCAGTCACTCCCCAAGATCATTCGACTTGCAATATTAAAATCATGATAAAAATTATACTCTAAAAAAGTTCAAATCGAGGGAAATTAATTAAATTAAATTTGTTTTTTTAATTAAAATAATTTTTATTTCATTCAATATTATAATTAAATTAAATATTAATTTCAAAAATTTCATTCATTCTCAAAAATATTTTAATTAATTTTTTAATATAGTTAAACTTTTCACCATTTATTAATTATCTTTATAGTCTAGTTGTGGGTTAGGAAGATCCTAGTCATGGCGATTCTGAGTTGGGAAAGACTTGTGGAATCCCATTTTGGACCAGGTAGAACCTACCCGGCTGGTAATGGGTCACAAATGAATTCCCCCAACTTATACTTGGTAGGAATGGAACAATTTGACCTTTGAATCAATTAGTATATAGTAGAAGGCTGACATGAAGTGCCTGGTCTGAAGGTGTTACCGAGTAGGGTGGAGGTTCGAGTGGTGTAGTGGGTTTGGACTGGGTGGTGATATTTAGGGAAATGATATCTAGCTGGGTGTGGTGGTCATGTGTGGAGATAGTGTGAGAGAGCTCAAGTTGGTAGCCAGGAGGCCAGATATGGGTGACACTGGTGAAAGGGATCTGGCCCCAAGAGGAGCCATAGGTGACATCCCTGACTGATATGATGAGGGGGTCTTATGTGTTGGTATTCTTTCATTTGGAGTATGGTGGTCTCCCAATTTATTTTTCAAGGTAAGTAGGTAGGTGGCATTTACTGGGTGGCCAAACCCACTAAGTCATCCATCTGAGAGAAGAATTAGGGGGTGAGGATTTCCTATAAAATGCAAAAGACTCCTCCCATTTTAGTATCTCATTGGCACTCATAAATCAACTTTTTATCATCTCGTGTGAGGTATTTTTTGAGGTAAGCTCCCACTTATAGAGAGGGAGTGTGTATCCACTTTTACCCAAAGTGATTCTTATATCTACTAATGGTTTATTTCCCCTTTTATTTTGTGGGTTTGTCCACATTACACCTATAGTATATTTATTTCTGAATTTTTGAACATTATTTTATCTAGTAATTATTTTTTCACCATGGGACTATTATTTTCAGTCCCAACAACTGGTATTATAGAAAGGTTCTAAACTGGTGTTGTTCATGTTTTTGGGTATTAATAATTATCATAAATTTGATTGTACTCCATGAATGTGACTCCAATTGAATTTTCACATCAGAAAAATTTATTGGCATTAGTAAATACACCGTTGTGAAATAGTGGAGGTTCTAGACTGACGACGTATTGATATGGAGATGAAATTTGAGATTGAAAAAATATATAAAAATAATTTCTTATTTTAGAAAATTAAGATGTAAAAAATGTTGTGGAAGGATAATTGAATCTGGAAATTAGTGAAAAGTCATCAGGTATCATAGAAGATAAATGGAATGACATGGATGGTAATACTATTTCCATCATCCATTTGGATTTGGAAGATGATTTCTTTCCAAGAATTTATAAGAAAAAGATGGATAATGAAATATGGAATACTATGACGAAGCTATAAGAGGCCAAGTCACTACACAAAAAAAATCCTATTGAGAAAATTTTACACTCTTCAAATGGTGGAGTCATCATCATTGATCGACCAAATCAACAACCTCAATACATTGTTCACTTAGCTCATGACATTGGGAAATAAAATTATGGATAATGAAGATGTGGAGATTCTGCTCCAGAGTTTTCCAGATTTGTATGACCAACTCATCATCAAACTCACCAACATAATCCTAAAGGATATTCCACCCTTAAATAATGTTTCATATATGGTTCTTGAAGAATAATTTCAGTGTAATAATAAGGATCACAAATATGAAACTTCACACCAAGAAGATTCTCTGCCAATGGAGAGAGGAAGGATGATGGATCATGGTTCCGGTGGGATCCAAAACCATAGAAGGTCAAAATCAAGGAGTAAGAAGAATAATGTCACGTGTTTCAATTGTGGAAAGAAGGGGAATGTAATGAAGTATTATTGGAATAAGAAGAGTAGTAAAAATGTATCTTAGTGGAATGTGGTGAGTACTTATAGAAATGGATGTATATTTTTTAGTGAAGAAGTGAAAAATTATAGAGGAAGGAAGCATCTCAATGATGTAAGGATATCCAACTTAGGAGAAACAAGGAACAAGATATCTTGATAGGAATGGTTTGACCAGTATGAAACCATCTTGGAAGGAATTGTGTTAATGGGAAACAATCACACCCTGAATATCGTTAGAGTTAGTACCATCCAATTAGAGATGCATGATGGTATTTTTCAAACCATCCAAGGGGTATTCTATGTGTAGATCATAAAGAATAAAATATTATCTTTGGAACAATTTGATGGAATCAGATATAGAAATTGCACCGATAATGGAGTGATGGGAATTGTTAAGGGCATGATTCTGGTGAAAATGGAAGAAAATATATCAAAGAACTTATACATTCTTATGCATGAAACATAAAAGGACGAATAGGTATTTGTCACATCAACTACCAAGAAAGAAACATTGAGGACGTTATGGCATCAAAATCTTGGCTATAAGTAAGAATTAGTCTTGAAGATTAATTTAGATTAGAATTTGTTTACTAAGATTACAAAGTTATCCTTACCATTTTGAAAGAATTGTGTTTTGAGAAAACAAAACAGGTTGACGTTTAGGGAATCAACAATAAGAATAAAAGTGATATTATAGTTGATTCATTCTAACATTTGGGAAGCGCCAATTATATACCTGGGAGGAGCAAGGTAGATTATATTATTCATTAATGATTTTTCGAGGAGATGTTGGGTGTACCTAATCAAGTGTAAAGTGGAATTTATTTAAATATTAAAAAGATTCCAATAATATAAGGAAATTGAATTTGGAAATAATATCAAATTTCTAAGGACTAAAAATGGTGAAGAATATAAAATCAGGGAGTCTGATACTTTTTATCAAAAGGAAGGAATCAAGAGATAATTCACAGTGGCATACAATCTTCAACAGAATATAGTGGAAGAGTGAATGAACAGAACCCCGTTGGATTGAACAAGTGTAATGTTGATGAATGCAATAATTTACAAAACATTTTGGGTAGAATCAGTGAATACAACATGTTATATGATCAACAAATATCCTTCAATTATGATTGATCATAAAACATCGATGTAGATGTGTACCAGTAAACCCACTGACTATTATTACTTACATACATTTGTAAGTCCTTTATATTCATTGTTTAAAGTCCCATAAAGATCGAAGTTTGATTCATGATCTTGGAAATGTATCTTCTTAGGATATTCGGATGGTGTGAAGGGGTATTGTTTGTGGTACCCCACTTCCTGCAAACTTATCATCAGTAGATATGTAATTTTTTCAGAAGACAAGGTGAAAATGATAATTGATCAAGAGATGGAGAAAGAGAATACAGAAACTACAATAATTGAAGTAGAGAAAAATCAAGGGAAGAACCAATTTTCTCCAAGGAATTACCAGAGAACGATGATGAAGTACCAGTTGATTCTAGAAAACAATGGTCTACTAGGAATAAAAGGAACCCAATATGGAACTCCAACTATGTCACTAGGAGTAATAATACATACTAATTGTTATTGGATGATGGAGAACCATATTATTTTGTGGTGGAGACTAGGATTCATGACATATCCTCATGGATGGTAGCGATGCATGAGGAACTTGAATCCCTACATAAGAAAAAGACTTGGGATCTTGTTCCATTACATCATGGAAGGAAGGATATTGAAAAAAATGGGTCTTAAAGATCAAGGGGGTAGAAAGGACTAGGTGGATAGATATCATGCAAGACTGGTGCTCAAAGGAAATGCTCAAAAGTATGGTATTAATTTGAATGAAATATTGTCTCCTACTGTTAGACTGACAATAGTTCATATAGTTCTGGTGATGTTTGATACATAAAATTATCATCTAGAGAAGACATATGTTATGAATTATTTTCACTATGGAAATATTTATGAAGAGATCTATATCCTCTAACTTGAAGGATTTATATAAAAAAGAAAATAGAACTCGGCTTTTAGATTGAAAAACTCTCTATATCATCTCAAGTCGGTGATGATGATTTGGTACATGATATTTGATTCATATTTCGTGATCCTTTGATAAAAAAGAATTAATTCAGATCCTTGTGCATATTTCAAGGGTATGTATGGTAATGATTAATTCATTATTCAGTTATATTTTGATGACATGTTGGTTATAGGCCCCAAAAATGATCATATCCAGGAGATGAAGCCACAGTTTGCTAGGGAATTTGATATGAAGGATTTGGGACTAGAAAAAAAGATTTTTGGGAAACAAATTTACCTAGATAGAAATAATGGTATGATTTTTCTATCATATAAGAATTACATATGAAAATTCTTGAAAAACTTCAGCAAGCATGAATATAATCCAATCATTGCATGTCTCATTAATTTCAAGTTATAATCTACGATGAGTCCTAATAGGGAATCATATAGGTTTAATAAGTCTCAAGTATTATATGCATCAGCAGTGGAATTCTAATGTTATCCATTGTTTGTACTAGATCAGACATTGTACAAGAAGTTGGAGTTATTAGTTGACAAATGGAGAATCCAGGACAGGAGCATTGGGGCATGTTGATGAGGATCTTGAGATACATCAAGGAGACATCATATGCTACATTATGTTGCGGTGGATCAAATTTCACTATGAGAGGATATGTTGATTCAAATTTTATAAGTGATTATGACCAGAGGAAATCTAATAATTGTTATGCGTTTACTCTTTTTTGGAGGATCTATGAGCTGGATTTCATAGTTATAGTCAGTTGTGGCTTTATCCATGACATTGACAGAGTACATGGAATCTACACAGTCTTGAAAAATGGATATTTCTTTGATATGGTTTTTGTAGGATCTCAGACACAGACATGGGAAGATTCCATTAATTTGTGACATTCAGAGTGCCTTTAACATTGTAAGGAATGTATCTTTTCATTCCAAGATGAAGAACACTGGGGTAAAATATCAATTTGTTGAGATGTGGTGGAGGAAATAAGTGTGGACATGAATAAAATACACACTAAAGAAAATCTGGTATATTTTCTAATAAATTTGATTGACTCTGATAAGTTCATATGGTTCAGATCCTTGATCATCCATGCTGAGACATGATCAGCATGGTTTGGTAGATTGAATGGATATGTGGAGATGTGATTGGTTCTCAATAAAATTTCTAAGTGGGAGATGTGACAGTAGTATTTTATTTAGATAATTGTTGCTACCATCTTCATTTTTCAATAGAGGTAGGTGGGTTTCATGTGGTTGGTGTCTATCACCACCAACTCTTCTTACGAAGAGGACTAGTATGGGCTGCGGTTTTCCCATAATAGGGAAGATCCTCCACCCATTTCAGTATCTCATCGGCACTCAATAATCATCTTTCTATCACCCCCTGTGTGGTATTTTGTGAGGTAGTTTCCACACTTATTCAAGATGTATATTATAAGGGTTTTCTCCTTGTAATAGTGAGGAAATTTGTCTGAATTTTTACCCATAGTGATCCTTCTATTTTCCCATGGGTTTTACCCCTTCATTTTTTCATTTTTTCTATGTTATATCTGGTTTCCATTCATTTTTTCATTTTTACACATTATTTTATCTCGTAATTATTTCTACACGATGGGCCATTTATTTTCAGTCCCAACTTTAGGTAGTTTTTTCTTGGTCGGGAAACCACACAATCAATGGATAGGGGTGGAACCTATCGAGGATGGAACACCCCCACCCCATGAATTTTGTTTATTTAGTTTATTTTAGAACTATATTTTCCCAAATAACAAAAGGATTATTTTTTTAATTTTCTTAGTCACACATCCCATTATTTTCATCCAAACCTCCGATTATTGATTCTTATTTTTTTTATCTTTCTTTTAAAAAATTTCAATCACATTCAATTAGGCTGTTTATTTGTTACTTTTTTTAATAAATTTCCACATATCCAAGGAAATAACTGCTACTAGAAAACACTATTTAATCCTCTTTAAATTTAGCTATAAATTTTTTTTATTAGAATATGTTTATGTGCATGGATATGTGTAAAATTTTACACATAAAATATATACCTTCAATAAAAATTGATTTCAATCCACATTAAAAAAATTTGACAACCGAAAATTAGTAATACTATGTCTAATTGAAACTTCATGTATAGTATTGGGACCATAATGAAATCCTCTTAAAAAATTTAATGAAAATTCAAATATTCTAATGGATTAAAACATCGCATGCTCTCTATAATTCGAATTTAAGATATTGGGGTGCACAATGTAGAGACCTAGACCCCAAAAACCCAGGAGTCGGTGCCTTCTGAACATGATGTGTTATCTTAAAATAAAACACACTTTGTTAAAAACACATCATGCCCCATACATAGGATCGTGTGAGGTTCGGGTTCTGGGAAACCGGAAACTTCTGAAAAATTTCATCTTTTAAGAGCTGATACCTAAAAATTTTAAATCAAAACGTAGGGTGAGCATTGAAATACTCAGTAAGGGGTTTTTAAAAATAAAAATAGTGTAACCTTTGAAATCATTTGTTTAAAATCATTCTTTTAAAAGAAATTGAACATTCCCTAAAGGAAGATTGTAACACATAACATCAAACGCTAAATCAATGATTTCAAAAGTGTATGAAACCTGTGTGTCATTTCTCGAAGGAGTAATCATAACAAGTACAACATGTGATTATATAAAATCAAACAGTTAGGAGTAATGCATAATCAGAGTTGCGCATAAAGGAAACAACTAAATTTTCATATGCTGGTTACTATAATATTAAGTGATAACACCAATCATGCTCCAAGCTTATACCAGTGAAATAAGAACTTTATGAAAACTTAAATGCATGAGTCATGAAAGAACATTATCTTTAGAAAGAACTTGTTACATAACTTGAATTATGTGGCATAAACATTCAATATTGACAATCATTTCATTTCACCAAGGTTCATCCCCAAGGTTTCATTAAAAATTACCAAGGTTATTCACCAAGGTATCAGTCTAAAAGGTCATCTCTAGAGATTAAGTCTTTACCCAATGCATTGGAGCACTATCAGGGCGTACCCTTAATTTGTCTTTATTATCATGTGAGCCACATCATTCATGCTTTACTTAAACCGTTTTTATATTCAAGATGTCCCATACCACCTTGAATATCTCATTCATTTTCATTTTACCCAA
This sequence comes from Viscum album, assembly GCA_963277665.1. Classification (NCBI taxonomy): domain Eukaryota; kingdom Viridiplantae; phylum Streptophyta; class Magnoliopsida; order Santalales; family Viscaceae; genus Viscum; species Viscum album. Next base: position 1,888,292,879 of record OY728160.1, on the reverse strand, counting down.
TGTGTCCCATACCACTTTGGGTAATCTAATTTCTTATCTCATTTAGTGATATGTCATAAGCATGCATTATGTACAATAATAAATAATGAACCACCAAAATTTTTTCTAATACAAGGTATGATAGGTAACTTTTCAACATGTGTCAATAACTAATCAAAGGAATACATAGCTTAGTAAAACATCCTTTTCACTAAAGCATATAAAATAATGATATACTAAATGATGAATCTTTGTCATTATAAATATATAGAAAAAGGAATGCTTAAGGAAACTACTTGAAATTAGTTAGGGTGATAAATAGGCCCTTGAACCAAAATACATATTTTATCATAAAACTCATCAGGGTAATGTTAGATAAAACTTTTTAATAAAACATTCCCATTTGTGTGTATTTAAAAAAACATGTTGGTTTAGAAATCACACAAATCATATCTTAATAAAATCTTACATGCATCAAGGAATAAATTAAGTCATGTTATTTATAAAATAATATAATGGGTTTTGGAAATTATTCCTATAAATACATATAAACATACCCATATATACCCAAAGTGTATATATGGGTTTTACATAATTCAAAAACAAAGTCTATTAAATCCCTTAGGAAACTGAAGGTTTACAACCATAAATTGCTTACATGGTTGAAAACTAAATCCATATAAGGTTTGTAATAAATGTAACCATATGTATAAAATTTTGGTTTTACAAACATAACTCCACTTAAACCAAAAAAACATAGTTTTCATATATATATATATATATAATTTATTTAAAGATTGATACCCAAAATAGGTCGGGTTAGGTTATGATAAAACATTCATGAAACTATATATATATATACCGTATACATTAAATATAAGTTTGAGATTTTTAGAAAACTGTAAAATAAAACTGTATATACCGTTTAAAAAAAACAATATACAACCCGGGGAATTTGTAAATATGCATATATAAACTGCAAATACCGTCTACATATATATGAAACTGTATATACACAATATACAAACCGATGGATTTGTATTATATACATATATATGTAGTATATACCGTATATAGGTTTCTCAAAATGAAAACAAGGTATATACGCCCCCTTTCATATGCACCCCACTAGAAACACGAATGCCAAACTCCTTGAAGGAAAAACCGAGGGGTATACATTTGATTTTATAAAGTAGATAAACTGTATATCTACACACCGGGGGTAAAAAAAAGAACGAAGGTTTTCTCCGAAAGAAAGCATTCAAGAACCCTTACATTGCTTGAGGAGAGAACTCGGACCAGGGTACGTCGCTGATCTTGCTGGGAGTTTGTGGGAGGGGAGGAGGAGGAGGAACCGTCGCGGTTTCATGAGGCCAGAGGCATTTATATAGGCCTCGGTATCCAATGGTGACTCAACCCAAGAGGCTAAACCGACATGGGGAAGACTAAGGAACAGAACCCTAGGAGGGGGGGGGTGTTCGGAAGTCAAGGGGAGTAGTGTGGGGGAGGAGAGGTCGAGGTGTCCTTGTGCATGCCTACTGGTCAGGTGCTGCTGCGAGGAAGAAGAATACGGGGGTCGACACGGTAAAGGAAAGGACGGCCGAGATTAGATCTCAGGGAAGATCCAATGGCCACAGAAGTGGGAGGGGGCGATCACGCGGCTAAAAGGGACGGACAGTCGAGATCGAAGTAAGATTAAATCAGACGGTTCTGTTTGCACAGAACGTGTCCCACATCGAAACGGAAAGCAGTTGGGGTGACGTTTATAAAACAAAGTGCGCCAGCTTCAGTTCGATAACAAGAACGCACACACACAGGGGTCTTACATATGGACCCCATGCGGGATTTGGCCCACCCCTATGCAACGCGCACCACGGGACTTACACACGGGCCCGCGTGCGACTGGACGAACCCATACTTGAACCGGGCCTCAGGACCTTGTTGGACACCTCTGGTCGCTTGGGGCCTGGTCTCGGCCTAGAGGGCTTGTCCCAATGGGATTCCCTCGGCTTGGCTGGGCCCCAACCTAATTGTTTTATAAAAACTTTTAAATTTACAACACAACCAGAATAAGTATTCTTTAAAAGAAATGTGTAGTATAAGTATTTGTTCAAAATGAGTTAATAAATAGTTTTTAACTAAAAATCCAAATCCCTTTTAGCTTTTGTAAAGTATTTCATATATAAACCTTTTAAAAGATATTTTTTTTCATATTTTACATGAAAACCATCATAATTATTTGGATCTTTAAAATACACTACTATTCGTTTCATAAGTTTTAAAAGACAAAAAAATTTTCCCTTAATTCACAATTTTAGAGATCAAAAGATATTATTATTATAGATACACTTTAAACATATCTTTTATAAAAAGAATACTAAGTTTTCAATATATAAGTATCCATCGGGATTTTGTGAAAACAAAAGGATTTATTTCCAAGAATACTCTTTTAATTTTAAAACTATGATTCTTTTGTGAAACATACTTTAGACATATTATAATATTATAAAATTATAAGATCATTAAAACAAGTTTTAATATAAAGATAAACTTTATCAACAGAAACCCAAAGGTTGTTTTGAAAATCCAACGGCTATATATATTTAACGGTCATATCTTTAAGAGCCATTATAAAAGCAGGGGCATTTTACAAAATCAAAACACTTGAACCAGAAAGGATGGATATCCTCATACCATTGGTGTTGAGTATGTGTGCCATGGCTCTGGCTGTTATATTTTTCACACTGATGGACTCTGAAGACGACGACTATCCGATTACTCGCGTAGAGATTCTTAGTAGTCTCGTTGTGGCTGTGTTAGGTCTTGTGCATGGTATTTTCAATTAGTTGGGTCTTGTTGCAATGTAATATTTTAATATATATCAGTTTACCTTATTCTCCATGTTTTATTTCATTTCAAATTCCTTATTAGTGCATAAAACACAACAAATAAAACAAGAGACATCATTAAAGGCATAACATTGCTCACTTGAACTAGTTCATAAAACTTGGGGCGTCACATTATCCCCCCCTTTTGAAAATTATGTCCTCGCAATTTATTTCACAACACTACAAGGTTCTGCAACATTCTTACCACCTCCACCAACGTATAGGGTCAACAGGTGCATTTAGAAGAATCCCCGTAGCGAAGCTCACCTTATCCAGTTCCCTAATCTAGATACACCTAAGACAGGAGGGGTTGCACTTACGTTCCGGGCCTTCAGGCTTCCAGAGGGAAGCTTGAATAGTACAAAGTTCTGAAATGTATTTGCAGACCAAAGTACGAAGGACTTGACAAATCATGTCTCGGTCGAAGACATTGAAGCCATAGATACGGTCAAACAGGCTAAAGCCGAGAAGTTGGAGCATATAAGCCACATAAATATTTCCCTCTAACGCAGCCTCCTGAAATTTCACTATGTCCGTGTAGTTCCGGCCTGGGTTGAAACATAAGAAGAGCCCTTCTTGGTAACTTCCTCGTCGTTCATGTACGGCTAGCTGTGCAGAGCCAATGTAGTAATAGATGGAGGCATTCCCTTGGTAGGTACAGAGAATCTCCGGACCGTTTGTTACCTCAAACCACTGCTTGCACGTTTTTCGCAAATTTGCGAAGGGGTCATACTTGTCCTCACACGTTTTGATTGAAATGATTTCTAGAATCTCAGTGGGAAGAGAAAACAGGTGGTTTTGTCCTTCTATCTGAAATTTTTAAGACGGGAATTCAATCACTTGAAAACCATTCAAAGGTATACACAAAGTAAATACAAGGAAGGGAAAGACAACATTTCAATAAACATACGTTTATTATTATTAGTGCTTGAGTTTCCTTTATCCTCCGACTAAACGAACTCTACACAGAGAAGAAAAACTCCCCAACTCCTCAAACCAAACACAGGCCGAGCTTTCAGGGGAAAACTCATGGGGGAACCTATGACGTCTTATGAGTCTAGCATGAGGGGTATGAAGTTGATAGACATCCTCATACACTTGTTGTCTGCAAGACAGTCGGGTGGACTCGTCTTCTAACCTTCCAAAGTCCAACAACTGACCCCAGAAGCCATAGTTTAAAATCTGACAAAGGTAGCCCGCTCGGAGGTCTCCGTCACCAGCAGCTTCTTGAAAAGGGTTATCAATCATAGTACCAAAGCTCTCACCTACCGTGAAAATTCGGAAAAGTCCCTCATGGTACCTTCCCCGACGCACATAGGATGGAAACTGGGTTATCATCATAAGGAGGTAATCTATTCCTACCCCTTGGTGTAACTGAAGCACCTGTGGTGAGTTGGATACATCGTAAAGGAGTTTTCATGTCATGCGGATATGGGAATAGTTTAGAAAATCCTCACGGCTAGCTAAAGACACAATGGTCTCTAGGGCCTCTATGGGGAGAGATAAGAGATTTGTGCCTTCGTTTTCCATCTGAAATTTAAGAAAACCCAATTTTTAATAAAATTGAAGTACATATACATATATATATTTTTGTTTCAGTTTCTGGCTTTCCGTAATTATCCAAACTGAACCTCTCATACCAACTGTAGAGACCCAGACCCCAGAAACCTATGAGTCGGTGCCTTCTGAACATGATGTGTTATCTTAAAATAAAACACACTTTTTTAAAAACACATCATGCCCCATACAGAGGATCATGTGCGGTTCAGGTTCTGGGAAACCGGAAACTTCTGAAACAGTTCATCTTTTAAGAGCTAATACCTGAAAATTTTAAAACAAAACGTAGGGGGAGCATTGAAATACTCAGTAAGGGGTTTTAAAAAATAAAAATAGTGTAACCTTTGAAATCATTTGTTTAAAATCATTCTTTTAAAAGAAATTGAACATTAACTAAAGGAAGATTGTAACACATAACATCAAACGCTAAATCAATGATTTCAAAATTGTATGAAACTTGTGTGTCATTTCTCGAACGAGTAATCATAACAAGTACAACATGTGATTATATAAAATCAAACAGTTAAGAGTAATGCATAATCAGAGTTGCATATAAAGGAAACAACTAAATTTTCATATGTTGGTTACTATACTATTAAGTGATAACACCAATCATGCTCCAAGATTATACCAGTGAAATAAGAACTTTATGAAAACTTAAAGGCATTAGTCATGAAAGAACTTTATCTTTAGAAAGAACTTGTTACATAACTTGAATTATGTGGCATCAACGTTCAATATTTACAATCATTTCGTTTCACCAAGGTCCATCCCTAAGGTGTCATTAAAAATTACCAAGGTTATTCACCAAGGTATCGGTCTAAAAGGTCATCTCTAGAGATTAAGTCTTTACCCAATGCATTGAAGCACTATCAGGGCGCACCCTTAATTTGTATTTATTATCATGTGAGCCACATCATTCATGCTTTACTTAAACCGTTTTTATATTCAAGATGTCCCATACCACCTTGAATATCTCATTCATTTTCATTTTACCCAAGGTGTCCCATACCACTTTGGGTAATCTAATTTCTTATCTCATTTAGTGATATGTCATAAGAATGCATTATGTACAATAATAAATAATGAACCACCACAAATTTTTCTAATACAAGGTATGATAGGTAACTTTGCAACATGTGTCAATAACTAATCAAAGGCATACAAAGCTTAGTAAAACATCCTTTTCACTAAATCATATAAAATAATGATATACTAAATGATGAATCTTTGTCATTATAAATATATAGAAAAATTAATGCTTAAGGAAAACACTTGAAATCGGTTACGGTGATAAATAGGACCTTGAACCAAAATACATATTTTATCATAAAACTCATCAGGGTAATGTTAGATAAACCTTTTTAATAAAACATGCCCATTTGTGTGTATTTAAAAAACATGTTGGTTTAGCAATCACACAAATCATATCTTAATAAAATCTTACATGCATCAAGGAATAAATTAAGTCCTGTTATTTATAAAAGAATATAATGGGGTTTGGAAATTATTCCTATAAATACATATACACGTACCCATATATACCCAAAGTGTATATATGGGTTTTATATAATTCAAAATCAAAGTCTATTAAATCCCTTAGGTAACTGAAGGTTTCCAACCATAAATTGCATACATGGTTGAAAACTAAATTCATATAAGGTTTGTCATGTAACCATATGTATAAAATTGTGGTTTTACAAACATAACTCCACTTAAACCAAAAAAAACATAGTTTTCAAATATATATATATATATATTATTTAAAGATTGATACCCAAAATAGGTTGGGTTAGGTTATGAGAAAACATTCATGAAACTATATATATACATACCATATACATTAAATAAAAGTTTTATATTTTTAGAAAACCATAAAATAAAACTGTATATATTATTTAAAAAAACAATATACAACCCGGGGAATTTGTAAATATGCATATATAAACTGAAAATACCATCTACATATATATGAAACTGTATATACACAATATACAAACTGATGGATTTGTATTATATACATACATATGTAGTATATACTGTATACAGGTTTCTCAAAATGAAAACAAGGTATATACGCACCCTTTTATATGCACCCCACTGGAAACAAAAAGGCCAAACTCCTTGAAGGAAAAACCGAGGGGTATACATTTGATTTTATAAAGTATATAAATTGTATATCTACACACCAGGGGTAAAAAAAAGAATGAATGTTTTCTCCGAAAGAAAGCATGAAAGAACCCTTACATTGCTTGAGGAGAGAACTCAGACCAGGGTACGTCGCTGATCTTGCTGGGAGTTCGTGGGAGGGAAGGAGAAGGAGGAACCGCCGCAGTTTCATGAGGCTGGAGGCATTTATATAGGCCTCGGTATCCAATGGTGACTCGACCCAAGAGGCTAGACCGACGTGGGGAAGACGAAGGAACAGAGCCCTAGGAGGGGGTGTTCGGAAGTCAAGGGGAGAAGTGCAGGGGAGGAGAGGTCGAGGTGTCCTTCCACAGGCCTACGGGTCGGGTGCTGCTGTGAGGAAGAAGACGATAGGGGTTGACGTGGTAAAGGAAAGGATGGTCTGGATTAGATCTCGGGGAAGATCGAACGGCCACGGAAGTGGGCGGGGGAGATCGTGCGGCCTAAAGGGATGGACGGTCGAGATCGAAGCAGGATTCGATCGGACGGTTTTGTTTGTGCGGAACGCGTCCCACATCGAAACGGAAAGCAGTTGGGGTGAGGTTTATAAAACAAAGTGTGTCGTCTTCAGTTCGATAACACTAACGCACACACACGGGGGTCTTACACACGGACCCCATGCGGGCTTTGGCCCACCCCTACGCAACGCGCACCGCGGGCCTTACACATGGGCCTGTGTGCGACTGGACGAACCCATACTCGAACCGGGCCTCGGGACCTTGTTGGACACCTCTGGTCGCTTGGGGCCTGGTCTCGGTCGAGAGGTCTTGTCCCAATGGGATGCCCTCAACTTGGCCGGTCCCCAACCTAATTTTTTTATAAAAACATTTAAATTTACAACACAACCAGAATAAGTATGCTTTAAAAGAAATGTGTAGTATAAGTATTTGTTCAAAATGAGTTAATAAATAGTTTTAACTAAAAATCAAAATCCCTTTTAGCTTTTGTAAAGTATTTCATATATAAACCATTTAAAAGATATATTTTTTTCATATTTTACATGAAAAACATCATAATTATTTGGATCTTTAAAATACGCTACTATTCATTTCATAAGTTTTAAAAGACAAAAAAGTTTTCCTCTAATTCATAATTTTAGATATCAAAAGATATTATTATTATAGATACCCTTTAAACATATCTTTTATAAAAATAATACTAAGTTTTCAATATATAAGTATCAATCGAGATTTTGTGAAAACAGAAGGATTTATTTCCAAGAATACTCTTTTAATTTTAAAACTATGATTCTTTTGTGAAACATACTTTAGACATATTATAATATTATAAAATTATAAGATCATTAAAACAAGTTTTAATATAAAGATAAACTTTATCAACATAAACCCAAAGGTCGTTTTGAAAATCCAACGGATATATATATTTAACAGTCATATCTTTAAGAGCCATTATAAAACCAGGGGCATTTTACAAAATCAAAACACTTGAACCAGAAAGGATGGATCTCCTCATACCATTGGTGTTGAGTATGTGTGTCATGGATCTGGCTGTTATATTTTTCACACTGATAGACTCTGAAGACGACGACCATCCGTTTACTCGAGTTGTGATTCTTAGTAGTCTCGTTGTGACTGTGTTAGGTCTTGTGCATGGTATTTTCAATTAGTTGGGTCTTGTTGCAATGTAATATTTTAATATATATCAGTTTACCTAATTCTCCATGTTTTATTTCGTTTCAAATTCCTTATTAGCGCACAAAACACAACAAATAAAAAAAGAGACATCATTAAAGACATAACATTGCTCACTTGAACTAGTTCATAAAACCTGGGGCGTCACATTATCCCCCCCTTTTGAAAATTATGTCCTCACAATTTATTTCACAACACTACAAGGTTATGAAACGTTCTTACCACCTCCACCAATGTATAGGGTCAACAGGTGCATTTAGCGGAATCCCCATAGTGAAGCTCACCTCTTCCAGTTCCCTAATCCAGATACACCTAAGACAGGAGGGGTTGAACTTATGTTCTGGGCCTTCAGGATTCCAGAGGTAAGCTCGAACAGTACAGAGTTCTGAAATTTCTTTGCAGACAAAAGTATGAAGGACTTGACGAATCATGTCTCGGTCGAAGAAATTGAAGCCATAGATACGGTCAAATAGGCTAAAGCTGAGAAGTTGGAGCATATAAGCCACATAAAGATTTCCCTTTAACGCAGCCTCCTGAAATTTCACTTTGGCCGTGTAGTTCCGGCCTAGGGTGAAACACAAGAAGAGCCCTTCGTGGTAACTTCCTCGTCCTTCACGTCCAGCTAGCTGTGCAGAGCCAATGCGGTAATAGATGGAGGCATTCCCCTGGCAGGTGCGGAGAATCTCTGGACTGTTTGTTACCTCAAACCACTGCTTGCACGTTTTTCGCTAATTTTCGAAGGGGTCATACTCGTCCTCACACATTTTGATTGCAATGATTTCCAGAATCTCAGTGGGAAGAGATAACAGGTGGGTTTTTCCTTCATCTGAAAGTTTGAAGATGGGAATTCAATCACTTGAAAAGCATTCAAAGGTATACACAAAGTAAAGAAAAGGAAGGGAAAGACAACATTTCAATAAACATACATTTATTATTATTAGTGCTTGAGTTTCCTTTATCCTATAACTAAACAAACTCTACACAGAGAAGAAAAACTCCCCAACTCCTCGAACCAAACACAGGCTGATCATTCAGGGGAAAACTCATGGGGGCACCGATGATGTCTTATTAGTCTAGCATGAGGGGTATGAAGTTGAGAGACATCCTCATACACTTGTTGTCTGCAAGACAGTCGGGTGGACTCATCTTCTAACCTTCCGAAGTCCAACAACTAACCCCAGAAGCCATAGTTTAAAATATGAGAAAGGTAGCCCGCTCTGAGGTCTCCGTCAGCAGCAGCTTCTTGAAAAGGGTTATCAATCATAGTTCCAAATCTCTCACCTACCGTGAAAATTCAGAAAAGTCCCTCATGGTAACTTCCCCGACGCACATAGGGGGGAAACTGGGTTATCATCATAAGGAGGTAATCTATTCCTACCCCTTGGTGTAACTGAAGCACCTGTGGTGAGTTGGATACATCGTAAAGGTGTTTTCATGTCATGCGGATATGGGAATAGTTTAGAAAATCCTCACTGCTAGCTAATGATAACCCATTTTGGGTACTAGAGAAACCACATTATTAATATCCAACTAGTGGACCAATTTAACAGAAATATTATTGCATTTATCATAATCATAATTATTATCTAATGGATGTATCAATATAATGATCGGTCCAAGGGTTACTATATTAAAAAAGTAACATGGTAAGATATATACATTCACGAAGACAGATAACGATAAAAGGATATATCAACAATGAAAACCCCACATATATAAGATAACTTATGAGGGGGTTGAATATAGTTATGATGGTTTCAAATAATATTTTCTAATGATTAGGTTTCAGGGTTAAGTAAAACAGTATTCTCTCCATAAAAATAATTTTGGAAGTGATATAGAATAAAAATAGAGACATAATTGTTTTTTTTTGGGTTTACTAGAATGATTCGGTGTCTATGAAAATAAACTCAATGATGTAATAGTATATTAAAACCCACTAAATTCGCTACTTGTTCATACAATTTCAAATCCATTCCTATATCTCCCTTGGGTTATAACCCTTTTACTATTTTAGGAACTCATTTCCATTATACATTAGAAATATTAAGAAAAAACTAAGATAAACCCTTGATAATTTCGGAAAAAAGAATGAAATTATCTTCTCCATCATCCACAATAGAAATTCATGATATGGTAAAGAGATGAACTCTATGAACATTCTCTTATAGTTGACAAAAATTCTAGAATTTATTGTCTCATCACACACTAAATATTTGTTTAATCTTCTTATATAACACCACAAGGTTTTCTAAAAATAAATTGAAATGCATGAAACTTCATTTTAAGTAGATAATTATAACTATACTTTAAACATAATTTTACTACTTCTATGTTTTTAATTTCAAAAAATCATCATCTACAATTGTGTTCAGTATGTTATTTGGAGTCTAATGGAACCAACTTGTTTTTTTTTGTGAATAGTAACATACCCTTATGAATAGTAATATGAATAGTAATATGACCCTAATGAATTGTAGATTTTATTATTATTTTATTTTCTTAATGCTTTAAGATAATGACATATTGGTTAATTTTTCAATGTGATATAAAAGCTGTTATAGAATTAAAATTATTAATTTTTGAATTGAGTATTATTTTATTTAAAAATAAAATTAATAATGTTTAGAAAATTATTTTCAAAAAATGGAGTTCATTTTTTAATTCTACATATCGAAAAATATTTAGAGTGATTTTTTGGGATTTTTCTGAAACAGGTGACTTTTCAGTGAAAAGTAAAAAATACAATTTTGAGTTTCAGTGTATTAATGACATCATTAATGATGTTATAATGATGTAATAAATCTGGTATACTTGTGTATAGTAAAATAATATGTGAGGTGTCCCAAGTGGCTAATACCTTTGGAAAATACCATGGGCAATCCCATGGTTTTGCAAATACCACTAAAGAGGTGTCCCTTGGAAATTATTAAAATATTCCCTCACTTTTTCTATAAATACCAACCCATTCCTTCATTAAATTCATTACCAATTCTTCCTCAATGAAGATATTTCCTTATTACCTTCCCAGTATTCCTCCCAATGTTTCCTCAAGCCCCCAAGGTCCCAACCTTCAAGTTCTAAGAGTTACTCTACAAGGCAAGAAAATTCTCAACTTCTTTATTTTTCCATTCAAGTTCTCTTTTATGTGGTATAGATTTCAAGAATCCATACCATGTTCTTGATTTCATCTTATTCTTTATATATTCTATTTTATGATTCATTTCTTTTTGTATGGCCCTTTTCCTCTATCTTTTAAATTTTTTCTAAAACCATGTTGCATAGCCATTAGGCTACCAAATTTTTTTAAGGGATTTCTTAACTATTCTTTTATTTTGAGTTCCTTTCTTTTCATTCCTCAAATCCTCTTACCCAAGAGGAATTAAAGCTCCATAAATCATTTATATTATGTATTTTCTCATTTTCATGGAAAATTCATCATCATTTTTTCCACTATCCCACTTATTCAAGTAATTAAAACACCATCTGTGATGTGTCGATTTACCGACATCGTGGACAATGTGATTTCAAATAATTTTACTTCCTTAAAGACTAGTCATGAAACCATTTTTATGGTTCAAAAAGGTTATAATATATTAATTTTGTCTCATACATGGTTCTTCAATTATTTTTTACAAGTGATTTTAATTTATAAAACAAAATGAGGTCGTTATTATCAAAGAACCACTAAAATGATCTAAACAAACATCATTAATGTTTTAACTTATGAATCATCCTCATGTAAGAATTAAAATTTATAAATGGTATAATTTATGGTAATGTAAATATATAAATACCATTCCATTACAATTATGTATTTTCACATCCAATCGACAAGACCAATCCATCATGAACGAATTATGGAAAACATGTAAAGAACTCACTGAAAAACAGTGTAAGGAACAAAATACCAACAATTAAAGGGTGAAATGATGTAATGAAATGATCATATAAGGTATTATAAAGATATATATGTTTATTTAAGATGTTAATAACACACTTTTAACCATTATAAAAGATTTTTAAACAAATTTGAAGTAAGACAAGCCCGAGGTAAGGGAATTCTTTACTCGATTTCCATCCTTTGGGTAAACCTTATACTACATTATTTATGTGGAATTTAAATTTTTTGTGTGATGAATTATTATTATATTATGTTAAATTAATATACATATTAAATCCACTCTATTAAGTCACACTTCAATTATGTGATAGTTATAAGGGACTTTTCTTTTAAAATCTTCTTTTAAAATTCTATTTTAAAAAATTCAAAAGAAATGTTTTTATGCAATTATTAATGTTGTATGATGGTGTTCTGGTTCTTGGGAATTTTTTATGATTAGGGGTGGGACCTATACTTCCCTCAAATTCATTAGTTATGTGTATTTTTAGGTCAGATTTATGGTTACTCCAAGTGTAACTGCGATGGTTACACAAATTGTAAGGTAGTTATGAGGGTTGCAAATTATAAGGTAGTCAAGAGGGTTACAAGATTATCTATGTAATGTCCCAAGAGAACTTTATTATTGTATTTATTTTATTATGTTTTGTGTTTATCATGTTTAAATCTCATGTTTCACAATGTAAGTATATATGGGTGAAAAGTATGTCTTTTGAAAATGATTTTATACTTTACAAGTGTTCATGGACTAATGTATTTTTTTCTTTCTTTTATATCCCTTAATGATCTTTTGTGATCATCCCATGTTTTTAAATAATTTTCATAGGTTATAAGGATGATTAATAAAAATAAGGAATCCAATTTAAATGTTTGAATATTAGTCAAAGAAATCATGTTTTAAGCTTTAATGTTTTATATTTTGAAAAAAAATGGAAACTATATTTATGGTATCCACTCTGTAACAATGTGTAATGTTATGAATGTATTATGTCCCAATTATCTAAATATCTAAACTATAAAAGATCCTCATTGTAAAAGGAAGTAAATTCTTGACTAAATTCATGAAAATGTAATGTAATAAGGTCAGGTCCTTATAGTTTGTATCAGAGGATGGTTTAGAAAACTTTAGGAGTTAGGATGATGTTAAAATAATACCATAAATGATTTTTACTCTGATTAATTTTAAATGTTATAGAATTTAAGGATTACCATGTTTCTTTGTCTAAGATATGTTTGTTTAGAATGGTTTTCCGTAGAAAAAATATGGAATATTAATAGGAGAGGCATTGACAGAATGATATCCTTCCAAATCTCCATCCCGAAGTGGAAGGGATTGGAACTGAGCAGTTTGTGATGATAATGGATAAGCTAACGCAAGAAATAAATGGTGGTGGAATCCATGCAAGATAAAAACCATAGGTACCAAAACAGAACATGACAAGAGTAGAACATTTCAGGAGATAACACGCTCCTGCTTTCAATGGATCTTCTGACCCATTAGTGGTTGAAGGATGGATTAAATCCCTTCAAAAGATATTTGATTTAGTGGGTTTTTCAGATAATCAAAATTTATGACTTTACATTTATCATTTTTAAGGTGAAGATGATTAGTGGCGGTCAATGGTAAAAAATACCAGGGATAGAGAGGATATTGATGCCTTGGAGTGGGATGAATTTAAATGTCTTTTCCTTGAAAAATATTTTCCTAAGGTTGTGAGACTTATCATGGAGAAGAAATTCATTGAATTGAAGAAAAAGGAGGAATATTTAGTGGTTTTGTATGAAGATAACTTTACCTGACTAACGAGGTATGCTCCAAATATTATTCTAGATCTTGATTGCAAAATAAACCGCTTTTACTCCAGAATAAATCCAAGGTATCGAAGGGCATTGGCCTCCTGTGAATTCAAGATATATGAGAAACATGTCTGATGTGCTGAGAGGGTAGAGATAGAGTTTTCTGATGATCATTTGTATTTTGTAAAAAAGGAGAAGAAGTGATCCCGTTGGAAAGTGATGGGTAAGAATCAACAAAAGAAATCTGATGGTAAGAAAATCTGGTTTTTAGTTTGTGAAAAGTGTGGCAAGAAGCACCCTGGGGATTGTCTTAGAAAAATTGGGAAGTGTTTTAAATGTGGTAAGTTTGGACATATGGCCCGATATTGTAATGAAAATGATCCTAAGACTGGTCCTGATAAGAAAACTGTTAAGTGTTTTAAATGTGGTGAGATTGGTCACTATGCAAATACCTACCTAAAGAGAGATCTGAATGATGAAAAGAAGCCATACTATAAGCAGAAAGGTGTAGGGAGATCCTTTTCAACTATGTTAGCATATGTCGGGCCATCCAATGAGTTTGTATCAGGTACATTGTTTGTTTACTCATATTTTGCTAAAGTTTTGTTTAATACGGGGTCTACACATTCCTTCATCTCTGAAACATTTTCTAGTCAATTGGAAATATCACCGCAACAAATGAGACTAGTGTAACACCCCAAGATTCCACAGTACGTTTCCCTTTGAATAATGCAATAGCTTTCATTGTACACAACTTCGAGATTCAAACACAATGCGACCAATCAAACTAGCCATCATGAATAGAAATACCCACTTTTTGAAATTTTATAAATTTTACTTTTCAAAATGGACTTCATTTTTGAATTCTGAATATTGAAATTAGCTTAGGGTGAATTTTAGGTATTTTTCAAAAAACTTTCAAATTTTGATGAATAGTGAAAAACACTATGTTATTGGTTAAAACCGAATTTTTTATTTAAATAATTATTTTTTTTATTTTAAATTTATTTTAGGTCAAAATAGATACATAATACCTATATAATTTCAATGTAATTCATTGGAGTCATTTCATAATAAGTTGATATATATAAAAAATTTATTGAACTTTTTACCGTCTTTTACCCACCTCCAAGGAACATTTGAAAATTTGCATAAAACTTAACTTTACCACTTTTATGTGTTGAATTTCAAAAATCTGAGAGACACGGTTGATATC
Organism: Viscum album; assembly: GCA_963277665.1. Lineage (NCBI taxonomy): Eukaryota > Viridiplantae > Streptophyta > Magnoliopsida > Santalales > Viscaceae > Viscum > Viscum album. The sequence continues at coordinate 1,888,277,702 of OY728160.1, read as the reverse complement.
AGAAGGTAAAATTTGGTCCAATAAGATGAAAATATTTTTTGTTGAATAGTAACTTTTGACTTTTATTTACCATGGTTAAAAGTAAATATGGTAATTAAGGGTAAAAATGATATCATAATTACCCTAACGCATGTCATAATTCTATTAAATAATTTTAATTAGACCAAAAACAATCTTAAGAATAAAATATGATCCAATTTGGTCCACTTATATTAGATTAGGACATTTATTATTATTTTATTTAAAGAAGAATTAAAAGAGTTAAATTCAAAGTTTAATAAATAAACCATTTTTAATATAGTGTTAAACACAATATAAACTATACTATAAATATTAATTATAAATATAAAAAGATTTCATACATAATGGTATTTTATTTATAATTTTTATACATTAAATAATTTAATTTATTTATGACACATTGATAAAGAAGTAATTACCTTATTAATGAAAGATTAAAATAATTGATATTATAAATATAAAAATAAATGTAATTTGAGACTTTTGTTGAATTAAATTAATTTTATATGTTAATATGACATGTTAGGGTTTATTAAATAATTTTTTTTCGAAGTAATCATGTTGTTATGATTTTCACAAAAACCAAATACTAAATAGTGTCAAAATTGACACAATTGACTTTTTAAAACAAATACTATATTATTAATTGATATAATATTCCTAAAAATATAAGGCTCATCAAAAGGACTTAAATAAGGTTATATATATTAATAATTAACCACTTGGGGTTCTCTTGGAAGTTTATAGTAAGTTTATTAACAATATAATATAAAAATACAAAGAGACATGGTAAATGTCAAACTATTTTACTAAGAGTTAAATCTAAAAGATAAGGTTAATATAGTGACCTAAAACTATCTAAAACCTATTATCTAAGAGGTTTTCGACCCATCCCCACCTTATCCTCTAAATAAATAATTTCATATCCATTAGAAACCCAAAATTATTTTATTATAAAATATTATTTCCAGCTTTTCCTAAAGAGACCCTCACCTCTCTTATAAAAGGGTACTTCCCCTTCTCTTAATTTCACACCTCCAAAGCCATTTTTCTCAGCCAACCTCTGCCCCAAAATCCTTAAAACATTCCTCCCTTCATCCTAGAGGCCTTTCTTTGGTCAAAAATCCAACCTAATGATCCCTTTCGATCAAATAAAAAGGAAAAACCTAGAGAAGAGGTAAATATTTCATCACCTCTTTCAAGTTCTTTTCTTCTACAACTTCATCTTTCTTGGTTTTTTCCATTATAAAATAATAAATACTGTATATTTTATATTTTTTGATGTTATTATAAATATTTTACAACCATATTAATTACTCTATCCATCCTATAAATGACAAAGTCACCATACGTGTGTACGTACGACTTACTGTCTCCACGTAGTGGTGTAGTTTGTTATTCAAACACTTAATTATTTTGGATGGGTATAATAATGAATATAACTGATGTAAATAATAAATATAACATGTTAATTATTCTTTATATATGATATAACATCCAATTACATACGATTTCACCGTCAATATAATGATATTGTCGCTCGTGCGTACGTACGGATTACCGTCTCCACGAACGCGATGAGATTCATTCCCCATCGTAATCATTCAAGAATAATTTTTATTTTATGATTAAAAATAATGGTTATGAACATAATATCATTCTTTATATGAATTAAATACATCCTATACATAGCAAACATATCTTACTTAACCAAGCATATAAAGGAAAATGAATCAGTTAACACCCGAAATGACGATACTACTGAAATATTATTAATAAATCAATATTAGAGGGTCATATATGATATCATATTTATGTATATAGTTATTTTATAATTTAATAAAAATTATTTAACTATTATAAAAGAGTTTAACATACCCTCGACCAAGTAAAAGTACAAGTTAAGGGTTAATTTTACAATCTCTTAATTATTTGAGGTTGTTTTTACGTAAGTATCTACTATGACCTCTTTATCATCTACATCAGTGTTTTCTTAAAAATTTATTTAAATTTTTTTTTAATATTTAATAGAAAATGGGTTAAAGTAATATATACTCTTATTTGACCTTATATGTTTTTAAATGAATCTTTCCGTCGTTTTCCAAACAAGGTACTTTATGACCTTTTCGAAAAAAATTAAGGTAAAGATGTTCTTTTTAACTTATACGGCGAGTGCAGCTATTTTCTGTCGTTGTAACATCGTCGAAGATTACCATACAAGCTTATAATAATATTTTCAAAATAAATTTTTTATTTTATAATTATATGACTTTTAAATGATCTCAAAATAGAAATATATATTTCTCTAAAAATGTTTTGATTTCATCTATATCAACATCCTTTGATGGATTTTAATCTTGTTTGAAGTTGATTTATTATGATATAAAACTTCCATATTGTATTTAAGGCTTTGTGAAATATTTGACTATGGATGTGTTATTTTCACACCATTAATGCTTTATGGAAAAAGTATTGACATTTCATATTCTAGTTTTAATACGAATGTTTATTTTTTGTTTAAACCTTTTTATATAAGGAATGCATTGGACTTAGTAAGTGACGGGTGGAGTCCGATATAGCTCCTTTATGCATCGGTAGGTCTCATGAGACAAACTAGTTTCTTGGCACAAGGCCTTGACAAAATCTTATTTGTATTATTTGCACAAGGCCTTGACTATGTGGTTATAAAGTCTGGAATTATGCATTCCATCATTATGAAAGTGGCTATTGATATTGCATGTGATTATTATACTATTAGAATATCCATGTGAACAAGTAAATGGAATTATTTGATTTTATCTTTTCCATATTATGCTGAATTTTAAGTTTAAAAGGCTTTTGTTTTTGTCTTATAAATTGCCTTAAATGTTTATGCTTATTTATGAAATTTTCCTCTATATTGTTATCCTTACTAAGCAACTGAGCTCACCCCTTTCTGTGTTTTATTTTTCCCAGGATGTGAATAATTATTTTATGGTTGACCTGCAGGGATAGGATAAGTATATAAGTGTGTTTAAAAGGGTAAAAATTTTGTTGATATTTTTATTTCATGATATAATGTAAAACTTATGAATGTATCTAGTACTTCCAACGCTACTAAACCAGTCGGTCTTTTGGGACATTATTCTTTGTATCATGCCAGTGTTATGTAATAATTCACCAAATCTGGGTAACTGGGTTCAGGGAATTACAGTTGGTATCAAAGGAAGTTTAGTACAAACCTTGGAATCTAGATTTAGAAAAACTCTGATTAGATAACATTAACCTAAGATAAACTTTGAGGATTAGTATAGAAAAACCTCCTAAAATTTTGGTGTTGTAGAGATTTTGTGAGTTTTCCGAGAAATATAACTCGATCTGCATATGAGTAGGTAGAGGTGACTCTGGAATAGATGTACCTAGGGGTAAAACCTAAAAAACACTACTTTGAGCTAGACTCAAATGAGAACTGGTGCATGACAATGAGAATTGATGCACTCTTGGTTATGACACTCCTGGGGGATATGCTTAGGATAATTCTCATTTTCTTTACAAACCATTATGAAGAGTTTATGATTATATACTTCCTCAAAGAAAATATTTTTATGATTATGGATTATATCCACAAACTATTCAATTTATGTTAAGTGTTTTATAAGTTTGGAATTATGTATTGCGATTCATAAACTAATCTAGTGTATTCCATTGTTAATAAATGGCACCTAGTGGAATGAATGGAAGCCATATCAACCCATGTAATCCATGTAGGGATTTCCCTCCTACTCAAGATAATTATAGTGGAGCTGGTGATGCAAATGGTGCTGATCAGCTTATCACCATACTAGGACAACTCACTCAGGTTATGAATAATTACTTTACCCGTATGGAGCACCCTAATCCAAAATGAGGAGGATCAATGTTAGACCGCTTCATGAGGAAACAACCACCAACATTCAGTGGGATTATAAATCCATTAGTAGCTGAGAAATGGATAAATTCCTTAAAGAAAATATTTCATGCTTTAGGGAGTGATGAAAGGGAAAAAAATTCATGGCAGTTTATCACCTCATGGGAGATGCATATCAATGGTGGTCATTAATCCAAAACACAAAGGAAGATGAAGAAGTATCAAACATGTAATGGGGGGAGTTTGGAGAGATTTTCATAGAAAAATACTTTCCTCGTGACCATCGAGAAAATATGGAAAGACAATTTCTGAGTCTAAGGAAAAAGGAGGATGAGAATGTTGCAAAGTATGAGGCTAACTTTACAAGGTTAGAAAGGCATGCAACAGATTATATACATAACCCAAGGACTAAGATTGATCGATTATTTTATGATCTAAAACCATTTCTTTGTCGATCATTAGTCTCACAATCCTTCTCATTGTACGAAGATATAGTCTCATGCGCTATCAAGACAAAAAAGTAATTATCTAAGTCTTACAACTTTAAAGAAAAGTAAGAGAAAAAGAGGTCTGCTAAACACTCAAAAAATAGAAATAATGGAAGAAGAGAAAAGTTGAATATCCATCCTGTGGTAAATGTGGAAAGAAACACCCCAGTACTTTCCTAAAGGGAATGATAGTCTATTACAAGTGTGGTGAAAAAGGCCACCAAGCTCTTGATTGCAAGGGGAAGAAAGAGGCTCTCAATGTTTAATTCTACAATTTTAAAGAAAAGGGGTATTATGAAAATGAATGTCTTAAGATCCAAGGGATCTTACCTCAGAAAAATCCAAGAGAGAAAGGCCAAGCTTATGTGATCACTACTGCTGAGGTTGATGCTCCGAAAGACATGGTGGTAGGTAATTTAATGGTTTCCTCATGTTTAACCAATTCTTTATTTGATTTTGGATCATAGCATTGTTTCATATCTTCCTATTTTGATAAGAAAATTAGATATTTTCAATTTGAATTGACTAGGGATTTTTCAATCAAAACACTTAAGGGAAGTATCATCGCAACAAAGTTTTGTTAATAAATTCCCATTAGGGCATATAAATGTTCTTTATCTACTGATCTCATCATCATACCCATGATTGAATTTGATATAATCCTCGAAATGGATTGGATTTCGGACCATGATGCAAAAATTTATTTTAAGAAGAAGGAGGTTACAATTTTTGATAATGATAAGGAGTGCCTTATCTTTAGAGCAGAAATGTCACCACCTGATTATTATCTAGATCCTCCCCTAGTATCTCTACTAAATTCAATTATTTGGGAGGAAAAGAATGAAATAACTTTGGGTGAGGAAAATAATGTTCAAATAGAGTACATACTTATTGATCAACAATATGTTGACGTGTTTCCAGAGGATTTACCTGAACATCCTCTGAAATGAGAAATTAAGTTTTCCATTGATTTAATTATTTGTTCAAGGCCCATATCGAAGACCCCTTATAGAATGGCCACTTTTGAATTAGTGGAACTAAATAAAAAACTAGAGGAATTGAGTAATAAGGGATTTATTCACCCTAGTGTTTCTCTTTGGAGAGAACTTGTCCTTTTTTGTTAAGAATAAAGACGGATCTATGAGGTTTTGCATTGACTACAGGGAGATCAATTTTGTAATAATAAAGAACAAGTATCCCCTACCTCACATTGATGATTTATTTGACCAAATTCAAGGAGCTCAATATTTTACAAATATTGACCTTCGATCTGGATATCATCAGTTGTGTGTGAAGAAGGAAGAAATTCTGAAAACAGCATTTTGAACCAAGTACGGGCATTACAAGTTTACAGTAATGCCTTTTGGATTGACTGATGCACACTCTGTCTTCATGGATCTAATGAATAGAGTTTTCAAGGAATATCTTGATTACTTTTTAATGGTATTTATTGATGATATCTCGGTATAATCCAAAATCTACAAAGATCATAAAAATCACTTGCGCAGTATTCTAAAGACTCTTAGAAGAAATGAATTATATAGGAAGTTTAGCATGCGTGAATTCTGGATTTAGGAGATTTCTTTTCTTAGCCATATTTTCTCTAAGTATGGAATCTCTGTTGATCATTCAAAGATGAAGGCAATCCAAGAATGGTCAGCACTGATGAGTATAACTGTGGTACGCAGTTTTATTGGTTCAGCAGGTTATTATCGACATTTCTTCTTGCCCGGTTGGCTAACCCGTTAACCAAGCTCACACGTAAAGGGGTTAAATTTGTTTATAACAAAGAGTGTGAAGAATGTTTTGAAGAATTTAAGATAATATTATTCAATGCTTCTATCTTTAATCTACCATCAGGGAATTATGGGTTTGTTATTTATAGTGATGCTTCAAATAAAGGACTTGGTTGTGTCCTTATGCAGAATGATAGAGTTATTTTCTATGCATCACGACAGCTAAAAATTCATGAGCAACACTATCCTACTCATGATATTGAGTTAGCAGCTATAATCTTTGCTCTGAAAATATGGAGATACTATTTCTGTGGTGAAAAATGTGAGATTTATATTGATCACAAGAGTTTGAAGTATATTTTCTCACAAAAAGAACTCAACATGAGGAAAAGGTGATGGCTTGAACTACTCAAGGATTATGATTGCACTATACACTACCACCTGAGGAAGGCAAATAAGGTGGTAGATACATTGAGCGGAAAGGATCATGGTGTTTTGAACAAGATGAGAGTTGAAAAGGATCCTATTTTCAGGGATCTAGTAAAGACAGATATGGGAATAACCATGGAAGGTGAAACATCAATTCTTTTTAAAATGGTTTCCAAACCATCTTTACTAGAAAGGATAAAAAGTTCTTAGACTGATGATGAGGAATTTCAAAAGAAAATTAAAGCTGTGAACGATAGAAAATTGATCGACTTCATATATAAAGATGTAATTTTGAAATTTTGGAAGATAATTTGTGTTCCTAATATACCTGATCTAAAAAGGGAATTGTTGTATGAAACTCATCACTCCAATTTCTCTATACACCCTGGTATCACTAAGATGTATAGAGATTTGAAAGAACCTTTTTGGTGGGACAACATGAAGAGAGAGATTTCTGATTTTTTGTCGAGATGTAAGGTTTTTCAACAAGTGAAAGCTGCAAGGCAACAACCCAGAGGAGCCATGAAACCTCTTCCCATACCTGAGTGTAAGTGGGATAATATTACGATGGACTTTTTCATGGGGCTACCAAAGACTCCTAGAAGGAATGATGCAATATGGGTCATTATTGATCGTTTTACCAAGTCAGCACATTTTCTTTCTATAAGAGAAGATTTAACACTTGAACGTATGTAAAGACTATATATTAATGAAGTTTTAAGACTTCATGGAGTACCCCTATCAATTGTTTCTGATCATGATCCCCATTTTACATCAATATTATGGAAAAGTCTTTAGAAATCCCTAGATACTAAACTTCATTTGAGCACTGCCTACCACCCTCAAATCGATGGACAATCAGAACGGACTATTAAAATATTAGAAGACGTGTTGAGATCTTGCTCACTTGACTTTCAAGGTATGTGGGATCAATATTTACCTCTGGTAGAATTTTCATATAACAATAATTTTCATTCAAGTATTCAGATGGCACCATATGAAGCATTATACAGAAACATATGTCGCACACCAAATTGTTGGGATGATGATGGTGAAAGAAAACTCGTAGGCCCAGAACTTGTTGAGGAAACAATGGAAAAAAGTTAAGATTATCCAAACCCACATCAAAGCAGCTCAAATTAAGCAAAAGAGATATGTTTATGATCGAAGGAAGGATTTGTAATTTCAAGTAGGAGATCATGTTTTCTTAAATGTATCTCCATGGAAGGGTGTTATACGTTTCGGTAAGAAGGGTAAATTAAGTCCCAGGTACATCAGACCTTTCAAAATTCTAGAACGAATTGGAGTTTTAGCTTATCGTTTGGCAATGCCCCCAAGTCTCTCCAAAGTTCATGATGTGTTCCACGTATCACTCTTGAGAAAATACATGCTCGACCCAATTCATGTACTCACCTATGAGGAAATTGAACTGGAACCTGATATGTCTTATTGTGAAGATACTTTAAAAATTCTTGATACCAGATAACAAGTTCTGAGAAACCGGACGACTCATCCGGTAAAAGTTCTATAGAGAAATCATAAGATGGAAGAGGCAACTTGGGAACCCGAGGAACTTGTGATAAAGAACCACCAAAATCTTTTTATGTAGTAATATTCTTGAAATTTTGAGGATTAAATTATTTTAAGAATTGTAGAATGTAACACCCCAACGTCTATGGTACATTTCCCTTTGAATAATGCAATAGCTTGCATTGTACGCAAATTCAAGATTCTAACACACCGCGACCAATCAAACTAGCCATTATGAATAGTAATACTAATTTTTTGAAATTTTATAAATTTTATTTTTCAAAATGGACTTCATTCTTGAATTTGGAATATCTAAATTATCTTAGGGTGAATTTTGTGTATTTTTCTGAAAAATTTCAATATTTGATTAATAGTGAAAAACACTGCGTTATTGGTTAAAACCGAATTTTTTATTTAAATAATTATTTATTTTATTTTAAATTTATTTTAGGTCAAAAAAGATACATAATACCTATATAAGTTCAATGTAATTCATTTGAGTCATTTTATAATAAGTTTATATATATAAAAATTTTATTGAACTTTTTACAGTCTTTTACCCACCTCCTAGGAGCATTTGAAAATTTGCATAAAACTTAATTTTACTACTTCTGTGAGTTTAATTTAAAAAATATGAGAGATACGGTTGATATTAGTAAGTAAAATTTGGTTCAATAGGATGAAAATAATTTTTGGTGAAAAGTAACTTTTGATATTTTATTTACCACAATTAAAAGTAAATAGGGTAATGAAGGGTAAAAATGATATCATAATTATCCTAACACATGTCCTAATTACATTATATAAGAGTAATTAGACCAAAAACAACCTTAAGAATAAAATATGATCCCCTTTGGTCCACTTGGACTAGATTATGACATTTATTATTATTTTATTTAAAGAAGAGTTAAAAGAGTTAAATTCAAAGTTTAATAACTAAACCATTTTTAATATAAGGTTAAACACAATATAAATTCGACTATAAATATTCACTATAAATCTAAAACTATTTCCTACATAATGGTATCTTATTTATAATTTTTAGACATTATATAATTTTATTTATTTATGACACAATGATAATGCAGTAATTACCTTATTAATAAAAGATTAAAATAATTGCTTTTACAAATATCCAAATTAATGTAATTTGAGACTTTTGATGAATTCCACTAATTTTCTAGGTTAATATGAAATTTTAGGGTTGATTAAATAATTTTTTTTCGAAGTAATCATGTTGTTATGATTTTCACAAAAACCAGATACTAAATAATGTCAAAATTGACATAATTGATTTTTTTTAAAACAAATACTATATTATTAATTGATATAATATTCCTAAAAATATAAGGTTCATCCAAAAGACTTGGATAAGTTCATATATATTAATAATGAAACATTTTGGGTTCTCTTGGAAGTTTATAGTAAGTTTATTAGCCATATAATATAAAAATACAAAGAGACATGGTAAATGTCAAACTATTTAACTAAGAGTTAAATCCAAAATATAAGGTTAATATAGTGACCTAAACCTATATAAAACCTATTGGTTGAGAGTTTTTCGACCCATACCCACCTTATCCTATAAATAAATTAATTTTGTGCCATTAGAAACCGAAAATTATTTCATTATAAAATAATATTTCAAGCTTTTCCTAAAGTGACCCTCACCTCTCTTATAAAAGGGTACATACCCTTCTCTTAATTTCACACCTCCAAAGCCATTTGACTCACCCAAAACCTACCCAAATATCCTACCAACTTTTCTCTATTCATCCTAGAGGCCTTAATTTGGTCAGAAATCCAACCTAAGGATCCCTTTTGATCAAATCAAAAGAAAGAACCCGAAGAAGAGGTAAATATTTCATCACCTCTTTCAAGTTCTTTTCTTCTTCCACTTCCTCTTTCTTTGTTGTTTCAATTCTTAAATAATAACTCCAGTATATTATATATACTATGATATTATTATAAATATGGTACAACCATACTCTTTATTCTATCCATCCTATAAATGACAAAGTCACCATACATGTGTACGTAAAGCTTACCGTCTCCACGTCGTGGTGTAGTTTGTTATTCAAACACTTCATTATTTTAGATGGGTATAATAATGAATATAACTAATTTAAATAATAAATATAATATTTTAATGATTTTTTATATATGATATACTATCCAATTACATACGATTTCACCATCAATATAATGATATTTTCGCTCGTGCGTACATACAGATTACCGTCTCCACGAACGCGATGAGATTCATTCCCCATCGTAATCATTCAAGAATAATTTTCATTTTATGATTAAAAATAATGTTTATGAACATAATATAATTCTGTATATGAATCAAATACATCCTATCCATAACAAACATGGCTTACATAACCAAGCATGTAAAGGAAAACTAATCAATTAACACCAGAAACGATCATACTACTGAAATATTATTAACAAAGAAATATTAGAGGGTCATATATGATATCATATTTATGTATAAAGTTCTTATATAATTTAATAACAATGATTTAACTATTATACAGGAGGTTAAAGTACCCTCGACCAAGGAAAAGTATAAGGTAAGGGTTAATTTCACAATCACTTTATTATTCGAGGTTGTTTTTATGTAAGTATCTACTGGGACCTCTTTATCATCCACATCCATGTTTTCTTAAAAATTTATTTCAAAAAAATTACTATTTACTAGAAAATGGGTTAAATTCATTTATACCCTTATTTTACCTTATATTTTTTTAAAGGAATCTTTCCGTCATTTTCCAAAAAAGGTACATTATGACCTTTTTGACAAAATTAAGGTAAGAATGTTTTTTTAACTTATACGGGGGGTGCTGCTATTTTCCGTAGTTATAACATCGTCGAAGTTTCCCATTCAATATTATAAGAATATTTTCAAAATAAACCATTTCTTTTAAAATTATATGACTTTTAAATGATCTCAAAATAGAAATAGATATTTCTATAAAAAAAGTTTTGATTTCATCTATGTCAACATCCTTTGATGGATTTTAAGCTTGTTTGAGGTTGATTTTTTATGATGAAAAACTTCTACATTTTATTTAAGGTTTTGTGATATGTTTGACTATGGATGTGTTATTTTTACACCATTCATGGCTTATAGATAAATTATTTAAATTTTAGATGCTAGTTTGAATATGAATGTTTATGTTATGTTTAAACCTTTTCATATAAGAAATGCATTAGACTTAGTAAGTGACGAGTGGATCCTGCTATAGCTCCTCGATTCATCAGTAGGTCTCATGAGACAAACTAGTTTCTTCGAAAAAGGGCTTGACAAAATATTATTTGTAGTCTTGGCATAAGGCCTTAACTATGTGGTTATGAAGTCTAGCATTATGCATTCCATCATTATGAAAGTGGCTATTGATATTGCATGTGATTATTCAACTAGAAGAATATCCATGTTAATAATTAAATGGAATTATTTGATTTTATCTCTTCCATATTATGCTGAATTTTAAGTTTAAAAGGCTTTTGTTTTAATCTTATACATTTCCTTAAATGTTTATGCTTATTTATGAAAGTTTCCACTATATTGTTATCCTTACCAAGCATCTGAGCTCACCCCTTCCTATGTTTTATTTTTCCCATTATGTGAAGAATTATTTTATAGTTGACCTGCAGGGATAGGCTAAGGATATAAGTGTGATTAAAAAGGGTACAAAATGTTGTTGATGTTTCTATTTCATGATGAAATGTAAAACTTATGAATGTATCTAGTACTTCCAAGTCTACTAAACCGATCGGTATTTCGGGACATGATTCTTTGTATCATGATAATGTTATGTAATAATGCACTGAATCTGGGTAACTGGGTTTAGGGCATTACAACTATAACTTTTTGTTAAAACACCAGATGGAAATTTTATAGTAAAGAGTAATTATAATAATCTTTATATTATGGTCTATGGAAAGACTATACCAGAAAACCTTGTTGTTTTACCCCTAGTTGAGTTTGATGTTATTATGGTAATAGATTGGATTTCTATTTATCATGAAAATATTGACTGTAGATCTAAAGAAGTTGTTTTTTAGAAAGAATTTCAGTTTGTATACAAGAATGAACCCATACAATTGATAACATATCAGGAAGCTGAGAAACTGTTGAAATATGGAAATGAAAGTTCTCTTGCTCATATTTTTGAAAACAAGGGAACTGTTAAGATTAATGACGTGATAGTGGTAAATGAATACCTTGATGTTTTTCTTGATGAGTTACATGGTGTCATACCTGATAGAGAAGTCGAATTCACAATTGATTTAGTTCTTGATGCTAATCTAATTTCAAAACCCTCATATCTTATGGCTCAAATAGAACTTCTTGAATTGAAAAATCAGTTGCAGGATTTACTAGATAAAGGCTTCATTCATCCTAGAACTTCGCCATGGGGTGCTCCAATTTTTTTCGTTAAAAAGAAATATGGTTCCATGAGACTTTTCATTGATTATAGATCTTTGAATAAAATCACTATTAAAAACAAGTATCCTTTTCCTCACATCGATGACTTGTTTGATCAACTCTAAGGAGCTCATTGCATTTCCAAGATTGACTTGAGATCAGTATACCATCATTTTTAGGTGAAGAATGATGACATCTCGAAAATATCCTTTCGTACTAGATATGGGCATTATGAATTTTTTTTTATGCTGTTTGGATTAACTAATGCACCTGCTATATTCATGAATCTTGTGAATAAAATATTCTATGAGTTTTTGGATAAATTTTTTATTGTGTTTATTGATTACATTCTGTTATTCTCTAAGAGTAAAGAAGAACATTAAAAACATTTAAGGTTGGTTTTAAAAACCTTAAAGGAAAATAAACTGTGTGGAAAATTCAGCAAGTGTTATTTTTGGTTACAATAGATTTCCTTTCTTGGAAACATTGTAAATAAGGATGGAATAACAGTTGACCCTAACAAAACAATAGTGGTTTATGAATGGACAAGACCCAAAAATGTTATAGAGATTCGTATTTTTCTTTGGATTAGCAGGTTATTACCGACATTTTGTTAAAAACTTTTCACGGTTATCTACCCCGATAACTAAGTTAACATGAAAAGGGGTTAAATTTGTTTGGACAGAAGAATTTGATGTTTTTTTTCAAGAACTTAAGAATAGATTGGTGAAAGCTCCAGTTTTGGCCTTGCCTTCCCAAAATGGCAAGTTTGTCATCTATTGTGATGCTTCTTTGAAGGGAATTCATTTTGTTTTAATGCAGAATGATCAGGTAATTGCTTATGCTTCAATAAAACTAAAACCTAATGAGTTAAATTATCCCACACATGATTTAGAATTGGTAGCTGTGGTTTTTTCTTTGAAAATTTGGAGGCATCATTTATACGGAGCCAAATGTAAAATATATATAGACCATAAAATTATGAAGTATATATTCACTCAGAAGGAATTAAACATGAGGCAAAGAAGATAGCATGAACTGATAAAGGATTATGATTGCACGATTAATTACCATTCTGGAAAAAAAATGGCAGATTCCTTGATTCAGAAACATCATACATCATTAACTATGTTATATTTGGAACATTATCCCTTGATTAATGATTTGATGAATTTTGGCTTAGAAGTTGTTGGTGTAGTAAATACCTATGTTTTGTCTCATGTTTCAGTGTAGTCATTGTTATCAGACATAATTAAGCGTAGAAGGAAGACCATACGCTACAAAAAAAAGGTATAATTGGTTTAAATGGGTAAGTTTCTAGAATTTAACCTTGATAAATATTGTGTTTTAAGATTTGGAAAAAGGTTGTGTGTGACTTGTGATTCAAAGTTAAAGAAAGATTTGTTGTGTGAAGCTCATAGTTCTCTATTTTCAGTTCATCCTGACATTACTAAGATGTACAGAGACCTTCAGGAGTATTATTGGTGGGATGGAATGAAAAGAGATATTGCTGATTTTACTATGAAATGCATGACATGTCAATAGGTTAAAGCAGAGCGGCAGTTACCGAAGGGGATGCTTCAGCCTTTAATAGTGCCAAAGTGGAAATTAGAGAATGTATCCATGGACTTTGTGGTGGGACTACCAAATAATTCTCGAGGTAACAATTTGATTTGGGTTATTGTTAATTAGCTGAAAAATATGAACATTTTCTTTCTATTTGAGAAATAATATCTTTGGATCAGCTTTCTCGACTATACCTCAAAGATATTGTCAGGTTACATGGAGTTCCTCTTTGTATTGTATCTTACCGGGATCCCAGGTTTACTTCTAACTTTTGGAAGGGACTTCAGATGTTGTTGGGCATAGAGTTAAATTTTAGTACAATTTTTCATCCTCAATCAGATGGGCAGTCAGAATGAACGATTCAGACTTTAGAAGATATGCTTCAAGCTTGTTCAATAGACTATTAGGGAAGTTGGGATCAATATATTTCTTTAGTTGAGTTTTCTTATAATAATAGTTTTCATTTCAGTATACAGATGGAACCTTTTGAGGAATTGTATAGAAAGCAGTGTCGGACTCCAGCGTTTTGGGATGAAGTCAGTAAAAGAAAGTTTATGGGGATATAATTTATAGAAGAAGTGGATGAGAAAGTGAAGATGATCCAAAAGCACATGAGGACAGCTCAGAGCAGGCATAAAAGTTATGCAGATAACAGAAGGAAATACTTCTCTTTTGAGGTAGGTGACCATGTTTTCTTTAAAATATCTCCTTGGAAAAGTGTGATGCGTTTTGGTAAGAAAGGGAAGCTAAGTCCACAGTTCATTGGTCCTTTTAAAATACTAGAGAAATTTGGACCAGTTTCATACCGAGTAGCTTTGCCTCCGAGTTTTTCTTAGGTACATAGTGTTTTTCATGTTTTGATGTTGAGGAACTATGTGCTAGATTCATCATATGTCTTGAGCCCAGAAGAAGTTAAACTGGAATAGAACCTTTCTTATGAAGAGAAACCAGTTTAGATTCTTGATCGATGGGAACAGGTATTTCGAAATAAGTTAATTCACCAGGTAAAGGTTTTTTGGAGAAACCACATGGTATAAGAAGAAACATGGTATTCTAAAAATGCTATGAGATAAAGGTACCCTCACTTGTTTAATAAGTAAATAAAATTGTGAGGACGCAATTTCCAGAAGGTGGGGAGAATGTAACACCCCAAGGTTTTCTAAAAATAAACTAAAATTCATGAAACTTTGTTTTAAGTAGATAATTATAACTATAATTTAAACAAAATTTTACTACTTCTATGTTTTTAATTCCGAAAAATCACCATCTACAATTGTGTTCAGTATGTTATTTGGAGTCTAATGGAAACAACTTGTTTTTTTGGTGAATAGTAAAATACCCTTACGAATTATAATATGAATAGTAATATGACCCTAATGAATAGTAAATTGTATTATTATTTTATTTTCATAAGGAAATAATATAATGACATATTTGTTAATTTTTCAATGTGATATAAAAGCACTTATAGAATTAAAATTCTTAATTTTTAAATTAAGTATGATTTTATTTAAAAATTAAATTAATAATTTTTAGGAAATTATTTTCAAAAAATGGAGTTCATTTTTGAATTCTACACATTGAAAAAAATTTAGAGTGAATTTTTGGGATTTTATTTAAATAGTTGACTTTTTAGTGAATAGTAAGAAAATACCGTTTTGAGTTTCGGTGTGTTAATGAAATCATTAATGATGTAATAATGATGTAATAAAACAGGTCAACTTGTGTAAAGTAAACTAATATGTGAGGTGTCCCAATTGTCTAATACATTGGGCAAATACCATGTGCAAGACCATGGTTTTGAAAATACCACTAATGAGGTGTCCCTTGGAAATTATTAAAATATTCCCTCACTTTCGCTATAAATACCAACCCATTCCTTCATTAAATTCATTCTCAATTATTCCTCAACTAAACTCTATCCTCCTTAACTTTCTAGTTGTCCTCTTAAGGTTTCCTCAATCCCCCAAGGTCCCAACCTTCATGTTCTAGGAGTTACTTTACAAGGTAAGAAAATTCTCAACTTCTTTCTTTTTTCCATTCAAGTTCCCTTTTATGTGGTATAGAATTCAAGAATCCATACCTTGTTCTTACTTTCATATTATTATTTATCTATTCTATTTTATGATTAATTTATATATGGGTGACCCTTATCCTCTCTCTTTTTAATGTTTTCTAAAACCATGTTGCATAGCTGTAAGGCAACCGAATTTTTGTAAGGGATTTCTCAACTATTCTTTTATTTTGAGTTCCTTTCTTTTATTTCCTCAAATAATCTTACCCAAGAGTCTTTAAATCTCCATAAATCATGTATGTTTTGGATTTTCTTGTGTTCATGGTAAATTCATCATCATTCTTCTTCCCCTATCCCACTTATTCAAGGAATTAAAACACCGTCCGCGGTGTGTTGATTTACCGACATCGTGGACGATGTGATTTCAAATTATTTTACTTCATTAAATACTTTTCATGAAACCATTTTTATGTTTAACTAGGTTATAATATATTTATTATGTCTCATCCATGTTTCTGAATTAATTTTTACACATGTTTTTAATTTATAAAACAAAATGAGGTCTCTATTATCAAAGAACCACTAAAATGATCTAGACGAACATCATTAATGTTTTAACTTATGAATCATCCTCATTTAAGATTTAAAAATGATAAATGGTATAATTTATGGTACTAGAAATATATAAATACCATTTCATTCAAATTTTTTAGTTTCACATCCAATCGACATGATCAACCCATCATGAACCAATCATGGAAATCATGTAAATAACTCACCCAAAAACAGTGTAAGGAACAAAATACTAACAATTAAAGGGTGAAATAATGTAATGAAATGATAATATAAGGTATTATAAAGATATATATTTTTCTGTAAGATATTAAAAACACTCTTTTAACCATTATACAGGAGGTTTAAACAAGTTTGAAGTAAGACAAGCCCGAGGTAAGGGAATTCTTAACCCGATTTCCATCCTTTGGGTTAACTTTAAACTACATTATTTATGTGGCATTTAAATTGTTTGTGTGATTAATTATGAGTATATTATGTTTAATTATGTGTATTTATAGATTATATACATATTACATCCACTCTATTAAGTCACACTTCAATTATGTGATATTTATAAGGGACTTTTCTTTAAAAATCTTCTTTTAAAATTTTGTTTTAAAAAATTCAAAAGCAATGTTTTTATGAAATTATTCATGTTGTATGATTTTGTTATGGTTATTGGGTATTATTTATGATGAAGGATGGGACCTATATTTACCTCTAATGCATTGGGTATGTGTATGTTTGAGGTTAGAAATATGGTTACTCCAAGTGTAAATGCGATGGTTACACAAATTGTAAGGTAGCCGTGAGGGTTACAAATTATAAGGTAGCCAAGAGGGTTAAAAGATTATGTAAATAATGTCCCAAGATACCTTTATGAATATATTTTTGTTTTTATGTTTTGTTTGGATCATGTGTAAATTTCATGTTTCAGAAAGTAATTATATATGGGTGATGAGTATATCTTTTGAAAATTATTTCATACATTACAAGTGTTCATGGACTAATGCATTATTTCTTTCTTTTATATCCTTTACTGAAATTTTATTCTCATCCCAAGTTTTAAATGATTTTCACAATTTATAAGTATTAGTAATACAAATAAGGAATCCAATTTAAATGTTTTAATATTAGTCAAATAAATCATGTTTTAAGCTTTAATGTTTTATATTTTGAAAAAAATGGAAACTGTCTTTATGGTATCCACTATGTAACAATGTGTAATGTTATGAATGTATTATGTCCCAATTCTCTAAAGCTATAAACTTTAAAATATACTCATTGTAAAATTAAGAGAATTCTTTACTAAATTAAAGATAATTTAATTTAATAATTCCGGGTCCTTATATCTTCTCCTTGTTGTGTAAGAATATATCTCTATGAATTCCCAAGATAATTTCCATGTTACTATTTTCTGATGTCTATAGTTCACCCATGACTTTGTAATAAAAATTTTCACTTTGGTTTTTAAATTTCATGTCAAAGTATTCTAATTTGAGGTGTAAATTTATTAATAAATGATATGAAATTAAAAAATAGATATTCATCGATATCATCATTATTACGGTGTTTATAATATCATCATGGATCAATCTATTCAACCCCTAAAAATCATGAAATTAGTTTCTAGGAACTACAATATTTATTGCATGATATTCTATCTAAAATAAAACCACATCCATTATGTCATAGTGAACTAACCCTTCTATGGAAAAATATCATTTAACCATTGAATGACAAAATTTTCAAGTAATCTATATCATAATGAAACAAAATCTTTACATCACAACCATGGATATTGTGGTGTGATAAAATAAATCAAATATAATGATTTAATCATACAAAAATTATTGTAGAATTCCTGCAATCCTTCACAATGCAAGATACAATACATCATTAATCCTCCAAACACTAAAAAATAATTTCATAATTTTTTGTTTATTGTAGATTGGTTTTTTTCATTAAGAAAAAAACTACATAAAAATCCTCAAAATTATTCAAATTATAAAAAAACAATTCATTATGATCATGATTCCTTTTATATTATTTCTAAAATTTGTTTGACAACAAAGAAGACCTAAATTTTCATACAAGGATTATCATGGACAATCTCCTCCTTCGATCTTATTAATAACAAACCATTAAAACATTAAATTGGAAAATTAATCATTAATCTCTTTATCCAACATAAAACATGAATCTTCATATGGATTATTAATTGATACACTAATAATATACTCTATGGTAATGTATGTCGATATCAGTGGGACAAAAAATAGTTAATTGAAATGTTAATCAATGAGACACTTCATTGAGATCCTTATTTGACCCCACATTTCAATAATAATTACAAAATATCATCATGAAACCAATTTTTATTCTATTAATGATCCAAAAATCACATGGTAATAAGCCACATCATAATGAATTATTAAAAATAAATAAAACTCCCACATCAAAAATTGTACCCCATGTTATGGTTTTTTGTATAAATTTAGCCAGAAGAAAATCTTTGGATCATATTAAATAAAGGATAAATGTAACATGAAATTAGACGAGGTCAAACAAAGAGACACACTCTCAACTAGAAAAAATTTTAAGAGTCAAAAAATGAATGATAATTACCATATTTTGGCTCAGAATCATTAGTATATTTCCATTCAGATTATGATTGAGCCTGATTGAGGATCTTTAGCATTGTTGATTTAGAGTTTTTCTACTCTGGAGTGGGCATAATCCTTAAAGATATGGAGGAAGATCTAGTAGATAATTTCCTTGGTAGTTTGGAAGAATATTTAATTTTCCTTCTTTTTGGAAGATCCATTTCAATCATATTCCCCTCATCATTTATGACAACATCCGATATTTCACATTTTCATTATCCAAAATATTTCCCCAATTTTAAATTTTTGATAAATCTGAATTCTCTGAAGAATCATTGATAGCTTTGTGAGATTCCACCGTCATAGGTAAAAGTTTCAAGTCCTTTAAGGTATCACTACAAAAAGGAATAGAAGAAAAAATTTCATGTTCCTGACCACTTAAAATCCCCATCTGTGAAACCTCGCCCAGATTGATTGTCAAAGTAGAGGAGAATTCCTTTGATATGCCATCATCAAAAAGACCAGAAAAACCTTTATTGGAAGAGATCCCATCAGGAGAAGTAGCAATAACTGCATGACCATAAAATACCTAGGTATTAGGCACTTAAGAATAAGGATTTTCTAAATCCAACACCTCAACTATAGAGGATAATAGATTTTTTATGTATATCTTAATTATAGTGAATGGGATTTGGAAATGTCTAATCCTTTATCTTGGGATTCCTTGGATAGAGATTTTATGGATTACCTCTCATTCAATATCTCTCACTTGAGATGTTCCTCTGACATAACTCCAAGGAGTTCCCAATAACCATATATTCATTTCAGAAAAGTGGATTTCTTTCATACTCAAAAATAAATTTGTATATTATCAGTAAGAGTGGAAAAAGTTACCTTGTCAATCATGATGGAGCTGAGATCAATCTCAACTAACATCCTAACAATTTTTCCAAATTGAATTTTCTTAGTATCCTTATCGAGACGTATAGGAGTCCCAATTTCCATTCCGATATCATGAAAAATCTTTTGATTCTAGAGGACCCAGTTAAGTCTATGAAGATGAACCCAAACCTAAGATAAGGCATTAATTATACGTGAGGTATTAAAATAAAAAGACCATTCATGTAAATCAATCCATCCAGGTTTCAAAAACAAGGAACCAATGCTCCAAGATTGATGCCTAGTATCATTTGAGAGAAAAATTCAGTGAAAAACCCTCATCCAAGAGAGACACATCTTTATTTAGAAAAGCCCACAAAATTTAAATTCGATGAGCTAAATTGCCAAACATACATGGTTTTTCACCTTTAGGTAAAATAAGGTGCATAATTAGAGATATTTTAGAATTTCAATTTTATCAGAAAGTGCCTCACGATTATTTTCAACTTGATCCACTAATCCCTTACGAAGGATTATTCCAGAACATTGGTCCTTGAATAAAGAAAAAGACCAGGTCCTATTTAACTTCAATCCTAAATTTGACTGATGTGAATGATTATTAAGAACAATAGCATAAGATCATGATTGAAATCTATGTTGATCAACATCTGTAGATGGGAGGAAATATTTTCTAGTTTCCTGATCTACTAATCGAGGGTTCAACACCCCCTAAGAATCAATGATCTTCATCACTGTAGTGTTTTTTAAGGAAACTAAATCACTACTGTTATTCTTCTATAAAAAACATTCAGGATCGGCATTGGACAAACCTGATCTTCAGATCGAGAGGGCTCAACATTCTTCACCACTACCCAGTTATCCTAGATGATTGTCGACACAGGTATATTTGTAGATCGAGATGATGTGATGACCTCATCCTCATATAAAACCACTACTATGACATTGATGGATGAATCACCACCGAAAACATTTAGATATGACACAGTACGAACCTGATCTGTAGATCGAGATGATGCATCATCATCCCGAACAATACCACAGGATGTTAGGTCATTGTTCTATGAAGACACGGGGTAAACCTCCTTAGCAAATCTGGTATTCTCATAAATAGTTCTAGCAACCATGAAAGAATATAATTCTGATTTGATATAGTATAGGGACCTTGACTTATCCCCTATATTATATGATCATCATACCTCATCTTCTGAGTATCGCTAAGACATTAAATGATATTTATCACCTCTTTACCTTTATCAAAGATCTGAAATAGCACTTCCATTAATATTAATTAAAGGTTAAATTAAACTCAACCAATCAAAATTTTAGGGATAATATAACTTTATAGGATCCAATTTCTGGTGAATCCACTTTCTATATTGATTAAATAAGCATCAAATATGGATCACTAATCATTTTAGTAGAGTTTGGGACCCTAAAATATAGTTTTACATTAATAGATATGGTTGAAATAAAATATTCAATCGATTCCTCTCAAACTATTCCTTGGATAGTGCCTTTTCCATAATGTCTGGAATTAAGTTTGAATATAAAAATTCACTAACTTCACCAACCCAACATTAAAATAATCCATTATAAAGAGATACTTAATGACGAAATTATTTTTTCTTGAGGGATGAAAATGATATGTAATTTAATTAATGGTAATATAGTTATCCCATAATATTTCAATCGAGGACTTCAAATTAACTCTAATATTCATAAGTTTTTGTTTCATCTATAATATTTTTTCATAGGATTCAGTAACATTAATATTTTTAAATTCTAGAGTACTAATTGAGATTCAATCATGTTTCTTTCTTTGAAAATAAATAAAAAAAATATTCCCAAAAACATTAACGAACATATCATTAATTTTTATCCACCATTGAATCAACCCAGTCCACATTATCATATCACAACAACTCATGTTTTAATGTTTTATCATAGAAAAAACATAGATCCACCATGCCTTTGAAATACTGTAGAATTCATTTCACTGTAATAATTTGGATTTATTTATAATTTTTTACCTTATGAATTAGTATGTATAAGAAAATGGGTGATCTTATCATTGTTATGTATAATAAAGTCACACCGATAGACTTATATTCTGTCACACAAACCACTATTCCATTTAAATTCCCTGACAACATCATCTTGGTAGCAACTATTGTTTTCACGTCCTTTGATTAGTATATTAAAAATATTTTGATCCCATTATTAGATTAATTAAACATAGAAAAAAAATAACACGCCTTTCGTATATCACCAGTAAACCATCAAAAATCATTGTACTTTTTTTGGTTCTCTAAAGAATATGTAATTAACATTAATGAGCACCATAATCCTCTTATCATTCATATTTATTGACAAAGATATTACGATGTAATCCTATATATTGGAAATTAATTATTCTTATAAATTGGTCAATTTTAAAATACCATGGTCATTGTAATTTATTCAATTCACAAAATACCTTCTTCAACCATAATTTTTTTTTCTAATCTGTATGCATATGAAATCAATTAAAATGTTTTTTGAGATCATATTATTTATATAATCAATCATGAAATATAGATTTCATATCAATCCAAAAATATTTATATTTATTTTTACCAAAATGGGTAGGAATAATTGAATCATTTTTACCTATTAATTTGTGAAAATTACTTATTTTTATCATTCACTTTGATCTATAAGTAAAATCTATACAAATTTTTTTATTCATTCTAACTTACCCAACATTTTTTATTATTCTTTTCATTGAATTTTTTTTATGGAATTAATTTTCTCCAACCTAATTTTTTTTATAAAACCTACTTTTCATTGATTTTTCTAAGCTTCTCATTCATTTAATTGACCCAAAATTCATCTTTATCTTCATATTAAACACTCCTATTATTTACTTATAAAAAATATAGCATTTTTCATAGAGACTTTATCATTATTTTTTTCAATGGAGTTTCCAAATAACTAATAATTTTCTTCATTTATTTAAACTCCACATTTGGATTCCCCATAGGTAATAAAATTGTATCATCACCCCCATTATTAATTTCTCTATATAAATTAGAAATATCACCTTGTAATCCACTAATTTTAATTAAGTTATCAACTCTTTCATGTAGAAATTTCTACTTTTTGTTATGAAATTTGTTCATTTTACATAGTTGTGACATCATAGATTTCAATAATCCATTTACAAAAACCATTTTTAATCCTTGATCATAAATGGGTCACCAATGATGATTTCTTAAACTCTATAATATTTAAATTTACTATGGGTTTTCTCATTATTAATATTAATGTGTTAACTTTTTATGATTCAGATTTTGTTCAATAATGGAATCCTAACATATAATATCAAATTTAAAGTATATTCCTTATCTATACATGAAAAGAATGTATTTACGACATATATTATTTTAAGACAACTTCCACCTAGAATCTCTTTGGTATTCCTTTTTCAATTAGAAACATTCGATCTCTGTTGTTGATTATCTATCCATCCCCTTAGCTACATTATTGTACTAATGATTTCTTATCACCAAGACTTTATGGAATATCTCAATCTTTCCATGATAAGAATTTATTTGGTTATTAGTAGTCTCTATGCCTTTAGTGGTCAAATATTTTAAAATTTCTAGTATAATTATTTTATGTTCTAATATCTGATAATGTGTTAGCTAATGGAATAAGTTAGACTCATTAGAGATCACTATCAACCATGATATCCAACATTAATCATTAAATAACAAAAATATTAACTCTTCCCATAAATGTACCTTGAAGATAACATCCCAAAAACATTATCCACCACATATTTATATAACCACATTGATTTATTATCCAATATATTTTATATCTTAAAAATTATTTTTATTTTTAAAAACAAATTCAGTTGTTAGATTATTATCACATGTAAGAATAATGATATCATGTTCTCCATTATGTTTCACCATCTCATAAAAATACTTTTTATTCAACTAAACAAGGTGTTTGTTCTAAAACATGGTATTATATTTCATATAAAGAAATCACTAATATATTTCTCAACTGATGTAATTGTGATTCCGCATTTTGTTATTTCCTTGCATCACTAATACACCATATATTCCATTAAAAACACACATTTTATGAGTGATGTTTATTACATACCATGAATCAAAAAAAATATCACACATAGTAAATTGTTATAAATGTATTTAACAACAAAAATTTCAATATTCCTTGTGTTTATTCCACCAATTATTTATCTATTATAGATAAACATATTTAAAAAATAATCATTTAAAAATATATGACACTTTTGAAAATTCATTCACATATTTTCCTATAACTCATTAAGCCTCTATTGGAAAATTACACAACTTTCATGACAGTAAATTCAAGGATTTGAATCTGTATAATTAATAATGAAAATCATATCCATTAAAAAAATATCAAATATATTGATTTGTGATCTTTTTTTACACATATGATTTGATGTGACTCTTAGTTATTTAACACCAAATTAATATATTCTCCATCTTTAATAAACTATGAAAAATTATTTTTTACATATTATATCACACATTCATTTCTAATCTGGTGGCCATTCAAGTCTCTTCGAAATAAATCTTATGTCTAAGAGTGGGTGGTCTATCCTAGAAATATACTATGGTGATTATTACTTGTAATAATGAAATATATTATATTTTACTTTTTGATAAGAAATTTTTTACTTATAAAAATCCTATAACTTATATTCATATAATTATACTTCTCTTTTAATTTCTCTGAATCATATACAAGGTGAATATATAATTTCATTCCAGGATTTATGTCCCTATCATGATCCTCATGAATTTTCCTCATTTGGATGACTTCTACTTCATGATCCTTGATAATTTTGACCTTATATTTCACAATTATTTTATATATTTAAATGATCTATTTTTTCTATTTTACATTAGTCTTGTGATCAATTGAATTCTATTAATTTTCTATATTATTGGATTTTATTCTTAAAATATGACCCTTGAACTCACTTTTTTACATATTTATGTTATATATATATTCGAATATTGGAACACATAATTAGAATTAATTTTATTATGATTATAAATAAAAATCACTTAAATTGGAGTCTTTAACACCACATTGAAATCTAAAAAATCTCTGTATTTAGCATCATTACTATTACTTCTCTCCGCAACTTTTACTTTTTATATTATATCTAAAAGAGAATATATAATATAATCATTATAATGATCAATATTCTCTATATTAGTTGATTATAACCAATATTCATTATGTAAAAGAAATTTTCCCTTATTTAATAAATAATTAGTTCTAATCCTCTTATCAATCACATCCTTAGAAGATTTATTCATTAGGATATTATATTCTTCATCATCTTAATACTTCATGAGACACTTAGTAATGTGGTTCCAATATTTTCTATATTGAAGATAATAAAGATAATGTTTTAAATTGATCGTTACTTCTCCCTTTATAGAATTTCATAAGGGAATTATATGAATTTTCAAACATCCTTTTTATTATATACATCCTACACACAAATATTCTCTATTGACTTGAATTCCACTTAATGATATTTATCCTTTTGTTCAACATCATCACCATTAGTATTCTTATCAGGTGAAATTTGATAATATAAATATATTATCTAATATAACATCATTTGGATATTTTTCATATAACCCTAATACCATTATAATGAAATGAGGTGGACACCTTCTCAAAATATGCTTGAAATATGATATATCATTTAGAATTTCTCATAGTCCACGAAATTAGACCATAATTACATAAAAAAATCATTGAATTCATAAAAGACATCTTTTATGTGAATTATAAAATAGGTATAATTTTTTTATAAAACATAATATGTAGATTCATATAGCATCAAATAACCTTAAATGATATTGAGTATCTTTTCCCAAATGGCATGTGAGGAATTAAACAACATTTTTTTGAGTTCATTTTGTTGGAACAAAAATTTCCTAATGTATTCATTTATTTTAAATTTGTATCCAATTATTTAATATATATATATCTAACAAGTTTACAATGTTAACATTGGACACAAATATATGATTTATAGTAATATAAAAATTCATGTGAGGGAAAATAAATTGTGTTATATATAATTATTCCAACGAAAAATGTTATTTCAATAAAATATCATAATACCTTTGTTCTTTATAAATGAATACATGGATTCTAGAGAGAGAAAAAATTAAAATCGAACCATTATCTTTAATAACACCTTTTTCACATAATGTGATACCCTAAGTGTGTGTGATTCATTTTATGATGTTTTCCAACATCCCTTACCAATTTACTTGTTAAATGGTAAAAAATCTTCTCTCCATCATATAGAATATGAAATAGATAAAACATGAAATAGGGACACAAGTTTTTTTATGTGGTTCAACATAAATACGGATATTTACATGGATCATACAGTTATGAATTTTATTGTGTACTAAAATTAACTATATGAACATATTTTTCAATAAAAACTAATAGAAGGTGAACTATCCCTCTAGGGTTATATCCATTAATATAATTTGACCACTCCCAACTATATTCTCATAGAAAAATCAACACTTCTCTATGTTAACCCTTTTTTATCCATGAAACATGAATATAATATTACACTATGTTATGTATAAAAACTTATAGCTTTATATTCACTTGATGAATCACATAATATTATAAAGATATAACATCCTGGAACTATATCTTATTATTCTAGAAACTTTTGGAATTTTTTTCTCTCTATGTACTACTTGTCTCTAAAATATTCTAATTTTTTATGTATAGAAAGATATTAATATAAATCTTTTATATAATCATAATTATTCCCTTTATTAGTTCATTAAATTAATACAAAATTTAATGTAAAAATTATACCAAATTTTTTATTAAATATTGATTCAATAAATTCCTCTTCAAATATCAAACCATTTTCTTAAAATTGTTAAATTAAAAACTAAAAAAACCTTTTTATCACATTAATAACATTGTGAAAATAATTATCATGGAACATTCCATTGGTCTGATGAAAATCCATGTTCAAATCACTGTGAAATATTATATTTTTTGAATTGATTTTATTTTTGAAATAATGCCTCATCTACTTTGTCATTTTGTCAATAATGATCCATGGTGAGTTGGACTCGATCCAAATATACACATGATTTTCATTTTCTATCCATCATTGTGAAGACCACCACTTTATAGTACAATAATGGATGTTGGGTGTGATCATTTATTTTAAATCCAAGAATTTAATCATATTCATCCAATTATTTCATGGTATTCATCCTTTATAAATAATGAAAAAATAAATACATAAATAACCTAGAACTGAAATATCGTGAAATAATTTGTAGTTTACTACACCCTGGTTTTGGTTCTTCATACCAAAACTTATTCACCTTCATCAAGACCCTAAAATGTTCATGATAAGAATTTTAAATTATTTCATGCATCTTTTTTGAAGATTTAAATATCTAATTTCCAAAAAAACCCAACTAGGAATGTATATGGGGTCTTTTAAAATAATTAATTTTATTGGTATGAGATATATGAGGTTTTAAAAAAATTATTTAGGTAAAAATGTTAAAGGAACTTTCATCCCCACTCATTTTCTCAATATAGCTGGGTATTTCAATGAATTTTATAGGGAGTGGAATACATTAAGTATGGGTCTATTAGAATATTTAATTCTCTAATAATTATTAGATTAGTATTTCCTATTAAAAATTATAATATTATTGGGTTTAATGTAATATTATCCAATATTATCAATATGTCAAGGGTCATTGAGTAGGTAATATGAGGTACAAGATATTTTTTCTGAAAATATTATATACAGGGAAATTTTTAAGATATAAGAAGATTTAAATTATTATAGATTCTAATAAAATCCTATTTCACCAAAACCTAATGGATGTGTTAGGAATGAAGGGTAATGATTCCATTGTGGAATTACAAGAAATTAGGGTGGAAATTTACTATAATACAAAAAGGGTTATATGAAACTATATGGAATGTTTGTGATTTTTATTAATGTTATAGAAGTAAATTATTATTTTTTCAATGGTATTTTATACCAACTATACATTTAAAATTTATTTTGAATATATATATGAGTTCAAAATTATAGAAGAATTGATAAATTGGACATTAAGTTTGAATTATAATTTAATATAAAGAATCATATCCATGGAGAAAGTAATGTATAATGTTACTTAAGGATTGATGGATTTAGAAATTATAAACAAAATATGTGTTTATTATCTAATTTTTCTCTTATGATATTTGATATTTCATATTTAAACTATTTTTTGAATAAAATTGGAATATATATTTGGTTGAACATGGTTTATAATTTGATCCACTCTAAAAAATTGTTCAAAATAATTCATAAATTTTGTTTTATCCATGGTAAAATTTTGTTGTCATTTTTATTTATTAAAATATAAGGGGAAGATTTAAACTACCAAATAGTGGTATATTTTAATAAATAAATAGTTTTATTTCATAGATATTTCCCTAAACATGAAATTTTTTATTAAATATATGGTTATTGAAAATTAATTTTTTAAATATTCCAACTAAATTAAATAATATTAATTTTCATTAAATAAATAATTTATGAGTTTTAGAATGATATATTATGAAAATTTAATTATTTGGAGGATAATGGGAGTATATTTGAGAAAAGATAAGATTAAAATGAAACAATTAAATGATGATACCTATCTAAATTAATGTAAATTTCAATTTATATCCTATAGTTATTTAGAAAATATTTGTAAATATATGTAATAATGTGGTATATTTAAATTTTCATCTAATACCCAAAAGTCAGAAAATAGAATTTTTGAATTTTATAGAAAGGTTCTAGTATAAAAATAATATAAATCTAGGAATCATTCAACGTATTTAACCAATATAAATTATTAACTATGTAACATTACATGTTTTGATGAAATAAGACGGATTATGTTATTAAAATGTTAAACCAAAGTATTAACATTACATAATCAAACTATTATTAAAAAATCATTCATGGGTGTTATCATTTAATGGAGTATAGTGGGAGGATTTATTAAATGTCCACATATATTTGTGTAAAGTGTTAAATGTAATATATCATTTTAAACTATGCTAATAAAAAGAACATAAATTAGGAACATTAAGACTTTTTATACATGATGAAGTAATGATTGAAAGTAATAAGTGTTTTTATAGTAATATTAAAAGTATTTATGAATTTTAAATATGAATCACATTATAAAAAAATTATCTATAACATCGTGGCCCAACCTACCCAACCAATGATCGATCCAAAACACTACATTACCATAGGTGTGCCACTTCATATGACATAATTTTTATACTAATGATGAGGGTCTAGGATGATAATGTGAGGAGACTATACCCAGTTTTATGAATATCCTTAATACAAAGTATACATAATATATCATAAATATACACAATATGAATAAGATATTAGTAGAACCAAGAAATAATGGCCAAAAAAATAAATAACATATTTCATTCTATACATCAAAAGAGAAATTAAAATGTAACATGATTCAGTATAACACCATTAAAATCAATTATGGGTATATAATATACACCCATTAATAAAATAAAAAATTCTAAAATAATCACTGGATGGTCTTGAATCTGGACCTACTCCAAACTCCCAAATCCCTGCAATTTATCTAACTCAAAGACCCAACATCGAGCCTCTTCCCTAACTATTCCTTTTATTATAATTTCTTCTGAGGTACAAGAAATATTGGTTTTCTAGAAAATTTTATTAGTACAAATAAATAGTCCACCACCAATGGTGTCCCTACCATGTCCATTATTTATAGTGAATGAACATTATTACATTCATAGAACAAATAAATAAATAACTATAAATATTGAATTTGTAAAAACTATGACCTCTATCTAATAAACTGGTAGGTGACCATATATAAAATGTATACTTGCTTAGTATATTTGAACAGGCCACAAGAATAATATTTAGGAATGAATTCCTATGAAATATAACCTAGAAAACTAGATCTAATAATAAGAATCAATCATCCATAAAAGATTTTTTTACAACCTGTATCACAATGTCCTTAGGTATTATTTTTTCTAACCCATCACATTACAACCTTCTCAAGCAGAATCATATCATACCCACCACACCACAACCAACATATGAGGAAGGACATAAAATCTATCACATAAAAACTATCATAGAAGGCATCACATCATACCTTTCACACCATAACCACCTTGAGGAAAAATGGTGTCCTAGAACCCACCATAACAAATAGGAACCTCTCATTGTCCCATCCCTAATATCTCTCATGATACTGACTATGATAATACCAAATATTCATAACCAACACACATAGAGGTAGTCACATGAAATCACCATGAATTTTCATCCTCATCATGACCTCACCTCATGAGTTTCATGACCTACACAACTCAATCTCCCCATTCCAGATATTTCCTAGAATCTATCCATAAAAATTTCTCACATGTATTTCATAGTCAACTATGTCTAATCGAACTCAAATCATACCCACCTATGGATAAGAATTGATAACCCAATCCAAAAAATTATATAGTTTAATAAAAAAATAAGTCTATTAACTTCATGGATAGAGAGTACTTTACTAGCCACTAATAGTGGGGAATATCTATTATAGTTAAAAAAACATCTCATCTCAGAGAATACATGTAATCGAGTGAAAAACTAATATAAAAAATGGTTCAAGACACTATAATTCACATTCCATCAATTTTATGAATTATTATATAATTAAAAATATTATAAATTCCACTAGTAAGTTTCGAACATATTATTAAATAAACACCAAAAATTCTCCCAAATTATAAATAAAAGAGGAATCCCCAAGACTAATAGCATACACTATCAAACACCACTATTGTGTTGTTTATATGGTATAAAACATATACACACTCATCCCATATCAAGGCACTCACAATAATGGTCTAGCCACTATGTCATGTTAACGTCATACCTCATAACTCATCTAAAAAAAATGAAATCTCCCTACTATACACTGATAACACTCGAATCATCAATATTCATATCTTCATTTCAACATTAATAGGCTCTCTGAACTAGTCCATAGGTCACATACCACATATGTTATTTTTTTGGGGAGAAACAATTTCAATTTTATCTCATATTCCTTAGGTAAATCACATGAAATATCACCCACTATGGGGAGCTCATATGTATAGTGTATCCCATACCAAATCCAAGTACATGCTCTTGGGTACTAATCATCAACCTTAAACTATACAAAATACTATCTCCATATTGATTTAAATAATAAAAATTTTCATATAACCAACATCACTCTAAGTTGATCTGTATTATGAAAATAACATGCATCTTATTTAGTTAAGTCAAATTCTACCTATATGTTATATGATAAAAATAAAAAATTGGTTATTATTGAAACTTTATAAAAGAAAAAATATTTAATTTAAAAAAACCTCTATCAAAATAACATATAATAATTCACATGACATGTAGAAATATATTCCTAATAAAATTAAATAATATACTCACATACACAAGAGAAAAACTCATAAATCATTAATCCAAAACAACACATCATATAAAAAATAAAAAAACAATAAAATCAAAAACATAGAATAGAAATACCAATTACCTAGAAACCTTGACTTCAAATCTAGGAGGGTAAAGTTGAGAAAATGAAAAAATAATCATACTATGTTCTAACTAGTCATATACCATATCTACCATATCCCAACTAGTAATAAATTAAGGAAAAGTATTTTCTACCACTTTGTAACACCTCAACTAAGATTTTCTAACTAGTTACCAGAGTAGAGAGCCACATGATCTAAGGCATGAATCTCTATATTCTAGAGGCCACTGATTAGCAGTGAGGGTCTATAATGATATAATGGGGTGACTATATCCCCTGTATAGATAGCCATAATTTATAGTAAAATCTGTTTTTAATCATTCGACACAAAAACAATTGGATAATGGTTGCATTAATGGAAAACTCCCAACAACATAAAATAAAATACTATACGCTATCGAATAATGAACTATCTCAATGCCAGTTGAGTTTTGTAGACAACAAAATGATCCGTTATGGGATATCAAATACACCCCTAACTGAAATAAATTTCAACAAAAATAAACCCAATCTAATATGGTGTCCTAACCTAGTTGTATCCACTAACTCCATCTAGGATATACATATCGACCATAAAATGTCAAGACTCTTCCCTTCTTGTTACTATGATCATAATTTCTACCTAGGTATAAAAGAACTTTGGCTTCCTAAGCTGGGTGTGAATACAAAATCTTATCCCACCACGAATAGTATCCCTAACATTTCTAATATATAAATCTAGTGAATAATGTGATCTCCCAAGAATAATTAACTTAATAAATTTAAATATAAGTAACCTTATACCCACTCAACATAAATATACCTTCTTTTTTTAGTAATAGAGTGTGTCTATAATATCAAAATAAAACTGATTGTGCATGAAACCTGAATCCATACAACATAGTGGTACTTCTCAAATCACAATTATCCATCACCATAAGGTTCATCAAATAAGACATACTTCATAAATACCTCTAGAGAAATTACATCCACCCCACTACATCACAATAACATTGAAAAGAATTATGTCCAACAAACTACATAACAATAATCTATAGAGGCATCATGTCTAACTAGCAACATCACGACCACCTTATATGGAATATTATATGATTCACAACATAAAAAATACCTCAGGAAAAATCAT
Source organism: Viscum album (assembly GCA_963277665.1). Classification (NCBI taxonomy): domain Eukaryota; kingdom Viridiplantae; phylum Streptophyta; class Magnoliopsida; order Santalales; family Viscaceae; genus Viscum; species Viscum album. The sequence goes on along the minus strand of OY728160.1, from coordinate 1,888,244,663 downwards.
GTCCAACCTAAAACATCACAACCACCATTAGTGGCATCTTTTCCAACCAATTTCATACAATCTACTCGATATGATTAATCCTAGAGAGATATCCCATCCAACCCACTACATCATAAGAACTTGGAGAGACATCATGTATGACCCCCAACTCATATCCAACTCTATGCCAAAAATCATCATGAAAAAAAATGACCAAAAAATCACATAGTCCATTTGATAAAAACATGGATGTGAATTGTTGGAATGATATCTAACACATATTACAATCTATCTGGGGTTCTCAGGTCACCAAACCAATATCATAATATACTCTATAACATCAATCATCACTATAGTTTTATTAATCTCCCATACCATACCATAAATATTTTTCAAAGCAGGTACACCCTTGGTTAGAATGACACCTAACCTGTATTATATAAATATCCATTTTATGCACCAAATATAATTACTCACAAAACATAAACCATTTGATAAATAAACACATATACAGCTTAATGTTTTCTAAAAAAATTTATCACAAAAAATATATGGGTTAGAAACTCTATTGACATTCAAATATTATTCATTTTATAATTTTCCCTTGAGAACACATCCTATTACCACTTCTAATTAAATAAATTCCACCACCATGTTACCCAATTTCTCTTTTTCATCAATTTCTAGAATGAGACCACTAAACCTATATGGTCTAATATGTCACATCATAATTGAACACACCTCATGGGTTCAATTATTCCATTTCTAAACACTTTTTTAATTCCCATTGCTCAATTGGAATATAATCCTTGAAACATATCCAAATTCAAATTATTATTTAATATTTTTATAAAACCACACAATTTTTTGGGAATGAAATTATGGAGGACATAATGTCTATCTACCTCCAAATGTTTTTATAGGTCATTCCTCTCATGAAAAAAATATACATATGTCTCATTATAAAGTATACACACCTATATATAACATCATAATGCGAGAGGAAGAATCAACCCTAATAACTGGTCAAAGAAAACATTAGAAAGTAGGTTACATGAAGGTTCAAATCAGCCATGACTTATGTTGATCACTATTAATTAACCAAATCTACCATTAAGAGGTGGCTAAGGAAATCTGTTCAATGTTCACTATGTTATAACTCTCCAAGGATATGCTATGTTGCGTTTAATATGATATATTTCTCAAACATTAAATTAAATACACAACCATCAGTGTCAAAGGAATTTATATTTAGTAATCAATATTATATTGGCCCCACTAATATCCTCATTCATTTCATATGGATTATGGGAAGTTAATTGTTTATTTTTTTTGATCACGTATAATTTTTGAGAATTAATATAACGTGTTACATGAAAAAAATGTACAAACCATCGCAAAAAAAATTTGTGATGAGCTCTAATAATATAAAATTAAGTCCAAATTCTCAAAACACCCTCAACTGTAGAACTCAAAATTCTAATTTTATATAAATTTAATACCATTTAATTAATTATGTCATTAAAAATCCTAAATATAAATCTTATTATACCCAATAATTCACCAAATTCATATCTTGAAAAAACAATCATTCACCAACAATGCTAAACATTCCAATTATTAGATATTCACTACCTATAGGAAAGAAAACACCACACTAAAACTTCAAAGAGAACTAAATAACAAAATCTTTATGCTCTATTCAATCAAAAATGATGTTGGTTACTCTAAGAATTTTGGTTAATATTTAATTGATCCATCATACTAAATTATTAATGAAATACACTAGTTATCACATGATGATTAAAATAAATCCACAAATCTATTGAACCATACAATTTGGGATTAATTAATTTGAACAACTCCAAAATAATCCCCTAATTATAGTTTTATTATTGTGTGTCAAATTTATTAATGTCACATTCCATAGTTGATGTTTCATGTCAATAGAAAACCATCTCCCAATGAAAACCATTCATATTAATCTAATAAGCATCATCATCCAAAACCACAATATCATCCCTGATACCTTATCCATATCTTGAATCCCATACATATCATTAAAATAATCATTCTTTCCTACAAGAACCATTGTTCTATAGACATGGTCAATCTACTATTATATTTCTCAAAAATAGTACCCAATCACCTCCAATAGACCATAACTCACAACTCACACTCTTAAGTCACTAAAATAAACTAAAATTAATAGTCTATATCTGTAAATATCCATATTTATATTTTTTTCAGTTAATAGTTGTAACAAAACCTCTTTCATTCAAGCACTCACAAAAAAATAAATTCACCTTTGGGATGGGACCGATAACTTATCACTAATAATTTTTACCAATTAAGATAAAAACAATAAATTTAGACTATTACTGGTGTGCTCAAAATTTTATAATTCCCCATATCTTAAATCATTAGTAAATTTCAACATAATTCTCATCCTTAAAAAAAACTTACTCAAATGAGTCTTACTCATATATATCAAATAAGTCCTTAACTAGATCCCCTATCTATGGTACAATTATTCCATGACACCATTAATATCTACTTTATAACTCTATCGATAATAAATTATTGTGACATCTGATATTGATGGATATTACATATGATTCATTATCATTTCCATTTCCACACAACTCTTTTGATCCAAATGATTTAGACTCCTATATATAATGCTATAAACTCAATGTCTAGTAGGTTCCCCGCTAACCATTGGTTTGATTTTATAAATGTTCATTATTAAAAATTCCATTCAATTCAACCCCATAGCATCTATTTTCCTTCAATATAAATCATGAAACATTTCACTTTCTATAAAATCACATCTCATATCTTACATGAGATGATCAACTTGATAAATTAACTTACCCAAGAACCATTGGCCAATAAATTATAGAATTATAATGGAATTAACTCACACATCATCCATATACTAATTAATTCATTGAAATTGGTTAACCAAACTTATACATCCCCATAAAACCCCTTCTTAGATTAATTCAATATAAACCATCAAGGGAAAACCCAGTTTCCCATTCTATATCTATGAAAATGTGGGTCACACCTTTATATAATCACATCATATGCAATCCAAACCAAAATGTGAGTATTCACTAAATTTATCCGAGGCCTCATGATATAGATCCACTTTTTTAGGGAATTAAGGAGTCCTAAAACCTTTCATGACACATAGGTACCTCTCTAGGTACTTATTACAACCGTACTATTTATTACACTTTAATTCATGATTTATTACAAAAGAGTACACATAATAAAACCTGGAAGATCAATAAGTTCTTTAGGAATTAGGTATATATCATAAAATCATGAACATTGGATATAATAAGATTATTGAAAACTTCCGTAACATGGTTCTAAATTTCCATTTCTTTTAAAACATAATGGGATAACCTGGGGACATAAATAAGAAAGTGGTGAGCTATAAATCCTATATAGTAATAACCAAGTCACAACATGAAGAGAATAATATATCATAGAAAATATGTATATCAATGAGGCATAAAAGGATCATGAATCATAAACATGAATAATGAGACATGATATAACATGATATTCATAAAGGCAACATGGGAAATGTCGAAACAACTAAAAACAATGCATCATAAACATAGGCTAAGGATAAATTCCATGAAATAATGATGGATAAAGTCTCATAAAGGATCCAGGATCAATTCATATCCCAAAATGATTTCTTATGCGACTAAAAATTACCCAATGCATTAGAGCACTATATACTTTTAGGCGGACCCATCACTTTCATTTCATTCTTGTACTTAAGTGTGTAAAATAGATCATACAACAAGGATTCATTCATCATCATAATTTATTACATGATCAAGAAGTATAGAACACATAAATTTTTGTCCAAAGTTAGAGAAGTATAATTTTATAAATATGAACACCCTTGGTAGTAAATGGGTATTTTATTCATTACACAGTTGTTTTGGCATGGAACATCAGGGTGAAATTTCAACAGCACAATGACATCACTTAAAAATTCATAAAATTGGTTGATGAGAGAGAAAGGGTTATCTCATTATTTAGAAATCAAATGGGGATTAATAGGGACATGGAATGAAATATACCAACCTTAATAATTGGAAATATAAGGCATAAGATAATAAACAAACTTGAATAAAGAAGAGAAAATTATGACCCCTTACTTGAGAGTGTTACTGCAAATACTTGGTTGGAGATTATTAAGATATTGGGGGCATCATGGGAGGACTATAGATAGGGGAGGTAAGTGTAAGGACATTATCTAAGTATTTATAGTAATGATTTATTGTAGAATGGGTGGTTTTATATAGGAAATGAGTGTGTATTTTTTTATCATTTTCCAAACGTAGGTTTTCGACTCAATATAATAAAATTACCAAACCCACAAACCATATCTTGGTTTTTGCACATGGTTTCTACAAAATGGGAGTGTTTCAAATTATTTTATAATTAAATAGGATTATATTAATAAAATAATACCCTTTCTTATGTGTAATTGAGTCATACTGTTAATGAAATGATTTTAAAACCTTAAAATATATTAATGGTTTTGGAAGATTAACAAGTGCTTTATAAAATTAATGTAATAAACATAAAATCACATTATTTTAAATAAAAAAATATATTTGATTTTGGATAAATGTTATAGTTTTTATTAAAAATCTTTTGGGTCATTAAGATGTCGTAAAACACATTATATATTTATACGATATTTACTTTTTTATCCAAAAATTGTATTGTCTCATTAAAACCTGAAAAATTCACATTTGAATAATTTCGACATTATGATTCCAAAAAAATACCAATTTTCAAAAAAAATTATATATTTTCATTTTCACTATTAAAATAATAATCAATATTTATTGAGAAATTCGGGATTTTTTACAACAACTATTTTCGAACCCTTATAAAAATTACATTAGATTTCATAGAAATTATATGATCATTTATATTTAATAAAACTATTTGATAATAATTTTTTGTTAAAATTTTTTTTATTTAAAAAATCCACTAATTCATCAAAATAAATTCCTTAATTGAATTTGAATATTACCCAAAAATACTACTTTTCTTTTATTTTATCAAAATAAAATTAATTAATAAGGTGGCAACAATATGATGAAAATATATTCATTATTATATAAAAATAATAGAAATATTCATATTTATAGGGTCTATAAATATCATTTTAATACACTAGAAAACTCCCTATGAGTAAGTTGTACGACTATGAGACTATCATGGGGTTTTTCAGCATATATGGTTTTGGTCATGATCTTGATGAGATTAAACTTCTCCCGTAAAAAATTTCTCTCATTCTTAAGTTATTGGATATTGGCATAATATATGTCAAGGGAAAATCCTAGGGATGAAATTCCCTTGTAATCTCTGATAAATGGGCTTCATAGGGTATGATCCTACTAGTTGAGGCAATCAATTCCTTTCTCTGTGTCAATTGGATTTGTTAAAAACCTATACTTATAATAATTACGTGATCACTAATAAATAGATATATTATCATTAGTAATTACTTTTAATTTTAATTTAAACAAAAAAAATAAGTGAAGGTGTTTTATATAACCATATTACATAATAATACATTTTATTAAAACATAAGGGTAATTTTATTTATAAAAATTTGGGTCCTTATAGTGCCACCTAGAAATGAATTTCAAGGGAGAAAACAAATCATCCTAAAATTGACTAAACCACATTCTGGGATAGCATCCCATGAAAATAATATGAATTCCATTTGAATATCATGAATTCAACCTAGGAGTTCGGGGAGAAAAATAACTCAATCTCACCATCCCAAATATTTCTTAGATTCCATCCCTAGATATGTCTCTCCAATATTTCATGGAATATTGCGCCTAAAATATCTCAAATCATTCCTTAACAATGATAATCTCAAGTCAAATCAACACAAACCATACACAATAATAAAAAACTTATTATATTTTCTTATGGAAAGAGGGCATCTGAAACATAACCCATAATAGATTTTCACTGCTATTATTATGGAAACATCTCATCTTTGAGTTGGAGCACACACTAGTGCATCCCAAAAACACAATTTGACTCAAACCAATAAAGAAAATATGTTCAGTATTCCTGTATGTGATAGTGATATATGTGATATTAATTTCATGGTATGTTGGAATCCATATAATTTATGTGTTAGTCAATCACAAATAGAACATCCATTTGAAATTCTGACCAATCCTATCTTATTACCACCATATTCCAAATAGTAATTCAAATATAACAAGTCTATGATTCCACAATGTAATGTCCCATACCGGCTTACATGACCAATGACAAGACCAGAGATCGATGTAACATCAATCTTAATTCAACAAATTCTATAGGCTAATAACCATAATAGAGGCTCTATGATGATACCATTTTGAGACTATTGTATCTTATATATATATATCCATTATTCATAGTAGAAGTTACATATAATCTGTCAAAACTATATAAAAAGGCTAATTTCACATCATGTATAAAAAATAACATCAATATATAACAACTTAAATGATATAAATGAAAGAGATACCTAACTTTCACAGTAGTCCAGAAGACATAAATATTATCTCATGTGGGTATATCATAAACTACAGATACCAAAACTAAAAAATTGAAATTAACAATTTCTAGGTCTCATGTCCCAACTTGGTAAAATCTCATCAATCCATCTATGTTATACAACTGAAAAAACTAATATAAGACCTCTACCCTACCATTTTTTATGATCATGAGGTCTGTTAAAGTACCAAAGTACTAGGCCTTCTTGAATAGAATATGATTATGACTTATTCAACCATCAACAATGGTGTATCTAACTTTTCTATTATATATAGTGCATGAAAACTATAATTTTATTATAGAAAATAAATAAATAACTATAAATATAAAACTCATCTTGACCATGATTGCTACCTATTCCATGTAGTGGTGTCTATACCTTATTTGGATACTATCAAAGTGGATCTGAACTAATCACATGATTACATAATAATAATAATAGTGTCCCACACCATATCATATATCATCCTATATTAATTCATAAATAGTCAAAATGCCATTCGACATCACATCCAACTTGCTTAAAAAGTTCCATTGAAGTCATCATTCCTAAAAATACACATCACATCCATATCAAGAGGAATCACATTCAATATCAAAACCACCTTCAGAGGAATTTTGAAAAATTCACTATATCACAACCATTGTGGGAGGCATAATTTCCACCCTTCTACAACACAACCACCTTGGAATTAATCATGTCTAACCTGAAATTCCATAAACACTTTGTGATGCTTATTTTCCAATCCAAAATGAAAAAAAAACCATGATATGCATCACATTCAAACCACACACAACATGAAACTATATAGAAAAAATCCATAAGAGGAATATTGTACAACACAATATCCAGCTTCTTAAAAGAATGCATGTATGTGGTTGGAATCACTACCCAATTCATATCATAATATTCTTGTTGTTGGTATGTCACACAACCTATAACATATTCTACTCTATAGATTTATGTATCACCATGGTTTTCATGGTCACATACCACATGTCATAAACCATTATCACACATAATCTTCCCTCACTTTGTCTGAAACCCAACCTATATCTCACAAATGTCCATTTTTCAATCCATTAATAATTTATCAAAACACAAACCTTTTATTAAATAAAAAAATTATTTGTAGATAAATTTATATACACACATTTATCAAAAGTGTCACATGGTTTGGAAACTCACCATACACAATAATAAAATCTAATTTATGATGCTCCCAAAAGCACCCATCATATTCCCACTTTTATTTCATTAATTTATATCACCATATTATTCTAATTCCACTTGTCCATATATTTCAATAATGATACGCCAGTGAAAATGCATGGTTCACTATATCTCATCATAATCTAAAACCCATCATGGGATTCCATAGTATAATTCTAATCATTTAGGTCGTGGGCTATCATTCAATTAGAATATCACCTCCAAAATATATCGTAACTCGCATAATGATTTAATTGATGTCAGAATCCACTCAATCTTAGAGAAATATGAAAGGGATGGAATAATATAGATCATAACCCTCAAGTATCTCTAGTTTCATCCTCAGAAGACCAACCTATATATAAATATAATTAAAAGGTACACACACTGATATACCAACATCTAATGAGGGAGGAACACTAACCCAGAAAAATTGTTCAATTAAGACCTAAAGATACAAGCTAATGAGAAGGTAAGATAACCACCCTAAATCAACAATATCCCTCACACCAAGGATGATAATAAAACCAATAAAAGGGAAATTATGTTTTAAATCACCAAGTATACATCCCTCTTGTGTTCACTAAATATTTTTAACTCACGTTAAATAAATCCCAAGACCATTGGTTGCTACAGAACCATGGTTTATGGATCTTGTGTCGCTAATGGCCCTAATATTATCATTTATTCCTCATGGGTAAATTATTATTTAAATTATTTTATGATTATTGAAGATGATTGGAAATACTAATTATTACTTTTTACATGAAAAGTTTTATAAATAATATGGTAAAATAATTTGGGACAACCTACAAAAACTATGGATTTATCCCCATTTGTAATGGATTTAACCACCATCATCCTTGTCTAACCAAGATGATATCAACCATCGATAACCTCTATAAATAACTAAATCAATCATCATTGAAAATATACTAATTAAAAAAATAGTTAATTATATCAATAAATAAATATCAATTAGATTATTATTAATATAATAAATACTCACTAGATGAGCTTCGATGACTTATTATTCAGGAAAAAATGTGTGGTTTATCCTCAACACATTCATGATATAACCATTAACCATATACCTAAAATCTATCCTCGATTTTCTATTCAACACCATCATAATGTAATATAAAAATCCTAAAATATTTAGTTGGTTTCATACCATAAGTAGTACTAAAAAATTCTTAAACATTTAACCTCATGGGACCACCCTCGGGACATGAAGAACATATTCCCAAAAATATGGACAAGATTCCACCATAATTATGTCGAATCGACATCAGAAAAATAACTAAAATCTACTATATTATTGAAATAATTAAAACTAATTTAAGAAGTGGATGAGAGGATCCTATAAATCACCTAAATCGTTATGTAAATAACTCTGAATAAATCCCACATCATGAGGGAAAATTGAGGAAAATAAATTGTGGTGATCCAACAAAAATGTCCATCCCTATGTGGACATTGATGAAAATACCAAAATGGGGACCACATGGAATTGATGGATATGAAAATATGTTTTATAATAGAAAATTGTCCTAATTACAATATAACCAACTGGGTTCATGACATAATACCCCTCATCCAAGGTGTCACTATGGCATAACACAATAGTTTTCAATGTAGAACATACACCTGCACTTCATTATGGTTGATCCCCTAGGTAAATGTTAAGACCAACCACATTAAGTATCAAGACACTATTTCCACCTAGAAACACTCCATGATATTTTCCCACCTACATTAGTATTATATTTCCCCTATGAGAAACCCTTACGACATGGCCCTTCAAGTTACAATATATCCCTTCCCACATTAGCACATCATGTGGAACAATCTCCCACACTGTTGTGTAATCTCCCTAGACTCCATAAATTTAATATTACATTTTGTTCTGATTTAATGGTCCCTTTACATTATAGTGTGTCCATTAAAATTACTTAGAAACTTTATATCATGTGACACATAATATGGTATAACAACACCAAGTTGTGGTGTGATATGTTGCCTATAGAAAAATTTTGATGTAAGGCTACCGCCACCATGGTATAACACTAACCTAAAGAACTAAGACACATAGAATCCCTCATAAAATGTATAAAACTACATATTAAAGAATTTTATATTCTTTTAATCCCATTATATGTCAAAATATCTAGATTTCTCTATACTCCAAGACACCAAATTCATTTTTCATCTAAATTTAACAACCTAAAATGATGAAAATAATTACAATATATCTATATATATTCTTTCATTTATATGAGACACAAAATTCATGGAATGAAATAATGGTTAACCACTCACTATATGAAATTTAGTTACCAATTATCAGTACATGTAATTTATATTTTTTGATTTTTAAGACATGTTATGGTTTGTGTTTGTTGTTAGTTGTATTACAATTTCTAGTTTCACTCGTGAGTCACAAAATGAGTTTTTATTAATGATACCCCACTTGAGTGTTCCATATGATGTTTTATACATATCATCATTTATATTATTGTGTATAATGTTTCATAGTAATATCTATTACTATATGTTAAAAGTAATATAAATTTTGAACCTTCATACTCTGATACCTTAATTATAGGATCCTTGAGGATAGGATAATCAAGGTGTTTTGTGGAATGTTATTAATCATGTGGTATTTTTTATTAATCAAGATGACATTTTTACTCATATATGATTTGTATTGTAACAACCCGGAATCCATCTAAGCAGATTTGATGGTTGTTTATTACATTAGAAGCTTTTAGAAAAACAATATTATTCTTTGGAGAAATTATACCTATTTGATAATTTCATTACATATGGAATATAAATTATATCATAAAAGTTATAAAAATTTATTGTTCCTCTATTTATAATACATAGACAATAACAATATTTCTTCATTATTTCCAAGAGAAATAGGGAAACCAAAATATAGTTGAGATCAGAATCTTAGTTAGGCGTAACATGTAGTGTATAGAAATATGAATTAGTTAGTTAGTATTTCAATAGTAAAATAATTATTATACACCCAAACAATTAAACCAATTACTTCATTATTCCTCCACTCGATTTTTATCAACATTACATGCATTTCCATTATTAAATTATTATCTAGTTGTAAAACTTTATCTTTTATTTATATATATGATCACATATATTATTTTTCTAGGTGACCATGAAGAATGAGAATTTCAAATTACAATTATGTTATATGTTTTTTGTTATTTATCCAATTCACTAATATAAATTTTATAGAGTTTATTTATATGTTTATTCTAATGTTTTACAATACCAGTCATAAATTTTCTAGAGAATGTTACTCTATAGTTGTGTTATACCAATATAATGGAATAAAATGGAATGTGTTGTAATGAATATTTATTATAGAATATCAAGCCTTACATTCACCCCCAATGCCTTAAATAATTTTCATTCAAAATTTTTATATTAATCAATCAATGAATAATTATAGTTAATTATCCATCATTTAACTCCTAATCTCCCACATCACCTCTTATGAATTTTTATTCCTCTAATTTACCCTCACTAGCTGAGTAATATAATTCAAAAACACTTTCTCTCTACTTCCAAAAATTGGAAAAGACTCATCCTCATAAGATAACATAGGTTCTAAATATATTTTGTCAATGATGTGTACTTGAGTTTGGGAATTGAAGAGCTGAATTTTTTAGTTTATTTGGTATGGATATTTCAAATCATCTGCACACTCAACACATTATTTTTTTGGGTTTTGTTTCATTGCTATTTTGATCATCTCCTTGTGTGTAATTGGTTTTCATTGTTCATATTGGGAATGGAATTTGGTATGTGTGGGCTCACACATGAACCTTAAAAATTCCATCCTAGTAATTTAAATAAAATAAATTTTAGGGAGTAAAATCATTGGGTATAGTATGTACTTTCATTACATGGTGATACCTTTAATAATACATAATCCTTAATATATAATTTTGTGTCCTTTCAATGATTAATGGCATGTCGTTTATATATTTTTTTATATACCTTAATATGTTTCATCATATCTCAAAAATTACCTCTTTTCCCCAAAATAATTTATATAACATTAATATTTTTTACCTGGATTCATCCTAGAATTTTTCAGTATGAATCATAGTTTTATACAAAGATTCTTACTGGGCCACTTTACCTATAGAGTGATAACTATTGTCTTATATTAATTCATATAGATTATGGTACTTGTTTCGTGTTCTAGGGATGTCAAATGAGAATAACCTCAACATGTCCTTAAGATATTCGATAGTAATTTTAGAATAATAATCCATTTGAGGAAGATAGGAGGTTCTCAAATATTACATAGTGGAGAAATCCTTTTGAATTATCCTCTATAATTTTGATTTGAGAAGATAGTCTCATCCATATAAAACTAATAGAGGTTCACTATGAATACTTTCATCATCCTTAATATAATTATATATAGAACACTATCATGGTATATCCCTACTTATTTCATGAAAATGTTTATAATTTTTGATATCCTCCATGAAAACTCATATTACATTTTTCCGCATGCATGTCATTGAAATTCCAATTAAATTTTTGATTTTACTACTTTTTGACTACCACTTTGATATAGGGTGAGGTGTCATGAAACCTTTTAAAATATTTTTCATATCCATTACTTGAGGACATATCAAACATCTTAACACATACATATCTATTCCTCTATTCATATTATTCAACAATAAAAACTTCTTGCATTTCACTATACATAATGGTATAACTAAGTTTCATAGAGATCCTTGATCAAATGGATTCATCAAATAATTTTTTAATATCCTTTTTATTATATAAATAATCTATTAAAAATTTTCAGAACTCCATCGCCATGGATGAATTATACTAGATTCCCATATTTTACATGTTCAACATTATTTTTTAAACTCATGTAATATTAATAATTTTTTTAATCATAAATAGTATTCATGGTTTATAAGTTAGTTAAAAATGAATTATTCTTCCCCATCATTGATAATTTCTATATTTATCTTCATGAAACATGAATTTTGGATTCTTTTCCATCCTTATCTAGTCAATACTCTAGGATCATTTATAATCTTGGCCTATTCTAACTTGTTTTCCTTCCTATAATAGTAGTTTATCCTATAGTCGTAGTCCATTAGTAGTTCCAACCACTACCTTTTTCTACATGGTATTCTCTATCTAAGTGAATATATAATTCAAAAATTTGTGAATTATATATACATCACATATTTCACCATAAAAAAATGTCTCCAAATATTTAAATAAATTACTACTTTAAAATTATCTAGATCATGAGTTGGATAATTTTTTTCTTGGGTAATATATTTCCTTGACACATTGGAAATAATATTATAATTTGTTGGATGGACACATCCTAGTCTTTTATTTATTTAATCACATGATATAAAAAACCCTTTTTTCATAACCATCGGATATAATACTAATTAATTTATTAGTCTCTTATTTAGTTCTTAAATACACTATTCACATTCCATAAACCATGTTAATTTTTACCTTTTCATGTTAACATGGTAAATGGGTTAGCTAATCAGAAAAAAAAATTCAACAAATGAATGATAATAACCAACCAATTCTAGGAAGCTATATATTTATTGAATATTTTTTGGTGTTTCCCATTATTTAACCATGTTATTATTTGTAGGTTCAATAGATATTTCTTATTTATAGATTAAATGTCTATGGAAGTAAAAAAATATCCAAAATACACACTATTTGAAATCCCCATGTATTCCTCTTTTAGAGTCTCCATAATAATCTTCATAAAGTTATTTTAATCTTCACAACACTTAGAGTATTTCAAAATATCATGACCAGATACTATAAAAATTTTAATAAAAAATTAATGAATATTATATACATGAGATCCATAAACATTGAGGATGTATTTTTTAAACCAAAATAAATTATTATGTACGCATAATGCCCATACCCTATAAAAAATATCAATGTTGACAAACTATCCGTGTTAACATTTAATTGATGAGAACCATAATAAAGATTAATCATTAGAAATTACTAATCTCATTTATGTTGATCAAATTGATAGTAAATTTTATTTAATTGATACATGTTCTTAATAATAATTTTATCCCCATTAGATCTAGAAGCAACCTAATAGTGGGGGGAGATTTGCATAGCTATATTTACCAACTTCTTATATATTTTGAATTACCCCTCTTAATATTCAATTCATTATCTCTATTTTAAAATATGAGTCTACTTATGTGTTATCAACACAAAAAATCACAATAAATTCAGTAATTAAATAGAAGATATTATCACAAAACATTTTAAAAAATATGAGCTTAATGTGGGAATCTACCATTTATTGTCATTCGGATGATTTTGAAGAATATATTATCAATAATAAATTTCTGTGAATAATTAATCTTAAGTAGGTATCATATTTCTATATAGGATTAAAATTGGTGGGTGTGTACCATATGAATAACTTAGGATGGTGTTATCCTTCCCAATACTACCTCACCATAGTAGCTATCTTATGAAATCCCTTCAATCACCCAATAGGTATGGATATTTTTTACAATATTATTATAGTTTTCCATGTTCCGCCTTTTGTACATAAAGAAAAATACATAAAATCTATTTTATATGTATTCACATCAGACCTTGAGACATTATTCCTCATTTATAGGTCATTTATTTCCATATTATCTTCTATATGTATAGGTTTTATCTCAACATTGTTTTCCTAACTCAATATTAGAATCATCTATGTGAGTATATGGTTAGATATTCTTTACTCTATTACTACTCAATATTTTTCAAGTTATTCAACACAAATATATCATGAAAAACAACAACAGTGTCTAAATTTCTCAATAATTATCATATTTATTCAAAGTCATCATTTATCTTATAAATAGATATCATATAACTTTTTATTAATTTAATTATAAGACTCATAGATATCATAAGGTATGACTTCTAAGACTTATTTCCTCTTCTTCTCATCATATGTATTATTCAATACACCATATCTACTATCTTATTATTGTAAAATTATATCTATGATTCTATATATGTTGTTTCAAATATAGATATCATATAATAAATAAATCTTATTCCCTAATTCATCTTCTATATACATATATATATAATCACATGAATAGTATTTCATATTTTAATATAGAATTATCCGTTGATTTTCAATAGTGTGACCTTATCCAACAATTATAATTACAATATAATTTAAATTGATCTATAAAACTTGATCATTAATGTCCACAAGATAATAAGAATTATCATTAATCTTCTTCTACACAAAACCCAAGTGTAATTATTCACACTATGCTAGCTTGCATGCTCACTTGTAGGAATATTATTGTGTCATGGATTCTCACACCATGATGTGTCATTATTCATATATTTAAAAACCAATATATTATAAATGATATTTGTTTCTACAAATAAATGTGTGTTATATTATATTATATAGTATTATCACATATAACACATAAATAAATAGGAAATAATTTGTTTCTTTAATAATGATCACTTCATTACTTTGAAACTATTCTAATTAAAATACCAATAATAACATTGGGATAAAAAATATATAATATTAAAAGTTGAAGGGGAAAACTTATAACTTCTAACCTGCTAGAATCATCACCTCGATGATAAAAACTATTGAAATAAAACTAAATATTAGTAAACCAATAGAAATTTCATAAAATGTAAATGTATAACCCAAGAAGAATCTAGGTGAATGATGAATTATTTAATAAAGTGGTAATTATAGGAGTTAATTTGACTGTTGTAATTGTAACATAACCATATGGAATAGTACCATGACTGTTGTGAATAGTAATCCGACTATTGGGAATAGTAACATGACAGTTGGAATATTAATCTGTCCTAAAAATAAAAAAAAATTAATATTAATAATATATATCATGAGTAATTTTTGTACATATAAATATTATAATTCCATAAATTAAATATAATGATTAATAATACAACGAAAATATTATATATTTTTAATAAACATTATTTTATGGTATTTTATTAAAATCATAATCTTTATATTTAAAATTAAAATAACCTATTTTATGAAATTATTTTTATTAAATTAATTTCATTTTAAAAATTATCACATAAAAAATTTCCAATGGTTATTTTTAGGCAATTTTCTAAAATAGTTGAAATTTTTAGGTGAATAGTAAAAATATAGTTTTTTCACAACGAGTGTATTTTAAATTACATAATTCATTATGTGATAATGAACTAATAAATTATAGAAAAATTATCTTGAAAAGGAAAATATTAAATTTTATAAATGATTCATTTAAATAAAATAAACATATTTTAAAATCCTATAATGTATTTTCTAATGTCCAAAGTCAAAAATGTTCCCTAAAAATAACATTTTTTCATTTTTCCACTTTCATTTTTAATAAATAATTGAATTATAATTATTAAGGGGTTTAAAGTACTAAAAACATTATATGATATTTATAAATGATTCATAATGTCAAAAATATCACTATTACAAGGTTTATTGTGGATATATTATTTTATTCAATATTTTTTTCTAAAAATACCCCTGTCCTCAAATATAAATAACTCATCTCTCTACCCTTGGAAAACAAATTCATTTACACTTTATGATGCAAAATATATTCCCAAATACCCTTTATTAATCCCCTTATAATCCTTTTTTATTTTATCGAGTAATCAAAATCCAATCATTTGGGAAGTTAAGTTTTGTAGAAAAGGAACCACTTCAAGAAAGAGGTAATGTATTTTCTTACTTTTATTCTATTTTCCTTTTCTAATTCTATATCCTCCTTCTCCTTTCTAATTAAAAATCTTGAACCAATTATAAAGTAATTTAACATGATATTTTTTATGTTAATATACTATGAAACTTTCCTTTTCAATATAATCATATATTATAAATCTCAAGCATCCTCATTTGAAAATGTCTTGTTAATGGTTGGTCAGCCACTAACGAGAATGTTTCTAATTATTTTCTTATCACCAACCTTATGGATGGATATAATAAATCATTTAAGATATAAAAATTTATAAATATATTTATTTCAATCTTATGCAATTTATTTTACTCAATTATAAATGACCTTGAACAAAAATAGTAAAATCAAAGGAAAATGGGATGTTTCTAATGAAAACATGATATCAAAATGATTTCCCTTTAACTCTATGAAATATTAAATATAATAAAATGATTATAATTGATAACCATTGAAAAAATAAATATAATTCACTTTAATTTCATTTTTTAATAAACATATCATTAATATTTAGGAGACATAAATGTGATGAAATAAAGCGTGATTTGAGGTATGAAGATTATCAAACCGAGATAATTTCATTTTTTTAAATATTACTTCATATTGTCTCCTATATAAATTATCCTCTAATATAAAAAATACACACTTTAAATATTCATTATCTATTATTTTAGACATATGCATGTGTCTACCCATCCAAAATGTTCTCTTTTACAATTACTAATATTTTCTAGAAAACGTAAATTTTCAAAACATTTATTGAATCCTATTGAGTTA
Source organism: Viscum album (assembly GCA_963277665.1). NCBI lineage: Eukaryota > Viridiplantae > Streptophyta > Magnoliopsida > Santalales > Viscaceae > Viscum > Viscum album. The sequence continues at coordinate 1,888,227,236 of OY728160.1, read as the reverse complement.
TTTATCCTTTAAATAAATTAAAAAAAAATTAACTACAATGTAAGATCACCATTATTCATTTCATAATCCTAAATTTCATTTCATTAGTTATGATATGTGAAATGTTTTATGAAACCCCTTCCTTTCCATGGGTTATTTAATTTCTTTGATCGCTATCCTTCAATGTGTCATGAATTATTATGATCATTTTTTAACGTGATTGGTGGAGTCATAATCATATACCCCTCCATTTCATTGGTTAATGTGATTTATCTCATTAGATAATGTGTATTATGTGCGAAAATGATACTATATTAATTAACAATGGTGATGTTATGATTTATCAACTTATATTATGTGTGAACATGGTGCTATATTTGTTCATAACAATCTGTGTTATTTGAACACACTATTTTTTATGTTTTATTTTTATGAATATGAAACATTTCATTCCATTTTCAAATGTTTCACTCGTGATAATAATCATTATCATTTTCTTATGATATAATGATATTGATTTTTCTCACCCATGTTCTATTGATTCAAGTCACTTATTCCTCCTCTTACTAGGCTTTAGCTCACCCATTTCATTGACGTATATCCTAAGTCTAATAAATGTACTAAGGGGATCATGATATATTTAAAAGGATAAAAAATAATATTGTAAATAATGTTTAATATTTATTATGTATAATTGATGTATGAGCCAAATTTTCATAAGACACAAAACCATAATATCCTGGATTGAATTACTATTATGTTTCACATCATAAAAATGATGTAATAGTTATGTAAAGAAAATTTAGGTCTCTATTATTGGTGTCATATAATGGTTTATTTAATTTTATAATTATGATTATAAAAAATTATTGAAAACCACATGTATAATCCTATTTATAGTGAATCTTACTATAAAAATAATTTTAGAAAAAGGATAAACATATGGGTACCATAAGATATGCCTTTATATTTAACATTTATTTGAGAATAAATTATTTATTCATTCATTTATAACTTATTTTTTGATCAATCAAATTCTATTTTATAAAATGGTGGGATCCATGAGAAACTAGGCCATCAAACCATGTGAGGGAAGATGCAACAATTGTTCGAACGACATCCCAAATTCCCTGGGAGGTGGAGTTCAAAAAATAATAGTGATGCATACCTAGTTAACTCAGTCTATGAATAATAAAATAAATTACATATAAAATTAGACTCCACCCAAGAAGTAGAAACTATCCATTGAGTCTATTATATGGAAATTTCCATTGATGCTTAATGGACCTTATAATCTACTTTTCATGGAACATTTTTCTAACTCAATGGAGAATATCCTTTCTATGCTCTACTAATTTGAGGAGAAAAAGTTGACTATATCCATATATCATTTAGTTAGAGAAGTTTATTAGTGGTGGGAATTTATAAATAATACCAAGATGAATTATGAAATAGAAGAGATAGAGTGAGAAGATAATAAGAAAATAATTATTAATAAGTATTTCCCTCTATCTCTTGTAAAAAATATAGACAGATAATTATGAGAGATTATGAAAAATGTGGGTGAATCAGTGACATATTATGAGGAAACATTCAAAAGAATTATAATATATACAATAGAAATTTTTATCAATAAAGATAGAATAATAAATACATTGTTTAGTGGTTTAAAACCACACCATTGAAAGGCTTTAGCTATCTAAGACCTTAGGAGTTACAAAGTAGTAGTTTGATTTTATCTCAAAATAAAGATATTGTTTTCTAAATGGTCCCATGTTTATAGAGGTAATATGAGAAAAATAGATTTTCAAGATGGTTGGTGAAATGAAAAAGTAGAAAAGAGGATCCAACCTCCCATATGTCAAAAAATTTGGAAGAAGAATCATGGGAAACTTTTAAAAGGGATGGAGAAATTATTAAAATGTGGGAGAGAGTGATACCAATTACATGAACATAGAAGAGAAAATATGGAGGTATAAAACATGATCAAGGAAACTAAGGAACCTCCTAATTTACCACTAGTGGTTCAATTCTTCAACATAGGTAGAAATGGATATATGAAAACCTTATCTCTAAACCATAGGTTGTTGAGGGTAATATTTGTCAACAATCACCAAACCAAAGGAGAAAGGGAAATCTTTTTTCATCTCTACTGATGATTTTGGGCATAAAAAATAAGTAATACAAGTTATAGTTACTTTTCAATAAATAATAGAAATAATATTATTAGATTCTAGTTCCATGAATTACATTTTATCCTACAAGTTTTCTAGAACTGTTGAATCGATGTCTTGATAGATTGATATAGAAATATCTATAGAAACACCTAGGGGTGTGACCATTATATCCAATATATTGGTATATTATCTTATTAGAATATATGGGAATATTCTACTAGTGATTCTCATAATCATCCCCTAGGGTAATATTACTCTATACTAGTATTATAATATCTTTTGTCATATTGAGAACACATTAACTACTGAAAAAAAGTAATTCCATTCTACATTTTGATCCATCCTACGATCTAATAAAAATTCTAGTGAGATCATGAATATCCATTAGAAAATCCCATAATTGTGTGGGTGTTTGTACCTTGTGATGATCCATACCTTGACCAAATGTTTTAGTAAAAGGAAATTATAAACCTTGGTAGAATGACCATTCTATGGGAATATAGTAATTTATTTCATGAAGAGTTGTTCAAACATCCACCAGATGATGGGATAGTGTTCTCAATAGATCTTATACCCTGATCCAATCATATCTTGAAATTACCCAATATGATGGCCCTTATGAAACTATAGGAGTAAAATAAGTAGTAACAAGATAATTCATATAAAGTATTCATACAACCAAGTGAATCACCTTGGGTTATGTGAGTTATCTTTTTAAATAAAAAAGATAGATTAGTTTATTTGTTTATATATTATCGAGCTCTCAACAAGATCACCATAAATAACAAGTATCCCCTTCCAAGGATTGATGAATTTATTAAACAACTACATAGAGATCAGTATATCTTAAATGTGGATATATATTTTGGATATCACCAATTGAAGGTAGTGAAGGAAGATATTAATAAGATAGCCTTCCATATAGGATAATGAAACTATGATTTCATAGTGGTTTACTTCAAACTTAAAAATTATAATTAAAACATTATAGATTTGATGAATAAATTATTTATAGGCTTACTTGAAAAATTTATGGTAGTCTTTATGAATGATATTATCTTTTTATACAAGAGGATAGAAGAACATGAAGAGAATCTATGAATTATTATGGAAATAATAAGAAAGTAAAAAATGTAAGCAACATTTAGTAAGTGTGACATTGGATACTACATGTCACATTCTTAGGGAACATGATCACAAGTGAGTGAATTTCATTGGACCCTTAAAAGATAATGAAAATTTAAGAATGGTTAGTGTCTATTAGATTCCTATAGAACTATATTTTTTTATCTTAGTAGGGTACTACTAATGTTTTTTGATATATTTTTAATTATTTTATAGGTTTTTAGTAAGGTAACTTAGAAAGGGGAGAAGTATTCTAGAAATGATGATGTGAAGAAATATTTAAGGATTCCTAAAATAGGATAATCACTTTTCATTTACTCAATATACCATCATGTGGAGAGGTTTTGGTGATATAATCAGTCCTTTGAAGAAAGTATTTGGGTGTGAACTCATAAATATTGATAATGTGATAGAATATACTTCATTATTATTGAATAGCCTTGGGAACAACTACCCAACACATGATTTAGAGTTAGAAACTATGATCTTATCCTTAATGATTTGGCAGTACTACCTCTATGGTGAGAAGTGAGACATATATATAGATCAGAAGCACCTAGTATATATTAATGCAGAATGAGCTCAACATACACCAAATAATATGTTTTGTGATAATCATTAAATAAAATATATATAATCTTTATAATCTGGGAAATTCAAAATAGATATCTAATTCTCATATAATAAATGAAATAATTACTATATACAAAATTTAGATTGAGAAATACCATATCTTCCTGGTTATGCAAAGGTTGAATCTATAAATAATAATGTTAAGGAATAAATTCTACAATGCCCAAATTATTTCCCTGTCTTATTTGTAATATAATATAAATAATGCAGGAAGAGATGAGATGGAGGTTCAAAAAAAGGTGAAGGTAGTAAAGAAAGGGAAGTTTCATGAGATCCATATCGATGATGATGGTGTGATTATTTTTGGAATAAGACTTATTGTGCATTAATCAAATATGATAAAGAAGAAGCTATAGGATAATGTGAATATATCATCATTCTCTATCCATATTATAACCACCAAGTTGTAACAGGATCTCCGATAACACTTTTGGTGGGAAAACATGAAGAAAGAGATCAATGAGTACACATCAAACATCTTGGTTTTTCAACAAGTTAAAGTAGATCGACAGAAGTCCCAGGGGATGATGAAACCATTTACCATTTCCACAAACACACACACATATATATAAATATATACATATATATTATAGAACATCACCATGGTCTTGGTCATTGGTCTCCTAAATAAAATATAAAAGAAAATTTTCAACCTGGGTTGTGGTGGATCAACTCACCATGAATACCCACATCATATCTATTTGGGAACTTTTATTTCTAGAAAAACATACCCTGATATACATGAAGGATTTAGTGAGGGTACCTGGGTAATCACATTCAATCATCTCTGATCATGTCAAATGTTGAATTATAAATTATGGAGAAGTCTTACACATGCTCTAAATAGTGGATTAAATTTTAGCATGACCTTTCATCCCTATAATTATAGACATTTTGAAAGGACTATTAAGACACTCAAGGATATTATTAGATCCTTATAAATTGAATTTAAAGTATTATGGGATCAACACCTCCCATTAGATGATTTCTCATACAAAAATATCTTCCAATAATGTATTCAGATGGGTCTATATGATGCATTATATGGAATGTTATATAGAAATCTTACTTTTTGGGATGATATTAGGCAATAAAAGATAGTTGGACCTGATCATTGGCATGAGAATACATAGAGGGTTCATGCTATCCAAAATCATGTAAAATCATCTCAAGTTTGGTAGAATTTCTATTCTAATATCCATAGAATGGATTTGGATTTTGAAGTTAGAGAAAAAAAATTTCTTCGGCTATCACCATCAAAGGGTGTCATGATGTTTATAAATAAATGGATACTTATCCATAGGAACATTGTCCCCTTTGAGATCCTTTATTGCAAAGGATAAATAGAATATCTGGTATCACTTCTAATAAATATGATGCATGTCCATGATGTGTTCCATGTATCTCTCTAGAGGAAGAACATACTTGACCCCTCTCATTTAAATAAAAAATAGGTGGTACACAAGGAGAATTACCACACATATGAAGGGAATTTGGTGATTATCTTGGAACATAGTCACAAATTACTATGAAAAAAGACAACTCACTTTGTCAATGTTTTGTGGTGGGAATATAAATATGAAGATTTTGTATGGGAACCAAATGAAACAATGAAACAAAAGTAAATGAACCTATTCTCTTATGAGAATAAGGGTTGAAATTTCAGTGATGAAATTTTAAAAGGGGAAAGAATATTAAAATCCATATTTTATAAATGATATTTGTTTCCTAAAATAAATGAGGTTTATATTATTATTTTTTATACACATACAACACACAATGAAACAAAAAATAATTTATTTAGTTAACAATGATTGTTTCACTAATCAACAATTAAACCAAAGAAAATTACAAACATTACAATGGAAAAAATATAAATTATGAATGTAGAATAGGAAAATTCAGATTCTACCATTCTTTAAGAATCATCTCCCCCGCAAAAAATACTATATAAATGAAAACAATATTACAAAACTAATAGAATATTTAACAATTATAAATTTAGAACCCTAAGAAGAATTTTTTTTAATAATGAATGAATGAAGTAACATTTATAATAGCTAATGTGACCATTTAAATAGTTACCTGATTGTTGGGAATACTAACATTATCATTGTTAATAGTAATCTAACCATTGTTAAAAGTAACCTAACCATTGGGAATATTAACCAGACCATTTAAATAGTAATATTACCTATAAATAATAAAATTTAATGTTAAAAAAATTATCATTGGTAATTAAATTAAATATAAATATTATAATTTCACAAAATAAATATCATGATTGAAAACTCAAATAATATATAAGAATTTTTTTAATAAGTTGTATTTTAATGTATTTTAGAAACATGGTATTTTTTATATTAAAAAGTAAAATATCCTATGATAGAAAATTATTTTTTAAAAATGAATTTAATTTTTGAAATAATTATGTCAAAAAAATTATTTGGTTATTTTTTTGAATTTTTTTAAAATAGTTCAATTTTTTGGTGAATATTAAAAATATAGTATTTTCATAACCAATATATTTTAAATTACATAATTAATAATTTAATAATGAAATAATCATTTATTTATAAAATTACATGACCGAGAACATATAAAATTTTATAAATGAAAAATTAAAATATAATTGAACATTTTTTAAAAACATAATAAGTATTTTACAAAGTCTAAAGAAAAAACATTCTCTTACAGAAACATTTTTTTCATTTTTTCCACATTCCTTTTTAATAAACTATTGAATTCGAATTTAAAGGGTTGTAAAGTCCTAAACCCATAATTATATATATATATATATGATTCATTATGTAAAAAATATCACTATTATAGGGTTTACCTTGAATATAGTATTTTATTCAATATTTTATTCAGAAAATACCCCTCTCCTCAAGAATAAAAAACCCATTTTCTCCATTTGGTAAACCACTTAAATTAAACATTAAAAATCCAAATATATACCCAAATACCCTATATTAATCCCTTTACCATATTTATGGAATTCTTTGAGTAATAAAACTCCAATATTTTAACAATTTAAGTGTTGTAGAAAAGGAACCACTTCACGAAAGTGGTAATGACTTTTCCTCATTTTAGTAAATTTTACATTTATAATTTCATATTCTACTTATCTTTTTAAAATAAAATATTTTAAAACAAAATATAATGTATTTTAACATGATCTTGATTATTTTAATATAATATAAAAATATTATTATTCTATATAATTATATATTATACATCTCATGCCTTCCATTTTGAAAATGTATTATTAACATTCGGTTAACTTCCAACGATGATGTTTCCAATTATTTTCTTATCAAAAAACTTATTTATAGATATAATAAAAAGTTGTCAATATATAAATGTATAAATATATGTATTTTATGATTCTATAATTAATTCTACTAATTTATAAATGACCTTGAACAAAAATAGTGATATCGAAGAAAAAATAGAAATTTTAAAGGTAAACATGATATTGAAATGAATTCCAATTAATAAAAATAATTATAAAATATAATACAATGAACGTAATTTCTAAATATTAAAAAAAATGACAACAATTCATGTCACGAACTAGCTTGGGTACCCTGGTAACCCGATAACCGAGCTGGCCCTGACATAGCCCAAAGGGCGTTCCTGATCCCCATGGGTCGACAACTAGCACCTGGCATCGTACAACATACAAGTGGGAATGATTTTTCCACAAGAATGCAGAATTAAAATAAAACAAACCATTATTCATAAAAAAAGATACTCCACTGGGAGTGATGTACTAGAATAAAACATGGCATTAAAATCCCAAAGCACTACAACCCAAGTACTAAAAAAGGGAAAAACAACTCCAAGGTCTCTAAGGATACAACTCACCAAGACCAAATCTCAACATCTAGATCCTCCTATAAGAGATATCTTCCCTTTGATCGAACATAGAAGAATAAAGTATACAAACACCTGAAGGAAAAAGTAGGGTGTGAGCCAAAAGGCCCAGTAGGGCTCACCACAGATTCCATAATAGTTTCCAACAATTGATTAACTAAAGGAATGCTTTCAACAATAAATATAAATAGGTTTGACATTTTAAAGCATAATTAAACAAATCATGTTATACAGTTCAAATTATGGAAAAAATACTTTAAGAAAATAATTTACAAAATGATGGAATATTTCTAAAATAATGGCTTAAATAAAACATATATATAATAGTTTATATAAATTCAGGAAGCATGTAAAGTAGTTCAAAAGAATTGGAATACATTTATATATAAAATATAAATAAAAAAGTGAGCAACAAGTTCATCTGCCAAAAGGTATGATAGTATTAACCAGCTATAGGATTCCGCACTCTCTCTGTGAACTCAGCAAAATGTGCATACACACATCCCTATGACATTGGCCAAAGGATACTATTCACCAACCCATCGGAGATGTGACCCACCACAAGTATGTTTTCAAACGTTTTCGTAGCATAGACTATATCCAAATAACCCACTAACTACCTAAGGATTTCATTCACTCTTACATAATGGGTGAACTATTTTAAGACTACTTAAAAATAAGATCAATACCATTCTTTCATTTCAAAAGTGCCAATTTCTTTCCATTTGAAACTAAAATATGTTTTATTCAAAAACATGCCTTTTTTAAAATATAAAACCAATGGGTTTATATCAAATAATTTTAATCTATTTTCCATAGTTTTAATTCCATTAAAAACCAATTCCATCATTACACAATTTATTTCCACAAATAAATTCAAAATTTTAATTGAAATCATTTCCATCAAATCCATAATTTAAATTAAACAATTTAAATCAGCCAATTTCCATAAACACACCCAATTTAATGGAATCGGGGGTTTTCCAAATCTCCATGACAAAACCATTTCAATTATCTCGATTCACTGGAATCAAGTTTTTATCAATTTAATCGAAATCAAATTTGAGCAATTGAATTTAAATAAACAATTAAAATAAGTCAATCAATACAAGGATAATCAATTTGGCTAATTAGAATGGAACCACCTACCTCAAGGTCATTGATGTTAGGGGTAATGATAAACCACCCCATGTGGTTTAATACACCTCTGCACAACCCTATCATCATAAGCGTCTACACACCAATGGTTGATGTTTTTCATGAACTCCTAGAACCAAACCATATATTTTATTTCAAAATGAAATAAAATATCAGATGTGATGATAGTTTCTCTCTCCTGAATAATTTTCAAAGTATTGATTAAAAATATTACATGCAGTAATATATTATTGTTCTTAGATAATTTTCAAATTATTTATTAAAAACATTACATGTGATAACATTTTCTCTCTCCTGGATAATTTTTGAGATTATCTTTTAAATTATACCTTGTGATGATATTTTATCTCACGAGGATATATTTCAAATTAAATATATATTAACACATGAAATTATAATTATCACATGTGATAATATTTATCTTTCATGTAAAATTTTCAGTTTATGGTTAGGTCAACGCATGCGCTCGCGATTAACCACCAATAACTTATTATGAATCATCCTTTAAAAATTATCTCTTGATAATTTATTGGAATTATCATTTAGAAGTACTATTAAAATATCCCTTGATAATTCCATAAACTATATTTTACAATTATTATATAATAATCTCTTATAAATTATCCTATGATGATTTTTATTCTATAAAATATCCTCATGAATAATTATAAACCTCATTCAATAATTATATCCTTTAAATAATTGTGAGCAAAGGTGGTATTCCACATAGTTATATTTTTTTAATATATATGTTTATTCAATTACACGATGATAATTTTATATTTAATAAAATTATCATTAACTTGTAAATTAATTATCAAAAATATATATCTAACTATATATTTATATATATACATAGATATATATCTCTTTTTATAATCAAAATAAATAACATTAGATAATTTTAATAAAATATCCCAATTTCTTTATCGATATATATACATATATATTGATAATTTGTTATCTTTTGATAATCCAAATAATTTTTGTGTGCTAATTTTATAAATTAACTTTTAATAATTTTCCACAACTATAAAAAATGATAATTTGAAGTGATTAAAAAAAATTGCATAACCCGATGAAATTATCTTTTTTTTAACTAATAACTATTACATTTGTTAATTGTGAACAAAAGTCTAAAGATGGTTATATTTTAATAATTTATAAATTATTATTTGATAATTATATGAAATTTTATTCTGATAATATCACCCAATATTTATCTGCTAATAATTCTTTATAAATATCACCAGAGAATTTCTAATATAATGTCAACCACATATTGTGGAATCATCCCTTGAAGGAGAAGAAAAAAAATAATTAATAGAATTATCCTTTGACAATTATGAGTTTTTATTATTATATATTAAAACCAATTTCATTTTTTTTAGAAATTGAGAATAATAAAATAAAAACCAAACTACCTAGGATAACCACCACGCAGAGGAGAGGAAAGTGATAGATGGGTAGATCGGGTGGTGGCAGGAATGAAAACACCAAATCGCACCTTAGGAGGTCCTCCAACCATACACACAAAGTCTCAAGATCACTTAACATCAACAAAAAACATCATCCACAAAATGTGACTGAGTTTGGGTATTTCAAATATCCACATCACATTAGATTTGTGTTGAATTTAAGATCACTGGTTTCAAATGTGATTAATTTCCAACTGAGTGTTTTAAATCATCCCATTAATTATTTAGGAGTTTAATCAAGTCAAAAACGGATGAAAATGAAAGGTTTTAAAACTTATGTGCGTTATCAATTGAGGTGTGACGTGGAGAAGATGAAGGGAGGAGAAAGGGAAATAAAATGTTTTTTTAATTAATTAAAATTAATTATTTAGCATAAAAATTAAATAACACCAAACATCTTCTGAGTGCGAATGTTATGACCATTCTAGGAAAAACACCCAATTCTGGACACAACTGTGGTCTTAGATTTTTCAAAAAATAAATGATTTGAGAGATATTAATGATTCATTAATGAAAAATTGGAATAATTAATTAATTAAAATAAAACTTGTTATTATTACAAGTGAGGAATCCAAACACCCGATGCGAAAAAAAAATTTATACATTATCTGGGGTAAAACCACGTTCTGGACCCATTGGTGGTCTCAGATTTCTCCTAAGATGCACCGTTTGGGAGATATTTAATCATTTTTAATAAATAATATATTAAATATTATTTAATAACTTTATCTCATGAGATAGACATCCAAATGTCCAGCTCCTTCGAATGTTATACCCCTCCTAGGGTAAACACCATATTTAGGACATCACAGTGGTCTCAGATTTCTCAAACGAAGCATCATTTTGGAATTATTCAAATATTTTTAATAAAAAGTGCACACTTAATATATTATGTTTGATAATTTTATTCTATCTTCACCATGATTTTTCAGGCCTCAGAAACTCATACTTACTCGGTTTTTAACTCAAAAAATATTTAATTGAATATTATGGAGTGTTAATTAGGTGTTTTAACAATCCACGGTGTGTTTAACAAAAATGAAACTTTTCACTGATAAACCATTTTTTCCCATTTAATGTAAGATATTAATAAATTTAATATAAGAGGCTTTATCAATACCTGAAACAGTAATGGTATGTTAAAACCTCCCCACCATAGGAAATTTTTATCCCTAGAAATCCTACAATGAAACCTTCACCTCAAAAAGTCAAGGCCATTGTTCTCTTATCAGTGCCTCCCTCTCTCACATCTTATGAGAATTATAACCGTGATTCCATATCACACGAACCAGAGGTATCGTCCTCCCATGAATTACCTTAGTCTTAGAATCAACAACCATGATTGGTCATTCAGTCACAGATAAAACAGGTTCCACTACAAGATCGCACCAACTCAGAACATAAGATAGGTCAAGAAAATATTTTTGAAGATGAGATACATGAAACATATTATGTATCGACATCAGTTGTGGTGGTGGTGTTAAATAGTAAACAACTTTCCCCACCTAATCAATAACCTCCAAAGATCCCACAAAACAAGTAGCAAGCTTCCCTTGCCTCCCAAGCCGTTGATTACCCAACTGGGGTGAAACCTTCATGAATACATGGTCACCAAAACTACTGCTTCAAGTTATAGAAAGTCTTAGTGATTCATGGGTGCACAACCCATTAGAAAAATATGAAAATCCCCCATTATAACCTTCCTTTTCACTAATGGTGAAACATAAAAATTCTGATAATACATAACACCCTCTTTGGAGAACAACCATTGGGCATCATTCTCCCCACCATAAAGAGAGTCTCTAATGCTTACAGAATTCATCAAAAACCTTCTGTTCTTGAAGAATCATCTTAAGAAGAGAATATGTTAGAGAACCATCATCTTTTATGGCGGAGAGAATTGGAACCACCCAAGGTGGCACACTATGGTGAATAAAGGCATTCTTAAGAAGATAGTCTATCTGGGACATTAGTTCTTTCAGTTCAGTTGGAGCCATTTTTTAAGAGGGAAAATAAACTAGTTGAGTACTAGAATCAAGTAAATGGAAAACTCAACCTCTCTTACTAGTGGTAAACCAAAAAAATAAGAAGGAAAAAACAGAGGGAAACTCTAACACAACGGGACAGAGATCACCGCCCAAAGAATCTCGCTCGAGATCAAAAGTAAACACTAATATCACTTTCCCCAACTCTGGATAAGAAGGTCCAACTCTACTCGACGTTAGGTCTCATTCTCCTTAAAAGAAAAGAGGCACACCACTGGGTGTAGTAAGGTAAACCCATAATAGATAACAATAAATTCGGGCTTTATTGGAAATAATCCAATCTATACTGAATGTTACGTCATGAGGTTCCATGTTGAGTATGAAAAAAACTCCAAGAAAACTTGACATCTAATAGAGAGAAGATACATGCAAGACTATAGAGACCATGCTCACTCTTCTCACCAATGGGTGTATTAATATCCATTGCACAAGATAAAATCTCTATAGGAATATTAAGAATATTAAGCATATGGGTTGAAATAGACAAGTAAGATGAAATGGTATCAAAAAGTGCAGTCACTAAAGACGAATCTATAGTAATGATACCTATTATGGTCATTAGACATGTATTAGCTTCTTCTGGAGACTCTTTCACTGCGTGAAGAAGCTTCATTCCGGATGCCTATGGCTGGAACTCTTTTTCATGTGAAGAATTTTATTTCCCCATAGTTTTTGAAGATTTTGATGATCTCGTTCTATTGTGTGGAGTGGAAAAGTTGTGGCAGAACTTCTTCAAGTTCCCTAAACATCTGTAGGATCCATAGTTCTGTCAGCCTTCTCAAGATTGAAAAACTCCACAACCTTGGCCAACACCATTGACTCTAGGTAGAAGTGTCCAGGGAAAATAACCTTGAAGTCCTTCCACTCTAATCCCCCATGTTTCTCTTCCATCACTGTCATATCCCACCATCTCCTACTTGGTCCCTCCAACACGAAGGTGGCATGCTTCACCATGATCACGTCTGGTGTCTCCAAGAACATAAACAGACATTCAGTCCTACCCAACCATTCCTCAGCATATTGATGATCAATAGATCCTTTGAAAACTTGTGGTTTCTGATGAAAGAACTCTTGAGAAATTTTTTGAAGAGAATTCCCCCCCAAGTTCCACAACTAGAACTTGAACGAAGATTGGTGGTGGTGCCTGCCCCAATAAATGGATAGTACGCATGATCTACTCAATTAGGATCGGGTCCATAAGAGTATTCGCTCACTGAGGTTCAGCAGTATCCCCTTCCTAGATCTAATTCACACATCTTCTTAGAGGCATGATGTTACAAAACATCAGCAGACAATAAGGAAGGAATTAGATAATGCTTGTATATTGCAACGAGGGAAACATGATCCCAAATGGTAGAACATACATGATATGGATTTCACTCTATCAAAATAAAAATAGGGAAAATACTAGATCTAATCCACAAGACATCTTTCCCTAACCACACCTGGTGACTTAAGGTTCATTGCGGTGAGAGCTATCCAGGAACTCATTCACAAATACCTTCTACGTCCTGACAAGAATACTCAAATGCATATTGTCATCAAGAAAATATGTTTAACTTCCCTCTGATACCATTTTGTTATGAACTAGCATGGGTACCCTGGTAACCTGATAACCGATCCAGCCCTAACATAGCTCAAAGGGTATTCCTGATCCCTATAGGTCGGTGACTAGTACCTAGAATCGTACAACATACAAGTGGGAACGATTTTTCCACAAGAATTTGTAAGTAAAAGAAAACAAAGCAGTATTCATAACAAAAGAAACACCGGGCTGGTTCGTGAAAAAATGGTATCAGAGGAAGGTTTCGATCCTCCGACCCCAGTGAATGCATATACACCCTGCCTTAACATGGTCATCAGGTCCTGGCCTACCAGGTACCACCAGTTGCATCACAGACATATGGTCCCCACCCAAGGGCCCACCCATGTGCCTGAATGGGCCATCTGACTAATGAATTTCCCCACAGGCCAACACATGTCATTTCCAATGTAATTTTTCCTCACTCACACACACCCTGGAAAACTTACTAAAAGGTCACCCATCCTGATCACTACTCGAGGTCAAGCATGTTTAACTGTGGAGTTCTAATTAGGTAGGCTCCCAAAAAGAAAGTTTCACCTTGTTTACATTAGTCATATCATTTATTCATTTAACCCTTTATCATCCAGGGGTGTTTCAATCACCCCCCCCCCCCCTTAGAGCACAACATCCTCATTGTGGGCCCTATATCTCAACTCAGGCAGTGCACCGCACTTAAGTTTGGGTACTACCTATGATACCAAATGTGAAAATTGCGCCCTGGTAAGAGCACATACACCCCGCCTTAACATGGTCGTTGGGTCCTGGCCCTCCAGGTACCACAAGTTTCCCCACATACACGCGGTCCCCACCCAGGGTCCCACCCACGTGCCCAAATGGGTCATCTGACTAATGATTGTCCCCACAGGCCAACACATTTCCTTTCCAGTGTGTTTTTTCCTCACTCATACACACCCTAGGAAACTTCCCAGAAGGTCACCCATCCTGATAACAACTCTAGGCCAAGCATGCTTAACTTTGGAGTTCTAATCATGTAGGCTTCTAATGAGGAAGGTTCACCTTGTTGACATGAGTCATATAATTTAGTCATTTAATCCTTTATCATTCAGGGTTGTTAAAATTCACCTATGTTTCAATGTTTTTCTTAGCCTATTATTATTATTTAGAAGATAGAAAAGAGGTGAAATAATACAGGATTTAGGGTAACGAGATTCTCAATCCCAAACCATATCATTTGGATTATTTCTTAGTTCACATTGATTTCAGTATGAATGTGCCTCTAATATCAAAAAATAAACATTTCAATATTTATCCTCTTTTATTTCTATGATGTACATGTTTATAACCTTCCAAAAAGTTTTCTAAGACACTGACAATTCTTCTTCTAAAAGACTTATATTTCCAAAACTGATCACGAATCCTCTTGTGTTTCTTATCCATTAAATGATGAAAATGTCCATTTAATCCAATGTAAGATAACCCTTATTAATTTTGGATTCCTAATGTTCATTTCATGGTGTATGATATGTGGAATATTTAAAAAAAACCCATTCCTTAATGTGGGTTATTTCATTACAAATATTGATATCCTTCCATGTTCTTTGCAAGATTATGAGAATTTTGTGATGTGACTAGTGGGATTGAAATTATCTATCCCTCCAAATCATTTTTTAATATGATATATATTAATATAAAATGTGTATTATATGTTAAATTGATTCTATATTTGTTCAAAATAATGATTTTATTATTTATGGACATATGTTATGCATGTATATGAAGTTATCTTTGTTCACAACTATGTTTTGTATTTGACCACTATGTTTTGATGTTTCATTATTATGCATATCCCACATTTGATAAAATTATCAAACATTTCCCTCATGATTAGGATGATGATTATATTCTTATGATATGATGATGTCGATTATGCTCACCCATGCACTATTGATTCATGTCACTTATTCCTCATATTACATGGATTTGGCTCACTCGTTTCATTGATGTATATCATTTAGTGACTACATGTACTAAGGTTATTATGAAAACTTTAGATGTATAAATAAGTATAAATTATATAATTTTTACATTTTATTGTGTATAATTCCTAATTTTCTCAAGAAACTAAACCTTTGGATCCTAGTTGTTATTACTATTATTATGTTCATCTTAAGAAAGATGTAATAGTTATGTAAGGAAATGTTTGGT
Organism: Viscum album; assembly: GCA_963277665.1. NCBI lineage: Eukaryota > Viridiplantae > Streptophyta > Magnoliopsida > Santalales > Viscaceae > Viscum > Viscum album. The sequence continues at coordinate 1,888,211,008 of OY728160.1, read as the reverse complement.
CTCAATAATATAAATCTTCCATGATCCAGTAGGTATAGTACATAGTTATAGTCCTTCTGTATCACTTTACTAGATACATTGTGATCCACATGGCTAGGTATCCCATGTGGGTTACATATAATGTAGGGATGAGAAATATTTTGTACTTTGTTTTTAAACACTATGTTTGAATGAGGTATATTTAATGGTTTTTATTTGTGAGTACACACCATATAAATTCATTTACACATCATGTACTCTTACATTTGAGGAATTTTGGATGATTTCTCACCCTGAAGATAGATGTGGGCAAAATAGGGGTCCATATTGAGTGTTTTTCAGAAGAAAAATACACAATGTTGAAAAATTTGGTGTGGTTTGCGGACTTTTAAGTGGTGGTTCCAAGAGAGTTAGTTTGGATGAATTTGTTTTTCATTCATTGTTTGGACCTAGAAGCCTCTTATTGTAGATGTGATGTGAGAACCAAGTTTTGTTTGAGAGAACGATGGGAGGACATGAAATAGAAATTCCAAGGCCCTTGGGAAATGAAAACTTGAGACTATCCCTGGTTTATAGAACCTAATAATGATTCTAAAAGGTATATATGTTGGGTGTTAAGTCCAAATTTTAGTAACATTGAAAGGTAATGATCCTGGGGTGATCTCCCTTATATTATGTGTCTATATGGGTAGTTATATCATAGGTTGGACTTGGCCGTTTGAGTGAACAAACAAATTGGAATCTTTATATGAAGGTGGGACATGAGAAATCTCTGTAGAAAATTTTTTATTTAGATTAACCCTTGAGGGAATGATTCCATTTTATGTGCTAACATGGTTAGAATATATGTCTTCCCAAACTGTATGGTTTAGGCCAATGTGACTAGTTTGTGACAGAGGATCCCATGAGGTGTGACTCTATTTATGAACTAACCTCAAGTACCCAAAGAGAGATACCTCCATTTACATACTCACCTAGATTATCTAATGAGGGATTAATATACCTATGTTTTTAAAATGAGGATACTAATTAGGATTCCTCTATATATTATCTTACCTAGAGGATTCATTTTGGGATGCCTTTGTTTATATTTTTACCCATAGAATAATAAGAGGAATGTGTCTACTTGTATAATGATTCCAATGATACCAAGATGGGTTTATTTGATTATGTAATATCCTAGAGATACTATATCAGTGAACATAATTGACCATGCCTGAGTGGGTGTGTATAGATATTATTAGAGTTGGTTGGTAGTGTAATTCTTGAATCTAAACATATGAGTAAGGATAATCGGACTACAATGAAGGTGATGAGGGATGGAATTATTCCACATGTTTTTGAATTTTAATTTATGTTTATTAATTAATATTGAGTTTTCTTATGATTACTAGTAATTTCTTGTTAGTCTTGATACAATTATTATTGCTCATGATGTTTGGGAATGACCAAGTTCGATTGATGAGATCCTAAGATTCTAGGAATGTTTATGATCTAATTTCATAGAATATTGGGTGTTAATTTTTAGTACGACTGTCATTTGGTGATTTAATTAATTCTAGAGTGTATTCATATATTTTTACCTAGTATATAGTAATAGATCAATGTGATTATGTGTATATAAGAATTCGTGACATATAATGGATTTTCTTAATAGAGTTTGACTATTGCCAATTCCAAGGGAGACATGGATTTGCATAATGATACTAGTAAACCATTATAGATTCCCCTAATACCAAAGATCTAAATATAGTTTTGTGGTGGTGGGTGGGGATATATCCCTAGGAACCAATGTTGGGAATCCTGAGGTAGACTATTTTATCTCCTTGATTAATTCTTAGAGTTAGGTCCAAAAGGGGCCTAGATACCCTTAGGGGGGTGAATCATGGTATGGATATTCATTTATAAATTCTTCCTGCTTCACTAGATCTTGACCTATTTATTATAAGGGTCAATTTTTGTCTCTTTATTGTTTATATTTATCTTATACTTTACAACATTATCTGATGATCATGTATAGAAAGTGAAGAAGGAAAGAAAACATAATGGCACGCAGAATTTTACTTGGTTCACCCTCACAAGGATTTATCCAAGGAGCATACAATCGGGATGTACCGATGTACCAAATATAGTAAGGTTAATTACCAATACATGGTTCAAGATAGATCACCTATATTCCCATGATCACTTCCTTTACAAATTTTAGGGTCATCTCACTACTTTCCCAAGGGTCACTCCCTATGTCTCCCTTTGGCTCATTGTTAGTGGAATGGATCACTGCCTTTCTCTTCCTTTTCTCACTGCTCTGAAAAGGATCCACTCATAGTTTATGGACTTGTAGGTCCCTTCATTTTCATGAATGCATGAATCCTAAACAATAGTGATATTCTCGGTTGAATTCTAATTTACACCTATAGATGAAATCCAATTTTTCTCATAATGTTAGTTATCAGAAATTACTTTCGTAAACTATTCTAGTCTTTTCAAGATCTTCCTAGAGTCCTCCTTGAACTACCTTACACCGTGTGGTGCAAGTTTTTCATGCACCATATCCTCTTCCATGGACCAAATCTTATTTTGTGTATCTCCACTACTTCCATAGACATCATATGCTTCCATGAACATCCTCTACTTCCACGGATAGCCTCTCCTTCAGTGGACTGCTTCCACTTTCATGAACCACCTATGCTTCTATGGACAGATGATGCTTTGTGGAATGCCTCTACTATGTGGTCTCTCTTCCTTTTTGGGCAATAGTTCCCCACCAAAACCCATTTGCAGAACTGTTCCCACAAACTCCTGCACATTTCACAAAATCATCCCTCACGAAATCTTCTCCTTCATGGAATTCTCCCTCCCAAACTACTTTTTTATGTCACAAAATTTTTCTTGGAGTGATGATGTTTTCTAATGAAAGTAACTCTCAAAAATTATCTGATTAGCAATTATTATATAGAAAAATAGATATGAAAAAATCCGTTAATCTGAATTACCTAAATATTTGATGTTATACAGCCTTCACCACAAACTACTATGAGGTCCACATATCACTTTGATCCTCTGTGACATATGAAAACTTCCGCAAATGATCACCTTTTGTGGTGGCCATATTCACCCCCAAATTCTGTAAATGACATGCCTCCCACAAACTTCACACCTCCCACAAAATGAATGCCTTATCACGATATGATTTTTCTACATGGTCTGTGTATCATACTTCACGGCCATCTAACTTTTCCAACAAAAAAAATCCCACCCAAAAGCACTGAGAGGATTCCTGGACGGATTTTTTCCCAAAAATCTCCCCCATTGGGTTTGTTGAAAATTCTAGTCAATTTGATACATCGTTAAAGATTATTCCTTCTTCTATCAACATTCTCTTATTAAAATTAAGATATCAATAAAGGATTTACTCAACACATAATCTAAGGCCACATGATCCATTCTCAACATGAGAAATAAGAGTAATATGAAATGTTCATCAATGAACCACTTAATTCCAAAAACCACTCATCTTCTTTCATCACAAACCTAATTTTTTGTGATATATAATAATTGATTGACCACCTTTATCATTGTTAAATTTAATACTCCCTCAATCTCACTTCTCATCCTATTAGATTCTCCCCCTATCTTGATTAAGACACTTTCTACCTTTTTATAGACACAATTTATCCCCCTTGTTCAATAAACCTGAATGTCACATCATTGTTTTCTAAAACATGTTAAATAACAAAGATTATCACAATAGGAAAAAACACACCATACCTCAGAGAGAGAGGGTACCACATCCACACTTTTTCAAGTGTATGGAATCGAATGAACTCCCGCAGCTAGTCGATGCCTCTCAAACGCTTATTTGGGTAAGGCATTTGTTAGAATGTCCACAACCTATATTTCTATATGGACATAATCCAATGTCACATTCCCTTACTCCACCTTCTCATCGATAAAGTGATACTTGATTTCAATCTGTATTTTCCTAGAGTGATGGACTGGATTTTTGCTAAGACTTATAGAACTTGAATTATTACAATGGATTCCAATTGGAGAATTCACTTCAACCCCCATATCCTAAAGTTGTTGCTTCATCCACAATAATTGTGTGTACACTTGAGTAGCCACAATATATTAAACTTAATTGGTTCAAAATGAAATGAAATATTGTTTCTTGCATATCTAAGAAATACATAAACCGCTAAGATAGAATGCACCACCTGGTGTCGATTTTCTATCATCTTCTGAACTTGCCCAATCTGTATCTGTATAACCCAATAACTCTTGCTAATATTTGAAATTGTACATCAAACCAAAATTCATCATGACATTGATATAAAAAAAGTATTATTTTTACTTGAATCAAGTGGATTTCATTGTGATTTCTTGGATACCATGATGCTTGGCATGTAGAAAAAAATAATATCAGGTCTTTTCGATGTAATGTAAAAAATACTGCCAATGATTTGCCTATATTATATGAAATTAACTGCATTTCCTTCATCATCCCATGATAGATTCATCTAGGTAGACACTGGTGTCTTCATCTTGTTGGAATTATCCATTACAAATATTCTCAAACCCTCCTTGGCACATTTTTATTGAGAAATGAATGTTCCATTATTTCCTTATGTCACCTGTAAACCATGGAAAAATTACAATTCATCAATCATTGACATTTTGAACTAACATTTCATGAATTTGGAAAATTGTCTGCACTACACTTCATCTGATCCACAAAATATTATGTCATTGATATAAATGAGTTCCATCATCCTTTGATTACTTTCATTTTTGAAATAGATATTTTAATTAAATCCACCACACTATAAAAAAATATTCTTTAAAAACTTATTGAACCTTGAATACCATGATCTTGGTGGTTACATCAACCCATATAGTGCTTTCTTTAGCTGAAAAAATCTGATCACATATTTATGGATGAGAAAACAATCTAGCTTCTCAATGTAAACTTCTTCTTCCAAAACCCCAATCAGGATTTCTAACTTGAGATCCATCTAGAAAACTTTGATCTTTCACTGAACTACTATGGCCATGAATAATCTGATTATATCTAGCTTTGCAATAGGTGAAAATGTTTCATCAACATTGATACTCTCTATTTTTTATTACCCTCTTCACACTAATCATGATTTGTTTTGAATCATTTTGGTATCTTCATCCATCTTATTGTGAAAGACCCATTTGGTCCCAATGACATTATTATTTTTTGGTCTCGAAAAATTCTCCTAGAAATCCTCTATTATTGATCTAATATAAATCAGTAATTCCATTTTTTATTGATTTTAGATGTTGAATTACTCTTAAAAATGGTTAAAACACTTTTTTTAAATTATTTTAATCTTCTCTTGCATCTTCTTGGTATCGTGAAAACATTTAGTTGACACCATATCATTATAGAAAAAATATATAATCATGATATACATGAATGTTGTTTCTTTTCCCAAATTAGTCTTCATGAACATAAAAATTCATCCTTTTTATACCATTTAAATATTTCATCTAATTAGGAGATAGAATGTTCCCCCCTATGATATGAAACTATTCCTACTTTTAGGCCCACATTCATTCTTCTTCTCTTGAAAAATTTCTTCACATGTGACTTTAGGTTTGAGAAACTTCTCTAACACAATAACATTTTCCAGTTGTAGACTCCTTTAATGAGATTTTCATTGCATGAATTTTCCACTTATAAATGATCGATCAACCAAACTACCATGCCTACTAAGTCCGAACTCGGTGTAGGAAATAAGAGATAAAGGTAATAACATTGTTACTATCCATTCCACTCAATTAATTATATATATCTCATGAATCCAAAACCCATTAACACCTTTCAAAGAATTATTCTAGATTTCTTCTTCAGCTCTGGTAACTTATTTGAATTAGTTGACATTCTGGAGCACATCACATCACCACATTGCATCTTTTGATTCCACATCCCCTTAGATCGTATTTCCCCTTGAACCTGGAACACTTGAACATCAGTTAATATAATTTATACATATAGGGAGAGGGTAAAATCTAGAATCATCAAGAAGATGATTGATATCGATCCTGATGGATACACCCTTCGATACTTTCTTGTAAATCATTGTACTGTTCTTGTGCTTGTTCCAACTACTCATCCAACATTAACTACTCTTCCCATATAACTATACATTATTTACCCACATGTTGAGTATTATTTGGATATATAGACTTTTTAGTCTTGTACTTTTTCATAATTTTTTGTTTAAATCCATTAGTAGAAATTTCGTTCTTTGATACTCCACCAATATTCCATTTTTCATGACCCTTTCTTTGATCATGATTATTTCCACTTGTCATATGATCACAGATCCTTCTCCATTTGAGTGATCTTTATTTTTTCTTCACTTCTCACCATATATCATTACATGTGAATTTTTCTAGGAATTCTTCATTCATTTTCCTTTTATTAGTTATCTGATTCATGTCACCCTTTCTTGTTGGAATTTAGTCTTCGAATGAATCTACATTCTTCTTAATCATAACTAGAGCATATCTATAACAACCATGTTCTTTTATTACACACTTAAACATGATTTATTACATAAACTCTTCACATGATACAACATGTAAGATCGAGAGGTATAATGTATTTGGGGCTTAGGAATATTACATAATAATTTAAAACATAAAATGCAATATCTTATTGAAAACTTCCTTTACATGACCACTACATTCCCTCATATTTAGCATTGCATGGGATAACCTGAGGACATGCATAAAAAAAGGGTGATCTATAAAGCCTAGTAAGGGAATAAACATGGAATAACATGAGGAATACAATACATGTTAGTCAATAGTAATATAAATGGATCACAAGAGAAACATGAACATAAAGTCATGATAAATCATGATAATCATAACATGGAAATGTGGCAACAACACTTAACATGGAATTTAGAATGATCCAAGGCTTATTGCACATGGATCATGAGTAAATCCTCATTGCACATGAAGAAAGAGTAAACCCTCATTTCATTTGAATTATCATGATTCGATACTAATTTCACATGACGTATCATGATACTATACTTTACCCAATGCATTGGAGTGCTATCAGGGCATACCCTTCTTAAACATTTCATTTCATGCATAAGTGTGCCACATGGATCATACAAACATGGAATAAATCATCATCATTCATTCCATGATAAAGGTATGTGGAATAAATACATGAATCTTTATAATAAATAAGTAAATGTTCGTAAAGGTGAATACCCTTGATAGAGAACTGGGCATGTTATTCACTACACAATGACATTGGCTTGGAAAATCGTAGTGCAATTTCAGCTGCATAATGGTGTGAAATAAGAACTCATAAAAAATGGTTGATAAGAGAGAAAGGGATGTCTCATAATATTTACATGAAATGGATAGTAAGTGGGTTCATATAGATACATTTCCTAACAAATGTAATGGAATTTAGATGCATAATTCAAAAGAATTACTTGGATGTAAAAGAGGAGAGAGAAATCCCTCATGGAATTTCGGCATGGTAACAGGTGTAAATGGGAGGCATTAATGAGATAAAGGGGTCTCCCATCAACCAAAAATATATAGGTAATTATAGGTTAGGTGATAAATCATACCCCAACATTTGTAATTGAAAACAAAAGGGCATAACAACTTAAATAAAATTGGACAAAAATGAGAAAGGTAGAAATCCCTTACTTGGAAGTATGATCCCAAAAGCTTGGGAGAGGCTTGAGAGAGGCTTCTTGGGAGATTGGGGCACCTTTGGAGGATTATAGAGAGAGGATTTAAGGTGTTGGTCGAACTCCAAAGTCTTTGAGTTAAGAGTAAGTGGGAGCATAGGTGGGTTTATATAGGAAAGGAGAGGGAATTCTTTATTATTTAGGTTTGGGACACCTCACATTAAACTAATCAAAACCACATTACAGCCCATGGTTTTTTCTAAAGGGGAGTGGAAAAAAATATTTAATAATTCCAATATCCTAACTTCTTAAAATAATAGGGTTTCTTAAGTGGAGGTGAGTCACACTCTCAAGGAAAACAATTTAAAAAGACAAAATGTTTTATAAGCCTTGAAGGGTCCACTAAAGCTTTGTAAAATAAATCAAACGAACCCAAAATCACATTATTTTAATGTTAAAACATATATTGGCCGAACAGAATGTTTATAGTATTTTATTACATCAATATTGGGACATTATGATGTCATAAAACATATTATATATTTAAACGGTATTTAATTTTTACCCAAAAATTCGACTGTCTCGGAAAATTATGAAAAATTCATTGCTGGATAATTTCGACATCCTGATTCCAAAAATAATATTCATTTTATCTAAATATTTTTATAAATATTTTAATTTTTACTTTTAAAATAAAAACCTACATTTATCGAAAAATCATGGGTTTTGACAAAAATTGCTTTCAAACCTTAATAAAAATTACAATTGCATTCATAAAATTATATGATCATTTATATTTAATAAAAATTAATTTAATAATAATATTAGTAAAATATTATTTAATTAAAAAATCCATTAATTCATCAAAATATATTTATTAGTTTAATATTAACTAAAAATACTATTTTTTCTTTAAAAACTATTTAAAAAGTAACAATAATAAAATGAATTCACATTATTTATACAAAAATAATGTACATAGTCATAGTGTTGGGGTCTTGTTACATAAACCCTTATAACACCCTCATAAGACTGAAGAGTAAGGTGTGTGATGGTGACAGGATCTTGGGGTGGCTCGGATAACATTGCTCGGGTGGTAATCTCTATTAACTTCCACTTCTCTCATAGTCAGTTCCGCTCAAGCTTAACGTGTTCAAGATCGTCTTGGTCTTGGTCAAGAGAGGAGCCTAATGATGCCACCTCCTTTCCAAGCTCTAACAAATGGGATTCATACATGGAAGGTCTACTGGATTAGGTCATCGCTTCCTTTTTCTAGGTAAATTGTATTTGTTAAAGACCTATATTTATACTAATCACGTGATCATTGTTCAACAACTATATTAGAAACATTCACAATTCATAACAGTATTTTAAAATCCAGAAACATAAAACCAATGAAGTTCACAATTTATATAACCATAATAAGACATTTAATTAGATCAAGAGTAATTTCCATTAATTAAAGTTTGGGTCATTACAATATACTCCCTTTTCCTTCTTTGTTTGTTGATATTTCTTCTAATATAGTTTTTGTGAGTGTAATATAGGAGGTGATTGATATGACTTTTTTAACTCCTTGTGATTCCCCTGAGGCTATTAACCTATTTTCAGCTTATCATGTTGTATTCTAGTATAGTCTTTTTTTGTTATACACTTACAGTGTTGGGGATATCCTCCCTTCATTCTTCCTAATGAAAAATATTTTCAAATTCCCATGATTAGCACAAATAAAAAATCTTCCATTAAAGGTATACCTCATGTCATCATTTCTTGGCTGATATTTCGATACATCCAGAGGTATTTTTTATGGTATTTATTCCTCGGGCTTCTTTACACATAGTCATATTTTATCCCTTTCTTCCACAATAATAACACCTTATTAATGTTTTCTTATGGGATGTGTTCATTAAATACATTACAAAAAGCTTCTAGTTATTCTTCTATTTAGCAATATTTCTTCATTCTCAATTTGAAATATAGTCCAAGGATTCTAAAAAAACATGAAGTATGACCATGCATCCCACAGAAATGTAACATGATGTCATTACTACCTATAAAATCCATTTTTGGTATATCTTTAGCACCTACAATATTTTTCCTATTTATAGAACTATTCACCACTCTCTTCCCATCATCTATGGGAGAGGGATTGTCATATACAATACCATTTTCCCCATACTGTATGTACTTTGGGATAAAAAAAAATCTTTTCATGTTTCACCTCAAAAGTAACATATTTTGTTTTCAATTCATTATCATCTTCCTTTGGTTAATCAAATAGTCACTTTAAATAATCCTTCAATTGTGGATTTCCTTTGGAATTAGATTTCTCCACTTCCTTCATGAATGATTCGAGCTCCTCTCCCAATTGATGGATCATCATATTCCTTGATTCAATTTGAGCATTAAGTTCTCTTTTGATATTCTTCCCACTATTAATATCATCATTCAATTATCATGTGATCTTATCTATCATTTTAACTTGATACTTTATTTTAAAATATTTTTGGGAAACAAAATCATTATATTATGTATTATCGTTCTATAGTCTTTGTTTCTCTTGAACTAGTTCAGATAGATATGTAGCACGATCATCATTTCTGACTTCCATATTCTGAAAATATTCTTAGTTTAGATTCTTTCACTTGTTATAAACTTTTAATTTTTCTATCTTTGAAGACATTTATTGCATTTATTTATCCGATTAATCATTATTCTTCCAAATATCAATAGACACATAAATAATCCTTTTATTTAAGCCTTTTATATTTTTGACATCAATTTGCAGTAATTGGATCCGAATATCTTGAGACTTATTTTCCTTTTTTAATTTTTGAACTAATTCCTTATTCAAGATAACAACATCTACTAGTAACCTTATTAGAATTTCTTCATCATTAGTAGTTCCAACATAACTTAGCATATATGTTTCTTCACTCATTCATGCAACATAGTTTAATGAGTATATATTTTCACTATATGATTTACCAAAATAATTATTTTGATCATTATTTATTTCCTTCAACTGAATAACACTCTTTCCATAGCCACTTCCACACTGAGTAATACCATGAGACTTCTGCAAATTCATTGAAGTTCATCCCTTTTCCATGGAACACAGAGATAGAAGAAAACTAAAACTTTAACTTTAATAATTGACTGAACCAACTCATAGAAAAAAAATATGATAAAATAAACCAATGATCATTACCATTTATTTGGTCCAAAAGTGTACTAGATACCCTTATATGGGGGTGAATGAGGATATGGATATTATTTTCTAAATTCTTCATGCCCCACTATATCTTGAAATATTTATTATAAGGGTCACTTTGTTTTTTATTTATTATTTATATTTCTCTTATCCATTCCAATTTCATCTGATGACCATGCATATAAATTAAATCAGGAAATAAAACACAGGGGAACACATATTTCTACTCAGATCACTTTCACTGGGCTATATCCAAAGAGCATACAATTATAAAGTGTTGATGGACCAAATACACTAAGGCTCACTTATAATACATGGTTATGGATATATCACTTATATGCTCAGGATCACGGCCTTTTAAGTTTTAGGGTTAGCTCACTACTTTCCCAAGGGTCACACCATGATTCTCTTTCTATGGATCATTGCTAGTGGAATGGATCCCCACATTCCTCTTCCTTTTCTCACTAATCTAGAAAGGATCCAATCTCCACTTATAGACTTGTATGCCCCTTAATATTCATGAATTAATTCATCCTCAAATATATATATATATTCTATGTTGAAGTACCATTTTCACCCATAGATGAAATCCACTTTTCTGTATACTGTTAGTTTTCGGAAATTAATTTCGTGAACTGTTATAGTCCCTTAAAAAACATACATGAGTCCTCTTTGAACTTCCTTATACCACATGGTGTGAGTGATTCCAAAACCAACTCTTCTTCTATGTACCAACTCTTATTCTATGGATCTTCTCCACTTCTATAGACTACATATGCTTCGGTGGACAGCCTATCCTTCTGCGGGTGACCTCTCCTTTTTTGGACCACTTCCGCTTCTGAAAATCACCTCCTTATTTGTGGATGATTGATGCTTCCAAAACCGCCTATTTTATGTTTTCTCTCTTCCATTTCAGTCTATAGTTCCCCACATGAACCCTTTTTCTAAACTCTTCCCATGATCTGCTTCACCTTTCGCAGAATCCTCCCTCATGAACTCTTCTCCTTCATGGAATTCTCATTTGGGAACTACTTTTGGACTTGAAAAAATTCTTCCTAGAGTGATGAATATTTATAATGAAATTATCTCTCACTAATTATATAATTAGAGATCCTTATATAGGAAAATTTATCTTCCAACCCCGCTAATACAAATTACCCAAATATTTGATGTGGTACATCCTTCATCGTGTACTTCTATGTGGTTCGCATAGCACTTTGATCCTCTGTACCATCTGATGTCTTATTAAAATGATCACCCATTGTGGTGGCCATAATCATCGCCTCATTCTGAAAATGATAACCCTCCTACAAACTTCTCACCTCCCATAAACTGCAAACCTTACCGTGATATGATTTTTCTATGGGGTCCACATATAATGCTTCACGGTCCGCATAGCACAGCTATGTAGAAATCATAAATTTTATAATTTCCTTCCCTATTACATGTATCTCCTTTTGTAGTCTGTGAACTTTGCCTCATGGTCCTGAAACTGTGAACCCCTTTTTAGAAAACCTTCCTTTTACAAAAACAAACTCCCAATTTTGAGGCCCAAAAAGTTGGAAAACACTAGGAAACTTTGCCACCTCAAAAACCTTCTTCGACAACACCAACCACACAGATTCAACAAACACAAAGAGGATGCTTTGAGGGATTTATTAGAACCATCACTGGTGCATCTATATTTTTCAACAAACACAATCACACCTAAAGACACTAAGAGGATGCTTTGAGGGATTTATTCCCAACTCTTAATATACCACCTAGGATCTAATGGATGCACCAGTGATAGTTCTAATAGGGAGTTGTTAGATACTCGATTCCCTAAAGATTTACCATGGTATCCATGGAGGATATTACCTTTCGATTTATTGAGTTTCAAAAGAAACAATCATGCATAGACTTATAAAATTTTCTTGGCCCTCCAACTAATTGGAATAAATTTTGAGACGTATATTGAGAACACACTAGTATTTGAATGGGGTTAGCCTGAGTTCTTGAGGATAAGAAATAATGGATGATTCCCTGGGGTTCAGTACTCATCATAGTAGAGGAGTGATTGTGGGATCCCTAGATTGTATAAAAAAGTCATATGATATGATGATCATGATCAGAGAAACTACAAAATTGGTCTAAGAAGGTATGGTCGATCCGAGTGACTAAATTAAGGATCGATTTTGGTCTTCATTATTGGATTGAGTTATATGTAAATTCTATTGGTTTGGTTGTGAATTTTTTTCGACACAATCCCAATGATATTCTAAGACATATTCAGCTACTTTTCAAAGATTTTATTTTTAGTGGAATTAATTATTTATTATATTATATTTATCTCTCAACTATGATGGGTATATTTCATGATCATGAAATTATAACTATATTTTATAGGTTCACCAATGGTTAGGTCATATTTTTATTCATTCCTCCCACCCTTGTTTGGAATCATTGTGTTTGTATAGACATTATGATTTCTTTATGGTTGAGAACTATATTAATAGTTCATAGAGTTGAGGCATCATGTTCCATTACCAAGTGGACCCAGTCATGTGGAGTCTTATGGTGTGGCTTGTGTTTCTCAAGGTTTTTAGTGGCTGAGATTGTGGAGTGGCTTGAAGTTTTTAATAAATACTAATGTATTGGTTATCAAATCATTATTTTTCTATCTAAAATCAACTCTGTGGGGAATAGTTTCCTTATAGTACTACTTTAGACCCATTCTACTAGTCATCATCAACTAGTATGAAAGGAGGTGCTCCTAAGGTCACATAGTGATCCAGTCCAGCTACTACTCAATGTGAGATATATTAGGGCTCTACACATTGGTATTAGTGATTTTTATTTATTATACTATTTGGGAATTGTTAGCCACAGGATTTAGAAATTCAATGGATCCATTGATGGAAACTAGGGTGGAACTTTATGAAACTTATTTGGGTAATAAGTATAATATTACAGTTATGGTATTGATATTATGGATTTAAAATGTTATTATTTTATTTTATTTTCACTTTTTATTATCCATATGATGTTTGGAATTTATGATACCTCTTGTATTTTTGGCTCATAGGCCACTGGGAAGAATCCAGTTATTTTGAATTTTTATTGAGGCATGTTGAAGATTAAGACATCTAATAGATCATAATTAGGAATATATAAATCACATGATATATATATATATATATCCAAGTATGTGTGTGAATATATCACTGATTAGATTTTCAACTGATTAATGTGTCTGCAACAACTCAGATGATGTTTTCTCATATAAGTACTTGGTGACATTCTATACAACCATACATACATGTATATGAATTATTTTACAATGGTGGGTAATGTGGATCTATTATCAAATTACTAGTGTTGATGATGATGAGGAATAACTATGGGAACTAGAGTTGTAGTGAGCTTAGTGGGTCAGTATAGGCATGGGTTTCTATGGCCTTTATAATGAACCTTCCATTCTCATTGGCTTGAGAACAGAATGAATCATGACATGGAATTAAGCGACATCCCCATGGCGCCAAAGGCTGGAAATAAATTCCTAAGTGTTTCAATGCAAGTGGGGTACTATTTACCCTTAAAGAAATAAACCATTAACCCAGAAAACCATAACCAAGCATCTCACTATATGATGCATGAATAAATGAAAGAAAACTCAACCACTTCATTTAAATGAAACCCACACCAAATTATGCTACAAAAAAATCCAAAGAAACTAACAAAGTAAATAGTGGAAATCCAACTAAAGACACCATGATGACCATAAGACTCCATGCTCTATAATCTCCATGCTCCAACATCACCAAACAACCCAAGTATCATGAGGTGGTGATAAATATGTTTGATACCTTACCTTTTCCCATGTCATGGAAGATAACATCAACAAAAGCACCAAAGTATCAAAGCATGGGTGAGTATAAAACTCATTAGTCTTTCCCCAATGACTTACCTACTCACACCATTAGGATATAAGGTTAGAAACATTTATGTAAAATCATTTATATAAAAAATTCCCAAAACAATTTATAACTAAATATAAATAATATCCAAAACCATTTATAACGAAATATAAAAAAAATTCTTATTTAACCAATTTTACAAAAATTCATATTTCTAGAAAAAAAAACAAGAAAGGATTTAAAACCATTTCTCAATATCATTTTGGAATAACTATTCCATGGTTTACAACACACAGACACATACATGCTTGTTTGAGAGTTCGATACTCATGAGTGGTGTCTCATCCAATTACCTTGTGTCCCACTGACACACGCCCCCAATCCAAGGTCACACACATTGTACCCCAATGGTACATGTCCCTTATTTAGGGGCACATCGAACATGAACTCATACAAACCCAATGTATGAAAAAAAACCATTTGAAACCATTTCAATAAAATTGCTCTTTTATTGAAAACAATTCAATAAGACAAATCCAAACAACCATTTCATTTCAATAAAAAATACCTTTTATTGAAAACATATTAATCATATCCATGTGTCACAATTCTATAATACCCATATTTTAAAATCCATACTTTAAAATCAAAAATAAAAGCACAATTTCAAGAACACCCAATTTTCCAGATTTCCTCAATTCACCAAACTGTCACTAAAGAGGGTTACCAAAAATTCATAATCAGAAAATTCATGATCAATTCATCAAGAGAAAATAAATTTGAAAGTGTTAAAATTAGTTATACTTAGAGTATTTGAGAGTGAATCCACCTACCTCAACCATTTTGACAAAAACTAAAAACGGACGAAGAATGCTCAAGAAACCTGGTATGAAATCCATGAAACCACCTAAGATTACTTTTTCTATCGACATTGAGACCAAAAATCATCATATTTAGCATCAAAAATCATATATCTACCCATAAAGGTCATAGATCTATGAAACTGAGAGGATATGGTGATTATATCTAAGTAGATCTAAGAAAATGTGACAAGAACGATGAAGAATTGTGACTTACCTCAAGAAATCATATTCTAATCACCAAGGGAAGGCTACAGATCGATTCCAATTCACTTGGTAGAGTTTATACAACCTTAAAGATAGATGAATCTCGAGTTAAGTCCATTTTGGGTGAAAAAAGAATCCTATAGAGTCAAAAAAATGTGAGATTAGCTTTTTTAGGATCCCACTTTAACCCTACGCACGGTTAGTACGCATGGCTAGACAAATTGTATGCTAACCGTGTGTTAGCTACTACTTGGGATGACACTTGAATGGCCTCCTCACATTACCACCATAACCATTAACTCAATGTTCCAAATCTACTATCCAACTTCTTCCAAAGTGCATAGTTTATCCTAGGATTTCCACACGGTTTAAACAAACCGTGCGCATCCTGTGTGCATCCCCTTTAGCCTAAAAAATCCTTGAAATCTCCCCAAACTCTCCCAACCATCACCCTTAAATTTTATAAACATAAAAATAACAAAGTAAGGGTTACATACTTAAAACTAGGGGTACTACATTCTCCCCACCACTGGTTTTTCCATCCCCGGAAAGTAGAAAACCATTCTTGCCCTAAAAGAGTTCTGACCATTTCCCTTTATTTCCATCTCACATTCCCAAGACTCTTCCTAAATCTAACCATGTTTCCATAAAACCCACACTAGACCGATGATTTTTCCATGAACTAAATTTCTTGTCTATCCATAATCTGCATAAGGATTTTCACCAACAAAGCATACATATCTAGGTCAATGTGATCTCATCTGATAACATGGTCCGGATCAGGCTGATACATTTTCAACTGAGATACATGGAACACATTATATATCAAATTTAACCGTGGTAGAAATTCCAACTGACATGCCACCTCTCTAACTCATTCCATTATCTCAAAAGGGCCAATGTATCAAATAGTTAACTTGCCTTGACTCCCGATATGATGATTCCCAAGACATGGATAAATCCTTAAGAACACATGATCACTCACCAAGAACAAAAACGGTCTTTAGTGATGATCTACATATGATTTCTGATGAATCTGTTCCATCTCCATCCTCTTTCTGATTAAATGGATATTCTACATCATTTCTTGGACAAGTCTCATCCCAACTTACAAAGTCTCACCAGTATCCACCAAAAAAAATGGAGAACGACAAGGAAACCTATACAATGATTCAAAGGGATCTATATGTATTGAGGCCTGATCATTGTTATTATAAGAGAACTCCACTAGGGGTGTATTCTCCTCCCATGAGCCACCAAAATTCATACCCAAGCCCACAACATTTCTTCCAACTTATGCATCATCCTTTAAGATTTCCCATCTGTCTGAGAATGATATGACATACTCATAGTCAACTGATTCTTAAGGGATTTCTGTAAGGATTTCTAGAAATGAGGTGTGAACCTCAGATCTCTGTCTGACACAATTGAAACTGGTATTCCATATCTCTTTACCACTTCTCAGATAAAGATTTTTGGATTGATCCTCTACTATATGAGTTTCACGAATAGGTATGAAATGAGATGACTTTGTGAGATGATCCACTATCACCCATATAGAATCGTGTGTCTAAACCATTTTTGGGAGGCCTGTAACAAAATCCATATTTATCTCCTTCCATATCTACACTATGATAGGTAAATACTACAGTATACCTAGTGATCGTTGATGTTGTTCCTTAACTTGCTGACAAGATAAGCACTATAAAATGAACTCTTCCACTTTAATTTTCATTCCACTCCCCCAAAACAATGCCTTCAAATCCTTATACATATTTTGTGTTCCCAGATGTACAACCAATATGGAATGGTGGAAAGCATGATGAAGTTGTTCCTGACAAGACTTTGGTACAACCATATGATCTCTGAACCACAAAACTGAACTCACATAAAGTTTACTACCCTCAATGGTCTCCCCACCATTGATTTTTGAACTCATAACCAAGAAATTTTCATCGGATGTTTATGCTTCTTTGAACAACATTACAAAATCAGAAATCATGAAAACTAAAAAAAATGAAACATCACCTCAGTCTTCACATGAAA
The DNA here is from genome assembly GCA_963277665.1 of Viscum album. Taxonomy (NCBI): domain Eukaryota; kingdom Viridiplantae; phylum Streptophyta; class Magnoliopsida; order Santalales; family Viscaceae; genus Viscum; species Viscum album. The sequence goes on along the minus strand of OY728160.1, from coordinate 1,888,193,100 downwards.
CATTCATGTCGGCTAGGAATGACATTAACTGCCACTCATCTGAAGCTTCTTTCCCTAGACACGCATATGACTTTCTTCTTAATTCATTATCCACTGAATTACCTTTACCTAGTGTGTAAATCATTTCAAAGATAAATATTTATAGATACTCCATCCATCTCCTTTTCCTCAGATTAAAATCACATTGTGATAAAATGTGTTTCAAAATCTTATGATTTGTAAACACAATAGATTTCTCACCAAACAGATAATGGTTCCAAGTCTTCAAGGAATGGATAAGCACAGCTAACTCAAAATCATGTGTTGGGTAATTCTTCTCATGAACTCTCAACTACCTTGAACCATAAGAAACCACATGGTATCCTTGCATGAGAACAAATCCCAACCCAGATCCCGAAGTATCACAGTACACCACATACCCCTATACTGATTCTGGAAAAATCAAGATAGATGATGATGTGAGACTAACATTCAACTCTGGAAGATACTTCTCTCATTCCTCAGTTTATCAGAATGTAACATTCCTCTTTGTCAAAGCTATCATCGGTGAAGTTAGGCATGAGAGGTCATGAAAAAAGCATCAGTAATAACCACCTAGACCAAGAAAAATTTGTATCTCAAAGACATTATTCGGGGGAATCTAAGAGATAACAGCTTCTATTTTTTCAGGATCACATAAAACACCTTTTTTAGAAATAAGGTGGCCAAGAAATCTTACCTCTTATATCCAAAAATCAAACTTTGATAATTTGAAATACAAGTTGTGATCTCTCAAGATTCCCAACACTTTCTCCAAGTATTTCTCATGCTCATCCTTTTTCCTTGAATACACCAATATGTTATCCACAAACACCACAAAAAAGATTCAAGATATCTCTGAAATATTAGATTCATCAATGCCATAAAGACCACTAGTGAATTCATAATACTTAAAGGCATGACTAAATATTTTTAGTGTTCATATCTACTTCTGAAATATATCTTTGGAATATCCTCCTTTCGAACTCCCAATTGGTGATATCCTGAGCGCAATTCAATTTAATAGAACCATTAAGCTCCCCTAAATTTATCCAAAAAATCATCAATGCATGGAATTGGATACATAATCTTGATCATAAATTGGTTAAGATTATGATAATCCACACTTTTCCTTAGATTTCCATCTGCTTTCTTTAGAAATAAGGTTGGTGCTTCCCATGGAGACATACTTGGCCGAATGAAACCCTTACCTTCCAGCTCTTCTAACTGCACTTTTAATTACATTAATTCTATTGGTTTCATCATATAAGAGGGAAGGGAAATAGGACTGGTCCCCAGAAGGAGATTGATCATAAATCCACTTCCCTTATAGGTGGTAACCTTGGGGAGTTTTTGGGAAACACATTAAGAAATTGATCCACAAAAGTTGGAAAACTATTATCCATTCTCTCTTTTATTGATGATAAAGTCAACACCACCAATTGGTATGATATCGTGCCCACCGCTGGTGCCAACAATCCATTTAACCTATCTTTATAACCATTTTTCCTCTAAAGAGATGCTCAATTCCATCCTCTGTTGTGAACCTGAATGTTTTTCTATAACAGTCGATGTGTGCCTTGAACATTGTCAACCAATCCATACCCAAGATTGCATCATAGAAATCCATCTCTAATACTGAGAAGTACCATTTTAGTTAAACTCCATCCACAATTAAAGAACATGGTATACAGAAAAAGGCTCGACATTAACTTTCACCAAGATAATTTTGAAGTTTTATCACAGAAGGCATCATATCTACTTTCAAACAACACTTGAATAAGGGTAGAATTCAAAAAAAATCATAACTCTCACCATAGATGGTCCAACCTGATCATCCACAATCACCTGCTTATCTCCATACAATTGCTTCATCACTAAACTCTGCTCTTTGTTCCCTTGCTGATATTTCCCTTACTGAGTAGTCATGGTATTTCAAGATCAACATGGCTAGATCTTCTCTTCTGACAATTCTGATTCATCTATCCTCGTCCTATCAAATCATATGATTCTTTCAACACATGAGAAATTTTTTGAGCACCGGACCTCGGAGCACTGCGATAATAACACTAAAGATTCCCCATCTGCTTGTAGTTATGGAATGCTCTAGGTTGTGCACTACACTCTCTCTTTATGTGGTCAAGCGAACCATATTGGAAATAGTCTACTTTGCCCTTGGGTTGTAGAGGAAGGTTTACTAATCCAGCTATCTGATTTTGAGTCCCACCCCCACCATGAAAATATGTGTCCCTCTTCCGTTTACTCCCAGCATTTTAGTTCCCACTATTTCCCTCAGGTATCATCATACTTCCTCCCCCTATAGATCCTAATATATCTCATTTAGCCAATATGAGGATAGAAATGTTTGTTAAATAATTCCTCAAAATCCTTCCAACTAAGACTGTGGTCTAGTTTAACCTGCACTACTAGATCCCACAACTGGAGTACAAGATCCTTGAGCATATATGTCACTATCTTGACCTTGATCACTACTAGTGTGCCGATGAAATTGAAGATATGATTCATCATGTTCATCCACACCTCTTCCTTTTTTGGGTTCAAAATCACCTCGGAAAATGGGTGGATTATTCTTCATGAAATAGATGGGATAATATACATGCCTTTTCTCATCCCTCTAGTTCCCCATATCCATAGCTTGGAATGATTGAACGATACTCTGAACCAACTCTTGGTTCACTTGTGGCTTAGGTGAAACTACGTTCTTCGTAGCTTCTTCGAGCTGGTTTCTAAGATGCCTACCAGGTTCCATTTTTAAAAAAAAACAAAAAACTCTATAAGGCTTAATCTATAGTAACTGAAGGCTTATCATTTCAAATTATATCACATAAACTATCACAACATTTATTTCAAAAAAACAAAATTTTCCATGTTTAACCATTTTTGAAAAAATTCTACTCATGTTTGAAAATTGAACAATTTTCAAAATATATCAACCATGCTCTTTTAAAAGTCTTTAAATTGAAAAAAAAAAATCTACATTTTTCAAAAATCAACACAATGCATCAAATCATATATCATTTCTAAAAATGAAATATGAAATCCTAGGGGGAATTCATTCCTCTACAATGCATTTCATGCTCGTCTCATTAGATAAACCCATGACAATGAGATTTTGAAAATCCTATAAGTGTTTTCAAAACACTTATGTACCCAACTCCCTTGTAACTTGAAGTTCAACATAAAAATGTTAGCTATGTATTTTTATGATTTAAATATCAAGTCTCAACAATTCTTGTCCTTTATATGATTCCAAACCAAAGAAAAGATAAGGATGAATTCAACTCCAAGACTAAGAAATATAAGACCACTTGTTTGGAAAGAAATGGACAAGATGATACCATTTGTAATGACCCACCCATTATCATTGGCTTAAGAAAAAAAAAACGAATCATTACATGGCCTTAAGAGATATCCCCAAGGTACCAAAGGCTAGCAATAAATGCCGAAGGGTTTCAATGCAAGTGGGGGACAATTTACCCTTAAATAAATAAACCATTATCCTAGCTAACCATAACCAAACTGATCACTATATGATTCATGAATAAATGAAAGACAACTCAACCACTTCATTTAAATCAAACCCACACCAAAGTATGATACAATGGAATCCAAAGTAACTATGAAAGTAAAAATTGGAAAGACAACTAATGACCCAAATATGACCAAAAGACTCCATGCTCCACAAGCTCGATGCTCCAACATCACCAAACAACCCAAGTATCATAAGGTGGTGCTAAATACATGTGATAACTTACCATTTCCCATGTCTCAGAAGATAACATCTTCAAAAGCACTAAAGTTTTAAATAAGGGGTGAGTATAAAACTCAGTAGGATTTCCCTAATAACATCCCTACTCATTCCACAAGGATAAAAAGGTTATAAACATTTATATAAAACTGTTTATATAAAAAAATTCCCCAAAACAATTTATAACTAAATATAAACAAGTTCCAAAACCATTTATAACCAAATGTAAACAAGTTCCAATTTAACCAACTTTCTATCAAGTCGTATTTTCATAAAAAAACCAATCAAGGCTTTAAAACCATTTCTCAATATCATTTTGGCATAACCATTCCATGTTTCACAACACACCCACATGTGCATGTTTGTTTCACAATTTTGTACTCATGATCGGTCTCTCGTAAAATTAACTTGTGTCCCACGGACACATTACCTCGATCCAGGGTCACACACATTGTATCCCAATGGTAAAAATCCCTTATTCAGGGTTATTTCAAATATGAACTCACACAAACCCAATATATTCCAAAAAACCCATTTCAAACCATTTTAATAAAATCGATCTTTTATTGAAAACCATTCAACAAGCCAAATACAAACAAAAATTTAATATTAATAAAACATCCATTTTATTGAAAACAACTTAATCAGGTCTCTGTGTCACAATTCTAGAAAATATACATTTTAAAATCTATACTTGAAAATCAAGAAAAAAAAGAAAAATTTCAAGATCACACAATTTTCCAAATTTCCACAATTCACCAAACTATCTCTAAAGAGGTTTACCAAAAATTATTAAATAGAAAATTCATGATAAATTAATCACAATGAAATAAATTTGAAATAATTACAATCAGTTCTACTAAGAGGAGTTGAGAGTGAATCCACCTACCTTGACAATTTTGACGAAAACTGAAAAAGGACAAAGAACACTCAAGAAACCAGGTATGAAATCCATGAAACCAACTTAGATATATTATACTATAAACAATGAGAAAAAAAATCATCATATATGGAATAAAAAATCTCACATATACCCATAACATGCATATATATGAGAAACTGAGAGGAGATAAGAAGTATATCTAAGTTGATCTAAGAAAACATGACAAGAACAGTGCAGAACGATGACATTGCTCATGAAATTTTCTTATAATCCCCAAGGGAAGGAACCAGATCAATTCCAATTTTCATAGGAGAGGTTCTAAAACCTTCAAGAAAGATGAATCCCATGTTAAGGACGTTTTGGGGAAAAACGAAGCCTATACAGTCAAAAATATGTGAGATCCACTTTTTCTGGATCTCACTTTAACCCTGCACACAGTTAGTCTGCATTGTTAGACAAACTATATGCTAACTGTGTGTTACCTACTACCTGGGATGACACTTTCACAACCTCATTTCATGGCCTCCTTAACTGTGTGCTCACCATGCCAATTCTACTTCCCAACTTTTTCCAAAGTGCACGGTTTCTCTTAGGATTTCCGCACAGTTTAGACAAACTGTGCGCTTCCACTTTATCCCCAAAAACTCCTTGAAATCTCTCCAAACTCTCCCAACAATCACCCTTAAACTTTATAAACATAAAAAGTAGAAATTAAGGATTACATACCATAAACCGGGTTTACTACAACCTTAATCTCTAGTGGGTTTTTATTATATGGGTTATATTATTGAATGTTCTCATAATAGTATATATTATGTTTTCTTATATATCCAAAAATGGAACTTTATTTAATCTAAGAATGTGATAGTGGTATATGGGATATAGATCATTATAGCGAGATTCCAATTGAATGTGTGTGTTTGTTTAATGTAAATTTATCCTCTAGGGATCTGTCTAACATTAAGATGCTCGTAGATATTGTGTGACCTAGTTTTGGTTATTTAATGTATCAGTAACATCCTATATCATGTTTTCCCATATATATTGGAATGAAATTATTTCCAACTAATCCCCCTATTTTTGGTTCCATGGTATGGATTTCCCTGGATGATGTAGTTGGTTATAGCAATGATGACAGATGATTTTTTAATTTTTCAGGAAGTAGTCTTCGGGGTGGATGTTCCATTAGAATCTATTCCTTTTGAGACAATTGTTTTTATTTGATCATTTTGGTTGTTGTGGTTTACATGACACCATATATCATGTGTTTCTACTTGTGAATCTCTATGGATTATTTCAGATAGTATAAAGTAGTATTGTCTCATTAGTTATGACATATGCATGAGAAATTGTTTGTGGGCTATGTGGAGGTCCCTAGTGTCCATTGAGATATTGATTGAGTTTTTTTGAGCTGGTATTAGTTGTCTTATGAGGGATAATTGAGTGAGTGTATGTCCGAACATGTGGTTTCCATGGAGATAGAAGCATGGGTAAATTATTTGGGTTGAGAGTGGTGTACTAGAGGTGATAACGGTCTTGACACATGTGAATAGTGATGACACCTTGTGTTTTTTATAAAACAACATAGTGTGCTAGTTCTAAAGCATAAAATATGGTTTTGAGGGAATGCCCTAGAACTCCCCTCAACCCTCACTCTCAGATCTGGTTGGACAAATATAAACTTTAAATTTTTGGATTTGATACCAATGAAGGTGACCCAATTTTTATCATCCAAAACATATAACATCAAATGAAAACATTGGATCGCTTACATACCCATATACTTTTTAGGTATAGATTTTTAGATAATTTAATCAAACTCTTTCACAAATAGTACCCATGTATTCAAATGTGTGTTCCTCTCATTAAGACGAGATTTTCATATTTAATATTTAAGTCATCATAATTATCCACATGAAACCTTTCTAGAAAAAAAATCGTTTAATTTCATTATTGATAACCAGGGGATTTGGAGACATAAGAAGTGTGAGATCAAAGGTTAGTAAGGGTAAAATAGGCATTAAAATTTTAATATCATCATTTATTATTAGAATATAATAATGGTATGATGTCATAATAAATTTTCATGAGAATAACAAAATAATATTCCACCCCATAAAAAATTTGATCATCAATCGTGAATCATTTCATAAGCATTATAAAAAGAAAAAAAATCATAATAATCAATAACCATGAGCCTTTTGATTTCAATATTGATAAAATGAATCATTAAAACCCCATAATAATCATAAGGAAAACATGTTGGTATCATATAACATCATCTCCATAACCCTTTTAAACCCATTTCTGAAATAACTGGATCCCATTTAAAACCATAGGAGAAACCCATCGAAAACTCCCTGCTCCTTATCTATTAAGATAAGGAACATTACCCAATGAATTAGACAACTATCGCAATGCACCCATCATATAATTTTTATCAGGATCACTCATCGATATCTGAGTACACCAATAATATTGGTTATAATGGTCTCACCCAGTACTATATGGTTGGACCCATCATATATGCTACATTGGGATCGCCGAACGCTATATTGACGCACCCATCATATAACATATATCAGTCACACCTATGATATTTAATGGTGATTAAATATTTTTATAAGCTACATTGGGTCTATGTCACGACCCGTCCTCGGGGCCCGTGCTGTGACTACCCCAAACCCGTCTTCCATAGGCCAGGGGCTGGCGACTAGTACCAAGGCATAAATCCCGATAAAAGGGAAGGCATTGCCTTTGTAAAGTAAACAAACACCACAGAGCAAGAAAGAAGTAGAAGTAATCACTAAGTAAAAACTGAGTACAACAGTAAGTGCGGAAAAGTAAGTGGGCCAGTATACAAACTCAAACTGAAAGTAAAGTACAACTGGAAAGGGAAAAATAACAACTGAAAAGTAAAGCTGAATCTTCGAGCCGTCCACTGGAAATCACACCAGAAGGGTGAGTACAGATGGCCTCCACAGCTCCTAGGGTCTAGCCGTCCGCTCCGAGTATGTCCCGCCCAGTGGCCCACCTCCAAGTACCGACCTACTCCACAAGCCTCAACCATGATCAGTGTTGTCCGTCGTCTACAACCAACACAACGTAGTGCGGGCATAGCCCATGCAGGGGTGAGTATAAGCTACTCAGTAGGGACCCCGAGACCCCTGAAGGTCTCCTAGGATCCACAAAGGATAATCCACAAAGGAAAGATACAATCACAAAGTAACATTCGACACTGCTTAGGTATATGCCCATACATATACCTAAGTCATCAATTCTCGTTCGGCTCCAACATCCGAGCCCAAGTACAACCCAGTCCACACAGGAAAGCAAAACGTAAATCCACATAGGATAGCACAACACAATCCACATAGGAAAGCAAAATAGGATTCATCTCACACAGGTATAATTCTTTGTATGACGATAGATATGATCATATATATCTACTGATTCATCTAAGCCTTCGGACCCACAAAGGATCGATAGGTACTAACCCCCGCCATGACCCACAAAAGATCTGACCCACACAGGATCGATAGGTAACTAACCCCCACAATGACCCACAAAGGATCTGACCCACATAGGATCGATAGGTAACTAACCCCCGCAATGACCCACAAAGGATCTGACCCACATAGGATCGATAGGTAACTAACCCCCGCAAAGACCCACACAGGATCAGACCCACATAGGATCTGTAGGCGCTGGCCCACACAGGACCGCTGAGCGCTGACCCACACAGGATCGGACCCACACAGGATCTGTGGCACTGATCCATGTAGGATCGCTGAGTGTCGTAGTCGTCGCCATCGAATCCACTGAGGATCTCTATACAGTCGTCGTCGTCGTCGCAGATGCAACCAGCTCTAGCGTTCCTGCACACAGCAAGCTTGTTCGGGAGGGTCCGCTCCACGAGCTGAGAGGCTGATACATCAACTGACACATAGACCAGAGTTGATGTATCCAAAAGTTCCGTATCGTCAACAGGAACTCAACGCCACAGACGGCGCGTCAATCGGACGCCCGGTCTGAGAGTTATAGGCTTTTTCGTCCCAGGGACCCGGTTGGTTTTTAAGTAAAAACCAATCCGACCGTACCTCACCTGCGTCCAAACCTCGGGCGAAGTAAGCCAAAAGATCTGTCTCACTTAGAGAAATCCATCAAAGTCGATGACACGTCAATCGGACGTCTGGAGCTCAAGTTACGAGCGTTTCCGCTCCGAGGGCCCGGTTGGTTTCGTGTACGAACCAACCCGGCCGAACCAAAATTTCTCTGAAACCTTCAGTGCGATATACCGAAACGAACGTCTCGATCCAAGGATCGCATCGCAATTGACGTTGCGTCGATCGGAGGTCTGCAGCCCAAGATATGGGAAAAATACCGAAGAGGTCCGAAAACGGGGGGTCTGGGCCCGGCCCGACCCCCCCTGGGTCGGCCCGAACCGGGTCAACCCGACCCGGGTCCAGGTCCGACCCGGCCGGCGCGACCGGGCCCGGCCGGTGCGGGCGCGGCCCGGTCTCCAGGCGGCTCGGCCGTAACGGCCGAGCGGTGCGCAAGGGGGGCGTCGCCCCCTTGATTGATCCGCGGCCCCGCATGGGGGGCCGCCTCTCACCAACGGAAGCAGATGGGTTGCCGCGTCCCGCCTTCGCCGGTCCCGCGCGGTCGCGGGACGGCCGGCCTGCCGCCGCTGCTTCGGTCGCGGCGGTTCTCCCCGGCGGCACGCCGGGCGCCGGCGGGTTGCTCCGCGGACCACCGGATGAGCTCCGGTGGTCGGATTCACCTTCCGTCTTCACCGATGGCCCTCCCGGGGTCCGTCCTTTACTGTGAGGACCTCACATCGCCAGTGCGGCTCACTTTGTCGTCGTCCTCCGTTCCGCACACCAAGAACGAAAAGGGTTGTGGGTTCAGACTTGTTCGTTGGTCCGCACCCACCGCGTTAGCAGTTTTAAATGTCTCACAACAAATATTTAATCATACGCCGCAGGTATAAATCACAAAGATTTAAAAGAATCAAAACCCCTACCTCAACGTTGTCATCGAACATGAGTTCATCGCGGAATTGACCGTCGCGGAGAAGAGGATCGTCGCGTCGCGGAAGGGGCGTCGCTGTCGTCGCGGTACACGGCGTCGCGCCGTCAAACTCTGAGGATTAAAAACACACAGATTTAATTGCATCAATTAAACCCATGTTGAGGATAAAAATTCACAAAGAATTAAAGAACCGCAACCCCCTACCTCAATTGGTTGTTGATCGAAGATTGTCGCGGGGAAGGAACGTCGTGGAAGAAGCGTCGCGGAAGGAGAATCGTCACGTCGCTCCGTCGATCTCCGAGGATCCGGCGTTCTTCGTCACCCTTCATCGGAGGCCGGCGTTCTTCGCGTTCTTCGCGTTCTTCGCATTCTTCGCGTTCTTCGCGTTCTTCGCGTTCTTCGCGTTCTTCGTGAAGAAGGATGAAGATCTCCAAGACTTAGAGCTTCCTCTAATTCCTCTCAACAAGCAACCCTCAAGTAAACACGTGTTGGTCTTATTTTATTCTCATTCCAACGATTTGAAAATCAAAGTTAAGAAATGAACCATTAATTCGATAAATTAATTGTCACGACTTAACTGCCCAATTAATAGGGGCATTTAGAATTTAAGAAAACGCACCAGTTGACTTTCATTAAAAAGGAGGTTTTCGTGGGTGCGTTACTTAGGGGGGAAGAAATGGTGGGGATCGTGTGGGCCCCACCTCACAAATATCCTACCATGTGGGTAGAATATCGTGGGTCTCACCTTATCCACTTAACTTATCTTAAGTGGCTTTAAGTGAAATAAAATAAAGTTGTCGCACCACTTTATTTTATTTCTTAACTTAACCCCAAAAATTAAAAACCACACCCGAGCAAACGCAACTCCGGAAAAGGCGTTTCTAAGAAAATACTGGCTCTACGATTCCATCGGTGCCCTCGGAATTCGATTCCGAGCACCGGTTCAAAAGTTTTAAAAACTCGCTCGTTCGTTCACTGAACGTACCCGAGCCAAACTTCGGAAAATGATTTCGGGAACACCGGGCCTCGGAATCAGGTGCCTTCAGAAATTGCGTTCTTGTAAAATTCCAAAGAAAATTAAGAAAAAAATTCCTTGAATTTTACGGGTCTTTACATCACTCCCACCTCAGGGCTTTACATCCCTGTTAAGATACATCATAAACTAGGGAAACAAATGTGGGTACTGAGCACGCATCTGAGCCTCCCGCTCCCAAGTACTCTTCTGGAGGTTCCCGTGCTGCCATCTGATGCGCACTAGAGGAATCGACCATCCACGTAGGACCCGCTCCTGTCGATCCTCAATCTCCACTGGGACCTCCGCAAAAGTCGCCACATCATCAACGTCCAGCTCCCCATGGTCAATGATATGCGTCGGGTCGTGCACGTATCTCCTCAGCTGAGATACGTGGAAGACGCCATGCACCCGGTGCAACTGAGGTGGTAGAGCCAGGCGATAGGCCACCTCGCCAATCCTGGTGAGGACCTGGAATGGTCCGATGAATCGTGCACTACTGGAAAACCAGGTATTTGCGACGGGCTATTTGCGACGGGATCCCGTCGCAAATAGCCATTTGCGACGGGGTCCCGTCGCAAATAGCCCGTTGCGGAAAACGCCGTCGCAACTAAACTTATTTGCGACGGGACCGTCGCTAAAGCCCTTTTTTGCGACGGGCATTCTCCCCGTCGCAAATAGTATTCCGTTTTTTGTAAAAAACTTTTTAAACAGTTATTGCGACGGGCCCGTCGCAAATACCTTTTGCGACGGTTCCCGTCGCAAATTGTTTTTGCGACGGGCCCGTCGCAATAACGTTTTTTTTTAAAAAATAAAAAAAATAATAATACTAGTATTTGCGACGGGAACCGGGACCCGTCGCAATTACTATGAATAGTATTTGCGACGGGACCCGTCGCAAATACTCTTTTTAAAAAAAAATAAAAAAATATTAATAATACTAGTATTTGCGACGGGCATAGTATCCCGTCGCAAATACTATAAAAAAAATAAAAAAAAATTATTAATAAATTATTTTAATTAATATAATAATAGAATTATAATTTACAAATGAAAATAATAAATTATTTTAATTAATATAATAATAGTAGAATTATAATTCAAAAATAAAAATAATAGAATACTAATAAATAATTTAATTAATATAATAATATTATAATTATAATTCATAAATAAAAAAATATTAATAAGTTATTTTAATTAATATAAAAATAATAGAATTATTTTACATTCAAATATTAAAATAATTCAAGTATTACCAAAAAATAATTAAATTATAATATTATAAAATTTTAATATATATATAAAATTTTAATATATATATAAAATTTAATATTATAAAATATAAATATTATTATTATTCATATTAATATTGTTATTTAAAAATATAATATTATTAATATTTTATAATGAGACAGAAACTACGAATAGAAAAAAAAAATATTTTGATTTCACAAATTTTATAACAGAAATACAAACTCTAATCTGTAGGAGGGGGGGGAGGTGGGGGATCTGCAGATGGTGGTGGAGGAAACTCCATCCCTAAAGCATGAGTGAGTCGGCGCATGTACTCCATCTGCTCCTGATGCTGCTGCTGCCACCGACTCGTCTGCTCCTCGTACAGCTGCTGCTGGCGTCGACGCTCCTCCTCATGCTGCTGACGTATCTGCTCCTGCTCCTGTCGGAGACTCTCTATCTGTGCAGTCTGAGATCGCAACTGCTCCTCATACTGTGTAGAAGAAGATGCACGAGCTCCCCTCGAGCTGGACGCCGACATCGCAGCACTGCCATAATAATCTCCGGGAGTCAGTCGAGAGCCGATACCAACTACCCGGCCCTTCTCGAAGGCATACTGGGTGGCCTGCATCCATGCCGCCTCATCAAACTGACGGGCAGTGGTCTGATCTGATGACTCGGCCTGACTCTCAGGCCGGGCCTGTGCCGCTGCGGCCTCATATGACTCCTACAGTTGCAATTTAAAATTAAAATTGTGAATATATTATATGCAGTTAATTTTTAAACTTGAAAACAAATAATACTGACCACGATGTGATGCTGACGATCACCTCTAAGCTCCCCAGTAGCAGGATCACTATACATCCTCCGATATACGTCGTACTCTGTAATATCGGGGTGCTCGACAGCCTATAAGAATAAAAAATAAACTGTTAATATTTATAGTTATATAAAATATTTATAAATAATGTACGTACCAGATGCTGTCTATGAGTACTGAAAGAACGACTCCCAGCTCGATGAGTCACCTCCTGCCTCCCCCGATTCTGCCTCCCCACCGATGATCTCCTCTGAAAGGCACCACTCAACCAGTGCGCACATAATCCATCCCATACATGGGATGAAATGTACTCTGGTCGGTGTGCTCTACATGACTCCTCAAAATCTGACACTCCTGATTTCTTCATCGCAGCTTTTCTTAAATTGTGCAAAAACTGACGAAGGCGATCACGCATGGCCACCTCCCATGCCTCGTGGATGGCGTCACGCATGGTATCCTCGATCGGATACCATAAACCCTACAAATAAATCAAAATATCAAGTTAGAAATGAAATAATTTTCAAAATAAAAATTATTTATTTACGTACGTACCAACCAATGGCCGAACATGGCCTGCTGCACATCAATGGGAATCTGCTCCCATGTGGTCCACGGCTGAGAAAAATAGTTGCGCAAAATAGCGCTGCCCTGTCCGACTGCTATATGCGAAAAACTGAAAAAATAATAAACATTTATTATGTGAATAGATTAATGAAATCTTAGTCAAATTCACAAGTTATTACACAGGTTATCACACCTCCGGGTGCGCGGATCAAACCCAAGACGTGGACGTCGCTCGGGGACGGGGTCAGGAATCATCAATCGTGCAAGACCGCGCCCCCTCCGCGTACTCCCTGAAGCGCCTGCAGGCTGAGGGTCATCTGCCAACAACTCATCCGCATCGAAAGGCAGGTCAGCCTCCGTCAACTCACGAAATGTGGCCTCGTCCATCTGAAACAGAAAATGTTAATATTAGCAAATAATTGATAATTACTATTATATATACATATATATACATATTATGATTGTATATAAATACCATGGAATTCTATAAGTGTTCATCTTCATCATCATCTTCATATATGTCAATGTCATCTTCATATTCCTCCTCAACATCATCGATATCCATTCGAGTTGCAGTTGCTTCATCTCTTACCATTTCAAATTCATGTGTGACATCATTAACATCATCGTCATCACCGACTCTTAAATGTGGGGTGTCGTCATCGATACTCATATCTCTTTGTAAAAAAGATTGATTTTGAGTACTTTCTTGAAAAACTTCAATTCTTTGCACATCAGTGAAAGCACATTCACTTTGACTAAACTGATTGTCTCGAATTTTGATTTTTATTACACTCCACCAATCAGTCAAGTCTCTTGATGTTGCACAGTACTTTGCATAATAAACTTGATATGCCTGTTGAGCCAATAAGAATGGTTCATTTACTGCGAGAACACTTTTACATTTAATATCGATGATTCCATGAGTCGGATGAACACGCACGCCTCTCTCTGTATCCAACCACCGACATTTGAACATGGTTATGTAATGTTGTCCAAGATAACAGAGTTCAATGATTTCATCAAGCATGCCATAAAAGTCAACTTCATTTTCTCGATGATGAGATCCTCTCAAGCTAACTCCACTGTTCATTGTTTTTTTCGATTCCCCATATGCATGCGTGTGGAATCGAAATCCATTCACCACATATGCATTATAAGTTTTAACAAGTTTGGAAGGTGGGTTACTCAATACACAGAGCCGTTTGTCAATTTTATCAGCATGTCGAGACACCTGAAGATTTGTGAAATAATTATCAATATAGTAAACTATACATTGAATGAGTTGCTAAATGATAAAGAATTTATGTTACCAGTTTTTGAAACCACTGAGAGAAATTTTTCAGTCGCCGTTCTTCGAGAGCAGCTGCTGTAATTTGTGGAATTTGTTTCTTGATATGATTATCATACAACCTATAAAAACCAAAGTTATTTACTGTAACATAAATGATAGAATAAGTGATATAAACACTTACAGTACAACTGATGTCATCTCTTCACAGTTGAGCAGAACATACGTATGAGCTCTATGATGTTCATCATCTGAAAGCCAGCGTTCAGAAACTCCACCAAAACCAAGCTCTGACTGGTTGAAAACAGATAATTGATTGTCGATTTCATCAATATTCCTCTCATTCCGTCCCATTCGGTTGTGTTTTGAAGGATACTCAGATTCAAAATAATGGGAGCAGAAAAAAGATATTTCCTCTTGCAAATAAGCTTCTGCAATAGATCCTTCAACAGATGCTTTGTTGCGTACTTTTCTTTTCAATTTTTGCATGCATCTTTCAAATGGGTACATCCATCGAAACTGTACCGGACCTCCACATTTGGCTTCATATGGCAAATGTAACATCAAATGTTCCATTGAGTCGAAGAAAGACGGCGGGAATATTTTTTCCAGTTTACATATAATTACAACAACATCTTTTTCAAGTTTGCCTAGAGCATCATAATCTGCCGTAGCCGCACAAATTTCCCGAAAAAAATGAGACATGTCTGTTATGGAATCCCAAATCACAGAATTCAACAGACCTCTTAATCCAATTGGTAGAAGTCTCTCCATTATAACATGACAATCATGACTTTTCAATCCAGTAATATGACCATTCTTTACACATCTACCCAAATTGGAAGCACAGCCATCTGGAAGTCTCAAATCTGCAATCCACTGACAAAATAATAAACGGTTTTCTTTAGACAGTGTATAAGCTGCTTTTGGTTTCAGTAACCTTTCTGTTCTGACATTCTCAAATAGTTCCAATTCTGGACGTCTGCAAATTTGGGCAAGATCTAAACGTGCATTTACATTGTCTTTGCTCTTTCCTGGCGTATCCAAAACTGTATGAAACAAATTATCAAAACAGTTCTTCTCAATATGCATGACATCTAACATGTGTCGGACCAACAAATCAGACCAATATGGCAAATCCCAAAATATGCTACGTTTAATCCAATTGTGTTCTTTCCCAAAACCAGAAATTTTCTGTTGGTTTATTGTGGGACCAAAAGTGATGGGAGGTAATGAAAATACAACCGATTTTAACTCCGAACCTGATAGCATTTTTGGAGGTCCATCCCTTTCAACTGTTCCTTTTCTGAAATGAGATCTGTTTCTGCGAAAAGGATGATCAGCTGGAAGAAATCTGCGATGACAGTCAAAATAACAAGGTTTCTTTCCATGAATGAGCATAAATGCTTTGTTCTCTCCCATACAGTAAGGACATGATTTCTGACCATGTGTACTCCAGCCAGATAACATCCCATAAGCCGGGAAGTCACTTATTGTCCACATCAATGCTGCTCTCAGTATGAAATTCTGTTTCGTTGCAACATCATATGTACTGACACCAGTACTCCACAATAAATTTAATTCATCAATCAATGGCTTCAAATAAACATCAATATTTTTCTTCGGATGTCCTGGAATTAGTAAAGTCAAAAAGATATATGGCTCCTTCATCAACATCCATGGAGGTAAATTATACGGAGTTAAAAAAACAGGCCAACATGAATATTGACTACCATAAGATCCAAACGGACAGAAACCATCAGTGGAAAGGCCCAGTCGAACATTTCTAGCTTCTAAAGCAAATGATGGATGCACTCTATCAAAATGTTTCCATGAATCACCATCGGCTGGATGATTCAAGCTTTTATCGGTTGAAATATTCTCTTTATGCCATGACATCATTGTCGCTGTATTCTTAGACATGAATAAACGCTGAAGTCTGGATGTAAGCGGAAAATATCTCAACTGTTTTACAGGAATCAAACCAGACTTCCCGTGTTGTCCTTCTTTATATCTCTGTTGCCCACATGTGGGACAACTATCCAACGACTCATTTTCCCCTGAATATAAAATGCAGTCATTTGAACATGCATGAATCTTCTGACAAGTAAGCCCCAAATTTCGAACCAACCTCTTACTTTCATAGTAATTTGCAGGTAAAACATTTCCTTCGGGTAACAGTGTTTTCAGCAAAGAAAATATCTGGTCAAAACATGTGTTTGACATTCCGTTATCTGATTTGATAGCCATAAATTTTGCAACTGCTTCTAATTTGCTCATCTTGCAGCCAGGATATAATGCATCCTCAGCAGACTTCAACAACTCATAAAATTCAGACGGTCCCAACTCAGGATTTGAAGCTATATCAGCCGGAGTTTCTGTATGTTGAACAGATGAACCTGCAACATCATGTACTAAATCTTGAAACTGGGATGGATCCGGAATCAAGTTGGTATCAGCTGCTCTGGAACTGCGTTCACCGTGTTGATACCAAAAAACATAATCAGCTTGAAAACCAAAACGCAAGAGATGTTCCCCCACTTTGTCAAACGTGTCAAACGTTCTCAATGCACATTTTCTGCAAGGGCATTTTATCTTTCCTTCTGAAACAAATTCTGAATTTGATGCCGCAAATGATAAAAAAATCTCCACACCCTCTATATATACTGGATTTAAACCAGAACCATTTGGATTTCTGCGTTGATTTATCCATATGCGGTCATCTAATAATGACTGTTGACGACCTCGCTGTTCCATATTTTTCTATAAAATATAAAAGCATTACTGGTTTTGAATAATTTGTTAGAAAAAACACTCAAGCAAGGATTACTAATTATTACAATTTATTACTAATTATTACAATTTATTGCTAATTATTACTATTTATTACTAATTTAGCAATACTTAGCAATACTTAGCAAAAGGAAAACTGCTTGAATAATGAAAGGAAATTTGATAATCATCGTTGTGGAGATGGTTATAAATTTTCCCTTCATTATCCAAGCAGATTTCGTTTACTAATTATTAGTAATAAAAAAAATATTATCAATATTTACGAAAAAACAATATTAATATTATTAAAATAATAAAAAAAATTAAAAAATATTAAAATTATCAATATTCAGAACAAACTTTGTTCTATTATTAACATGTTCAAATCTTAAAGGGTCGTCAATTGTCAATTTTTTGCTAAGTGTTCTTGAGTATTCCTGAGTATTCCTGAGTATTCCTGATTATTTGTGAGTATTCCTGATTATTTGTGAGTATTCGTGAGTATTCGTGATTATTCGTGAGTATTCGTGATTATACGTGAGTATTCGTGAGTATTCGTGAGTATTCGTGAGTATTCCTGAGTATTCCTGATTATTCCTAATTATTCCTAATTATTTGCAATTATTCCTAATTATTTGCAATTATTGGTAATTATTGGCAATTATTGGTCATTATTGGCAATTATTACTAATTATTCCTAATTAATCCTAATTATTCCTAATTAATCCTACTTATTCCTAATTAATCCTACTTATTCCTAATTATTCCTAATTATTACTAATTATTCCTAATTATTGCTAATTATTACTAATTATTGCTAATTATTTCTAATTATTGCTAATTATTTCTAATTATTGCTAATTATTTCTAATTATTGCTAATTATTTCAAATTATTGCTAATTATTGCTAATTATTGCTAATTATTGGTAATTATTTCTAATTATTTCTAATTATTTCTAATTATTCGTAATTATTACTAATTATTAGTAATTAATACTAATTATTGGTAATTATTGCTAATTATTGGTAATTATTGCTAATTATTGGTAATTATTGCTAATTATTGGTAATTAATACTAATTATTGGTAATTATTACTAATTATTGTTAATTATTACTAATTATTGGTAATTATTACTAATTATTGGTAATTATTACTAATTATTGGTAATTATTACTAATTATTCGTAATTAATACTAATTATTCCTAATTAATACTAATTATTCCTAATTAATACTAATTATTCCTAATTATTGTTAATTAGTCCTAATTATTACTAATTATTGTTAATTATTCCTAATTATTACTAATTATTGTTAATTATTCCTAATTATTACTAATTATTGGTAATTAATACTAATTATTGGTAATTATTACTAATTATTCCTAATTAATACTAATTATTGGTAATTATTACTAATTATTCCTAATTAATACTAATTATTACTAATTATTGTTAATTATTCCTAATTAATACTAATTATTACTAATTATTGTTAATTATTCCTAATTATTACTAATTATTGTTAATTATTCCTAGTTATTACTAATTATTGTTAATTATTCCTAATTAATACTAATTATTGGTAATTATTACTAATTATTGGTAATTATTACTAATTATTGGTAATTATTACTAATTATTCCTAATTAATACTAATTATTCCTAATTATTGTTAATTAGTCCTAATTATTACTAATTATTGTTAATTATTCCTAATTATTACTAATTATTGTTAATTATTCCTAATTATTACTAATTATTGGTAATTAATACTAATTATTGGTAATTAATACTAATTATTGGTAATTATTACTAATTATTCCTAATTAATACTAATTATTCGTAATTATTCCTACTTATTGTTAATTATTCCTAATTATTACTAATTATTGTTAATTATTCCTAATTATTACTAATTATTGGTAATTAATACTAATTATTGGTAATTAATACTAATTATTGGTAATTAATACTAATTATTGGTAATTAATACTAATTATTGGTAATTAATACTAATTATTCCTAATTAATACTAATTATTTGTAATTAATACGAATTATTTGTAATTAAAACTAATTATTGGTAATTATTACTAATTATTGGTAATTAATACTAATTATTGGTAATTAATACTAATTATTCCTAATTAATACTAATTATTCCTAATTATTCCTAATTATTACTAATTATTCCTAATTATTACTAATTATTCCTAATTATTACTAATTATTCCTAATTATTACTAATTATTCCTAATTATTCCTAATTATTACTAATTATTCCTAATTATTGTTAATTATTCCTAATTATTACTAATTATTGTTAATTATTCCTAATTATTACGAATTATTGGTAATTAATACTAATTATTACGAATTATTGGTAATTAATACTAATTATTGGTAATTAATACTACTTATTGGTAATTAAGACTAATTATTTGTAATTAATACTAATTATTTGTAATTAATACTAATTATTCCTAATTAATACTAATTA
Organism: Viscum album; assembly: GCA_963277665.1. Taxonomy (NCBI): domain Eukaryota; kingdom Viridiplantae; phylum Streptophyta; class Magnoliopsida; order Santalales; family Viscaceae; genus Viscum; species Viscum album. The sequence continues at coordinate 1,888,173,197 of OY728160.1, read as the reverse complement.
TTTGTAATTAATACTAATTATTCCTAATTATTCCTAATTATTGGTAATTATTACTAATTATTCCTAATTAATACTAATTATTCCTAATTATTCTTAATTATTACTAATTATTCCTAATTATTCCTAATTATTACTAATTATTGTTAATTATTCGTAATTATTGTTAATTATTCCTAATTATTAGTAATTATTGTTAATTATTCCTAATTATTACGAATTATTGGTAATTAATACTAATTATTGGTAATTAATACTAATTAATGGTAATTAATACTAATTATAGGTAATTAATACTAATTATTGTTAATTATTGGTAATTATTACTAATTATTCTTAATTATTGATAATTATTAGTAATAAAATGAATAATTATCAATAATTAGAAATAATTACCAATAATTACAAATAATAACATTATTAATATATTTTATTATTAATATTAAAATAATATAATTTTCTAATTTATATACAGTTCTTTTTTCATCTGTGCGTTTTCTATCTCCACATACAAATAATACATGTGAAGACAGCAAACACACAGATGAAAAAAGAACTGTATATATATAAAAAATTATATTATTTTAATATTAATAATAAAATAAACTAATAATGTAATAATGTTCTTATGCCTAATTATTGGTATTTATTACTAGTTATTAATATTTATTCTTAATTATTAAAAATTATTACTAATTATTCCTAATTACCATATAAACAATACTAATAATTTAAATTTATTAAGTAATAAAACAATGTAAACAAAATTAAATTACAACTAATTAATAATAATAAAAACTAATAAAAAATTAAAAATAAATAAAAAATTAAAATGAAGATAAATACCTTGAAAATTGATCTGTTCTGATCGTTCTTCAAAACTTTAATATCAGCTCCGGAGAAAAAACTTAAACTGGAGAAAAACTAAACTCTAGAAATATGATTCTGAGAGAGAGAGAAGATAAAGAATGAGAATGAAATGAAAAAAACGGATGGGGGTATTTATAGGTTAGATTAGTTGCGACGGGTCCATTTGCGACGGGATTCCCGTCGCAAATAGTATTATTTGCGACGGGTCCCGTCGCAAATACCTTCGCCAACATTTATTACGGTCAACCGGTAAATAGTTATTTGCGACGGGTCCCGTCGCAAATAACCCTCTGCCGACATAGTATTTGCGACGGGGGAATATTCCCGTCGCAAATACCATTTACCGCCGCCGGCTATTTGCGACGGGAATATTTCCCCGTCGCAAATACGTTTCCCGCGATTTGGCGCGCATCGCGGGAAAACTATTTGCGACGGGGAAAGCAATCCCGTCGCAAATGCCTCATTATTTGCGACGGGGGTACATCCCCGTCGCAAATACTTTTTTAACATGACTATTTGCGACGGGATTTAATCCCGTCGCAAATAACCCGTCGCAATTGCTCATTTTTCCCGTAGTGGTGGAGACAACTTGCCGCCTCGGCCAAATCTCCGTAATCCACGTCGAGGTGAGACATGCAAGAAGACATGGTTGTCATCCTCGAACTCTAGTGGCATCCGCCTCCTGTCAGCATAAGACTTCTGCCAGCTCTGAGTTGTCCTCATCCGCTCCTGGATGACCTGGACCTTCTCTGTCATGGCCTGGACCATCTCTAGTCCCACAAGTGTTGACTCCCCAGGGTCTGTCTAGCACAAAGGAGATCTGAAAGGTCTGTCGTACAACGCCTCGTATGGTGTCATCCCGATGGTGGAGTGATAGTTGTTGTTGTATGCAAACTCCACCAAGGGTAGGTGGTCCTCCCAACTGCGACCAAAGTCGAGAACACATGCGCAGAGCATGTCCTCGAGAGTCTGAATGGTCCTCTCCATCTGACCATCCGTCTGAGGGTGAAAGGAAATGCTCAGACGTAGTTGCGTCCCGAACGCCTCCTACAACCCCTTCCAAAGCCGGGAAGTAAAGCGAGCATCTCGATCAGAGATGATAGATGATGGCACACCGTGAAGCCGTACAATCTCCTGAACGTAGAGACATCCCAAGCTCTCCACTGAGCCCTGCTCTCTGATGGGTAAGAAGTGAGCCGATTTGGTGAGTCGGTCGACAATCACCCAAATGGAGTCGTGACCTCTAGAAGTGCGTGGAAGTCCAATCACTAAGTCCATAGATATCCCATCCCACTTCCACTCCGGGACCTCCAAGGGTTGTACCAAGCCTGCTGGTACCTGATGCTCTTCCTTCAACTGCTGTCAGATGAGGCATCGAGAAACGAACTCTGCCACGGCCTTCTTCATGCCCGGCCACCAGTGATGTCGTCTGAGATCCTGGTACATCTTCACCACACCAGGATGCACCGCCAAAGGGGAAGTATGAAACTCCCTCAGCACCTCCTCTCGTAAAGCAACTGGCACCAAGGTACGTCCTCTGAAAAGGACATCGTGCTCTCCTCCCACGGAGAATCCATCAGGTACCTGTCCTGAGGATATTTGTGCACGGCGCGTCTCACAATCGGCGTCCCCACGATGTGCCTCCCTGACCCGATGCAGTAGTGGAGGGGTGACTGTGAGAGACTGAAGGAAGGTTGCTCCATCTCTATCCACGAAGGATATCTGCAAAGCGGCTAGCTGCTCTGTCACCTCCTCAAGTAGCTGAATGCCCATCCTCCTGCTGAGAGCATCGGCTACTATGTTCCCCTTACCAAGAGTATAGACTATCTCAAAGTCATAGTCCTGGAGGAACTCAAGCCATCTCCACTGTCTCAGGTTCAGGTCCTTCTGAGAGAAGATGTACCTGAGACTCTGATGGTCAGAAAAGACTGTAAAGCGCTCGCCCATCAGGTAGTGTCGCCATGTCTTCAGAGCGAAGACCACTGCTGTTAACTCCAGGTCATGGGTAGTATAGTTCTGCTCATGCGGCCTCAACTGACGTGATCCATAGGTGATCACTGCCCGATCCTGCATCAGGACACATCCGAGTCTGGCCCCTGATGCATCGCAGTAGACTACGTACCCAACCCCCTCCTACGGAAGTCTCAAGATAGGGGCGCTGGTCAATATCTCTCTCAGCTCTTGGAAGCTCTGCTGACATCTGTCTGACCACACAAAGGGTTTCCCCTTCTTCGTCAAAGCTGAGAGTGGTGCCTCAACTCTGGAGAATTCTGGAACAAATCTCTGATAGTATCCAGCTAGTCCCAAGAAACTTCGCACCTCCGTCATGCTCCTGGGTGGCTCCCAAGCTTGCAATGCCTCGATCTTCGTAGGATCCACCACAACTCTCGCCTCAAAGATGACGTGTCCCAAGAAGTGGACCTCACGTATCCAGAACTGACACTTTGAGAGCTTTCCATAAAGCTGGTGCTCTCGGAGTGTGTCTAGTACAACCCGCAAGTAGTAGGCGTGCTCCACCTCAGTCGTCGAGTATATCAGAATGTCGTCAATGAAGACCATGACAAATCGATCAAGGTATGGTTGAAAGATCCTGTTCATGAGGCCCATGAACACTGTTGGAGCATTGGTTATGCCGAATGACATAACCAAGAACTCATAGTGGCCATACCAACATCTAAAGGCCGTCTTCTGTACGTCCTCATCCCAAACTCTGAGCTGATGATAGCCTGACCTGAGGACTATCTTTGAGAACCACCATTCTCCATTGAGCTGATCGAAGAGGTCATCAATCCTTGGTAGCGGATACTTGTTCCTCACTGTCACCTGGTTCAGGCGACGATAGTCGGCACAAAGTCGCAAGCTCCCGTCCACCTTCTTGGCGAACAATATCGGGGAAGCCCAAGGTGAAACACTGGGTTGGATGAATCCCTTGCCCTGCAAGTCCTCCAACTGTACCCGTAGCTCTCGAAGCTCAACGGGGGCCATCCGATATGCTGGAGTCGATATCGGGGTTGTCCCGGGGTACAGGTGAATATAAAAGTCTACCTATCTGTGAGGAGGTAGTCCTGGAACGTCGTCGGGGAAGACGTCTGCATACTGATCCACCACTACAGGAAAACTAGAACTCCGCACATCAACTGCTCCTAGGATGAGGCTAGCCAACTGATGAGTGATGGGTTGTCCTCTCCTCTACGAGAGTCCATCCTAAGGAGAGATGCCTCATCGTGCACCTGGAGCATCAAGCTCCACCATCGGCCCACTTCCGCGTGCATTAGGCTCGCTACGAGGATCACCATGAGGTCTGTTGGTGTCCTCACTAACCTGAACACTCGCACCACTGCCTCCAGCCAATCCTCGGCTGCCTGGGGGTCCGTCTTCCCGCGGAACCTGGGCGGTCGCTGGCGCTGGAACTCGTGTAGTGCACTAAGGCGACGTGCATCATCAGCGGCTGGGGATGGAAGCATCGGTGGCTCGGTGGGTAAAGGTATCGTCGGTGCCTCAGCTGTCAAAGGGCCATGTATCGAGGCCTCGTCGCTCGGTGGGCTGTCATAACGCTCAACTCTCGGAACCCTAGCTGGCTGCCTTCATGGGGCCATCCTGAAAATGAAACAGGTGCACCACGGTCAAACAGTATACCTGGTGTGCTGACATAAAGTAATCACAAAGAAAACTTGAAACACACATGCAATCAATGTTTTCGTGCATTAAGTCGGAGATCAGAAGTCAGGGTCCTGGTGTACGGATACGTCGGCCGCCGCACCAACACTGGACTCCATGAACTGATAACCACACCCAATACGCTTAACACTATTGCTTCACATAGAAAAAGATCAGATTCCCAAGTTCTGCGGTAGAACCGAACTCCTTTGATACCAATTTGTCACGACCCATCCTCGGGGCTCGTGCCGTGACTACCCCAAGCCCGCCTTCCATAGGCTAGGGGCTGGCGACTAGCACCAAGGCGTAAATCCTGGTAAAAGGGAAGGCATTGCCTTTGTAAAGTAAACAAACACCACAGAGCAAGCAAGCAGTATAAGTAATCACTAAGTAAAAACTGAGTACAATAGTAAGTGCGGAAAAGTAAGTGGGCCAGTATACAAACCCAAACTGAAAGTAAAGTACAACTGGAAAGGGAAAAATAGCAACTGAAAAGTAAAGCCGCATCTTCGAGCCGTTCACTGGAAATCCCACCTGAAGGGTGAGTACAGATGGCCTCCACAGCTCCTAGGGTCCAGTCGTCCGCTCTGAGTACGTCCCGCCTAGTGGCCCACCTCCAGGTACCGACCTGCTCCGCAAGCCTCAACCACGATCAGCTTTGTCCGTCGTCTGCAACCAACACAATGTAGTGCGGGCATAGCCCGTGTAGGGGTGAGTATAAGCTACTCAGTAGGGACCCCGAGACCCCCGAAGGTCTCCCAGAATCCATAAAGGATAATCCACAAAGGAAAGATACAATCACGAAGTAACATTCGAAACTGCTTAGGTATATGCCCATACATATACCTAAGTCATCAATTCTCGTTTGGCTCCAACATCCGAGCCCAAGTACAACCCAGTCCACACAGGAAAGAAAAACGTAAATCCACACAGGATATCACAACACAATCCACATAGGAAAGAAAAATAGGATTCAGCTCACACAGGTATACTTCTTTGTATGACGATAGAGATGATCATATATATCTACTTATTCATCTAAGCCGTCGGACCCACAAAGGATCGATAGGTACTAACCCCCGCAATGACCCACAAAGGATCCGACCCACAAAGGATCGATAGGTAACTAACCCCCGCAATGACCCACAAAGGATCTGACCCACACAGGATCGATAGGTAACTAACCCCTGCAATGACCCACAAAGGATCTGACCCACACAAGATCGATAGGTAACTAACCCCCGCAAAGACCCACACAGGATCGGACCCACACAGGATCTGTAGGCGCTAGCCCACACAGGACCGATGAGCGCTGACCCACACAGGATCGGACCCACACAGGATCTGTGGCACTGATCCACGTAGGATCACTGAGTGTCGTAGTCGTCGCCGTCGAATCCACTGAGGATCTCTATACAGTCGTCGTCGTCGTCGCAGATGCAGCCAGCTCTAGGGTTCCCGCACACAGCAAGCTCGTTCGGGAGGGTCCGCTCCATGATATGAGAGGCTGATACATCAACTGACACATAGTCCAGAGTTGATGTATCCAAAAGTTCCGTATCGTCAACAGGAACTCAACGCCATAGACGGCGCGTCAATCGGACGCCCGGTCTGAGAGTTATTGGCTTTTTCATCCCAGGGGCCCGGTTGGTTTTTAAGTCAAAACCAACCCAACCGTACTCCACCTGTGTCCAAACCTCGGGCGGGGTAAGCCAAAAGATTCGTCTCACTTAGAGGAATCCATTAAAGTCGACGGCACGTCAATCAGACGTCCGGAGCTCAAGTTACGAGTGTTTCCGATCCGAGGGCCCGGTTGGTTTCGTGTACGAACCAACCCAGCCAAACCCAAAGTTTTCCGAAACCTTGGGTGTGATATACCGAAACGACCTTCTCGATCCAAGGATCGCATCGCAACTGACGGTGCGTCGATCGGAGGTCCACAGCCCAAGATATGGGCAAAAGACCGAAGAGGTCCGAAAAAGGGGGGTCTGGGCCCGGACCGACCCGGCCCGACCCCCACCCCCCCGGGTTGGCCGGAACCGGGTCGACCCGACCCGTGTACGGGTCCGACCCGGCCTGGCCCGGTCTGGGTGTGACCCGGCCCGGCCGGCGCGGGCGCGGCCCAGTCGCCAGGCGGCTCGGCCGTAACGGCCGAGCGGTGCGCAAGGGGGGCGCCGCCCCCTTGATTGATCCGCGGCCCCGCGTGGGGGGCCACCTCTCACCAACGGATGTGGCTGGGTTGCCGCATCCCGCCTTCGCCGGTCCTGCACGGTTGTGGGACGGCCGGCCTGCCGCCACGGCCGAAGCCGCGGCGGTTCTCCCCGGCGGCGCGCCGGGCGCCGCCGCCTTCTGCCGTCGTGCCTGCGAGGCGCGCCGACGGGTTACTCCGCGAACCACCGAACGAGCTCCAGTGGTCAGATTCGCCTGATGTCTTCGCCGATGGCCCTCCCGGGGTCCGTCCTTCACTGCGAGGACCTCACATCGCCAGTGCCGCTCACATTTCTGTCGTCCTTCGTTCCGCACACCAAGAACGAAAAGGGCGGTGGGTTTGGACTTGTTCGTTGGTCCGCACCCACCGCGTTAGCGGTTTTAAATGTCTCACAACAAATATTTAATCATACGCTGCAGGTATAAATCACAAAGATTTAAAAGAATCAAAACCCCTACCTCAACGTTGTCGTCGAACGTGAGTTCGTCGCGGAATTGACCATCGCGGAGAAGAGGATCGTCGTGTTGCGGAAGGGGTGTCGTTGTCGTCGCGGTACACGGCGTCGCGCCGTCAAACTCTGAGGATTAAAAACACACAGATTTAATTGCATCAATTAAACCCATGTTGAGGATAAAAATTCACAAAGAATTAAAGAACTGCAGCCCCCTACCTCAATCGGTTGTTGATCGAAGATTGTCGCGGGGAAGGAACGTCGTGGAAGAAGCGTCGCGGAAGGAGAATCATCACGTCGCGTCGTCGATCTCCGAGGATCCGGAGTTCTTCATCACCCTTCGTCGGAGACTGGCGTTCTTCGCGTTCTTCGCGTTCTTCGCGTTCTTCGCGAAGAAGGATGAAGATCTCCAAGACTTAGAGCTTCCTCCAATTCCTCTCAACAAGCAACCCTCAAGTAAACACGTGTTGGTCTTATTTTATTCCCATGCCAACGATTTGAAAATCAAAGTTAAGAAACGAACCATTAATTCGATGAATTAACTGTCACGACTTAACTGCCCAATTAATAGGGTCTTTTAGAATTTAAGAAAACGCACCAGTTGACTTTCATTAAAAATGAGGTTTTCGCGGGTGTGTTACTTAGGGGGGAAGAAACGGTAGGGCTCGTGCGGGCCCCACCTCACAAATATCCTACCATGTGGGTAGGATATCGTGGGTCCCACCTTATCCTCTTAACTTAGCTTAAGTGGCTTTAAGTGGCTTTAAGTGAAATAAAATAAAGTTGTCACACCACTTTATTTTATTTCTTAACTTAACCCCAAAAATTAAAAACCACACCCGAGAAAACGCAACTCCAGAAAAGGCATTTCTAAGCAAATAATGGCGCTACGATTCCATCGGTGCCCTCGGAATTCGATTCCAAGCACCGGTTCAAAAGTTAGAAAACCCGCTCGTTCGTTCACTAAACGTACCCGAGCCAAACTTCGGAAAATGATTCTGGGCACACTGGGCCTCGGAATCAGGTGCCGTCAGAAACTGCGTTCTTGTAAAATTCTAAAGAAAATTAAGAAAAAAATTTCCTTGAATATTACGGGTCTTTACAGTCTATGTATTCATCACCAACAATTTCCATGTACCATTTATGAATAAAACATTTATATTCCTTCACTTTTCAATCAAAACAATTATCAATGTTCTTTCATATATTGATGAACTTGTGGAAAAGACATGGCTTCCCTGAATATATCATAATCATTGAAAAGAAAAAAGGATGGTATCAATACAACGTATACCCTTTGGAGGGTAAGTAACCTCTAGGGTTATTAACATTGATGATTGGAAATACCATAAAAAGGGTATTAAATTCATTTTTTAGGGAAATAACCATATCATTATGAAAATATATTTAAAAGAATAAAAATTCACAAAATAATTTTAAAATAAATTTTACTGAAATTAACAATGGAAACATATAAAGGATTATTCAGTACATAAAATGGTCATGATGGTGGGAAAATCTGTTCAAGATGTAAATTTTAGAAATAAGCATTCTTTTTAGAAGTTTTGTAAAGAAGGGAAAAGGTGAAAAAATTGGAGAATGTTCACAAATTTAATTTTTTAAAAACATTTTAAAAGAAGGTAAAATATCATTTAAAATATATTTCAAAAATCATTTATTTTTTTATAGAATAAAAATTTTTGAATTTTTTTTAGAACCCATGGATATGGAAGATAAAGATAGCTGATCTTAATAAATGATACAAGATCAGTATCAGTTGTGGACAAATTTCTTGATATTACTTATCTAAATATGGGAGGAAATTAAAATTGAATATAGGAACCACATCCATTTCTAGTTTAGAATAAAAATATCTGGTTCAAAAAATAAGATCACATGATATCCTCTAAAGAACATTGAATATAAACAATATCGAAAATAAAGGAGATTGTAACATAAATTCTTTTCCACTTTGGTAAATCTTCAATAGTAATCCCTATGAAAGAATATCAATAAATGATACATTAAATATCATAAACATAAGTATTTTCATGATGTAACATGTCATAGGGGAATTAGATATACCTCATAAAATAATATAAGTGTACAAGAGGACATATGACCTAGAGAAAACAATTTAAGACAAGAAAGCCCTACAATGATCATATTGTTAAAGTTTTAATTAATAAATGAATAGATTATGTGTATCAAATGTAAATCCAAAAAAAATAGATGAAATAAAAAATAATATAATCAAAGGTAAATACACATATACTCATATAAAATTAAAGTAAATGAATTGGTATATATAACCCAATGAAAGGAAATTTTGTTATGAAATTCTTACTACTCCATAACATTCAAGTCAAACGCCATTGGATTAAAAAAATCAATTTTAAAAATAAAATACCATGAAATATGAATTCATAATGATATTACTTATAAAATTATAATTATATACACATATAAAATAAATTAGGTGCATGACATTAAAAATATGCCTCAATAAAAGAAAATTGAGACAAAATCCCTTACTGCTTTGGTAATATCTAGATCAAAACCTCAAGAAAAGGAGAACCTTATATTGATTTTTAAATCCCGATTATTTTCATGAAATGAATCATAAAATATATTTATGGTTAGTATATACACTGCATAATAAAAATAAGCATTTAATATGGAATATGTCTCATAGAAGTCAAAGCATGAGGAGAAACTGTTACCATGAGTCCAGATATTCAATGAGTGTCCATTATATTTTGTATAATAAATTTATATATGTTATTTTATTTATTAAGAACCATTTAAATGTTTAATAGAATATAATAAAATAATTTATTTTATTTATTTTATTTTAATTTTAAATACATAATTCGTTATTTCCACATTATGGGGTTTGAGGGCATTCATTTCATAGCTTCAGAACGAATTTAGTGTATGTAAAATTAGTACTCTTCATTATGGGGAGGGTTGTAAGGAAAATATTTTTTTAGGTCATGTCTGATCCAAATGGAATTGATGGTGTGAAGAGTATAGGAGGGAGGGTGGCCTTTTATAAGTGAGGTGAGTCCCACACTAATAATTTTTTAAAAGAAAAAGGTGTTACAACATTTTTTACATTCCAAAAGTTTGAAAACTAGAAATTTATAGATCCTCATACATGATAAAGTCATAATATATCTATATCATAGATTTAATAAAAGTTTTTAGGTCATTTTTAACCATTATCTTTTTATTTTAACCCCCATTAAATATGATTTTACCTTAACTACGGTAATAACATTTTAATTTTTCAATATTTATTATAGTCAAAAATTAAGTTGAAATTGTTATGAAATATAAATTATAATTATTCCCAATATATAAACCATTTTACCCAATTCAATTCTCATAATTTTCAAATGATAATTTAATATTAATCTCGCAAATGCGATGAAAAAACAGGGTTTCAAGAAGTGTATTTTCCAAAAAAAAGATTATTTTATATTAACTCCATGACTAGTAATAACCACTGTGTGAAATTAAATTATTCTATGTATATAATCTATAAATTTCCTTTAAATATCTCTTTATTTAGGGTTTTTCTAATTAATTAAAATAGTGAAACATTGCGCACTTGAAAATAATTTTTAGAAAAGTCACATTTTCCAAACAAAAAACAAACTTATACTAAAATCCAGTATAACATTGATTAAATTGTAATTATATAGAATAAATATAAATAAATAATACTTATGTTAATTTAAGTTATATTAGAAACATAATGTAAGTTTTAAATCAATTAATTTTTTGAAAATAAATGACATTTTTAAAAAAATTGTAATTTTCAATATTCAATAAATAATCATTATTTTCAGAAATGTCCTAAAATACCAACCTAAGATAATTTTTATATTCATAATTAAAAATTTAACTCTATTTTGTAATATTAAATTTCTAAAAGTGTTACCAATTAATATTAATATATTTTCTCAAAGCGGGATGAAACTGCATTTTAGAATAAAACAATTTTTTTGAAAAAAAAATTCTTTTTCATTCAAATAATTCTTATTTAATTTTCTTATCAATAGATAACCATTAACTATTTTTTTACATGTGTAAGAAATATAATTTTCAAAATTTATTTATTCATATTCATACCCTCCAATTTAACTACTAGTTTCAAATAGTCAAATTTAAAATAATATTATTTTGTTGTTTTTTAAGCTCAGTGTTGCGTGCCACATACACTATTAAGAATATATTCCTTTTTTCTTAAAATATTAAGGTGCAAAATTTTACCCCAAATTAATAAATGTAATCCTTTAAATTTTAAATTTATCTTATAAAATAAAGGATAGACATTTGAAAATATCTTTCTTGGGAACCCACATCATAAAAAGGGATATTAAAACTTTCTCATAAAAAGAGGGAAAGGGAAATTTGAATGTTATCACATAACTAGGTTTAAAAATAAGAGAACATTGGTATAAAGTGATGATATGGGAATGGAAAAAAATAAGGTATGAATAATTTTTGAAAGTGACAGAGATCATTGATCATAATAAAGTGAATAGTCATGAGAAAGTCAACAACCACAAAACCATAAACCAATGAGGTATGAACAAGATCATGGATGTCATCATAAATAGTGATAATAGGAAATATATTTTTTCAAGATACATTTACTAGATATGAGTAATTCATTTACCATCCTGACTATAAGAATAAGGAAATATACTTGATTGACCAGTAGAATTTCATCTTTTTTAATAAATTTTCACCATAATCTTATATTTTTCTTTAAACGATGAGTTTTTAAGATGATTTTTTTATGTATGAAGTAGTAAAAAATAAATTTTAAATGAACACATAACCATATAAGGGGTAGTTAATCTATTCCACCTATCATTAGTCATTAAACAAAACCAAAATGGGTAGAATATGGTAAGATGTTTCCCAAAATGAATAAACCTCCAAAATTTAGCAGTAATACCCAAATATAAAACTAATTCATTCAATAAATTAATATCCTTTATATAAAAAATAACCTCAATATCCTCAACATTAAAGATTGATTTAAACTCAAAGGTTATCTCATAACTTTCAGCATACAAACCCACAAATATAGTGATCTTCTTCAATAAATCACATAGCCCAATTGTAGTCATTGCACCCTTGTTGCTCTTCGGTTGGGGGTTCAATCATCACGACCATGTTCGATGTGATGGTTTGTTTCCTGTCCTGCAAGTTGTCATTTTACTATTATTATATCCTTATATTAATTCTATAAATAAGCTGAACAACCATAAAATTTACCATAATCATCAAAGATCATATAAACTCTAAAGGTTATTAGTACCTCCAAAATTATTATTAACCTTAATCTCAAAAACCTATGATGGTATCCATAACCCTTAATATAACATCACATGAAAACATCATAATCTCAAAATTTATCTAAACCATGCTATGATACCAAATATAACATCACAAAACCCACACTCGTGGATCTGGTGTAAAAAAACATAAACTTTAAATTTTTGGATTTTATACTAATGAAGGTGATCAAATTTACACCATCCAAAACATACAACATAAAATAGAAATATTAAATCACATATATAACCAATGAAATTTTAGGTGTAGATATTTTAAAAATTAGTTCAAAATCATACACAAACAATACCGGTTTCATCAATTGAGTATTCCTCCCACTTCACCCAACATTTCTTATTTCACATTAAGTCGTCATCATCATCCACTTGAATCCCTTCTATACATAACTCATTTCACATCATTCTTTAAATAATGGGGAAAAAGAAAACTAAGAATGGTAACCTCAAATGATCAATAATGTTAAATATAAGAATGAACTTTTGAATATCATTAGTGAACATAATAAGTGAATAGGGGTATGAGGACATAATCAAAGCACATGATCATAAAATATGAATATTTATACCCATCAATACATGGATCATCTATCATGAAACATGGAATAAGCTTTATCAAAGGAAATATTCATAAGAGTAAATAATATTGAGACATGTGATTTCAATCCCAATCATCGGAATCATTAAAAACCCATAAAAAGAATAAAATATACATATTTGTGTATTAGAACATCATATTCTTAACCCTTTTTAAACCCGTGTCAGAAATAATCGGATCCCAGTTAAATCAATAAGACAATTCCACCAGTAACTCCATACTTCTATTATATTAATACAATGATCATTACCCAATGAATTGGAGTGCTATTTGGGCACACCAATCATATAGGATATATCAGGCTCACCCAAAACAATCTGGGCACACCCATCGTTTAAACTATAATGGACTGACTTGGCGCAATCTGGGAACACCCATAATATAGGCTATATCGAGCTCTACCATGATCTATAATGGGGATAAACCTTTTATATATTTTTTGTTAGGATCAACTATTAATCATCAATAGTTTCCTAGAACCGTTCATTAATAAAACATTTGTATTCCTTCACTTTTGAATCCTAGAAATAATTAATGTTCTTTCATTTCTCTATTAACCTATGGATATGAAATGGGTTCCATGATAATCTCATAATCTATCCAAAGAAATAATATGATTGTTATAAATACAAAACATCCCTAGTTTAGTATATGTAACTCAAGGGGTTTTTATATTGATTAATGGAAATATAACTAAAATTTCATTCATATTTTTTTTAGGAAAATGACATTTTTCATAATGAAAATCACTTTTCAAAAATAAAAAATCACAAAAAGTTGTGAATATAATTTTCATTAAAAATAAATTTGGAAGTAAAGTAATATTCAAAACATATAATCATCACGATAGTGGGAAAATCTGTTCATGATGTAAGGGTTAAAAATAAACATTCTTTTCAAACATTTCTTAAATAGAGTCAAAAGTGACCCATTTGGAAAACGTTAAGAAATGTACTTTATTAAAAAAATTAAAATAAGTTATGATATTATATAAAATAGCTTTAGAAATTCATTTATTTTTTGGGAATAGAATAATTTATTAAAACATTTTAAATAATATTGATATGAAGGGGAATGATAGGTGATATAAAAGAAAGATACTATATCAATATCACTTACAATGAAAGTTTATTAATATTATTCAATAAATAAGGGATGAAATTTAAATTAACTATATGGAACCATTCATAAATAGTGTAGTAGAAAAATATGTGGTTCAATAAAATAAAAGAAGTTGATTTCAGCATAATGAACCTTGAATATAATGAATCCCAAAAAGAAAGGAGATTGTAACATAAATCTTTTTCAGCTTTGTTAACAGTTCAATCATAATCCCCATAAAATAATAAATTCCAATGATACATTATATATCATGGTAATAAAGAGTTTCAAGACATATCATTCCAATTGGGTAGTAGATAAAGCTCATAAAAGAATACAGGTGTATAACATAACATATGTCACAAAGAAGACAATTTGAGTCAAGAAAACATTATAATGATCATAACATTGAAGTGAGAATTAATAAATGAATGGATTATGTGTATCAAATTTAAATCCACAAAAAACAATTAGGAATAAAAAATAAGATAATGAGAAGTAATTACACGCATATTCTTTGAGTGTCAGAGAGAATGAAGAATCAATAAAACCCAATGAAAATAAATTGAGTTATGAAATTCATTACGTCTTGGTAAAATTCAAGTCAAACCCCCTTGGATGTAATAATGAAAAATTAATCCTAAAATATCAATAAATATGAATTATTCAGAATATTATTTATAAATGGGTATTTATATACACCATTTAAAATCATTGGTGCATAATATTAAAATATTCCTCAGTGAAGGAAAATTGAGATGAAGTCCCTTACCGCATTGATAATCTACAGATAAATACCTCATTAATAGACGAAACTAATATAGATATGTAAATGAAATAAATTTTCTTAAAAATAATCATAATATAAATTAATGGGAATTATACACACCACAAAATACAAATATGTAGTGAATATGGAATATGTATTACAGAAGTAAATTCGAGACGAGAAACCCTTACCTTGAGTCCAGACATTCTATGTGTGTCCTTTAAATCCCATATGATAATCATATATAAGTAATTTTATTTCTTAATAACATTTGAAAGGATTAATAACTTATACTTAAATCATTTATTTTAACTATATATTTCTATACATAATCAGTTAAGTCAGCATTGTTGATTTTGAGGAAGTTTGGTTCATTGTTTCAAAGTGACTTCGGTGTGGTGACCAGGTCAAAGTGGTGATTATATCAAAATATTAAGAATGATAATCGTGAAATAATTATAATTTTTATACATCAATTATAATTTTTAAAAAAAATCCTAAACAATGCTTATGAAAAATGAACTGTGTTATGATCATTAAGACGGTGAGTCGTATGTACACATGAGTAACATTTCCATGTTTCAATGATCATTATGGAATGAAGGGAAGTGATATTTTATCTTTAAATAATGATACTAATATTATAAATACTGCAATATTCCTTTATATATATATATATCACCCATGTAATTTACTGATGAAATTATTGTTAAATCACTTTGTGGAGGCGGTAGTCCACACATACGCACGGCCAACGTTATCATTTTTCAACGTGAGAAATAAAATGAAATTTTATATTTTCAAAAGGATTAATAAGTCATTAATGTATTAATTATTTCATATATATCACATATATTCCTTCAATTTGTACTTATTATAATTCATTTACATAATTAGTGAAAAATTAATCACATCGCTTCATGTGGAGGTAGTCCTCCGAACACAGGACTTTATTATATCCCCCACAAAATAGAAATTTAGAAGTTACATGTGTCATCATAACTCTAGATGAATACATGTGTTTAAAATATATTATAAATACATTATGTTCATCATTATAACATGTAGTGAGAGGCGATGATGGAAAACAAATGATGTCAGTTCGTGAGGTGGTAGTCTGATGTACACATGAATGATGATTTCATATCCCATTTTGTGGAATATGAGATGGAATTAGGTTGATTAATTAACATAGAAACATATAATTATATTATACATACTCTTTTATTATATAAAAATGATTTTGTAATATTTTAAGGTGTAATAAGAAATTAAATAAAAATGTTCGGTTAAGCATCATATCTCTCCTTCAGACAACCTCCATAGGTAAACACCAAAAATCCTTTTTATTATGGATTACTGATCAAAATAAGGGATTTGGTCTATTTGTTAGGAATTATGTATTATTTATGGGTAGGTCTTGGCTGATACAAATGGATTTGAAGGTATGAATAAGAGATCAGAGGGGGTGACTTTTATAAATGAGGTGAGTGGTACAGTTGTAATTTTTTAAAAGAAAATTGTGTACCAATGTTTTCAAAATGAAAAATCCTTCAAATTGGACCCTTCTAGAGACTTAGATGCGATAATGTTAGAATATGTCCATTAAATAAATTTTATTCAAGTATATAGATCATTGTGACCCTAATATTTATGTTTATCTGCCCAGTAAATCTGTTATCTGCTTAACAGTTGTAATTATTTTTTGTTTTAACTATTCAGCAAGGTCAAAAATAAAAATTACATTTTAAGAAAATATAAATATTTTTGATTTGAAATATTTAATCCATTTTTCCAAATTAAATTCACATAAGTGACAAAATATAATTTAAAATTAATCTCGTAGACACAATGAGAAAGTGGGTTTTCAAGAAGTGTACTTTTTCATGACAAAGATAATTTTATATTAAATCATCGACTAGTAATAATAATTAGGTGAACTTAAATTCATATATAGATTTATAATATATAAATATCATTCAAAAAACCCCTCATTGTGTGTAGTTTTAATTAATTAATATGGAGAAATATTATAAATCTTAAAACTGTTTTTAGAAAAATATCATATGTAAATGCAACAAAAAAAATAAAACCCATATAAAGTTTATTAAAAATTAATTAATTAGATTAAATATAACTAAACAAAACATATATAAAATTTAAATCATATTAAATACATAATCATTATTTTATATTACAGGATTTACTGAAAAGAAATGACATTTTTTTACAAAAATCAGTATTTTTCAATATTACTAAAAAGCCAATATTTTCTAAAAAGTACCAACATATCACCCTAAGAATATTTTGATATTATAAATTAAAAAATGATGGAAAATTTTAAAATAAATTTTATTATATCTATAATAACTATTTTTAATTTATGGGCACAAATTGTGTCAAAGCCTCTATTTAGAAAATTGCACTTTTTTATAAAACATTTTGTTTTCAGTAAAATCATTCTTCTTTTATTATTGAATAAATAGATAACAATTGAATTTATTTTATACATGTGTAAGCCATATAATTTTAATAATTTAGTTAGTCTTATACATAATTTCCAATTTAGTTTCTGTGTTATAAGGGTTATATTTTAAATATTATTATTTCATTATTCTTTTAAGTTCGGTGTTGTGTGTCTTGTTTTCTATCGAGAATATATTGCTTTTTTAATATTGGGTTGTTATAGGACTAGTCAAGTGCTTGGACATATTGGTTTTGAATGTTCATAAGAGCTAGGTGATATCATTGCTTGATTCTCGTGACATGGAACATCCTTGAATGGCGGCCATGGTGTGGTTTTTTCTAGAATATGAGTAATTCAAAAAAAATTAAAGGGATTACAAGGGTTAATAAATCATGCTGGAACTACCTGTGTGAGAAACATGGTCTTTGATATTAGGAGACTTATCCTAGGTTCATGGTTTCTGGATCATGTGATTGTGAGAGTATGTGGGATGTTCTTTGGGAATCAATATTCCTTGAGGGAGGAGAGTGCTGCAATTGGTGTGGATTTTAGGGAGAATACATGTCACGTTATGGAAAGTGTGTGGATTATTCATAGTGATTATTAAACTATTTTAAACTCCATTTTTTTATTCTAATGATGAATAATCTAAAGCATTGTATGTCACGACCCATCCCACGGGGCCCGTGCCGTGACTACCCCAAGCACACCTTCAATAGGCCAAGGGCTGGCAACTACCACCGGAAAGTCGTATCCCTAAAACGGGAAGACATTGCCTTTAAACCAGTATAAACACACAACCCAAGAACACAACAAGAAGCAACCACGAAGTAAACTGCTATAGAAAAAAAGAGTGTTGAAAGTAAAGGGGTCGGAAATATAAGACAAACTGTAAAGTACAAGTACAACTGGAAAGTAAAGATACAACTAAAAGTACAAGAAGCTCCAGGATCGTCCGTCGAGGATCCTACCTGAAAGGTAGGTACAGATCGTCTCCACAACACTCCACATCAGCTCATCTCCTCTGTGTACCGCCTAGTCCCGACTCCCTCTAGACTCAGCTCTACTACTTATCGTCTGCACAAGACACAACAAGGTGAGGGCGAAGCCCGTGCAGGGGTGAGTATGACAATACTCAGTAGGGACTCTGAGACCCTCGTAGGTCTCCTAGAGTTCCACAAAGGAAATAACACAAAGCAAGACATCAACTCTACTTAGGTATGTGCCCATACATATACCTAAGTTATCAAGATATACTCAAATCATACATGAGGAAAGAATACCACAAAGACAACACCACGAAGGTAGAAGTACCACACAGGTAACACCACACAGGTAAAAGTACCACACAGGTACACCGCGAAGGTAAAAGTACACAACACAAGTCAGCTCACACCAGGTATCACTTTAGGTCAAGGATAGAAGGGTTATCACATCATCGAACTCCTCGGCTGCTGGAGAACTCCTTCTCTATCGAGTACAATGGACTTGTCGGGTCACACAGAGTCGCTTCCCACTAACCTTGAACTGTTATGGTACACATCCCTGATGGGTACTGTGGGCATGCCGGGTCACACAGAGCCGCTTCCCACCGTGGGCATGCCGGGTCACACAGAGCCACTTCCCACCTTGGCCGAACTGAGGTTCACCTGTCGAGCACCATGGGTATGTCGGGTCACATAGAGTCACTCCCCACTGTGGGCCTGCTGGGTCACACAGAGCCGCTTCCCACTGGGCCAATCATCAAGCAATCTTCAAGTCTCAGCCAACCGTAAGGTTCCATACGTAGTCTGCTTAGGAGAACTGCTCCTCAAGCCACTCGTTGCATCTTGGTATCCATGGAAGTCGCCATAAGGTATATTCTAGGGTAGTAACCGTAGCTTTGTCAGTTACAAAACTCAAACTCCTCAACTGCTGGAGAAATCCTCCTCTACCGAGTACAGTGGGTCTGCCGGGTCACGCAGAGTTGCTTCCCACTAACCTTGAACTGCGATGGTACTTATCCATGATGCGTACCGTGGGCATGTCGGGTCACACAGAGTCGCTTCCCACCGTGGGCTTGCAGGTCACACAGAGCCGCTTCCCACTGGGCCATCATCAAGCAGTTTCCAGGTCTCAGCCAGCTGTAGGGTTCTGTACGTAGCGTGCTTGGGAGAATCGCTCCTCAAGCCATCATTCGTATTACAACTGGTGCAAAGTCTCACAAATAAGTAACTCGATGTTTTTCCACGTCATAAGGGTTCCAACGCAATAGACGGCGCGTCAATCAGGCGTTCGGTCTGTGAGTTATTGGCATTTCAGTGTCGAGGGCCTGGTTGGATTCGGGTGCGATCCAACCCGGTCGTACTCCAAATTACTCAAAAAAACTCATGGAGTAAATCAAAAGGGTCATCACGCTCCAAGGATCCCAACGCCGCAGACGGTTCGTCAAACGAATGTCTGGTTCTCATGATAAGACCCTTTTTGTGTTCCTAGGCGGTACTGGGTTCGGGTCCAGTCTGCCTCGGTCGGACCGGCCCGACCAGGTTCGGCATGGGCCGAACCGGGTCGACCCCGCCCGACTCGCGTCTCACCCAACTCAGGTAAACCTAGCCCACTAGGCCAGGCCCGACCCGGCTGGGCAGCGGGTCAGGCGGATGGGTCGGAGGTCGGTCCGTTGGACCGACCCGACGGTGCCACTCGCCTAATGGCGTGGGCCGCCAAGGATACCCGAAGACGGTGCGTCTGGGTATGGCTGACGTAGTGCGGAGCCACGTTAGTGGGTCAACCCGTGAGGGTTGACCCCAACGCGTCGCCACGGGGTGCTGCGGGTCCTCCGTGCCGCAGCTGACGGGTCGCGGCTCTGTCGTCGGGCGCGCGCCCTGTCCACCGGTCGTCGGTCGATCTGACGGCCCCTTGCTCCCGCCGCAGCCAACACGGCCCGCGACCTTGCTGTCGCGTGGGTGCGCCGCCGGGGGCGCGCCCCACCTCCGCTCTGCCAGATTCATCGCGGCCGGCCAACGTGTTGGCCGACCTCTCCTCCGATTGCAGCAGATGACGAGCCATGGCCCTCCTTGTTCATCGACGACCCACCACGCCTCCTTTGCGGTCGGCCGGTGCTGGCCGCTCCGATAACCGCCGAGGCTTTCTGTCACGGCCTCCTCTTGCGGCGTGCGTTGACGCGCTATCCGCCACGTAGCTGGTCGGTGTTGTCACGTTGTCGGTATTCCATGGAGGCACAAGGATGTGACAAATATAGCAGAGGGTTTGGGTCGGGTTCGTTAGGCTCGCGCCCTCCGCGTTAGCTCGTAACACGAGGGAGATTAAGGGTTTAATAACAATTGAATTAAACAGCCAGATAAACCCCACAAGATTCCCCACAATGACCTCCCGCAAAGACGAATGAATCGCGGGTCAACCCGTTAGTCGGTTGACCCACGTTCTTCGTGTTATTCAAGAACGGGGAAGAGGAAATCAATTAAAAGCATAAATGAATAAACCCTCTACCTCAAATTCGTTGGAGAGCGTCCGCGTTTGAGGAAGTGTCGACGTTCGTCATCCCCGCAACAAGCCTCCAACGACGCCGCTCGATCGTCGTTCTTCAGTTCGTGGTTCGGGGTCGCTCATCACCGCCCACAGGAACCAACTCCGTCTTCCAAGTGTTGGGCGTCGCGGCAGTTTACCAGAGCTTCGTCGCTTGGTGAAGTCGTGCTCATTCCTCCCCCCAAGCTTCATATAAATAGAAGATGGTGAGGGTAAGTAACGATCGTGGAATTTATGAAGGTTCATTTAATATGAACCTTCCTAAATTCCAACGACGTTGTTACTTAGTATTTGAAGGGTCAAGCCATTTAATGGCTTGACTCGCCGCTGGTCTCACACTACCACTTGTCCGTTGGTGGAAAAGAAATAAAATAGTGAGATTATTTTATTTCATTTCCTTTTAAAAATCACAAAAAATAACTTCTTCTACGAACCTACTACGGTCAAAGTAAAGTCTCCCTTAAGCGAATCCTGGCGCTGCAAATTCAATGGTGCCCTCAGATTTTTAATCCGAGCACCGGTTCAAAAGTTAGAAAACGCCGCTCATGCGTTTACTGAACGTACCCGAAAAAAATTTCGAAAAATTAATAACAGTCACCCTCGACCTGCGCCGGTCGAGGTTAGGCTTTGACTAAGTGAAACACGCCCCAACGAACCCAACGGTACTATCAGATTTCCAATCTGAGTTACCGTTTAAAAGTTATGGATTTTAAAATAAAATAATTGTCAATTATTTTATTTACGGCCAGAAACTAATTTTCACCGGTGGCCCGCGCCGGCCAATGTTAGTATCTGCCTAAAGAAAGCATACCCTCACGAGTTCAGCGGTGGTCTCGTATTTTTAATCTGAGTTACCGTTTGTGAGTTATAAGCATTTGAAAAATAAAATAATTTATTTAATTATTTTATTTACGGTTTTTCCATTTTTGGGTTTTCCCACAGGAGGTCTGCGCCGACTAAACTTAAGTTGTGCCTAGGGTAAACCTGCCATCCTGAATGCAACGGTGCCCTCAAATTTTTAATCCGGGCAACCGTTTAAGAGTTATTCCACTTTTCAGGAAAACTACTTATGCACGCTATTTAAAGTTTAACAAAACTTCGACGAACCATTCCGAGCACTTCGGGCCTCAGAATCACGCGCTGTCAGACTTCGCGGTCTCAAAATAATTCCATATAATTAAAAATATATATACAAAAATTCCGGAACATTACATTCTCCCCACCTTTAGGGCTTTTCATCCCCAAAAGGCACAACACAGACTAAGGATACAAATGGGGGTACTGAGCACGAATCTGAGTCTCCCGCTCCCATGTGCTCTCATGGAGGTTCTCATGCTGCCAGCGAACGCGCACCAGAGGTATCGACCACCCACAAAGGACTCGCTCCGGTCGATCCTAAATCTGTACTGGAACCTTCGTAAACGTCGCTCCATCGTCTAAGTCCAGCTCGCCATGGTCGATGATGTGAGATGGGTCGTGCACGTATCTCATCAACTGGGATACGTGGAAGACGTCGTGCACCCTCTCCAACTGCGGTGGAAGGGCCAAGTGGTATGCTACCTCACCTATCCTCCGAAGTATCAGAAAAGAACCGATAAACCTCGGTGATAACTTACCGCCTCGGCCAAAACTTCATAGTCCCCGTCGAGGAGAGATTCGCAAGAATACGTGGTCCTCCTCCTGGAACTCCAAGGGTCTCTGTATCCTGTCGGCAAAAGACTTCTGTCAACTCTGTGCAGTCTTCACTTTCTGACAAGTGAGACATCGTGATATAACTCTACCACTGCTTTCTTCATCCCTTACCACCCGCACTAACGCCGGAGGTCGTGGTACATCTTCACCACATCAGGATGTACCGCCAGAGGGGACGTATGGAACTCACTCAACACCTCATCCTGAAGCGTCGCCAATACCATGGTACGTCCTCTGAAGAGGACGATGTGCTCCCCACCTTCAAAAAATCCATCAGGTGTTTGCCCTGAGGATATCTGAGCACGTCGAGCCTCGCAGTCAATGTCCCCAAGTTGCGTCTCCCTGACTCGCTGATGGAGTGGAGGAGTGACAGTCATAGACTAGGGGCAAGTTGCTCCACCTCTATTCACGAAGGATACCTACTGCGCGACTAGCTGCTCTGACGCCTCACTCAATAGTTGTAGAGTGCGTCCGCTATCACATTCCCCTTCCCAGGAGTGTAGACTATCTCAGGGTCATCGTCTTGAAGGAACTATAGCCATCGTCGTTGTCTCGGCTCTTGAAAGTTCTGCTGACACTTCTCCATCCACAAGAAAGGCCCCCCCTTCTTTGCCAAAGCTGACAAGGGTGCCACTACCCGGGAGAAGTCTGGTTCGAAACTCTGGTAGTACTCAGCCAAAACAGAAGTCTCTCTCCCTTCGGGGAGGCAATCCTAGAAACATTATTTGAAAAGATGTCCCCACAGCCACTACTATTGAGATCTAAAAACTCAAAACTCTCGCTGCCACGAGGGTAAGGCTAGCCGACCCAAGAGTGATCGGCTGCACTCTCATATGCCTGAGTTTATCCTGTGCTGCCTGGGTTTCTTTTTTTTTCTTAGACCAAGGAAAACCCCATTCCCACGTTGTATATAAACCACAAACTTTTTGCCTAATACAGTTAATCTGAGTATGAACTGTGGATGTCCAGTCATACCCAAACTAAAGTCGTAATGCATCGACGATGCCACCAAAAGGTTCCAACCGAAACTCTCGCCTTAAGGGTCAAATGACACCGTCGGCATAAGTGTGATTATCGAGTCTCCTCCCAAAGGTATCTCCAGACATGAGGGTCAAGTCAACGGTTTAACCGGAAACTCTAGGTCTTAGACAAGATTCGTGGAAGGATGGAATGATTGGTACCTATGTCTATTGGTACGACAACTAGTAGTAGACATAGACCATACCTCGAATCATTCCTAGAGCCCTTAGGTCGCTCTCCTTGACTGGATGCAACTACTCCCTTCCCCCGTCCTCCAACTCCCTGAACCTGGTGGGGACCACATAGGAGGGTGGTTTGTAACATGTCGAAATGTATATCACCTCATGTTGTTCTCCTAGCTCTGCTTCCACGTCTGCAGCCCTGCAGATTCATCTGTCCCTAACACTGCCTCTTCCCGAAACATTTTACACGCCTGAGTCTCTGAGACTGGCGCTAGTTTCCTGCTTTCTCACTACTAACATTCACTGGCTGTATCCGCTCAGCCAAAAAACATTCAACCACAAAGGTTCTCTCTATAACCCTAACATAGGTAGGAATGCAGAGGAATAGTGTTGGCTCGGACGTCCTTAAACACACCGCACTCGGAAGTCCGAGCCCCGAAGCACTGATCGTATCATATTCATCGAGTACCAGAAATGGTCGGTACGCCTCGATGAATACTCAGCTACCGACATGTCGTCCTGTCGAAGTTGTAGAAGCTCTAGAGAACTCTCAACCACCTCCTCAAGCCAGCCCTCAGCCACCAGTGAGTCGGGCATGCCTCAGAACCTAAGAGGTATCTAATGCCGAAACACGTGTAAGGCACTAAGCCTACATGTGTCCTCTACCGGTATCGTCGGTTGTAACTGTTTACCAATGGACAATGATATAGCTAGCACACTACCCGAAGGTACCATCTCAGGCAACAGTCCAAGTACCGAAGCCTCGTCACCATGTGGATCATCCTCATGGTAACGCACTGATAAAACTAGTCGTTAGGATCACCATCTGATCTGTTGGTGTCTCAACTAGGTGGAAAACTGTAGCCCTAGCCTCCAGTCAGTCCTCAACTGTCTGGGAATCTGTCTTGCCTTGAAAACTCGGTGGCATCTGCCGTTGGAACTCGTGCAACGCGCTCAATCGGCGTGCACTGTCCACCAGTTCGGCTGGTGGTAACTGCTGCCCAACGGGTGGTGGTGCTGTTAGTACACCACCTGAAGGTGCCAACACAGTAAGAGGGCCCTACACCGAAGCCTCGTCGCTTGGTGGGCCGTCATCGTGTGCTCTCTCAGGAATCCTAGCTGGATGTCTACGTGACAACATCCTGATAAGGAACCGGTGCGCCATGGTCATTAAGTTATACCTGGTGAGCTGACTTCAAAGAAATCAAAAGAATAACTTTTAAAAAACACGCGCAATCAGTGTTTTTGTGCACTGAGTCAGAAATCATAATTCAAGGTCCTGGTGTACGGATACGTCGACCACCGCACCAACACTAGACTCCCCGAACTGAAAACCACGCTCATACCACTTAACACTATTGCTATATTGAAAAGATCAGGGGCCTAGTTCTTCGGTAGAACCGAACTCCTCTGATACCACTTTGTCACGACTCATCGCCCGGGGCTCGTGCCGTGACTACCTCAAGCCCACCTTCCATAGGTCAGGGCTGGCAACTAGCACCAGAAAGGTGTATCCCTAAAACAGAAAGACATTGCCTTTAAACCTGTATAAACACACAACCCAAGAACACAACAAGGAGCAACCATGAAGTAAACTAGTACAGAAAAAAGAGTGTTGAAAGTAAAGGGGCCGGAAATACAAGCCCAACTGTAAAGTACAAGTACAACTGGAAAGTACAGATACAACTAAAAGTACAAGAAGCTCATGGATCATCTGCCGAGGATCCTACCTGAATGGTAGGTACAGATCGTCTCCACAACACTCCACATCAGCTCATCTTCTCCGTGTACCGTCTGGTCCTGACTCCCTCTAGACTCAGCTCTGCTGCTCGTCGTCTGCACAAGACACAACAAGGTGTGGGCGAAGCCCGTGCAGGGGTGAGTATGACGATACTCAGTAGGGACCCCAAGACCCCCGTAGGTCTCCTAGTGTTCCACAAAGGAAATACCACAAAGCAAGACATCAACTCTACTTAGGTATATACCCATACATATACCTAAGTTATCAAGATATACTCATCTCATACATGAGGAAAGAATACCACAAAGGTAACACCACGAAGGTAGAAGTACCACACAGGTACACCACGAAGGTAAAAGTACAAAACACATGTCAGTTCACACCAGGTATCACTTTTGGTCACGGATAGAAGGGTTATCACAACATCGAACTCCTTGGTTGTTGGAGAACTCCTTCTCTATCGAGTACAGTGGGCCTCTCGGGTCACACAGAGCCGCTTCTCACTAACCTTGAACTGTTGTGGTGCCCATCCTTGATGGGTACCGTGGTCATGTCGGGTCACACATAGTTGCTTCCCACCATGGGCATGCCGGGTCACACAGAGCCGCTTCCCACCTTGGCCGAACTGAGGTACTCCTCCTGTCGAGCACCATGGGTCTGCCGGGTCACACAGAGCCTCTCCCCACCGTGGGCCTGCAGGGTCACACAGAGCTGCTTCCCACTGGGCCAATCGTCAAGCAATCTTTAGGTCTCAGCTAACCGCAAGGTCCATACGTAGTCTGCTTGGGAGAACCGCTCCTCAAGCCACTCGCTGCATCTTAATATCCATGGAAGTCACCATAAGGTATATTCTAGGGTAGTAACCATAGTTTCATCAGTCACAAAACTCGAACTCCTCAGCTGCTGGAGAACTCCTCATTTATCGAGTACAGTGGGTCTGCCAGGTCAAACAGAGTCGCTTCCCACTAACCTTGAATTGCGGTGGTACTCATCCCTGATGGGTACCGTGGGCATGTCGGGTCACACAGAGTTGCTTCCCACCGTGGGTCTGCTGGGTCACATAGAGCCGCTTCTCATTGGGTCATTGTCAAGCAATCTTCAGGTCTCAGCGAGCTGCAGGGTTCTGTACGTAGCGTGCTTCGGAGAGTCGCTCCTCAAGTCATCGATCGTATTACAACTGGTACAAAGTCTCACAAAGAAGTAACTCGATGTTTCGCCACGTCATAAGGGTTCCAACGCAACATACGGCGCGTCAATCGGGCGTTTGGTTTGTGCGTTATTGGCATTTCAGTGTCGAGGGCCCGGTTGGATTCAGGTGCGATCCAACCCGACCGTACTCCAAATTTCTATAAAAAACTAATGGAGTAAATCAAAAGGGTCGTCACGCTCCAAGGATCCCAACGCCGCAGACGGTTCGTCAAACGGACGTCTGGTTTTCAAGATAAGGCCATTTTTGTGTTCCTGGGCAATACTGGGTCCGGGTCCGGTCCGCCTCAGTCGGACCGGCTCGACCGGGTTCGGCATTGGCCGAACCGGGTCGACCCAGGCCGACTCGGGTAAACCTAGCCCGCTGGGCCCGGCCCGACCCGGTCGGGCCTCAGGTCTGGCTGTTGGGCCGCGGGTTGGCCCGCTGAGCGGCGGGTCGATCCGCTGGACAGACCCGGCGGTGCCACCCGCCTAGCGGCGCAGGCTGCCAGGGATACCCGGACACGACGCGTCCGGGTAAGGCTGACGTGACACGGAGCCACGTCAGCAGGTCAACCCGCGGGGGTTGACCCCAACGCGGCGCCACGGGGCGTCGCGGGTCCTCCGTGTCGCGACCGACGAGCCGCGGCTTTGCCGCCGAGCGAGCCGCTGGCGCGCGCCCCATCCACCGGTCGTCGATCGATCTGGCGGCCCCTTACTCATCATAGCCAACATGGGCCTTGGCCTTGCTGCCGCATGGGCGCGCCCCACCTCCGCTCTGCCATCGTCGTCGCGGCTGGCCAGCATGCCAGCCGACCTCTCCTCCAATCGTCGCGGCTGACGAGCCACGACCCTCCTTGTTCATCGATGGTGCGCGACGGCGTGTCACGCCTCCTCCGCGGTAGGTCGGTGCCAGCCGCTCTGTCGCGACCTCCTCTTGCGGCGTGCGTTGACGCGCTATCCACCACGTAGCCGATCGGTGTCGTCGCGCTATCGGTATTCAATGGGGGCACAAGGATGTAACAAATATAGCGGAGGGTTCAGACCTGGTTCGTTAGGCCCGCCCCTTCTGCGTTAGCTCGTAACACGAGGGAGGTTAAGGGTTTAATAACAATTGAATTAAACAACCAGATAAACCCCACAAGATTCTCCGCAATGACCTCCCGCAAAGACGATTGAATCGCAGGTCAAGCCGTTAGTCATTTGACCTGCGTTTTTCGTGTTATTCAAGAACGGGGAAGAGGAAATCAATTAAAAGCATAAACGAATAAACCCCCTACCTCAAGTTCGTTGGAGAGCGTCCGCGTTTGAGGAAGTGTCGACGTTCGTCGTCCCCGCAACAAGCCTCCAACGACGCCGCTCGATCATCGTTCTTCGGTTCGTGGTTCAGGGTCGCTCGTCACCGCCCACTGGAACCGGCTCCGTCCTCCAAGTGTTGGGCGTTGCGGCACTTTACCAGAGCTTCGTCGCTTGGTGAAGTCGTGTCAATTCCTCCCCCCAAGCTCCATATAAATAGGAGAGGGGGGTAAGTAACGATCGTGGAATTTATGAAGGTTCATTTAATATGAATCTTCCTAAATTCCAACGACGTTGTTACTTAGTATTTGAAGGGTCAAGCCATTTAATGGCTTGACTCGCCGCTAGTCCAACACTACCGCTTGTCCGTTAGTGGAAAAGAAATAAAATTGTGAGATTATTTTATTTCATTTCCTTTTAAAAGTCACAAAAAAATTAACTTCTCCTCTGGACCTACTGCGGTCAAAGTAAAGTCTCCCTTAAGCGAATCTCAGCGCAGCGGATTCAACGGTACCCTCAGATTTTTAATTCGAGCACCGGTTCAAAAGTTAGAAAATGCCGATTGTGCGTTTACTGAACGTACCCGAAAAAAAGTTCGGAAAATTAATAACAGCCACCCTCGACCCGCGTCGGTTAAGGTTAGACTCTGCCTAAGTGAAACACGCCCCAACGAACCCAACAGTACTCTCGGATACCGTTTAAAAGATGGATTTTACAATAAAATAATTATCAATTATTTTATTTACGGCCAAAAACTAACTTTCACTGGTGGCCCACGCCAGCCAATGTTGGTATCTGCATAAAGAAAGCATACCCTCCCGAGTTCAGCGGTGGTCTCAGATTTTTAATCCAAGTTACTGTTTGTGAGTTATAAGCATTTGAAAAATAAAATAATTTATTTAATTATTTTATTTACGGTTATACCATTTTTGGGTTTTCTCACAGGAGCTCTGCGCCGACTAAACTTAAATCGCGCCTAGGATAAACCTGTCATCCTGAATGCAACAATACCCTCAGATTTTTAATCCGGGTAACCGTTTAAGAGTTATTCCACTTTTTTAAGAAAACTGCTTACGCGCGCTATTTAAAGTTTAACAAAACTTCGACGGACCATTCCAGACACTCCGGGCCTCGGAATCACGCGCCGTCAGATTTCACGGTCTCGAAATAATTCCATATAATTAAAAAATATATATACAGAAATTCCGGGACATTACATTATAGCTATGGTGAGACGTTATGGTTTGCGCTTGAGGAACTATGTAAGGAACCCCTTATGGTTGGGATCACACCATATTCCATAGAGAATGTTATCCCAATTTTTAGTATTTTTTTAGGCTTGGAGGTTTTCAGTCATGGTGGGAAGGGAATGGTATATTGATGTTATTCGTGTTGGTTCTTATATTTGATTGGTTTAGCCACGTCTTGTAATTTACTTCGGTGATTGATAGTATATGGTCTATGAAACATTTTTTTAGTTCTAAGATAATTGTAAGGATGAACTTATGGTGGGGAATATCATATTGGTCTCGGTTGATTGTCTCTCATGTTGGGTATAATTCCTTGAACCTGTACTCACAGATTCAGTGCATAAAAATAATGTGTATTTTTTTAAAATAAACTAAAAAAATACACAACACATAATACAATCCAAGAACATATCTAGTTTATGTTAGGGAGAAGTAGACAACATCTTACTGACAAAAAGTGAGAAACCATACATGACTTCAAAGACTTAAAAACATTCAAGGCACCACAATACAAAATTTAAGATCAAACTCATTCAAACCTACATAGAAGCGCTCCTACCCAGCACCATAAACATTATATCAGTTTCTCCTACTCATCGCTTCACGGCAAGCAGTCTCGTGCATGACTGCACGGGCATGGAACCGATGGCAAAGTCATACCTTCGCAACTTAAAAATAATGGAATGAGCCTTAAATTTCATTGTAAGGGGTTTTAAAATCATTGAAATACCTTTTAGAAAATAATTTTTGAGAAATAATTTCGAAATAATTTCAAACTAATTTTGAAAATATCACGAATATATTATTAAAAACACTTAATCATTTGAAAATAATTTATTAATTTTAAAATATTTACGCACTAAAAATTCTTTAAAAATAAACCATTGATTTCCAAAAAAACATTATGCATGCTTTTGAAAAAAAAAACATTGGGGCCAATTGAAACATTTATGGTTGTTTTGGACCTACCCACTTACCGAGGGATGAGTTCACTTCCTAATTCCATAACATATTTACAACATTTCAAGTACAGAATTTTTATAGTTTTTTTGAAGTCTGCTTTACTTATATATACATTATTCACCGGTTATTATATTTTAAAAATGATAACAACATATTCATATATTCTTATAAATAAATTTACACTTATAACTTAATTAAGGAATATTCTGATAAATTAATGAAACTAAATTTCCCAACATTTAAACATCTGAATTTCATATAATGTTAAAGAAATAATAATAAACATTCTTGTATTGAAATTTGCATTCATAAAATTCATAAAAGTCACATTGAATATAATTTCCTATAAAGGGGATCAATTATTTACTGTATAAGTACATAAAAAATAATTAATAAAAATTAAATTGGTACATGCATGAAATGTCACAAATTATAGTTAATGTCCAAATATTTTAATATAAATGACTTTTATGAATGTATACATGATTTTAACACATGAAATGATATTCTTTATTTATCAAAACTCACTATAATTTAGAAAATTAACATGGATTAATATCTTCCAAATAAATACATAAGGATTTTGATAAAATCAAAATTGTTTTCATAATAAAAATAATTTTAACTAAAAAATTATTATTATATGTCATGGAAATTATTGAGATAAAAAATAACTTTTTATGGAATCATTGAATTATTTTCAAGAATTGTAATCCCCTTAATAAGGGTCTTTAAAAATATAAATACAAATTTAATTAAAATCAAAACAGAATTAATATTTGAAATCATAATTTATTTATACATTTGATTAACCTGAAATTATTATTTTACATATAAAAGAAATAAAAGAGGGATTTCCATATAAAATAAATTTTTATAATGTAAATCATTAAGTATATAATTCCTAACATAAATTCAAAAATTTATTTATAAAACATCATTTCATTAAATTTCATATGTATGAAATTATTATAATACCTTATAAAATTTATAGACATATAAGTATAATTTTTCATAATCCATAACCCTTGCATAGAATAAAATTTTATAAATAGAAAAATAATCTTAAAAATAGAATAATTGAGTACATATAATAATTTACCTTAAATAAAATTAGTAATTCTGTAATAATTTTCTATAAAATGAATAAAATCTCTTAGTAATTTGGAAATTTAAGATCATAATTTTAAAATAAGTAATGGAAATGTTTGAAAATAAAATTAAATAATACCTTATTGATTTTTTGCTGAAACAACTGCTTGGATTTATTAAATTTCTCTCTGTCTCTTGGACAAAAAAAAATGAAGTGAAGAAGCTATGGACTTTCCACATAATCCTCTCCAATCACATTCAATAAAAAAACCAGGAAAGACACCCCCAAGCATAACAAAGAACTAACTTATATAGTAGTTTCAATTACTATTGATAAACCTTAAAAATTGTATGAATTTATTATATTTATCTTCAGCCGTATACGGGAATTTGAGTAACAGATAGATAGACATATCGACCTCAACATTTTTGGTTTCGAGGTGATGCTTTTTCAAACAAGCTATAGTATAGACATAAATTTTAATTTCGTGATGTTTATAGATTCATTTTAGAAATATTTTTTGTATTTTGTTGATAGATACATAATAAAATGTACGAACAAAAATCCAAAATAGATCAGATATCAAATTAAACATGCAGGTACTTCTTCACGATGCATCAAACCACATCAATACACTAAACAATCTAAAATAAATAAGAATTGTTGACATTGGTATCCAAAAACGCTGTAAAATCAATTAATGAATGTCAAAAATCCAAAACAGTAATAAGCACTGAAATGAGTTGAAGAGATTCAGAACAAAATAGGGACAATAGATGTCGATGAGAAAATAATGTTGATGAAATAGAAAAATCATGCATCATTAAGCTAATTTCAAAATATTCAATCATAGAACAAATGCCTACCTGTAAAATCGGAGTATAGGAGGAAGATATGATTAGATCTCCACAATCTAAGCCCATTTTAGTGAATCAGACCATAGATCCGTGCTCGAGTCCACATCTGAGGTTGCAGAAGCCTTTCGGTGTTTGAAACTTCACTCACATTCGTTTTTCGACTCCTCTCGAAGACGAATCCCCCTTTCCTCGAGCTTCCAACCTCGCTCGACCTCCCGAATCCAAACTGTAGTTGATCTCGACTGCATCCTTCGATCTTCTCGAACACTACCTCTTGGACTCCCAATTTAAGGGCGTCAAACCCACTCCTAAAAGAGGAATCCCTCAGCGCTCGACTTTCTCCTATGAAGTCGGAACCCGATCCCACCTCCTACTGCTTTAGTCGAATCCCTCACACCCTCTCGATCCTTATTTTTTTTCATTTCATTTTTTTTTAATTTTTTATTCATCGTTTTTATATAAACTAACAAATATATATCTTAAGAGGGTTGTTATATATATATAAACAAATTAAAATAAAATCAGATTTTTATATATTAAACCCGTATTATTATATAATTTTGTTAATTATGATACTAATATTTCCTTTAATTTAATAATTTTTATAAAGACATATTTACAAAATGTATTACTCTAACAATAATAATATTTTTCTTTTTAAAATAATATTTTTACTGTTAATTATTATTGTGATTACTATTATTACCATGACCTTTAACAATTTTAAAATAAATTTTAATTAATAAATTTTATATATATATTTCATTGTATATCTATGTTAAAATGTAATTCTTAGATAATAATTTTAATATATTTAGTTATTCAAAAAAATATTCAAAATAAAGATATTTATATGAAAATATTCATTTAATTATATTAATACTATAATACTAATAATAATATTTTATTAATCAAAATAGTTTTCTTGAAAAATAAGGTTATATTTTATAATTTGATTCAAATCCTATTTTTATTATACAAAATATATTTGTATTATAAAAGTATGTGTTAAAACATTTCTTAGAAAATTTTAATTTATAATCAAATTACTAAATAAATACTTAATTACTAATCGAATTTTCTTTGGATGTTACATTGGGAGATGGTATTCGGTGCTATGTGACAGATCATGAATGGTTAAGATATCATAACCTTATAGATACTTAGTGTGGAAGCATGACTACTAGCTGACCATCGAGTCTTCATGGGGATGCTAAGTCGTGGTAATTGGAGGAGTCTGTAATAACCCATGCCATTAAGGGTTGAGAAATTCTCAGGAAATTTTAATTATTGTACTTGAATGGTGATTGGGAGAAAATAATAATTTATTTCTAAAATATAATATTGGATAATTGTTCTAAACACACTATTGGTATCATAATTGGGTGTTTAAAATATAGTTGAGGTTTTGTGGGATTTTAATCCATTTGAATTTTAGTGTAATATTTAATATTTGTTTAATTAAAATTAATTTTATTCCTGCATATTTGAATTAAAATATCATTTAAATAGATAATCATATTGAGACTCTAACATCACCATTAATTCTAAAACAGTGGGGTTTTTCTAGGTGATGTAGAACCTGATTGTGGGTACTAGTGCCAAGATCGTTTACCTTTTTTTTGTATTTTATTTTATCATACTCATTCAGTTTTTCCTTTTTCATTTTCTTTTAACCTCTCCTTTTTCATCTCATGCACACCCCCTTTGTCCTTCCCCTGATCACATATGAGGTAGGGTAGGAATATAGAGAGAGATATGGGAAAGGTATGAATGGAGGCCCTGCCATGATGCATAGGAGGAGCTGGATAACCGAGCAGTGACTATAGGATATGGATTAGACCAAATCATTAACTGATTCCACCTATGATAGGGAGTATTTTGAGTATTTTTCTCTAATCCCCTAATAGATATTGATATTCAAAGTGAAATCCTTATTTTAGTTATTAGGGAAATCATGGGGCTCAAATTGGGTTAGTTTTGGCTAAATAGGGTTTAAGGAGGATCACAAAGTGTTCCTATTTGAGAAATCAGGCTACATGACTTGTGATGTTCGAGAACATAGGTTGTGTGTTCTTTATTTTGGGTGAGGCTTGAAGTATATAAAAACAAAAAAATTAGTCCATGTATACATGTAGTGTAGGTCAACCTGGGGAGTATCCGTGTACTCATACTGACAAACTATTTGGGGGAACATCTCCAAGTAGGGTACATTTTCAAACCACAGGTGTGGTATGAAACTGGGACCCATGTATTGTACATGGCCTGAGGTTGTGTTTAGGACATTCCCAAAGACTATGAAAGCCACATAGCCAAGGATCAAACATCTTCTTCAATGTGGTCATGGAGAAAGAGATGACTGAATAGAGTGGGGTTTTTTCTTGATGGTACTGAATTGCATGGGCCTTTTGTTCGGTGCTACAGATCATATTTTCAAAAGTTTTTTCCCCATTTGTTTTTCAATCTATTTCTTGGGAATGAGGAAAGGATTCTTCAAGTCAGTTAGAGGGATAAGATAAGGAGACCCACTATCCCCAAGCTTGTCTATCTTTACTCAAGATGTTATGATATGATTTATTAATTTCATGATGTAGGAAGGGTTGATCCAACCCATTTGGTGAAGAGCCACCATCTAAGAAGTGTCCAATTTAATGTTTTCCGATGACACTGTTATTTTTCTCAATGGCAGTTGAAAATCCATTTGAGCCATCAATAAAATTCTATAAGAATAAAACAATTGCAGTGGACAAAAAGTTAATTGGGGAAAGAGTAGCCATTTCATTTCGTGGCACTATTCATAGAGTTGTGTTATTAGTTTAAAATCCATCACAAGTATTAATAAATAAGTCTCCCTATGGAATACTTTGGCGCTCCAATCGTGATTGGGAGGCTACGGATCAGACACTTGGATAAGGTGGTGGGGAAGAATACTTCTTGGATAAACAACTGGAAGAATAGATTCCTCTCATTAAGAGGAATGGCCACTATCATGAATAGTGTACTATACTCAATCCCCATTCACATTCTATCAGTCCTCAATGTTCCTAAATTAGTGATTAAAAATATTGAGAACATGTTAACTTCATTCATCTGGGATTATCTTTTAGGAGGTAGGTGTCACTTGGAATCCTGGTCTAGATTGGAATTACCTATAGAGGAGGGAGGTATTGGAGTGCAAAGTGTTTCTGAAAAATGCAATGCATGTATGCTAGGCTGGCCTAGGAGGTGGTTGAAAGGCATACATTATGGTAAAGCTTCATCAATGAGAGAGATGGGGAAAACCTGAAGACACTGAAGAGGAACATCTCTAATGTATAGAGAACAACACAAAATTCATATTCCTTGTATCATGTGGAATGCATACTGGATCATTGGGAGGGGAGAAATACAATTCTAGAATGAAAATCGGGCATGGAGTACGCTTGGATTTATAGGTTTTCAGACAATAAATATCTCATTCCATCAAGCCAATGAATATCCTTCCTTCATCTAGGCTATGATTGATAAAGACCAACTCACTTTATTCCAGCTGATTAAACTCCTAGATGATCAAGAAAAGTGTTATTTCAAGGAATATTCTACATGATCCTTCCCATTAATGGATTAAGGATTGACTCTCTCATATTCTCATTATCCAGATGTATGGGGTGATTTTAGCTGCTATAAAGAGATATATCTTAAGTACAACTTTATCTTTTGGCATTTTCATAATCATGTGATACCAACTGATATAGAGGTGAGTAGGAATGGTATAAATATAGTTTCAAAATTTCTCTATAACCAACACCCTTGTACTGAGACAATAATGCACTTATTCTTCCAGAGTGAGTAGGAAAGTGTAGTGTGGGAAGTAGTGGGAGAATTCTTGGGTGTGTCCTCCCAAAATATCCATTCAGATGTTTTTTTTCCAAAGGTGGTTCCAAGGGGTGGGAAGAAATAGTGTTTAGTAGAAGGAATGAGTTGTAATCCTATTTTCAGGGTGCTGGTGCATTTGGGAGGCATGTAATAGGGTGTGTAATGATGGAATTTCATGTTCTAGAATGGATTTGGTTGCACAAAAAAGGTGGATAATCCATGATCTGGGAACCATTATCAAAAAATTTCAAGAGGATCCTTCTTTGATCCACTTGTTGAAATATAATAATCATTATCCATCTAGCCACAGAATCACCCTTGACAGGTGATGGGTCCATTGGAACCCACTAGCCATTGGGTTAATGCTCAATACAGATAGTTCATGCTTGCTGGGATTTATGAGGGGGAGGTTTTGTTCGGGACCTGGAAGGATTTTTCATTACATCATTTAGTGATAATTTTGGGAGATGCGATTTTCATCAAGAGGAGGCTTGGATTCTCCTTCATGGAATTCAGTTTTGCAAAACCAGAAGTATTTTTCTCATAGAAGTAGAGACAAATTAGAAAATAATTTACAGCTCTCCCAATAACATTATCACAACTCCCTGGTCCATTTATTATCATATTCGGTGATGCATATCTCTCATTGGTAAAAATACAAGCTTACACCATACTTGGAAAGAATAAAACAAGGTTTTATATTATCTCATTTAGATGTATATTTATGATGATGTCTTTGTTCCATTTTATAGTATGGACTCCCTCCCACAAGGGTGTGTAAACATTGTTAGTGGTGACTCTCTTGGCCTCCACTTTTTTCCTCCCCCTTAACCCTTGTTTTGAATTCAAACTGGTGGGTTCATCACATGCATATCTTGTTCTGTTTTTTCTCCATTAAATAAAAATATATATGTTTTTTTGGTGATGTGGTATACTTTAGTTTTACACACCACACCAAGTTTAGGTACATTTCTAGGTTGGCCTTGTAGAGAACACATTGTGTACTTGAACATATATGTCGTGTACTATTACCTTTGAGGGGGTTTGGATAATTTCACACCTAAAAGCTATCATTGGGATCAAAAGGAGTCCATTATGAGTGTTTTTATACAAATAACATGATGGTTTATGCCTTTGGGTGTTTGGTGGACTTTTAAGAGGTTGTTTTGGGCAACTGAGTTTGGATGAAGATGCTCTAACACCTTTTCTTAGATCTAGAGGACACTAATGGGGACTATGAGATGAAACAATGGTAAGGGTATGGTGAATGATGAGAAGACATGGAATAGGAATTACAAGGAATTTTTTTTATATCTTCAAAATAAACTTGGTTTGTTGTATATGGTCTTGATTTCAAGAGGCTTCTAGGTTTGGTTTTTGGGAAAACCTGAAGTGACCAAAAAAGGGGATAAGCTTGGGCCATATACCATGTGGAATATGTTTTAATATGTAGTGTGACATTAGGATAATCATGGATCTGGTTGGGTGAGTGGAAAAACCATGCAGGACCCTATAACATAGTTGATATTTGAGCCATCTCCCTAGACTAAGGTTTATATGGATTTTACCTTAATGGTGAGTGGTCTTTCTATGTGATGACACTTCTGGAAAATGTATCTTCCATGATAAAAATGTGTTTCCCTGAGGAATAGTCTATGACAGAGGATCTCAAAATGGAATCCTCCATTTACAAATTATCCTAGAGGGTCCCAAGATAGATGCGTCCATTTATGTACATACCATGAAGATCCTGAAAGGAAATCCTCCACATAAGTCTTAAACCAAAGGATCAAAAGAGGGATGCCTCCAATTATTTTCTTATATAGATTATCCTAGGGGATAACTATGATTATGTTTTAACCCATATGATAACAAGATAAATTCCCCTACTTACATACTAATTCAAAGCATCCCAAGAGGGATGAATTGGCTTATGTGTTAGCCTATATGACCCATGTGGGTTCTGGTTGATAGAATAACCCTAATTTTTTGTTTATGGCCATACATAGAGATGGTTGTGTGTGTTCGGATAGATCCCATGTAGAAGAGTAATCCCAATGGAAGATGAGATAATGGTGACATGAATGCGTGTTCAATAGTCCCCTTCTGATTTTTATTTATGTTTATTCTTCTCTTATGATTTTCAGATATTCCTGGTAATCACTATTTAAAATAAATGAGACCATAGATGTCCTAGTATTCTTGGGGTCTATTCTCACAATATATTGGTGGGGGGGTTAATGTCTAGTTCTACTAAATAACAATGACATGATTGATGAATGAGTTGAGGCCTAGTGCTAGTTCCTTGGATCCTACATTAGATAAATGTGATTTCATGCATATAGGAAATCTAGAGATTGTACATATTTCATTGATATAGTGTGAACATTGAAAATTTTGAGGGAGACTATGATTCAAATGTAAATACTATTAGATGCACATACTATATTTTTGTCATTGTGAAGATTTTTGGAAATATATTCTCTTAAACATATTAATTATGATTAGTAGATTACACCAGAACTCATAAACACAATTATCATATATGATGCAGTATTCATAGATCATTTCAAGGGTTCATTATCTATTCATTGTGAAGATATTTCTCTTTTTCTAAGAACATTACTTCTAAAATGCATGATTATTATTAGTTTTATCTATCCCTGCCTTAATCTTGGCCTTATAAAAGTTCTATCTATTTAAAAAATTATTCAAGAAATCAATTTTCTTGTATTAAAATCCATCACAACACCAATAATGGTCAATTATCCTTTTTCTTTTTGTATTGGTTTTAATTTTTCCACATTTTTTCTCTTTCATTTTTGATTAAAAATATATAAATTTGAGTTTCTTTTGGGAAGATACACTTCATATGAATATTTATATCCACCCTTAATGTAGTATTGTATTATATATATATATATATATTTTACCTATATTTGTATTATTTTTTTCCAATATACTAGAAGATGAAATAGTATTAGTATAATAAAAATATTATGGGACATGTGTTACCTTTATCCATGATATTTCAATAGGTATAATCTTTAATGATATAAAAATATTATTTCCAATAATTTGAGTCATTTTATAGACAATAATATTATTATAATATTATATAGAATAGTTCTTCATATTATAATATTGTGAAGACTCAACATCAATAAATTTAAAAGAATATTAGTTTCTCCTCAAGGATTTTCATATTGAAATTTTTTTCTCATCCAATATTACATACATTTATGTGTTCACATTTTTTGATCATCATCAAAATCTAACCTTCAATCATTTTGTTCACCTCAAGTATATATTGATCGATCTATTTTAACCCTTTTTATTTGAAATCCATATTAGATAAATTTGAATTCATATAGTTGTTGTTTATTTATTTTAATGCATGATATTATTCATCATGTATATTCATCAACCTTTATTTCTCACCAACTATCCTTTCATGTTTTTCATTAAAATGGGAAGAACGTTTTTTTATATTCTAATAATGTTTTTTTATTGACTTCAAAAATTTGATTGATGTTTTTTCCACTTTTGAACCATTTTATTCAATTTATTATCTATATCATCAACTTCCTTAACTAACTATTATTTTTCATGACATTAATTTCCCCTTAATGAACCCAATTATGCTAGTGAACCCATCAATAATTACTTCCTAATAGTACTATTTGACTTTAAAGTAAATAACATCAACTTATTCAACTTAATCATACTGTTCATAGATATAATAAGATTCTTCTAGATGATAATCCTCAACATATATTTCAAGAAATTTTCCACTTTGATTATCTTTAAATGGAGGTGAATCCTATTTCTATATTTTATTTTTTTTCAAATACATGGAATATATTTTCTAATTATTCTTTATTTTTTTGAAAAAACTTCCAAATTTATACTAAAATAGTTAAAAAACTATTTTTTTCATTTAATACTATTTTGATCCATTTTATAATCCTTATATAACATGTATCATTTAAAAACACATAGAAATAAAAATTTGTATAGTCAATGGAAATCATGATTTTATCTGATACAACTTGTTATTACCATTGGATTGTGTAATCACATGAGGTGATTTAATA
The DNA here is from genome assembly GCA_963277665.1 of Viscum album. NCBI lineage: Eukaryota > Viridiplantae > Streptophyta > Magnoliopsida > Santalales > Viscaceae > Viscum > Viscum album. Next base: position 1,888,132,950 of record OY728160.1, on the reverse strand, counting down.
TGTGTTACTATTTTTACTCAATATTTATCATTATATAATTCGTATAATATAATTTTCAAAACACTATATCATTTTTTCTGTATGGATTTACATATATTCTATCAACACCTAACACATTCAATGTAGTAAATAAACATTTGGTAGAACTACTATGCCTTTTTACAATGTTTGAATCAAATGACTGAATATACCACTTATAGTATTTGATTTTATTTCGAGAAATATATTATCATTAATACATTATAGTGATTAAAAAATAATGAGAAGGTTTCATCCTAATATAATTTCTTAAAAATGGTGGGAAGTGTCATCCTAATTCCTTTTGTTGGAATTATCCATTCCCATCACTACCTTATAGTTTTACCTGTCTATTGAATGCATTTTGGTCTGACTGGTATGGATATTATAATACTAGATCACTTTAGTATTCCATGTTACTCATTTGATACTTCATAACATGTTCTCAAATCTATACTTGATCTCTCTCTCTATATACTATTGATACCACCATACTCAGCAGCAAGTCTTCAACTATAATATTATCTTCTACTCCAATAATATGAGTGTTATACTTTTTTCCATGAATAAATATTATAATGATTAGTATATGTAGATATAAATATATTCCACATTTTATTACCCACCAATCATCATGATGATCTTCAACATAATGGTTTTATGAACAACTGTAGTATTTTTTTTTCCTTTCTTAGTATATTTATTTTTTATAAATCATCTTATATGATATAGAGAGATATCATAGGGATTTTTATTATTGGAATTCTATGATACATGGATATAATATGATTAATTTTATCCTCCATTTTACCCTTCCATATATTCTTCTTCTATCTCCCTTGATTCATAGGATCTACTATCAGATTATCACTGGATCTTCTCTTAGATACACTAGATGTTGTTATTAGAATTCAATATTGGGTTATCAAAAAATATTTTTCTCTATTTCATATTTGGTATAATTAAATATATAGATATATGTTAATATATTTCAATTTCTAAATATTTATGTCTCACATTATTTTCTTCAATACAATCTCCTACCATATTTCTCATTTAAATTTAATTTAAAAAGATCCCTAATACTCATGCATTAAATTCCAAACAATATCCACAATTACCATGACTCTTATTCTCCTCAATTTTTTTGATAATATGTTCTCTCCATACTAAAATATATTCTTTCATGGAAGAATATTCCCATGGAATGGATTCTCATACCATGGAAAATGTTTCATTAGAAAAAAAACATGCATGATCCCCCAATGTTTCAACTATGGTATGAATTAGTCCTAAAATTTATCATAAGTAAATATATCAAATAAAATGAATTCTACTATGGAATGACCTTCCTTATATTTCTATTTCACAATATACAATATGGAAACATTTTATCTATTTAAAATGGCTATCTAAATTCCCCAAACTAGGGTAAATGTGTATCTTGTCTTAGATTCCTTCATGGAATAATATTCTTCCATATTTCATGAATATAATCACCAAAGAATGAATCAAAATCCCCTTTGAATATTTGTTATTTTTAACTTATTCAGGAATATATCTATAAATTTATCAGTAAAGTTATGATTATATCTTCCAAGCATGGTAAATTATCTATTTCTTGAATATATTTATAGAGTAACCTTTATGCATTGTTCATATTTATGCCAATGTATTACCTTGGACATCAAAAGTACTTTTATCGATCCAATGCCTTCAATTTTTTTTTTCAGTTCTCATCATAGATTACCATTATGTATCTTAGGGTGGTTCCTCTATTTGAAAAATTACCTCACACTGAAAACCTGTATGTAAAATTTTGTAACACTTTCATATTACATAAGGTTTTAGAAATGGTTTAATTTACATTTATAATTTTATGAACAATATATAAAATTCTATATATCTTGTAAAACCTCCATGGACCATAAAATATATTTTCTTCTAATAAAACACATTTATATCTAGTTTCATTTCTATTTTTACACAATAAATATAAGAAACATTTATTCCCTATATGGTTAAAATATATCATATATATATATAAGATCATCACATAGATAATTATTCTAGAGAAACACATAGTATCATTGAAACGCACGACAGATTTTCGCCTATCGACCAGTCAAGGTTCCGGTGCTCTGCTAATGTGTATAGCAGCACTCGGGTCGAATCCTCGGTGATGATACTTTGTAATAGTCGTTTGTTTTTAGTTAATTGTATTCTGATTGGAAGGGTTTGATTTCAGATCTTAATTGAAATGACTAATGGATGATGTTTAATTTAACAAGTTCATAAAGATTGGGGTGAGTTCATCATTAGGTAGTTAAGCTTGTGATATCCTTGAGCTTTGCTTTATATTGCATTAAATTAACACCCATGTCACAAGATGATTTTGATAGGAACTCCCAAGTGTTAAAACTTTAATCCAAGCCGTAACTTAACTTAGGTTTCTAATCATTACCATTACTTGTTTATGGTAGTGTATTTTTGGTTCCAATAATCCATGGAATCCACATATTAAACAAAACATGTCATTAATCCATGACATATAAAGTTCAACATACACAATATTAATTTAAAGAACATTCGTCGAGCAAAATCTCTCAATCACTTAACATACCTAAATTATAAATCACCCCAATTAAAGATTTACCCAGACATTAAAATGATTACTAATATGGTTATAATTATTATGGTGATGAATTATAAAGAGAAGAAAAAGAAAGGGACAAGATAAGAGTAGTGTGCTGAACACACACACAAACGATGAAGAAAATTAAAAATGGATTTTCGATTGAATGAGGAAGAAGAAGAAGGGAAGGGGATTCAACTAAATTTAAACTATTTTAAGAACATAAATATTAAACTACAGAATGGGTATGAGAATAAGAGATATTGAATAAGTAACTTTCATTAAAACAGAATTACAAAGAAAGAGACTTACAAAATTACAAAAACAAAGAACATGAAATTAAGTGAAAAAGAGAGAGGAGGAAAGGTCTATCAAGTGAAAACTTGAGTATTGAAGATCCTAACAAGCCTTTGGAAAGGCCTTGGTCGTTCCAATATGTTCTCCTCACTTCAGAAATGCCAACCCTTTTGAAAGGAGAGGAGGGGATGTATTTATAGCCCAAGGAGTGGACTGTTTGCATTCCCAATATGTCCCTCCACTTGTATCGCCAATTTGGCTATTCAGACAGCCGAATATCCAAATATATCCTTCTTTAGAGTTTTATATAATAAAGTTGTCCGACTAATTTCAAAATTTGGAGGCATTTGGACAAGTGGAGCCAAAGATATGGCCGTTTTATTAAACAAAGGTAAACTGTCCATTTCTATCAATGATTTTTCGAAGGCCATCATGTGAATGGGTTTTTGAATAGTAAGATGACCTCAAATAAAAATAATTTCTTCAACAAAGTTGGCAAACCGAATCTCCTCTTTCACACTGGAAAAGATCAGATCGAATGGATGTCTACATCAGGATAAATTGGAAAATTAGTGTGCTGTTTGTAATTCCCGGCCAGAATGGTGGGCTGGAATTCAATGCATCATTTGGGCCACTTTTATTTGTGATTGGGTTCTTAAATTTTTATCATGGACTCATTTAAATGTCCTACGAACTTGGAAGGAGAATTAAGGTATTTGGACTTCTGGATTGAGCCCAGTAATTCGACCTTGATATATGGTCCACTTTCTTCACAGTTTCCTTGGGCCTTCTTGTGGGGTCCATATGACCCTTCAAACGGCAGAATTGGCTCATGGTACCTTCTAATGAAATGTTTTATATTTAAAGTAGAATCCTAAAAAATAAGAACCACACAATTTGGATCAGTATAGTGATAGTTATTATTAAAACATTAAATTGACTCAATTGGACTACTTCTAAAAATGCTCAGAAATTATACTTAATATTAAAACATTAATATTTCACACAAATTATGCACATTTCATATAAAATCAGTAAAGAGAGTATGTAAAAAGATATGAAAATATTAATAACATCAAATCCCCCACACTTATTTTTGTGCATGTCCTCATGTGCAACAAATAGAGAAACATGACAAAATCATTTTCACTCACCAACAAATATTAACATTTTGTTTTCTCCAATCAGGGGAGGTTTAGACTATTTCACTCATCCATTTTGAAATCCACCACAAGTTGTTACAGAAACAATGTTCCAAAACTAATTCATTTTTCCATGCTCAAATTTAGAAATGGAAAATGTGGACACTCAAAACTCACACCTCTCAAGATGATAAAATTTATTTGTAGAGGTTCACTCTTTCACCAACCAGAAGTGAAAATCTTAGAGTTTGAAAAGATCTCTCAGCTTACAATACCTATCCAAAGTGAACAAGAATCAAGAAGTCTTTTTAATGGGGTTTTTCTGTGGATATGGGACGGTAGGAATATAATGTCCAAGAGAGAGAATAAGAGGGTTAAAATACCAACATAGAAAAAGCAATGCACATTTTTTTGAAATGAAACATGGAAGGAAATGAAAACACATATTTACAAGGGAATGATTGTGTGAAGAAAGACACAATAGAGGAAGAAAATATGAAGGTAATTAGAAGATGAAATATTTACAAAACACAGAACTTCTCCCAATAAGAATATAATGCAAGTGTTCTTTTTTTTCTTCTCCTTTTTTTCTTTGTTTTTTCGAAAGTTGAACTTGGAAAAGATATCACACTCATAACCCAAACCATGATTGATCTCCTCACGACACTAATTGTAATAGTTATAACAATATCAAAGGTTGAGTAAGAGTGATTTTTGACCTACCCAAGACACAACACATTTTTTTCATTTTTTTTGATTGATTTTATTTTTATTTTGATTTTTTTTATTTTTTTTGAACACTTTTCAATATAATTTGTACAATACATTCCCAAATACCACTGAATGACAACCTCCCCCCCCACACTAAAATGGATTCTTTCCATCAAGCATATGACAACACACCAGAAAGTAAGGAAATGATACCCAAAAATGAAATCCATTCCCCCCCACACTTAAATTTCAAAAACTTATGCAATGAAAATCCATGTTGATATTAGGTGGGATAAGGTATTGGGCTTGTAATGTGGATATCAAAGAAAAGATTTTCATAGGCTTGAAGGGGATTTCAAAAGGATGATTAATGTAAGGGAAATGGGAGGCTATTTAGCTATTGTGATTTTCATGTGGTTCATAAAATGCCTCTATCATATTAATACACACTAAGGTAGGAAATTCAACTCGAAGGTCCACAAACTCAAGACTCACAAATGGGGGTGAAAACACACATTTTGAAAATATGGCCATAGGTGGCCTTGGCATGAAAGAAAATGTTTGTTCTCACGGTTGGGGAAAATCATTTTCCAAATCAAAAATTGAGCATTCAAAATGTGTTGGTTTTGACACAAAATTCTTTATCCATAGTGATAATTAAAATACAAAATTTTTGAGATGAAAACATGTCTGTTAACTCCCCAAAATGGTTGGACAAAATTTCAAAACTCGATGGTGAGTAAGCCTGACTCTTTTTTTTGTAATTTTTTAAGTAATTGTGTTTTTTTTGGTTTTTTTAGTTTTTAAGGTTTTTTTAAAATACACACCTACACAAAAAAGAAAAAGTAAAAAAGAAAGGTTTTGATAAAGAAAGTGGTAAAAAATGAAAGAGATAGGAAGAAGAAGAAAGAGGTAGAGAGAGGAAGAGATAGAGATAAAGTTAAAGGGAAAGAGGTGCCCCCTGGTTTGGATTTGGTGGGTCGCCTTCTCCATCGAGTGGTAAGTCGGCTAGATAAGTTGGGGATCCAGTGGAAGTCGACGTGGTTCCCAAATTGTGAGACCTCTCATGGTGATGCTTTAACCGATGTCCATTAACTGTGAATGTCCTTTTGGAAGAGGGGTCTTGGACTTGCACTGCACCAAATGGGCAAACATTAGTAATAACAAAAGGACCTTCCCAACAAGAATTAAGCTTACCTGGGTGAAGTCGGAATCGAGAATTGAATAGAATTACCTTTTCACCTTCATGAAATACCTTTCTCAGGATGTGTCTGTCATGGAGTACCTTAGCCTTATCTTTGTACAGATTGGAATTCTCATAGCATTCAAGTCGAAGCTCCTCCAGTTCATCCAATTGCAAAAATCTTTCTTTACCAGATTTTTCAAGATCAAAATTACATGTTTTCGCTGCCCAAAATGACTTATGTTGTATTTCAACTGGTAAGTGACATGCTTTACCAAAAACAAGCCGAAAAGGAGACATCCCAATGGGCGTTTTATAGGCAGTTCGATAAGCCCAAAGTGCTTCACCAAGTCTTTTAGGCCAGTCTTTTCTGGTGGGCTTAACAATTCTATCAAGTACCCTTTTCAATTCTCTATTATAAAGTTCAGCCATAACATTTGTTTGGTGGTGATATGCGTTGAAGTTTTATGAACAACCCCATTCTTTTTCAAAAGAGATTCCATGGTTTTATTACAAAAATGGGTTCCTAAGTCACTTATCAAGGCACGAGGTGTGCCAAATCTATGGAAGATGTGTGTCTTTAGGAACTCACTAACAGTATGTGAATCATCCTTTCTATTGGGTTTGGCCTCAACCCACCTTGAAACATAATCAACTGCCAGAAGGATGTATGAGAATCCATTGGAAGGAGGAAATGGTCCCATGAAATCGATGCCCCAAACATCGAAGATTTCACAAAATATTAAGGGATTTTGGGGAATTTCATTTCTTTTGGAGATTGTGCCGAACTTTTGGCAAGTGGGACATGATTGATAGAACTCATGTGAGTCATTGAAGAGCGAAGTCCAGAAGAATCCAGAGTTTAGGACCTTTCGGGAGGTCCTTTGTGGTCCAAAGTGGCCACCTCCGGGAAGTGAGTGACAAAATTCTAAGATAGAAGAATGCTCATTTTCTTCAACACATCTCTTAATTACCATGTCTTCCCCAATTTTCCAAAGTTTATTTTCTTCCCAAAAATAGTATTTTGAATCACTTTTCAACTTCATTTTTTGTTCTTTTGAAAACTTTTCAGGAAAAACACCAGAAACCAAATAATTTACAATTGGGGCATACCATGGTATTTTTGGAGTGAGAGATGAAAGGTGCTCAGTGGGGAATTCAAGATCGATGATTTCAGATTGAGAAGAACTAGAAATTCTACTCAAGTGATCAGCAACAGGGTTTTCTTTTCCTGGTCTATCTTTAATTTCAAGGTCAAACTCTTGGAGCATTAGGATCCATCTTATTAGCCTCGGTTTGGAATCACTTTTCTTGAGTAAGAACTTAATAGCAGAATGGTCTGTGAAGATGATGATTTTGGCACCTAAGAGATAGGACCAGAATTTATCTAAGGCAAAAACCACTGCTAGAAGTTCCTTTTCAGTCATAGTGTAGTGAGATTGAGTTTCATCCAATGTTTTTGAGGCATAATAGATGACATGAGGGATTTTTTCTCTTCTTTGACCAAGAACAGCCCCAACAACCCTATCAGAAGCATCACACATCAACTCAAAGGGTAATGACCAATCCGGGGGTTGGATTATTGGGGCAGATATAAGAGCAGTTTTGAGTTCAATGAAGGCTCTCTTGCAAACCTCATAGAAATGGAAAGTGACATCATTTTGGAGCAAACGAGTGAGTGGGAGGGAAATTTTACTGAAGTTATGGATGAATCTCCGATAAAAACCAACATGACCAAGAAATGAACGGATGTCTCAAACAGAAGTGGGTGGAGGAAGTGATTGGATCACTTCAATTTTGGCAGGATCGACTTCAATACCATATTTTGAAACTATGTGCCCTAGAACAATCCCATTTGCAACCATGAAGTGACATTTTTCAAAATTTAACACAAGGTTACACTTGACACACTTCTGAAGGACTAGAGAGAGTGAATTAAAACAAGATTCAAATGACTCACCATAAATGGTGAAGTCATCCATGAATACTTCCATGCAGTGTTCAATGAATTCAGAAAAGATACTCATCATACATCTCTGGAATGTTGCAGGAGCATTGCAAAGTCCAAAAGGCATTCTTCTATATGTATATGTTCCAAAGGGGCATGTGAAAGTAGTGTTTTCTTGATCTTGAGGTGCGATTGGGATTTGAAAATAGCCAGTGTATCCATCAAGAAAGCAATAGTGTGACTTTCTGGCCAATATTTCTAGCATTTGATCAAGGAATGGAAGAGGGTAGTGATCTTTTTGGGTTTCAACATTCAATTTCCTATAGTCGATGCACACACGCCATTTGTTCTTCACTCGAGTTGTGACAACCTCTCCATGTTCATTTGTGACAACAGTTGTCCCACCCTTCTTAGGTACAACTTGAATTGGACTAACCCATTCACTATCAGAAATTTGGTAGATAATACCAGCTTCAAGAAGCTTGGTGATCTCTTCCCTAACTACCTCAAGGATGAGTGGATTGAGTCTTCTTTGTGGTTGTCTAATTGGTTTGGATGATTCCTCAAGATGGATTTGATGCATGCAAAGGGCAGGGTTGATTCCTGGTATGTCATCTAGGGTCCAACCTAAGGCCTTTTTGTTTTCCTCTAACACCTGAACAAGTTTGGACTCTTCGGTTTTAGTAAGTGGAGAAGAGATAATGACATGATAAGATTGATCATGGAAAAGGAATGCATATTTCAGGTGTGTAGGAAGGGGTTTCATATTAGTCTCATCATTAATTTTTGGGTTAGGAAACTCAGAAATGGAGGATGGGACTTCAGTTGCTTCGGGTTCATTTTCCTTAATACTGTCCAAGGTGGAGCAGTAGATATTAGAGTTGATATGGGATTCAAGAGAGTTTTCAAGTTCCTCTATATTGATGGAGTCTATGAATGAAAGGTCCACATCAACTTCACCATTTATGACTTGGTTAATCCTGGTGCAGATTTCACAAGATCCTATCTCTTCAGAACAAGATGAACTTGATGGAATGAGGTTCAATTGACTCTCAGAAGTGTCCTTAGAAGCATGGATTGAGAACGCAGAGTGATCCTCAAATGGGTATCGCATGGATTGGAAAATTTCAAAATTGACCAGTTGGTCACCAAATTCCATGGATAAGATGCCTGAATGGACATCAATCTTGGTTATCGCAGTCATGAGGAATGGTCTTCCTAGAATTAGGGGAGATCGAGAAGAGGTCGTCTCACCTTCCATGTCAAGGACATAGAAATCAGCAGGGAAGATAAGATCATTAACTCGAACAAGGACATCCTCAATTATTCCCTCAGGACTTGTTGTGCTTCGATTGGATAACTGGATGACAACACCCATTGGGTGCAAAGGACCTAGACCAAGGTTGGAGAATATGGATTTGGGCATGACATTAATTGAGGCTCCTAGGTCTATGAGTGCATCATCAAAGTTCGAACATCCAATTTGGCATGGAACCGTAAAGGTCCCTGGATCTTTGCACTTTATGGGAATAGACTGCTGGGTGGAAACATTTTTGAAGGTCCTAAGTTGCCTCTTGTGGGTACACAACTCCTTGAGAAACTTGGCATAATTAGGAATTTGTTTTATGGCATCTAAGAGGGGAATGTTGACTTCAACACGTTTAAACATGTCGAGCATTTCAGGATCAGGTTCAAAGGACTTCCTTGGTTTAGAAACGGCTTGAGGAAAAGGAATTGGGTTCCTAAGTGGAATTGAAGTAGGTGAGGGAATGGTTTCAGGTTCCTTTTCAAGTTTCTTTTTCTTTTCATTTTCTAGTTCAACATTCAAAGGAGGGTTTGAGTATTTATCTTGAGGCAGAACAATTTGATTTCCCGATATAAGTGCAATTGCACTTACATTACCCTTGGGGTTGGGTAATGGTTGAGCTGGGAGTTGGGAAGAATTTGATTGTTGTTGTTGGCTCAGGTGGGATGAAAGTTGACCTATTTGAGTTTCAATGTTTTTAAGGCTAGAACGGTTGAAGGAGGCAAGATCTTCCACTACACTTTCCCATGGTTTCTTGGAAGAAGAGGCTTGTCCCGGATTAGGATTGCCTTGATTTTGGTTCTTGGGAAATCGATTGTATTGGTTTTGGAATTGGGAAGGCTCACTAGGATAATGGAATCCTGGAGGAGGATTGTTCCTTTGAGGTTGAGGAACAAAAGGATAAGGTTGATGGAAGTTACCACCACCTTGACCATATTAGAATTGGTTTGGGTTTTGAGGAGGGAATTGAGGGGGGTGAGATATGGGATTACCATACCTAAGGCCTTGGTTATAGGAAGAAGAGAAGGGCTCAAAGTGAGGTTGGTTGAAGTTTCTAACAAACTGACCTGATAGTTGAGGGTTGGTGTTCCGTTGAGCATATGATGCATTGAGCTCCATTGGGCCAGATGAATCGGATTAATCCTCTTGAAGTTGTGGACATGTGTCAGTTTGATGAGATGGAGAGTTGCAGATTCCATAGTTTTTGACAGGTCTAGGAAACATTGATTGTGGAGAAGATGAGGTTGGGGATTTGGTGGCCACATCTAGTTGTCGCACAAGACCTGTAAGTTCACTCATCCACTCGGTCATCTTGTTTGGCTCAATTGTTTGATTATCTTGGGCTTGCTTGAATTGAGCATCTGCTCGAGTATGGAATTGTTGTGTGTTTGCAGCCATGTTACTTATGAGATCTCTTGCTGCTGCAGTAGTTTTATCAACAAGAGCACCGCCACTTGCGGCATCTATGAGAGTTCTCTCCATAGCCAATAACCCCTCATAGAAGTATTGGATCAAGAGTTAGTCAGGAATTTGGTGGTGTGGGAATGTTGCAACAATATTTTTGAACCTCTCCCAGTACTCATGGAGTGATTCACTTGGGAATTGACGTATACCACTTATTTCCTTTCGGATAGAAGAAATACGAGAAGCAGGAAAGAATTTTTCTAAGAAAAGTCTCTTCATGTCATTTCATGTGGTTATGGAACCAGGAGGAAGGTAGTAGAGCCATGACTTAGCAGTGTCAGCTAGGGAGAAAGGGAATACTTGAAGTTTGATTTGTTCTTCAGAAACCCCTTGAGGCTTCATGGTAGAGCACACTACTTGGAACTCTTTAAGATGAAGATGTGGATCCTCACCGGCTAGCCCGTGAAAATGAGGGAGAAGATGAATCAAACCCGATTTGAGTTCGAAGTCAGCTTCTATGTTTAGATATTGAATACCAAGAGGTTGGTAATTCATATCAGGGGCATCAAGTTCTTTAAGTGTTTGTTCCCTAGGATTGGCCATATCTAATTCAATTGGTTGGAAAAGGACTGGTTCTTGAATTATTTGATTATCTCTTATGTTCCTCCTAAGTTGGCGAAGTGTTCGCTCAATTTCAGGGTCAAAAAAATCTGAGGGATTGTTTGGAAGACTAAGGGGCATTCAAATAGATTTTGGAAGAAAGAGGAAGACAAGTTTTTCTTTGTATTTTTTTTTTCAGTTTATGATTTTTAAGAGGAAGACGGGTTTTTCTTTGTTTTTTTTCAATTTATTTTAAATTTTGTCTTTTTTTGGATTTTTTTTACAATAACCAGAAACTAATGACTACATAAAGAACCATCCCTGGAAACAACACCATTTGAAATGCACGGCCGATTGTCTCCTATCGACCGGTCAAGGTTCCGGTGCTCTGCTAATGTGTATAACAGCACTCGGGTCGAATCCTCGGCGATGATACTTTGTAATAGTCGTTTGTTTTTAGTTAATTGTATTCGGATTGGGGGGGTTTGATTGCAGAGCTTAATTGAAATGACTAATGGATGATGTTTAATTTAACAAGTTGATAAAGATTTTGGTTATTTCATCATTAGGTAGTTAAGCTTGTGATATCCTTGAGCTTTGCTTTATATTGCATTAAATTAACACCCATGTCACAAGATGATTTTGATCAGAATTCCCAAGTGTTAAAGCTTTAATCCAAGCCATAACATAACTTAGGTTTCTAATCATTACCATTACTTGTTTATGGTAGTGTATTTTTGGTTCCAATAATCCACGGAATCCACATATTAAACAAAACATGTCATTAATCCATGACATATAAAGTTCAACATACACAATATTAATTTAAAGAACATTCGTGGAGCAAAAGCTCTCAATCACTTAACATACCTAAACTATAACTCACCCCAATTAAAGATTTGACCAGCCATTAAAATGATTACTAATCTGGTTATAATGATTATGGTGATGAATTATAAAGAAATAAAAAGAAAGGGACAAGATAAGAGTAGTGCGCCGAACACACACACAAACAATAAAGAAAATTAAAAATAGATTTTCGATTGAATGAGGAAGAAGAAGAAGGGAAGGGGATTCAACTGAATTTAAACTATTTTAAGAAAATAAATATTAAACTACAGAAGGGGGATGAGAATAAGAGATATTGAATAAGTAACTTGCATTAAAACAGAATTACAAAGAAAGAGACTTACAAAATTACAAAAACGAAGAACACGAAATTAAGTGAAAACAAAGAGAGGAGGAAAGGTCTCTCAAGTGAAAACTTGAGTATGGAAGATCCTCCCAAGCCTTTGGAAAGGCCTTTGTCGTGCCAATATTTTCTCCTCACTTCAGAAATGCCAACCCTTTTGAAAGTAGAGGAGGGGATGTATTTATAGCCCAAGGAGTGGACTGTTTTCATTCCCAATATGTCCCTCCACTTGCATCGCCAATTTGGCTATTCAGACAGCCGAATCTCCAAATATCTCCTTCTTCAAAGTTGTAGATAATAAAGTTGTATGACTACTTTCAAAATTTGGAGGCATTTGGACAAGTGGAGACAATGGTATGGCAGTTTTATTAAACAAAGGTAAACTGTCCATTTCTATCCATGCTTTTTCGAAGGCCATAATGTGAATGTGTTTTTGAATATGAAGATGACCTCAAATAAAAATCATTTATTCAACAAAGTTGGCCGCCAGAATCTTCTCTTTCACACTGAAAAAGATCAGATTGAATGGATGTTTACATCAGGAGAAATTGGAAAATTAGTGTGCTGTTTGTAATTCCCGGCCAGAATGGTGGGCTGGAATTAAATGCATCATTTGGGCCCCTTTTATTTGTGATTGGGTTCTTAAATTTTTATCATGGACTCCTTTAAATGTCCTACTTACTTGGGAGGAGAATTAAGGTATTTGGACTTCTGGATTGAGCCCAGTAATTCGACCTTCATATATGGTCCAGCTTCTTCACAGTTTCCTTGGGCCTTCTTGTGGGGTCCATATGACCCTTCAAATGGTAGAATTTGCTCATGGTACCTTATAATGAAATGTTGTATATTAAAATTAGAATCATAAAAAACAAGAACCACAAAATTTGGATCAGTATAGTGATAGTTATTATTAAAAATTAAACTGAATCAATTGGACTACTTCTAAAAATGCTCAAAAATTATACTTAATATTAAAACATTAATATTTCACAAAAATTATGCACATTTCATATAAAATCAGTGAAGAGAGTATGTAAAAAGATATGAAAATATTAATAACATCAATCATACACATATGAGAATATCCCTATAATTTGATAGTTATTTGATCCATGAAAACACACAAATATTATGTTCTTCATTCCATTTTCAAATTATCAAAATGAACCTACTTCTATTATTATCCAATGTATTTCATAAAAACTATTCAGTAAATATTACGAAAAATCACTCAACTCAAAGGAATTATAATATCTCAAAAGCCTTCCCAAATTATTGTAATGACCCATTAGTTAATTATATTAACATCCACTTCTTATACTCTAATTTATGGATACTAATGTATATAAAACTTCATACAATAAACAACACCAATCTTCTATAAATTGAGTTTCTATAATAAACTCCAACAATACAAAGATGTATTCTCACTGTATTAAGCTAGTTTGATTCCCATTAAACATAAAAAACATCCACAACTACTGTAAATATTTTTTAGAATTTTATCTCATAAAAAATATCACTTTTCATTAATTAACATTAAAAACAACTTAATAATCATCATATGTCAATGATTCTCCATTATATCTATTTATACATATTCTTAAAGTGGAAATAGCTATTACCCATTATTAAGTGAAAAAATCATCTATCTTCATGATAATCCTCCTCCATCACCCAATATTAGAACATATTGAATTTACATCTCATTAAAATATTTAAATTAAATATAAGATTCTTCATCAATATAAATTTGGGTTATTTATGTAGATTTTTTTAATCCTTATATAACCAATTCACAATCATAATCCCATCCTTCTTCTATACTGATAGAATGAGTGTTCCCCATAGTGAGACTCTAAGGAATATAAATCTATTATAATAAAACATAGGTATTTTTTTATTTAATTGCATATATTCTAATGAAGATAATATTTAGGGTGGATTAGATATTGATTTTTCGTCATGGAACATATCAATAATGATTTAAAGATCCAAATCAGGTGGATACCCATTAAATTCATTTCAAAAAATGTTAATTTAAAAATTAATAATAAATAAATATTATTTAATTAGGGTAACCTTCAATTTCATAGATCTTATTTTATATTCTACATCTATTTGGATTTAATTAAGATGATCCACTAGGGGTTTTTCCAAACAAGACTCAAGAAAAGAATTTTCTCCTCCACAAATAATAGTCTATGTCTGCCTCATAGATTTTAGACCATTTAACTTGGTAGAAATGTCATGAAGTATATATTGAGATATTATCCAACATATTAATTTTATCATAGTAATACACTGGTATAATTGTTAAATTTTCTACTGAATTAATTCTGTATATTCAAATATTCACAATGTAATATATTTTTATTATTACTCAATTTTAATTAAGTGTTGTGACTGAAAAATCTTTCTTCAATGCACTAAGGGATGAGTCATAGTTTTTAGAAAACAAAATGAATATAAAAAAATTAATAGATTATGAATAAAATCATTTATTATCTAGAATTTATTTTTTTTATCAATTTACCCACTATAACAGCATTTGGAAAACTACATTTCTTTAAAAATTGTAAAATCCAAGCCTTCAAAACTCATCAATATCTACTGTAAATTCCAATTATTCTTGGGGAACTACTTATAATAGTATCCCATATCCTCTTAAATATAGAATTAATTTTTTTATCATCTTTCAACCACTTTAACTCATAATATTGGAGGCCTTTTTCACCATATTTGTAAAAAAATCCAACTCTTTAAGGAATCTCTAGGCGTTTCTTCCCACAACTTTCCACCCTCTAATTATTATTAATTTAAATTATTGTTTCCAATTGGTACATAGATTACTTATTATTATCATTATTTCCATTAATAATAGATGACATGGAGTAATTGTTATATTTCATAATTTCTCTTAAGACTGTATTCTCATATGATAAAAATGATTTAGAAATTAATTACCTTAACATACATGGATTCATCCAATAAATGAAGAAAAATATGTTATATTCTTATTTATTCATATAATATGTGGCATTTATTATATATTCTTGTAAATATAAGCTGATAATCATTAATAATATCTTCTTATTTTAATGTAATTTTATAGATTATGTTTCCATGAAAGCCCACCACTCTTGAGGAAAATATTTCTCATGGAATAATTCCTTAGAAACATTCAAATCATTTTATATTATGAACTCCACTTTATTATCATTATTAATAAATGACCAGTATTTATCCATAAATCCTTTTAGATGATATAAAAATATATTAAAATACTCTCTTTCACTACCTTAAAAAACACTAAAAATAGTTTATAGGGATTTGATCTATTATTCTACAACCAATAGATTATGGGTTTCATTTTGTGATAGTGGTTGATACCTTGTGAAACATCCTAATGATATTAATCCTTATAAAGGGATAATAGGATGATCTATATAGAAAAGGTATTTTTTTCATAACCTAATTCAAATACCCTAATATGGTGACAATTTTCTCATCTCTAACACCAACATCCTTATATTTATCATTAGAAAAATCCCTATACTTATTACAGGTGCTTAAATAGTTCATTATTCTTCAGTTAGGAACCATTTTTAAATAATGAAATATATTAAATTGTTCATGAATAACACTCTTAATTATGAATCATAGTATATAATTCACAATTATTTATTAGAAATGAATATAAAATGATATATCTCTTCTAGAAAAAATTAATATAATTTCATAAGGGGTTATGAAAAAGTTTTGTAATCTAATTAAGTTATTATAAATCATGTTCTTGAGGATTCTATTAAACATTCTCAAATGCCAACTATAAAAGACCTAAATAAATCTAACAGGATTTAACACTAATTTATTATATTGGAATATTCCATAATATTTTTTTGTAATATCAAGATACTTGACAAAAAATTTATCATTATATTACATGATGAATATAAATTACATCATAGATAATTATAATATGTTATTATTACTCCCTTTCATTTCCAAATATCACACATATAATTCTTCATTATTTTCTAATGAAATAGTTAGATGAAATAAATGGGTTGTTTCATAAACATAGTAATAGATAAAGTATATGGAATGCCAATGTGGAATAAGTATTATATTCATCTTATGTATGGAATAAATTAAACAAATAAATTTCATATAGTGGATTGAAAAACATGACATATCAAAATAAATAGTAATAGATAATTATCATGGCCTGAACCAATGGATATTGACCCTAATCTACCCCAATCCAATTTCTATAGGTTATGGGATAGAGACAAGATCCAAAAAAACAACTAATATGGGAGGCCATTATCTAATTACATGTATACACACACTCAAAAACATCTTTATACAGAAGTGTAGATCAATAATAAAAAGATGAAAAATCCCAAGAATAAATCATGGTTGTAAAAAATCAAGGAAGTACATGAGTATGATAGTGTAATATAAAAAGTAATAAAGGTATAATAAACACATAATGAGAAATATGTACCAACCTAAAAAAAACTGGAAAAGAGACAGATACTGAGAGAACCCATCTCTGTATATCCAACACTGACCAACTTATGTGGTCAAATGCACCAGGGTATCCCTATGCTCCTCTATAATTACTACAGACCTATCCATTATCTGCATAAGACACGAAATGTGTTGGAAAATCCCATGTAAGGGTGAGTATATACATACCCAACATGATGCCCCAATTGCTGAAGGGGGTCAGTAAGAGATACGATAGGAATAGGTAGCTAAACCCATAGAAAGAAAAGAAAAAAATCCAACAACATGTATACAAATATATATATATATATATGTATATATATATATATATTCTAAAAAAATAAATACCAAACAAGAGAGAAAGGGTATATCCTTATCATAGCCAAGCCTGTATAAAGGGAAGAAAAAAACCCAACAACATGGATATAGATATATATATATTATCAAAAAAATAAGACCATATGAGATATAAAGGGGATCTTCATATCTTAACCCCTCCTAATAAAAAAGTTCCAACAATTCTAGAGGTCCATCAACGTTGAACAACATCTCACATTTCAGACTGAAAAAACATTAATATTGATCCACACCTCACCATTATGCCACAAATTAGAGGAAAAAATATCTAGGAAGAGGAACCATTACCTATTATAACAAGAGGGTTCAAATCAATAGATAGAGTACCCATACCTTGACTCCATAGGTAGGTCCCACTTAGTATAAATCTAGAGGACCCATGCCCTATCTCGGTAGGAGGGCTCCACTATGATAGTCGAGGACCCATTCCCGAACTCCACAGGTGGGTGCCTTTAAGTAGTCGATAGAGGAAACATCCCTTGTCTTAGTAAGATGATGCCAATTTTATAATTAAATACCCATACCTCGACTCTGCAAGATGGTGCTAATTAGTGGGTAGGTAGAGAAGCCATTCACTAACACCACAAGAGGGTATCAATATAGTAATCAGCAGAGGACCAATTCCCTTCCTAGAAGGAGGGTTCGACTCTAGTGGTCGAGGAACCATGCCATTACCAAAAGAAGTTTTACATTAAGATAGTTGATAGAGGACCCATACCCAACTGATCAGGAGTGATCCACACGAATAGATCCTTGGTGATCCTACCCGATCACTGCCATCATCGAGCATCACCTAAAAAAGAGTTATTCCTGGAACATCTTACATTGTTTCGAAAAGGCCACTATGAAGGATACCATCACATTCTATGTGAAAAAAAAGGATAGACTAATCAAAGTCCAAAATTTGAGTCTAAATAAGGAAGATATGAGAGGTAAAAGATTTCATAAAAGGGGGTTATGGTATACGACATGTAAGGGGACCCACCTGGCATGTGGTCCCTCTCTTCTACATGGATGTACCCTTATGAAACATGGATCAATGCCCATGTATCCTTATAAAGTGTGTAAGGGGACTAAATGACATGCCTCAGACACATAGGGTTCTAACCATGCTCATAGTTGTTTCAGTGTAATATTCTATGTGCATGTGTACTCTAATATACGACATGTCCTCACACACAGGGTCCCACCCAAGTACTTCAGGAAATTTCCACGTACCCTATCCATGTGCACATACTCATCATGTGCCTATATCTTCCCATATATTTCCACTCATGGAGTACACGTCGGGTCACCACCAGAGGGTCACACAACAAGTGGGGGTCCCACACAATGTGCGATATATATAATCTACTCAAAACCCTAGAACAGTAGATTTATAAAGAACATATAGTGTGTTCTTATGAACTATATGGCATATAGTTGGGATTTTTGTAGAATCTAATATCTTATAGGAATTCCTCCAGATATAACTCATCTACCTTGAATCACTCTACTAGGCCACCCAGAATTGAAAGAAATAACCATCCTTTGTTGTTTCCAGCCATCTGATGGCTGAAATTGGATCTCTATCGGTTCGTCCAAATACTGTACGCATATCACACGCCTCCTATGCCATGTATTCTTTGCCTCATATCCCTAATACATGAAAATATTATGTGCATCACATGATCTACCCATGCACATATCTTATTCTTCAATACATTAATTACATGGGAATCCACCGACATTCTAGGTGTCCAATCGAGCTTGATCCCACCTGAACATGTCGAACTGTGGCACTGTAGGCTAATTGAGAAGCACATTAAGAACTATTGGAATAAAGGAAAAATTGAAAATGTGTAACAATAATTGGAAAAAAATTATTTTACAATAGATTCAAATTGGGATCCCCAAGGTGAAAAGCATTATAAATTGAAGAAATAATTTTAAACTGATACATTGGCTCATGAAAAGGTTCATAATAAATGCAGATCAAAGGTAGAGAAATGATCATGATAAAACATTTAATAAACTGGGGTATAATAAAAAAATGATAATTCTTACCTTGATATAGGAATATTCTTCAATGAAGAATACACTCTCCAATGAAGAAGAGAATTTATTGCATTCTTTTCATCACGATTCACATTGATCCAGAGGCTTATTGTCACCTGATTTCAATTCACAAAAAAAGGGTCCTAAAAACTCCTCTAAATAATCTCAGGGATATTTGGATAACCCTTTAAATCCATCATAATGATTCTTAAATATAGAAAATTTGGTTTTATAGGTTTAATTAATTAATTAAATAATGAATTATTTGGTTCATTGAACACACCTTCCAACAACCATTTTACCCATATAATGGATTAGTTGGTTCACTGAACACACTCGCCAACCAACTTTCTCTCACACCTATGGTAAAAACTTCCTTTTGGATTCCAAAACGGTGTCCTATCTTTTATGAGAGACTCCATTTAAGAGATATCACATTTTATATATGAAACTATGCACACTTGATATGATATATATTTAATATTTTTACAAAATTAATTCTTGGATCACTGGGCCTCATAATCACACACTGTCTCAGTGCCTTGCTTTGAAAATATTTCAATATATATTCCAAAATCTTATAAGAAAAAAATGGTCTCTACATTATTGTATCACTCAAACTTTTAATTCTCAAAAAGAAAAAAATAAACAAAATGGATTGGATACTAATCCCACATCTGGCTATCCTTCTCCTAGGATCTCTCCTGCATGATCACATGCTAGCATAACACACAAACCAAGGGGATGGTATGTTCATGGATTTTCCAATCCTACCAATCATCAATAACCAATGGTTTCTTTGGAAACTTTTAAAGAAACGAATTTTCCATGTAATTTTTTTAATTATATGGAATTATTACGAGTCTTCGAAAATTGACGGTGCGTGATTTCAAGACCCGTTGTGCCCGGAATAAATTTCTGAACTTTTTTTAAGGTACGTTCAGTAAACGCGCGGGCGGTGTTTTCTATCTTTTGAACCAGTGCTTGTATTAAAAATATTAGGGCACCATTGAATCCATAATGCCGAGATTTGCTTAAGGGAGGCTTCACTTTGACTGGAGTAGGTCGGGTGAAAAAGTTAATTTTTCGGACTTTTGAAAAAAATTAATAAATTAACATGTTATGTTATTTTATTTTTATTTTTCTTTTTCCTATAACAGACAAGTGGCATGGTGGGACCAAAGACATGTCAAGCCATTAATTAGCTTGACTCCTCAATATTTGTAACTATAACATTGGGATTAGGAAGGTTCATTATTAAATGAACCTCATAAATTCCCAACGGAGTTACCCACCTCTTCCCACTCCTATTTATATGAAGCTTGGGGAGGGGTATTGGCATGACTTCACCAAGAGACGAAGCTCTCTCAAAATTCATCGATGCCAATCACTTATAGGATGGGACTGGTTCTAGTAAGCGGTGATGAGAACCACTGAATCATGAAACAATGAACACTGACTCCACCTCAAGTGTGGATGTTCTTCAATGAATCCTAAGGTAGGGATTTATCTTGTTTTAATTTCAACAGATTATTGAATCCTATTCTACCCTCCTACTATCAAGCTATATAGAGGGAATAGAAAAAACAAACAAGGCCCTGAAGCCTTTGCTACTTGTTTTAACAATGTGTTCTTCACGGTCTTTTGTTCAGATTGGATGGATTTTGGAATGGAGTGACAAATGGCAAAGAGGGTGTCCCAAGAGGTCCGTTATCACCTTCAGATAGAAAAACGGGCCACCAGAGCTCAACCGCTAACTCGAGGAAGACCGCCGGAAACCGGTACCGACGAGGGGGGGGGGGGAGGTTATGGAAGTGGCCATCACTAGATGACCGCAGCGGAGACGGGGCGCCGTCACGCGCTGCAGGAGGAGGAGGCCATGGCTTTTTAGCCGCGGTGGTCGAGTAGGGCGGCCGGCACCGGCCGACTATGGAGGTGGTGTGGAACATCGTCGCATGTCGTTAGAGGGGGATGTGGCTTGAATCCATGACGGTGGAGGTACCCACCCCTTGCAGGTCCCACGACGATCGGGTGGCGCCACGTAGCACCGCCACATCACAAACCGAATGGCTACGATTGTTCAGTGAAACCAGGGGAAGCCGCTCTCCCTCGCAGAAACTAGGGTGGAACCCAACCAGTGGGGCATGTCGCACCGCGCGACGGGCCATGCAAGCCCAGCGGGTTGCGCCCTTTGCAGGCTAGGATGCACGATCCCAGCAGGATGCGCCCCTCCGCGGGCTAGGTCGCACGATCCCAGAGGGTTGTGCCCCCTTACGGGTCAGGCCATGCCCCCCTTGTAGGTTGGGCCGTTCCCCCTACGGGTCAGGTCAGACTGCATCCCAGTGGGACGAGCCCATCGCGACCCAGCCTAGCCGGGAAAGACCCATACCGGGTTGGGCCGGGTCGGTCTGACCAGGTCAGACCAGACCCGGACCCAACGAGGCCCAATTTTGCTTAAAGGGTCATAACTTGTGAACCAGACATCTGTTTGACGAACCATATATATGATGTTGGTATTCTTAGAGCAAGATAGACCTTTTGGTGTACTCCACTTGAGTTTTGGAGAAAGTTGGAGTACACCCGGGTTGGATCAAACCCGAATCCAACCGGACCCTCGACATTAAATGCCAATAACTGACAGACCGAGCGTCCAATTGGCGTTCCATCTATCATGTTGGAACCCTTATGACATGGAGGTCCTTTGGGATACTTCTTAGTGTTACTTCATAGAGGTTGAGGTATGACTGATGGATTGATGAGCGAATCCTTCCGGAATCAAGCATGCTTAGTGCGGGAATCTCATGGCTGGCGGTAACGTGAAGAAAGAACATCGATCCTATGCGGGTTAGAATCAATCAATCCTGTGTGGATTAGTGCTTAGTGATCCTATGTGGGTCAGTATATACCAATCCTATCTAGGTTAGAACCTAACGATCATGTGTGGGTCAGCATCTACTGATCTTGTGTGGGTCAGCAGCAGAGCCTCTCGATAGAATAAGATGATCCAGCGATATGTCTAATCATATGTACTTCTATACTTGAGTTATATACATGGTGTGAGCTGAGTCCTTACCTTTGTGGTACTTTTACCTTCGTGGTGTTACCTTCGTGGTGTTACCTTTGTGGTACTCTCATCTTCATGGTGTTACCTTTGTAGAATTCTTCTTTCGTGGATCATTTGTGCAAATGGCTTAAAATTTTGAGACTTATGTTTCCTCATGAATGAGATGAGTATCTTTTGATAACTTAGGTATATGTATAATCATATACCTAAGTAGATTTGATGATTGCTTTGTGCTTTGGGATTAAAGTCTTACTTTGTGGTATTTTCCTTTTTGAAACTCTGGGAGACCTACGGGGATCTTGGGTCCCTATAGAGTATTTTTATACTCACCCCTACATGGGCTACACCCGCACCTTGCTATGTCTTGTGCAGACAACGGATAGCATTGATTGAGGCTGAGGGAGCCAGGATTGGATGATGCTCAAAGGTGGACCATTTGATGTGATGCTCCATAGTGACTACTAATCGTGAGTTGTGCCTACCCTTTAGGTAGGATCCTCGGTGGACATTCCAGTAGCTTTTTTTTCTCTTTTCAGTTGTACTTTTACCATTCAGTTGGGCTTGTATTTTGGACCCTTTACTTTCAGTACAATTTTTACTATAGTAGTTTAATTTGTAGTTACTTCTTGTTGTGTTCTTGGATTGTGTGTTTATATAGGTTTAAAGGAAATGCCATCCCATTATAGGGTTACACCTTTCTGGTGCTAGTCACCAACCCCTGGCCTAAGGATGGAGGGCTTGGATTTGTCACAACACGAGCCCCAGGGGACGAGTCATGACAAAGTGGTATCAGAGGAGTCAGTTCTACTGAAGAACTAGGAATCTGATATTTTCTATGTGGAAATAGTGTTAAGTGTTATGAGTGTGGTTTTTAGTTTGGGGAATCCAGTGTTTGTGCGACAGTCGACATATCTATACACCAGGACCCTGAATTTTGATTTCCATTTCAATGCATGAAAACACTTATTGCATGTGTTTTGGAAGTGTTTTACTTTTGATTTCTTTGAGTCATCTCACCAGGTATAACTTATTGACTATGGAACACCAATTTTCTTTCAGGATGCCGCCACGCAGACAGCCAGCCAGGATTCCTGAGAGTGTACATGATGATGGACCACCAAGCAATGAGGCCTTGGTGCATGGCCCTCTTATGGTTTTAGCACCTTCGGTGGTGTGCCAGCAGCACCACTACCTGTTGGGAAACCATTTCCACCAGCCCCACCAGCAGAGGGTGCACACTGAATAATCACGTTGCACAAGTTTCAACAGCAGTGGCCTCCATGGTTCCCAGGCGAGACGAATCCACAGGCGGTTGAGGACTAGATGGAGGCTATGGCCAGAGTTTTTCACTTAGTTGGGACACGAGTTGATCTGATGGCGAATCTAACTACCAGTCTCTTATAGAGAGCGACTGGGAGATGGTGGAGTCTAACACTCCAGTTACACAACGAGGAGACCCTCACCTGGGCAGACTTAGAGGGCCTTTTAAGGTCCGAGTTCATCCTAGTGACCCTATGCTTAATGCGTATACATAAGCTATTGCACTTACAACAGTGCAACATGATCGTGACCCAGTACTCGACAAGGTTCACTGATCTCTCCCACTACTCCACCGACATGGTACAAAACCCTTTATTTAGGGACCAAACCTTTGAGTAGGGTCTCCAAAAGGTGATGATAGCATCGATGACATCTCTCAGCATTCTGACGTAGGCTAGGGTGCTTGAGCGAGCACTTTTGGTGGAGAGTTTCCTAGTTAAGCAGACACAGATAGCAAGAGCCACCACCGGACATTAGGTAGAAGAGTCATCAGTAGCAGGAAGTTGACAGATGATATAGGAGACCAAGCGGTCCATACCTTCTAGTGGAAGACCTCAGGATATAGGGTCAGTGGTGTAGGGATCACGGGACAGAGGAGGATAGATGAGGAGTAGGCAGTGCTACTCGTGCGGCGGGCAGGGTCACATGGATCGTGACTAGCTGACCTATCGTATGGATGACCAGCAGAAAGTCGATGGACCACCTAGGTAGAGTAATAGGTTTGATCGTGGAGGTCCATAGGAAGTGGGAAGACGTGTAAGAGAAGTTGGTCGTGCAGTAGGTAGTGGGTGACGATTCGAGGTTCTACTGCCACCACCTCTAGGTGGTCCACCCCAACCATAGTGAGTAGGTGGACAAGGAAGATCTTAGCTCCAAACAGCTGAGGTCTATGACCACGGTGCTCCAGAGATGATTCGAGGTACGATCTGTGTCTAATACAACTTAGCTGTAGTAATTATAGACACAGGTTCCAGTCACTCTTTCCTTACCATGACACTCATTCAGAGCTCAGAGATTCCTATGGAGTCGTTGGCTCAATCCTTACAGCTAGAGACTCCTAAGGGAGGGGATTAAATGATTACAAACTGGTTCTGGTAGTGTGAGCTTACTCTAGGAAGATCTTTGGATGGGATCTTCTAGTATTGGCATCGAGGCCTTACAACATCATCTTGGGTATGGACTAGTTATCCACAGTCCATGATCAGATTGAGTGAATTAGGTGCAAAGTAAAGTGTGTCCATGAAGATGGGACCAAGTTTTCCTTCATCAGTGAGAAGGGAACCTTTGCATCAAAGGACAGACTTACCCAGAGGAGGGTGCACCCGATCACACATCAGTTGACTATCATTACCCTCAGAGTAGTTGATGTTGAGAGTCCAAGATATCCTATAGTGGTGGACCAGTATGCCGATGTCTTTCCTGATGATGTTCCCAAACTACCTCTATGCAGAGAGGTAGACTTTTATATCAACCTATAACTAGAGACAACACCGATATCTACACTAGAATATCAAATGGATCCTATAGAGATTTGTGAGTTACGGGTATTTTTGGAGGACTTTCAGAGGAAGGGGTTCATAAGGCCTAGTGTTTCTCCATGGGCAGCCCTGATTTTGTTCTCTAAGAAGGCAGATGGGAGTTTGAGACTCTGTGTAGACTATCGACACCTGGACCAACTAACCGTGAAGAACAAGTATCCACTTCTGAGGATTTATGATCTCTTCGATCAGCTGAAGGGAGCTAGATGGTTTTTGAAGATAAACCTCAGATCAGGCTATCATTAGCTCAGGGTAAGAGATGAGTATGTATAGAAGATAACCTTTATATATCGGTATGGCCACTATAAGTTCTTGGTTATGCTATTCGGTGTGACCAACAACCCTATAGTGTTCATGGGACTCATGAACATTATCTTTCATCCATACCTTGATCGCTTTGCGGTGGTCTTCATCGATTACATCTTGATATACTCAACGTCATAGGAGTAGGAGCATGCCTATCATCTACAGATAGTTCTGGATACACTATGAGAGCACCATCTTTATGGTAAGCTCTTTAAGTGATAGTTCTAGATATGATAGGTCCACCTTCAAGGACACGTCATCTTGGAGGTTGGAGTTGCAATAGATCCATTGAAGATAGAGTCAATACTTTATTGGGAGCCACCCAAGAGTGTGACCGAGGAGTGGTGTTTCCTGGGATTAACTGGGTACTAATGAAGATTTGTACCTGACTTTTACAGAGTTGCGGCACCCTTTTCATCATTGAAGAAGAAGGGAAAACCCTTCATATGGATAGAGAGATGCTAATAGAGTTTTCAGGATCTCAGGGAGAGACTGACGAGTTCCCCCATTTTGAGGCTACCAGAAGAGGGCGTTGGGTATTTAGTCTACTATGACACATCAGGGACCAGAATTGGATGTGTCCTGATGTAGGAGCGAGCAGTGATCTCTTATAGTCTATGAAATCTGAGAAAACATGAGAAAAACTACGCTACCCATGACCTGGAGTTAGCAGTAGTGGTCTTCGCCTTGAATATGTGGTGACATTACTTGATGTGTGAACATTTTACAGTCTACTTTGATCACAAGAGTCTTAGGTATATCTTCTCAGAGAAGGACCTGAACCCGAGACAACAACGTTGGCTAGAGTTCCTCTAGGACTATGACTTTGAGATATTCTACACTCCTGGGAATGGGAACGTAGTAGCAGATGCACTCAGTAGGAGGTCTGGTCTACAGTTGCTGAATGAGGCGACAGAGTAGCTGGCCGCGTTCCAGATATCCTTTATAGATAGATATAGAGTAGTTTGCCTCCAGTATATGACTATCACTCCCCCACTTCTTCAACGATTTCATGAGGCACATCTTGGGGACATTGACTATGCGGCTTGACGTGCACAGATATCCACCATATAGGCACCTAATGGATTTTCTGAAGGTGGGGAGCACATCATCCTCTTCAGAGGATGCACCATGGTACTAGCGGCACTATAGGAGGAGGTGTTGAGTGAGTTCCATACGTCCCCTATGGCGGTGCATCCTGGTGTGAAAAAGATGTATCAAGACCTCTGACGTCAACACTGGTGGCCAAGGATGAAGAAAGCAGTGGAATAGTTTTTTTCACGATGCCTCACTTGTCAACAAGTGAAGTCCGAGCATCAAGTTCCATAAGGCTTAGTGCAACCATTAGAGGTGCCGAGTGGAAGTGGGATGGTATCTCCATGGAATTTGTGATAGGGCTTCCATGTATTTATAGGGGACATGATTCCATCTCAATGATTGTTGAACGAATCACTAAGTCGACCCACTTCCTACCCATTTGATATTAAGGATCAGTAGAGGGAAAGGGACACCTCTACATATAGAAGATTTTAAAACTTCATGGGGTGCCATCGATGATAGTCTCTGACCACGATGCACGTTTTTCATCCCAGTTTTGGAAGGGATTACATGAGGCATTTGGGACTCAGCTTTGTTTGAGCACTGCCTTTCATCCACAGATGGATGGATAGACAAAGCGGACCATTCAGACATTGGAGGACATGTTTCATGCTTGCGTCCTATATTTTGGATGTAGTTGGGAGGACCACTTGCTCTTAGTGGATTTCACATACAACAACATCTATCACTCCTCCATAGGTATGGAACCATTTTAGGCCTTGTACCGTCGACCATGCAGGTCACCTCGATGCTGGACATACCCTGGGGAGTCAGCACTTATGGGTCCAGAGTTGGTACGGGCTACCACTGAGAAGGTGCAGATCATCTGAGAGCAGATAAAGACTGTATAGAGTAGATAAAAGTCTTATTCATATAGAAGATAGAGACCTGTAGAGTTTCAAGAGGGGGACCACATATTCTTGCGAGTCTCCCCTCGACAGGGGTACATAGATTTGGCCAAGTTAGAAAACTCTCACCAAGTTTTATCAAACCATTTCTGATACTTTGGAGGATTGGCGAGGTGGAATAACACTTGGAACTTCCACCACAGTTGGAGAGGGTGCACGACGTCTTCCACATATCCTAACTGAGGAGATACATGTATAACCCATATCACTTCATCGACCATGGAGAGCTGGACTTTGATGATGGGTTGACGTTTACAGAGGTTCCAGTGGATATTGAGGATCGACATGAGTGGGTCCTTTGTGGATGATCGATCCCTATGGTGTGCGTTCACTGGAAGCATGAGAACCTCCAAGAGAGCACATGGGAGTGGGAGGCTCATATTTGTGTTCAGTACCGCCATTTGTTTCCTTAGTCTGTGTTGGGGCTTTTGGGGACAAAAATCCCTAAGGTGGGGAGAATGTAAAGACCCAAATTATCCATGTAATTTTTTTAATTATATGGAATTATTATGAGTCTATGAAAATTGATGGCACATGATTTCAAGGCCTGGTGTGCTTGGAATAAATTTCTAAACTTTTTTGAAGGTACGTTCAGTAAACGCGCGGGCGACATTTTCTATCTTTTGAACCGGTGCTTGGATTAAAAATCCGAGGGCACACTTGAATCCACAGTGCCGAGATTCACTTAAGGGATACTCGACTTCGAATGTATTAGACCAGGTGAAAAAGTTAATTTTGTGGAATTTTGAAAAAAATTAATAAAATAACATGTTATGTTATGTTATTTTTCTTTTTTCTTTTTCCTCCAACAGAAAATCAGCATGACTGGACCTATGACATGTCTAACCATTATTGGCTAGAATCCTCGATATTTGTAACTATACCATTGGGATTAGGAAGGTTCATTATTAAATTAACCTCATAAATTCCCAATGGAATTATCCACCTCTTCCCCCTCCTATTTATATGGAGCTTGGGGAGGGGTATTGCCACGACTTCACCAAGCAATGAAGATCTGGAAAAATACCACGATGCCAATCACTTGGAGGACGAGACCAGTTCCAGCAAGAGGTGATGAGTTCCATTGAATCAAGAACCAACAAACACGTACTCCACCTCAAGCGCAGACATTCTTCAATGAATCTTGAGTTAGGGATTTATCCTGGTTTAATTTCAAGAGATTGTTGAATCCTATTCTACCCTCCCGCTATCAAGCTAACATGAGGGTGCGGGCCAAAAAAACAAGGCCCAACCTTTACACTACTTGTTTTACCAAAGTGTTCTTCATGGGATTTTGTTCAGATTGGATGGATTTCGGAATGGAGAGACAAACAGTGAAGAGGGTGTCCCCAGAGGTCCGTTGGCACCATTGGATGGAAAGATGGCCCCCCCAGAGCTCACCCGGTGACCCGTGGAAGACCGCCGTCAACCAGTGCTAGGGGGGGTGATGGTGGTGGCTATCACTAGATGACCGCAGAGGAGGTGGCGCGCCGTCGCATTCTATAGGAGGAGGAGGCCACGTCTTTTCAGTCGTGGCGGTCGAGCAGGGTGGTCGGCACCAGCTGGCTGCAGAGGCGGTTTAGCGCGCTGTCATGCGCCGCTGGAGGTTTCCGTAGCTCGAAACCGCAGTGGTGAAGTTACCCAACCCTTATAGGTCCTACGACAGCTGGGCGACACCTCGTGGAACCACCGCTTCACAAACTGAATGGCTACGACCGTTCGGGGAAACTGGGGAAGCCGCTCCCCCCCCCCCACGCCAGCTAGGGTGGACCCCACCCAGTGGGATGCACCCCACTGCGGGCCAGACTGCGTGAGTCCAGAGGACCGCGCCCCACTTTGGGTTGGGCCACATGGGCCCAGTGAGCCGCACCCTTCTCAGGCCGGGCCGCGCGAGCCCAGTGTGTCGCGCCCCTCCGGGGGCCGGACCGCGCCAGCCCAGTGGGCCATCCCCTCCGCGGGGTCGGCCATGCCCCCTACGGGTCTGGAAAAACTAAGACCTAGTGGGCCGAGCCTGCCGTAACCCAGCCCAGTCAGGCTAGACCCAAAATGGGTCGGTCCGGGTCGGTCCGATCGGGTCAGACTGGACTGAGACCCAACCAGGCCTAGTTTCTCTTAAAGGGTCATAACTTGTGAATCAGATGACAGTTTGACGAACCATTTGCTGCGTTGGGATCCTTGGAGTGAGAAAAATCTTTCAGTATACTCCACATGAGTTTTTGAGAAAGTTGGATTACATTCGGGTTGGATCGAACCCTATTCCAACTAGGCCCTTGGCATTAAAATGCCAAAAAATGACAGACCGGTCATTCGATTGATGCGCCGTCTGTCACGTTGGAACCCTTACAACATGACGATACTTTGGGATACTTATTCATGGAAATTTTTGGTTGTTGAGGTACAAATGATGGATTGAGGAGATGATCCTATCAGAATCAAGCGTTCTTAGTGTGATAATCTCATGTATGACTATAATGTGAAGAAAGAAAATTGATCCTATGTTGGTCATCATCTATTGATCCTATGTGGGTCAACACCTAACAATACTATGTGGGTCATTATCTACCAATCCTATGTGGGTCAGTGCCTAACGATCCTATGTGGGTCAGTATCTATCGATCCTGTGTGGGTCATCAGCTGAGCCTCTCGACAGAATAAGATGATCCAATGATACGTCTAATCATATGTACTTCTGTACTTGATTTATATACCTGGTGTGAGTTGAGTCTTTACCTTTGTGGTACTTTTACCTTCGTGGTGCTACCTTCGTGGTGTTACCTTTGTGGTACTCTAACCTTCATGGTGTTACCTTTGTGGTGTTTCCTTTGTGTTATTCTTCCTTCATGGACCAGTTGTGCAAATGGCTTAAAAGTTGGACCCTTAATTTTCCTCACGAATGAGATGAGTATATTTTAATAACTTAAGTATATGTATGAGCATATACCTAAGTAGAGTTGATGACTGCTTCATTCTTTGTGATTGAAGTCTTGCTTTGTGGTATTTTCCTTTGTGAAAATCGGGGAGACCTATGGGGGTATTGGGGTCCCTACTGAGTATTGTTATACTCACCCCTACACGGGCTATGCCCGCACATTACTGTGTCTTGTGAAAACGATGGACAACGTTGATTGAGGCTGAGGGATACAGGACTGGGCGATTCTCAAAGGTGGACCATTTGATGTGACATGCTGCGGTGAGTACTGATCGTGAGTTTTACCAACCCTTCAGGTAGGATCCTCAGTGGACGTTCTAGGAGCTGTTTTTCTCTTTTCAGTTGTACTTGAAACTTTTAGTAGGGCTTGTATTCCGACCCCTTTTCTTTCAGTAAAATTTTTACTATAGCAGTTTACTTCATGGTTGCTTCTTATTGTGTTCTTGGATTGCGTGTTTGTACAGGTTTGAAGGAAATGCCTTCCCGTTATAGGGTTATGCCTTTTCGGTGCTAGTCACCAGCCCCTGGCCTATAGAAGGCGGGCTTGGGGTAGACATGGCATGGGCCCCAGGGGAAGGGTTGCGACAAAGTGGTATCAGAAGAGTCAGTTCTACCGAAGAACCAAGACTCTGATCTCTTCTATGTGGAAATAGTGTTAAGTGTTATGAGTGTGGTTTTTAGTTTGGGGAATCTATTGTTGGTACAGCAACTGACGTATCCATACACCAGGATCCTGAATTTTGATTTTTGGCTCAGTGCATGTAAACATTAATTGTGTGTGTTTTGGAAGTGTTTTAATTTTTATTTCTTTAAGTTAGCTCTCCAGGTATAACTTATTGACCATGGGGCACCTGTTTTATTTCATAATGCCTCCACGTAGACATCTATCCAGGATTTACAAGAGAGTGCACGATGATGGCCCATCGAGCGATGAGGCCTCGGTGTAGGGCCCTCTTACGCTGTTAGCACATTAGGGTGGTGTGCCAGTAGCACCACTAACCTTTGGGAAACCATTTCCACCAGCCCCACCAGCATAGGGTGAACGCCAACTGAGCACGTTGCACGAGTTTCATCAGCAGAGGCCTTTGAGGTTCCAAGGAAAGACGGATCCGCAAGCAGCTGAGGACTGGCTAGAGGCTGTGGCCAGAGTTTTTTTCTTAGTTGGGACACCAGCTGATCTGATGGTGATCCTAGCTTCTAGTCTCTTCCTGAGAGCGGTTGGGAGATGGTGGAGTCTAACACTTGAGTTACACGATGAGAAAATCCTCACATGGGCAGACTTTGAGGACCTTTTAGGGCAGAGTTTGTCCCAACAACCCTATGCTCAGTGCATATACAAGAGCTACTGCAATTACTGTAGGACAACATGACCGCGACCTAGTACTCAGCGAGGTTCACTAATCTCTCTCGATATTCCACCGACATGGTACAAGACCCTTTCTCTAGGGCTCTAACCTTTGAACAGGGTATCCTATGGGAGATCATAGCATCGATGATATCACTCAGCATTCTGACGCATGATGGGGTGCTAGAGTGAGTGCTTTTGGTGGAGAGCTTCCTAGCTGAGAAGACACCGACAGCGAGAGCCACCATCAGATGTTAGGTAGAAGAGTCATCCATAGCAGGAAGAAGATGGATGAAACAGGGGCCCAAGTGAGCCATACCTTCTGGTGGATGACCTCAGGATACATGGTCGGTGGTGTGAGGATCACGGGGCAGAGGAGGACAGATGAGGAGTAGGCAGTGCTACTCATACAATGGGTAGTGTCACATGGATTGCAACTGGTCGACCCACCATACAGATGACTAGAAGATGGTTGAGGGACCACCAAGGCAGAGGCAGAGGTTCGATAGAGGAGGTCTGCAGGAAACAAACAGACATGGTAGAGGAGATGACTGTACAGTAGGTGGTGGGTGGTGATTTGAGGTTCTACCGCCACCACATCCAGGTGGTCCACCCTGACCACAAGGAGCAGGTGGATAGGGACGAGCTCAGCTCCATGCAGCTGATGCCTACAAACACGATACTCCAGAGATGATTCTAGGTACGATATGTGTCTACTCCACCTTAGCTAAATTACTTATAGTCATAGGTTCCATTCACTCTTTCATTTCCACGTCACTCATTCGGAGCTCGAAGATTATGATGGAGCCGTTGGCTCGATCCTTATGGCTAGAGACTCTTATGGGGGGGGGGATTCTACAATTACACACTGGTGCCAGTAGTGTGAACTTACTATAAGAGGTGATATCTTCGACTGAGATCTTCTAGTAGCATCATCGAGGCCTTATGACATCATCTAGGGTATGGAATGTTTATCCACATTCCATGCTTAGATTGACCGCATTAGGCACAAAGTGCAGTGTGTCTGCAAAAATGGGACCAGGTTTTTATTCACCAACAAGAAGATAACCTTTGCAGCATAGGATGGACTTACTCGGAGGAGGGTGTAGTTGATCACACATCAGTTGGATAGCCTTACCCTTAGAGAAGTTGATGTTGAGAGTCTGATCTATCCTTTAGTGGTGGACCAGTATGCCGATGTCTTTCCTGATGATGTTCTGGGACTACCTCCATGCAGAGAGGTAGAATTTTACATCGACCAATACCTCGGGACGACATCGATATCTATACTAGCATATCATATGGCTCTCACAGAGCTTCATGAGTTATGGGTACAGTTGGAGGACTTGCAGAGGAAGGGGTTCATAAGACCCAGTGTTTCTCCATGGACAACCCTGATTTTGTTCACCAGGAAGTCATATAGGAGTTTGAGACTCTGTGTGGACTATTGGAGCCTGAACTAGGTGACCACAAAGAACAAGTATCCACATCCAAGGATTGATGATATCTTCGATTAGTTGAAGGGAGATTGATGGTTTTTGAATATAGACCTCAGATCAGGCTATCATCAGCTCAGGGTACGAGATGAGGATGTATAGAAGATAACCTTCAGATGTCCTTATGGCCACTATGAGTTATTGGTTATGCCATTCGGTGTGAAAAAAACCCCTACATTGTTCATGGGACTCATGAACATGATCTTTCAGACATACCTTGATCACTTTGTGGTGGTATTCATTGAAGACATCTTGGTATAATCGGCATCGGAGGAAGAGCATGCCTATCATCTGCAGATAGTTCTGGATACACTCTGAGAACACCGGCTTTATGGTAAGCTCTCAAAGTGCCAGTTTTGGATATAGAAGGTCCAATTTCTGGGACACGTTATCTTGGATGCTGGAGTTGTGGTAGATCCAGAAAAGATAGAGGTAGTGCTTGCTTGGGAGCCACCTAGGAGTGTGAACGAGGTGCAGAGTTTATTGGGATTGGTTGGGTACTACCGGAGATTAAAAACTAACTTTTCCAGAGTTGCGGCACCCTTGTAAGCGTTGAAGAAGAAGGTACAACCCTTCGCATGGACATAGATATGCCATCAGAGTTTTAAGTAGCTAAGGCAGAGACTGACGAGTGTCCCCATCTTGAGGCTACCAGAAAAGGGCATTAGGTATTTAGTCTACTACGACACATCAGGGACTGAACTTGGATGTGTCCTGATGCCGGAGCGAGTAGTGATCGCTTATGGTTTACAAAAACTGAGACAACATGAGAAAAACTATGCTACCCATGACCTGGAGTTCGAAGTAGTGGTATTCACCTTGAAGATTTGGTGACATTACTTGATGGGTGAAGGTTTTATAGTCTACTTTAATCAAAAGAGTCTTAGGTATATATTTTCACAGAAGGACCTGGACTTGAGACAATGATGTTGGCTATAGTTTTTCCAGGAATATGAATTTGAGATATTCTACACTCCTGAGAAGGGGAACGTAGTAGCATATGCACTCAGCAGGAGGGCTCGTCTACAGTTGCTGAGTGAGGCGATATAGCAGCTAGCTGCATTACAGATATCCTTTGTGGATAGATATGGGGAAACTTAACTCCAATCTATGACTGTCACTCCCCCACTTTTTCAGAAATTTCGGGAGGCACAACTTGGGGACATTGACTGCATGGATCGACGTGCTCAGATATCCATAGGACATGAACCTGATGGATTTTGTGAAGGTGGGGATCACTTCATCCTCTTTAGAGTATACACCATGGTACCAGTGGTGCTATAGGAGGAGGTGTTAAGGGAGTTCCATACGTCCCCTCTGGTGGTGCATCCTAGTGTGGCGAAGATGTATCAGGACCTCCAACGTCAGCACTGGTGACCAGGGATGAAGAAAGAAGTGACAGAGTTTGTTTCGTGATGGCTCACTTATCAGCAAGTGAAGGTCGAGCGTCAGGTTCTAATAAGATTAGCGCAACCATTAGAGGTACTGGAGTGGAAGTGGGATGATATCTCCATGGACTTTGTGATAGGGCTTCCATGTATGTCCATGGGACATGATTCCATCTGGGTGATTGTTGACCGACTCACCAAGTCAACCTACTTCCTACCCATCTGAGATTAGGGATCAATAGAGGGATTGGGACACCTCTATGTACAAGATATTGTACAGCTTAATGGGGTGACATCAACGATCATCTCTGATCATGACACACTTTTTACATCCTGGTTGTGGAAGGGATTACAGGAGGCATTTGGGACTCAGCTTTGTTTGAGCACCACCTTTCATACACAGACATATGTTCAGACAGAGCGGACCATTCATACACTAGAGGACATGCTTCATTCTTGCATCCTAGATTTTGGCCACTGTTGGGAGGATCACTTTCCCTTGGTGGAGTTCTCATACAATAATAGCTATCACTCCACCATCGATATGGCACCATTTGAGGCCTTGTACGGACGACCATGCGGGTCACCTTTATGCTGGACAGACCCAGGGGAGTCAGCACTTATGGGTCTAGAGTTGGTACGAGCTACCACTGAGAAGGTGTTGATCATCCAGGAGTAGATGAAGACTGCACATAGTATACAAAATTATTATGCTGATAGGAGATGGATACCTCTAAAGTTTTAGGAGGGGGACCACATATTTTTGTGAGTCTCCCCTTGACGGGTCCTATGAAGATTTGGCCGAGGTGGAAAACTCTAACTGAGGTTTATCGAACTATTTATAATAATTTAGAGGATTGGTGAGGTGTCATACCACTTGGCACTACCACCGTAGTGGGATAGGGTACACAACAACTTTCACGTATCCCAGCTGAGGAGATACGTGCATGAACCATCTCACGTCATCGACCATGGTGAGCTGGACTTTGATGATGGGGTGAAGTTTACGGAGGTTCCAGTGGATATTGAGGATCGACAAGAGCAGGTCCTTCATGGACGATCGATACCTCTAGTGCGCATTCTCTGGAAGAACAAGAACCTCCAAGAGAGCACATGGGAGCAGGAGGCTCAGATTCATGCTCAGTACCCCCACTTGTTTCCTTGGTCTATGTTGTGGATTTCAGGGACGAAAATCCCTAAGGTGGGGAGAATGTAAAGAACTAGATATTCCAAGTATTTTTAATTATATGGAATTATTACGAGTCTTCGAAAATTTACGGCGTGTGATTCCGAGGCCCGATGTGCTCAAAATAAATTTCTGAACTTTTCTTAATGTACGTTCAGTAGATGCGTGGGCGGTATTTTCTATATTTTGAACTGGTGCTCAGATTAAAAATCTGAGGGCACCATTGAATCCATATTTTCGGGATTCACTTAAGGAAGGCTTCACTTTGACCATAGTAGGTCGGGTGAAAAAGTTAATTTTGTGGACTTTTGAAAAAAATTAATAAAATAACGTGTTATGTTATTTTATTTTTCTTTTTATTTTTCCTCCAGTGGACAAGAAATGTGGTGGGACCAACAACATGTCAAGAAATTAATTTTATTGAATCCACAATATTTTGAACTATACCGTTTGGATTAGGAAGGTTCATTATTAAATAAACCTCATAAATTCTCAATGGCGTTACCCACCTCTTCCCGATCCTATTTATATAGAGCTTGGGGAGGGGTATTGGCACGACTTCACCAAGTGACGAAGCATTGGTAAAATACCATCATGTCAATCACATAGAGGACGAGACCGATTCCAACAAGCGGTGACGAGTGCCACTGAATCAGAAACCAACAAACACCGACTCCACCTCAAGCATGGGCGTTCTTCAACGAATCTTGAGGTAGGGATTTATCTGGTTTTAATTTCTAGAGAATGTTGAATCCTATTCCACTCTCCTGCTATCAAGCTAATGCGCAGGGCGTGGGCCAAACAAACAAGGCCCGAACCCTCTGCTACTTTTTTTACCAACGTTTTCTTCATGGGATTTTGTTTGGATTGGACGGATTTCATAACGGAGAGACAAGCGGCGAAGAGGGTGTCATGAGAGGTTCGTTGGCACCTTTGGATGGAAAGACAGGCCACCAGAGCTCACTCGATGACCCATGGAAGACTTCCAGAAACCGGTGACGACAGGGTGGGGGGAGGTGATGGCAGAGGCCAGAACCGGCCGACTGTAGAGGAGGCAGTGCACCGTCGCGTGCTGTAGAAGGAGGAGGTCGCAGCTTTTGAGCCACGGTAGTTGAGCAGTGTGGTCGGCACCGACCAACAGTGGAGGCGGTGTGGTGCACTGCTGGAGGTGGCCATGGCTCGAAGCCATAGTAGTGGAGGGACCCGCCCTCTGTGTGTCCCATGGAGACCGTGTGGTTCCACGTGGCTCCGCTGCTTCACAAACTGAACGGCTACGACCGTTCTGGGAAACCGGGGGATGCCCCCCCCCCCCCCCCGTGCTGGCTACGGCGGACCCCAGCCAGCGGGCCGCGCAAGCCTAGTAGCCCAGGCCGCATGAGCCCAATGGGCCGCACCCCTCTGGGGGCCGAGCCGCACCAGCCCAGCGGGCTGCGCCCTTCGCGGGCCAGGTCGCACAAGCCCAGCAGGTCGCGCCCCCCTTGCGGGCCGGGCTGCACCCCCTACGGGTCAGACTGGACAACGGCCCAACGGGATGAGCCCGCCATGGCCCATCCCATCCGGGGCAGACACAGACCGGGTCGGCCCGGGTCGGTCCAACTTGGTGGGATCAGACCCGGACCCAACCAGGCCAAATTTCACTTAAAGGGTTATACCTTGTGAACCAGATGTCTGTTTGATGAAACTTCTACGGAGATGGGATCATTGGAGTAAGACAGACCTTTTGGTATACTCCAATTATGTTTTGGATAAATTTGGAGTATGGTTGGGTTAGATTGAACCCGAATCCAACTGAGTCATCAGCATTAAAATGCCAATAAATGACAGACTGGGCATCCGATTGACCCGCCGTCTATCGCGTTGGAACCCTTATGACATGGAGGTCATTTTTGATACTTCTTAGTGGAACTTCCTAGTGGATGAGGTATGAAAAATTACTTGAGGAGCAGATCCTCCCAGAATAAAGTGTTCTTAGGGCAGGAATCTCGTGGCTGGCGGTAACATGAAGAAAGAACATCGATCCTGTGTGGGTCAACATCTATTGATCCTATGTGGGTCAGCGCTTAGCGATCCTATGTGGTTTAGTATCTACCGATCCTGTGTGGGTCAACACCTAACGATCCTGTGTGGGTCAGCATCTATCGATCCTGTGTGGGTCAGCAGCAAAGCCTCTTGATAGAATAAGATGATCAAGGGATACGTCTAATCATCTGTACATCTGTACTTGAGTTATATACCTAGTGTGAGATGAGTATTTACCTTTTTGGTACTTTTAACTTTGTGGTGTTACCTTCGTGGTGTTACCTTTGTGGTACTCTCACCTTCGTGGTGTTACCTTTGTGGTGTTACCTTTGTGGTATTTTTCCTTCCTGTATCAGTTGTGAAAATGGCTTAAAATTTGGAGCCTTAAGTTTCTTATGAATGCAACGAGTATCTTTTGATAACTTAGGTATATGTATGGGCATATACCTAATTAGAGTTGATGACTACTTCTTACTTTGTGATTGAAGTCTTTATTTGTGTTATTTTACTTTGTGGATCTCTGGGAGACCTACGAGGGTATTGGGGTCCCTACTAAGTATTGTTATACTCACCCTTGCATGGGCTATGCCTACACCTTGTTGTGTCTTGTGTAGACAACAGACAACGTTGATTGAGGCTGAGGGATCCAGGACTGGATGGTGCTGACAGGTGGACCATTTGACGTGATGTTCCACAGTGACTACTAATCGTGAGATATACCTACCCTTCAGGTAGGATCCTCGATGGGCGTTCTAGGAGTTATTTTAATTTTTTTCAGTTGTTCTTGTACCATTTAGTTGGGTTTGTATTTCGGCCCCTTTACTTTCAGTACACTTCTTACTAAAGCAGTTTTACTTCATGATTTCTTCTTGTTGTGTTTTTGGATTGTGTGTTTTTACAGGTTTAAAGGTAATGCCTTCCTGTTATAGGGTTATGCCTTTCCGGTGCTAGTCACCATCCCCTGGCCTATGGAAGGTGGGCTTCAGATAGTCAAGGAATGGGCCCCGGGGGACAGGTCATGACAAAATGTGTCTCCATCCTCAATTTATAGGTCACTCTATTCAATAATGTGCATAGGGTCATGCATGTATCTCCTCAGATGTGACACATGGAAGACATCCTACACCCTCTCCAACTTTGGTGGTAGGGAGAGGTGGTTAGCATACCTACAATCCTTTATAAGATCTAAAATGACCATATGAACCTCAATAATAGTTTTCATCACCAACTGAATCTCCACAATCCTCATCATGGGGAGACTCTTAGAAAAACATGGTCTCCCTAATCAAAATATAAGGGCCTATGACATCGATCTACATAATATTTCTACATACTCTGTGATGTCCTCATCTTCTTGTGGATCACTTGGACCATCTTTTTCATGAACTACACCATCTCTAGCCTAACAAGAGATGTCTCGCCAATCTTATTCTAACACGAGGTTGACATTCATGGTCTCCCATAAAGGGCCAAAAATGGTTCCATGTTGATAGATGAGTGGTAGATATTATTGTACGTAAACACTACCATGGGATATTGATCCTCCTAGCTCTGAAAAAATCCTAAACACATTCCCACATAATATCTTCTAGCACCTGGATAGTGTACTCAGTCATTCCATTTGTCTGGGGTTGAAAGGCTATACTCAACCTCATCTAGGTCCCTATTTCCACCTATATGATGCTCCATGATCTTGAAAATAACCACACATCACAATCAGAGACTATCATTGAGGGAACCCCATAAATATGGAAGATCTCTTATAAATAAAATTACCCAAAACTATCCAAAAAACTACACTCCTTGATAGAAAGTAACTTCACTGAATTCATGATTCGTTCAACTATAACCTCTTCTGACATCATGAATGGGACCACTGTTCATCCATAGAAATGGATTACATGATTCTATCCTTTAAAAAATCCATCTAGTGAATATATGAGGATATATGGTCACATATGAACTTATAGTAGATGTATCCAAATTGGGACTTTCTCATACATTGAAGGAGTGAAGGGGTCAACAACATCGACTAGAGAAAAGTTGAACCCTCCTACTCAACTAGAGTCCACTACATGGAATCAAACTACTATGATGCCTCCTCTACCAAATGAGCCAGATACTTCTTACTAATAGAAACTAACACCATGTTTCCCACCCTAAAATATAGACTATATCAAATTCATTTTCCTGAAGGAACTTCAACTGGAGACCCTACCTCAAGTTCAAGTATCTCTCTATGAAGACATACTTTAGGCTCTGATGGTCTTAGTAAAAAACAAATCTCTCTAACAGAATATATTTTCACCACATCCCCAGGGTGATGACTACCACTGGCATATTTAGGCCACGGGTCATGTAGTTCTACTCATGGGGTATCAAGTTCCTCACCCCATATGCAATAATTTCCTATCATTACATAAACACACATATGATCTCATATCCAAAGGCATAAAAATACACTATGTAGACACATAATCCTACAGTTTTCTCAAAATTAGAGCAATCATCAGTCTCATCCTTAACTCCTTGAATTCTCTCTAGCGCTGCTCATTATAGGTAAATGATAACCCTATCCAAGTTAGGGTAGTCAAAGGGATTTAAATCTTGGATAATACTACCAAAACTTCTTGTATTACCTCTCCAATCCAAGAAAACCTTTCCCCCCAAACATGATCTTGAGAGGATCCCCAGAAATCACTGCATCAATCATCACCGGGTCTACAGATAATCCATGCTCATAAATGAAAATTCATAGATGTTAAACCTAATGGATATAGAACCAGAACTCGAGATCTTTCCATTAAGATGGTTCTCCCAATGAAAATCTCAGACCATCACCATGTTCTCTTAATGATCCTCCTTTGACATAGAGTATAAAAATATTTCATCAATGAATACAAAAAAATGGTCCATGTAAGGATAGAAGATTCAGCTCATTAAGGCCAAAAACACAATGGGGAAATTTTTCACACATAAGTGCATCACTAGGAACATATAGTGTCTTTATCCATGTCAAAATTCCATATTTGGAATATCATCTTCACAAACTCTCAATTAGTTATATCTGGACTATAGATCTATCATTGAGAACCAACTTGAGCCTTGTAAATGATTGAAGAGGTCATCAATCCTCTAGAAGGGGGAAATGTTATTTATCTTGTCCTGATTCAGGCATTGATAATTTACACAAATTCTCATTTTCCTATCCAAATTTGTAATGAACAACACCAGAGATTCCCAGGGGGACACAATGGGTCTGATAAATCCCTTTCTCTAAGGTCCTACAACTGCACCCTTATCTACCTGAGCTTAGTAGTGGACATCTAATATGCCACATAAGATACCAGAGTATTACTGTAGTGAAATTTGATGAAAAACACTATCTCTGACCTCAGAGGTAGTATTAGAACATCCTTGGGAAATATGCCCATAAAATCATCTATGGTTGAAGGAATATATATGCATGAAGATCCTAGTACTTAAAAGGATACACTTACAAACTGATGTGTAATGTAATGTGGTGTCCTTCTCACAAAACCCACTAATTTCTCTATGTGATATCTCTTTACCAAAAAGGAGAATCTCATCCCATTAGTATGAAGGAATATAATACATCTACGATGACAATAAATCTAGGATTAGACTATAGAAAACCAATCCATACTCAAGATGATTTCATAGGGTCTCATCATTATGAACAAAATCTCTCACAAGATCCTCTCTCTACTAAGAGTTATCTTTCACTGAAATCATATACAATTTATAGAATAAGTTTTCCTTGCTAAAACCTCAAGAAAAAGATACTATGGTAAATCCTCTAATGGGATCTCCAAAACTTTCACCAAGATTAAAGAGATGAAGGAATGACTCACACATGTTTCTAATATTACTGAAGAAAGAGTAGAATAAACACCAATAATACCTCTAATCATCTTTTATTCCAATGGATTATATAACTCCACATCATGCATCTGTCTGTGGCCCCAACAACTATCTCCCTAATACTGAAGTGGCCAGCCTTGTGGTAGTGGTAGAAGGATATCATAGATTCTTCTACCACCCATAGATCATACTCATGGAGCCCCACCTACTCCTTTTCTATCTCTTCCTCCTTAGGGGCCACCTTTCCATCGCATGGGAGATTCCTAATCATAATGTTTCTTCTTTCGTGGTGGTCCATCCATTATATGCTTGTGATCCTCAACACATCAGGCTAGGAAATCACATTCCATGTGACCTCTCCTATCACATCCCTAGCACCACACCTCTCTAGTATGGCCTGGTCCTATGCACTATACCTGAACACTTGCTTGAGTCTAATCATGGTAATTTCTCATACACTGAGATCTTGTCGACTGGTACTTTCTAGATTTTATATAATACTCATCCAAATAACACCCACTATAAAATCCAACTTCCTAGTGTCCTTCATACATGAGGCTCTACATCACAATTTACCTTTCCAACACCTTGTAATAGTTGGGAATGAATAAAAGTACTATAATAGAATTGATATCTATTTGGAGACTCAACTAAAACTTCTATGGCTAAAAGTATCCATATTGAATCATGTCAAGGGAGTCTCACATAAGGTTTGTGAACATCACAACATACTCATCCACTATCATCCATCCCTGATGCTGCTCTAAAAGGCCCTGAATTCAAACTGAGCACAATCATGAGTGGTTTTACTCCTCATTAAGGAGACTTTTGATGTCATTCCATGAGATTATCTACTGATCGTACATATACGTGACTAGACACCACCTGTTCCCAACTGCTTCATGTAAATGGATGGATGCTAGTGAAACCACCTGATTAGTTGGTGTTCAGATAATCCAAAGAAAATGGATCATTGACTCTATCCAATCCACCACTGCCCATTGATATAGCTTACTGCATAACATCAGTGGACTCCTATGTTGGAACTCATAGAGTGTGTTAAGACTGCGTGTATCTTCATCTTGATCTACTGGTCAGATCTCATACTTGACATTTGGGGGTGTTTCTACATATGAGACCCCATTACCTATCATTCAGGTGTTTTTTAACCATTGTTTTGGTTTTCCTCTTAAATTGGTTGAGTAGTGACAATAGTGAATTTATAAGATACCAATAATGGTAAAATCAACGATTTAATGTAATTTTAAGCATAAAACCTATAGTTTTTTTCAATCTTATGATGATGTGAACTATATGTAACGGGGTTACAATAAATGTTATAATTTCCAGATAGATGCCATAAAAGGGTACATAATGTTCATGGTTACACATATTTTACAACTTACATGTCATGTTAAAAATAAAAAATGTATTTTTATTAATAAAATCTTATCAGTTTTTCAGTGTACATGGGACTCAACAATTACACGAAGTGTAATTTGTTCATAGGCCATGTAAAATCTCAAGAGTTGGATTTTACTAGGTGTTTGAAATGAAATTGTTATTTCATTCCTATAGGCTTCCTTTATCTCGGCCTAGAGGCTCTTCCTAGGTGATTTTTGAGATCAAAAATCCCATCTGATCATCCATTCATCAATTGATCATCACATTGTTTTTGGTGAATCTGTTTGGGTAATCGGTCTTCTTGTCTCTATTGTATCTATCTTACTTATAAATGGAGTTTTATATATCTTCTTGGTATTGATGGATCTAAACTCTATGTTGTTGAATATTGCTTCCAATTTCTATTCCTAGATCTTTTGTACCTTTGTTTTCCATTTTCAAGTCACTTTTTGGGTGTTTCATTCCATGATTAAAGGTAGGTGGTTAAGTTTGAGATTTTCCATATAATTAAATCATTTTTACATGATTTTATTTAATATTGATTCAATTGATTTGTGAAAAATACCAATTTACTACAAATTGTGATTTAAATTGATATGGTA
The DNA here is from genome assembly GCA_963277665.1 of Viscum album. Classification (NCBI taxonomy): domain Eukaryota; kingdom Viridiplantae; phylum Streptophyta; class Magnoliopsida; order Santalales; family Viscaceae; genus Viscum; species Viscum album. The sequence goes on along the minus strand of OY728160.1, from coordinate 1,888,089,114 downwards.
TTTATTTGGAAAAAAACCCTAATTCCAATGGAATTAGAATTTAGGGAGTATTATGAAATTGATGGAAATCGTGAAATATTAGAGGATTGATTTTATAAAATGGATTAAATTAAATTGATAAATACCTATGGTTGGTTTTATTTTAAAAAGTAATTATTTGTGGAAAAAACCCATGTTTTTTGGAAGTGCATTAGAATTTGAAAAGAAAATATGGGAAATTGAAATGTAAATGATGAATGATTTGAAATAAAATTATTTTACCTTCTTCTATTGATTTATTGATAACATATGATCCATTTTAGTTATTCAGTTATCTGGAATAAGAACACTAGTATGGTATTTACCTAACAATGGATTGATGATGAAAAATCTAATAAAAATATAGGTCATTAGATCTTATCCTCGATGGGATGTGGATGAGTCCTATTTGGTCTGATCCTGAGGGATGTGTATACACATATTTCCATGACCACTGATATGAGAGTGTGATGATTCTATAACTTTAAACTATTGCATCATAGGTAGATGATCGTGGTGCTTATCATGACTGTTTTAAATATAAATTCCACTACTTGTAAAACTCTTTTACACATGCCCAGTGATTTATATGAACTATTTTATATAAATTGTTTATTTATTCCATGTTTGAGATGTTTTCCATCATTCTGAAATGAATCAAGTTTTCTTTTAAATAATAAAATGAACTTTAATTACTATTTTGATTAAAATTGAATGTATGATTTTTTTATTATTGTGGAATCTTATTATGGAACACTTGGTGAAACACTAATGCAATTTTTATCTCCCACACTACATTTTCCATTGTGAATTTGTAGATTTTATCCTTCTAGGTATGAGTAAAGGTAAAGTGACTCTTATATGAGGTGTATAGTCTTGAATACTTGGGGCTTAGAGTGATGTGTCCTTTTGGAAGTTGAGTTTTTCTTATGAGACAATGAGTACTTTGATGATGTACTTTTTGGTTTTTTATGTAACTATTTTGTTTTTGGTACTCTTTCATTTTTTATTTATAGATAATAATGACATGTATCTTTGTCTTCCACTATTTGTTGAAAAATTGTTCCCACTTTTATATTGTATAATGTCAGGTGATGGCCTCCAAACCATGGGGATCAAGAATTACCTTAAGGATATGTTGGGATCAGATTAGTTATCAAGGTACTACAGTATCTGGGAAAGTTCATTTCTAAGTTGTATCAAAGAATACAAGTTGTTCATATTTCCTTGATGTTATTATGCAATTTGGAATATATTTTTAGGACATAAGAAGATGTTGTGAGTTAGTTCTTAACCAGTAATCAGCATAATGATCCTTTAGTCACCATGGGTCGTTTGGGAAAGGATTCTTGAGGATTTGTTATTTTCTTTTCCTTACATTATATTTTTATAGGTATAAATCCAAATCATGCTTTCTTATCTTATGGGATTAAATTCCCTATTTCTCTTATTTGATTGTTGATCTGAGTACTCTTATGACATATTTAATGTTTTTTATTAATGTTTTATAGCTTCATGCCTCTGAGAAGATGTGTGAATAGGATCAAGGAGGAAGCTGTTGATGAACCATAAAGATGGAATCCGCACTTGGACCAAAATATACTTGAGGATGTTGTGTGAGATGTCAAAGCTCTAGGATAGGCACCTACTACTATTTTCATACATTACCCAATTTTAGAACCTCAGAGTGATGAATTCTAGAGTCATGATCTGGAGTTACTTCCCCAAAATCCATCTACATTCCATGGTTCTAATGTTCCTCAACACACTGAGGATTGGTTGACCAAGATAGAGATTATTTTTGGTTTCTTGGAAATTCCTAACTAGATCAAGGTAAAATGTTCCATATTTAAGCTTGAAGGACCTAAAAGGAGATATTGGGACTTGATGAGGAAGGATAAAAAGAATGAGGGTATGTATTGGAAGGAATTAAATGTTCTCTTCACTAACCAATTTTACCTGGTGTCTATGGTGTTGGAAAATTTTATTGTATTTTTCAAACACAAGGAGGATAAGAGGACTATAAATAAATATGAAAATTGCATTTCCAAACTTTTGAAAATTTCACCTAAGATTGTATCAAATGAGAAGATGAAGGCTTTAGGGTTTGAGATGGGAATTCGATCTAATATACATTCTTAGGTTTTCTTACCGAAGCTGTATTCTTATGCTGACTTGGTAAATATAGCGTTGATGGATGAAATTGATCTAGATGGTAAGTCAGGGTTGATGGAGTCACTTTTTTTCCTAGTTTCATTTATGCGAGTCCCCATAATGGTAAGAGAAATCTTGATGAGTTTCATAGAGGATTTTGAGAGCAGAATTCTTCTAGACATTCTGTAGTTTCTAAAAGAGGCCCTTGGACATCCTTAAAGTGTGTAAATCATGGGAATTTGAAATGAGTTTTCATTGAGGCCCAAAATATATGTGGTTCCTATGGTTATTCAAGGACAAATATAAATTATATTATATCTTTTCTATTCCACCTAGTTTCACAAACTCATCATTAACATAAATTATTTAGTTGTACAATAATACATAATGATCTAATGGGTTCCAAGCATTAGAATATGAAATAATTATTATTCATGTAGTGGAAGAGTCTCTATAGGAAGCGAATATAGTTTCAGTGACTGTGAGAGGTACCATCACTATTTCTTCATCTTTAGTGACTGATTTATTTGATACTGGTGTATCTCATTCATTTATATCAACTCGTACTATGAAAATGTAAAGTATTCCTAAATAGATTTTAACTCATGTGATTGATATTAATACATCCCTCTGAATGAAGAGAGAGTAGAGTCTTCATGGTCATATTTTTATTTTCTATTCATTTGAAACTTTTATTTTCTTGGGATTTTCTAGTACTCAACATGAAATCTATTGTTTTCATTTTTAGGATGGATTAAATATTTCTAATAAAGAATGAATTGATTATTCTATTCGACGAATCTTCTTTACTACACCTAATGGGGTTTGTTGTGTTTCAAGGAGTATAGGACAAGGGGTTGTGTAGAGATAAGACTTATTATCAAATTATTAGTAAAGAAATATTATTGTTTTCTTTTGATCTAGAGTATGTATCTTTGAGTAGTGATCTCCCTCTATTTGTCATCGAGTTTCCCAATGTTATTCCTTTTGAATTCTCTATTTCCCCCCAATAAGGGATGTAGCATTTTATATTGATTTAGTTACTGATACTCAACCACTATATATTTCATCTTATTGTATGACACTATCTGAAATGAAAGAGTTGAAGTCTCAATAGGATGATATGTTAGATAAAGTACTTATATTCCTGAGTGTTTCACCTTGGGAGGTGCCTATTCTATTTGATAAAAATGACGATGGAACACTTTTCTTATGTGTTGATTATCAAAAACTCAACTGAGATATAGTAATAAATAGAAATTTGTTAACATGGAGTGATGATCTTTTTTAACTAGTTGAATGGGGAGAAGTGGTTCATAAAGATTGATTTTCAGTCTGGTTACCAACATTAAATAATTAAGGGATTTGACATTAATAAAACCACATTCCAGAATAGGTATGGCCATTATGTGTACTATTTCATACCATTTGGTCTAACCCATGATACTATAATATTTACATCATTGATGAATAGGATCATCCATGAGTATATTAATAATTTCATGTTTTTCTTCATGGATGACATCCTTGTTTAGTATAATTCTAAGGAGGGTCATGTGTATAATTTTAGAATAGTTATAGAATTGTTGAGAAATCACTAACTTTATTCCAAGGAATCAATATGTGATTTATGGATTTGGGAAGTGAAGTTATTAGGACACATGGTCTCAGAACATTACATTTCAATTGATCTTGAGAAGTTAATAGTTATTATCACATGGGAGAAACCTTGTAATGTTTTCAAGATTTTGATCTTCTTGGGTTTAGCTGGATATTGTCAATGGTTTATAAAGGATTTATAGATCTTGGATTTTCTGATGACTACTATCACATGGAAGGGTGTAATGTTCATTTAGGATGAGTAATGTAAGAGTTCAATTATTTAGAAAAAAAGTATTTTGACTTCTATGACAATGTTGACTATTCCAAAGGTTAGGAAATGATATGTGGTCTATGGTCATTAGTAGATTATTCCACATGAGAACAATTATCTAATCCACAAACATGAACATGAAGTTGTAATGCATTCACATAAGAGCTGGAGAAATTTACTTTTTAGAGAAAGGTTTACTGTGTATTCTAACTACAATAGAATGAGTTATATCTTTTATAAAAAATATATGAATCTCTTCTAGACACGTTGGATAGAGTACCAACATTATATCGATTTCATACCACCTATACCCTAAGGAAGGGTTCTGATGATTTGTGTAGGAATCTCCTAAACCAGGCTGTAAAAGAATCATCAGAAGTGTAGAACATGATGTTTCTTTTTCACAGCTGCATATTGGAGTTCAGGAAGCATGGGAAAATTTTGACTTGGATAGCATCCAGTTGGAATTTTTTCTTCTTGAGAATATTCATTAGTAACAATAGATTCAAGATGAATTCCATAGCATTATAGACTCTATTTATTATGGGGAGACCATTTTTGAGCGGTCATTCTTAATAGAGGGTGTTCTATGTTTTTAGAATCGATTTGTTGCACTATTAGCTATGAGGGATGATTTGATGGGGATTTCAATAATTCCAATTGGGATGTGCACCCAAGAACCAAAATGATGTTTCATGATATTTAGTGTTCATTCTGGTGGCCAGATATAAGATGAGACATTACTAATTTTGTCTCTCATTGTTATACATGCCAATAGGTCAAGGATGAGCACCAAATACCATTAGGATTTCTTTAGACACTTCCATTGTAAGCATAAACGTGGGATGCTATTTCTATGGACCTTTTGGTTTTGTTTCCATGTATCCTGAAAAAGAATAATGTGATATTCATGGAGATCGATAGGCTGACCAAATTGGTTGACTTTATACCCATTTATGATACAACCAAAGTAGAGGAGATGAAAAATAACTATCTAATAGAGATTATTTTTTTTCATGGAGTTCCATATACTATATTCCCTGATAGAGATCCCTATTTTACTTCTCTATTTTGGATAAGCCTTTAGGAGGAACTGTGTTCTCATGTTTGTTTGAGTATGGCTTACCATCTTCAAATGGATGTCTAGACAGAGAATGTTGTACATATTATTGCGAATATGCTTCGTACATGAGTCCTCATTTTTTTTTGGATATTCGGATGACCATATGAAATGGTATGAGTTTGATTATATTAGTAGTTACCATTTATAGATTAAAATGGCTCCTTTTGAGGCCTTGTATAGCAAGTTGTGTAAATATCCATTGTGTTGGTTGGAGATCAGTGAAAGTTTCATAGTTGGACAGAGCTTGGTTTATGAGATGAAAAAAATATCCAGTTGATTAATTAGTGGATTTTGATGAATTAGATATGATATAAATTTTATTTTGATTTTCATCATAAACCATTGGAGTTTTCAGTTGGTGATAAGGTGTTCTTGAATATATCAACTCGTTTAGGTCATCGACAACTTGGGAGGTAGGTGAATCTTGCTTCTTATTTTGTCAAATTTTGCGGTTATCAAGAAGTTGAGGAGAGTTTATTACCATTTATTAATCCCCCCATATCTAAATTTTATTCATAATATGTTTCATGTATCTCAACATTAGAAGTATATTTATTATCCATCTCATGTTTTGAGGTGGGGTAATCTTGATGTTGAGCCCGATTTATCCATGACAGAGCATCATGTTAGGATTTTTGATTCTAAGACCAAGGGAATTTGTAAGAGGATAATGGATTTTTTCTAACTATTATGGTATAATGGTTTAGATATATATGAAATTTGAGAGAGATAGGCACTGATGAAAGAGAAATGGAATTTCGTTTTTGATATAGAAGCTTCTAGACAGGCATTCTGGGAGAAAAATATTTTAAGGTGGGGATTTTGTAATGCTAAATTACCTTTCTATCTGGTATGTTTTAACCGTATTTTGGTTTTCCTATTTCATTGGTTGAGTAATGCTGAGAAGAAATTGGGTGGATGTTTTTCTTGGTAAATTCAGGGATTTATTGGATTTTTTAGCATAAAACCTGCAGTTTTCATAGCCTACAGGGGATTTACATACCGTGTAATAGGGTTACACAACATGTAATCATCATAAGGACGATGTTCTGAAATGGGTTAACAATGTGAATGTTTACATTCCAGTTACATCTTACACTCCATGTAATAATTAAAAATCATATATTTTAATAATATTTGGTGGGGTTTTCAGTGTATGTGCTACTTGATAATAACACAACATGTAATTAGGTTATATGCCGTGTAAAATCATGAGAGTTTGATTTTACTAGGTGATTCAGATTAAATTATTATTTCATTCCTATATTCTTCCCAATTTTCAACCAAGAGGCTCTTCTTAGGTGATTTTGGAGATCTAAAATCCCTATAGATCATCAATTAAGTGATTGATCATCATGTTGGTTGTGGTGCATCTCTTCGGTTAATAAGTGTTATTATCTATTTCATATCACTATTTTTCATCCTTGGAGTTTGATAGATAATATTGGGATTGATGTATATAAACTCCATGTTGTTGAATCTTGATTCAAGTTTGTGTTCCTAGATCTCTTATGCCTTCATTTTCTGTTGGCGAGTCCCGTTTCAGGTGTTTATTTCTGTGATTAAAGGTAGGTGGTTAAATTTGAGATTTTCCAAATAATTAAATCATTGAATTATATTATTTTATGAAAATTTCATTCCATTTATTTCTTAAAAAATCCAATTTTATGAAAATTTGGATTGAAATTGATATGGTATCACTTTTGGAAAAGACCCCCAATACTAATGGAAATGGAATTTTGAGAGTGTTTTGAAATTGATGGAAATTGTGAAATAATTTGAGGCTTTATTTTAGAAAATGTCTTAAATTGTAGTGATAAAATCCTATGATTGGGTTTATTTGAAAAAGGCATGAATTGAGGAAAAACCCATGTTTTATTTTTGGAAGTGAATTGACATTTGAAAAGGATAAGTGGGAAATTGAACTGTCAATGATGTATAATTTGAAATAACATGATTGTACATTTTTCTATTGATTGATTGAACACATGAGATTCTAGGTATTTAGTGGGGTTTTTGGGACAATCACACTAGGATTGTAATTCCAAAGAAATATATTGTCAATGACAACTCTAACAACAATCTAGTTAGGTAAAACTTATCCTAAATAGAATGTGGATGAATCCTATTTAACATGAGACTAAGGGATGTGTGTAAACATATTTACATGATCAATGATATGAGAGTGTTAGGATCCTATAACTAGTAACTCTTGTACCACAAATAAAATGAACGTGGATCTTATTGTGAATTTTTTTATTAAAAATTTCATTGATTGTGAAACTAATATACTCATGTTAGTGATTTATATATATATATTTTAATATAAAGTGTTTATTTAATCCTTGTTTGAAATGTTTTCCATTATTCAGAAATAAATAATGTTTTGAATTAAATATGAAAATGTACTTTGATGCATTTTTTTATTAAAATTTAAATGTTGGTTTTTCTTATTATTATGGAATATTATAATGAAAAACTTGGAGGGACCCTGTTAGGATTTTTATCTCACACCTTACCTTTTCCTTTGGGTGTTTTTAGATTTTCTTCTACCAGTTCCATGTAAAGAGAAAGCAACCTCTTAGAAGATGGGGATGTTTCTAATCCATTGGTGTTTAGAGTGATGTGCCCTTTTGGATATTGAGTGGGTCTTGTAAAACATTGAGTGATTTGATGTCGTACTATTTGGTGTTTTCTGATATATATATATATATATATATATGTTTTTTGGTAATATTTTCTTTTAGAGTTTTCAAGCATATTGATATGTATCTTTATCTTCTGCTATTTTTGGAAAATTTGTTCTTATTGTTTATTGTATAATGCCAGGTCCTTGTCTATAACCCATGGGGATCTGGAATTCCCTTCAAGCTATGTCAGGAACAACTTGGTTATCATGGTACTAGGTTATCAGGGATGGTTTTTGACACTACCTATCCACCTGGAGGAAGAATCTCATGTGATGGGCCTTGAAATGGGTCCTCATTACTCATCAAATCGTCATTATGATCCCAAATCGTTAACCAGGCTATCTGTATTCATGGAGGAATCCTGAAACTTTAGTTAAGTTATACCACAATCAGATGAGAATATATATATATATGGGGAGCTAAATAAAGGATAATCATATACTCAATATTATATAATGAATGTACCATTGGTCCCAACAATCAATGTCTCAGTATTCCAAGTTGACAAGAAGGTATTCAGAGTCATCGTGAATGGATAAATTGGGTGCACATACCAACATTGGTTTCTCTAGTATGAGAGTTGCACTAGAGACACTTTGAAATAGTTTTCCTAAATCCCAACCAATACCTCATAAGGGGAAAAATAAAAAAACCTTCCAAATTAATGAATATATTTGATGACCTGACCCAAAGGGTCTCGAGCTACATCTATCCCATGCCCTCCTCCATGGGCTAGGGCTATTAAAAAGCTCCTAAAGGCATAACTAATATGGGTGGCCTTTTTTATAGTACCTTTATGTATGAATGAAAACATCTCTATGAAGAAGTGTAGAAGAATTATAAAAATATTCAAAAACTATATGATAAACCAGGAATGTAAAACCTCTAGGAAGTACAACATCACAATATCATAATTTGAAAAGTAAAAGGTAGAAAATACACCCCAACCAAAAAGATACACCAACCTGAAAAAAACTAGAAAAATAAATGATTCTTAGAGGTACCATCTTTAAATCTCAAAGAATCGCCCACATTATATGGTCAAATTATCTAGGGTATCCCTATCACACTCTTTAATTGCTGTCGGCCTATCCATTATCTATGCAAGATAGAAAAAAATCATGGAAAACCTATGTAGGGGTGAGTTTATACATACCCAGTATGCTACACCAAAAGCTGTAGGGGAGCTGTGAGAGATATGATAGGAATAGATATATCGAACCATATCAAGAGACGAACAAAAATCCAAAAACATGGATACAAATTTATATATTCTCAAAAAAATAATCCCAAATGAGAGAGAAAGGTAATATCCATATCATAGACCAGCCTATACCGAAAGAAAACTAAAATCCAACAACATAGACACACACACACACACATATATATTCTCAAAAAGACACCCAAATGATAGAGAGTGGGAACATCCATCTCACATTCGAAACAAGTAAATGGGTTCCCACAATTCCAATACTCCATCAATGATTCCCAACATCACATGTGCCAGTACAAATAATCATCCATAGTAATCCACAACTTGACTTCTACCACAAAGTAGGTGGGAACGATCTCTAGGTAGAGGACCCATGCTCTGATAAAATAGGAGGGTTCCACTCAATAGATAGAGGACACATAACTTGACCATATAGGATGGTTCCACTCAGTAGATATCTTGATGACTCATGCCCAATCTCGGAAGGAGGGTTCTGCTCAGATAGTCGAGGACCCACGCCCTACCTCTACAAGAGAGTTCCACTCAGTAGTTAGTAGAGGACCCAAGTCCAATCCTAGCATGATGGTGACACTATGATAACCATGTACCCATGCCCTGAATATGAAATAGGGTTCCACTCAGTGTGTAGGTATAAGACCCATACCCTTTCACCACAATACATGCCACTCTAGTAATCGTTAGAAGACCCATGGCCTGCCCAATAGAGGGGTTCCTCTCAAATGGTCAAGGACTCATTCCCTACCTTGCAGGAGGGTTCCACTCAGATAGTAGATAGAAATCCCATGTCCTACCCAGTAGGAGGGTTACACTCTAATAGATCCATGGTGATTCTAAAAAATCATTTCATCATTCAGTATCCCATAAATAAGTGTTACTATCAAAACATCTCACATCATATCCCAAAGGACACAATGAAGGCTGCATCACGTTTTATACAAAAAAACTCATGATAGGATACTTAATGGATAAATTATAGGTTCAAATTAAAGAGATATGAGAGGTAGAAGTTTCCTCAGTAGTGATTAGGGGCACACATTGTGTTAGAGGACCCACACAGTAGGTGGTCGCTCTCTACTTCCTAGAAGTGTCTCCACTAGTTGACATCTCACTATGCATGTTTCTCTAAAATGAATATAAGGGACTATATGGTGTGACTCATCCAATCAAGGTCCTTCTCATGATCTTGGTCATTTATATAAAATATTTCAGGTGCTAGTGTAATATGATACATGGCTTGTCCTACCACATGAGGTCTCGCTCGTGTTCTTAGGGTCATGTCCCTATACCCTGGTTGTGTGCCTATACATAGAATGTTCTTGACTATGACCACATACATGTACTATTAGAGTAAACACAAGGTCACCAAAATTAGTTCACATAGTGTGTGAGAGTCCTACATAGCGTGTGATACTTAAAATATTATTCAAACCCTAACACCACATATTTTCAAAGAATATGTCATCTATTATTCTAAAATAAATAACGTGCAATCATGATTTTCATAGAATCCCAGATCTGCTATGCGATCCTATAGATCTTCCTCAGACACTTTGAATCACTCAACCAGCATTCCTAAAATGGAAGTAAATAGCCTTTGTTCAACATTTCCATCCATCCAGTGGCCCGAAATCAGATATTTATTGGTTCACTCGAATCCCATACACACCTCGTATGCATCATATGTCATGTATTTGTTATCTCAGATCCTTGATCCAAGAAATGATCACCCAAATATGTCGATCTATTATAATCTATCTATGATTCATCAATCCATTCATCTCACATGAATCTGCCATGAATCTTGGGGTTTGATCAAGATTGATCCCACCAAAAAATGTCCAACCATGGACCTATTGGCCAATAATGAAGAACTCAAACAACGATTGGGATAAAGGAAAAAGAAAAATGGCGAATGATTCATTGGAAAAGATTTCATGGACAAAAAATTTTGACTGGGATTCCTATGGCGAGAAACATGATAAACTGAATAAAAAAATTAAAACTAACACATGAGATCGTGAAAAGGTTCATAATAATTGCAAATCGAAGGAAAAAAAAATTTCATACTCAAAATTTTAATAAAATAGAGCATAATATACAAATTGTGAGTCCTAACTTAGTATGGGATCATTCATCAATGAAGAACATGCTCACCAACAAAGAAGAGAATTCGTTGTGTTTGCTGCTCCTCAATTGGCCTGGATCCGAAGACTCATTATTTTTTTATTTCAATTTGATAAAAAAAGGGTGGAAGAAAATAATTTCAATAGACACAAGGTTATGAGGATAACCATGGAGAGCTACCATATTTATTCATAAATACAGAAAATTAGGTTTTATGGGTTAAGTAAATTAATTAATTGATTGATTACTTAATTCACTAAATCCATCCGATAATGGTTGTTTTATTCAAGAACCACATGCTAACCATATTTAGGTTGAAATTAGGGTAAAACTAATGTTCTTTATTCAGAATTAATCTCTATTTTTCGATTTGAGATTTTGTTTAAGAGATATCACATTTTTTAAGAATCCATTATAGCCTGATATAAAATACATTTAATATTTTTATAAAATTAATTTAGGGAACATCATGCCTTGGAATTGTGCACTATCTCATCTTTGGGATCTAAAAATATTTATAGATATGTAAATAGGTCTTAAAATAAAATTATTGAGTCTCTACAATATGCACATGTATTAATTAACCTAAAAAATTAATGAAGTTGTATTTATTGTTAACTAAGAAGTCATTGTGTGCAGAGAATATATTTGTGTTGTTCCTACTTCATGAATATAAACATATAACATCAATATAGCTACCATTACTTTATAACGATAATTTCACTAAAAATAGTGTATGAGAAAACTTTTTAATGGTATTAAGTATTTTTCACAACATAATACAATAATTATGGAAAAATAGTTATCCAAATTAAGATATATTATTATTTGTGTTTTGGAAGAAAGATTCAAGTTGTGGTTGTGACTATATTAGTAAATCCTCCTTGGAATCACTAATTATAAATTCAACATTATCATGTGAATAAGGATCATTGGATAATGTTTTGAGATAATTTATGGTGTCTATGAACTTATTTTGAAGGTTGGATGATTTTTTTGTATAGTTTGAATAATGTCTGTAATTTCTATATTGGATAAAAATATTGGAAAACAAAGGAACCATACACATATAGTATGTCACAATAGAGATATCACTAGGTGAAACGCTTAATCATCATAAGGTATATTCTAATAATAAAACATAAATTTGAAAGATGCATTAACTGTATGATGGAATTCTTAGGTCATATTCAATCTTACCAACTCACCTTTATAAGGGACATAGAAGCATCATAGGATATGACATAACATTTTAGGGTACATCAATTTTAGAAAGTAAAATATATTTATAAGGTATATTGTGTTAATATATGGTACAATAAACCTATATTGAAGAAATTATAGGGAACATGAGCTTCACAGGGTACCATCATAAGGTATTAGTTTGTAAGGTATAAATAAAAAATCTATAATTTTTTTGAATTAATTATACCCTATGAAAATACTTATATGAAACTACATAGTGTACACTTAACAAAAACTATGTGGAGTAAATTTAAGTTGATGATAATGATAACTATAAGAATAAATTCAAAATAAATTTTTTTCATGAATTTTTTACTAAATATAATTATGTTGATGTTGTGATAATAATGGATCCAAATAACATAATCACCTTAATATTATTTTATTCATAAAAAAATGAGGATACACTAACTGAGGGAAACTTTTGAGTTTATGAATACTTCTACACCAATAAATGATTACGACATGGACTTGAAGGATGATCTCATGAACAAATGAATTGAAATTTATTCTAAAGTAATTGAATGATTCTGAGATTAAAATAATAAAATATCCCATGTTATATGGGATTTAAATGAGGTTGTTGACTAATAATTCAAATTAATTTGAATATGAAAATAAAATCAATAATTTTTTTTATTTATTAACAAATATGAGAGTGTTTCTCAAAAAAACATATTTGAGTTTCTAGAATTCCATTTTTTCAAAAAATATTATGTATTACATAGTGAATAAATATTAGTTGAAAATGATGAAAAAGTGGGTATGTGTAATTTTTTGAAAATTATGAATACCAAATACCCTATGAAATCATTATTTGAGAAGATATAAAATATTAGATCCATTTAAAAAGGAAGGGAGATACTGTAACCGAAGTACCTGAGAATACTAGGTAGATTCAGATATTTGGGGATATAAATAAGATAGAGAAAATTATCTACAAAGAAGATCATGATGATTAGTTTTCACTATTCTTGAAAGTATATAGGTAGAATATATTATACAATATTTTCATGGTGGGAGATATATATGAAGAGTTTCTAAAATTTCTAGGAGTAAAAATTATATCATTCCTATTATAGGTTGTACATTTATAGTGGTTAGTGGTACACTGGATACACCTGTGGGACTCCATAACAGGATAATAGTAGGTATTTTGTTGAAAGGGTTGGTAAGGTATTTGTTGCAGCTGATTTCATATATAGTGGATAATATGTGATCGGGGAAATAACAAATCATGAAATTGATTAGGAATTTAAAGTCAAGAATTGATATACTTTTATATTGTTCTCTATTTTTTTATATGTGTGGAGAGCATGAGATGATTTATCTTTTATAGAATATTCAAATTAAATTTTCCAAGTTTTTGAATTAAAATATTTTAAAAATGAGAGGGATCATTAAATAACCTCCATCTCTTAGTGATTTCACCACACATAGTCACTACAAGTGGTATCAAGGAAATACATGTTCCCTTTAAAGATACAAGTACGTATTGAGTATTAATATCTTAAATTATATCAAAAATAGGGATAACCACACATTTGATGAAATTAACTATCATAGTTGGAGGAATATGATATTACCATATGTATTCTCTCTTGTCCTGAATGTAAGATATGATGAAAAATTAGGATTTCTAGAAATATCTAAAAAATTATCCCATATTATTTAATTAAAATATAAATATGGGAATATATGGATAAAATAAAATTCATTTATAATTATTCATTAAAAAATGGATTATATAAAAGTCATTTAACTCTTGACTACAATGAAAATATTCAGTATAATTAGGGAGTATTTATGAAATAAATATAAAAGTTTTAGTTGATAAATTATCAGTATGGTGGTGTATATGGGATAATTTTTAAGATGTATATGATTTGAACATAGTTGGAAAATTAATAAGGGTAAATGAAATTTTAGAAATATCCATGTGTTTGAGGATATGAAGAAATCCTTTATTATTTTTTAAAAATTGACAAGAAACTTTTCAGATCAATTTGTTTTAAATGTTTCACATTTATAATTTAGATTAGAAATTTCATTAGATTTTTCACGACCCATCCCCGGGGTCCCATGTCGTAACTACCCCAGGCCCACCTTCCATAGGCCAGGGGCTGGCGACTAGAAACAAAGGTGTATATCCCTAAACTGGGAAGGAATTTCCTTTATAACTATAAACAAATAAATTAGAGTACACAACTAGAAGTAATACACTAAGTAAAAACTGTATACAAAAAGTGTGCTAGAAAGTAAAATGGGCCAGAAATACAAGCCCAACTGTAAAGTACAAGTACAAATGAAAAAGGGACAAATGGATGAAAGGTAAAGAGCAACTCCTAGATCGTCTTCCGAGGTTCCTACCTAAAGGGTAGGTACATATGGCCACCTCAACACTCTACATCCATCAGACTCCTCTGTGTACCGACTTGTCATAAGGTCCACCTCTGGGTACCATCCAGTCCTAGTGCTCTCGGACTCCGTTAGTGATGTCCGTCATCTGCATCCAACACAACGAGGTGCGGGCATAGCCCATGAAAGGGTGAGTATAACGATACTCAGTAGGGACCTCGAGACCTTCAAGGTCTCACAAAATCCAACAAGGATACATTAAAAAGTAAAAAAACAATGGATAACCATTACTTAGGTATATGCCCATACATATACCTAAGTTATCTAGTGACCCAACTCAATCATGAGGTAATCACAAAAGTCACTCACTCAGCTCAAACTAGGATTTTCTTCTAGGGGGTAGTATCAAGTAACAACCCCAGTCACACTGTCGGAACCTTGGATGATGGTGTACTCCTCCTATAATGGGTACAGTGGTCCTACCGCGTCACACAAAGGTGCTTCCCACTTTTCTGGACTGCTGTGGTACTCCTCCTGTCAAGTACCGTGGGTATACTGCGTCACACAGAGGTGCTCCCCACTGTGGGTCTTCCGCGCTCACACAGAGGCGCTCCCCCTCATATCCGGATGAGGTACTCCTCTTGTTGAGTACCATGGGTCTTCCGCGTCACACATAGGCACTCCCCACCGTGGGCCTGCCGCGTCACACATAGGCGCTTCCCACTAGGCTAGTCAAAACACTCCAAGTTGAAAGGTGAGCAGTCGTCAGGTCTCAGCGAACTACTAGGTCTCCACACTCTGCTTGCTCGTCTCCGGGAGGATCTGCTCCACGAGCTACTGGTCAATACTCCAACTATCACTAAGTCCCAAGTAGAAGTATCTAAAAGTTCTGTCTCATCCTAGGGATCTCAATTCAATAGACAGCGCATCAATCAGACTCCCGGTCTGTGAGTTATTGGAATTTCTGTTCCAGGGGCCCAATTGGTTTTTAGGTTAAAACCAACCTGACCATACCCCAACTGTATCCAAACCTCAAGTGGGGTATGCCAAAAGAACCTTCTTATTCTAATCTTTCTGTTTCCGTATACGGTTCATCAATCAGACATCCATAGCCCAAGATATGGGTGAAGAGGTGTGTTCGGGTCAAATGCTATCGGACTGGGGTCCGACCCGGTCTGCGGGTCTAACCCGTCCCGAGGGGGCGGCCCGACCCGAGTGGGCGGCCCGACCCGAGGGGACGACCCAAACCGGCTAGCTGGCTGGCTCGCGTGGCCCGCCGGGCCACGCGTGGGGGGAGGGGTTACACCCCCATGTCTTCCGCAACGACCGACGAGTGGCGTCGGCCCATTAACCGTGGGACCCTTCAGGTCCCGCCTGTAGCGCACACTAGCGGTCGGCTCAGTCGGCCACCCTCCTCTGTCTGCCATGGCCTATGGCTGTGGTTCTTCTCTGGCACGGCACGACGACGCCACACCCATCCCATCCGACTTCCGCGGCCTACATGGCCCGACTCCCTCTTCCGGTGCGGTGCGACGACACCGTGCCCCTCCAGCACCGCCGCGACCCGCCTGGCCGCGACCCGGTTCTCTACGCTACGCGACGGCGCCGCGCCCCTCCGGTGGCCCGATGTCCATTGCGCCAATGACTTCTTCTATGGCCTACTCTTTGCCAGTCGCCGCATGTACCGCCGCGGCCTGTTCCTCCACTACGATCCTCTCTTCCGGTGGCGCCGTTGCGTCGTCGTCGTCGTCAACAAACGAGAAAAGTCAAAGGGGGAGGGTCGGGCCATGTTTGTGCTATCCAAGACCTCCTCATTATGGTGTTATCATTTGGAAATTCTCAAACCATAAATTGTACGACGAAGATCAGGAATAGAAACCAACTCAAATCCCCCTAACTCGTATGAAGATGATCGTTGACAAAGTTGTGGGAAGGCGGTGTCGTTTCATCAATGTCGGAAGAGGAAGAGTTCAGAGAAAATGAGTCGAATATGTTGTCGTCAGCATTCTTCGTGGGTAGAGGTTCTTCCACTTGTTTCCCCAGTTGAAGATCGATAAAGGAGTTCGATGATCTTCGGTGAACAATGAAGAGTGGTTCTTCACATTCTTCGTTGAGAGGATGAAGTTCTCCAAATTCCTCCAAGTCCTCTCTCAAAGTCCCACCAAAATGAATGTTTCCAACCAAAATAAAATAATAAGTTTGTCTATTATTTAATTGTTGGCAAGAATTCAAAAGATTTCAAAAGGTGGAGTTTAATTAATTGGTGAATCTTAACCAAATAAATGAAGTGGGTTGGCTTAAATAAATGGTGGATGAAGGTGAAGAGGCTCTCCACTTAATTGGGGGTTCCAAGGAGTTATAACCCCCGGGTGGTCCCCACCATGGAAAATCCTCCCAAGGGAGGTTATGTGCGGGTGGGACCCACCTCCATAACATCTAATGGGAGGTTATGGTGTGGTGGACCCCACCACTGACCTCCTCTTGGAGCTTTTAACCACCTCAAATAAAAAAATTTAACACTATTTTTATTCAATTTAATCAAAAAACCCCAATATCTAACTTCCATTCTCGTTAGAATGCAACTGTAGTGAAGGTCTCACTAAGAAATCACCGACCTTGTGAGCTCAACGGTGCCCTCAGATTTCAATTCTGAGCACCGGTTCAAAAGTTATAAAATCCCGCTCATACGTTTACTGAATGTACCCGAACAAAAATTCAAAAATTGATTCCGGGCACACTGGGCCTCAGAATTAAGCGCTGTAAATTTTCACGGACTTATAAAAATAGCATGAATTTTTAAAAAAAAATCCACGGAATTTCTGGGTCTTTACAAGATTAATTACATAATATTAATATTTCTTAAGAAATGATAAAGGCTCCATATTTCAATAATTATGAAAATGTTGAGATGATAATTATTTCCATCAGAAAGGGTAAGGTTGTAGATAAAGAAGTTTCATGATCAAATGATTTTAATGATGAGGGGAATGATAAAGATTTCAATATTTTTTTTCTCTACTGTCAATGATGATAAAAAAGTGAAAATAAAATGCAATTGTTTTTCAATCAACACAGAGATATAAATGTAACCGTGTTAGAAATTTTGAAAATAGGTTTCCAAATATGAAGGCTATAAAACATGAAATATATAAAGAAGATAAGAGACGCACAAAATGGGGTAAGAATAACAAGAAATTTTCATGAAGTAAGAAATAAAAAATGATGAGAAAGAAACAAAAATAAGACTCCCCATCAAGCATCAAATATAATGAGGAAGTTAATATTATGGCTCATATTGAAAATGGTTTTGACACCTCATATAATGATGATATAGAAAAGATAATAGAACCAATGTACATGATGAATGACTCTTAGTAATCCTATAATATAGATAATACCCAATAAATAATGAAAAGATGAAACTAATAAATGAATATAATATTATATCTACTAAAAATATGTAGTGTGATAATAAATATGTAGAATACATTAAAGTGATTAGGAAATAAAAATTGAAGGTAGTTTATCATGAGAATATATTTAGATATCTTGAAGATAAACTTGATGGGAATGATTAAGAGTTGGTCGAAACATAATCCATGTACTTAGTACCTCGAATTGAGTTGACTAAAAGCAGAAAAGTCCTTAAAATGGTATAAGAGGTTAAATATGATTCATCACAAGATGTTTAGATGAGTGGTACTAAAATTAATGTTGAATATTATTCAAATAAATTTAATTGTTTTTAATAGTGTAGGTTAAAAAACCAAATTAAAACCAATTTTGACTAGGAAGAAAAGTGGGATTCACTCTTCAATATCAAAGGTAGATATAAACAAAAAATGAAGTTCACATACCTTAGGAAAAATCATTCATGGGTTAAATTTGGGAAATAAAAAACTCAATTCATCATATTTTCATTATAAATATATGGAAGATCAATTTTTAAAGGTATTTACTAATGTTGTGGTATATATAGACACAAAGAAAACTCTTTATGGTTTAAAATGTCATTTATAAGGATGTTGAATTTATAGAGGGTAGTTAATATGAGAATATGAGGATATATTCAGAAAGAAATAAAGACAGAAATAAAATTTCAAAAAATAATTCCACATAAAATAGATTTATATGATTAGAAGAAGTGTGTGGATGAATTAGAAAAGAGGACCATACTGATGAGGAATGAATGAAAATCTAACCGAGAAGCATTCCCAATGGTGTGAATGGGGAGAAACATAAAAATTAAAATGAAGAAAATTCATGCAAGGTTGATCATATAAAGAATTCATGTGAATAATCCAAGGTAATTGAGAATGTAATGAAATAATAATAAATAGCCTTTCTAGATTAGTTTGGGATATCTAAAAATTAAAATAAAAAATTAGTGCTATTGTTAATTGAATGAAATTTAGTTTTAAAAAAGATACTTATGTTTTTGATAATATTGAGGAACATGAAATGTTATTTAGAGATGGGGAATTTAAAATTAAAGGAAATATATGGGAAGGATGTGCTCAAGTAGGGAATTGTTTGAAGGACTATCAGAATGAGGTGGCCTAGGAATTTTATACAAAAATATTATATCATTTTAAATAAATATTCAACGAATATCATAAAAATATATACACCAAAACCTAGAATGATTAAAATACTTTGTGACTCTATATATAATAAAATTATTTAATGAATTATATTCAACGACTCCCATACTATTTTTATCACATAGAACCCATATTTTACATACCCTCAATAAAACCATTATTCATTACCTAGGGAAAGGGAAACATAAGAGTGAGATCAGATTTTGAATAATGTACAAAACAAGACATGTTAATTAATGATCATAAGTTGGTATAAGATAAGAATATGTGTACGAGAACATAATCATATGTTGTTAATATAAAACACTATCAATCCAAGATAATTAATCACAAGTCATGGAATAATTATTTTTCATAAAAATAGACATAAATTACATTAGTATGGAATCATCATTAATAAATAATCATCCATGGAAACTTTTTATAAGAATAACACACATATTTTTCCAATACAAATAAGAAAAGAATACATTTTCTTAGTCAAGAACCACTACTAATACTATCATAGTAGACATAGTATGGTATTGGATTATGTTTACTCCCCATTCTATTTGTTTCTAAGTCAATGATTACTTCCAAGGCTATCACAGTGGATAATATAACATAATAAATTAGGTTCACTTCTAGTCCATATTATTTCATTACATACAAATCCTTACCCAATATATTTGATGGATATATATTTTCTAGTCCACCTATTATATAATTGAAATAATATATATGTTTTCCAAACTATCATAAAAATATTAAAAACATCATTATAATATGAGCCATGAAAAATCAAGTTTCATAAGGATTTAATCATCACATAATCCTAATCTATACAAAGAAAAGAATATGAAGGTATCATGAAAACATTAATTATTACATCATAGCTTAATTGAACCACTGAATAAACAAATTTCATAAAATATTGCACAAATAATCATCATAATAATCCATTAAAATAAATTACAAGAATGATATTTTAAAAAAATTTCCCTAATGAATAATTAAAATCCTTAATTTATGATTACATGTATGAAGAACATATTTAAAAGTGAATTTGAACATTTCAAGAAAACAAGGAAAATATCTTTTTTCCATCAGTATCTTCACCAATTTAAAATTTATTGAATATTATGAAAATTATTTTCTTTGAGAATAACAATTTAAAATATTAAATTAATTGTAAATTTAATGAATGGTAATGAATTTTGGAAAATCCATTATTTTCGTATTGTTTGAGAAAGAAAATTCTTCTCACACTTTTGTAAAAATTCAAAATGGAGGCATACAAAAAATATATGAAATTGTTCCTTTTTTTCATTTTTAATGGAATTAAAAGGTAGTAAAAACAATTTTTCACCAATACATTTGTATTTATAAAACTCCAATAAAACATTTTTGAGATCATGAACATGGATTAAAATGATTCTTGACCCAAAAAGAATAAATAATGTTATCTTTTCATAAAAATATTTTCTCTGTAAATTTATGTAAAAAAAGAGAGAAATGGTAATAATACATTAAAATTACATCTATAACTAATGTATAAGAAAATTTACGTGGTTTAAAGGATATATATCATGTAATATCCTTTAATTGAAATTTAATATTGACAATCTTTAAAAATGGAATTGTAATATAAATCGTTACCACATGTCCGATCATACTTAATAGAAATTAAAAACACCTCTATAATAAATATATATTTACTACCAATATATTCCAAAATAATATTAAATAATAAAATACTATATATTATTACATTATAATTTCCAATTACCTAGATATTAATAATTCTTAATTAAAATGAACATTTGGGTGAAAACTAGTCTGTTTTGCATGCATATTTCAGTTTGATAGTTCTATTCCATGAACCATGGTCATAGTTTAATATTTAATAGAATATTATTAATGTTACAATTCACATATTTATTAATTATATAGGCTTTTATAACCATATATATAATTTTATTATGAAAAATGACTCACATCCCTTTAAGGAGATGGTAGCCATTATATATCAATCAATGATTTTAGAATTTTTGATGAATTGGATGAATGAAATGTAAAGAATTATTCACATTTAAAGGATAATAATTATATCATAAATATCATATATAAATATTAAATGTATACTTATGACAATCTGTTTAATAAAAAATGAAAAATGAATCACATAACTCATGGAGGGTCTAGTCAACACGTACACATGAGTGAAATTATCACATTACAATAGATTAGAAGGATATGTAAAATCAATATAAAATTGATATAAAATATCAATGTATAGTATAAATAAATATTCCATCATTTTAGGATTTATATAGAACATTTGGATTATGTTTAACCTGAATGAAACTCAATCTCACTGATGATTACTAGTATATCCTTTCTATAGACTCAGAGTTGTCCTTATGTGAAATTGAATGGTTCTAAAAATCTAAAAAATTTCCTCATAATTATAAAGACCAAATATATTCATTTCCTTAAATAATCCTATATTTTTTTAATACTTCAGTTCATTCTATAGAGGCATTTATATGGATCCATCTGGATGCTCGAGTGAAAGCTATTTTTTAAGAACATTCAACTAGAGTAAGGTGTTGAGTCCAACGAACATTGAAATCCATATAAATATATCTTATCATATCATCTAGGGTTTAAATGGTCCAATTAGACTTAATATTTATATAGTAATGGTATTTCATGATATAGATCACCTCTATATTAAATTCTTGTTCAATAATTCTCTAGAACATTGAGTTAATCCTCATATCCCGATAACATAAAATAAAATGTGGTACGCCAAGAATCCTTACTATTTTAGATATATATTATAGAATTAAGATCAAGATATGAGTCTTCTTTAACATTAATTAATGTTTTTTATTTCATAAGGTTATTTAAAATAAACTAAAAAGATTTGTAGAACTAAATGATTTTGGGAGTCTAACGATAAAATCCATGGTAATGTTTTCCCATTTCCATTATGTTGTAGGTTGTGGTTATAACATATTCGTAGAATTGTTTCTTAAAAACATTATTTATTGACATACATGTAATATATATATAAACTCCATATTTTCCAATAATTATTTTCCCACAAAAAATAATCTTTCTGATCTCTCTCTCTATATATTTCTTCATATGATGGATATATAATAATTAATAGTTTGAATAATATGAAAGTTCCTCATTGTTTTGTTTTTATGGGACACATACATAGTTCTTTAACAATATTGTTTCATCAAAATCATGGTTTAACTAAATAGCAAGCCTCACCATATTCTACAATTCCATATATTTCTTCTACGCCTATCTAATCCTCATAAGGTTGGATGCATGAATATTAATCATATAAAGATATTTTAACACCCCTGGTTTGTTGTAAATAGTCATTTATAGTCCATTTTTTGCGATTATGATTTATTAGTCTTAGTATCAAGGATTTTCACGTTGGTTTTGAATGTTATAGATGTTTTTTTGGGTGTATAGTTTGAGAAAGGTTAGGGTAAACTATGGGGTTTCCCTAGGTAACCATTCATAATATTGAGCGAGTTTAGGAGGAGGTTAATAGTATTATAATATTTAGGGTAAAAAATAAGTATTTCTATATAAATCCTATGAAATTGAATTGAGGAATTCTATATGGTTGGTGTATAATTTGTGAAATAGTGTCACCAAACCATGAAAAATAGTTTTTTTTTGAGAAAATAGGTCCCACATTCTTTGTGAATGGTTTATTAAAATGAATTTCCTTACTTTGTAATTTTATAAAATAAGGCCTAAATTTTGATTTTAACCTCGATACTCAACTGAAAAAATATTTTTTTTTCTTCCTCTCCCAAGGCACATGAACCCACTTTTTCCACTAAGAATTTCTCATGATTCTCTTCCCTAAACATCATGATTTTAATAGATAAATGTGTATTGGATATGGGATATTTAATTTAATATCCTAATCATCTACATGTTCTTGATTCATTTATATATCCACTCATATTATTTTGAAGGTAACCTTAGTTTGAGGGTTTCATGCTTAGATCTATTTAATCAAGAATTTTTTGAAAAATTATATTTTGTATTTCATGAAGTAATAGTAAATGGAGTCTAAATCATCCAGATATTGGCATGATTCATTATTTTATTAAAGATATATTAATATGTAGGTTACTATTTTCATTCCCTCTGTCATTTATAAATCATGGTGGCTTGGATTTTGAAATGTTTTTCATGTAATTTTTTTTATGTAAATCCATTTTGAATTACTATTGGAATAATCTTTTGAATTTGGTTTTAAACTGTGAATCATGGGTGTTTCCAAAGGGATTTTTGATGAAATGATAAAATGGGGTTTTTAGGTTTTAGGAGAAATGTTGATATCTAGAATTGACATACATAGTTGGTGTGAGTTCATATTTCATTGGATGATGCCTTGTTGGGTATAGAGAAGGGGTTGGTGATAGTTTAGGCACATAAAGTATAATCACAAAGGACCTACATGGTGGATCAATGAGTTACCAAACATGATTATTGGGTATATCATTGAAATCATGTGTTTGGGTGTGTGTGTGAATGCGTACATGGTATTCTAATTTGAATAAATAGATTATCTTTTTAATATTATTAGTTTCACTTGAATTTAATTGAAAAACTGATACGAATTTTCATCTCATTGGTTTATTTGTATTTTTTTACTCGGATCTTACTTGTAATTTTCCTAGTGGTGTGTGTTGGATATTCATGGGGAGTGCCTACAAGTATTTATACTCACCCCCAATATATAAAATTTGTTTTATATAATGATGTTTCTTAACATGGATCATGTATAGTAAATTTCTATTATTTATCATATATATGATCATTATACTAAATTTATTGTATAATGGTTGGATTTTAGAGATATTCAATTTGAGTGGTTGCAGTGATGAAATTTTTTATTACTAAATAATTATGTCTTTTTTTGTTCGGCATCTTATTAAAATTTTTATGTTGCTATGATGTTGTTCTTTTATTTTATTTTGAGTTGTAATATTTTCATTTAAGTCATAATATAGTATTGGTATGGATTTTTATTCATTTTTTGATAGGTTGTGTATGTTTAAAGTGAAATTTACCCCCCCCCAAATATTATTCCCATTGAATTTATTTCCAACCTTTGGTGTCCTGGGGATGACACCTAATTATTATTATGCCACATTTCTTTTCAATTAAATGTTTAGGGTTGGGAAGATACAAATTATATATTATCATTCAGTCCAATATAATGGGATTGTAAAAAAGAGTTATGATAAGTAGGAATAGGATATTTTTAGAATAAAAATATTTAGATAACCTATTTATACTCAATTTCATGTTTCCATTGTGGTCTAGTAACAAAAATTTATTTTTATACAACAATTGGATTACTGTAACCACATTCTCATGAGTCTAGTGGATGCATGTATCAGATCACGCGTTAGTAATGAGAAATTCGAATATGAATTTATTTCCAGTTATATGTTTGATGATTCATTGAAATAGGTTATAATTATTTTTTCTTTTATTGATTTTGAATATTATAATCCTTTATTTTAATATTTATATGGTAACTAAGTGATGAATCTGTTCTGACAATAGATAAATGATAACAGTTAGAAAATATAGAAACCCATAAGGAGAGGCTATAGAAAATGTGGTTTCACCTAATCCTTTGTTGAACCAATTTCTAGTAAAGTGTTTTTTATAATAATTTCATGTTATGAATAAAGGTAATCAAAATTCCAAACCTTGAATATTGGATAATTCTATAATATTTTAGAAATAGAATCTAATGATATTTCATTGAGGGTTTACAAATTGAAAAGTAAGATTCATGCATTAGAAAAATTAATTGGATCATCAATTTCCTTGGATAAATAGACTATATCAAGGTTATGTTTGAAGTATACATGCTACAGGGTCTTCTATGACAATGTTGATATTTCGTTTTCCAATATAAACTCGAAAATACCTTATATCGATGTGATTTAAATAATTATTCAACTAGAAATTATACATAAAAAATATTAATTTTTCCTAAATTATGTATTTATTATGTCTTATGAAAGAAAATCTATCAGTGATGGATCATTAGGTTTATTTATTTACATGAATATTTTTCTCCGAAAGTGCTAGATAATAAGTCCCTAAAGGAATGTATATTCAAATATAGATTGTAATGAATTTTTATTTCAAAGATAAATATTATTTTAATTAATAAATATATAGAAATGATTAATTGAGTGATAATAGTTGAAATTTATCCTATTTGGAATCCTATAATTGCAAGAACGTTAATGTATACAGGTAATAATGAGAACTCTAATGTTGGGAATATGTAGAAGAGATACACATACATCTATTGAGGTTGAGAATCAAAGAATTGATCAACTATATCCATTTAATTTCCCCCAATCCCTTGTAAAAAGATAGATTTTTTTTTGATTTGGAATATTAAATAATATAAAGATAGATTTTATAGAACCACCCAAAGTGTGTAATAATTTTAATCAGATAGTAAATCATCAACATTACTTCCCTAATGCTTGAAATTCATTATCTGGGAATAACACCCTTGTAGCTCATACATCTTATTCCATAAATGTCCAATCACCACATATTTCTTCTCATCCCCATAACTAAGAGATCTAGGATGATTCTAGAAACATCTCTACTGATTATATAATTAAACCAAACCAAGGGAGATAATAGAATGAAATGATGAGTATGTAATTTTATGGTGTTGAGTTAATGATCACAAAGGATCATCATGTACTTTGATTGTGGGATGTACCATTATTCATAACTCAATCGTTATGAATTTTGGTTTTGATACTGATATATCCCTATATTTTATTGGTTCTCATTTCTTTCAACAAATGGGTTGGAATATCGAGATGATACCATATATGATGAGTATCGAAACACCTCTCACACAATGAGCATTGAGGATTATGTGTGAATGTTTTTCTATAACCTCAAGGGAGTCCAATTATTTGGTAATTTTTATTATTATAGAAATGGATATCTATGATTTACCCTTATAAATATATTGGTAAGTTACTTTCAAGTATCATATCAATTTTTTTTCACACCGAGTGATATCTTATAATGGAATAATACATATCATCAAGGGATATTTGTATATGAATACTTGATGTGAAGGAAATTTAGTACTAATGGTTGGAACTAATTCTTATATGTTGGCATGAATCAGTATTGTATCTAGTTATATAATTAAATCTAGATATAATCCTACCATGGTAGATCAATATCTAGACATGATTAATTAAAATTTAATTGGTATTACACCTGAAATAGAAATGGAATATTGATTAATCCCCATCAGGGAAAAATTATTTTTCAATACCACCACATGAATGGCACAAATTGAATTGAGGTAATTGAACATCCAGTTTATAGAATTAGAAAGTAAAATTTTCATAAGATGGAGTATGATACATTAGAAAATTATAGTTATCTTTTTAATGAAGGTAACTATTTCACTTAAACTCTATGATAATTATTTTAAACTAAATTAGGTTAGGATAATTAATATAATTCCTCTTCAATTAATTGATGATATATTAGATCTAATGAACTGATACCAATGGTTGTGAATGATTTTAACAAACTGTGTTTTTGAACTGGACAAAATTCCAAGGTAATTTGAGTTTTGGTGATTATTGGATGGGATGATTTGAAAACCGAGAATCAGAACACAATTACAAGAGTTTAAACCCTTTAAATTATTGTTTTTTGACTTGGGTGAAGACCAGAGGGGTTTCTTGGATATATCATTGAGTTTTAGGAGTGTCATACTCAATTTTTTTTGAGGATCTGGTAGAGGCATACAATTTTTTTGAAATGGTGTGGCCCCAACAACAAACCGTACAACCTATATTTAAGGGAACAAAATTCTTTGCACATGAAGTGCATGGTTTATATAATTTGTGAACCTATCTTACACGGTTAGTGCCAAATGGGAAGTGTGCTTGCACTGTTCATCGCACGGTTGGGGCACAGTTTGGCTAACTGTGCGACCTAAACCGTGCAATGTGTATTCATTTTATAAATTTAATTAACTAAATTAAAATTAATTTTTAAATAAAGTAAACAATTTAATAATAATAATAATAATAATAATAATATTGTTAGGATGATGACGATGATGATGATGATGATGATGATAATAATTATTATTTTGGTTTGTAATCAAACCTAAAGGGGTATACCCCCTTCCTCTTACCAAACATGTGAGACACCCCCTTCCCCTTCCTCTCCATGCATGCACGACCCCCTCTATACGAATCCTCTATTATCACTAATTCCACCATTTTCTATTGGATTTGTTGCATGATCCTTCATGTTAAAGTTTTTGGTACCACCATCTTCCCTTTTCTAGTAGATTATTACTATCCCTATCATCCTTTTCCATTCATCCATTACCCTATGGTTTTGGTTAATCTGTTTTTCGGTTCTCATCCATTTTTATGGAATGGTGTGTTTCTCTTGGGACTCCTTACTTCATATTCCTACATCCTACATTGAAGGAGAGGTGGATTGGTTCATATCAGTTTTCCATCACTTCTTGAGGTATGATTTTTCTCCTGATTCTTGGTTTATACCAACTTAAATTGGGGTATTTTAGTGGTTTTGATGTTCTAGTATTTCATTGTTGTGCATTGGTCATCCTTGAGGTGGTTTCAAGTCACTATAATCGAAGTAAACTTACCACGTATGCATTGGTAAGAACACACACACACACACACACATATATGTAAGTTCCCATGTTATATATATAATCACCCATGAAAGTGAATATATATATATGGGTTTAGGTGTGCTTACGTATAATATGAAAAATGTATATAGGGGTATGTGTCAATGGGTATATGACTATATAATCTATATGTAAGGATCCCCTTTTACATATTAATGGAAATTAAAATATTTACATAGAGGCTATGGATCCATATATATATGCAAAGGTTCATATGCTCAGAGGTGGGAAGAAGCAGCTTCGAGTTATCACATAAGAAAGCTTCAAGATCCTAATTGTTCAGTTTTGTTCTCTCCACTATGACGTAGAATCCTTATCCTTTGACCATAAATTTAAGAATGCATTAATTGATTATTATCACACCTTCCTTATCTTTTAATTAGTGTTGTTTGGTCCTTAGAATAAATACTTCATTAAAGTGAATTATGTTTGATTCCTGAATGGACTATTTAATATGCTACATGAGTTTTTTGAAGAACAAAGTCACAATTTTGTAATAAAACCCCTTTATGGAAGTGATCTGTCTTCTAAACTAAAATTTGTGATTAGTGATATTAGACATGCTTGATTTCCTTTACTTGGTTTTCCTTATGTTTTGATGTCTTATTGGGACATTGATTATTTTTCACATGGCCTTCATTGAAATTATTAAATGGATTTTCCCAAGTAGGTAAATGCCTAATTATTCATATCACCTCCTAAGTTCCATTTTGGAACATGATAATTTAGTTTCCTTTCTTAAAATGAAAAAAATTGTTTTACTGGATGGACCCCAAGGGGTGGTAGGGCATACCCTTTTTTATGAATAAGTAAATTTTTATAATGAAATGTGATGCCTTAATGGATTAAACCCAAGATAATGGAATGAATGAGATGTATTTGCCTCATGTATTGAATTATGTAATGATAATTTCATCTTCCCAAGATATAATAAACATTTATTTTTAAAATTTAAGGAACTGAAATGATTGATCTTGGATTTTAAGTTACACGAGAGGTTATGCCTCATGCCATATGTTTTGAAAATGATCATGATTACTTATGTATAAATTAATAGGGATATTATGTTTTATGGGAGGTTTATAACTTATGCCTTATATATTTTAAATGATTACACCGTACATAATATATGACCCAAGGGACCACGAGAGCCCTTGAGTAAGAAGATTGTGTGAGCTTCCATATTGATTGAAAAGAGACTATGAGAGAACTTGGAGTCGGTCCATGGGTTAGATTGTGAGTGCTTCCCATGGAGATGTATGTCTATGAGTTATGTCACAGTCTAGGTAGCACTATTATCATAGGTATATGACCATTTGGAATCAGTACGCACTTGGTTTATATAGGTGGATACAGTTACACCATGAATGATTCCATGTTTATTTCCAAGAGACCACGAGAGATATTGGTGTTGGGCCATGGGATAGATCATAATAACTTCCCTTGTAGATGGATGTCTTTGAGTAATGTCCAAGTCCATCAAAAACTAGTTCCCAGGTATATATCCATTTGGTGTCGGTACACACTTGGTTCATATAGGTAGATTCTATATATAACTATAATATATATATATATATATATATTATTACTACATATATATAATTCTTGATCAGACTCTTATTCTATCTATGAGATGAAGAAGCTATATCCGTCAGGTGTACCCTATGAACTTGGACGAGTTATTGTTTATTATTCAATTTAGTTTACTATTTCTCTATACATGAACACTAATTAATTTATATTTTTCACTAAATGGATTGGGCTAGACACCGTCATTGCTAGCGTATTGATATTATTATCTCACACCTTTCTTGTGACTCCATTGCATTGGGGTACCCAAGTATAAATTATATTTATAGGACATTGGAACTACCCTATTACTGCGTACTTTTAACTAAGAGATAGGAGCACAAGATAGAGATAGATCTTGAGATTCTCATTGACACCAACCTTGAGGAATTTTCTTTTCATTTATTTATTCTTATACTTACATATTCTTGTAGTATGATGTATGTCTATTTTTTTCATTTATGTATCATCAATTGGACATGTATGCTTTGTATTAACTGGTGTTTTCGAGTTTTATCTTCAGTTGATTATCATTTATCTTCCACTGCATTATAGTTTCTTTATACTACTTCGTCTGTTACCAATTTTTTTAACTTTTAGTTATAGCATTGTTCTACACTAATGTGTGGGTATAGTATCTCCACTGTCACATCATAAGACCATAGATACCAGTCAAAAACCTCTTCAATATAGGGATACATGCTTGAGGGCATGTGACCCACCAGTCTGGTGGTGATCTTAGTAGTCATTTGAGATAGGATGTTAGAAAGTGTTATCAAAGATTTATTTTTTTTCTTTTTTCTTATAGTTTTGGTCTAATATATAGGAGTCTAGGAATGTGTCAAAAATTGGTAAATATTTATGTTTGGGAATGATCACCCCACCCATGGAGAAATGGACATATGGTTAGGGCTGGGAATTTTTTTTCATTATTATATTTGATTATTATTTCACCTTGAGTGAATAGTGTACTTTTCGCTACTTATTGATTTATGAGTTTATAGTACTTTTACCCTTGGACTGGTTTGATGAGGATGAATTATTTCATGCATCAAATTAGAAACATAGAAATTCACATGTCATTTATATTCTATTCCATGTATTTTCATTTTATACATTTACTTTTGATTTGATTGTGTGCCTTGAGTGCTATTCCAAGATTTTATTTTTATTAGCATGCATGTTAAATTCCATGTTATCTATTTTAGTTCCATGTTTAGTTTTGTACCATGTTTAGGTATTCTATAACATGGATTTATTATTTATATGTCATTCCACTTGATTTATTTAGCATGGATTGTTTATATTTTATGATTCTACATTTATAACATGATGGGGTGATGATGTGCCATGATTTTATGAAAATTTTCATGATTTCTATGCTTATTTCCTACGATCACATGCCAAATTTTGTTATAAATATATAATTAATTATATGGGATTAAATGTACTGCTTATGATTATGACGAGATCCAATTTTCAGTTGTAAGGTGTATGGGTTCCATATAACTGGGAAAAGGTAACCCATGTATTTGAACCATTGTAAAATGATATTAATTTTCTAATGATAAGTTAATTGATTTTGATTAAATGGTATCCAAATTCCACTTTTAAATTGTAATGGAACATTATAGATTGGTATATTTCCACTCATCTCATTGGACCATTATATATATGAGCATGTTATATTGTGAAATCGACATAAATGTATGGGTCTACTTAATTTCTAATTTTAAATGAATTTTTTGGCTCCTAAATGCACAACTGGACCAAAGTAGGCCAATTGGGGCATGTTTCTTATGATATAATACTTTTTGGGTGTTTAAGACATAAAAATTAAGCAACTTCAATTAGGTTTCATTCTAAAGAACCAAGGATGGTATAATGGGACCCTTGTAGGTTTCCTAATTTTGATTAAAAAGGATTCTTTTTAATATTTCATTCCTGTTATGAATGGTCCTTTATTTTAAAATATTTTAAAAATTTTAAAAGTATAAATTTGAAATAATTTAAATGGATTAAAATGGATCCCTAGGCAGTTTCCTCTGATTAAACCCTTGCATAAGGGTAGTTTAAAGATCTCTTTGAGTTGCCTTGGAATATAAATGTAGGCATTTTCTATAGGCCCTTTCCTTTTAACATTATCTTAAATGATAGACTATTGAGATGAGTGACTTTCCTAATGATGTTACCTAGTGATAGGGTTAGATTTTGGGCTCTTTTAAGGGTCTATCCCATGGTATATATCACCCTTAGAGTTTAAATTCCTTGCTAAATCCTGTGAGATTTCTGAAGTTTGGAGTCTTTTAGGTTTCACTGTCCCTATTAGGACTATTTTCATAGTTTCTCAATGACATCATTATTCTTATGAGTGTTCATGTTCTCATTTTCCTTTTTGTGGGAATGATAATTAGGTGATGCATCATTTCAAGTGGCTGGACATGCCTCAGGAATGGTTGGTCGCTTAACCCTTTATTATTCTTCTTTAACAATGGATTACTTGGTATATAGTCATCCATGTTAATGGTTGTATGGGGAAATATGACTTGGGGATAAATCTCTTGCACAATCAATCTCATACTCAAATGAATATGTAAGACAACATATGGGTAGTTTCTAGGATGTGCCATTTTATTCTATAATATTGGGGTAGTATGCGTTAGAATATTCAGTACCCACCAGTTTGATAAATGATGCAATGAACCAGTTGATTTTGGTGTAGCTGTTGAGACTTAAGCTATTGAATACATTTTTAGGTAATTTCTGTTGTATATTGACCTGATAGTTAATGAAATCATGTTCATCCCAATACTCAGGATAACATCAAAGAGAATAGGTTTTTTTGACACACTGGTCAGTTGGTTCTTGATTTCATGCCAAATGCTTTGATATGTGTAAGAATGGCTTATAGGAGCATCACATATGTGTTTAAGGTTAATCTTATCTACATTACTTATGAGTGGATAGTCTATATCATCTTTTGATATCTAGGACACTCCTAATGTGGGGAGTGTCATGTGAAATATGGTAAATGTTCCCTTCCAAGCATAAGAAACACAACTTAAGATTACCATAGGAAAATGGTCTATTTTGTTTCAATTACATTGAGGATTGAAAGTTTTTAATACATGTCAGTACTTACTTGATATCATGACTTCGATGGGGTTGTTTGTGTATGAATACTCTAAGAAACACCATTGATCTTGGAGGACATCAGTGGGTAATATTGAATGTTCACATGATTCCTTAGGAGGTGAAGGCTTGTGACCAGTTAATGATGGTGCATGAGTAGGTGAAGTCAAGTTCCTTTCAAGAAGTCGACCATGAGTGGTTCAATAGTTTCTTCTTATTTTTTACTTTATTGGTTTTTTCTTAGTGTATTCTAGGGTGACCATACGCTCTATCTTGGTATCGTCTGAGTACATTGAGAGAGCACATTGGTCTTACCCCATGCTAAAGCTTTAAAAGATTTTGGGCTTGTTTGTGTGGTCTTTATTGGTGTTATATGCTACAATGTGGTTCTTTATCAAGGATTGGATATTACTGATGGATACATGCATTACCATGTAGGAACAACTTGGATAGACTCTTGGACACCAACCATTTTTTCTGACTCGACTGACAGTTGGATTCCACTCTAGGCTAAATCAATGTTCAAATGTTGAAATCTTGTCTTGTACCAGTATCTCACTTGTACATTTAGAGTTTGGAATAACCTATGTTAGTTCCTTGGACTCCAGTAATTTCAATCCGAGGTTATCTAGTAATTTTTATCTGGTTCAAACTTTTTTCTTAAGAAGGGATGTTGATTCCATTTAGATGGATTAGGATTAAATACTTTTTCATGTGGCGGCATGATGAATTTAAATGGTCCAGAGATTTTTTTATAAGGAATGTTACCAGAAGTTAGGTATATAATTCTATAGGAATGGTTGAGGTAGATGTGATATTCCTTTGGAGAAGTCATCATAGTTCAATTATAAAGAACTATCCGTCTAAGCCGAGAGTTCTTTTTAATTTTCAGTAGGAGTGGCTCGACTTGTTATTTTTATTGTTCAAAAAAGCATTCATTGGAGGACTATTTCTGGCACATTTTCAGGTGGATATGACTGAGATCTATTTTTATATGGGTTTTTCATGATAAGATGAATCAATATGTATTTGAGGTTGATGGAAAATCAACCATTTAAATGATTTCAAATATCACTTGAGAAGAGTCGCTAGAATTCTTAAAGAATTTCTTTTTAAGGAAATTTTGATAGTTGAGAATCCATGTTTTGGAATTTTCCATTAAATGTTGAATCATATGGGGGGTTCAATTTTAGATATATGTTTAATGAGATGAATATATAAAAGTGTATCTGGATAAACATGCTCAGGTAAGCTCCATTTATGTGTTTCTATTGGAAAATGAATTTTGGCTCGAGTTTTGATGGATTAAGTGTTGTTTTATTAAGTAGT
The DNA here is from genome assembly GCA_963277665.1 of Viscum album. NCBI lineage: Eukaryota > Viridiplantae > Streptophyta > Magnoliopsida > Santalales > Viscaceae > Viscum > Viscum album. Next base: position 1,888,054,870 of record OY728160.1, on the reverse strand, counting down.
GCATTGAGATTAATTAGGCATTTAGAAATGAAACAAAAACATTTGAATGAGATTTCATGACCCTTCTACATCGGGTGATGATTTCGTTGTTCCTGATAGAATCTTAGGGATAAGAAGTTCTATGGTGAGGAGGTTTAATGATCCGTGTTTTTAAACTAGAAAAAATTACAAGGAAATTTGAGTTTTATTGATTACTGAACATTTAGTTTTTAAAATTGAGAATCATAAATTAATTATAATAGTTGGAACTCTTAAAAGTGGTGTTTTTGGCTTGGGTGAAGTCTCAAGGGGTTTCTTATATGTCTCATTGAGTTTCGAGAGTATCGGAAGCTGGAAAAAATGTTTTTTAGGATCTGATAGAGGTGCATAGATTTTATGAAACCGTGAAACTCCCAAAAGAAAAAAGCGTGACCTATTTTTAAGGGAGAAGAATGCACCACATGGGCTATGCATGGTTTACCCAAACTGTGCACATAGCCCGCATAGTTATTACCAAATTGGCAGTGTGGTTTCACTATTCATCATACCATTGGAACACGATACGGATAACCGTTGGAACCAAACCATGCGATGTGTATTTCTTCTAGAAATTTAATTTATTAAATCAAAGTTAAAATAAAAGAATTAAAAAATTAAAAAATAATAATAATATAAATAAAATTATTATTATTATTATTATTATTATTATTATTATTTTTATTAGAAAGGTTTTTCATCAAACCTAAATGGGTCTATTTACTTCCCGTCACCTAGTGAGAATGACACCCCTGCCCCTTCCTCTCTAGGTGTGTGCAATCCCCTCTCCATGGATCCTCTCTACTCATCGATTCCACTATTTTCCTTCAGATTTCACGCACGATCCTTCAAGGTAAACTCTCTAGTACCTCCTTCTTCTCTTTTACGTCCATTTTTTACTCTCCCCATCACCCGTTTCTATTGGTTCATTACCCTAGGGTTTGGGTTGATCCATTTTTTAGTTTTATTATATTTTTAGGGTGTGCAATGCATCTCCTAATACCCCTTCATCATATTCCGACATCTGATGCCGAAGGTAAAGTAGATTGGTTCATATATGTTTTCCATCACTGTTTGAGGTAAGATTTCTCCCCCATTTCATGGTCTAGAAAAACATTAATTGGGGTATTTTAGTGGTTCTGAGGTTCTAGTATTTAATTATTGTGCAGTGGTCATCTTTTAGGTGGGTTCGAGTCACCGGAGTCAAAGGTGACTTACTATTTATACATTGGTAATCATATATATATATATATGTTCCATCATTATATATATATATATATATTAAACCATGGCAGTGAATATATATATATATATGGGGCTAGGTGTGCTTATGTATAATATAAAAAATGCATACGTAGGTAAGTGTTAATAGATATATTCACATATAAGCTATATGTATGGACCCACTTATACATATTCATGGCCATTAGAATACGTTCATAAGGTTATGTGTCCTTATGTATATGTGAAGGTGAATATGCTCAGAGGAGGGAAAGAGGAAATTCGAGTTGTTTCATATGAAAGAGTCAAGAGACTAAGTGTTTGGCTTGGTTCTATCCTCTTTGTGGTAGTATCCCTATCCCTATCCCTTTAATTTAATGATTCATTATATTATTTTTATCACACCTTCATTATATTTTAATCAGTTCTATTTCGTTTTAAGAATAAATACTTCTTTAAAGTGAGTTGAGTATGATTCTTTAATGAAAATTTTAATATGAAAAATGAGTTTTTTGTAGAACAAAGTCATGATTTTGTAATAAAACCCAATGATGTAGGTTCTCTATCTTCTAAAATAAAATAAGTGATTATTGATAGTAGACATGATATGTTTACTTGATTTGGTTTTCCTTATGTTTTGATGTCTTTTTGGGAAATGTGATGTTTTTCACATGGGCTTCATTCAAATTAATAAATGGGTTTTCCCATGTGGGTAAATTCCTAATTATTCATACAACATCTTAAGTTCCATTTTGGAACTTGATAATGTTGTTTACTTTCTTAAAGTGAAATAAATGGTTTTAAATGGATTGAACCCAAGGGATAGTTTACCATACCCTTTGTTTATGAATAAGTAAATGTTTATAATGAAATGTGATGCCTTAATGGATAAGACCATGGATAATGGAATGGATGAGATGTCTTTTCATCATTTATTGAATTATATAATGATCATGTTCTCTTTTAAAGATATAATAAATGTTTAGTTGAAATTATAAATCCACGTAATGATTAATCTTGGATTTTAAGTTATATGAGTGGTTGTTACTCATGTCATATGTTATAAAAATGATCATGCATACCTATGAATAAATTAAATGTGATATTAAGTTTCATGGGGTTTTTTTCATCATGCCTTATATATTTTAAATTATTATTACTTACATAGGATGTGAAACCAAGGGACAGTGCGAGCCCTTGAGTAAAAAGACCCTGTGAGATTCCATGTTCATTTAAATGAGACTGTGAGATCTCTTAGAGTTGGAAGACAGGTTAGATCATGAGTAATTCCTATGGTGATGGATTTCTATGAGTTATGTCTCAGTCAATCCAACACTAGTATCCCAATTATATGAGTATTTGGCGTCGGTATGAACTTGGTTCATATTGTTGGATGTAGGAAGTCTGTGAGAGCTTAAATGTTGATTTCCAAGATAAAAGAAGAGGTCTTGGAGTTGGGACAGGGGTTAGACCATGAGTTCTTCCCCAGAGGATGGATTTCTATGAGTTACGTACCAATCCATCCAACACTAGTATCCTGGGTATATGACAATATAACGTTAATACAAACTTGGTTTATATAGGTGGATTATATATATAACTTATAAATGTATATATATATATATATATTATTACTATAAAAATATAGTTCCTGATCATAATATTATTCCTTAGACAAGACAAAGTAGGTATAGCTATTAAGTGTCCCTTAGAAACTTGGATGAGTTATTGTTTATTATTCAGTTCAGTTTATTATTTTTCTATACCTACACACTATTTTATTAAATTTAACTAAATTTATTGGGATCAACACCATGGGTGGATACCTATTGAGATTATTATCTCAAATAGTACTTCAACTGCCATTGTACTGGGCTACCAAGTAGACCCTATATTTGAAGGACCTTGGACCCTGCTTTTTTTTGTCTACTCGTACCTGGGAGTTATGAGAACTAGACAGAGATGGATCTCAGGATTCTCATGGATATCGCCCTTGGAAATTTTATTTTAATTTATTTATTCATTTACTACCCTATATCTTTTATCATTCTATATGTCTATTGTTTTATTTATGTATCTTCAACTGGACATGAATGATTTGTATAAACTAGTGTTAGCCACATTTATATTCAATTGATTATCATTTATCTTTCGCTGCTTTATTATTTCTTTATACTGCTTCCTTTGTTACCTATTTTTTTTCTTTTGGTTATACCATTGTGCTAATCTGATATGAGGGTATAGTCTCCCCACTATCACTTCATTATACCCTCACTGCTAGTTGGAAGCCTCTTGCATATGGGTAGACATTCTTGAGGCCATGTGACCCATTGGTCTGGTGACCATCTTAGTGGTATGTCAGGCCAGGGAGTTACAAGATTAATCAATGGTCTTATTATCACTAACTATAGGTTTATAAATATGATATTCTAATGATAGATTATATGATCCTATAATGTAATTTTTAATGTATTTTCATTATTTTTTTATACAAATTCACTAGTTGTTTTAATGGAACTAAAGAATTGTATAATTGAAATGAATGTATACACCTTCATTGTGGTATTTGTGGATGATAATATTTTTTATTCTTAAAATATCAATGACCATGAAGAGAATTTATAAATTGTGTTTATCACCTAGTGGGAGCATTTATAATATGAAAATTTATTAATTTTTTTGGAAATAATAATTTAAGTTATTTGGGAATTTTATTTCTAAAAATGGAATATTAGTTGAACTTGAAATAATAGAATCTATAACCACTTTGAAACCACTGATGAATGACTTCTAGATATAGAGTATTCTAGTGTTATGAGATTACTATCACCACTTTATTCACAACTTCTCACATCTTGCATCTCCTATGGAAGATCTAATGATAAAGGGAAGTTTATTCTAATCGAGTGACGATAATTAGTAATTGTATTTAGATCATAAGGAAACATTCATTTAAGAATCCATTCATATTATTAAATAATATGGGAGAGGTTATGTGGGCTATTATAGTGCATCTAGGTCTTGATACGATAACAACAAATTCATGAATAAAATTATCTTAACCATGAATTTGAATTAGATATAGTAGTTAATTATTTGAAAACATGACATAATTATCTCATTGGATATAATATCACTATATTAAATTATCATAAAGGCTTGAAACATGTCTTTTCATAGAGGCATATGCAACTGAGAAACATTTGACAGATGGAATATCTATAGATTCTTGAATAAAAATTTTATATATACCTAGGAAAGAAAATATAATACAATATGTTTTATGTTGAATAACATATAACTGAAATTTCTAAAAAGCTTAGGATCAGTAGTGATTGATGAGTGTGATCACTACTATGCTTTTGGAATAAACTAAGAAGAATGATATTGTAGTCATATTTCCAATGAATCTTATTTCATATTTGGTTGATCTGGCCAAGGGTGATGAAATATAATTTCTTGGTTTTCTTAGCATTATATCAAAACTCAATGGTTAATAGACCATTGATAGATGGAAACAAGATGGAAATTCGGTGTTTCATTTTTTGATATCGGTCATTGTATCACCCCTAGCTTCTCATATATAAATATACATATTTATAGATTAATATTAAATACATTTTACATATAAATTCTTGAGTACCATAAAGTTTTAATGTCTTTTTATATTGGATACACAATATTTTTAGAAAATATCTCAAAATTTCTACATAAATATCTTCCCACGTATTATTCATCATAGAAATACCATACTATTTGATCATAACCTAGGGAAAGGATACATAAGATACAGTGATCTAAGAAGCTCAATAAGGGTAAACATGAGATATATCAATAAGAACATAAACATGAAATATGAATAAGGGTGTGAGAACATGAGTATAGAATTTGAAAACCATACCCTGTAAATCATAGATCATAATATTCAATCATAATATATTGATTTAAAATTCATAAGACATGAATCATAAAATAATAAAAGAACATGATCCATGAGAGCATGGAATTAGATTATGATATTGTATTATGACATACAAAAAACCACATAAACCTAATTTCTATAATAGTAATTGTTTTTTATCATAGCAGAATGGGTCCACACCTCAATAAATCATAGAAGTAAAGGTTCATTATCATTTCTATCATAGAGAACATAATTCTTTACTAAATTTGGTTTAATCTACATTCCAGTCATATTTATCTCATGAGATATCAATCATACATTGGAGAGATATATAATTTCAAGCTCACTCATCCTGGGTTATAACGTAACCACCATGTATGGTAATAATGTAACCACCATCATTGGTCATAACGAAACCAACATCCATTATTATAATGTTACTACCATCACAGAATAAAAATCATACCATGCGTGCCATAAGATAAAAAAATTTCATCATATCATAACATAATAACCTATTCAATGATAATTAGTTTAATAATAATTTAATACACTCTTCATAGTACAACCCATGGAAAATAAAAGGGGTTTATAAAAATATCATCATATAAATGTTATCAATCTATGGAAAGATTAAGAATAGTAATATTTGATCATACCCCCATTAAATAATTATTATCATCGATTAATGTTATCATATATGATTTTTTTAAAATATCAATGAAATATTTCTTGAGGAAAACATCCATTCCATTTTGAAAATAACTTTTAAAATAAAAATATTTGGAAAATATTATAGAAAATATTTTCCTTAAAAAACATAGAAACATTTAAAAGAAACTTCAAAACATTGATTGGTCAGGATGTTGTGAAATTAAATTCATTTCATATAAGTTGAAACAAAACATTCCTTTCATGTTTTATAAAAGTCAAAATGAAAATTGTATATAAAAAGACAAGAATATTACTTTAAAAATGTTTTTTAAAAAGTGAAACAAGTATAGAAATGATATTATGAAATCAGATGATGATATTAAAATACTTATCTAAAACATTTTTTTTGAAATCATGGATATGGAAGAAAAAATATTTTCAACCGAAGAGATAAATAAAGTAGATTTCCCTTAAAAACATATTTGCAGTTTTATGATTACAAAAGGTGTGAAGAATGAAAGGAAAATATATATTGTTAGTAAATAACCATAGGATAATAAATTTAATGAGTTTATTGTGAGGTAGATCATAATTTCTCATCATTAGAAAATTCATTATAAATAATCCCGATAATAATGAGATTTAACTATAAATCCCTAAACGCTTTGGTAACTTCTGAATCATAATAACCATAATAGAAAGAATCCTAGATAGATATGTAAATACCCATAAAATTCATTATATGAGTCATAAAATAAATTCATATACATTATATTCACTACACAAAAGCAACAATATGTGAATATGACATGAGCCCCACAAAAATAAATGTGAGATGAAAATTTGTTACCACTTTTGTATCTTTTAAATCACATTACACATGAAATAATAAACTACCTTGAGACATTAAATATCATTAAATAAATATATTTAAGATATAAAATGTCAATGGTTCACTATATACATCAAAAAAAAAAAGAAATCATTGGTGAATTTGGGATCATTATCCCGTAAATAATTGTGATAAAAGAAATCCATTACCTTGGGTATGAACTCCTTCATACGTGTTCCAACCTCCTGTATAATAAATAATGATTTAATATAAATCTATTATAAATCTTTATCCATATATATCATACCATATAAGATTTATTTATAACCAATTATCACCCATTTTTTACAAATAAAATCATTGTTCCTTCTGATATATGCTTCTTTTTTCATATATGTTTTGGTTCAGTTATTTCAGTCCTTGTAAAATTATCATGGTTATATCATATACATAATTTTAATCATGATATAAATAACATATATATTAACAATAAAAATTTTAAATTAATTCATAAAATTAGATATATAAATAATAATTACACCATTCACTTAGATGGTAGGCCGTGTATATGCATCAAAACTGTTTTCAATTTTAGACTGATTGACCAAAACAAAGTTAAATAATAATTCACATTTCTAGAATAAATATTATATTTTCACATAATTTATATTAATAAATTAAAACCTTATGATAATCCATGTAATGTGGGGAAGAAAAATGAATCACATCGATTCATGGAGGTGGTAGTCCACACAAACGCATGAGCAATGTTATCGTTTCCCAATAGTTATGAAGGTAGGAAGTTAGATATGATATTATCATTCCAAAATAATAATCAGGTCTTAAATATAATATATATACTTTAAAAAATTAATAATACTCATCCATATATGTTTTTAATGAAAAATTAATTGTATCGCTACGTGGAGATGGTAAGTCGTATGTAGGCACAACCGATATGTTCATTTATCCTTTTATGAGAAGAACTGGGATAATTTTTATTTCATAATAATAATATCATTTTTCTAAATTGATGACACTGTATTTAAAAATTTCGGAATAATATAATAGAATTAGGGGATGTAAAAGAAGAATTAAAAAGAAAGTGATTGGTTAAGGAGATTATAACTTTTTAAAAATAACACCCTTTGATTTCCTCAAAAAAGAACCCAGGGATAAAATTTTGTGAATAAAAAAACCTTTAGAATGTGGAAAAAGAATTGGATAAGGTATTTTGGAATGTTATGAGTGATATTGATGAGTTAATGTGGTCTGATGAAGATAAATGATAGGTTCCCATTTATAATTGAGGGGAGAGGTTCTTTTTAAATTTCTTAAAATATTAAAGGAATATAAATTAATTTTGGATTGAAAATGGATCAAAATTGATAATATTTGTAACACCCCAAGCTTCCATGATACGCTTCTCATTCAATAATGCAATAACTTGCATTGTACGCAGCTTCGAGTTCTAACACACGCCACAACCAATCAAAATAGCCATTAAGAATAGTAATACCTAATTTTTGAAATTTTATAAATTTTATCTTGCCAAATGGACTTCGTTTTTGGATTCGGAATATCGAAATTAGCCTATGTTGAATTTTTGGTATTTTTCTGAGAACTTCCAATTTTTTATGAATAGTGAAAAATACTTAAAAAAAACTTTTTTAATAAAAATAATTTATAGTGATAAATTATACTATTGAGTGGTTTTAAAGTATAATTAGATTATATTTTTACCATTTTATCCAATTGTTCTCATTATAATTAATTTCACTTTGAAATTGGACATAAACAATTGTTAATCTTTTGATATATATTGTTTCTTCAAAACACGCTATTTGTTGTGACAGCAGGAATTAATTATAAAATTAATTAATTCAACTTATATGTTTTGAATTTTTTAAAATAGACATCATTTTTGAAATCGGAATATCAAATATAGCTTAGGGTGAATTTTTGGGATTTTTCTGAAAAACTTCAATTTTTGATGAATAGTGAAACCACTAAGTGGTACTTATAAAAACCGATTTTTCGTTTAAATGAAATTTTACCACTTCTGTGTTTTGAATTTCAAAAATCCGACATAAATGGTTGTCATTAATAAGTAAAATGTGGTTCAATGAGATTAAAATAATTTTTTGGTGAATAGTAACTTTTAAGTTCTTAATCGCGATTAGAGGTAATTAGTGTAGTTTAAGGTAAAAATAATGTTTTAATAATATGAGATGAGCTTGAAACATGTCCTACACTCATTGGATGTGACATGCCCGACCAATAAAATCCATGAGTCAACTTGGGGACCCCATGGAGCCATTTTAGTTGGAAAATGACATAAATACCTTTTATTTAATGTTAAAGTAAAAAATGACACAAACATGAAATGTCTTACTAAAACAATTTTTAAATGGGGTTATAAAAGTCATATTTTTGACTATAAATATTCATTGGAAAGATAAAAAGATTTCCTACATCATAGTATTTTTTTTATAATTTTTAAACATTAAATAAATTAAATTATTTATGACATCATGATGATGCAGCGATGAACTCATTATTTAACGATTTAAATAAAATAAAAAGATAATGTAAAATACAAGGCTTAAACTTATCAAAAACCTATTGGATGAGTATATTTAGAACCATTATCACCTTATCCTCGAATTATATAAGTTTGGGACCTTTGGAATCCTAAAATAATTGTATAATAATGTAACATTTCCTTACTTTCCAAGAGTGCCCCTCCTCTCCACTTATAAAAGGCCCCCACCTCTACCACCTCATTAACACTTTCAAGACATTTGGCTCGGCCAATATCTGCCCCAATACTCTCCCAAATTCCCCCTCTTACTCCTAGAAGCCTCACTTTGGGCAGAACTCTTCCCAAGGAAGCCTTTGGCTCAAATCAAAAAGAGTTACCCGATTTTAAGGTAATGTCTTCTCTTATGTTATTTTATTTTATTTTGCTTCTCCAACCCCATAAACTCTTTTTATTCATTTATTTTGTAACAACACCAGTATCCTAAATATACTAGTATGTTGTTATAATAAGTATTCGAGCTAAACTTACACACACCTACATCTAATGGTTAAAGAACATACTGTTTCTGTGGATGGCGAATTTCTGCCTCACGAAACGATGATTGTTCAACACTCATATAACACCTTCAAAGGTGTCCATTAAGATGTAACTATATTTATATATGATATATAATATGTTTATGTTTTCTTTATGCTTCTTTATTTCTCATTTATGGCATACTTTATGATTTCCATTATGGGTAAACGCGATAATTTCATTTTAGGAAGTGCGGACTACCGCCCCCTCAAAGTGATGTGAATCGTTAATGCCATATGTGGGATTTATAAAGGATGGAGTAAATGATATTATATATGATATTATACTGGAATTATAATATACCTTTATATCATTATGATTTAATTCCATTAAATATGAAATAGAAATGAAAGTAGCGTTCATGCGTACGTACGGCTTACCGTCTCCATGAACGGTGCATTTCATTTATTACCTCTAAATGTCATGTAATATTATGAATGAATGTATATACTGGATATATATGAGATATATGATATCTATATCATGAATATAATTCTGGATATAACAGATATTTCACCACATGAACAACTTGTAATTATAAGAAGTCTATTTTTGACTCAAGTACCAAAGATCGACAAAACGACCGTTATTAACCTAAATAATTACATAATGTTCATAACATGGTTATAAGTGATATTAAAGGAATAAGAAACTTGAAAAGGTTCTTAAGAAACTATAAATTAACTCTAGTTTATTATTCAGGAGGTTAAAGAATGGTCAAATCAAGTCGGACACAAGGTAAGGGAATTTCTTAACCCAATTTCCATTCTTTGGGTTAATCTCCTATTTTCAAATTATGTCATGATATTATTATGTGATATCTTGTATTTGTAATTTATTTATGTGTACTTATAGTAAATACACATAATAGATCTATTTTATTTAAAAAATGATCTTTGTAAGGGACTTCGTCTCAATCTCCTTTCATTGAGGCATATTTGGTTTTATATACAACATTCTTTTATACGGTGTATAAACCCCTTTGACTTTTACGTTTATTAAAAAGGAATCTATTTATACGAAGCATTTACTAAATGACAAAAGTGAATGTTTTTGTCGTACGTATGCGGCGACAACGAATTTTCCGCCACCGTGACCATTATTTAAGTTTCAGCTTCCTCTACAAGCCATACCTTTTTTTTAAAAGAAAAATAAATACCATGTTTTACCTTTATTTTAATTTGGTATTGAAAATGGTTTTGAAAGTGTTTTTTATTATATCAATGTGTTGTATTGATATCTTGTGATTGAAATGTGGAAATGTTATGTTTCCTTTATGCATGTTTTATGTGATACGATTATGTTATGGTTTATGATATGTTTAAACCTATTCATATGAGGAATGCATTGGACTTAATAAGTGACGGGTGGAGCCCGCTATAGCTCCTCGATGCATCGGTAGGTCTCATGAGACAAACTAGTGTTTTGGCACGAGGCCTTGAAAAAATCTTATTTGTGGTCTTGGCACGAGGCCTTGGCTACGTGGTTATGATAGTCTGGCATTATGCATTCCATCATTATGAAAGTGGTTATTGATATTGCATGTGATTATTCGACTAATAGAATATTCATGTGAGTAAGTAAATAGAATTATTTAGTTTTATTTTTTCCATATTATGCTGATGTTCAAGTTTAAAAAGGATTTTGTTTTAGTTATAAATTGCCTTAAATGTTAATGTTTATTTATGAAAGCTTCCGCAATATTGTTATCCTTACTGAGCATCTGAGCTCACCCCTTTCAATGTTTTAATTTTTCCAGGATGTGAAGAGGTATTTTAGGATTGACCTGCAGGGATATTCTGAAGGGGATATGACTATTGGAAATGGAGACTATGTTATTGTAGTTTTTCACTTTATGATGTAATGTAACTTTTATGAATTTATCTAGTGTTTACAAGGCTACTAAACTAATCGGGCTTTCGAGACTTGATCTTTTGTGATCATGCCAATGTTACGAAGTAATGCACCGACTCTAGGTAGTTGGGGTCGGGGCGTTTACAGTTGGTATCAGAGGCAGTTTAGTACTAACCTTGGAATCTAGATTTAGATAAACTCCGATTAGAGCACATAGCCCGAAGATAGACTTTAAGGATTAGTATAGAAGAACTTCCTAGAATTTTGGTATTATAGAGATTTTGTGAGTTTTCCGAGAAATACATCCCTGTCTGGATACGAGCAGGTAGAGGCGGCTCTGGCACAGATGTACCTAGGGGTAAAACCCGAAAACACCGCTTTGAGATAGACTCGAACGGGAACTGGTGCACGACAACGGGCCTTGCTGTACTCTTGGTTACGACACTCCCGGGGGATTTGCTTAGGATAATTCTCATTTTTCTTTAAAAACCATTATGTAGGGTTTATGAGTATATACTTCCTCAAAGAAAAAATTCTTATGATTATGGATTATATCCATAAACCGTTCAATTTACATTAAGTATTTTAAAAGTTTGGTATTATTCCTTGTAATTCATAAACTAACCTAGTTTATGCCATTGTATAGAAATGGCGCCCAATAGAAGGAATGTGAACTCCAGCAATACGTATGATCCAAAGAGTAAGAAGGATCGTATCTTTCACAGTCTTAAGCCAAAATTTCGAAGGGAAATAGTCTCCCATGTGTTCTCAACATATGAAGAAATAGTATCATGTGTTAATAAGATAAGTAAAGAATTCTATGAGTCCTATGGCTTTGAAGCGAAGCAAGAGATGAAAGGGATGGAAGAGAGAATGATGGATAAAGGGATGAGGGGAAAGAAGAATTTTCCAATATGTGGTAATTGTGGGAAGAAACATCATGGAAATTGCCTAAAGGGAATGGGAGTTTGTTATAAGTGTAGAGAAAAAGGACACAAAGTGCGTGACTGCAAGGGTAAGAAAATGGTTTCAAATGTACAATGCTTCTTCTTCAAGGATTGGGGACACTACGCAAACCAATGTCCAAATCATCAGAGTATGCCCCAAATGATGTTATTGGATAATAATCAAGTTATGAAACTACCAAAGATGAGGAGGAATGATTAGAGTTCTTATGTTGTTATTAAATAATTTTGTAATTTGAGTGTTGTATCAATGATGTACTGGTTATAATAATTATGGAGTATATAAGGATTGTACTGCAGTACTATTTTATCAAGGACTTGAGATTGTGTGGAACCAAGAAAAGTGACTCCACAGTAGGTTAAATTTTTGTAAAATATATGGTTGAGATAAAGATAAACCATAATATGGTTTTGATACCGAGATAGTGATTTTGGAATAAGACGTGATTGATTTGGATAAATTATATTGGACATTCTTAACTTCCTTGAAACTGATTGATGATTTGTATACATTTTTGGACAGAAGGAGTATATCTAGTATTCTATAAGGAATAAGGGATCATGGTAATTCAGTATTTTTAAAAAGAATACATGATGAAGGTGTTAACATGTTGTTACGTGAAAAAAGGATCTTCATTATGTTTACCTTCCTTATAAAATTTGGACTGTGAGTTGGACAGAAGTATTTTGGATAACTATAAAGGTTGGGATGGATTACGTTGAACTTTGAATAGTATTGTTTAAGGTTAAAACAATTCTGAAGATTATTTTTGGAATACTATAATACTATATTTTTAGGAAAAGAACAACCTGCAGGGTGGGGCATAACCCATCGCATCGGACAAAGCTGCAGGAATCGAACCCACAACCATATTGCGACAGGCCTTTATGACCTACCACTAGCCTACAGGAAGTCCCTGGTTATTAAAAAAATAGCTTTAGTAATCTAAATGGTATGTGTTAATATTTTTAACCTTGTACGATTAGGATAAATATATTATTTTTGAGTTCTATTATCTTTTTGAGTGAAAGATGAGTTTGTGGTAGAAATTAGTTGAAGGTTGAAACTCTACTTGTCAAGCATAAATATATATATATACCTATATCTTATTCTATGAATAAATTAATTCTTAAACTTTATTAAAGGGATATTAAAACAAAAAAATGTGTTATCCTAATACCTTATGTCTTGTTGAACTGATGATATTTTAAATCAACATAGATTGAAGGCTTTGAGGCCCTCAATTTGACACTTGTTTGTGATTGATGACCTCAATCACTCCCTACAAATATTTATGTTTTTCCTCCAATTATATGTCTCTAATTTCCACCAATGTTCTCATAATTGAGATCATAATTGGGTGGTAACTTTTTCATTTCCCTTTCCCTCTTATTAAGGCTAAATTTTATTAACCTTATTTCCGATGTGGGTTTTCCACAAAGGTATTTTATATTTTCAACCTTTTATTTTCGAAGAACATTATCAAATTGTGAGGATGCAATTTATTGAAGGAGGGGAGAATGTAACACCCCGAGCTTCCATGATACGCTTCTCATTCAATAATGCAATAGCTTGCATTGTACGCAGCTTCGAGTTCTAACACACGCCACAACCAATCAAAATAGCCGTTATGAATAGTAATACCTAATTTTTGAAATTTTATAAATTTTATCTTGCCAAATGGACTTCGTTTTTGGATTCGGAATATCAAAATTAGCCTATGTTGAATTTTTGGTATTTTTCTGAGAACTTCCAATTTTTTATGAATAGTGAAAAATACTTAAAAACAACTTTTTTAATCAAAATAATTTATAGTGATAAATTATACTATTTAGTGGTTTTAAAGTGTAATTAGAATATATTTTTACCATTTTATCCAATGGTGGTCATTAGAATTAATTTCACTTTGAAATTGGACATAAACAATTGTTAATCTTTTGATATATATTGTTTCTTAAAAACACGCTATTTGTTGTGACGGCGGGAATTAATTATAAAATTAATTAATGCAACTTATATGTTTGGAATTTTGTAAAATAGACATCATTTTTGAAATCGGAATATCAAATATATCTTAGGGTGAATTTTTGGGATTTTTCTGAAAAACTTCAATTTTTGATGAATAGTGAAACCACTAAGTGGTACTTATAAAAACTGATTTTTCGTTTAAATGAAATTTTACCACTTCTGTGTTTTGAATTTCAAAAATCCAACATACATGATTTTCATTAATAAGTAAAATGTGGTTCAATGAGATTAAAATAATTTTTTGGTGAATAGTAACTTTTAAGTTCTTAATCGCGATTAGAGGTAATTAGTGTAGTTTAAGGTAAAAATAATGTTTTAATAATATGAGATGAGATTGACACATGTCCTACCCTCATTAGATGTGCCATGACCGACCAAGACAATCCATGGGTCAACTTGGGGACCCCATGGAGCCACTTTAGTTGGAAAATGACATAAATACCTTTTATTTAATGTTAAAGTAAAAAATGACACAAACATGAAATGTTTTACTAAAACAATTATTACATGGGGTTATACAAGTCATATTTTTGACTATAAATAGTCATTGGAAAGATAAAAATATTTCCTACATCATAGTATTTTTTTTATAATTTTTAGACATTAAATAAATTAAATTATTTATGACATCATGATGATGCAGCGATGAACTCATTATTTAACGATTTAAATAAAATAAAAAGATAATGTAAAATCCAAGGCTTAAACTTGTCAAAAACCTATTGGATGAGTAGAGTTAGAACCTTTATCACCTTATCCTCGAATTATATAAGTGTGGGACCTTTGGAATCCGAAAAGCATTGTATAATAATGTAACATTTCCTTACTTTCCAAGAGTGCCCCTCCTCTCCACTTATAAAAGGCCCCCACATCTACCACCTCATTCACACTTTCAAGCCATTTGGATCGGACAAACTCTGCCCAAATAATCTCCCAACTTCCCCCTATTACTCCTAGAAGCCTCACTTTGGGCATAACTCTTCCCAAGGAAGCCTTTGGCTCAAATCAAAAAGAGTTACCCGATTTTAAGGTAATGTCTTCTCTTATGTTATTTTGTTTTATTTTGATTCTCCAACCCCATAAACTCTTTTTATTAATTTCTTTTGTAACAACACCAGTATACTGAATATACTAGGATGTTGTTATAAGAAGGATTCGAGCTACACTTAAACACACCTACATCTAATGGTTAAAGAACATACTGTTTCTGTGGATGGCGAATTTCTGCCTCACGAAACGATGATTGTTCAACACTCATATAACACCTTAAAATGTGGCCATTAAGATGTCACTATATTTATATATGATATATAATATGTTTATTTTTTCCTTATGCTTCTGTATTTCTCATTTATGGCATACTTTATGATTTCCATTATGGGTAAACGTGATAATTTCATTTTAGGAAGTACGGACTACCGCCCCCTCAAAGTGATGTGAATCGTTAATGCCATATTTGGGATGTATAAAGGATGTAGTAAATGATATTATATATGATATTATACTGGAATTATAATATAACTTTATATCATTATGATTTAATTCCATTAAATATGAAATAGAAATGAAAGTAGTGTTCATGCGTACGTACGGCTTACCGTCTCCATGAACGGTGCATTTCATTTCTTACCTCTAAATGTCATGTAATATTATGAATGAATGTATATACTAGATATATATGAGATATATGATATCTATATCATGAATATAATTCTGGATATAACGGATATTTCACCACATGAAAAACTTGTAATTATAAGAAGTCTATTTTTGACTCAAGTACCAAAGATCGACAAAATGACCGTTATTAACCTAAATAATTACATAATGTTCATAACATGGTTATAAGTGATATTAAAGGAATAAGAAACTTGAAAAGGTTCTTAAGAAACTATAAATTAACTCTAGTTTATTATTCAGGAGGTTAAAGAACGGTCAAATCAAGTCGGACACAAGGTAAGGGAATTTCTTAACCCAATTTCCATTCTTTGGGTTAATCTCCTATTTTCAAATTATGTCATGATATTATTATGTGATATCTTGTATTTGTACTTTATTTATGTATACTTATAGTAAATACACATAATAGATCTATTTTATTTAAAAAATGATCTTTGTAAGGGACTTCGTCTTAATCTCCTTTCATTGAGGCATATTTGGTTTTATACACAACTTTCTTTTATACGGTGTATAAACCCCTTTGACTTTTATGTTTATTCAAAAGGAATCTATTTATACGAAGAATTTACTAAATGACAAAAGGGAATGTTTTTGTCATAAATATGTGGAGACAACAAATTCTCCGTCGCTGTGACCATTATTTAAGTTTCGGCTTCCTCTACAAGCCATACCTTTTTTTAAAAGAAAAATAAATACCATGTTTTACCTTTCTTTTATTTTGGTATTGAAAATGGTTTTGAAAGTGTTTTTTATTATATCAATGTGTTGTATTGATATCTTGTGATTGAAATGTGGAAATGTTATGTTTACTTTATGCATGTCTTATGTGACACGATTATGTTACGGTTTATGATATGTTTAAACTTATTCATATGAGGAATGCATTGGACTTAATAAGTGACGGGTGGAGCCCGCTATAGCTCCTCGATGCATCGGTAGGTCTCATGAGACAAACTAGTGTCATAGCACGAGGCCTTGACAAAATCTTATTTGTGGTCTTGGCACGAGGCCTATGCTACGTGGTTATGATAGTCTGGAATTATGCATTCCATCATTATGAAAGTGGTTATTGATATTGCATGTGATTATTCAACTAGTAGAATATTCATGTGAGTAAGTAAATGACATTATTTAATTTTATTTTTTCCATATTATGCTGAAGTTCAAGTTTAAAAAGGCTTTTGTTTTAGTTATGATTTGCCTTAAATGTTCATTTTTATTTATGAAAGCTTCCGCAATATTGTTATCCTTACTGAGCATCTGAGCTCACCCCTTTCAATGTTTTAATTTTCCAAGATGTGAAGAGGTATTTTAGGATTGACCTGCAGGGATAGTCTGAAGGGGATATGACTATTGGAAATGGAGACTATGTTATTGTAGTTTTTCACTTTATTATGTAATGTAACTTTTATGAATGTATCTAGTGTTTCCAAGGCTACTAAACTAATCGGTCTTTCAAGACTTGATCTTTTGTGATCATGCCAATGTTACGAAGTAATGCACCGACTCCGGGTAGCTGGGGTCGGGGCGTTTACAATATTCAAGGATATTATGAGTATGAGTCTAAATAAACAGATAAAATAAAATTTATACATGTTTTTATTACATATTTACCCTTATATTTTTGTTTTAATCTTTTATTAACCATTTTGACAGTTACAATGTTATCAATGTTTTTTACACTCATGGGGTTAATATAGTTACTAGAAAAGGGGAAAAGGTCCATAAATGGACCATGAGTAACTTCATTAGACATGTCCTATTAACCTGGATAGTGATATATTTATGAGTAATTTTAAATCATTTAATAAAATATTATTTATTATAAAATAATATTAATATCTATTTTGGAAGTATTCATTTAATTTTACTTTTAAAACTAAAAGACAAAAAATTATTTAAAATAAATGAATCCATACTTGTATAATATTTAATTTTTATGTTAAATATTTAAATACCCAAAGATTCATTCAGATAATATTTTTGTATCATTTTTATAATCATTTATTTTATATTTCTATTAATATAATAATTCTTGCATCGACGTTTCATAGGATTTAATAGTAATTATTTCTTCACTAAAAATTAAAAATAAATTATCATTTAAAAAATTAATTTAAATTTAATATTACAATTTATATCCATACATAACCTTTATTTATCCCTATATTAACAAAAATATTGTTATTAAAAGGAAGAGTGTGTTATTTTTGGCTTTATATTCACTTAAATTTTATAAATTTAGAATAAATTTACAAACAGAATAAAAAGTCCATATATTAAAATTTTGGATCATTATTGATGATATATACTCATATAATAAAACTAAGTCGACTTTTTGGGTTATTTTATTTTCCAAATTATTTTATTTTTAACTTTAATTATTAGATTTACCCTTTATCATGGTAACATCATTTTTAATAAGGTTACTATTCATATTTACCAAAAATAAAAGGGAACAATTTAATAAATTTGATCTTTCTTATTAAAAATATAGAATAATTTTTATCTAATTAATTATATAAAATTTAAGGATGTTACTTTTAAAATAAATGTGTAAAATGAAGATACAAATAGTTTTTAGAAAATACATTGTAAGACAAAAAAATGGACTTATTCCAAAATATAGTATAACAATGATTAAAAGGAAGTGAATTATATTATATATAATTAAATAAAATTTATGTTTCTTTGAGATATAATTTTAATTTTAATGATATTTTTTTTATAAAATAAAATTATGGTTTTTCAAAAATTAGTATTTTTCACCATTTAATAAAAAATCATTATTTCTAGATAATATTAAAATTTCACCCAATTATAATTTTGATGTGATGATTTCAAAATATTTATCCTGCTTGAAACTAAAATTTCTATAAAATCATGAAATAAATTATTATTATTTTATAAATAAAAAACCAAAACCATTTTTGAGGAAAACATGTTTTTGAATAATAAAATTACTTTAATTAAAAAATAGTGATTATTTACTAAGCAATAATCAATACATATATATTTAGTAGGAATATTTTATAATTTTTATAAATATGTTATCCTTATTCATACATCCAATTTAATAGATAGGTTATAATTTTCAAATTTAAATAATAATAATATTATGTTCTTTGTTTAAGCTTAGTGTTACGTGTCTTATACAATATCGTGCATAATCTTCCTTTAAAATATAAGGGCCTTACATTATCCATGTAAAAATAAATTTATCCTTCACAATTTATATTGGTCATAAAATGTTCAATATTGGAAAATTCCTTTTTGGTAATCCTTATTTTTAAAAAAGGTTAAAAAAATCCCTCTAGAAAGAGGGAATGGAAAAATAAAAAGGTCACCACAAAACACGGTTAAAAAATTGGTGGAAATTAGTGGAAAGTAAAAATATGTATAGTGAAGAGAAAACTAACACCCAAGGGCTTATAGAGAGTGACATAAAATATTATTAAGAGAACGTTAAAAACAAAAAAACCATAAATCTGTGATATGTGAAAATACCATAAATGAAGGTAAAAGATTAAATTTTATTTGAAAATAACTTTCTTAATGTTGAGGTATTAAGATATAGATGAAGATAAAATATATTTAATTGATTTATTTATATAACATAAGAAAAATTTCATATTTTGGTTATTCTCTGTTCATATTTCACTCAATCTATTACCCTGTGAAATTAATAATTAAAATTTATTTTTCATTCCTAATGCACACAAATAAATATTTAATTGGTCATAAGATCCCTAATAGAATGAAAATTTATTCCAAACATCTTTATATTTTTACAAAAAACCAATATTATTAACATAGGTTATCCAATATGTAAAAATCAAACATTATTCTCTAAAACATCATCAAAGGTTCAACATTAACCATTCCATAAACAATGACCTTATTATCCTTCCAAAATATGTCTGAAAAAAAAATTCTTTTTTGAAATATGGTCACTAAATTTACAATATAATACTAATATTAATCAAAGATATAGAATAAAACATATTTTAGCTTCACACAACAAATATGCAACTTCACTGATGACATAGTCGGATAAATCATTATAATAACCTTAATTAATATAAAAACTTAATAAATAAAAGTATGATTTAAAAATATAATTCTATAAAAAAGTCACATATTAATGAATATATCATTAAATCAGAAAATGTTTTAACTTCTGTCAATAATATCATAAATGAATTTTTCATCAAATAACTAATCATTTCAAGAGTCATCAATACCATCCAATGTTCTATTTCATTATCAAAAGTAATATTTTATGATTATTATTTCATTAGAATGAACATATTATAGGTTATATTTTTCTAATTCATGTATTCTAAAAAATTATCTTCTTACTATTAAATAATTTTTCTCAGTCAACAGTACTATTCAATACATTCCAAAAAATACATTAAAAAAACTCTAATGAACAACCATGAATTGTTTTGTGGAACATATAACAAGAATATCATCATAAAAATACCGCATCAATATAATTCTTAGATAAAAATATATAAATAATTCAATAATTCCACATAAATTTTTAACATAATAGAGACCCTTAATTGATCTATAAGTTAGCTCTTGGATTAAGTCATTGTTTTATAAAATTCCCATGTTTCCCTCACATAATACATTAATCTATAAATAATATCTTAATATCAACTTTATATACCTCAATAAAACACATCCATTTTCCTTATAAATTATTTGATATATTCCCTTCTCCTCCACACATAAAAAAACTTCCCATTCCATTGATATATTCCTTTGAATGTTTTTCCCACATTCTAGACATATAAGAAACTAAATCTTGTATCCTCTAGGGTCTCCACCACCTGATATCTCAGTGAATATACTTATTTATCATAGAGAGTCTAATAGTTAGTTAAGTTAAATTATTTTAATCATATATCATGATAATTTATTAGTTATAATCACAATTTATTTCACTATAGTCATCATCTCATTTAGTTTGTCATCAACACATTTTCCATCTAATTTAATGTTAACCCAGTTCATTCTAATTAACTCTACTGACAAAAATAAAAAAGTATAGTGTGAGTAACAATAATTTAATATCCCATCTTTTTCCAGGTATTGACATCTTTTATTTATTCATTAAAAATATTTCTTTGGGTTTTCCTTTGTCGTTAAACCTTGTACGTTGAGTGTTGTTTGGATACAAAGAGCCTTTGTTGGAAAAAATTACCTAGATTTCATGGATTTATGTTTTTTTGAAATAATTAAGACATGGTATAAACATGTTAAATCATATTATGAGGGTTTTCAATGAGTTTTGAAGGCATTAGAGGTGGTTCGGGTGCTTTTTTGTAAGCTAGGATAGAAACTGTTTAGAAAGAATTTACTTGTTGTGTACATGTTACACAACATGTAACAGTTCCCAAGAACAAACCCTGAATCAAGTTAATGAAATGAAGCTAATACACACTATAAATCCATTAAAAAATATGTAATGTTTGATAAGGGTTAAAATTAACCCAAGAGAATGGGTTTTTTGATGTAACCCATTATGAAGAAATATACGATTTGTAAATGGGTTAAACACTGTGTAATTCTCATGATCAGTAGTTTTAAGTAGTTCTGTAATCATTTTTCCTAATTATACCATTTTCATGGCTCATCCTCTTA
The DNA here is from genome assembly GCA_963277665.1 of Viscum album. Classification (NCBI taxonomy): domain Eukaryota; kingdom Viridiplantae; phylum Streptophyta; class Magnoliopsida; order Santalales; family Viscaceae; genus Viscum; species Viscum album. The sequence goes on along the minus strand of OY728160.1, from coordinate 1,888,032,937 downwards.
ATACCTAGGCAACTACTATAAGTTTTGGAGTGATTTCATCTCATCTAGATGTCGTGGTTTCATGTTTAATCACTGGTAGGTCCCATTGCCTAAGTCTTGTTCTCCTTTCCTATTTATTCTATAGAAGTGATGTTTCCTTTTAACTCCATTGTGTAATCATGTCGATTTTGGTATATATAATATAGGTTACTTCTTATGATCTTCATCACCTCATTTATTATTGGGGATTCATATTAGAAGAGTTTCTTAATTACTGGATAAAGGTAGGGGGTCTAAAACCTAACCTTATATTATGTTTAATTATTGAGTATGTAAATACAATGAATTGTTCCACCATGATGTGACCATTTATTAATTTAACAGTTAATGATGATAAATATTGTGGTATATTATTCCTTATATTTCTTGGGATTCAATGGTATTACAACCTGTCTTATGGATACACATGGGGTGAGAGAACCCTAGAATTATAATTACTTGGCTAATGATTTAAAGCATGTTTAGCATGAAATAACATTGCAGGTGATTTCATGATAGAGAATCAGTTTAGTAATATCTTATGGGCTATTGATATGGATGTTTATAAATTAACAATTAATGAAAGTGTAATTGAAGGAAAATTTGTAATTTTCATAATTTACCATTGGGGATTATGATGTGATATTGTGATATCCTTTCTATTATTACTTTTTATATTGATGATGTAATTCCTATATATATGTCTATTCCTGGTGATGTAAAAATTATTATATAGTGGGATATTCTCAGTGATAAATACTGAAATGCATATATAGTGGGCTTTTACTAGTGATACATACTGAAATTTTTATATAGAGAGCTTGGACTAGTGATTCATGCCGAAGCATTTATATAGTGAGATATTCCTTGAGATACATACTGAAATCTATATTTAGAGGTTTTGGCCCAGTTGAAGGTGGAATGCATATATATAGGGCTATCCCGATATGCTAAAATTATTATTTAGATGGATATTCATTTTGGTTGATTATACCATGATTTTTAGTTATGGGTGGCATGGTTGTGCTACATGATTAGGGACATTTCGACATTGTGAAAAAGGTTGATTTATGTGTTGTATTAATTGATAAATTAGTACACCTATTTATCTCTTTATGTAACACACTTACAAGAATAATGGTTTCATTTAGATATGACAGTGTCGACCTATTGAGTTTTACTCACACCCTATTTGGGCTATTCTTTGGTACTTGATTAGATTACATGGATGTAGGTTTGGACAAGGTCAATGGACCTTGTTTCTAATTTGTTTCTTGCTGGATGAATTGCAGTTTTGAGATGAAACTGACATGGGGTTTAGGACCAGGGTATTTCAACATTATATTATGTTAGTTGATTATTTTATTTTTAATGTTTTTAGTTTGTCATTTAGATACAAGTCATCATTTCATTACATGATTCGTCATTATTGGTTTATTTATTTCTCCTTTACTTTCCTTTTGTATGATATATGTTTTCTACTTTTATCCATTACACTATTATTTATTTATGTTTTTTATTTCCATTGTTTTGTAACTCTATTATAGGGGGTATAATATCCCCAATATGTTCATCACACCCCTGGTGCTATTTGGCTACATCAGGCATATGGGGAGGCATTCTGAAGGTCCTGTAGCCAACCCATTTTATCTAGGTGAGAGAGTTACATATTAGGGAATCATAAAAAGTTGTATCAAAGGAGAAAGTTATTATTATCTGTTGCATTAATTTTTGGAAATGGTAGAAATGATACATGGATGTGTTAGTACTTGGTAATGAGATTGTGTAGGGGCATATCTAACCCATACATGATTGAAAATAAATGTAATTAGGGATGAGATTATTGTTCATGCTGCTTTATTTTTACGGTTTATATTATTTCACCTAGAGTGATTCAAATGTTGTATGATGTTATTATTTCTTGATATTTATACTCTTTTCCCAGTATGGAACATGATGAGTATGCATGCATCATGACATGAACATAGGGATATATCTTGACATGTACTATTCATGAAAGGGAGATAATTATTGAAGATGATATATACATTCTTATATGAACTATTAAATGTGATACCTAATATATATTATAAATGAAATGAATGAAATGATATTTTAGGATAAAACAATTGCAATCCATGTTTAGTGATACCAGGGGTAGTGGTTCATTTTATTTCTTCATGTTTATGTTGACCTTGTCATTATAGTTATTTTTCGATGGATTGTTTTTGTATTTCATAGAAAATTCCTTCACATTTTCTTGAAGTTGAGAGACAGGAGAGTGGTAATCATCACACCCTTAACATTGTTGAGCTGGATATTTCTATAGCTTCTAAGGATCTGATGAATGTTACTCTTTGTGACAACTTATTAAAGGTTATGTGAACTATTGAAAGTTACAATTTTCACACCATGATAATGATTTCTGAGATGATGAGAGAGTTTTAGCTACAACATCTGCCAACATTTACATGGGTGGGGGGCTAGTGTGTAGCCTAGTTTCAGATCGATTCAATCCATAAGATCTTCAATCACCTCAAGACACCCACATATAGGTGGGTGAAACTTGTTGTTTATATGATCCATGTACCTTACAAGCATTGGTAGGATATTCTATAGAAATATGGTATGCAATAGGAGTTGTTTTTGATTTTAATTGAGGAAAATTTATTGATAAACTTATATCCAGAGATGTTGAGGGATGAAAAGGATTGTGAGTTCATGAATATTACATATGAGGGTATTTTAGTGATGGATTATGTTGGAGTTTCACTGACCAATATAAGTTTGAGCTATCTTTAGTAGTTGGGGAGATCTTGAGGGTGTTCCATTTTCAGTATGGGATATTCTATGAGATTAGGTCGTAGGTGAACACATTTATCTTGAGTAGTTTTTATGATGTGATGAATTGGGAACTTCTCACAGATGTAAATTTGAGAGAGGCCCCAAGAAGTGGCCATGCTGTTTCTACAAAGAAAACTAGTATCTATCCTTCTAGTGGAAAGAAGATCTGATATGATAGTTTTCTCTATGGAAGCACCCAGAAGAGTAATTAGAGATATTAGAATCCATCTCATGATAGTTTTCACTCACAATGATATTAGTGTGGAATGATGGGTCGCAATTTTCCTCGCTGTCCATACCCCTCTTTTAGGTTCCATGATTTTGGAAGGATGAACCATATTCAGATGTTTTTTAGAACATATCATTGTAGAGAGATAGATGGGGATCAAAATAGGTACTAGAGCCTGGGAGGGACTCATCCACTCCTTAGAAGATAGACAGCTTGAGTTTTATAGGATGTTGATGTTAAGGAAGGAGATGTGGTACCCCAGTGTATGAATGGAATTACCAGGTAGAGGGGATAGCTTAGGGTATTCAGGTTGGTGCCCAGGGTAGAGGGGCGAGTCATCTTCACACTATACAGACTACTTAGACTATTGTAGATACATGGAATTCTTCCATCAGAGGTAGGATTATTCTATCATCTACCCTTTCTTGTTTTTTTCTTTGATACATGATTATCAAATTACATTATATATTATCTTATTTATAATGATTTGGGCATGGAATATGGAATCTTATAAGGTTTTTTGACCATTACCACACCATAGGAAGTGAGGCAAGATAATATAAAACATTTTAAAGTGTGTTATATATAGATTGGTGGCACCATTTATTTTGAAATTTGTTAATGATGGAAGTTATAGTATTCAGTTTGATTCTTGGAATGACCTATCTATTTAGATAAATATATCATATAGAATGTTACTAAAGGAGAGTTACCTTTCTATCTCAATAAGGAGACAACAACTCTCACTAGGGTGAGTGGGAACATTAGGCTAGTCATGTAGTACCAATTTAGTATAGATTGGATTATCTCAAGGATCAGATAGTAAGACATGTTTTCGATGATGGAGGAATGCATCAGCATTATTTTCCTATAGTGGTAGACAATTTTATTGTTTTTTATCATGATGAGTTCTACAGGTTACTGCTTGAGTGGGAGATTTATTTCACTATTAATTTGGTACTAGGAGAAGAATAAGTTTCATTCCCTCCATATGAGATGGAACTAATATAACTTCAAGAGTTGAAGATTTAATTAGAAGATCTTGAAACTAAAGGCTCTATATGACCCAGTTTACATCATTGGAGTTCTTCAATTATTTTCACCAAGAAGGCTGATGGAACTTTGGACATATGGGTAGATTATTGTAGATTGAACCAGATAATGTTCAAGAACAGATATCCCCTTACATGTATCAATAATATCTTAAATATATTGAGATATTCTAGAAATTTATCCAATATTTTTTTGATATCAGGGTGATACCAGTTTTGGGTGAGACCTTCGAACATACCTCATATATCTTTATTGGGTAGGTATGGCTAATATGAGTTTTTATGACATTGTTTGATTTGCTGAATGCATCGGTAGTATTCATAGCCTTGAAAAATCATATTTTTCATTATTTTCTTGACCAGTTTTTGGTAGTTTTTTATGACATGTTAGTGTACTCCCATTAAGTAGATGATTATGAAAAACATCTTGACATCATTTTGAGTACATTGATAGGGAACCGATGTTATGCCAAGAAAACAAAAGTTTTTTTTCTTCTGGAATGATAAATTTCACTTCTTGGGTAATGTCATCTATGAGGAAAGAGTTTTAGTGGATCCAAAGAAGATTTAAACCATGTTATCTAGGGAGATACCCAATAATGTCTTTGAGATTCAATTATTTCATGATTTATTAAGTTATTAACAATGTTTTATCCATGACGTCTCCCATCAAGAAGCATTGATGTCTAGGATGACTAATAAAGTGGTGAAGCTTGTTTAGTAATATTCAAATGAGGGAGATTTTTAGGAGAAGAATTTTAGGATGACATCAGCATTTATCCTCAAATTACATGTGCTGGGTAAATAAAATACCATGTAATCTGATGCATCTGAAGTTGGAATCTTAGTAGTTCAGATGTAGTAGGATTGAGTGGTTTCTTATGGATCCAGACAGCTGAGACTCAATGAGAGTAATTATCATACTGATGGTCTGGTGTAATAATTGGTGGTACATTCCTTGAGATTCTAGTGAAATTAAATTATGGATGAGTGGTTTTTAGTGTACATAGACCATAATATCCTTATTTACATTTATTCATATCAATACCTAAACCTTCAGTATAAAAGGTGGGTTGGGTACCTATAGTATTTTAAATTTGAGATGACTTATACCACATGTAGGGGAAATATCATTATTTATTACTTGAGGAAGAATATGTAGATAGAGGTAGTGTGGGAGTATTTTAATGAGTTTTGGATGATATACCCCTATTAATACATGCATCCATATGTTCAATAGTCCCTGGAGGGAGTAAATCAAACATCAACATCTATTATAACCATTATTCTGGACTTAATCAAGGTTGAGTAGTTATCTAATCTAGAGGGTTTAGTTATAGGATGAATAATATATGGTTGGGATCCACTAATGGGTTTCTCTCTTGGTAGAGAAAAATAAATTACTTTTTGTATCCAAGTATGGGTTTCTATGGGCTTTACCAAGGAGATGATGATAGGGTTTTATGATTCTAAATGGGTGGTACATCCTAGTTTGAAAAAATATATTGTGATCTTCATTAATAATACTGGTTCTTTGTTATACAGAATGAGGTTGTGGGATTTTTGGAAAGGTATTTCACCTATCATCAGATTAATTTCAAGCAATAGAGTCTAATGGGGATTTTGCATCCTCTGAAAATTCCAGAATGGAAATGGGATGATGTCACCATAGATTTTGGGATAGGATTACCCAAGACACCCCATAAGAAGGATTATGTATTGGTGATCATGGAAAACTAAAAAGGTATCCCAATTCACACCTATTAAGGAGGCCTTCACTATGCATGATATAGGTAGTTTTTTTGTGCGAGAGATAGTTCAGATTCATGGTGTTTTAGGGATTATCATTTTTGATAGAGATCTTAGTTTCACATTTCAGTTCTTCAAGGGTCTTAAGAAATATTTTGGATCATAGGTTCTTTTGAGCATAACTTACAACCCTTCAACTGAAATTCAATCTGAGTAGAATATTCTAGTTCTATAGGATATGTTACGAGCATGTGTTTTATATATTTTTTGTTTTGAGGAGAAGCATATGTTACTCATAGAGTTTTCATATAATTATAATTTCCAGGTATCTATCTAGATGGTATCATTTGATACATTGTATAAAAGGCCGTACTTTTCTCCACTCTGTTAGATGGAGAAAAGTGAGTTAGTTCTTATTGGACCTAGTCTCACATAGAAGACACATGAATAGGTTTAGTTGATCAAGAGGTAGGAGGTGACAACGTAGAGTAGGTAGAAATAAATCACTAAACATCTAAGATTACCTCTAGAGTGTGAGGTTGGTCATCATGTTTTATTTTAATTTTCACCTAGGTTGGGGAAATTATGAATTAGGAAATAGGGAAAACTAGAAACCATTCTTGTAGAGTCATTTGAGAAAGTGTAAAGGGCCACTCTAGTGGAATATCTTTTAGAACATCCATAGATCTACAGTTCCATGCATGATGTGTTTCACATGTTTTAGCTTCATATATATTATCCCAACCCTTCTAATGTGGTAGACATTCAGGTCATCAAGATTTTTTTTGATACTTACTTTGAGTATAATTTAATATAGATTATGGACCATGGCGAGAAGTATCTCTAGGATAGTGTTGTACCACTATTTGAAGTAGAGTGGAAGCATGGGGATATTATGGGGGTGATTTGGGGGATGAAGTATGATATAAAAGAAATGTGGCAATAATTGTTCTTCAAGACCCCACAATGATTCTTGGTGAAACTTGAGGATAAATATTTATTTGGTGGGTAGGTTGTAAGGTATCAAATTTTTCTAGGCACATCCATATTTTTTTATCAAACATATTTTATTAGGTTTTAGTTTTTCTTTAATCCATTATGGTTGAGTCATTTTTAGTGATAGAGATCCTTTATTGGGAAAAATTACATACAGTTCAATGTTGTAAGTATATTTTAATTAATGGAGTTTGGGTATAAATGTGTTAAATGGGCCTATAAGGATTTTCTATGAGTTTGGAAATCTTTAGAAGTCATTCTGGATCTTTTGTGAAAGCTATGATGGGAACTATTTGTAGGTAATTTACACACCATTTACATATTACACAATATTTTACTATTCCTAGGAAAAATTCATAAACCAGGTTCATGATGTGAAGTAAATACATGTTGTGAATCCATTACACGATGTGTAATGTTCATGAATGATTAAAATTATCCTAATGGAATTTTTTCTTAGCGTAACACATTATGAAGTATTACACAATGTGTAAATGGGTTACACATTGTTTAATTACCATGAGAAATAGTTTTAAGTAGAATCATACACATTTTTACTCATTCTACTATTTTTGAATTCCCTCCTCTCAAGACATTGGTGAATCCTAGTGGTTATGGAGTGATTTCATTACCACCGGATGTTTCGGTTTGGTGTTTGATCCCATGTAGGTCCTCCTTCTTCGGTTTTCTTATCCTTTTATATTTATTCAATTGAAGCTTTGTTTCCTTTTGTTCTATTTTATGGAATCATGTTGATCTTTCTTCATATGATATATGTTTCTTTATATAATCCTCCTCGCCTAAGTTATTTTTTTGTGATTCTTGTTGGAATCACCACTAAATCTATGGATAATGGTTAGGGGTATGAATCCAATCCCTATGGTCTGTTTAATTATTGATTAATGTAATAATATGAATTTTTCCACCTTGATGTCCAAAATGGTTGATTGAATGATGAATGGTGTTAAATCTGTGATATAGTATTCATTGGATCCATTTTTATTATATGTTATTACAAAAAACTAATTAATACCCATGTGGTGAGAGAAACCTTGATTTATAATTAATTATATAATGTTTTAGAGTGTGTTTAGCATGAAAAAATATTTTAGGTAATTTATCAACATATAAGCAATTTGGTATTGTCATATAGGCTATTATTAGAGATTTTGATTAATTGATATATAAATGAAAGTGTAATTTAATGAAAAATGAAAATTTTCATAATTAACCACTGAGGCTTATGATGCGATATTGTTGTATCCTTACTGTTATGACTTGTTGAGTTAATGGAGAAATGCTTATATATAGGGATACGATCAATGATTATTAAATAATTATACAATGGGATATTCCCACTAATACTTAATGAAATGATTATATAGTGGGCTTGGACCTATGATACATTCTAAATAGCCTAAATAGTGGTCTTGGACTAGTGATTCATGATACAATTCTTATATTGATGGATATGACTAGTGATACAAGAGGAAATTATTATATAGGTGTCTTGGCCCAGTTGATGCAGAAATAATTATATATTGGGCTATTATAAGAGGATGAAATGAGTATATAGTGGGATCTGCCCAGTTAGTTAATTCTTACATGGTTCATGGTTATGGTTGGAATGGTTGTCCTAGATGATCAGAGATATTCTGGCATGATGATGAAGCTGGTTGATTTATGTACTATATTAATTGATAACATAATACACCTATTTATCACTTTTTTCATGTAATTATCATCATAATAGTTTCATATAAACATGGTGGTGTCAACATACTATGTTTTACTCATACCCTATTTGGAGAGCCACATTGTACCAAAGAAGATTACATAGATTTAGGTTTGAACACGGACATTGGACCTTACTGCTGATTTGTTTCATATAGGATGGGTTGGATTTTTTCTATGAAACTGACATGGGGGTTGGGACTGGGGTATCTTGAGATTATATTGTGTCAACTAATTATTTATTTTTAATTTTTTTAATTTGATATTTAGATACATACAATATTTCCATTACATGATTTATCATGATTTATTTATTGTTTTCTCCTTTATATTCTAGTTGTATCATATATGGTTTCTATTGTTGTTTGCTAATATGATATTTGTTTATATTTTTTTATTTATGTTTTAACGTAACTCTATACGAGGGTAAATAACCTCCCTACAATATTCATCACACCCCTACTGCTAGTTGGTGGCCTATGGAATACTAGGAAGCATTCTTGAGGTACTATAATCAACCATTTTTGGCTATGTAAGAGAGTTCCAGTTAAATGGATGTTAAAAATAATCATAGTGGAAAACCAAACTATCTTAAAAAATAATTAAAAGGATATATGAACCATGAAACTATATTTTTATTAAATAATTTTTTCATTAACCTAGGTAATCCATTAAATCATCTATTAAAATCTTTTATAATGAGTTTACCTAGGCATATCCCCCCTGGGAGCTTCAAATCTTGTGCACTGTAAGAGAGTAGTCACTATTCAAAAAAATGATATCCAATACAAACTTGACTAACTCTTTTCAGGGTTATTACCCTTATATTAATTTGTGCCAAAACTACATCCACAAGAATGCACTACTAGGAAAATATCATAGTATCATCCTTAGAAAAACATTATGAGGTTATCCTATACATAGACTTATCCCTAGGCGTTTCACTAATGTTTTCAAATCATAATCTAAAAATATTTACTATATGATTCCAATTATACCAACCACAGTGACCCCAATTTCTCATCCACAAATATATATCTTTTTAGATTAATATTCAATAAATTTAAAAAATAAATGTATAAGAACCACAAAGGATTAGTATCTTTGGAGAGTAAATATATAATAATCTTATGTAATATCTTCAACATATCTCATAAATACCATCTGACATATTATTCTTCATAGACATACCATACATAAATGTTTCATCATAACATGGGGAAATAAAACATAGGAAAGTGTGAGCTCAGATGCCCAATAAGGGTAAAAATGGGATATATCAATGATCATATAAACATAAGATGAGCATTAGGGTATGAGGACAAGAGCTTAACATTTGAGAACCATACCCTACAAATCATAGATCATAACATTCAATCATAGAAGAGATCATGAAATTTCATAACAAATTAATCATAATGTAATAAAATAACATAAGACACGAGATCATAAAATTTCCATAATAAAAGGAATTGTGGCATATACATAGGTATATAAAATCCATTTCCATAGTATTCAAGGATTACTTCCATGGCTATCATAGTGGAATGAGTTCACATTCCAAACCATTATATTAGTCAAGTTTCATTCACAAGACTGTCATTATGGATGAAGTCCCTAACTGGAATATGTTAAATCCCCATACAAGTCCTAATTATCTCATTATATATCAATAATTACCTAATTAATTGGAGGGTTTTGTAATTTGAGGCCCAAACATCATTAGTTACAATGTACCCATCATCCTTACTTATAAGGTATTCACCACAGTTGGTTATATCAAAACCTTATTTTTTAGTCATAATGTAAACTCATTCACATAATGGGAACCAAACATATAAGTTACACAAGATCATAAAACATTAATTATATCATCAAATAATTTCCCATGAAATAAAATGGATTTCACAATCCTTTCATCAATTAATAATAGTATAACCCAAGGAAAATAAATGGGTTTCATAAACATCTCATCATCATAAAAATTAACCATATAGAAAAAGAGTATGAATGTAATCAAGGGATCAAATACCTATTAAATAATAATTAACATAAATGGATTTTATCTATAAGAAAATTACATTAATATATCTCTGCAATAATTTTTGAGTAAATCAACTATTCTATTTTGAAAATAACTTTTAAAATAATAATATTTCAAAAATATTATAAAAATAATTAATTGAGAAAAACCTTGGAAACATGTAAAGGAAGCTTCAAAACATAGATCACTCATGATGGAGGGTAATTTAATTCATGAATTACATATTAAAATAATACATTCCTTTCAAAATTTTAAAAAAAGTAAAAATGTACCTAATTCAAAAAACTGTAAAAATATTGTTTTAAATAATTTTTTAAAAATTAAAACATGGGATAAAATGACATTAAACATTTATTGGAAATTTTAAAACATTATTTAAAACTTTTTTATTATTTTCTTTAAAGGTTGAGGGTCATACCCCCTTTATAGAACATAAAAAAGAGAGAACCTCTTTTAGGATTGGGAAAGAGGGAACCCGTTGCAAACAAGAGAAAAATGACTAAAGAAACGAAATAAACAAAGGTCAAAGTGATGATACAAGTCCAAAGGAATAAAAAATCCATGAATGAACCATAAAATGCCCCATATCCCCCATATCTAGACAATTATATAGTGATATTATTCAAAATAATGTGTCACCCCTCTTCCAAGAAATTTCACCATGATGACAACACAACATGGTAGAGAACCTCTCCAAACAACACAGAAATGTAAAGGAGATCCAGATGAAAGGTTCCAACACACCCTTCCCTCTTCTAAGCCACCCACATGACAAATCATGAAATGACTCAAAATAATTTCAACCTTATTCAACACAAAATTATACTAAAAAACACTCAGAAAATTTCAATAGGAAAGAACCCATACATCAATGAAAGTGACGATGAATGGATGAATTATGGGTGTCAACACAACCATACCTCTTTCAAGGATTCCAACCCAGAAGAACATAAAAAATGTTTCACTAATCCAACTACAATAAGTAAATCTATAATCCATGAATATATCTGTAACCCATGAACATAAAAAATCAAGACCAATAAAGAACATGATGCAATTCATGAGAATCACTAATGAAGCCACCATCGTAAAAGAAAACATAATTGAAAAAAGTATAAATCCAATATACATGAACATGTATTATTTTCAATATTTTCCTCCATCCATCAACCAGACCACAATAATAAAAATGTCCAGTAACTCTGCCAATCGAGTAGTACCAGCCGTACCTTCTCAAGCCAACGACATCTGAGGAGCCACCAATAACACATAGAAATGAATGACATATAAAATCATATATTAACCCCACAATACCTCATATTATTTATAATACACCATTCAAAGGAGACTGAGATCACCTGGAAACCTTCACTGCCACATAGAGGAACACTGAAGACCCTTCTTGATAAAACAAGCCACCACCTATAATATGAACCACCGACACAGACATGAAAACTGATCCACATCGGTGTTTCCCAGATCTGAAAACAGATCCAAGGGTTAATAAGCTTAACCAGATCACTACTAAATATTCAAGAATCCATCATCCTCAAGCCCCAAAATTGAGTCCTTGCATTTCTAAGATCTTTAACCCCCAAGAGAGATCCTAGATCTAACCAGATATTGCAAAAGAAGAGGAAAAATGCATATTCTTGCAAGAACCGCACAACATAGCGAGGATCAAAAATAAAACAATGGTGTAAGGGAGAAATAAAAATGAGTATATAAATTTAATTTGATTATTTAAATTTAGATCATAATTTTTTATCATCACAAATGTAATTTTAAAAAATCTCGATGAATAATATGATTGTAACACAAAACACTTACTTATTTGGTGAAATTTGAATGATAATACCCATGAAATAAATAACCATATATGGATATGTAAATACCCATAAAATTAATCATGATTAATAATAAAATTAATTAGTCATAAATATATAAACAACATAAAATAAACAAGTTTTGAATATGTCACGTGTCCCATATAAATAAAAGTGAGAATAAATTACTACCCACTTTTTTAATTTTATAATATTAATCCCCATGGAAAATAAAATCAATTTAAACATTAAATATAATTGAAATATATAAATTCATCATATAAAATATATAAGGTCTATTATATACATCAAATAAAACAAATGAGTGGTGAATTTAGCATAGGTCTCTTAGAAAAAAGATTAAGAATAGAAATATCTTAACTTATGTCTGACTTACTTAATATGAATTAGATGATCATGTATAATAAATATGTATTTATAATAGATATATTACACACATGTAATCATATATATCATACCGTATATGGTTTACTGATAACATTTTATGGATTTTTTATTAATATTTAAGATAACTGTTCCCGGTGTTATCTACTTTCTTTTCATCTATGTTTTGGTTCTCTAGTTTCGGTCCTTGTACATTGGTCATGGTTCTATAATCTACTAAATGTTAATAAAAATAAAAATATTATATTTATTAATTATATACATGATCAGATTCATTCATAAATATATATTTAGTAAAATTAATTACATCGTTATTAGAGATGATAGGCCTTACACATGCATGACCACTATTTTCATTTTTGATGGATGAAATGATGAAAAGGTAAATAATAATTCACCTTTAAAGAAGTAATATTATATCATATAAATAATATATATTAATAAAATACATCATTATTACAATACATTAAAATTGTATATGAAAAATAAGTCACAACACTCCCTAGAGGTGGTAGTCCACACGTATACACGATCGACATTCTAATTTTCCAACGATGTGGAATGTTTGATGTTAGATGTGATATTATCATTACAAGAGTTTAATTAGATCATATATATATCATATAAACATTAAAATAATCATAATACTCATCCATAAATTATGTTAATGGAAAACTAATTTTTTCACTATGTGGAGATGTTAAGCCATACGTACGCACGAGTGATAAATTAAAATTTAATTTGATGAGAAAAGGGTGGATAATTGTGGTTTCATAGTAATAACAAAATTTCAATATATTTATGATGATTAAGAAATTATTTTATGATTAATATAATAGATTTATAGTAGTTGAAATAATAATTAAAAATAAATTGGTTGGTTAAGGTGAATACCCCTTCTTTGAAAAAACTCCATTATATCTCCTCTTAGTGACCATAGGGTTGGTAATTTGAGGTAGATAGAACCAGTAAAATGTGGATAAAAAATTTTATAATGTAATTTGGTATGGATTGGTTGATCTAGAAGACTTAATTTGGTGTGATTAATAGAAATGTGAGATTCAATTTTCAAATTGATGGGAGGGACAATTTTGGAATTTCATAAAATATTAAATTATTAAAAACTAATTTTATTGTAAAAATGGAACTAAAATATTAATATTAAAATATAATATGGTGATGAGTCATCATCCTCTTATTGATATTTTTTTTTCAAGTTTATATAACATTTTTACCCATATCATTTTGAATTAACCCTCCATTGTCCCTTTTGACAATTATAGTGATATCAATGTTTTCACACTGAAGGTGTTACTATAGTGTTTGTAAAAGGAAAAAAACCCTTTAATGGACCATGTATGATTTCATAAGATATTTTATGTTCATTTTTATTAATATGATATTTTTAGTAATTTTTAATAATTTAATAATATATTATTTATTATAAAATATAATTAATGTCTATTTTGAAACTATTCCTTTCATTTGGAATTTATAACTACATGAAAATAATGTAATTATAATCCAATGTATGAACTTATATAATAATTTAACTTTATCTAATTTTTTAACAAAATTATTCATTGAAATCAAAATAGATTTAACATTTTTAAAATCATTTTTAAAATTTTTCTATTAATTGAATATTTACCATGTCAGCTTCACATAAGATTTTAAGGTAAATATTTCTTCAGTAAAAATTAATATAAATAACCTTGATATAAAAAATTAATTAATATTTCAAATTACTATTTATAGAAAAATATATACTTTGGTTATCCCTATATTAAAACTATTATAGTTATTAAAAGTAAGAGTGTGACATTTTTTTTATTATATAGACTTAAATATTATAAAGGTCAAAATCATATCAAAATGTAAATATTCTATATATTAAACCATTTTATGATTATGGAAGAGATATTAAAATGAAATAAAATTATTTCAAATTCAGGGTCATCTTTTTCCCTTATCAAATTAGTTTTAACCATAATAACCTGATTTACCCTTCACCATGGTAATAATTTTTTTTACTATTCTTATTGTTCATATTGTCCAAAAATAAAAGTGACCTATTTACTAAAATTAAAAATCCTAATTCCAAATATGGAATCCATTTTATCAAATTATATATCTATATTTAGAGTAAATTATATTTAATATAAATTCATAAAACAGAATGAAAACATTTGTTGAGAAAAATGAGTATTTAAAACAAAATTTTACATAAAATAAAATATTGTATAATGATGAATAAATTAAAGTTAATTAAATTATATATAATAAAACAATTCTTAAATTTCATTGAGGTAAAATTAAAATCATAATGAGTATTTTTATAAAAATAGGATGTCAGTTTTACGAAAATTTTAATTTTTCATTGTTCACTGAAAAATCATCCAATTCAAAACAATTCCAAAATTTCACCCAATGATATTTTTGATATGAATATTTAAAAATGATATCTTATTAATAATATAAAATTTCTATTAGTTTATTAAAATAATTGTAGTTATTTTCTCAAAAAATAAATAATTACGATTTTATAAGAAAACATGTTTTTAAAGAATAAAATAGCTTTAATAAAAAATGAGTTCTTATTTCTTAATAATTGATCAAAAAATGTTTTTAGTTACAAAATTATATATATTTTGTAAAGTATTTAATATTATTTTTACCTGTAAATTTAACGGCTGGGCTGCAATTTGCATATTTGAATATTAATACTTAATTTTTCATTTAACCTTAGTGTTATGTGTCTTTTATGCTATAAAACATAGTCTTATTTTAAAATCTTAGGGTGATACTTTTTTTCATTCTAGTATCTTATCAAGAATACAACTTTTTTCTTATCTTTATTCTATATAATATATTCCCCTAGGCCTAAAAAATATGTGCAAGTCTATAGGGAACTAATATTACTTCTCAAGTATGAAAAGAAAATTGGTTAACTATTTTACAAAATACACCTCATTTCACAAGGTAAAATATGAGCATCAGTGAATAGTATACATATTTAAATCATTATGTTTTCTGATAAGTAAATTGGACTATATCTCTATGGACATTTCCAAAAATTTACCAATAACTATACAATATCATGATTCAATCTAGGTGATTGTGGGATAACACAAAAAGTATTCAATATCATTTTGATATGTGAATCAAATACAATATAAGACATAAAAAACTCTACATTTGGGAAGTTCTAAAATTATAGGGAATGCCCATTTTATTCATCTCTATTACAGATCCTATATTTACCTATTATTTTTCATCTCTTCTGGAATCATTGGTTATGTCATGACCTGTCCCCTGGGGCCCGTGCCGTGACTACCCCAAGCCCGCCTTCCATAGGCCCGGGGCTGACGACTAGCACCAAAGGCGTATTATCCTAAAACTGGGAAGGCATTTCCTTTATAACCTATAAACACACATGAAAGAAATCACATAGCTAGACATAACACCAAGTAAACTGTATAACAAAAAGATTGCTGAAAAGTAAAAGGGGATAGAATACAAGACCAACAATAAAGGTATAAGGACCTGGAAGTACAAGTACAACTGAGGAAAAAAGAAAAACAGCTAATGGGTCGTCCTCTGAGGTTCCAACCTAAAGGGTAGGTATAGATCGCCTCCTCAGTACTCCTCGTCTGCCCGTCTCCTCTATGTACCGACTCATCGTAAGGTCCACCTCTGGGTACCATCCAATCCTGGTACTCTCAGCCTCAGTCAACACTGTCCGTCGTCTGCATCCAACACAACAAGGTGCAGGCATAGCCCATGCAGGGGTGAGTGTAATAATACTCAGTAGGGACCCTAAGACCCTCAAGGTCTCACAAAAAACTACAAGGATAAACCACAAAGTATGAAATCAAAAGATACCTAACTTAGGTATATGCCCACACATATACCTAAGTTATCAAGTGATCTATCTCAATCATGAGGAAACCATATAAAAACTAAATCAGCTCAACCAAAATTTTATTCTAGGGGTAGTATCAAGTAACATCCCCAATCATATTATCGAAACCTTGGCTGCTAGAGAACTCCTCCTCTATCGAGTACAATGGGCCTTCTGTGACACCAAGCGCGCTTCCCACTAACTTTGGACTTCTGAGGTACTCCTCCTATCGAGTATTGTGGATATGCCGCGTCACCAAGCGCGCTCCCCATCATGGGTCTGCCGCATCACCAAGCATTCTCCCCCTCGTATCCTACTATGGTACTTCTCTTGTCAAATACCATGGGTCTACCGCGACACCAAGACGCTCCCCACTTTGGGTCTTCCGCGACACCAAGGCACTCCCCACTAGGCTAGTAGAGTCACTCTGAGTCAAAATAGTCAGCAGTCGTCAGGTCTCAGCCAGCTACTAGGTCACAACACTATGCTCGCTTGTCTCTGGGAGGGTTTTCTCCACAAGATACTGGTCGATACTATAACTGACAAAAAGTCCCACAAATAAGAATCAAAAAGGTCTTCCACGTCATAGGGGTCTCAACATAGCTGACAAAGCATCAATCAGACGCATGGTTTGTTAGTTATTAGCCTTTTAGTCAAGGGGGCCTGGTTAGATTCGTGCTCGATCCAACCTGACCATTTCCCATCTCAATGCAAAACTTCAGTGGAGTAAACTCAAATGGACCATCTCACTATAATATTCACAACGCCGCTGATGGTTCGTCAAACAGACGTCTGGTGCCAAAGTTATTGCCAAAAGAAGAAGAGGGTCGTAGTGGGCCCGGGTCTGGTCTGACCTGGTCAGACCGACCCAACCCGACCTGGCATGGGTCGACCTGGCCCGACCCACAGGATCAGGCCCGACCTGTAATGCGGCCCATTCCGCTGGGAGGTCCATCAGGCCATGAGGGTTGCGAGAGGCCATGGAGCCTGTGGGTGCCGCAGGGTGGCTCGACCACAGGGGTGTCGCGAGGGCGCTGTGGCGTTTAGCCCGGGGCACCGCGAGGGGCGTGGGATGGTTCGGCAGGGGCGTCGTGAGGGGTGCACCCAGTTTGGACGGGGCGTCGCAAGAGGCGTGGGCCGGTTCGGCCGGGGCACCGTGAGGGCGTGGGCCGTTTCAGGAGGCCGGTGGGTGGTGTGAGCAGGGGCGACTCGGCTGGATGACGGCGCGGCCAGGGCAAAACGACTAGCGGGTGGCATGGATGGGGTAGAGCGACCGGCAGGTGGCATGGTCGACAGACAGCGTGGCTTGGGTGGCTTGGCTGGCGGGCATCACGGCCGCGGCGGCTCGGACGACAGGTGGTGCGGCTGGGGTGGCTCCACCGATGGGCGCATGTCCAGTTCGTCCTGTTAGGCCAGAGTTCCACGGGGGCGATGCAGGTTGCAGTGGTCTTGGGTGGCGGCGTCGTTTCCTTTATCGCCTTCCTTCATTATGAAGAACACCACAAAGAAGAACGACAGAGGGGGGTCGGGCCATGTTAGTTTGGCCCTCACCCTCCGCATTTAGAGTGGTTGCATACAGTTCACAAGAACGACGCAAAGAACGTCAACCATGATCTTCCGTAATTTAATCATTCCCAATCCCGCATAAGAAAATAAGGGAGTACCTGGAAAGTGATAAACAAATAACATTAAACCCCTACCTCGGGTTGATACGTCGACAAAGTCATGGGGAAGAAGACAAATCATTGGGAAAAAGATGGACATCGTTGTTGTAGGCGTTTTCCTTGATTTTTAGTTTGTGTGTCAGTTCGTTGTAGTCAAAGACGTACTACATCGGAGGAAGTCTCGAGGAAGAAGGTTGAAGTTGGGGTTGGTGTTCTTCATTGACATTATTTGTTGGAAGAACGCATTCTTTTTTTGGAAAAATAGTTCTTCGTTAGAGAGAATTTCTCCCAAGGATCCACCAAAAAGAAAATGGCCAACTAATGTGTTTCCCCCAGCTTTAATCATTGGCACCAATTCAAAATATCCTAATTAAACACCTAGGTTGGCACATTTAATTAAGGTGGGTTGGCATAATTAATGTGGAGGAAGCTCAAGAGGCTCCTCCACATTAAAGAGGGGGATTGAGTGGTTTCTTCTTCCCCCATTAATAGGGGTTGGGTAGTCCCCGCCCCTAAATTCAATTTGGGAGGTTATTGAAAACTCAGGTGGTCCCCACCACAGTTAAACATGAAGAGTAGGTTTAGTTCCGGTGGACCCCACCCCTGAACATCCACATGGAGGGTGGTTACAAAAAAAATAAAATAAATTGTGTGTTTATTTTATTTATTATTTCTACAAAAAACCAAAAAACTAACTTCCACCCTCGACCATCTGCTATCGAGGTAAAGGTCTCCTTAAGAGAATATCGGCGCTGAGAGTTCAACGGTGCCCTCATATTTCAATTCCGAGCACCAGCTCAATAGTTACAAAAACCTTATCCCACATTTACTGAACATACTCAAAAAATAAAGTTCATAAATTCATTCCAGGCACTCCGGGTCTTTGAATCACGCGCCATCAATTTTCACGAACTCGTAAAATTCCTATATATTTTTTAAAAAAATTACATGGAAATTCTGGGTCTTTATATTCTCCCCACCTCAGGTTTTTTTTCCCTGTAAGACATAACTCAAACTAAGGGAAAAAGTGGGGGTACTGAGCAAACATATGAGCCTCCCGCTACCATGTGCTCTCCTAGAGGTTTCCGTGCTTCCAGCGAACACACACCAAAGGTATCGACCATCCACGAAGGACCCGCTCCTGTCGATCCTCAATCTCTACTAGAAACTCCTTAAAAGTCTCCCCATCACCGACGTCCAGCTCTCCATGGTCGATGATGTGAGAAGGGTCGTGCACGTATCTCCTCAGCTGAGATACGTGGAAGACGTCGTGCACCCAGTGCAACTGAGGTAGAATAGGTAAGAGGTATTCCAGCTCGCCAACTCTACTGAGGACCTGAAAAGGTCCAATAAACCATAGAGATAATTTTCCTCCTCACCAAAATCTCCACAAACATAATTGAGGCGAGACCTGTAGAAAGACGTGGTTTCCATCCTCGAACTCTAGAGGTCTCCGTCTCCTATCGGAATACGATTTGTTCCTGCTTTGTGCAGTATTAATCCACTCCTAGATGACCTACACCTTCTCTGTGGTAGCCCGCACCATCTCTGGTCCCACTAGTCCTGACTCCCCTATGTCAGTCCAGCATAAGGGTGATCAGTAAGGTCACCCGTATAATGCCTCAAAAGGTGCCATCCCAATGGTGGAGTGATAGTTGTTGTTGTATACAAACTCCACCAAAGGTAAGTGATCCTCCTAGCTGCGATAGAAGTTGAGGACACAAGAACACAACATGTCCTCAAGGGTCTAAATGGTATACTTAGTTTGTCCATCCATCTGAGGATGGAAGGCGGTGCTCAAATGAAGCTGCATCCCGAAAGCCTCCTGCAACCCCTTCCATAGCCGGGAAGTAAAACATGCATCACGATCGGAGAGCATCGTCATGGGTAATCCTTGTAGCCGCACAATATTCTACACATAGAGGCATCCCAATCTATCTACTGAACCCTTCTCTCTGATGGGTAGGAAGTGGGCCGACTTGGTGAGTTGGTTGACGATCACCCAAATCGAGTCATGTACCCTGGATGTATGTGGAAGAACCTTCACGAAGTCCATGGATATCCCATACCACTTCCACTTTGGGACCTATAAAGGCTGAACCAAGCCTGTTGGTACCTGATTCTCTGCATTCAATTGCTGACAAGTAAGGAATCGAGAGACAAACTTTGCTACAACTTTATTTCTGGAAACCAGTACTGTCGTCGAAGGTCCTGGTACATCTTCACCACTCCTGGATGTACTGCTAGAGGGGATGTGTGGAACTCCCTCAACACTTCCTCTTGAAGCACCACTAGTAACATGTTACGTCCTCTGAATAGGATGACATGCTCCCCACCTTCAGAAAATCCATCGGGTGCCTGTCCTGTGGATATCTGAGCATGTCGTGTCTCGCAGTCAGCATCCCCACCCTGTGCCTCCCTGAATTTTTGAAGAAGTGGAGGAGTGACTGTAAGAGATTGAATAAAAGCTGCTCCATCTCTATCCACAAAGGATATTTGCAAAGTGGCCAGATGCTCCATCACCTCACCTAGCAGCTGTATACCAGATCTCCTACTGAGTGCATCTGCAACAACGTTCCCCTTCCCAGAAGTATAGACTATCTAGAAGTCATAGTCTTAGAGGAAATCAAGCCAACGTCGTTGTCTCAGGTTTAGGTCCTTCTAAGAGAAGATATACCTGAGACTCTTGTGATCAGAGTACACTGTAAAACGTTCACCCATCAGATAGTTCTACCACATCATCAAGGCGAAGACCACTGTTACTAACTCCAGGTCATGGGTAACATAGTTCTACTCATGCTGTCTCAGCTGTCAAGAACCATATGCGATCACTGCTCGCTCCTGCATCAGGACACATCTGAGTCTAGTCCCTGATGCATCGTAGTATACTACGTACCCTACAACTTCCTCTGGAAGCCTCAAGATGGGGGTGCTAGTTAGCCTCTACCTCAGCTTCTGAAAGCTCTGTTGGCATCTCTCCGACCACAAAAAGGGTTAAACCTTCTTTGTCAAGGATGATAGTGGTGCTGCAACTCTGGAGAAGTCTGGAACAAATCTCCGGTAATATCCATCCAAACTCAGGAAACTCCATACCTCTGTCATGCTCCTGGGTGACTCCCAAGCAAGTATCGCTACAATATTTGTTGGATCCACTGCAACTCCAGCCTCTGAGATTACATTTCCCATAAAGTGAACCTCTCAGATCTAGAACTATCACATCGAGATCTTACCATAAAGCTGGTGCTCTTGGAGTGTGTCCAGTAATACCCGCAAATGATAGGTATGCTTCTCCTCAGTAGTCAAGTAGATCAAAATGTCATCGATGAAGACTACGAAAAAGCGATCAAGGTATGGATGAAAGATCCTGTTCATGAGTCCCATGAACACTGTTGGAGTGTTGGTTACACCAAATGTCATAACCAAGAACTCGTAGTGGCCATACCGACACCTAAAGGATGTCTTCTGCACATACTTGTCTCATACTCTGAGATGGTGATAGCCTGATCTGAGGTGTATCTTCGAGAACCATCGTGCTCCCTTCAGCTGATCAAAGAGGTCATCAATCCTTAGGAGTGGGTACTTGTTCTTCATGGTCACCTGGTTCAGGCTCCAATAGTCAACACAAAGCCTCAAGATCCCATCCGCCTTCTTAGAGAATAGAATCGGGTCTGCCCAGTGAGAAACACTAGGCCGAATGAATCCCTTCCCCTACAAGTCCTCTAGCTGTACCCACATCTCACGAAGCTCCACGGGAGCCATACGATATGCTCGTGTAGATATCGGTGCTGTCCCAAGGTACAATTCCATGTAAAAGTCCACCTATCTACGAGGAGGTAGACCTGTGACATCATTAGGTAAAACATCTGTGTACTGGTCCACCACTACAGGATAACTCAGAATCCCCACATCAACAGCTCCGAGGGTAAGGATAGCCATCTAATGAGTGACCGACTGAACTCTCCTCTGAGAAAGTTCATCTTGTGCTTCAAAGGCTCCCTTCTTGCCGGTGAAGGTAAACCTGGTCCCATCCATGCAGACACACCGCACTTTGCACCTAATACAATCAATCTAAGCATGGACTGTAGATAACTGGTCCATACCCAAGATAACATCGTAATACCTTGACGCCTCTACAAATAGATCCCAGCTGAAGATCTCGCCTCATAGAGTAAGCTCACACTGCTGACACCAGTGCATAATCATCGAATTTTCTCCCGTAGGAGTCTCTATCCGTAAGGATTGAGCCAATGGCTCCATCAAAATTCCAAGCTCTGAACGAGGGCAGTGGAAATAAAAGAATGACTGAAACCTATGTCTATAAGTACTGTAGCTATGGTGGAGTAGAAACAGATCATACCTTGTATCATCTCTAGAGTGCCATGATCGTTGGTCTCAGCTGCCTGGAGATGAGATCTCCCCTATCCACCTGCTCCCTATGGTTGGGGTGGACCTCATGGTAGTGGTGGCAGTAATATCTCGAATCGTCACCCACTGTCAGCTGCACGACCAGCTCCTCTTCCATGTCCTCCTACTCCCCGCGGACCACCTCGACCGAATCTCTGTCTCTGCCTGGGAGGTCCTTCGACCATCTGCTAATCATCCGAATGGATGGTCAGACAGTCACGGGCCATGTGACCCTACCCGCCGCATGTGAAATAACTGACCGATCCTGGCATGTATATCTCCGCTTTGGGCGCCCTGCACAACCGATCCCAAGTCATGCGGTCGTCCACCTGTAGGCCTGGTCCTCTTGGACCTCTGTGAAATCTGTCTGCTTCCAGATGCAGAAGACTCCGTTATGTGTTGACTGGTAGTGGGTCTCGCTGCTAGTGTCTGCTCATCAAGGAAACTCTCCACCAAGAGGGATCTCTCTAACACCCCCCGTCTACGTCGGGATGCTATGTGAAATCATCGAAGCCCTGATATCCCACCTGAGTCTCTGCTCGATGGTCCAGGCCCTAAATAATGGGCCCCACAACAAATCTGTGGAGTAGCGTGAGAGGTCTTTGAACCTAACTGAGTACTAAGCTACAGTCATACTACCCTAATGCAGATGAAGTAGCTCCTGAATGCACACTACGTGAAGAGTCGCTGGAACAAACTCTACCTGAAACAGGCTCTTGAAGTCTACCCAGAGAAGAATCACCTCGTCGTGAACTTAGAGCATCAAGCTACACCATCTTCCCACTTCTGCCTGTAGAAGGATAGCAGCAAGAATCACCATGAGATCGGCAGGTGTCCCTACCCATCGGAAAATTCTCAACACGGCCTCCATCCAATCCTCAGCCGCCTTCGGGTCCTTCTCTTCCCTAAACCTGGGTGGACTCTGGCACTGGAACTCATGGAATGTGCTCAAGTAGCGTGCACTGTCTACTACTAGGGCTGGTGGCATCGGTGGCCCAATGGGGAAAGGTACCGCTAGTGCCTCCGCTAGTGCCTCTACTGGAAGAGGGACCTGCACCGAGGAATCGTCGCTCAGTGGGCTATTAGTGAGTACAACTCTCAGAAATCTAGCTAGCTATCTACATGGAGGCATCCTAAAAAGAAACAGGTGTGCTACAGTTAAAGGTTATACCTGATGAGCTGAACTGGTGAGGTGACTTAAGGAATATTTTGAAAACACACACGCAATCAGTGTTTTCAAGAACTAAGTTGGAAATCAGAAGTCATGGTCCTCGTGTATGGATACGTCAGCCATCACACCAACACTGGACTCCCTAAACTGAAAACCACACTCACTAGACTTAACACTATTGCTTCACAGAAAAGATTAGAGTCCTAATTTATGCATCATAACCGAATCCTCTGATACCAATTTGCCATGACCCGTCCCCCGGGGCCCATGCCATGACTACCCCAAGCCCTCCTTCCATAGGCCAGGGGCTGGAGACTAGCACCAAAGGCGTATTTCCATAAAAATGGGAAGACATTGCCTTTATAACCTGTAAAAACACACACAAGAAAGCACACAACTGGATGTAAAACCAAGTAAACTGTATAATAAAAAGAGTGATGAAAAGTAAAAGGGGCCAGAATAAAATCCCAACAGTAAAGGTACAAGGAACTGGAAGTACAAGTACAACTGAGGAAAAAGGAAAATCAGCTACTGGGTTATCCTCCGAGGTTCCTACCTGAAGGGTAGGTACAGATCGCCTCCTCAACACTCCTCATCCGTCCGTCTCCTCCGTGTACCGACTCATCGTAAGGTCCACCTCTGGGTACCATCCAGTTCTGGTACTCTCAGCCTCAGTCAGCACTGTCTTTCGTCTACATCCAACACAACAAGGTATGGGCATAGCTCGTGCAGGGGTGAGTATAACGATACTCATTAGGGACCCCGAGACCCTCAAGTTCTCACAAAAACCAACAAGGATAAACCACAAATTATGAAATCAACAGATAACCTTACTTAGGTATATACCCATACATATACCTAAGTTATCAAGTGATCCATCTCAATCATGAGGAAAACACAGAAAAAATGACTCAACTCAATCAGTATTTTATTCTAGGGGTAATATCAAGTAACATCCCCAGTCACATTGTCGAAACCTCGGCTGCTGTAGAACTCCTCCTCTACCTAGTACATTGGGCCTGCCGTGACACCAAGCATGCATCCCACTAACCTTGGACTGCTGAGGTACTCCTCCTGTCGAGTACTGTGGATCTGCTACCTCACCAAGCACGCTCCCCACCGTGGGTCTTCCGCATCACCAAGCGCGCTCCCCCTCGCAGCCTGCTGAGGTAATCCTCTTGTCGAGTACCATGGGTCTTCTGTGACACCAAGACGCTCCCCATTGTGGGTCTGCTGTGACACCAAGGCACTCCCCACTGGGCTAGTAGAGTCACTCCAAGTCAAAATAGTCAGTAGTCATCAGGTCTCAGCCAACTACTAGGTCTTCACACTATGATCGCTCGTCTCTGGGAGGGTCCACTCCACAAGCTACTGGTCAATACTCCAACTGTCACTAAGTTCCATGAAGAAGTATCACAAAGGACCTCTGCATCATAGGGGTCTCAATGTAATAGACATAACGCCGATCAGATGCCTGGTCTCTTTGTTATTATCCTTTTAGTCCCCGGGGGCCCAGTTGGATTCATGCTCGATCCAACCTGACCATTTCAATATCAATCCAAAACTCCAATGGAGTAAATTCAAAGGTACCGTCTCGCTCCAAGATTTCCAATGCCGTTGACGGTTCGTCAAACAGATGTCCGGTGCCAAAGTTATGGACAAAAGTAGAAGAGGGTCGTAGTGGGCCTGGGTCTAGTCTGACCCGGTCGGACCGACCTGACATAGGTTGACCCAGCCCAACCTGTAGGGTCTGGACTAGCCCATAATGCGAACTGATCCACCAGGAGGTCTAGAAGGCTGTGAGGGGCCGTGGAGCTTGCGGGTGCCACGGGGCGGCTCGACTGCAGGGGTTCCATGAGGGCGCAGGCCGTTTCTGGAGGCTGGAGGGTGGGGTGATCCGTGGTGGATCGGTCGGTGTATGGTGTGAATGGGGTGGTGCGACCGAGAGGTAGTGCGGTCGGTGGGAGGCATGGCCGGGGTGGAGTGGACGGCGGGCGTTGCGGCTGGGGAGGCTCGGCCGGCGGTCGGCGCGGCCGGGGTGGATCGACCGGTGGGCGCGGGGCCGATTCAGCTGGGAGGCCGGAGCACCGTGGGGGTGGCGCGGGTCATGGTGGCTGTGGGTGGTGGTGCCTTTGCCTTCATCGCCTTCTGTCATTCTGAAGAACACCACAAAAAATAAAGGAATATGGGGGTTCATGCCATGTTAGTTTGGCCCGCACCCTTTGCGTTTAGAGTGGTAGCATACAGTTCACAAGAATGAAGCAAAGAACGTCAACCATGATCTTCCATAATTTAATCATTCCCAATCTCGCACAAGAGAAGAATGGAGTACCTGGAAAGTGATAAACAAATAGCATTAAACCCATACCTCGGGTTGATACGTCGACCGAGTCAAGGGGAAGATTACAAATCGTTGTAAAAAAGATGGACGTCGGTGTCGTCAACATTTTCCTCGATTGTCAGTTTGTGTGTTGGTTCGTCGTAGTCGAAGACATCCTACATCAAAGGAAGTATCGATGAATAATTTTGAATTCGAGGTCGACATTCTTCATCGGTATTATTCGTTGGAAGAACGCATTCTTTGTTCGAATAAATAGTTCTTTGTTGCAGAGCTTTTCTCCCAAGGCTCCACCAAAAAGAAAATGACCAACTGATGTGTTTCCCCCAACTTTAATCATTGGCACAAATTCCAAATATCCTAATTAAACACCTAGGCTGGAACATTTAATTAAGGTGGGTTGGCGTAATAAATGTGGAGGAAGCTCAAGAGGATCCTCCACATTAAAGAGGGTGATTTAGTGGTTTCTTCTCCCCCCATTAATAGGGGTCAGGTGGTCCCCGCCCCTAAATTCAATTTGGGAGGTTATTGAAAAATTGGGTGGTACCCACCACAATTAACATGAAGAGGAGGTTTAGTTTTGGTGGACCCCACCCTTGAACATCTACATGGAAGGTTGTTACAACAAAAATAAAATAAATCGTGTGTTTATTTTATTTATTATTTCCACGAAAAACACAAAAACTAACTTCCAACCTCGACCATCTGCCATCGAGGTGAAGGTCTCCTTAAGAGAATATTGGAACTGCGAGTTCAACGGTGCCCTCAGATTTTAATTCCAATCCATGGTTCAAAATTTAGAAAAACCCGCTCGCACGTTTACTGAACGTTCCCGAAATAAAGTTCAGAAATTAATTCTGGGCACTCTGGGCCTCAGAATCACGTGCTGTCAATTTTTGCGGACTCGTAAAATTATTATATACTTTAAAAAAATTACATGGAAATTCTGGGTCTTTATAGGTTATCCAGTTGATAATGAGAATAGAGTATCATCCTCTAATGAATGGGTATATGTAATAAAATATTCAAACATAGGAAGAAATTCTCTGATCATATATTAGGGATTCTAGTGGATCATTTTAGGATCATTTTCTCATAGTGTAATTTGTGTATATCAACAATAATTAAACTATGATACATATTCCTCCATTCAAGGAATTGTATAACCTTTGATGTTGAATTTAAATTTTTTGGCTATAAACTAGGGAAATGTTTCTAATTCGACTTGTATTTTTTTTGAAACTATTGAGAAGATACTAATTATTAGGAAACAGATGGTTTGAGCCCTAATCTATCAAAAAAGTTATTTGAATTATCATAATCTCAAATTATCATTTTTCTAATAGATCATGTATTCTTGAAAGACTATCAAAGGCTTGGACATCATCAGTTGGGAAACTAATGATGGTTTTTTACACAGTATCTTAAACCATTTGTTATACTTTAAAAATTGGTGATGTTTCTTATTGGTCAGATTTACCCCCATGGTTCAGTTTGTTTCATAATATATTTCATGTTTCTCAACTACAAAAATAATATCCTAATCATAGACATGTGATATAATGGGTTCACATTGATCTTGAACCAGATGATATATTTTTTTAGGCATTGATTCATTATATGTATAGAAAAGTTAATGTATTGTGTGGAAGACATATTCATTTTATTAATATATCATGGAAACATGGATATGATAAAGAATATAGAAAATATTTTAAGAAATATATGCTATAGTAATGTCATAAATCTTCCAAAGAACCTCAAATATCCATCATTATAAGGAGGAAATTCCTAATGGTGGGGAGATTGTAACACACCCAGTTTGAAAAAATTTATATTATATTTTCTAGTTTTTTCATCATTTTACTAATTAGGATTAGAAATAGAGGGATTCTATTTAGTTTTAATTTTTTTGGATAAATTTTTTGGGGGTTAATTATTTGAGAATGGTTTGAGGAACTCTTACAGATTACAAAGGTAATTATGTGAAAAAATTATAGATTCTAGGATGAGGTTCAAGGATGGAAAATGGTTTATTTTAACTATAAAATTTTTACATAGAAACCATGTGAAATGGGATAGAGGTGTTTCACATGTTTAAGACAAGGTTATTAAAATAACGTGACAAGGGGGGTTTTTGGTAATGGAAACTATATGGTGAGATAAATGTTTGGTAAACTGTGTGGGATAACCATATTAAATCATAATTAAGTCTAAATTTTTAATTTTAACCTAGATATTACCCAAAATTTATTAAAATATCTTCCTTAACCTAGGCCATATTCCCCTATATTTCCATTTGGATATTTTTTCAATTATCTTCTCTTTAGAGATCAATTTTGAAAGATCAGTATTTTATAGATCTATTAGAATGAATTTTATATCATTTTAATCTTCTCATTATTATTTCATTTCTATATTCCATTAAATAGAGACATAGATTAGTATTTTTATTCATGGATATGTTAGATCAATCACATTTTGGACAATTAATTTTTAGATTTATAGATGGAATAAGAATGGGAGTCCAGAAGGTCAAGACCAATACAAGATTATTCTTGTTCATTGATATTCATTTTGAGGTATTTCGTTTCTATATTTATCTCCACATATTGTTGAACATGAAGTCTTATATTTCTAAAAATTTTATTTGTTATTTTATTTTAAAAGTTATTATTAAATTATTATTGAAAATAACTTTTTTTATATTAAACTGTGAATCTTGTGTCATTATCATGGGTTATTTGATAAAATTAAAATTGGGGATTTGTGTTTTAATAGTAATGTTGATATACATACTTTGAATAATTTTTTAGGATGAGTTTATATTACAATAGCCATAAACCTGTTGGGTTCAGACAATGTGCTAGTGCTACGTGGGGAGAAATTGTATTATCATAAATAATTATCTTGGTGGATGGACTAGTTATCACTCATGTGTATTGGTACTATCATGTAATTCATGTGTGTGTGTGTAGAATGGGTATTAAATGTGGAATAAATGGATATATGTTTTAGAGTGATTATATTTATTTGAATTTAATTAGTAAAATTATTTGGTTTTCCATATACTTTGTTTTATTTATATTTTGAAATGTGAGATGACCTATTATTCCCTTAGCATAGTGAGTTGTAAGTCTTATGAATTTACTCTTGGGTTTTATACTCCCCCCATTCATATTCACATTGTCTTGTATATATACATTGTTTACCATGACACTTGTAAAGGAAAAGAATATTATTTCTCTTATTGGGAACCATCATGATGCAATCTTAGGATGGTGGTTAGAGTAAGGATATGTTCTTTTTTATTAGTTATAGTGATTAAAAATCTTTTTTACTACATAATTATGTACTTTAGTTTATATTTTGGTGAATTTATCCACTTTTTAAAGGAAATTTTATTTTTTTTCTAATTACAGTACCTTTTTTTCTTTTTTCATCCATTTCAAGAAAATAATATTATTGGTTTCATAATTTTATTTAATTTCCTTATATGTTGTGTATTTTTATATGTAAAATCATCCCATGTTGATTTATTATTCCCTTGTAATTTATTTTTAGCCATTTTTTTATGGAATGTCACTTATAGTTAGTCGCACTTCAACTCATTACAATAAAATGTTTCTGGTCGGAATGTTACAAATTTTATTTATCCAATATGCATGTGATTTAAATATCCATCTTTGGTAAATCTATAAGTATTTGATCACATTAAATACTCATCATGGAAACACTAGAATAGACCTTTAACTCAGATAATCATCCACCTTGTTCTCCTTTCTTAAGGGGTAGTTAATTGAGTAGTCATTATCATTATTCAAATCCAGCCACATATTTTTGTGCATATTCAACTCTTCCAATGTTAATATTTATATAATTATTTTATGATTTTGGAATATATGACAAATTTTACTATATAGATAATTCATTGATATCATTAATTCAAAAATCACTACTGCCAACTCCAAACTAGGATTCATTTAATTTTTCTAATGAGGTCATTAGCTATCACCACAAAATTAAATATAATGAAAAATACCAGTACTTTCATTGATGAATCACTATAGATAAAAAACCATTCTGAAATATATGGTAGTATGAGAACAAGTTCATTAACTAACATTCATTTCAGATCCTTGAAATTTTCCTCACATTTATTTATCTGTTGGATCATTAGTCCTTTCGGAATCAACACTGTTATGGAGTTTTATATCAATGATAAAATTTAGAAAAAATTGATAGGATCCTACGAATCATAGAAAAATGTGGATCATATTCACTATGGTTAGTTGGGTATTTACTCAATAACTTTCATCTGTGAAGGATACATTAATATAACCTCACATGAGATTATATGACCCAATTATGAAACATTTTACAAAAATAGATCACACATCCAAAATTTTTCATAGAACTCCTCCTTCGTCAATTTATTTAACTAAATTTGTAAATATTCTTCATGATATTTCTCACACATAAAATATATAAGAATATTACCTATAAAGACAACCATAAATTGATCCATGTAATCTCTAAATACTCATTAATTAAATAAATCAATGGATAAGGGGCATTGGTAAGTCTAAATTGAATTAATATAAATTCATTGTGCCCACACCTCATATGGACATTTTTTTGAGTATATATTCCTTTTATACCATCAAATAATGATATCCATATCGAAGATAAATCTTGGAATAATATTGGCCGCCATGTAACTGATCAAAAAAATTATTGATATAGGGAAAAAGATACTTTTTGTTAATAGTGGTCTTGTCATGATCGAGATAATCAATTAATAGTTTCATTGATCTATCTGTGTTCTTAAGAAAAATAATTTAAGAACCTAATTTTCATACACTATGAAGTATGAGTTCCTTATAAATATTCTCATAAATTATCTTATTAAATTAATGTTACTCAATCGGGTCCCTTTTATATGGACACTTTTAAATAAGTGTATCAATGCGTATGATTACTATCGAGAACATAAATTCACTATTCTAGGGAATATATGACATGTATTCTGAAAATAGACCATAATACTCCCAAACAATATGCATACACTCAATATTTTCTTTCTCCCCGATATTATTTGATAAATATCTCTCATGAATAGGTTGTAATACCCAATCAATAGAATTAATCCCCAATAGATGTTCATATTCATCCACACACCAAAAGATGATCATAGGTTGATTAATAATATAATATGCGGATTAAATTCCATGGTAATAGATATTTAATCAATATAAAGAGATCCAATACATGCCCAAAATAATATTAAATTCAACATAATGGAGAATAAATAAATTATAAGTATGAATAGTTCTACAAAATTCAATCATAGAGGATCTATAGGCATACGATGTGATCATCATATTATTAGGAGTTTTCTTAATTAACTCAATATCAAGTAACTTATATAGTTATATGAAACCCTCATAAAATTTTAAAGATATAAAATATTTGGTATATTGAAAATTAAATTAGTCATTTTTATTTCTATTGTTTATGGTAAGGTTACCTCTCACCGCATCATTGTCATGACCCACTTCAATAGTTGGGATCACATGACCTTTCCCTTTGTCACATGTCTAAATAGGATATTGATATCAATTTTCATCATTGTACCTTTAATTAATACACTAATATGGATAATGTGTATAATCCTTATAACTATATATTTAGAGTGTTGGTGTCACATTGGGATGATATTTCTATCCATTAATTTAATTTACAATTCTATTCACATTACATCAACATTATTTTTTTGGATGTCATGGATTTCTAAAAGTAAATCATTTACCATAACCCTTTAAAAATTTCTCTCATGATTAATTTTATGGGTTTTTATTAAGAAAAGATTAATTTTTTCCACCATGGGTATTATTATTTGATTTTCCTAAAATTTTATTATTTCAATTATTTCCCATAAAACCATAAGAATAGTTATATCCTTTGATCTCCATTTATTTTTAATCCAATAATGAATTACTCAACTTTTTTTTAGGGTCGATGATAAAATTTGATTATTACATTGAATATTTGGATTTTTTTCTCATTTTTACTAATCGATTCATTATCAAAATACACCAGTTTATGAAATTTAATCTATATTTTAGTTAGGGGAGTTCATGGAAAATACATATTGAAAATTACCTTCTTAAACTCTTTCCATGTGAAGGATTATTTTTTATCTTCTTGCCTCACATTATTAAGAAGAGTCTATCATTGATCGTCTTCACCTTAAAAATTATAGACATCCAAAATTACTATCTCATGTGTCACACCTAGACTGCATGCACCTTTTATTTAATTACTGTCTCAGTCTTGCATTGTTTTGATGAGGTTTAGTTGAGTGATGGTTGGAAATTTTTTGAAGCTTGATATTTTTGGTGGGTCTCAGGAAACTACGCAATCACCACATCGCTAGCGGTCACTAGGCATTTGGTCTGAGTGAATGTGTGGTCACCCAATAGTTCAAATAAATAATAAATTAAATAAATAAATTAATTTAACTAAAAAATAAAGCTAAATTAAATTTCATAGTGATAAAAAAAAGTGAATTCTTAAACCATAACAATAATATTATTGCTCGGATGATAATAATAATATTTTTAAATTGTTATGAATATAATTATTATTTAAAATAAAATGGATAAGAAATTATTATTGTTATTGGTTTTATTATTATTATTGTTTTTATTAATTTTTATCATATTATTTTATTATTATTATTATTATTACTATTAGAAGAGAAAAAGGGGGAATGAACCCTAGGGGATTCCCCCACCTTTTCTCCTTTCCCCCGTGCGAGGCATGGACCGATCCCCACACCCCCTTCCTTCTGGATGGCCGGCTCTCGGTGGCCAGCCTTTTTCTGTGCGGTGCGCTCGAACCACACCCCTCCTCCTGGCCGACCGACTCTCAGTGGCCAGTCTCCTCCCGTGCGGTGTGCTCAGACCCACAACCCCCTCCTTCATGTGCACTCTAGCTGGACTGCCTCCGGCCTGGCCCCTACACCCTTGACCTGCAGCAATTCAGCAACCCGACACCACCCTCTCTTGCTCAGCTTCCTCCCCACCAGACTCCTACTTGCACTGCCCTTCTACACTAGATCTCATCCCCAAGTATTTTTTCTTGTTTTTTGGTGTTTTTATGAAACCAACCAAATCCCAACTGCCTCTATTTGTGATTTTCACGTTTTCCTCAATGTTGAGAGTATGTATATTGGTCCTTGGGACGTTTTACCCCTTCTTTGAGTGATGGGTCATGTTCTCACACTGACTGATAGGTGTTTTCATTCCATTTATTCTAATTTCAATCCATATGATGCTTTAATTTTATGATTTGATTCTTAGTTCAATTTTCTCACCATTATTATAGTCTTAGTTAATTTATGGTACTGATTTATTGTTGAAATATTTTTTAAAAATACGTTTTTGGTTGTTTGACTATATATTCAATGTTTGTTCTTAGCTGATTGGGTTTAATTAAATGCTTATATCTTTTAAATGGTTTTTTGAATGGTTTGTTGAATGTTTTGGATAGTGTTTTTCTATGGAATCATGTTGTGAAAGT
This sequence comes from Viscum album, assembly GCA_963277665.1. NCBI lineage: Eukaryota > Viridiplantae > Streptophyta > Magnoliopsida > Santalales > Viscaceae > Viscum > Viscum album. The sequence continues at coordinate 1,887,998,972 of OY728160.1, read as the reverse complement.
TGTTTGTCTTGTGTTGGGTTGGTTTTATAAAACATGGTATTCTTGATGAAATGGTTTATTGTGTCAACGAATGGTGTATGTGTGGTTTCTTCAAAATGGTTGGGAGAAGACCTCTTATTATTCCATTAGATGTGGGCACATCCATGGATTCATGGAGTGCACCTATGTATGGGCCTTCAAATGAAGATGACATTTGGAGTGGTTCTTCTCTTGAACCTTGGTTTTCTAAAAGAACTCATATTTCCCTTTTTAATCTCTTTTTTGATAATTTTTTTCATGGTTTCTAAAATGGACCAGGGTTTGTTTTGGACACAAATATTTTTCTGTAGCGTTTGTTTGTGTTTTATGACTTGTGCATTTGATTTATGTGATTCCTTGGTACTTTTTGGTCATGTGTTGGTCTCTTCTGCCTAAATCTTGGATATTTTTTGTCGTTATAGAGAATTTATGGCCAACGACCGTGGGCGCACACACATATACTTAAGGTATGTATATATATAATACATATATGTCCTTTAAGTACATATTTCCTCGTGGTGTGGGGAATACATGCATTTAATTATGAATATATGTATATATATATATAGGTATGTGTGTGTGATTTTAGGCTGGTTATGAATGGTCGTGACCTTTTTTGTCAAGTTCCAAAGTGTTCGGCCTGACCCGGTTCCTCCTTGAGGTAGGTGAACCCATGGGTTTTTCCTTTCCATTGTTTTTCTATTTATTCTTGGTGTTTCATATTAATTTACTAACTTTTTTTTCACCTATATGGTACCTCTACTTAGTTTTCTATGACATTTTCAAGTTGAATGATTGTATTAGAAATGAGATTTTACATGAAACTTGACTTATTCTCTTGTGTGTTTGTGAGAAAAGTGTTTGATGAATTTTCAAATGAAATTTCAAAGGTAATTTGGAAGGTTGAGTGGTGTTTTCCCCATTGAAATATTTTTTAAGTTGGTTTGGAACATGTTTTGGGTTTTATATGTGAAATAAGGTGTTTTCCTTTGATGTGTTTTGGAACAAGATTTTGAAAGAGATTCTTGATTTAGAGACATGTGTTGTATTTTATAAATGATTGAAATTGGTGGTTTTGGGTGGAAAGTAAATGGTGGATTTATGAAATTGGATTGCAAATGATTTTATCATTTTTAGAGTGTCCCATTAGATGAAGGTTGTACCATGGGTGCATTAGGTGCACACATGGTTGTACAATCAAGTGAAAATGGAACTCTAGAGCTAGTCTCCCTCATGAGTACCTATTATACCCTTATTTTTTACTTTCCCTAAAATTCTTACTTGTTTTCCATAAATTGGGAAGTGATACTCTTTTTGATCAAATAATAACTTCAAAAGGGTTCCTGTGGTTTGGCTCGATTGGCCTTGAAACATGGTTGGGTGTGTGTGTGTGTTTGAAAGCTATGTCCCTTTTTTATTGATTATCCCATAAAAGAGGATAATATTAATTGTTTATAATATAATATTCATGTGCTTTATTAATCATAGACACCATTATTAGTGTATTTTACACTTTGAACATTATTTCACATTATGATTGTAATTCCTTCTTAAAATGCACTATTACATGGTACCTTCTTGAACATCTAATAAAAAACATAATGGTCTTGATTTTATTTTTATATTTTATTTTCAGGTCTCCCATTTTATAAGGAACAATTAATTCTTTTTGAGCACTAGGAGATTCAATTTGGAAGACCACTAAAGTGGGTTTTGAACCAACAACATTCTGGGAAAAGTGATCTGGATAGAAGCCCAATAAAAGTACTGTAGAGGAAAATATTAAAGCCCAATGATTCTAAAAAATTAACTAAAGATATAAGACATCTTTTGGAACATTTCATTAAACAGTGTCCCAAGCTAATTCAGATGTTTTGATAGAGTTCCAGGCTGCCCGAGTTGAAGATGAAATTCTGGGCCAGATTCTGCGGCCCAGAAAAACATCCCACCATAGAACTCCTATCTTGAAAACCACGACATATTTACGGCTGAAATTTTACAGGATATTAGGGGACTTCCGGGGATACTATTTATCCTTCTATGGACCACTCTAATTCTACCATCTAGAAGGTCTTTTTGGCGCATATATTCGGTGGAGGCAAGATGACCCCCACTTCGGGGTAAGAATTGAAAAGTCTCCTCTCCATTAATTTTACACCTACCTAGGCCAACCACAATTAATTAAAGTGACTTGTAAATATGGTTTCTTTATCAAAGTCTTCCTAAATTCATATTTAAGTCAGTAGTGGTGGAGTATTTAGGGTTCTTGGAGTTTTTTTTCATTATAATGTTATTATACCAATTTTTCTTTGTAATGTTCTTCCTTCTCATGTAAGTTGTTCAAATAACCTTAGTTTTCAATAAAAGTTATTATTTTTCTATTATTCTATACTTATTCATTTCACTTTGATACCATTTCCTCAAGGTGTGAACTTATTCACACCAAACCTTGTGATATTGTTCACACAACGGTGGAGTGATCGTTATTTTTTTGTTTTTACTTCTTCAATTCCACTCTCGTAAGTCTACTTCCAACTTCTGTTGAGAACATGTCATTAATGGAGGGATATCTATTTATGGTTTGATACAAGGGAGTATCAAGGGTCTGTATTGAATTTTATTTCTCACTCTCTAAATCTATTATTTTCTTTTATTTGATTTTCTTTCATTCAATTATTTTATCTCTTCCTCTTCCTTATTGTATTTATTCGCCTCACTTTTATGTGCTAATTAGATCCTTTACCTTGGAGTGCTCATAAAAATGATCCTACAAGTGTATAGGTTATTATAATGTGTTTGTGAAGGTGTTTAATTAGTAAGTTATGAGTTTTTTTTGAATTCATTTCATGAATCCTTCTCATGTTAATGAAATTGAAATCATAAAAAAAGGAATTCATCGAATCCACCCCAAGCAATAACCTAGGATCAAATCATTTTCTTGTAATTTTAAATCACATAGGTCTCTTAGTTCTATTTTAAAACCATCTAAAATCAACCCAAGTTGGCCACTTAATATCCAAAAATCCATCTTTTTATATTGTGTGTCTAATGGTTCTTCTTAAGTCTCTGAGGATTCGAAAACCCAAGATACACTACAAGCGACTTCTTAACCCTTAAAACATGGGTAAATTTGGGAGACACCAAGTATCTTGGGAACATTTGGTCTGTTTTAATTTGGTTTTAAAAAAATCACTTGAGCACCTTTGGGGAACGATTGATTTAAGGGTCTGTTTGGCCACTTTTGTATAAATATGGTATTTTGGGTTGATTTAAAATAGTTAATTAATGTTTTAATAAATGGTCAAGCATTGTTAAGCTATAAGCCTATTTGGAATTTTAAATTGGATGTTTATAAAAGGTTTGATGTGTGGGATTTGTATGAGGTCCATTTGGAATCTTTGAAACGTCATGTTTGGAAAACCCCTCTTTGGTTTGGTCTCTCTCCTCGGTTGTTGATCATGACATAGGAGTGTCCCCATTATAGGAACTCCTTTGGGTAATTACTATTTAAGGTAGGGGACTAAGCATGAGGTGGATGGGTGGTGCTGGATTATGTAGTGTTCTTGGTTAGATATGAGGCTTGTTGATTTAATGTGTGGAACACACCTTTGTGAACATAGAATAGAAACCTGTCACAGAAAAGTGGTTTATTGAGAATGATTGCTACACTGGAAGTTCATGTATTTTCCAGTGGACCATAGTAGGTGGACATTCAGGATTATTTCTATGGGATTGGGCCCCTCAATCTAACCTAAGAAAGGGTGTATGGGTGTTTGATTCTGTCATGTGTGGCATGCTACCGGGGATGGAGTCATAGGTATTAGTATTTTCTGATCTTCCTCCGAGTTCCTAGGTTTTCCATGATCCTTTGATATGAGCACTATTTGTTCCATTTCCCTTGCAGTGTGTATAATCATAATCAAGGCCTTGGTTTTGGTCTTTTCTTGGAAAAACTTATATGTATGGTTGGTTTTAAAAAGGATTTCAATGTAGTAGTTTTAGAAAAGTTTGTGTGTGCCCCTATTTATTTATTTTCCATGTTTTTGAATTATAAGGGCAATGGAATTGTGATTGATAGTTTTTAAAATTCATTGTATATATGAAAACCTTATTTTTATAACTGTAGTTCAAACTAGTATTATTGGACTATATTGGAATTTGGAAATGCATGGATTATGTGGTTCACTTTGGCATCCCTATTGGGAATTTTAATGCTCATGCCTATCCTACCATTTCAGATGCAAGTTCTGTTGCTTGGTTCAGGTTCTTGTTTTGTCTGCCCATGTGAGGCACTTTGTTAGTTGTTGGAGGTGACCAAGAGGTCACATAGAGGTATGTGAAGTCTTGTTTTCTTTCTGATACTAGTTTTATTTTTCTTTGTTTAGTTCTTATTAATTTATATGTCTTTATTTTATCATCCAAATCATTCCCACTTGTTTAGTTTTGATGCTCGACACTAATTTCCTTCCCAGGGGGATAGGGAATACCCTATTGGACATGTCATGGGCTAGATCAGGTGACTGGTTTATGGTCTACCCAATATTGGTTAGTGAAAAAATGGTATCAGAGGAGGCCCTTGTTGTTTGTAATGTTCGGTATATGGAGATTATAATTTTTAGGGCTCAGGAGGTAGGTTACGGATTAGTGCCTGATCACCACTGCTTGTGACGAGACCCGAGTTACCAGGGGTATTTTAGGTTTTGAGTCTTTTGTATTTGGTTGTTTTGTATTAAGGGATGACAATGGAGGCATATCGGTTCATGTTGTGGGCTCACATGGGGTGGTGACCCATGTAGAGCCCAAGTTCCCAGTTCAAGGTCCTCTTAGTGTTATGTCTTACTTGGGGCATGACTCACCACCATGTCTCTGGGGTAGGCATATGCACTGGTTCCTCATTCTGGTGGGTTATTATTGGTTTTGTTTCGTTTTGATGTTGGTTGATGTGAGTGTGCATTAAAACTGAAATTGATTTTGAAATGGAAAAGTGTTTCTTTTATATTATTTTGAAATTGGTGAAGTGGGTGTTTAAAGAGAAAGTGTCTCGATTTTGAAAATTTTGGTGTCTATTTGGATTTGATAAGGGAAATAAGTGTTTGAACATTGGAATTCATTATGGAGGGTTGCATGTGCATGCATATCTATGGAGAGTGCGTGGGGGGAACTTGTTTTCAAATGATGTAAGCAGGATTGAATGATAGAACATGTGAAGATTCATAAGGTGCCATATGTGGGATTTAAATATTTAAAATAAATGGTGGTTTTTGAAAAATAAAAATTTACTTGAGTTTGTTTATGTATGGCTTATGTTCTTTTTTCCCTTCGCTTGGGCTGTTACATTGATTGAGCTTTGGATTGATCCCGATTGCAGTTGTGTTTTTTGTGTTGTTCTGTGTATGCTGCCCAGAAATGTCGCTAAGGTTACCAATGAGTCATGCCTAGTTTTTGGTTCTTTTAGTGTGTTGCCTATCTATCAAGGTAATCACAATCCTTTAGAGGCAGTTGTGTGGTTAGAAAATTTAGAGTGGGTCTTCAGGTTGATGGTAACTCTTGAGGGTGTTAAAGCTCGTACCATCCCATTGTTACTTGAGGGTTCAGTTCTGGACTAGTAAATAAGGGGATGTCTCAACGTCGTTAGAGTTTTTGGTGTGGTTAATTTTAGTCAGATCCTATAAAGGTTCCCTCTCTGGAAAGGTGCATTTCGGCAGAACCTGTCTCCAAGGAACCATCCTCGTTGGCGTTGGCATCCAGTTTTTTGGACCGTTCTTTTGTGTGACACCAATGTGTCTAGTTCAGGCATTCTAAGTCATCATCTCACATCACTTTGAGAATTATTCACCATTGTGGACGTTTGACTCAAGATGAGGAAGTGGATTTTGGGGACTAGAGGATGCAAACTCTTGACTATGAGGCATGAGAAGCTTCAACCATCATAGCCCCTACCACAGGTCTCAGGGTGAAGCTCGCACATAGTCAGGAGTTGCCGAGGGTGTGTGTAACTTCAGTCAAAATCATGTTTTTATCTTTGGGGAAAGAAATATCCAAAGTTTCCTTATTTTATTCTTCTCTCCATTGTAAGTTCATCCTCATTGTGGTGATGTGATGAGCTTGTTCAACCACAATCCAAGTGACTTTATCTGTTCTTATCATTATTCCAAGATCATTCCAATTCCTTGAAGGGTATTGGGCCCATGAATAAATAGACCTATTCTAATTTTGAGTTTTTTCTCAGTTGTGTTCATTAGGGATATGTTTGGTGAAATTAATGGGTGTTGTTTTTTGGATCTTTCTTAGGTCGAGAACCTCCTTGGGTTTTCCACTAGGGTGTTTCGATTCTATGGGGGATTCCTCTGTTCTAGTGTCCCGGTGTATCAATTGGCCCTATAATAGTTTTAGATCTCAGTTCTGATGGTGTAACTTTTTCTCTTGTGCTATTGTAGTTGGGTTGGATCAATTGTAATTTCTCACACGTTTCATCCCCCTCTAACTAGGGTGGTGTGTTTGGTTTTTTCTTTTCACATTAGTGGAATCCCTGTGGTGGAGAGAACCCTCTTGTGTTCCCCCATTGTTTTGAGTTGTGGTTTCTTCTAGGTTGGTCAGGTGTGACTTGAGGAATAAATTTTTACCCTGAAGCTATTTGTTTCTTTTAACTGTGTTTGAGTATAGACTCAATTCTTGGATATCATTGGGTTTGGTGACATTCTTGGGGAAGAAAGTTTCTATAGTGGGGAGAATTGTCACACCCCAACCACATGATCTTTTTATTTTATTCTTTTATTGGTCTCATGTTGTTTGGATGAGGTTTAGTTGGGTGTCGGTTTGAAATTTTTTGAAGGTTGATATTTTTGGTGGGTCTTGGACCAGTGTGCAATCACCGCACCGCTAGTGGTCACCGCATATTCAGTCAGGGTGAATGCACGGTTGCCCGATAGTTGAAAAATATAATAAATTAAATAAATAAATAAAGTTAATTGAAAAATAAAGATAAATGAAATTTCATAGACATAAAACAAAGTGAATGATTAAACCATAATAATAATATTATTGTGAATATGATAATACTATTATTATTAAATTGTTATAAATATAATTATTATTTAAAATAAAATGGATAATAAATTATTATTATTATTGGTTTTATTTTTTTATTGGTTTTATTAAATTTTATTGGTTTTATTATTATTGTTATTATTATTATAAGAGAAAAAATGGGAATGAAACTTAGGGGAGGGGCGTCACCCCCTTTTCTCCAAGCTCCCATGTGAGGTGTGGACTAGGCCCTGTACACCCCTACTTCTAGCCAACCAGATCTTGGTGGCCAGCCTTCTCTTGTGCGGAGCACTCAAACAACAACCCTCATCCTATCCGACCGTCTCTCGGCGGCTAGCCTCCTCCCGTGTGGCACGATTAGACCAGCAACCCCCCTTCTTCATGCTCGCTTCAGCTAGACCACCTCCGATCAGCACCTTTCTCCCTTGACCTTCAGTATGCCGATGACCTGGCACCACCCTCTCCTAATCAGCTTCCTTCCCATCGGACTCCTCCTTGCGCCACCCCTCTGCACCAAATCTCCTCCTCCCATATTTCTTTCTTGATTTTTGGTGTTTCTATCAAATAAACCAAACCCCAATTGCCTCTATTTGTGATTTTTGTGTTTTTCTTAGTGTTGAGAGGAATCGGATTGGTCCTCAGGACATTTTCCCCATTCTCCAATTGATGGGCCATGTTTGCACACTAATAGGTAGGTGTTTCCTTGCCATTTATTCTGATTTCAATCCATATGATGCTTTCATTTTTTGATTTTATTCTTAAATCAAGTTTCACATTGTTTTTGTAGTCTTATTTAATTTATGGTAGTGATTTATTGTTGAAATATTTGATTAAAAATAGGTTTTTGGTTGTTTTCTTATATATACAATTTTTGTTCCTAGATGATTGGGATTAATCAAATGATTATTTCCTTTAAATGATTTTGTTGAATGTTTTGGATGGTGTTTGTCTTTGGAAGCATGTTGTGAAAGTTTTTTGTCTTGTATTAGGTTGGTTTGATAAAACATGGTACTCTTGATGAAATGGTTTATTTTTTCAATGAATGGTGTATGTGTGGTTTTTTAAAAATGGATCGGAGAAGACCTCTTATTATTCCATTAGATGTGACCACATCCATGGATGCAGGGAGTGCACCCATGGAAGAGGCTTCAAATGAAGATGACATTTGGAATGGTTCTTCTCTCGAACCATGGTTTTCTAAAAAGAACTCCTATTTCCATTTTCCTATCTTTTTTGATAAATGGTTATATGGTTTCTAAAATGTATTTTGGTGTGTTTTGGACATAAATATTTTTGGTAGCATTTGGTTTTGTTTTATAACTTGTGAATTTGGTTTATGTGAGTCCTTGGTACTTTTTGGAAATACATTGGTCTTTTCCGCCTTAATTTTGGGTATCTTTTGTTGTTATAGTGAATTTATGGTCAATGACCAAGGGCGTACACACACATACTTAATGTATGAATATATATATAATATATGTCCTCAAAGTACGTATTCCATCATGGCATGGGGAATACATGTATTGGATTATGGATATATGTATATATATATTGGTATGTGCGTGCGAGTGCGGGCCGGTTATGAATGGTCGCCGCCTTTTTCATAATGTGCCGAAGTGTTCGGCATGACACAGTTCCTCCTTGTAGTTAGTGAACCCATGGTTTTTTCCGTTCCATTTCTTTTCCTTTGATTCTTGGCATTTTAAATTAATTTACTAACTTGTTGCGCACCTCTATGGCACCTCTAGTTAGTTTTCTATGTCATTTTCAAGTTGAATGATCATCTTAGCAATAGGATTTTACATTAAACTTGACTTATGCTCTTGCGTGTTTGTGTCAAAAGTGTTTGATAAAATGTCAAATGAACTTTCAAAGGTAATATGGAAGGGTGATTTGAGATTTCCCCATTGAAATATTTGGTTATGTTGGTTTGGAATATGTTTTGGGTTTTATATATGAAATAAGGTGTTTTCCTTTGATGTGTTTTAGAAGCTGATTTGGAAAGAGCTTCTTGATTTGGAGACATGTGTTTTATTTTATAAATGAGGGAAATGGGTGGTTTTGGGTGGAAATTAAATGATGGATTTACGAAATTTGATTTCAAATTCTTTGATCCGTTTTAGAGTTTCCCATTGGACGAATTCACAACCATGGGTGCATTAGGTGCACACATGGTTATGAAATCAAGTGAAAATAGAACTCTAGAGCTAGTCGCCCTCATGATTACCTTTTATCCCCTTCTTTTTTACTTTACCTAAAATGATTCCATGTTTTCCAAAAATTGGGGAAGTGGTACTCTTTGTGTTCCAAAAATAACTTCAAATGGATTCCTCTAGTTTGTCCCAGTTGTCCTTGAAACATGGTTAGGTGTTTGTGTGTTTGAAAGTTATGGCCTATTTGGTATCTTGTGAATGTTTGGTTTGTTTAAAATTGTTTTTAAAAAAAATAACTTGACCACCTTTGGAGAACTCTTGATTTAAGGACCTGTTTGTCCACTTTTGTATAAATATGGTATTTGGGGCTATTTTGAAATGGTTAGTTAATGTTTTAATAAAAGGTTGAGCATTATGAAGCTAAAGGCCTGATTGGAATTTTAAATTGGAGGTTTATAAAAGGTTTGATTTGTGGGATTTGTAATAGGACCGTTTGGAATCTTTGAAATGTTATGTTTGGAAAACCCCTCTTTGGTTAGGTCTCTCACCTCAGTTGTTGATCACGATACAGGAGGGTCATCATTATGGGACCTCCTTTGGGTAATTACTATTTAAGGTAGGGGACTAACTATGAAGTGGATGAGTGGTGGTAGATTGTGAAGTGTTCTTGGTTAGATATGAGGCTTGTTGTTTTAATGTGTGGCATACCCATTTGTTAACATATCACAGAAACCTAGCATATCAATGAGGTTTATTGAGAACGATTGCTGCACTAGAAGTTCATGTACTGTATAGTGGAATATAGTATGTGTACACTCAGGATTATTGCTATTGGATTGGGCCCTGCAGTCTGACCTGAGAATGGGTGGCCTGGCATTAGGGTATTTTATTCTATTGTGTGTGGCATGCTATTGGGGATGGAGTCGCTAGTATTATTATGTTCTGATCTTCCGACAAGTTCCGTGGTTTTCCGTGATCCTTTGATATGAGCACTATTAGTACCATTTCCCTTGTTGTGTGTAGAATCATAATCTTGACCTTGGTTTTGGTCTTTTCTTAGAAAACATTGTATGTATGGTTGGTTTTAAAAAGTATTTCAAAGTATTTATTTCAGAAAAGTTTGTGCGCGCCCCACTTTACTTATTTTCATTGTTTTTGAATTATAAGGGCAATGGAATTGTGATTATTAGTTTTCAAAATTAATTTTTTATATGAAAACCTTATTTTTATAACTGTAGTTAAAACTAGTAATATTGGAATGTTTTGGAATTTGAAAATTCATGGATTATGTGGTGCACTTTGGCATCCCAATTGAGAATTTTAATGCTCATACCTATCCTACCCTTTTAGATGCAGGTTCAGTTGCTTGGTTCAGGTTCTTGTTTCATCTGCCAGTGCGAGGCAGGTTGTTAGTTGTTAGAGGTGACCAAGAGGTCACATGAGGTATCTGCAGTCTTGTTTTCTTCCCACTTCAAGTTTTCTTTTTTTCATTGTTGAGTTTTTATTAATTTATTTGTCTTTATTTTATGTGCTAAATCATCTCCACCTATTTAGTTTTGATGTCCGACACTAGTTGCTATCCTTAGGGGATCAAGAACGCCCTTCAGGACATGTCGCGGGCCACCTTGAGTGACCAGTTTATGGTCAACCAGGGATTGGTTTATGACATCAGGAAATAAACATTAAATATTAGAGAATAACATTTTTATAACATCGATAAATTTCCCAAAAAAATTCATCAGAGGGACAACTAATGTATTGTGAACATTTTCACATAAAATATTCATTGGAAAGTTTCTCATTCTATTAGTCATTTGGATGTTCAACATGATTTATGTTACCATTCATATATTTAGAGATTCACATGAGAATATCCCCATGATTTTATATCCCATTTCCTATCTAATTTTTTCTCACAAAGTGTCACGACCCGTCCTCGGGTCCCATGCCGTGACTACCCCAAGCCCTCCTTCCATAGGACAGGGGCTGACGACTAGCACCAAGGCGTAAATACTGGTAAAAAGGGAAGAAATTGCCTTTGTAAAGTAAACAAACACCACAGAGCAAGAAAGCAATAGAAGTAAACACTAAGTAAAAACAGAGTACAACAGTAAGTGCGGAAAGTAAGTGGGCCAGTATACAAACCCAAACTGAAAGTAAAGTACAACTGGAAAGGGAAAACAGCAACTGAAAAGTAAAGCCGCAACGATGAGCTGTCCACTGGGAATCCCACCTGAAGGGTGGGTACAGATAGCTCCACTGCTCCTCGGGTCCCGCCGTCTGCTCCGAGTATGTCCCGCCCAGTGGTCCACCTCCAGGTACTGTCCTGCTCTGCAAGCCTCAACCACGATCAACGCTGTTCGTCGTCTGCAACCAACTCAACGTAGTGTGGGAATAGCCCGTGCAGGGGTGAGTATAGGCTACTCAGTAGGGACCCCAAGACCCCCGAAGGTCTCCCAGTATCCACAAAAGATAAACCACAAAGGAAAGGTAAATCACGAAGTAACATCCGACACTACTTAGGTATATGCCCATAAATATACCTAAGTCATCAATTCTCACTCGGCTCCAACATCCGAGCCCAAGTACAACCCAATCCACACAGGAAAGAAAAACGTAAATCCACACAGGATAGCACAACACAATCTACATAGGAAAGTAAAACAGGATTCAGCTCATACAGGTATACTTCTTCGAAAGACGATAGAGATGATCACTGATCCATCTAAGTCGTCGGACCCACAAAGGATCGATAGGTACTAACCCCCGCAATGACCCACAAAGGATCGATAGGAAACTAACCCCCGGCAATGACCCACATAGGATCAGACCCACACAGGATCGGTAGAACTGATCCACGTAGGATCGCTGAGTGCTGTAGTTGTCTCCGTCGAATCCACTGAGGATTTCGGTACAATCGTCGTCATCACAGTAGAAAACGTAGCCAGCTCTAGGGTTCCCGCACACAGCAAGCTCATTCGGGAGGGTCCGCTCCACAAGCCGATAGACTGATACATCAACTAACACATAGTCCAGAGTTGATGTATCCAAAAGTTCCGTATCGTCAACAGGAACTCAACGTCGCAGACGGCGCGTCAATCGGACGCCCGGTCTGAGAGTTATTGACTTTTTCGTCCCAGGGGCCCGGTTGGGTTTTAAGGCATAACCAAACTGACCGTACTCCACCTGCGTCCAAACCTCAGGCGGAGTAAGCCAAAAGATCCGTCTCACTAAGAGGAAACCAACAAAGTCGACGGCACGCCAATCGGACATCCGGAGCTTAAGATATGATCGTTTCCACTCCGAGGGCCCGGTTGGTTTCATGTACGAACCAACCCGGCCAAACCCAAAGTATTCTTAAACCTTGAGTACGATATACCGAAATGACCGTCTCTATCCAAGGATCACATCGCAACTGACGGTGCGTCGATCAGATACCCGTAGCACAAGTTATGGGCGTCCGACTAGAAAAGGTTCGGTATTAAGGGGTTCGGGCCCGGTCCGACCCGGCCCGATACCCCCGGGGTCGACCCGAACCGAATTCGGGTCTGTCCCGAAGGGGCGCGGCCCGGCCCGGCCTGGCGGACCGGCCTGGTGGCTGGCCCGGCCTGGGCACAGTGCGCCCAGCGCGCTGGCCAGGCGCTCGGCCAACCGGCCGAGCCATTTGGCAAGGGGGGGGGGGGCTGCCCCCCCTGGTGTAACCACAGCCCCCCATTAAATGGGGGCCATTTTGCTTGGCCAGCCGGGGGAACTAATTCCCCTGGTTTCCCTTTGTCCGGCCGGCCCGCACCGGCCGGCCGGTTCTGCCAACAAGGACCGGCGACGTCCGGTCCTTCCTCCCTCGCCGACACAGGCAGCCCGGAACCGGCCGCCGGTCACCCTGCTCCGCCGCGGCCCGGAACCGGCCGCGGATTGGTTCGTCCAGCGCGGTGCGACGGCACCGCGCCCCTCCGCCGCGGCCCCACTCCAGCCGCGGTGTCTTTGGTTTTCTTTGACGCGGCGCGACGGCGTCGCGTCCTTGTTCAACTTCACGGCGCGGCGCGACGGCGCCGCACATTACTTGCCGTACGATCTCGCATGGTGCGACGACACCACGCCATTCCATCCCAACCAAAATAGAAACAACATTAAAATTGGAGGAGGGTCGGCCGTGTTTGTGCGGTCCGGCCCCCTCTCGTTAATTGATAGCAACTGGTCATAAATTCATGAAGGACGACAAAGTAGAATTCACGAACGAAATAATTAAATAATTTAAACCCCTACCTTGAGCGTAGCTAGAACGGGGGTTCGCCGCAGAAAACGACTTCGCGAGGTGAAGCTTCCTAAGTTGACGGAGAATGCCCGAGGAGAAAGTGGTGTCTCCTTTTCATTGACACGGGAGGAAGATCGAAAGAGGGTGCGCCATTGATCTTTGCAAACACACCGGCTACGAAGAGGAGAAGAGACTTCACACCGCTCTCTTCTTACAGTGACAGCGTTCTTCATTGAAGTCTTGGTGTTCTTCATCGAAGATGAAGAGTTCTCTCCTCAATTGTCCACACACAACATCCAACCAAAATAAAATAAGGCTCACCCTTATTTTATTAACTCAAGCCACAATTCAAAAATTCAAAACTTAAATTAATTAATTGAATTGGGTGTTGGCATACTTAATGAGAGGAGAGGTAAAATCAAAAAGGGTTACACAACTTAAGTGGGGGGGTTAAGAGGAGTTAGGGAGTTAAGGGAATTGAAAATGTGGGGGAACGTGTGGGCCCCACCTAACCTTTAATCCACTCAAGAGAACCTAACAATCAGTGGGTCCCACCCTAACTCCTACACTTATGTTCCAACTCATGGAGAAGTGAAATAAAATTATTAACGAAAATTTTATTTCACTAACACTTAATCCACAAATTTAAACAACCCATAACGAGCAAACACAACTCCAGAAAAGGCGTTCCTAAGCAATTACCGGCGCTACGGTTCCATTGGTGCCCTTGGAATTAGATTCTGAGCACCGGTTCAAAAGTTAGAAATTCACGCTCGTTCGTTCACTGAATGTACCCAAGCTAAACTTCGGATAGAAATTACGGGCACAACGGGCCTTGGAATCAAGTGCCGTTTGAAACTGCGTTCTTGTAAAATCCCAAATAAAATTAGTAAAAAAATTTCCTTTGAATTTTACGGTTCTTTACATTACTCCCACCTCAGGGATTTACGTCCCCGTAAAGATACATCGAAAACTAGGGAAACAAATGTGGGTACTGAGCACGCATCTGAGCCTCCCGCTCCCAAGTGCTCTCCTGGAGGTTCCCGTGCTACCATCTGATGCACACTAGAGGAATCGACCGTCCTCGTAGGACCCGCTACTGTCGATCCTCGATCTCTACTGGGACCTCCTCAAAAGTTTCCCCATCATCAACGTCAAGCTCCCCATGGTCAATGATATGCGTCGGGTCGTGCACGTATCTCCTCAGCTAAGATACGTGGAAGACGTCATGCACCCAGTGCAACTGAGGTGGTAGAGCCAGGCGATAAGCCACCTCGCCAATCCTTCTGAGGACCTGGAATGGTCCGATGAAGCGTGGAGACAACTTGCCGCCTTGTCCAAATCTACGTAATCCACGTCGAGGTGAGAAATAGAAGAAGATGTGGTCTCCATCCTCAAACTCTAGTGGCCTCCGCCTCCTGTAAACATATGACTTCTACCGGCTCTGAGCTGTCCTCATCCGCTCCTGGATGACCTGGACCTTCTCTGTCGTGGCCTGGACCATCTCCGGTCCCACAAGTGCTGACTCCCTAGGGTCTGTCCAGCACAAAGGAGATCTACAAGGTCGGCTGTACAACGCCTCGTATGGTGCCATCCTGATGTTGGAGTGGTAGATGTTGTTGTACGCAAACTCCACCAAGGGTAGGTGGTCCTCCCAGCTACGAACAAAGTCGAGGACACATGTGCGGAGCATGTCCTCAAGAGTCTGAATGGTCCTCTCTGTCTTACCATCCGTCTAAGGGTGAAAGGCTGTACTCAGACGTAGCTGTGTCCCAAACGCCTCCTACAACCCCTTCCAAAGTCGGGAAGTAAAGCGGGCATCTCGATCGGAGACGATAGATGATGGAACACCATGAAGCCGTACAATCTCCTAAACGTAAAGTCGTCCCAAGCTCTCCACTGAGCCCTTCTCTCTGATGGGTAATAAGTGAGCTGACTTGGTGAGTCCGTCGACAATCACCCAGATGGATTTGTGACCTCTGGAAGTGCATGGAAGTCCAGTCATGAAGTCCATAGATATCCCGTCCCACTTCCACTCTAGGACCTCCAAGGGCTGTACCAAGATTGCTGGTACCTGATGCTCTGCCTTCACCTGCTGGCAGGTGAGGCATCAAGAAACGAACTCTGCCATAACCTTCTTCATGCCCGGCCACCAGTGCTATCATCTGAGATCCTGGTACATCTTCGCCACTCCAGGATGTACCGCCAAAGGAGAAGTGTGAAACTCTCTCAGAACATCCTCTTGTAAAGCAACTGGTACCATGGTACGTCCTCTGAAAAGGACGTCGTGCTCTGCTCCAAAGGATAAACCATCAGGTGACTGTCCTGAGGATATCTGTGCACGCCGCGTCTCACAGTCAGCGTCCCCACGCTGTGCCTCTCTGACCCACAGCAGTATTAGAGGAGTGATTGTGAGAGACTGGAGGAAGGCTACACCATCTCTATCCACGAAGGATATCTGCAAAGAGGCTAGCTGCTCTGTCGCCTCCTCAAGTAGCTGAATGCCCATCGTCCTGCTGAGAGAATCGGCTACCACGTTCCCCTTCCTAGGAGTATAGACTATCTCAAAGTCATAGTCCTGGAGGAACTCGAGCCATCGCCGTTGTCTCAGATTCAGATCCTTCTGAGAGAAGATGTATCTAAGACTCTGATGGTCAGAAAATACTGTAAAGCGCTCACCCATCAGGTAGTGTCGCCATGTCTTCAGAGCGAAGACCACTGCTGCTAACTCCAGGTCATGGGTAGCGTAGTTCTTCTCATGCGGCCTCAACTGACGTGATCCATAGGCGATCACGACCCGCTCTTGAATCAGGACACATCCAAGTCCTGTCTTTGATGCATCGCAGTAGACTACGTACCCAACTCCTTCCTCAGGCAACCTCAAGATAGGTGCGCTGGTCAATATCTGTCTCAGCTCCTGGAAGCTCTGCTGACATCTGTCTGGCCATACAAAGGGTTTCCCCTTCTTCGTCAAAGCTGAGAGTGGTGCCTTAACTCTGGAGAAGTTTGGCACAAATCTCCGCTAGTATCCAGCTAGTCCCAAGAAACTCCCCACCTCCGTCACGCTCCTGGGTGGCTCCCAAGCTAGCACTTCCTCGATCTTCGCAGGATCCACTGCAACTCCCGCCTCAGAGATGACGTGTCCCAAGAAGTGGACCTCACGTATCCAGAACTGACACTTCGAGAGCTTACCATAAAGATGATGCTCTCGGAGTGTGTCTAGTACAACCCGCAAGTGGTAGGCATGCTCCTCCTCAGTCGTCGAGTAAATCAAAATGTCGTCGATGAAGACCACGACAAATCAATCGAGGTATGGCTGAAAGATACTATTCATGAGGGCCATGAACACTGATGGAGAATTGGTCACACCGAAGGGCATAACCAAGAACTCGTAGTGGCCATACCGACACCTGAAGGCTGTCTTCTGCACGTCCTCGTCTCGAACTCTGAGCTGATGATAGCCTGACCTGAGGTCTATCTTCGAGAACCACCGTGCTCCCTTGAGCTGATCAAAGAGGTCATCAATCCTCAGTAGCGGATACTTGTTCCTCACTGTCACCTGGTTCAGGCGACGATAGTCGACACAAAGTCGCAAGCTCCCGTCCGCCTTCTTGGCGAACAAAATCGGGGAAACCTAGGGTGAAACACTGAGTCGGATGAATCCCTTGCCCTGCAAGTCCTCCAACTGTACCCGTAGTTCTCGAAGATTGGTGGGGGCCATCCGATATGCTGGAGTTGATATCGGGTCTGTCCCGGGGTACAGGTCGATATAAAAGTCTACCTCTCTGCGTGGAGGTAGCCCTGGAACGTCGTCGGGAAAAACGTCCGCATACTGATCCACCACTGCAGGAAAACCAGGACTCCGCACGTCAACTGATCCTAGGATGAGGCTAGCCAACTGATGAGTGATGGGCTGTCCTCTCCTCTGCGAGAGTCCATCCTGAGCTGCAAAGGCTCCCTTCTCGCCGGTGAAGGTGAACCTGCTCCTGTCGGTGCATACACATCGCACCTTGCGCCTAATACAGTCAATCTGTGCATGGAATGTAGATAACCAATCCATGCCCAAGATGACGTCGTAATGCCTCGACGCCGCTACAAGAAGATCCCAGCCGAAGCTCTCGCCTCCTAGAGTAAGATCACACTGCCGACACCAGTGCGTAATCGTCGTGTATGCTCCCATAGGAGTCTCTAGCCGTAAGGATCGAGCTAACGGATCTGTCGGAATCTCCAAGCTCTGAACAAGGGTAGCGGCTATGAAAGAATGACTCGCTCCTGTGTCTATAAGTACTGCAGTAAGGGTGGAATAGAGACAGATTGTACCTCGAATCATCTCGGGCGCACCATGGTCGTAGGCCTCTGCTGCCTGGAGCTATGCCTGTATCTGCCCGCCAGCTCCCTGTGGTCGGGGTGGACCTCCTGGTGGTGGTAGTTGTAAAGATTAAAAGCGTCGCCCACCACCTGCTGCTCGGCCAGCTCCTCTGCCTCATCCGCATGCTCCCTGCGGACTGCCACGGTCGACCCTTTGCCTCTGCCTCGGTGGTCCTTCAACCGTCTGCTGCTCCTCGGCACGAAGGGTCGGGCAGTCACGAGCCATGTGGCCCTGCCCACCGCATGAGTAGCACTACCTGCCTCTCGAAAGACTGGATCCGTACTGTGTGCCCTGCACTGCTGAGCTAGTGTCCTGAGGTCGTCTGCCTGAGGGTCTGGTCTGCCTGGACCCATGAGTCATCTGTCGACTGCCTGCTGCAGAAGACTCTGCTACGTGCCACCCTGCGGTGGGTCTCGGCACTGGTGTAGACTCAGCAAGAAAACTCTCGATCAAAAGGGCTCTCTCCAGTACTCATGTTTGAGTCGTAAAGCTGAGGGAGATTAGAAATGCCCTGATCTCATGTCTCAATCCCTGCTCAAAGGTCCGGGCCTGGAAGAATGGGTCCCGTACCATGTCTGTAGAGTAGCGCGAGAGATCAGTAAATCTTGCTGAGTACTGGGCGACCATCATGCTGCCCTGCCGCAGCTGAAGAATCTCCTGGATGCGCACCGCATGGAGGGTGGCTGGGACGAACTCTGATTGGAAGAGGATCTCAAAGTCTGTCCAGAGAAGAGATGCCTCATCGTGTACCTGGAGCATCAAGCTCCACCATTTGCCTGCTGCTGCGTGCAGTAGGCTCGCTGTGAGGATCACCATGAGGTCTGTTGGTGTCCTCACTAATATGAAAACTCTCACCACTGCCTCCAGCAAGTCCTCGGCTGCCTGGGGGTCCGTCTCCTTGCGGAACCTGGGTGGTCGCTGGCGCTGGAACTCAAGCAGTGCACTAAGGCGACGTGCATCGTCAGCGGCTGGGGCTGGAAGCATCAGTGGCTCGGCGGGTAGAGCTACCGCCAGTGCCACTGCTGACAAAGGGCCCTGCACCGAGGCCTCGTCGCTCGGTGGGATGTCGTCATGCTCGACTCTCAGAACCCAAGCTGGCTGCCGTTGTGGGGCCATCCTGAAAAGGAAACAGGTGCGCCACGGTCAGAACAGTATACCTGGTGAGCTGACACAATGTAATCACAAAGAAAACTTGAAACACACACGCAATCAATGTTTTCGTGCATTAAGTCAGAAATCAGAAGTCAGGGTCCTGGTGTACGGATACGTCGGCTGCCGCACCAACACTGGACTCCCTGGACTGATAACCACACCCAATACGCTAAACACTATTGATTCACATAGAAAAGGATCAGAGTCCCAAGTTCTATGGTAGAACCGAACTCCTCTGATACCAATTTGTCACGACCCTTCCTCGGGGCCCGTGCCATGACTACCCCAAGCCCGCCTTCCATAGTCCAGGGGCTGACGACTAGCACCAAGGCGTAAATCCCGATAAAAAGGGAAGGCATTGACTTTGTAAAGTAAACAAACACCACAAAGAAAGAAAGCAGTAGAAGTAAACACTAAGTAAAAACAGAGTACAATAGTAAGTGCGGAAAGTAAGTAGGCCAGTATACAAACCCAAACTGAAAGTAAAGTACAACTGGAAAGGGAAAACAACAACTGAAAAGTAAAGCCGCAACGAAGAGTTGTCCAATGGGAATCCCACCTGAAGTGTGGGTACAGATAGCTCCACTGCTCCTCGGGTCCCGCCGTCCGCTCCGAGTATGTCCCACCCAGTGGTCCACCTCCAGGTACCATCCTGCTCTGCAAGCCTCAACCATGTTCAACGCTGTCCGTCGTCTGCAACCAACACAATGTATTGTGGGCATAGCCCGTGCAGGGGTGAGTATAGGCTACTCAGTAGGGACCCCGAGACCCCCGAAGGTCTCCTAGTATCCACAAAGGATAAACCACAAAGGAAAGGTAAATCACGAAGTAACATCCGACACTGCTTAGGTATATGACCATACATATACCTAAGTCATCAATTCTCGCTCGGCTCCAACATCCGACCCCAAGTACAACCCAATCCACATAGGAAAGAAAAACGTAAATCCACATAGGATAGCACAACACAATTTACATAGGAAAGTAAAAAAGGATTCATCTCATACAGGTATATTTCTTAGAAAGACAATAGAGATGGTCACCGATCCATCTAAGTTGTCGGACCCACAAAGGATCGATAGGTACTAACCCCCGCAATGACCCACAAAGGATCGACAGGAAACTAACCCCCCACAATGACCCACACAGGATCAGACCCACACAGGATCTGTAGGCGCTGGCTCACACAGAACCGCTGAGCGCTGACCCACACAGGACCGGACCCACACAGGATCGGTTGCACTGATCCACGTAGGTTCGCTGAGTGCTGTAGTCGTCGCCGTTGAATCCACTGAAGATTTCTATACAGTCGTCGTCGTCACAATAGCAAGTGCAGCCGGCTCTAGGGTTCCCGCACACAGCAAGCTCGTTCGGGAGGGTCTGCTCCACGAGCCGAGAGGCTGATACATCAACTGACACATAGTCAAGAGTTGATGTATCCAAAAGTTCTGTATCGTCAACAGGAACTCAACGTCGCAGATGGCGCGTCAATCGGACGCCCGGTCTGAGAGTTATTGGCTTTTTCGTCCTAGGGGCCTGATTGATTTTTAAGGCAAAACCAACCCGATCGTACTACACCTATGTCAAAACCTCGGGCGGAGTAAGCAAAAATATACTTCTCACTAATAGGAAACCAAAAAAGTCGACGACATGTCAATCGGACGTCCGGAGCTTAAGATATGAGCGTTTCCACTCCGAGGGCCCGGTTGGTTTCGTGTACGAACCAACCCGACCGAACCCAAAGTATTCCGAAACCTTGAGTATGATATACCGAAACGATCGTCTCGATCCAAGGATCGCATCTCAACTGACGGTGCATCGATCAGAGACCCGTAGCACAAGTTATGGGCATCCGACCGGAAAAGGTTCGGTATTAAGGGGTTCGGTCCCGGTCCGACCCGGCCCGATACCCCCAGGGTCGACCCGAACCGGGTTCGGGTCCGGCCGGCGCGGCCCGGCCTGGGCACAGTGCGCCCAACACGCTGTCCAGGCACTCGGTCAACCGGCTGAGCCGTTTGGCAAGGGGGGGGGGGGGGGCGCCAGCCCCCCCTGGTGTAACCGAGACCTCCCATTAAATGGGGGATGTTTTGCTTGATCGACCGGGGGAATTAATTCCCCCGGTTTCCCTTTGTCTGGCTGGCTGGTTCTGCCAACAAGGACCAGCGACGGCCGGTCCTTCCTCCCTCGCCGACACCGACGGCCTAGAACCGGCCACCGGTCACCCAGCTCCGCCGCTGCCCGGAACCGGCCGCGACTTGGTTCATCCGGCGCGGTGCGACGACACCGCGCCCCTCCGCCGCGGCCCCGCTCCGGCCGAGGTGTCTTCGGTTTTCTTTGACGCGGCGCGACAGCATCGCGTCCTTGTTCAACTTCACGGCGCGACGCGACGGTGCCGCACATTACTTGCCGTATGATCCCGCGTAGTGCGACGACACCACGCCATTCCGTCCCAACCAAAATAGAAACAACATTCATATTGGAGGAGGGTCGGCCGTGTTTGTGCGGTCCGACCTCCTCTTGTTAATTGATAGCAACTGGTCGTAAATTCATGTAGGAAGACAAAGTCGAATTCACGAACGAAATAATTAATTAATTTAAACCCCTACCTTGAGCGTAGCTAGAACGAGGGTTCACCGCGGAAAATGACGTTGCGAGGTGAAGCTTTGTAAGTTGACGGAGAACGCCCGAGGAAGAAGTGGTGTCTCCTTTTCGTTGACATGGGAGGAAGATCAAAAGAGGGTGCGTCGTCGATCTTTGGAAACACACCGGCTGCGAAGAGGAGAAGAGACGGCACACCGCTCTCTTCTTACGGTGACAACGTTCTTCGTTGAAGTCTTGGTGTTCTTCATCGAAGATGAAGAGTTCTCTCCTCAATTGTCCACACACAACATCCAACCAAAATAAAATAAGGCTCACCCTTATTTTATTAACTCAAGACACAATTCAAAAATTCAAAACTTAAATTAATTAATTGAATTGGGTGTTGGAATACTTAATGAGAGGAGAGGTAAAGTCAAAAAGGGTTACAAAACTTAAGTGGGGGGGTTAAGAGGAGTTAGGGAGTTAAGGGAATTGAAAAGTTGGGGGCTCGTGTAGGCCCCACCTTACTTTTAATCCACTCAAGAGAACCTAACAATCAGTGGGTCCCACCCTAACTCCTACACTTAGGTTCTAATTCATGGAGAAGTGAAATAAAATTCTTAACGAAAATTTTATTTCACTAACACTTAATCCACAAATTTAAACAACCCATAACGAGCAAACGCAACTCCAGAAAAGGCGTTCCTAAGCAATTACCGGCGCTACGGTTCCATCGGTGCCCTCAGAATTCGATTTCGAGAATCGGTTCAAAAGTTATAAATTCACGCTCGTTCGTTCACTGAATGCACCCGAGCTAAACTTCAGATAGAAATTCCGGGCACACCGTGCCTCAGAATCAAGTGCCATCTGAAACTGCATTCTTGTAAAATCCCAAAGAAAATTAAGAAAAAAATTTCCTTTGAATTTTATGAGTCTTTACACAAAGAGATTCATTTATTTTGTAATCACCATCTCTTAACACATGATTCCTCCTAGTTCGGACATTTTAATAAAATAGAAAAACATACTTTGAGTTTCAAACATGAAAAATATGAGTAATAAATCATATGATTATGAAAAAAATTCATATAAAGTCTTAAATTATTATAACTTCTTTTTGAAAATGATTCTTAATTTTTCATTTTTTATAAATATATTTTAACATTTTTTTCATAGTTTTTATCCTCTCATTTATTCACATTGTTTACAAAGAGAATTTTAATTAACCAAAGAAAATCCCTTGGGAGTGTCAAAACATGTGTGTAGTTAGGTCCCCTTGTCTTTCTCTAGGCGAAGATTGAGTTAATTCTCTATCACCAATTTATAGGTTATTTATGCTTGATAAATCTATAATAGAGCATACAACCATTTTTTCTTATCCAAACATAGATTTATTTTCTAGAAAACCACACAATATCCTCATTACAAAATCATGAATATTTTATCCATTACATAATCTTATCCCCATGGTATTTTATAATGTTCCCTAGTTATGAACTTAAAAAAACATCTCTCTGATAAAAATTATGGAAACTCAATCATTATATATATAAATATTACAACAATTTATATGAATTTTCAATACATTTAAAAATCATACACTCCCCTAAACCATAATATTTTAATCTCTATTGCAGCAAGGTACATAATAATATTATTTCATGAAATATCATTAAAATATAAAATAATATTCTTCTCATAAAGAAACCTTATTAAATTCACCCTTAACAAAACTATTATTCATTACATGTGAATTAAAGACATAAGAAATAGTGATATGATATGATAAGCATGGTTAAATAATGGTGATACCAATAAATGATCATAAGTGAGAATAAAATATGTTTAGCTATATTAGAACATGATCATGACATAAAAAATTCATACAAATTTACTAAAATGTCATTAATAATGTCTCAAGAAATAATTCTTGACCTTAAAAATATATATAATTTATAATAGTGTTGAATCATAATGAATAAATCATAAACCATGAATCATATATTTAGTATAGGATTGATGTTTTTGCAAAACACGTAAGCATGAAAAATCATTTCCATAGTCAAGGTTCACTTCCAAAACTATCATAGTTGATAGATTCCAATAGTGTATTGGGTTTACTACATATTCCATCATTTCATCATTCAAGGATCACTATCAAGATGATCAATCTAGATAGAGTCTGTAATACCTTGTGATTTTAAAATATGAACATCATATTTGATAGTGTGTATTCCATGAAACACCAAGAATAAAATGTAATTTAACATCCCGAGACTTTACAATATATTAATTTTCAAATAATTCAGTCTCTTATATAGCTTTCAGTTCATACAACACCAAGTTATAACAAAACATGATACTCTAATAAAATATTATTATTTAAATATGATCATTATAACATAGTTATTATGTTGGAGTTTATTAATATTACTAAATAAATCCTTATAATAATTTTTTTTACACTTGTATAAAACAAGTAAAATTGATATATTTTTATTAGTGATAATATTAGACCTATTTGAAAGAGAAAGAACTGTTTTCTAAAAAACTATAATTTTCTAAAATGTGGTTTAGCTGAGATTTGCACAAATAATTTATAAATATTATTTTACCAAAGCATGATTTTTTTTTAAAAAATAAAATTTTTTAAATCACCATAAAAAAATTAACATAAGGTGAATTTTTGATATTTTTCTAAAATATTTAATTTTTTTGATGAATAGTGACAAATAAAGAATTTTTATTAAAAACTACATTTTTTCATAAATTAATTATAATGTTAAATTATTTTTAAAATTATTCTGAAATAGAAATTTATTCAATAATATATCTATTAATCCAATTAAGTTCATTGGAATAATTTTCATATTTATTTTTGATATAAAAACCTTGTAAACTTTTGAACATTTTCTCTTTGAAAACCGGATTTTTTCATCGTGTATAAGAGATTAATTATAAATTATATATTTTAACATATTTGAATGGAATTTGGAAAAATGTATTATATATTTTCTATCAAATCAATTTATATTTTCCAATAAGGTCAATTTAATATTTAACCACAATGACTAGTGAAAACAATAAAAAATATTAACTATGGTTAAGGTAAAATTGGGTTTATTGGGCATTAAACTAAAATGATATGTATTAATATGACATAAAATCTTGTAT
Source organism: Viscum album (assembly GCA_963277665.1). Classification (NCBI taxonomy): domain Eukaryota; kingdom Viridiplantae; phylum Streptophyta; class Magnoliopsida; order Santalales; family Viscaceae; genus Viscum; species Viscum album. The sequence continues at coordinate 1,887,974,227 of OY728160.1, read as the reverse complement.
AAAATATAATTACCAATAATATTTATGTATTAAAATTCATAAGGATTTATAAAACTGTATTTTGGACCCTCTAGGCATGTCAATAATGTGGGTAAACCTTTTTCTTTTCAAAAATTACAAAGTGTGCCACTAACCTCATTTATAAAAACTAACACTATAATAAACTGTTCACACCATAAAACCATTTCTATTTAGAAATAAATATATAAAAATCACATCCCAACTTCCATCTCCTTATACCAAAATCATTTTCCTGTCATAAACCTATTATAGGAATACAATTGATAAAATGCTAAAGAGGTGTTCTAAGAAGAGGTAAAATTCTTAACAATGCATTTTCCTATTATTTCATCTTATTCCTCATTAAAATATTAATAATTTATTTTTATATAATAAAATTACCATCTCCCATATAATAATATTATATTATTTTATCAAAAATACCCCTTTGATATGTTATATTAGGAATCTATTTACCTTTATGGTATTTAAAATTTCATTTTAAGTTATTTATTTTATGGGGTTTATGATTCATAATTTACAAAAGTGGTAATGGTTTATTCCACAATCTCATCATTATTGTGGATTTTTTACATTTATGTATACCTTGGAGGAATTATTTGATATTTATATATTGAAATAAATCTACTTGATTAATGTGATTATGATTCTATTAAATAACTATGTCGTTTGAGTATTTTATCAATTATATCTTGGTAATAATAATTATTAAATGACTAAGGGTTGTATTTTGGTACTTTTTCTTTAATTTTTTAATGCATATATTGAATGGTACCAATGAACAAGAAAAATGATTCAGTGTGAAGTTTAAATTTTTTTAATGCACTTGATATAGGGAAATATAACCCTTGAAATGTTCCTAATGCCAAGAAAATTATTTTCATATAAATAGATTATTTATATAGTTAATTTTTATTGGATAGTACTATATACCTTGGAAATTATTTATGAATTCTTGAAAAACTGGTTTATTCTATCGTTGATGGAGTTAATATTATTTTTAGATTTGAGTAATATATCCAATAATATGTGTTTTATTTAAGGAATATGGAAGCGTATTTCTTTTCAATAAGGTTTATTGTTAATTTAGGATATTTCCATATCTCAATAAAATACATGATGAAGGATGTCACATGTTTGGTTATTGATTATTAAGAGCCAGTTAATGTTTTTGGGGGTATTAATGATGTTTTTATTTTGATTTTTTTCACCTTCTTTATAATTTTTTATGATCATATTTTTGAAGTATAAGGAGGTTAAACATTGAGAAATGGTTTATATTGAACTTTTAATGTGTATTTATTAATTAACACATTGCTTCAGAATATGAAGATTTATTAATGTTGGATATACTTTGATATCCATTTTTTATTATAATTAATAGAGATCAAAGTAATTACTTATCATTTAATTATGGTTCTTATGATCCATTAAAAGTAAATTTTAGTGATTCATGCATAAAAAATTTCATTTCCAGATATTAATTTCAGTGAGTACATTATTGATTGAAGAGAAAACATAGTATTAAATTATGCACATGAAATTTAATTATATCATGTATGTACACATTCATTTATTCTTAGTGTATATGAAAAAGTAATTCCCTAATATTAGGAAAATGATTTTGAAATTAATTACTGTACTATTATCATTAATTTTATGATACCAATAAAATTTTTCACAAATGATTGGATTAAGGGTTTGTGGTTATTAAACTTCTCTAGTTCAACCATATTATTATGATCATTGATCTAAAAAAATATCTTTAAATATTTATTCTTTTCTTCCACGTTTATATCTTCACTTCCCACAAATATTTTCCTACTTAGATACCTATTTATGTGTTATTCTACATGATATTTCATTTCACTTATCTTTTATCAATAGGATGTTTTATAATCTATTCTCATGATTTGGTATTTCAAGAAAGATATTTTCAAATGAAATACCCTTGATTGATGAGATCAAGATTAAATTCAGATGACATAATTTATCTAAGGGGGTAGAATATAAGACCCCAATATTTTAAAATTTAAATATCCTATTTGATAGCATGTATGAAATGAAAAAAAAAGAGTATAATGGAATATAAAATCCTAGTAATTTATGATATATTTATTTTTTAATAATTCAATCTCTTCGATATCTTTTAATGTACACAACATCAGGTTTGAACGAAACATGATACTCTATTAATATAGTATTATTTAGACATGAGCATTTTAAACGTGATGTTAAGTTTGTGGGTGTGAATATTAATAATTAAATAATAAAAAATATATGGTTCACACATATATAGAATAAATAAAATTTATATCTATTTATTAGAGATAAAATTTGAACCTTTTAAAAGAAAAAAATGTTTTTAGAAAAAAAAGTATACTTCTAAAAAGTGGTTTGGTCTTGAATTCAGGTTATAATTTATAAATAAATTATAGCAGTTATAGAAAAATTATTTTCAAAATTAATATTTATTTTACAAATAATTATATCAATTTATATTAGGGTGAATTTTTTTGATTTTCCTAAAAAGATTCATTTTTTGATGAATAGTGAAAAATATTGAATTATATTAGAAAAATACTTTTTTTGTTTAAATTATTTATAAATTTAAATTATATTTTAAATTGGAGATAAATTAAAATTATATAATATACATATATTAATCAAATTTAGGTCATTGTAATCGTTTTCTTCATGAATTTTCATATAAAAATCCTCTAAAATTTTGAACACTTTATATTTGAAAACCTAATTTCTCATCACATATGTTGGATTAATTTTAAAATAAACATGTCCACTTATATGAATGGAATTTTAGAAAATTAATTCCCAATTTTAAATAAAAATAATTTAAACTTTCTTATAATATAAACTTAATTTATGATTATAATGAATAGTTAATAGAGTGATAATTATTTGGTGTAGTTATATGGTAAAAATGGGTCTAACATGGGTTAAACTAAAAAGATAAGGTTTGAAAAATAGAAATAATTTTTTAAAATATATTTTATGGACATATTCAGACTATGTAAACTCTAATTACTGATAATAATCCATTTTGGATAATTTTTGCAAGTTTAAAATCTAGTTACATCTTTTTCGTTTCAAATATTAAAAGTCTACCATTCACCTAATTTATAAAAGGTCAAACCCTATCATCTCTTCATCAAGTCATAAATTTTTTTGGATCATCCAAGACCAATAAAAATCACTTATAATCTTCCATAACGTCATCATATAATAATTTCTTGGTAAAAAATGTATTCTAGGAATACATTAGGCATAATCCCAAAGAGGTGTTCTAAGAAAAGGTAAATTTCTTAACTATACGTTTTTATTTTATTTATCATTCCAAATACTTAAAATTATATTAATTTTTGATTATATAATAACACCTTTATCTCCCATATACTAATTTTTTATTATATTATGTTAATTAACTAAAAAATCTACATTTCCATCAAATGGGTTATTAAATCATTAGTCAAGTGTATGGCGGACAACTATCTCGCAATATAGTATCAGTCATTTTTCAATAAACACCTTTCATAGATTATAATGATTATGGATATAAAGTATAAAAATTATATTTATAACATAATTATACATATTTATTAATTATATAATAGATACGTTTTTTTACTTTCCTTTTCATATGGGATACAATAATGCCACTTGTGTTACGGTGGACTATCACCTCGTGAAGTGATGGGATATGTTTATCACAAACACATTTAATGGAATATAATAAAGTTAATGTTAATGGATATATTTGGTAAAAATAACATAATTATTATATTTTGGAAATATTTCTCACTTTTTAAATATTATATTTCATTTTATTTCTAACATTGAAAAATGACAACGTCGTTCATGTATGTGCAGACTACCACTATCACGAAGAGATGCAACTGTATTTTCATCAACAAAACACATGGATGATATTTATAAATATATTTAAATATATTATATGGTATATAAGTTATTATTATTATTTTTAAAGATAAAATATTATTTATCTTCTTTCCATAATGATCATTAAAAAAATGGAAACTTTACTCATGCATACGTATAACCTACTATCTCCATAATTGTAATGAAGATAATGTTTCATAACCATATTCCATGACTGGTATTTAAATCATATTTTAATTATAAAATATGATAATTATTTAATGATTATTATTCTGGAGATGTTTTAATGATTACCTATTGACCATAGTCAACCAACCAAATTCATTTTTGACAAATAATCCAAATATCATCGAAACGGCCGACATAAATTTAATTGGCTAATAAATCAGATATATCATGGTAATAAGTGAATTAAAATTAACAATAAACATGAAAATAGTTTTTAGGTAAGTAAATAATTAACATAAGTTCATTATTTCAGATGATAAAGAATGTATATGATGTGTCAGAATAAAGATAAGGGTTTCACATCTCACTTTATCTTCTATGATACATATTCCATGTTTATCACTTATATACATTTTTTGGTGCATATAAATCCCTTATGATATTTTATATCAATAATTTATTTAAATTATTTTTTTAAAGTATCATTTTATGTTATTTGTTTTATGGGGTTTACAATTCAGAAGTACCAAATTGGTAAGGGTTTATTTCACAATCTCATCAATATTCAGGATTATTTTTGTTTATTTTTCCCTTTAGGGAATTATTTGATATTTATATTTTGAAAAAAATATTTTCTTATCCTATGGTTATTCAGGTGGTTTTTATTCAATATTACTATTTTCCACTTTTTGGTACTTAAAATGTTTGAGAAAATGTTTTTATGAAAATTTGACTTTATTTATATCTTTAGTTGGAAATATTTTTTCCTCAAAACCATGATTTCTAAAAATGTTTTCAATTTTTTTTAAAAATTTTAAAAGTGATATATTAAATAAATTTTATCAATTTTTAATTTTCATAATTTTTTTTGAAATGAATCTATAGGTTGTTTTCAAAATAAAATTATCATTTTTTTAAAGAAAATGTAAAAAGAATATTTTCTTTAACATATATATAATTAATGAAATTTTTCTTCATATTAACCACTAAATTATTTAATAATTATTTTAAATTATTTCATGGTTATTTCTAGTGGAAATTATCTTAAAAATGTTATGTGATATTTTTGTTTCAAAATCATATTTTCAATATAAAATTATGTTTTCCTCAAAATTATTTTGTGAATATTATATGTTATTTATATTCATCAACAACATAAAATATTAATTATAATTATAATCCACTATGGATATGTTATATTGACTTCACCATTATTCTTAAACTGGATGGTTAATGATCAGTTTGATTGAGTTTGTAATCTGTTGATACCATTCACATTAATTAGTATGGTTTATGATTATCATTATTAATTGAGGGAAGAATTTAAATTTCTAATTCTCATTTAAATATGAATGTTTATGTGCATTATGTATCAAACCTATCTTAAAGGAAATTAATTGGACTTAGAATATGATGGGTGGAGCTAACTATAGCCCCTCAATGCATTGGTAGGTCCCATGAGAAAAACTAGATTGGGTTTTGGGTGAGGCATTACCCTTTATATTGATGTCTTCAAATAGGTCATCCCTAGTGTTTGATTTATTAATTTATTACTTCAATGAAATGTTTTATATATAAAAAAATATGAGATCCATCATTATGAATTCAGTTATTGATATTGCATGTGATTATTCAATTATTTAGATTATCAATGTTTATATTTTCAATCTAATGTGATTATTTTTAGGGAATTATTTGATCATCATTTATTCCTTCCATATTATGCTCATGTTATTGATTAAATGGAATGTTTTTTGATTTTTTATAATGAAATATTTATTATTACTTATTTATTCATTACTTTCACTGTATGATTATCTTTAATAATTATTTTATCTCACCCCATTTCATATGTTTTATTTTCTTTTGGATATGAGGAAGTGTTTTGTGACTGATATACAAATATACTCTAAGATAAATAATGAAATTTTTTTTTTTTTAATTTTATGCTTTAAAATATATTTTAAATTTTATTTATATTTCTAGTTTAGTGAAAAAGATAAAACATCCATTCCTTTGGGATTTGATTCCTTGTATATTATGCTAATGTAATAAAGAAACCACCAAATCTGGGTTACTGAGTTAGGAGTCACTAAAGTTTGTTCCAGATGAAGTTTAGTGGAAACATTGGGAAATAAATTTAGAAAAAAAATTATATTAGGACACATAATGATATGATATAATTTTTTGATAAGTATATAATAACATACTAAAGTTTCAGTAATGAATAGATTCTGTGGGTTTTTAAAGAAAATTACACCCTGTCTGGATAATACATGTGGACTTGGTTCTAGCACATATGAACCTGGTAATAACTCTAAAAAGGGAATACTGGGATTGACCCAATAATTTTCTTGTGTAAAAAGTTGGCCCTTATTGTGTACATTATCTTACAATCCAATGGTATATGCTTAGGATAATTAATATTTTCTTTACAAATGAGTATAAATGATTTGAAAATAAAGATATCCCAATTTAAACAATATTTATTATTTTGAGATTAGCTATGAATAATAATTAAAATTAGTTTTGGGATTATTTGTTACATTTTGTAATGATATTCACAAATATATTCTATGCCATCAATTTGAAATGATTCCAATAAGAAGAAATTTGAACCACATCAATGCATCTAATACAAAGAGTAATAATGGTAATTTTATTGATGGGTATAATCCATTATTTCTAATGAATCTAGTCTGTTAAATATTCTCATTATATGAGGAAATATTATTATGATCTAAAAAGATAGAGAAATAATTATCTATGTATTATATCTTTGAAGGGATGAAAGAGGAGAAGGATGTTGGAGAAAATGATGGATAATAGAAAGAAGGTAAAGAAGTATTTTTTCACATTTTATAATTGTGGAATCAAACAATATGGTATTTTATTAAAGGAAATGAAAGTATTATACCTATGTGGATTTAATTTTCATTATGATTTTGTTTTCAAGGGACATAAAAATGTTTCTAATGTTCAATGATTCAACTTTAAGGAGATGAGGAACTATGCAAATGAATTCCTTAAGTGTCAAAATAATATTCCCTAAAAGCGGCTAATGGATCATGGTCAGGATTTTTCTATTTCCATAAACTAAGTGGAATGAATAATTTTTTTGTGAATAGATTCATGATTTATGTAATTTAAGTATTTTTTAAATTATATCCTGGTTATATGAATTATAAAATGTATAAAGATTATACTAAAGTAATTTTTAATTAAATATTTGAATGTGTATGAAGAAATGACACTAATAGCCTAGAAAAAATATTACGTGTAAAGTTTAACTTAATATAAAAAATTATTTAGGGTAAGGTGACCCTTAATATTTTCCTGATATCAAGATAATTATGTTGGGAAAAAGATATTATTAATATATATAAATTGAATTGGATAGTATTGGCTACCTTGGATCTGATTAATGATTTGTTGATAAAGTGATTTATGATATAATTGATGGAGTTAATAACATTTTTGGACTTAAGGAATATATCCTATATTTTTTTTATATTTAAGGAATATGGAAACATTTAAGTTTTTAAAAAGAGTTTATGGTAATTTTGGTTATTACCATTATTTAAGAGAATACATGATGAAGGTAGTTACATGTTTGGTATGTGAATATTAAGAGCTACATCATGTTGTTTGGTTGATTAATGATAATTTCATGTTTGATATTTAGTTTCCTTCTTTCTAATGTTTGCAGTCCTAATATTTTGTAAGGTTTATAAGGATAAAAATTTATGAAATAGTTTATATTGAACTTTTAATAAGGATTTAGAGATTAACATATTAATTCACCAATTGAATATTTATGTATATTGGATAATATGTAGAAATAATTTTTTATAATAATAACTAGATATTGAAGGAATGACTTATAATTCTATTATGGATCTTAAGATCTATTAAAGGTGAATTTTATTCCATATAGCATAAAAAATTCATTTTTGGTTATCAATTTATTAGAGTAAGAGTTGAATTGAATATTTAACAAAGAACAACCAAAATATGAAACTTTGGCTTGAAATAGAAAAATATCAATTATATACATTTGCATATGTTCTCATTTTATATGGAAAATAAATTCCCCATCATTAGGAAATGGATCTAGAACTAAAATTTAGTCTAGTTTCCATATTTTTTAATGATATCAATGACCGTTTTCAATCCTCTTTTGTTTATAGTTTTGTGGTCATTAACTTTCTCTAGATTACCTGCATTCCTTTAATCAATTATCTAAAATAACATGTATCATTATTTACACTTTTATTCCTTATCCATACCAAAACATCCTCCAAATGTTTTTCTACATAGAAACAATGTGTTTTGTAATTCCGCGTAACCTTTTTATTTCCCTTATCTATTACCAAGGGGACATTTTATTAACCCTTTTCTGGATGTGGGATTTCATGAATGGTATTTTCAAATTAAAAACTATTGATTTTGAATATCAATGTTAAATTTTGAGGATGAAATTTTATTAAGGGTGCTAGAATGTAACACCTTGAGATTCTAAAATAATAACATGATATTAGGTAGAGTGTATGAAAATAAATACCATAAATTTAAGAGAATATAAAAATCCAATACATTAAGATATATTTATTTTTCAATAATTAATTCTCTTTAATAGGGTGTAATGCATGCAACATTGTGTTTGAACTAAACACGAAACTCTATAAAAATATAATTATTAATCATGACCGTTATAACATAGATGATAAGTTGGTGGGTATGAATAATACTCAATAAATTATGAAAATTATATCACTTAAACATGTTTAAAATATATAAAATGGATATATATTTATTAGTTATAAAATTTGAACCATTAAAAAAAAATGTTTTCTGAAAAACTATTTTTATAAAAGGTGGTTTAGTTGAGCTTTACACGCATATTTTATAATTTTTATTTTTAACTATTATAGAAAAATTAATTGAAAAAACAATATTTTTTTTGAATTCATCATATCAAATTTATCTTAGGGTGAATATTTTGGATTTTTCTGAAAGGATTAAATTTTCATCAATATTGAGAAATACTGAATTTTAATTTTAAAATTCCATTTCAATTAAATTATTTATAAAGTTAAATTATATATTTTTTAAAAGTTAAATTAATGAAATTTTTTATCTATTAATAAAGTTTAGTATATTTTAATCATTTTTACTTTTAATTTTAGTATGAAAACCTTGTAAGCTATTGAACAATATCTCTTTGAAAACTCACTTTCTCATCATTTCTAGCAGAATAATTTTAAATTAAAAATTTACACTTCTGTAAATTATATTTGAAAAAATGGATTCAATATTTTGAATCTAAATAATTTATATAATATAATTATTTAAACCTAATTTTTTTTATCATAATGAATAGTGAAAGGATAAAAATATATTTACTTTGGTTAAGGTAAAAATTTATTTACCAGGGGTTAAACTAAAAATATAAGGGTTAAAATATTATAAAAAATTATATTAAATATAATTTTGAAATATTTAGACCATATAATTTATAATACTATCTAAAAATCCATTTTTATACCTTTTTGATTGGGAAAAACATGGGTACACCTTTTTCATTTCAAAAATTACAGGTGTGCTTCTCACCACACTTATAAATGGCCACCCCTCTCATATTTTCATCACATCATAAAACCCTATTTTATCATATAGTACCTATACATATCAATTTAAAAATTACATAAACCCATATTATAAGCATTATTTTGGTTAGAAATCCATTTTAGGAATACTTTATGTCTAATCCTAAAGAGGCGAGAAGAGGTAAAATTCCTTACTATGTGTTTTTTTTATTTTTTTCAGCATCCCCCATTAAAATATTTTTTATCTATTAATATATATAAACACCATTATAAAAAATATATTAATATGTTATTATGTTAGATTATTTACCTACAACCACCCATTTCCATCAAATTGGTTACAAAATCATCATTCTTGTGTATGGTGGACTACCGCCTTGCAAACCGTTGTTAATTATTTTTCCATTATCACCTATCATGTTTGGGTATGATGACAGTTTATAAATTAAATATATTATATTTATAACATAATTATACATCCCTATTAATCTTAACATATATACATTTTTTAATTTAAATCTGAAAGGGATATTATAATGATGCTCATATATATGGAAGACTATCATCTCATGAAGCGATGTGATTTGTTTATCACTAAAGATTTACGTGGAAGGTATTGAGGATAATATTAATGAATATTTGTGATATAAATAACATTATTATGATATAAATGAAATGTTTATCATTATGAATATATAATATATAATTTTTTACACTAAAAAATGATAATTTCATTCATGTATATGTGGACTACCAACTTCAGGAAGTGATGTGAATATCTTTTCATTAGCACACCACATGGATTATATATATAGTAATTTTTATATAAATAATAATTTAAATTTTATATAATTATCATTTTGGAGAGATAAAATATTACTTACCTTTTTTTCACATTGATCATTGAAAAACAGAAATGTTACTCATGCATATACACGACCTACCATATCAATGGTTGTAATGTAGTTCATTTTTAATAACCATATTTAATGATTGTTTTTAATGTATAAATTATGTGTAAGTATGATAATTATTTCATTATTATTATCATTATTTATATGTTTAAATATTGACCTCTTTGATAATAGTTAACCTACCAAAGTCATTTTTGACACATAAGCCAAATATCATCAAAATATCCGACCTAAATTTAAATTATTTATTAATCATATATAACATGGTAATAATTTAAATAAAATAAATAATAAACATGAAAATGGTTCTTATGAATGTAAAATATTAACAAATTTTTATTATTCTAGATGATAAATAATGTATTTGACAATTTAGACTCATAGTAGGGGTTGTTCATATCACATTTACTTTCACAAGACATATTCCAAATTTATCAATTATTTATTATGTGTGGAATATATAATTACCCTTTTATATGTTATATAATGAATATATTTATCTACATGGTATTTAATATTTCATTTTATTTCATTTCTTTTACGTTGTTTATAATTCCAAAGTTACAAAAGTGGTAGTAGTTTATTTTACAATCTCATCATTATTTGTGATTGTTTAAACTTGTGTCCCCTTGGGGGACTTAATTCATATTTCGATTTTTAAATAAAAATATTTTATTATAATTTTTTTATTCATGAAATCATGAAATTATAGTACCATTTTTAAACATTTTTATGCTTAAAATTGTCGAGAAAATGTTTTTATAAAAATATGACTTGATTTCTCTGTTCGGTTGGAAATCATTTTTATAAAAAACCATGTTTTTTTAAAAAGGATTTAAAATATGTTTTTAACTTACTGAAAATTATTTATTAAATAAATTTTACCTATTTTTATTTTTAAAAATGTTTCCAAAGGAATCTCCATATTGTTTTCAAAATAATGCACATTTATCTTGTAATAAAAATGTGAAATTTTTTTTTCTTGAACATATATGGTATGGAAAAAATTTCATCCACCATGAAAGTATAATTTTTTAAAAATTAGTTTAGAATCTTCTGATGTTATTTTAAAGTAAATTTATTTTAAAAATGTTTTTTGATTTTTTTTAAAAAAAGTAGATTTTCAATATGTAAAAGTTATTTTCCTCAATAAAATTTCTCATGATATTTTATGGTATTTTTATTCATAAATGAAATAAAAATTTCATTGCCATTATGATCCCCTGGGGATTGGTTATATTGATGTCATAATTTTTGTTCTTTGGATGGTTTATGATCAGTTTGACTAGGGATGTACTGCAATGATACTATTCACCTTACTTAGGATGGTTCATGAATATGTTTATTAAATTGTGGAATGTATTTAGGTTTCATATTCTGGTTCAAAAATGATTTTTTATGTTTATTATATTTTTCCCCTTTCATATGAGGTATGTGTTGGAATTATTAGCTGATGGGTGAGGCTCTATATAGCTACTAGATGCACCCATAGGTCTCATGTGACAAACTATATTATATTTTTGGATGATGAATTACCCATTGAATTAATTTATTGGAATAAGGCCTCAATGGTATCAGATATATTGGAATAAGGACTCTGTGTTATGTTTTAGATGTCTAAAATTATTCATTAAATCATTATAAATTCAATTATTGATATTCCATGTGATTATTCATGTAGTTAGAATATCCATTTTTCTGTCCTCAAGATCATGTGATTATATATATTCCATTAATTGATTATAATTTATTTCTTCCATATTATACTCAATTTATTGATTAAATGTGATGTTTTTTAGTTATTTCAATTTTCATCTTTATAATGCCTTATTTATTCATAGATTTTTTTGTATGGTTTCCCTATTTGAGTATTTAATCTCACCCCAATTCTTGTGTTTTTTCACAAGGTAAAAATAAGTCTTTTGTGATGGATTTTTACAGATATAATAAGGGGAATAATGTTAATATCAATAAAAATTACTTATGTATTTTTATTTTAAAATAAATTCTAAATTTAATATATGTTTCAAGTTTATCAAGACTATTGAACTATTCATTCTATTTAGATATGATTCTTCATATCTTAATATAAAGTAATAATGAAAATATCGACTCCAGGTTACTATGGATGTGCTCACTATATATTAAACAACTAAATTGGGTTGAATTACCAATCCTTTTAATATTATCTCTTGATATATCAATAATTACCCAATGAATTTGAATTTTATAAAACATCATGACCACACATCACATAATAAAAACCAAACATAAGTGTTCCATATCATTATAAATACATTAAACATATCATAATTTCAATACCTCTCAGAAAAATAAATGGTATCATAAATATTTGTTTTCAGAAAATAATTATAATATATCCAGATAAAATAAGTGGATTGTATCATAACAATATTCATTATCTCATCACATCATATTAGACCTGTGAAATAAAATCAGTTTCATAGGAATATACCAAAAAAGTATTAATCATATGAAATCTATATAAAGGAAGCATATGACATCATAGAACGATATATCTAGTGAAGAATAAAAATCCTTAAAGGTTATTGACCATGATGAAAAATACCTATAAATGATCAATTTGAACATTTCATTAAAAAAAAGGAAAATATTATATTTATTTTGTATCGTTAAAAACTGAAATTTCCTATAATAATGAGACAAAAAGACATTGAAAATAAACATGGAAACATGTAATGGTAACTTCAAATGAAATAACAACCATGATTTCGGGAAAATCTATTCATCCCATATATGTTAAAAGTCAAATTTTTTTCACACATTTATAAAAAGACAAAAGTGATTCATACATAAACATTTGAAAAGATTATATTTAAATATTTTGAAGGAAATTCAAAGGTATTAAAATTATTCATTCTATAATAATTATGAATATATAGAATATTCAATATTTTATTAATGAATATGGACATAGAGGAGAAATATGTTTTACCTAAACAGATGAAATAATGTTGGAATTTCATATAAAAAACTCTTGATATTTTGCTAAAATAAGAGAGGAAAATGGGAATAAAATTTCAAAATTAAATAAAAATCAATTTTATTTTAAAATTCATGTGTTTTAATCGATAAGTATCATATAATTTCCATCAATTTAAAATTCACATAAAAAATTCTAAAATTAAATGGCATTGAAACATAAACCCTTACCTCATGTCCATTAATAATTTTTAAGTACAATAATATAATTTATTAAATATAGATTTATTATATCACTATTTTATAATAATATTAATTAATAAAATACTCTATATCACTCATTTATAATTTCCCAGTAATCTATTAATATAAATTCTTTATTAAATTAATCATTTAGGTGAAAAATGATCTATTTTCCAAGAATATTCTTGATTCAAGGATTCTAGTCCTTGAACCACAATCATGGTTTCATAATATATATAATATTATTGATGTTATAATTATCATAAATATTCATTATATATAATTTTATAACTATACATATTAAATTGTGATGAAAAATAACACACATCATTTCGTGGAAACGGTAGTCAATACACAAAATTTTTGATTGAGGGAATCAATGAAATGTAAATAGTAATTCACCAATTAAAAATAATAATTAAACTATAAATATTATTTCTACTAATTAAATCTATCCTTACAACCTTCCATGTAAATAGAAAATTCAACATGAATTACATCGTTTCATGGAGGTCGGAGTCGACACATATACATGATTGATGTTATCATTTTCTAATGAATTGTATCGATATATAAAATAGATATAACATTAACTTAAAATATATAATTATTGTAATTATATTGATCCCATCAGGTTAATATAGTTATATATATTTTGGATATGATTTAGGAAGAATATAACTTGTAAATGGTCAGCTACTTTAGGTATATTACATTAAAAAAACTTATGGAATCGTAGATGGGTATTTCTTAAAGAATATGGTATCATGATCAAGGAAAAATATTTTTGGAGATAACTTTTCCTAATATTATTTTATCTAAATGGATTATGTGGTGTTAATAAGTTAAAGGGTGATGTTTCCTTTTATAATTCATTTGGGTGCAAAACTTTCAAATACTTGAAACATTGTTATATAATATATTTGCAACGTAAGTCAAGTGGATTGAAAATTAAAAAGCATCGATGATAATAATGGAATGGTAGAAATCCAATCAATAAATACAATTAAATTAACTGATTTGTTGTAATTTAAACATTATCTCTTACTTTGACCCCCTCATTAACACTTTCTAACACTTACCTTAGTGATAAATTTATACCATAGTTACTATTCATTATCATCAAAACATAAGTTGATCTTATATCATAATTTTAATTATGTTGATTTAGAATATAAAATCCATTTTTCGTATTAATTTCACAAAAGTTTAATAAATTAATTATAATGGTATTGTGAAAAAAGTACCAAATCTAATAATTTTCAAAAAATTAATTTTTAAATTATAAATTAAGTATCCTTTCCTTATATCCCATTACCAACCATTATATAAAATATAATTTATTTAATTTAATAAATGATCTAAAAATTACATTGAAATTCATGATAAATAGTTATTAATATAATTTTCACATAAAGAAATACATTGTGAACATAAAAATGTTTATTTTAACATTCACCATTTTGTACATTCAATTAATTTTTATTCAATTATAAAAAATTAAAAATAAATGTATGAATGTTTATTCATCTAATTAAATTAAATAAAAAATTATATTTGATGAAAATCAAAATTTAATAGTGATAATGGTAAATAATACATAGAAAAATACAATACTTAGAAAAAATGATCCTTTAACATAAAATGATATTATTTATAAAATTTTTAATTGAGTAATTATTTCCAAGGAATTGAACATAATATTTTCAATACAGAAAACAATTATACATATTTTTTAGAATTTTACTATTTCTTTTCATACTGGACAATATGACAAAAATGTTAAAAAACAATTTAATAAGAATGTTTCAATAGTATATCACAATTTATTTATGCTCGATGTTATGTGAAAATAAATCCATTAGACTCATAAAATTTATTTGAAGTGAAATATATCATAAAATATTAGGGTGTTAAAAGTAAAATCCTTCTATATCAATAAGAATTGTTGATTAAGATAACATGTACATTAAAAAATAAATTTGTATTGTTGAATATTGTAAAGAAAAACCATCCACAAAAGTAAGTTTTTCATTAGAAATTGAATCATGAAATTTTTCAAGACTCATAACAGGAGGGGAACAATGGATACCTATTTCCATGGTAATATTGGAAGGAATAAGATGTATTGGTTCAGAGGAAACTCCCATCACTGATTTCTCTTATGTGGATTGAGATATTATCCCTTTATTCCCATATTTATAGTTTATTTATACCAATGTATAGGAAATTGAAGGGTAAATATTATTTTAATATACACTATAAATAAAAATATACGTGCTTCATGGAGAATTATAACTAACATTGTTATTAGGAAGCTGTTTCATCACTTGAGTGGGAGAAAGGGAGATGATCATCATTTTAATTGTCACTTTATAGTGATTATAAAATTTCTAGAAAGATAAATACATATTATTAATTATTTAAAAAATAACCCATACATATATTATTTTATTAAATAAAAACACTTTATAAATTGGGGTTGTTGGATTATGAAAATATGAATAAATTTTTTGATATATATATATATACATCAATTTAAATTTTATAATTAATTTTTATATATATGGGGGAATGTTACAGATTCTTGAAAAAACAATTTATACAACCCATAAAATGTTAAATGAGTTGGTGTACCATATATATGTGTTTATAAAATACATTTTTACAATTTTTAAGTAAATCATTTATTTTATACTAGGTTTTCTCATAGATACATACAATTCATTATCTAAAGTTTCATTAACATGGATTTTTTTTGTGTTATCCGTCACTCCTAGGCGAATAAAGATGTGATTTTAAATCAAAAATAGTGAAGACAAAGTTGTTTTGATACTCATGGATATAGTATATATTTTACATGATATGTCCCCTATTTTCCTTATAAAAATAATTTCAATTTGGGAGAAATTAATTATGTTGACCTTGGTGTAGATGATAGTGTTAATTATGAAAAATAAAAGTTTTAAATGGATGTTACCAAATGAATGATGTGATATTTTTTTCAATAGGGAATTAAATGTCTGTTGAGAAGATAGAAGAGTTACTACTACTTGAAGAACATGATTGGATTGCTTTAATTTTGGATCCGTCATCTGTTTAATTTTTTAATTGAACATCATATTAGATACATGTATTAAATGGTTGTAAGTATTTTAAAAAAAATCTTAAAATAAGGATCAGATTTTTTTTTGAAAAATGGGGAGATTGAATAATTAATTTTGATGAGA
This sequence comes from Viscum album, assembly GCA_963277665.1. Classification (NCBI taxonomy): domain Eukaryota; kingdom Viridiplantae; phylum Streptophyta; class Magnoliopsida; order Santalales; family Viscaceae; genus Viscum; species Viscum album. Next base: position 1,887,957,160 of record OY728160.1, on the reverse strand, counting down.
AAAGATCCTAGAAATAGTTTTGAGAAGATAGATATATCACACATAGAAGAACTTTATATGAAAGATGCTCTATTAGGTAAACAAGGATATATGGATAATGGTTGTTGATGATTAATAGTTAATTATAAATCACTCTGCTGACTAGACAATGTTATGAGGTTTTTTATAGTAATTATTTAGTTATTGTACTAGAAGAGAAAAATAGAAAAGGTAAGAGACCTATGTAAATAATAATGTACACTAGAAATTCTATTGGGTAATGACCATAGACATCGTAAGGTACATGATGAGGAGATAATTAATATCCAGAAATGGGATGAACCTTATAATGGTCTTGTTGTGGTATATTTTATCTTTTCAAGGTACATTGATATGATACATATGAGTATTTTATGGAATATGAAAAATTTTCGGGCTATAAACCTTTATTATAATATGAGATCATTATGAGGAACATGTATGCCTTAGTGGCTAAATCAACCCTACATTTATGAATTTGTAGGGTAAAATATATTTATTGTGTTCTATTGTAAGGTAAAACATTATAAGGCTAAAATAAACTCTATGAACATTATGAAATTCATTTTGACATATGAAAATTGTGAAATCAACCTTTGTATGATGCACCTAAAGAACTCGATGCAGAAAAAAATTAGTTTATGATAATATGATTTATCGATATTTATTCAGATTAATTTTTTTTTATTTTTTGTTAATAAATTTAAAAATGATTTTTTTTGATCTTCATGAAATGAAATTTCATAATCACATTAAGATTATTTTTATTTAATCCAAGACATAAAAGGACTGGACAAATAAAATGTTCAAGTCTAATATGAGTTTTTTACCATAAGAGGATAGGTACATAAAAATAATGTATTCTACCATGCACACATGGATTAAAATTAAATATTAATTTAGTGGATGTTGTGAATATTAAATTAATGAAAAAATTGTATCATTTTATTTTAATGATCATTTTGTATGATGATTTAATAATTTTTAATGTCAATATAAAATTTTTATTTCTACTTAATGGTATCAAAATACAAGGGTTAATATATTTAAAATCACAGAGTTTCCAAAAAATTAGTTTTTGTAACCTAAAATTCATGATTAGAAAGTGAATATATATTGGATGAAAAATAAGAATAAGTTAATTGTGAATAATGATAAAATGAGTGAAACTGAAACACTATGGTTTTGGGGAGAGATAAGAGATCCATGCATAGATTCATTCAAAAAGACAGAGTCCCACTGTGCTTGAGTATTTGAGAATGATGAAAATATTTATATTATTTAAGTTCTTATGAAAGGAGTGATAAAAATTAGAAGACTAGTTCAAGATCATTGGTTGTCATGTTTCCTGATGTTACATGGGTTGACTAGGTGATTTAATATGTTCAAGGATATAATTCTACATCAAGTGGTATTGAAACTACTTATAGATAAAGAAAAAAATCATATTTTTCAAAAAACAATTGTATAGGGATGTGGGAATATTCATCGAGTAGTGGGACTACAGAGATTTAACACTATTAGAATCTCTATTAGTGGGACTAGGAAGTTCTTTTTTTCACCAACATTCATATATAATGGATAATTTGTGATTGTGGGGAATTATCATTCATTGAATGAAGTATATTTTTTTGTCCAATCCAGGTAAATGGTTTTATGATTTTATCCCTTTAATTTTGTTTCATATGAGATGAGTCTGAGAAAATTAATTTTTTAGTGGGTTTTTTAAATTAACAGGAATAATCTATTTAATTAAAATATTTCTTAAAATAAATGGGTATAATATTTACCCCCCATTAGTGATTCCACTGCACCTAGGAACAATAATAATAATAATAACTTTCATAATGATAAAATGAAAATTTATAGACATCATAATTATATTTTAAACAAATCATCCATGGAATCATACGTAAATGGGTTGGAATATACCAACTTCACATACTATATTGTTTCATGAGACCTGAAAATGTTTTGAGAGGATATATAATTTTATGTACCACAATAACATCTTAGATTTATGTATGATCTATTTTTAACCTTTGGTTGGTTTATTCATGGTTCTAGTTGCATTGAATGGTGTCTATGACATTAAATACATATTTGGAATTTCCTAATAAAAAATTTGAAGGACCAATCCATATTCAAAGCTGTTTTATAAATGGGAAGTGCATGTTGACTAGTGTCAGGGCGACCACCCCTTGAGTAGGGTGTGATATAGGGAATGGTTAGATGACTATCAAATTTCACACCATGACCACAAGTCTCTATTAGGGTCATATGTTTATCATTTTCCAGATCAAAATTCCCTCAGTCTCAGGGCCATATATTTTTTAGGCGAGCATGTCGGTCTATGAGTGAGGTGCCACTAAGCCCACCATGGGAAGGGTGAAAATCCACCATTCCATGGTTCCATTTTTTTTTAATTTCAAATAACATTTAATCAGCCACCTATTTTCTATGAATGAGTTTTTCCCATTCTCAGAAAATCATTAGATCTTTAGGAGTGGTGTTTTAATGTGTTTCTACCCATTTATCTTCTCTATTATACATTACTTCTTCATTTCTGATTTAGGGTTTTGAATGCAGATATTTCTAGTAGGATCTTTAGGCATCCATCATAACTTTTTTGATCATGTGTTGGATTTTGATCCTAGATCATTCGTAGTCATCATTCTAATCAGTGGGGAATTTTTTCTTGGAGGACATATATCATTTGGATAGGTGAAGATATCATGTTCTATGATTTATTCCATATCTTAACTTTTCCTCAAACCCTATGATTATGAAAGATCAATTACAAAATGTTTGAATCAATGTTTAGAGCCTCATATTATTGTTGTTAGAGACTTCCTTCATGTTTTTCTATAGAATCTGTTGTTGATACAATGTTAAAAAATGTGTGTGGTAGGTTGTTTACTCTATTTTTTGTTTTTCCTGAACAAAAAATGCTCTTTTTTTCCAACATATTTTCTAAATGATGACTATCATGGTCATTTGAACACTTATTATGCGTGAAAAAATGGGATTTGATAACTGATTTTCCCTTATTTTTTTAAAATAACGTTCTTTTCATAGATTTATGATATTGTTTATGAAATTTATTTTCAATCATGATTTTGATTAAAAGGGTTGTTTGGAAAGATGTTTATGAATTGTGCTAATCTATTTGAATTTTTGAAACATGCATCACATTAGAGCATTGGTTCCCTAAGACGGGGTTTTGTGTTAGTCATTATTCTTGATTTCATAGAGGGTTCACTAATGGGGTGTTCCTCTAATCCTCAGTACCTTCTATTCAATGGAAGTGATATTCAAACATTATAGTGGATTTACTCATGTGTTCATTAATTCTATATGATCTTTTATATAGGGAATTGTTAGTTCACTATGTCTTGATTTGACACTAAGGTACATGTAATCCAGATATACCACATAGTTATGTTATCCAAGGGGTTTATTCTATTATTCTATGGTTTTGTTATGGATTTATGATACATTATTTAATAACTAAAAAATGGTTTACATGAGATGTTCTTTAAACTGACTTATACCAAATTTACATAGAACTATATATGGGTAGATTTTTTTCCATGATTTTGGAATAAAAATTAATACTATTTATTCATTTAAGGTATTTCATATTTTTATAATACTAGGAATATTTCACAGTGATTTTGTATCGAACACTCAGGTGGGATCATAATGGGGTTGTTTTTCTTACACCCAACAAATAATCTCATGTGTGTGCAGACCTTATTTTTTCTAATAGAATAATGAGCATGGTACTATAATGGGGCAGTGAGGATTAATTAAAACTATGCATGAATAATTGGTTTTGGTATTGTTGGTTTATTCCCTTATATTACAACGATTATTTTTTAGTATTTGTGATGTACATTAGTTTTTCTCCAGGATATGTATGTTAGTGTTTAGCTTGTTTCCTTAGGTATATATTTATCTCTCTTTTTCCATTATGAAATGGTTCTTTTGTAATATAATTCCATGTATATACACAGTGATTATTGTTTTATTTTGGAGAAATCACCCCCTTTGGTCATTATTAGATGATCATGTGGTTCTTTTGTCCATGGGGATCGGAAATAGCCTTTAAGTCTTCCAAAAATCTATTTCAGAACCAAGTATGTTGATAAATATATTCCATTTATTGATAATATGGAATTAGATCTAGGTTTTACATAGTCTTTGGTTATTTATTGATTGGATACTGGATTTCTGTGACATGAGTGGTAGGTTATGGTGATGTCCTGACTAGATCTTATCATAGAGAGCCTCAAGATACCACAATATATTGGGTTGTGTGTCACTTGTGTTTGTTTATGATATAAACATGATTTACTCTTATTATATTTTAGTTTTAATATATATTTTGTTATTATCTAATCCATTTCATATATATTCTGTATGTTTAATCATGCCTCTATGTTTTCTTCCATGGTAGCCTTATGAAGGTGGCACAAAGAATGATCCTTAATAGAATCCTCTAATCAATTAGAAATTTATCAAAGATAATGTATGGTATGTTAGTGTCAAGGATTATAATGTTAATCCTATCTAAAATTAAGAAAAATTTGAACAATCAAGAGACGGAGGAGACAAGGATTGAGCACAAGAGTTATTATGCCTGAATCTCTTATCTTTTAATGGAACTAATGAATCGTAATAGAAATAGGACTGGATGGGAAAAATTGATCATGAATTTTAATTCTTATAGAAAAATAAATTTTCCAATGTAATGTGAGAAACATTTAATATTGGAGGTCTTAGAAAGAGTTAGTGGGACATTATGGTTCAAAATAATTGACATGAGGGATTAGAGTGGAAGGACTTCAAGGCCATTCTCATTCAAAAGTTTTTATATATATTCCTTGATAATTGAATATTATATATAGTTTTTTATATTCATTTGGTATATCATTTTGTTATACAGTACTACATCATCTTTTCTGAGTTGTTTTATTTTTCTCTTAAATTTGCGACGAATAATAATTTGAAGGCATAAAAGTACCTAAAAGTCTTGTGAACTAATATCTGACCGCATGTGTAGATAATTATTATCACCACTTATGAATATATTATTAACATATCTAATATATAATAGATTTATAATGCATGAATGTCTTTAATTTATGAGGATTCCACTTCCACCCAGTTGAAATATTTTTGTCATAGATGAGAAAAAGAGGATATTTCATGACAATCACATTGATGGTGGAGGTAGTTTGCATCAGTAGGTTTTTCTAACCAATGATCGGTGGCTATTAGTTCTCTCTTAACTTAATAATAGTGTCATAAGGTATGTAAAAATATATTATCTTTCCCCACACCTCTGAAAACATGATATTTATGTGTTAATTAAGTCCATCTATTGTGGCTAGGTATGGATCAATAAATTCCCCAATATGATTAGAGACTATCTTCTCCATAGGTTACTACAATGTATTCTGAAGATTCAAAGTCAATTGAGATCCAAAATTAGGCCTCTAGAGTGAAGCAATATCATGAAATTGAGGATCTTCCAATGGATGTTGATCCATGAACATATACATTGACATGTAATTTTTTTTCTAATCATCTATATTATTTTCTTTCTTTTATACTGGTTCCTTTCATTCCAATAAATCATCACATTTTGTGTATTTTTTAAAATATCTAATAATTTTCCTATCATATTTTATAGAGTTAGTGATACCTATTTGAAATAAGGAGTAAGGGTTTTTTTCCTTTGTGTCCACTTGTGATTAATGATTTTGATTTGTTCTGAGAGATTTTGGTTCTTAATATGGATGTGTTTGACATTATCAATAGGATAGATGGGTTGGTTTCTCACCAATTAATGATTTATTATTATAATCGATGTGTTTCATTATTTTCGGTTGATGTGATCTATCAGGTGTTTAAAAGAAAGTGGGATTCATCATATAGTGTTGTAGGACCTTCTCAAAACTGGTATATAAACCTGTTTTATTTTATGGTTGATGAGCCGGATAATGTTTCATAATAGGTTTAACTTCCCTTAGTTTTTCAATATTTTCTCAAGGGTTTCCCAAATTACAACTATTGTCTTCCTCCAAAAAAGTGAGTTAGATTTCTCCATTGATCTAGATCCTGGTATGTAGCTGATTTAAATACCCTCTTATCATATATCCCACATTGAGTTGAAAGAGGTTATGATATAGTTTGACAACTAGTTAGAGAAGAGTATTTTTCATCATAGTGTTTCACTATGGGAAGGAATTATACTTTTTTCTAAGAAGGGAAATGTTTCTCCCTGTCACTTTTTAGATTATCAAAAAATGAATTGGGTAATTATCGTGAATAAGTAAAATTTTCCCAATATATATGAGCTATTTGATCAAATTAAGTGTTAAAATTAGTTCTTGATAATTGATAATACATCAAGTGATCATTATCTTAAAGTTAAGGAGCCTAATATCCTGAAGAGTGATATTAGGAGTATGTATAACCACTTGAAATTTCTATTAATTTTGTTTTCACCAACTAATTATCATGAAATCATTTTTTATTTTTTGAAAAAGGAATTCAAACATTACCTTAATAAAATTGATGTGAAATTCATGGATGATATCCTAGTCTATTCGTGAACTGGTAAAGATAATGATAACCATCTGAATTCTATTTTATAAATCATGTGGAGTCACCATGTTTATACAATGTTATCGAAGTAATATTTCTATATCTAAGAGGTGTGGTTCCGGGGGTGCATGATTTCCAAACATGGCCTCTATTAGTCCTAGAAAATTAAACGATGTATTGTTTTAGAAATAACTAGTGAATTTTATTAAGATACTAATATTCCTAGTTCTATATAGGATTTTTAATCATTTATAAACGATTTATCAAAAATGGAACCTCCATTGCCTACTCTTATCATAAATATGGTGAAGTTATCTTGGGTTATTAAGTGTCATACCTCTTTCAATGATTTCAAAAAATGTCTTACATCAACTATTATTCTAATCATTCTAGAGAATAGAAAGGGATATGTTATTTTTTTGTGATTATTTGGGTACTGAATTGGGTTGTGGAATTATATGAGATTATCATGTTGTGATGCATAGTAACCATAATCACTCGTCACATGAGAAGAAATATCCCACTCATGACTTGAATCTGGGTGTTGTTTTGAATACTATTGACTATTGGAGACACAAACATTTTAAGGTGAAGTTCACAGTCTATTTTGTCAAAAAGAGCATAACTTAAATAAACTCATAGAAAAACTTAAACATCATATATAAGGTATGGGTGGAGTACCTCCTGAAATTTATCATTGGCATATTCTATACTGTTGTGAAAGATAATTATTTGTTGATCTTATAAATATAAAATTTCTAACTCAGGCTATCATAGAGTAGAAAGAAGAAGGGATTTCATGGATATTTTTACTTAGTTTCATCTGTATTCTAATGAGGATAATTTAGGAATGGTTTTGACTAGTGTTAATCTTTAATCATCCCTCCTTGAGTTGGTTCTTCAATAAAAATGGTAGGTTGATGAGGTTTTAGGAATTAAGATATCCTTATATGGTTGGGATACCGTTCATGGATGGTATATTCCCTCATATAGAATTCATATATATGGATTCACTTTTCCATCCCTTTACCAATCATAAAGACGGGAACCCATGATTTTCATAATTCTTCTTACGTCATTCATCCTGGTAATATGAAGATGTATCTTGACATGATATGACATTTTTGGTGGAAAAGTTTGATACACAAATTTTTTTGTTTTGTGTCTCATTATTTCACCCAAAATTATATTAAATCAATAATACTTAATCCATATGAATTACTTAAACCTCTCCTATTTATGATGTAGAAATTGGATGAGGTATCTATGGAAACCATATCTATATTACTATAGTCTCCATAAGGGAAAAACTAATTATATGTGGTTGATGATTAGTTCATGAAATCAACTCATTTCATTATAAGTAGAGTCACCATGAATTTTATGATTTGGGTAATATAGAGATAATAGAAATTATGAAATTTTAGGGGATCTAATCATCCATTTTCTCTGACTTGGATCCCAGGTTTACCTTTAGGTTCTATAAGTGTGTTCAAGAGGCAATAAGGAATCATGTAATATTGAGTATATCTTGTCATCCATAGACTAATTTTATAAAAAAGAATGATATTTATCATCTAGATAATATTATTTATTTTTTTATTAGATTTTATAGTATCTTTAGATATCAATCTGGGACTAGTATATATTTTTTCTAATATTAATTACCAGTCTTCTATCATAAAATCTATTTCTGATTCTCTATATGGTCTCCCTTGATGGACATATCTTTGTTTTATAGAGATGGGAGATGCATATATTTTGGGTCCAAGTATCATTCATGTTATGTTAGAATGTATGAAGGAAACACATCAATTTTTTGTTGCAACTCAGAGTCTAAAAAAATCTTATGTGGATCATCAATACTTTCCACTATATTTTCCATTTCTAAATGATTATTATTGATAATTTACCATTAATTTGGTCACCATTGGATATGAAAACTATGTAACATTGTTTCAAGATATGTTAGACCATTCAATATCACTGAGAAAATTGTGAAATTGTGTTATTGGTCAGTGTCACCTGCTCTTTTGATGGGTATCCACAATTGTTTCCACATGTCTTAGCTCATAAAGTAACATCACATTTCTTCCCATGTTATAAATTTATAGGAAGTAAAGTTATATCCATAATAGTTAGTTATACTAAAGCCTGTCCAGATCATTGACACATATTGAAATTTTCTCCAAGGAAAGTCTATTACATTGGTCTAATATTAATTGTTTCTTGGGTTGGATACTCACGAGACATGATTTCCTGAATCAATAATGGGTAATCAATGGAATAATCTCTATATTGATTTTTATTAATCCTCTTGACAATCTAGGGAGATAATGTACTACGAATAGAATATTTTTACATCCTAATTTGTTCAATGATCCATTTTGGGTATTTGGTTAGTTTACTACAGGATCATGGTATATTGGTTACTATTGATCTATTTAAATAGTATTTAGGAGTTTTCAATTACAAAATGTGTGGGAGAACACTATAGACTAAGAAGTTTATACTAGGATGGTTCCTATGAACCATTGTTATATCGACCATTCCCTTGGTAAGGAATAGTTTAGGGCATACCTTGTTGATGGTATCAATGTTTCCCATGACCAAAAAAGAATCACCATGGGAGTGGGGGAAGCCTTGGGCTCATCAAAACACCAAGGTCTTGAGGCATTGGTTTATCGATTGGGATGATGAAGAGGATCCACCAAGTTCACCACTATCATATGAATTATCTGCCATGTTGTTTTTAATAAATTTATGAATTTAAAATAGCATAATAATACTTCTAAGTTTTTTATGGAGTTTCACCCATTTATGGAAAGTTATAGGTTCTTTAAAATGGGTCTTATAATGATTTTTTACATGGTTACATCCACTATTAAAGATAAATTATTAATTCATGGTCTAGGGATTTGAAATGGTTTATTTATAATAGGATATTTGGATGCTGTAATGGCACAGACCCACCTAGTCCATTACTTTGTCAAAACACAGCTCCACTATGATGGTGGCACCGTGTCATCACCGAGCGGTCTTCGTTCTTTCCCAGTTCCCGAATTTTCCGCTCCGACAACATATATTTTGACGTAAAGATGATTTAATGCCCCCTTTCAAAGCCATTTAAATCCCATAAATAATATCTAAAATCCCCCAAGAGTCGAGAAACCCTTAACTTACCAAAACATGTGGTTTTTCCTCGGTGTCACACCCTTACCCGTACCTTCCAGATCTACCGCTGTTATGCGTTTCCTTATGGTTAAAGAAATCTATTTAACGTATAGCCGTTATGATAACCTCTCTAAGGATAATTGTTAAATGATAATTAATTCCATCGTTCGTAACCACCCAATCGCATGGTGAAACCATGATTCGACTTTATAGACGTTCAAAATTCCATATCCCGTAAGAACGGGATCTCATCTTTGTATCACGCTAGAAGTTATTTCTTCTTCCTCTTGGATAGTATCCTTTTCTTCTTTGTGTGTTTGGAGTTCCCTTTCTCGAGGCAAGTGGTACACTTGTGCTGGATCCTTTCTTCTCACCCTTGGAGTCCCCGATGTTCCTCCCTTGCAACTCACGCATCCCTAGTTCTTGGCACTTGGAGAAGAACTTCGATCCTTGTTCAACGGAGTAGGGATTTTCCTTCGTATCTCCTTACTGTGTATCATGCGGGGTGGGTACGCCACTATTTCTGTGGTAATGGATGAAACTAAACCCTAACAAAGATAATAAATAGACTGTTAAAGAATGATGGGGTGCATTTGAAAATTCTGCTGTACTCTTTTATAATTTCTATATGTTGTGAACTGTATGGGCTTATTATCAATGAAAATCATGGTAGTTGGTGGTATTTCCTTGCACACTAATGAACCATTGTCTTTTGTGATGATTAAATGACTATAACATGGAAATTGGTTAATCACCTAAACTCAGTTATTTAAATGGATGCCCAGTGAACATCAATCCTTGTGTGGTCACCCCAGTTAACCAACAGAAAGAAGAAACTAATGAATGATGTGCTTGAACCTGGAAGTTTCCCTACTCTATTTTGGCAGTAGGTGTGTTGTTCTGTTGATGCTTATAGGGTGATGTGGATGGATAAGGGATCCTCTATTGTGTCACGGTTGTTGGTTATGAATTTGAAGCTGCATGGGGCTATATCTTGAGGCTTGGTTTGGTTCCAGTATGTTGAGGGATCTCACAGATCCCTTTGTTGTTGTGACTTTACAAGAGATTCGGGTGTGAATGCTTAAATTGCTGTTTGGGTGTTTCTATTTCTATAGCTTGTGGTTATGACTGTTAGTTTCCTAGTAGTGTAGAATTTACTTAAATGGGATCACTTAAACATGAAAACAAGAATGGTCTCAATGGGGAATTTATTTCTGGGATGAGTGGTGACATGGTCGTGGGTTCGGTGTTTCTCGTGAATGAATAGTAACGAGGGTGTTTGTGCTTAATTTGGTTTTGAAACTCCTAGGTTGAGATGAGTGCTTCTTATATATATTATATAATTGAATTTCTTATGTTTCTTATTCGCGCCCCACCCAAGTTGAACACCTAGTGCTGAACACCTCCATTTCATGGGGGAGGGTGTTTTTCCAAACACTACTATGAGTGGCTAGTTATTAGCTCCTTTTCTGCTCCCTTTACCAAATAGCCCAAGACTCATCGAGAAGGCTGTGATGGCCTGAGGTCCATTATAACCCAGGATTCTTCGGGTAGGGTAGTTGTGGTGGTTTCCCAGGTGTGTGCGGGCAGGTTGTTTCCAAAGTGTCTTCAGGATGAGGCCCTAGTGTCTTCGAGCATGGAAGTAGTTGTTCTGGCCCAGGTGTTTGCGGGCATGGTTACGCGTGGTTATTGTGGCCCAAGTGTTTGCTGGCGGGATGTGTGGTTGTTGCCCAGGTGTGTGCGGGCAGGGTGTGGCAGTGGAACTGCGGTGATAATGGAAGGAGAGGTTCGATGCGTAGGATGTCTTCAATAACCAGTGGGGAAGTGGCGCGAGGTACCCAAACATCGATGTGTTATTACTATTATATTTCTTAACTTGCGTTATTTGGGGAGAGTGCCTTGGTGAGGCTTGGGTGGGCAGTTTTCCTTGTTAGGTGTTTCAAATATCTCTTTTCTCATGGGGAATTAGAATGCCTCCCCACTTATGCACGATATCCTTTGGTTTTCCCTACTGAGTATACTTGTATGCTCACCCTACGTATATAAAACTATTTTCAGGTTTCTAGGAGGACATCAAGGATCGTGCAGGGTTGTACTAGTTCAGACATTGGGACAGTTTCTGTTTCTATTTTTCTTTCTTTTGGTACTTCTTTTTGGGGTTTTATTTTACTTTTGTATCATTTACTTTTGGAACATGCATATGATAATGGTTTGTTTTGGCTTTACTTGTACTTACACTTTTGGTGTTTTTGGGATTTACTATCTTATCTCCCGATCCTATTAAATAAAAAGGGTAATGCCTTCTATCTTGTGTGTGATTATATACATTTGGTGATAGTCGCCACTCCAGGACCTATTGAAGGCAGGTCTCGGGGGGTCATTATCCCTCCTTCAACTTGAAGAAGGAAGGGTCTAGAAACCTGCTGTCCCTTCTCTCATCTTGGTGAAGGCGGGTCGTGACAGAATGGTATCAGATGCAGGAGGTTGGGAGATAGGATGGAGTTCGGAGTTAGGCATAGTGAGGATTGCCTGTGATGGTAAGGAAATAGTGTTGGACAATCTTAGTGCGTGAAATAGGCCAAGTAAGACTGGCTAAGAAATGGGATTTTAGGGACCCTCGTGATCCGATGCAAGGACTCTAGGCCTACCGAACGTCCAAGTGAGGATACACTGATTGTAGGTTAGAGAACCTAGGAAAGGTACATGAATCATAATGACTTGTGTTCGCGTGTTTCATGGGTATTTTGGGGATTTAAAATGAATAATAAGTGTAAGAAAATTTAAGAACAATATTCCACACTACCCGGGCTTAGGAATTACTTGTTTACCTTGTAGCTATGTCACTTGAGAGATGACCAAAAATAGTGTGGGAGATCAAGGCCCAGGAGGTTGACAGGGCCAATCAGCAGAGGACTGACCGAGAGGAGGAGGACGATCAGTGGCAGAGGAAGCTTTGTGCCTTTCAGCGACAGACCCTTGGGAAGTACGAGGGAATCACCTCAGACATAGAGACAAAAAGCTATCTAGAGGAGCTGGTGATATCTTTCAGCTTGATCTGGGCTCTGACAGGGTACTGGGTTCCTCTGTCTATAAGCCAGATGCAGGGAGCAGTGCATCAGTGGTGGACTCTCTACCTCGGGGAGAATAGGGAGGCTGAGATTATGTGGGTTGGATTCGAGAGGGAGTTCCGGGCATAATTCCTCTCTTCCACGATGAAGTATGAGAAGAGGCTAGAGCTACTCTCCCTCCAGAAGGGGACCATTTCATTGAGAGATTTTGGGATCAAGTTCAAGGATCTCCTCTACTTTTCTCCAGACCTCTTTCTAGATGAGGAGTCTCGGGTGAGACGTTTGGAGGAGGCACCATGACCTTCTATTCAGTATGTTGTTACTCCCTTAACCTTACCGAAATACTTGGAGGTCCAAAAGAAATCTGAAGTGGTGGATATGATGCACACACTGGGAGGTGTATCGTGAGAGGGAATCTAGTTGGGCTCGTCGGAGGGGAAGGCCGCCAGCAGGCCTCCAGCAACCAGGCCCTCTAGGTTTCGACCAGTAGAGAGCAGGCCTCAACAGTTCCAGTTCTGATCTCTCGGTCCTCGCCCTTTAATTTTAGGCCCAGGACCGAGATGCTTCATCTGTGGAAGCCATGGGAACCTTCAGAATTAGTGCCCGGACTGAGTACAATACAATGGGGGTGGGCCAACGAAGCACCCACCCTACCCGTAGAAGTTTCCATCTAGGCCCTTTCAGGAGTAGCATCAGGGACAGCGAGCTCCTGCTCCTCCAAGTGAAGACATCACGGAAGGAGGCCGACCTCAGGGTGCTCTTCAGGGACCTCGACCAGTGCTCGGTCGGGGAGGTGGCCGACAACCGAGGGGCAGGGGAGCTGGGCATGGGCAGTTACACACCGCAGATGTAGCAGCTCCAGCAGGGCCGAAAGTTGTTCGAGTTACGATCATAATGTTTAGTACTCTTGCATATGCCTTGTTCGATACATGAGCTTCACACTCCTTTGTTGTGCCCAGTCTGGCCCGTGCTCTGGTTCTAGATGCTGAGAGACTTCCAGTTCCTTTGGTGTTGAGTACACCATGCAGAGGTCAGATCGACTTGTTTTATTTTTGTCGAGGGTGTAGACTGATGATAGGGCCACATCAGTCAATCAGGGATATTCTACTATTGCAAATACATCCATACGATGTCATCCTAGGAATTTATTGGTTGTTCTCTGTATATTTCATTATTGAATTCTTTTGAGTAAGGATCATGTTTTTAGACTTGGGTGGCCAACGTGTGAATTTCATTGGTGAGTGGGGTTACCAGGAAGGTAACCGACGAGTGGAACCCCTGCTTTCCTTGTTAGCTGAACTGTTAGTGGATTCGGTGGATACAGAAATGGTAGAAGTCCCAGGGATCATTGGTGATTTTATGGACGTCTTCCATGAAGAGGTGGCGACTCTACCCCCTCAAAGTGATGTTGTGTTCGGGATAGACTTGCAACCTGGTGCCCATCCAATTTCAATGGCTCCATACCGGATGACACCTTCTGAGTTGCGGAAGTTGCAGATTCAGATTGACAATCTGATGAAGAAGGGTTTTGTTTGACCAAGTGCGTCACCATGAGGTGCTCCTGTCTTGTTTACAGAGAAGGAAGATGGTGGTCTGAGGCCGTGCATAGACTACAGGAGACTGAATCAGGTGACGGTCAAGAATCGCTACCCTCTTCTAAGGATAGATGATCTCTTTGACCATCTGAGGGGAGCAGGTTGGTTCTCTAAGATCGATCTAAAGTCTGGATATCACCAGTTGAGGGTGAAGGAGGGAGACATCTCAAAGACTGCCTTCAGATGTAGGTATGGACAATTTGAGTTTGTAGTCATGCCGTTCGGTGTTACGAATGCACCAGCTATGTTCATGGGACTCATGAACTCCGTCTTCTGAGAATACCTGGATCAGTTCATAGTCGTGTTTATTAATGACGTCTTGATCTACTCAAGGTCAGAGGAGGATCACGCTGAGCACCTAAAAAAGGTTTTAGAGGCCCTCCGACAGCACCAAATATATGAGAAATTGTCTAAGTGCAAGTTCTGGATGTGAGAAGTGAACTTCCTTGGGAACGTGGTGTCCGAGAAGGGAATAGCAGTGGACCCATCGAAGGTCGAGTTGGTTGTTTCTTGGGCAGCACCCAAGAACGTGGTAGAGGTTCGTAGTTTCATTGGACTAGTAGGTTACTACCAGAGGTTCGTACCAAACTTCTCCTGGGTTGCAGCGCCTTTGACAGCTTTGACCAAGAAGGACCAGACTTTCATATGGGATGGGTAGTGTGAGGTAGCCTTTAGATATTTGAAGGAGAGGTTGGTAAGTGCCCCAGTGCTGAGGTTTCCAGAAGAAGGGGCAGCGTCTGAGGTGTTCCGTGATGCTTCAGGACAAGGCCTCGGGTGTGTACTGATGCAACAACAAGGGGTGATCTCTTATGGGTCTAGAAAGTTACGTCCCCATGAGCGTAATTATGCCACCCACGATCTAGAGCATGAATCGGTCGTGTTAAAACTAAAGTTGGGGTGGCATTACCTCATCGGGGAGCGCTTCCTGGTCTTCACGGATCACAAAATATTGAAGTGTATCTTCTCCCAGCGGGACTTGAACTTACAGAAGTGAAGGTCAATGGATTTCCTTTAGGACTATGACTTAGATATTTTCTACACCTCAGGAAAAGGGAATGTGGTGGCTGATGCCTTGAGCAAGAAGTCGCAGAAGGATGTGGTTCGAGAGTCGACAGATGCTTGGAAGGCGATGGAGGAGTTTTCTGCCCTGCACCTGAATGTAAGGGAGGATGGTGGTAGAGGTTGTCTATTTCAGATGATAGTGAAATCCTCTCTCCTACGGAATATGGAGGAGTCTCAGTGGGGAGACATAAAGAGTTAAGTAATGCGTGACTAGGTTAACCATGGCGATGCACCGTAAGGGTGGAAGGAGGATGGTCAGAATCAGATACTTTTCAGAGGGAAGTTGTTTGTTCCGGAGGCGATGCATGAGAGAGTTCTTGGTGAGTTCCACAACTCACCCCTGGAAGTACACCCAGGAGCTTCCAAAATGTAACCGGGCTTAAGAGGTCAGTTCTGGTGGTCCAGGGTGAAGCGGGCGATGGCAGAGTTCATAGCAAAGTGCCTCATGTGTCAGCAGGTGAAGGCTGAACACTGCATCCCAGGGGGTCTTTTACAACCTTTATATGTCCCTGAGTGGAAGTGGGACGACATCTCGATGGATTTCTTCACGGGACTACCTTGAGTTCAAGGGGGTTACGATGCTATCAGGGTAGTGGTGGACCGACTGACGAAATCAGCCCATTTCTTGGAAATCAAGGAGTCAAGTACAGTGGATGCCCTAGAACAGAGGTATGTGGATGAGGTGGTGTAGTTTCATGGAGTCCCGAGATCCATAGTCTCAGATAGGGATTCACGGTTTACCTCACAAGTCTGGAGAGGATTGCAACATGCTTTTGGCACCCAACTACATCTTAGCACTGCTTTCCACCCCTATATAGATGGACAGACAAAGCGTATCATCTAGACATTAGAGGATATGCTACGAGCATGTATTCTGGACTCTGGGGGATCATGGGAACAACACTTGACTCTAGTGGATTTTTCCTACAACAATATCTATCACTCTACCATTGTCATGTAACTATTCAAATCATTGTACAGGAGGCCATGTCGCTCACCCGTGTGCTGGATAGAGGTCAGGGAGGCAGGTGTTATGGGCCCGGAGGTGGTGTAGAGCACGACGGAGAAGGTTCAGCTTATATGGGAGAGGATGGAGGTGACCCAGGACCGGTAAAATTCATATGCCGATAATAGGATGAGACCCTTGGAGTTCGAGGTTAGGGACCACATGTTCTTGAAGGTCTCCCATCGGCGTGGGCAACGAAGGTTCGACAGGGGGAGTAAGGTTTTTCCTAGGTTCGTCAGACTGTTCAAAGTGCTGCGGAAGGTCGGTGAAGTGGATTATCAGCTAGCGCTACCACCACTGCTACGGATACTGCACGATGTCTTCCATGTGTCTCAGCTCCGACAATATCTACACAATGATTCACACATCCTCAACTGGGGAAAGCTGTATATCGAGGACGATGTGAATTTTGTTGAAAGACCAGTGAGGATCGAGGATCGTGAGGAGAAGGTGCTCCATGGATGGACCATTACTTTGGTTTGTGTGTTGTGGAGGCATGGAAGGCTAGAGGAAAGTACTTGGGAACGAGAGATGTAGATGTGTGCCCAGTACCCAGAGCTGTTTTGAGTTTTGTTCTATTTTGTTTGAACTTGTTTGGGATGGAATTATTTACCTTGTTAACTATGGAACATGCAGTTTTCCTTATTTTATGGATGTGTGGGAAGATTCCTGACTATGGGGAGGGGAGGTCCTGATCCCTAATAAATACACATTAAGGTGGATGCGATTAAACCCGTGCGGGTGAGTCAGTTCCACCCAAAGAAGATAGTATCTTGACATGGAGGAAAAAACTCCCTAACCCATATGACTGGATAGTTTGACCCTCAAGTGTTGCCTGGTTACTTGAGGGAGAGGGGTTCCTAGATGTCGATGAGGTTCACTTTTGAGAGGTATATTTCGAGGTGGCTGTTCGAAACCCCTCTTTTCTTCGGGCCTAGTTTTGATTATCAAGGGAGAGAATAGTTTGAGAGGTATCTGATGTAATGGCCCAGACCCACTTGGTCCATTACTTTTTCAAAACATGGCTCCATGGTGACGGTGGAACCGTGAGGGTGGAACTATGATGGTGGCACTGTGTCCTCACCGGGCGGTCTTCGTTCTTTCCCAGTTTTCGACTTTTCCACTCCCGCAACATATCTTTTGACGTAAAGATGGTTTAATGCCCCCTTTCAAAGCCATTTAAAGCCCAAAAATAATATCTAAAATACTCCAAGAGTCGGGTAACCCTTAACTTACCAAAACCTTTGGTTTTTCCCTAGTGTCATGCCTTTCCCCATACCTTCCAGATCCGCCCCTGTTTCGCGTTTCCTTATGGTTAAAGAAAGTTTTTTAATGCATAGCCGTTATGACCACCTCTCTGAGGAGAATTTTTAAATAAAAATTAATTCCATTGTGTGTAACCACCCAACTGCATGGTGAAAGCACAATCCAAATTTATAGCCATTCAAAATTCCATATCCCATAACAATAGGATCTCATATTTATATCACATCAGAAGTTCTTTCTTCTTCCTCTTGGCTAGTCTCCTTTTCTTCTTTGTGCGTTTGTAGTTCCCCTTCCTGAGGCAAGTGGTGCGCCTGTGATGGACCCTTTCTACTCACCTTTGGAGTACCCGACGTTCCTCCCCTGCAAGTCACGCATCCCTAGTTCTTGGTGCATGGAGAAGAACTTCAATCCTTGATCAACCAAGTAGGGATTTTCATTCGTCTCTCCTTACTGTGTATAATGTGGGGTGGGTACGCTACTGTTTCTATGGGAATGGATGAAACCAAACCTTAACAAAGATAATAAATAGACTGTTAAAGAATGATGGGGTGCGTTTGAAAATTATGTTGTACTCTTTTATAATTGTTATATTTTGTGAACTGTATGGGATTATGCTCACTCAAAATCATGGCCATTGGTGGTATTTCCTTGCGCACTAATGAACCCTTGTCTTCTGTGATGATTAAATGAATGTAACATGGAAATTGGTTAATCACCTAAACTCAGTTGGTTAAATGGATTCCCAGTGAACATCAATCCTTGTGTGGTCACCCCGGTTAACCAACAAAAATAAGAACCTAATGAATGAAGTGCTTGAACCTGGAAGTTTCCTTACTCTATTTTGGTAGTAGGTGTATTGTTATGTTGATGATTATGGGGTGATGTGGATGGGGATGGGATCCTCTATTGTGGTACAGTTTTTTAAAGTGAATCTGAAGCTGTGTGGGGCTGTATCTCGAGTCTTGTTTTGGTTCCAGTACTTTGAGGGATCTCACAGATCCCTTTGCTGTTGTGACTTTACAAGAGAACCGGGTGTGAATGCTTAAATTGTAGTTTGGGTGTTACTCTTTCTATGGCTTGTGGTTATGCCTGTTAGTTGCCTAGTAGTCCATAATTTACTTAAATGGGATCACTTGAACATGAAAACAAGAATGGGCTCAATAGGGAATTGCTTTCCGGGATGAGTGGTGACATGGTCATGGGTTCGGTGTTTCTTGTGAATGAATAGTAATGAGGGTGTTTGTGCTTAAGTTGGTTTTGGAACTCCTAGGTTGGAATGAGTGCTTTTTATATATATTATATAATTGTAGTTCTTATGTTTCTTATTCGTGCCCCACCCAAGTTGAGAACCTAGTGCCGAACACCCCCATTTCATGGGGGAGGGTGTTTTTCCAAAAACTCCTACGAGTGGTTGGTTATTAGCTCCTTTTCTGCTCACTTTTCCAAATATCCCTAGACTCATTAGGTAGGTTGTGATGGCCTGATGTCCATTATAGCCCAAGAATCTTTGGAAAGGGTAGTTGTGGTGGTTGTCCAGGTGTGTCCGGGCAGGTTGTTTCCCAAGTGTCTTCTGGATGAGTCCCAAGTGTCTTCGGGCATAACAATAGTTGTTCTGGACCAGGTATTTGTGGGCATTATTACACATGGTTGTTTTGGCCCAGGTGTTTGTGAGCAGGATGTGTGGTTGTGGCCCAGGTGTGTGCGGGAGGGGTGTGGCAGTGGGACTCTGAACACAATGGAGAGAGTGGTTAGATGCGTAGGATGTCTTAAATAACCAGTGGGGAAGTGGCACGGGGTACCCAAACATCGATGTGTTATTACTATTACATTTCTTTACTTTTGGGGAGCATGCCTTGGTGAGGCTTTGGTGGGTATTTTTCCTTGTTGGGTGTTTCAGTTATCTCTTTTCTCATGGGGCATTAGAATGCCTCCCCACTTGTGCATGAGACCCTTTGGTTTTCCCTACTGAGTATACTTGTATTCTCACCCTACATATATAAATCTGTTTTCAGGATTCTAGGAGGACTTCAGGGATCGTACAGGGTCATACTAGTTCAGACATTGGGACAATTTCTGTTGCTATTTTTCTTTCTTTTGGTACTTCTTTTTGGGGTTTTCTTTTACTTTTGTATCATTTACTTTTGGAACATGCATATGAGAATGGTTTGTTTTGGCTTTACCTGTACTTAAACTTTTGGGGTTGTTGGGATTTACTATCTTATCTCCAGATCCTATTAAATAAAAAGGGTAATGCCTTCCATATTGTGTGTGATTATATACCCTTGGTGCTATTTTCCACTCCGAGGCCTATTGAAGGCGGGTCTCGGGGGGTCATTATCCCTCCTTCAACTTGAAGAAGGAAGGGTCTGGCAACCTGCGGTCCCTTCTCTCATATTGGTGAAGGCGGGTCATGACATATGTCATCTCTACCTTTTCTGATACCATTTTTGAATTTGATCCCATATCACTGGTAGTCATCATTCTGATATGTGGTGTATTGGTTCTATGAGGTTGGATTTGGTTTGGTTAGGTGTGGATTTCATGTTCTACAAGGTATGTGGTCACTTCCCTTCTATTAAAACCCTATGACTATTGGAACTCAATTATATAATGTGGGAATGTATATTTATGTCCTAACCTTTCTACTATTAAATCCCTCATTCTTATTAGTTTTGGATGCCATTATCATTTATATCCAAAACCATTTATGTGGTAAGTGATTTCATGTTAACTAATTTTTTGGTGAACCACACATGTTTACGTTTTCCATCATTTTATCAATATAATGATTGTTATTATCATTGAAACAATTTTTTTTGAATTCATACATGGAATTTGAGAATAGATGGTATTTCCGCTAGTTTTGGTAAAAGAATTTCGTTTTTAGGGAACTATGAAATGGTTTATGAAATTAATTTTCAATGAATTATTTAAATGGGTTTTTTTAAAATATAATTATTTTATATGAAAATTCATTTTTTTTTAAATTTATGCGGCACATGGGAGACTTGGGTAGCAAGGATAGGGTTTCAATATTTGTCCAATTCCATGATTCTTTGGGGTTTACTCATGGGGTCTTCCACTTAACCTTATACCCTCTTATTATAAGGATGTTATATTTAGATTTCATTGAGGGTTCATTGAAGGGTTTTTCTTTCATTAACAAGGTGTAATTTCTTTTGCGACTCTTTATTGAACTAAGCCACGATTAGTTACAAAGGTATAAGGGATCAAGCTAACATGAACCTAGGTTATCCAATGTATTCATTCAATTTTTTCATTGGTTTTCATAATTATATATGATTCATGATTTGATAAATGATAAATGTTTTACAAGATATTCTCATTGAGGTGACTTATATGGTATATGTTTTAGAACTATGGAATGGGGGAATTTTTTACCATTATTTTGAAATTAAATTCCATTTTGTTTAATCATTAAATGTTTTTTTGATATTTAGAATGTTGGGATTATTTTATTAAGTGTTTATATGGAAACTTCAGTGGTATCCCACTAGGATTGTTTTTCTCACACACATCAAATACCCTTAGGTGCATGTAGACTATGTTTTATCTGATAATGTAAAGGGAAAAGTACCACAGTGTGGTAGTGTGGTGTCATTTCATTTGGAAATGGGTAGTAGGTGGTTAAATGGAAGAAATTTTCCCACATATCACACAATGTAGTTATGGGTAATTGGGTTGTCCTTTAGGTTTGTTCTATGACATATACCTTAATTTGTACTTATTTTCTTAGTTGTATTACTACTACTATTTGTTTTTTGATAACGTAATTTTTTATTTATTGTTATCTTTCTCTATGAGTATTAGTTTTATGTTGTATTAGGTATGTAAAATCATTCCGTTTGGTGGTTATTGAATTCATAGCTCCTACTCTTCAGCCTCTAGGGATCTGGAATTGACTTTAGGTCTTTCCATGATTTGGTTTGGAGCCTAGATTGATGGTTTATCTGGGGAGGGCCATGAATCCCACCAACAACATTATAAGTCTAATGAATTCATCATACAAAGGGGTTGAATAAAAATATAATATGTAATCAAAATATATTATTAATAAATAAGTATCCATATTTAAATAATATTTACATAGACTGTAAATATTTCCTAGTTAATAAATGGAATAACTTTTTATCTTGGAACCCATCAATCTTTATTTAGAAATATTAAGTGTTCATGACTGATACAGAGTTGATGGCCAAACAATAACAGAGAGAAAGGATCACTTGGAACATGTTCTGAATTCCAAGGAGTAAATGTTAGAAGAATCCCTCTTTGTCAATTCCCCAAAAGAGGATGTCAATAATATGTATGAGAGAATAATTCATGTTTTCATTAATGATTATAAAAGAAAGTGGATTGACAAGAAATATCACATTTTGGTGCAAGTATTCAATGTAGGGAAGACCAATTTGGAGGAATATTTTAGAATATATATCAAAAATTAAAATTATATACAATCTTATTTACAAGATGATTTAGATATCTAGGTAACAGTGTGGGATTGGAGGTTATTTAGAGTAGTTGAATCTATCATCCTTATCTTTGTTTTGTGATGACTTTGTTAGATCCCTTTGTGGATAGTTTCTTATGTGGAGGTCATATTCAGTTTCTATCTTTTCCATAAAAGTTCTGAAATAAAAAATTACATTTTATTCAAAATTGATTAATTTTTTTAATTACTATCATTCCTTTTAATTCATAAAATTTCATGTATTATTAGTTTATTTATTTTTACCTTACTTTGTTTGTTTTAAGGTTTCCCAGTTCATAACTCAAAAAATTATTTAATGTAAATGTAATATTAAAAAACCATTGTCTAATGGTTCAATAAAATTAACAATTTTAAGGTTATAGTTCTTACTTCCTTCTAATATTAGGTGAGTTAAACAGTTCATTGGGTATATACTATTTAGAAGATAATCCTTGGTAAGCATGTTTTAGATTATTAGGATTGTTAATTTTTTAATTCATTAATATACATGGTTTTTCTAACTAAATATTTATAAAAATTATATTATTTAACTATTAATTTCATATTAAATTATAAAATGAACCTAAAAATATTAATTATAGATTTAGAATTAAATATAAATCAACAGAGTTTAATTATATAAAATAATAGAACCAGGATGTGTGATGTTTTCTTAAAAGGGTTTTAATGATTGGAAAATAAGTATGTTTCAGTTTTATAAATAAAATTATATCATCAATAATTTTTTTTCATATTAACTTTAACAATTACCAAAATTAACGAATCAGTTAGTGGATAATCAAAAGGATATGATATATGTTTTATAACCAATATTTCTACATAGTAATGGTCTATGAAAAAGGTTTCAATGAGAGGTATTGGGTGATATCCCATAAATAATGGATCCAAAAAATGTTAATAATTTGAGGATATAACAATGTATGCAAAATAAAATGATTTTAAATGATTTTTATGAAAAAATAATAACAAAAAATGAAATAACACCATGAAACCCTTAACTTTTTATTTACACTACCTCATTTGTATTGAGTATATGGCCTTTATATGAGGGTATTTTGGATATAATAGAGCATTAAGAATGTGTCTAGGTATTTTTAGAGATTTATTTCTGTAGAAAATTATAAAAATATATTTTTTATGAAGTGAGGAGATTGTGGTGTAAGAGGGGTTATTATATTAACATGGGGGAAGGTTATTTTAAATTAATGCATTGGTTATATTATTATTTTTGACAAAGAATTTGAATAGTGTTTATTTATTTGAATTTATTCATTTACGATTATAAAATGGATGTTTCCTTCACATTTTAAAATATAGAAATCCTAAATTTTCATGTATGTATTGAATATATTGTAAAGATTCAAAAATATTATTTTTTTGGAATAAAATATACTTTTCGTATTAAATGATCAAATATAGGCATCAAAATCAAAATTATTATGTTTAAATTAATTATTTCACAAAATAAATATATTTAAATTCATGTAAATTATTTTCTTATATTTATTATTTTATGATGTAAAAAAACTAATTGTGTTAGTAAAAAATGTATTTTTCAATATTCTCTACAAATTCACCTTATTCCATATAATTAAAAAATAACCCTAATATAATTTTACATGTTGATCGCAAAAATTATGTCTATTTTATCAACTTCAAATTATAAATAATGGAAAATTTTCTTATAAATAAAATAAAATAATACAATGAAAACCAATTTTAATAATCCAGAAAACAATTTATTTGTAATGACTGTTTACAATTACTTTTCTTATTATTACATCATCATTTTTATTATTAAATTTGATAGTTTCTTTATCTTTAAAATATAAACTCATAATTTTAAATAAATAATATATAATTTAATCATAAAAAATTTCTAATTTTAGATAATTTTATTATTTAAATTAAAACATGAAAATTAATTTCATAAGAAATTATTCAAATCAAACATTATTAAAATAAATAATTATTTATGTTTCATGTTATATAATATTGATAAGAATTTTTTTTAATTCAAATATTTTTCAATAATTATTTTAAAAATTAATTTCTAAGCATTTTGATACATTCAATATTAATGTTATTATTTCATTGTTTAGACATTATTTATTTGATCAAATAATTATTATACTCCCGATAAACATAATATATTTAATTTATTATTAATTCATTACACTATTATCAATGATACATATTCTTTTAATTATTTTGTTCTTATTTCTAATAGTTTTTTATTTTATCATGTTTTTAACATTTGGGATAACTCAATGAGACTATGTCACATCATAATTTCAAATTGTATTCATTTAATTATTAATTATTTTTTCCCAATGAAATGTAATAAAGTTTTTCAACATTATTTGAAAATCATATGTAATGATAGACACTACATGTCAAATTCTTCCTATTTAATATAGCTCCAATGAAATAATTAATTAAAATCCCAAGTCTTACATGTATGAAATATGGAATATTGATTACGAAATACCGATGAAGTCTATTTTCATAACTAGATAATTGAAATTTTATGTTCATATATTTATTTTAGTTACATTTAATGTACTCATCTATTTTGATTGATGACCCAAAATATGTTTATCTAATTTGTTACGTCTTTATAAAGCCAATAAATAATTTATATATATTTGAATAGAATATTTTCATATTTCAAGTCTTCTACTCACTCAATTGTAAGAACCCAGACCTTCTTTTCTGGTATGTTTTCTTTCTTCTGGTCGTTTCTGAGAAAAAAATGAATTTATGGAAATTTCTAATGTACATGCCGTGTACTTTGTGAGTACACACCGTGTACTGGGTCACCATAGGAGGCCATGTTCTGACCATGTGATAGCCACACACATGGCCATGTGGGGGTGACCTAGAGGCCGCCTAATGCAGGGTACGAAAACGGAAAGTACAGGCTGTGTACTTCCAAAGTACACACTGTGTATTTTTTTTTTCATTAAATGGACTGGGGTCACTTCTAATCGACAGAAACATATTTTTCTCCACCGAACTCAACCTAGAGCATCCGTACGTCATGGATCTTATCTAAGGCCCTGATTGAGCGTCCATTCTCTAAATCGAACTCCATCGGTTGCGTTGGAATCACATCAGTAAACTCTTCCTTCTTCTAGAGCATCATTTCACGATTCCTCCTCTTTCTCAAGTTATACTCAGTTGAAAGTTTTGAGCATTTTTGTAGATATACTGTGTTCTTGGGTTATTCAAGGATTAAATTTCACTTATATCGATCCTACAACACCGAGGTAGGTGGTTTGTGCCTTTCTGTTAAAAGTCTTTGAGTTATATGTGCAATTCTTCCCAATACCCATGAACGAGGTATTGTGTGTTTACTATTTTTACCCTATTGTTTTTCTGTTATGCTTGTATGCTTGAGTAGAGGTTAATTGAATGTGAATAAGATTAATTGATATGGTTTGGAAGTTTTTTCCCATGCATGATTGCCTGTTTTGACCGTTCGGTCTAGTTTTCCTGTTAGACTGCTGTTTACTTTCCCATTCCTAGTTGTAGGATGGTATGATTGTTCTGATATGATTATATGATGTAGACTACTATCCAAGTAGTTCATGATGTTTACTTAGGCCGATACACATATATATACCTGCTTGACTTACACAGGGCCGTTATAACTTGGTGTAGTAGAACATAAAGAGAATGGACGTAAGGGCTTCTCTAGAGTGTCTGTTTTACTTACGATGGGATACCATAGGGGGAATTGACATAAGTGCTTCCTCAGAGTGTCTTTAGTTCCTCGACATAGAACATATAGGTAATGTTACGTATGTTCTTCCCTAGAGAACCTTTAGTTACCGATACAAGACTATAAGAGGAATTGACGACGGGTGCTTCCTTAAAGAGTCTATGCTTAATCTGAACCAAAGGGGTTAGATTGAGTGTACTGCCAAGAGGGTTGCTTGTATTTTTTAGGTAGGAAAAGAGGGGATAGGCCGTGAGTAATTCCCAAAGGGTTACCTGTTGTGTTATCCATTTTATTATGTTTCTAGTTAGGACCAGAGGGGGTAGGCTATGGGCACTTCCTAGAGGGTTACCTTTTGTGATTATCTTCTTTTATTAGCGGTTTCTTGATATTTTAAGTTGTGTATTGTTACTGGTGAGTACTCCCTTGTTTAATGGTTTCTGTAATTTACCTACCATGTATTCACTGAATATTAGGCATAGATATTGTGGTGGTTGCCTACTGGGATTTAATCTCACACCCTATTTGGGCCATGCTTTTGGGCCCAAATATATTATATTACTGCAGGTATAAATAAGGGAAAGTTCCCTTCTACTTCAGGTACTTGACTTGCTGTAGAGCTGGAGAGCATGGGACTAAGCTATGGCTTGCGATGCTGAGGAGTTTTTTACTTTCTTTCTCTTGTACTTTGGTTTAGTACTGTTGTATTCTAGCATTGTGATTTGTTTGTATATTTCCTAGACATATGTATCATGCATCATTCACATATATATGTGTGCTCCAATTTATTATTTTCCAGTCTACTGCTGATTAATTTCGTTTGGATTATTCCTACTTTTGATTTTGATATTGATTTCTTCTGCTGTGTTACTCTGCCAATGAAAGAATGGTTTCTCCACTATCACACTCAAGGGCCTCATTGCTAGTTGGCAGCCTCTGGTATTTGGGAAAATGCGCTTGAAGCCATGTGACCAATCGGGTACGGGGTGCTTCTAGGTGGCTTCCAGAACCGGGACGTTACAAAGTCGTATCAGAGGAATTATTTTCTCTTGAGTTACTGTTTGGAGCCTATAGCCAGGGATAGGATGGAATATTTACTTTTTAATAAGATATTCCTGGGAGTAGCTAACCCATGTACATGGAAAAGCCAATCTACCTCGTTATTGAAAATTTTCTAATTTTGAAAATTTACAGTTGATTTTATTTCACCATTGGGTGATTCACATGTTTTTTGATGTTATTATTGATGTTATTGAGGTTCTATATCTGTTTCAACTTGATGAGATGAGGGTATTCCATCTCATGCATCATATAGGCACTTGCTAGAAATCACATGTCATGCATTCTTACCATGCCATTTAGGGTGAATTAGCGATTGCATGTTGTTGTGATTGATGTTGTGCAAGATATGCATGATGTTGTGATATATTCCTTTATAGAATACCTTATTTTTGATAGGGTATTGTTTTGTGTAATGTTTTTCTTGAATTAACGCAAGACTTTGGTTCTTGAGGTGTTATGGGCCCTCATGAATAAGAATTTGGTGGATCTTTGACTTGTTTACCATGTTATGACTTGTATAAGATGTCAATCTTTGATTCGTGGGGAGTATGGGCCCTCACGGATCGAAATTTGGCACTTTGAGGTTTGTTCTAGTGTTTTCTGGGTTTCAGAGTAGTTTCTGAGGCTTACTATCTGGAAAAACCCAGAATACATGGTGTGTAATGTTATCTACACACCATGTGTTCTTCTGTTCGGGAAGAAACTATTTTTCTTAAGTACATGCTATGTACTATATGTACACTCCGTGTAGTCTATAATCGTGTCTCAGACTATGTGAACAAGGACACAAGGTTTGTAATCTTTGGAAAGACAGGTTGTGTAGAGGATGTACATGCCGTGTTGTAGAACCATGCAACTGGCCATGTCACTAACAACCTGGCTCGGAAAAATCTTTTTAGTACACACCGTGTTCATCTAGAACATGCTGTGTGGTGTAACCTAGGTACCTCACCATGAAACTAACAACACAGGTCTATGTTATCCTTTCTTGCACACTCCCTGTCTGACTGGAACACGTTGTGTAGTGTGAGCCATGTAACTGGTCGTGTATCTAACGACACAGGTTAATGAGGTTCGTCTAGTACATGCTGTGTTTGTCACTAACACACCGTGTAGTCTCGTTCTAAGGAGAACCGTGTGGCTTAGCCATGTAGAAGGACTCAGGCATGGGAATAAGATTCAAGTACATGCCATGTGTTAGGTGAATACGCCGTGTGTATAGGGTGTTACACGACCAACTCTGGAAGTAGTACACACCCATGTGAATGGCTGAAGGGAACGTGCCATGTAGGGTTTATACACGTCGTGTAGTCTTGTGTTGGAAAAAATTGAATTATTTGCTTCTCCTATTCCCTTCTTACACTTTTAGTTTTTATTCCTTAATAATATTGATCTAAGGTGTGCGTTTTACCATGCAGATTCACGCCGTCGAGACGTCCTTCGGTAGTACGCCAATTGCAGGGTAGTGATCGGACACCAGATATGGCTGATCAGGGACTACCTGTAGATCCTCTCATTGTTCTAGTCTTGTCACCAGCCGTTATACCGGACGCAAGTGCTGATTCACAGTTCAGGGAAGACTTAATGAGGATGATGCAGACCTTCTAGGGAGCACCACCTCCTTCCCTGTCGATGGAAAAATTGACATGGGCCTTTCAGCAGCAGCATCCTCCCACTTTCT
The DNA here is from genome assembly GCA_963277665.1 of Viscum album. NCBI lineage: Eukaryota > Viridiplantae > Streptophyta > Magnoliopsida > Santalales > Viscaceae > Viscum > Viscum album. The sequence continues at coordinate 1,887,928,373 of OY728160.1, read as the reverse complement.
CAAGGGATGGAGGACCCCAAGATACATAGTTATGGATGGAAGCCATGATAATGATCTTCGAGCATCTGGAGACACCTCTAGAGAGGCAGGTCAAGCTCACTATGTATATGTTTTGAGATTCTTCCATGAGATGGTGGGATGTGATCTCACAGGTGGGACACCAGCATGTTATGACTTGGGAGGAGTTCCAACGTATCTTCTATGATTACTTCTATATGAAGACTTTGAGGTCCAATTGAGGCCAAGAGTTCATGAATAAAGAGTAGGGTACTCTTCCTGTTATGGATTATTCTTCTCGCTTCACTGAGATACAGTGCTTCATGCCTATTTGAGGAGGTGATGAGTTATTCCTGGAAAGGAAGTTTGAGGATGGTCTGAGGCATGACATCCAATCACAGGTGAACATCTTCAGGTTGACTTCTATCACTTCTATCGTCAACCATGTACTGATTAAAAAGTTCAATATGAGAGATTATGGAGTTGTGAGCCTGGATTTCTTGACATTTGGAGTTAATATTCCTCCTACTAATAGTAGGAAGTGCAGTAGGGAGTCTACATGTAGAGATCAAAGGAGGCGAGATACTTCTTCTGGTAGTCAAGTTGTGTGCTACCGGTGTGGTAATAGTTGGAATACGAGGCCACACTGCTCGAGAGACCTAGTGGAGTGCCGATATTGTGGAAATATGGGTCATCTTCAACACTTCTCTCATATCTTCTCACCAGCAGCTAGTGACAGGGGTTCTTCTATGACTCCTCGTTCAGGAGAAGCACCGCTGGTTTCTCACCAGTCTGGGAATTGGAGTTCTTCCGGCCATTCAGGATGAGGTGGAGGTCATGGAAATGGTAGCTAGTCACCCAGTTTTCAGTGACAACAGGGTGGATCATCTCAGGGTGGTCAGATAGGATCATAGGTCTGCGGTGCAGGTCATGTTTTGCAGTGGAGCAGATCCAACAAGTGCAGGATCCCGAACCCTCTACTGTTCAAGGTACTATCTTAGTATCTTTAGTTTTAGCTTCTTCTCTTTTCGATACAGGGGATTCCCATAGATTTATATCTTTTTCTATCATGGAGAGCCTTGAGCTCTGTATCTTTTCTTCTACTGATATCTTGACACTAGACACTTTGTTGGGGACTAGAACGACGAGTGTACGTCAGTGAAAGGAGTTCCCTCTAGTGGTTGATGGGTGTCACTTTTTATGGGAGCTCTATGTCTTAGAGATGACGAGATATGATGTCATTCTCAGAATGGACTGGTTAGTTCCCTTCCAGGCAGTTGTCTATTACTATCGTCGTAGGGTGAGTTTCTTATTGCCAGAGGGTGGATCTTTTCTTCATAAGGGTGAGTGGGATCTCCAGGAGAGCAGAGTGGGACTCAATAATCATGGGTTATGGGGAGTTACAACCCATATTTCTAGTCTATATCTGGATGACCAGGGGATTTCTCAGATAGAATTTCTTCCAGTGGTAGATCATTTCAGAGATGTCTTTCCAGAAGACTTTTTAGGTTTTCTGCCAGAGTGTGAGGTTGAATTTTCTATTGATCTTGTGCTAGGAGCGGCACTAGTGTCCATTCCTCCTTATAGGATGGCTACACCAGAGTTACAGGAGCTCAAGAAGCAATTGGAGGAGTTGCAGGCAAAGGGTTTTATTCGACCCAATACTTCTCCTTGGGGTTCGCCTGTCCTTTTTGTGAAGAAGGCGGATGGTACCCTTAGTCTTTGTGTGGATTATCATAAGTTGAACCATTTGACGGTTAAGAACTAATATCCATTACTGAGGATTGGTGATCTCTTTGATCATCTTCGAGGAATCCAGGTGTTCTCAAAGATTTACTTGAGGTCCGGTTACCATCAGTTGCATGTTAGACCATCAGATATACCTCTTATAGACTTTCAGAGTAGGTATGGTCTATACAAGTGTATGGTTATGCTGTTTGGTATCACAAAAGTGCCTGAAATTTTCATGGCACTGATGAACCGAGTGTTACATCCATACATAGATTCCTTTGTGGTGGTTTTTGTGGATGATATCTTGGTGTACTCTCACACTCGACATGACCATGCCACACATCTTGAGATCATTTCGAGTACACTAAGAGAGCATCGGTTATATGCTAAGCTCTCAGAATTACACTTTTGGATGGATCTGATTCACTTCTTGGGTCATGTTATCTCATAGACATGAGTATCAGTGGACCTAGATAAAGTGAGAGAAGTAGTTTCCTGGGAGTATCCGAAGAATGAATTTTAGGTATGGAGTTTTCTAGGGCTGGATGGATACTAAAGAAACTTTATTTAAGACTTTTCATGCTTAGCATCACCATTGACAGGTCTGACTAAGAATGGTGAAAAGTTCTTGTGGTCAGATTCTTATGAGTCAGCCTTTTAGGAGCCAAAATGGAGGTTGAATTCAGCACTGATACTAGTATTTATAGATCTAGGAAAGAGCTATACCGTTTAATACGATGATTCTAGTATCGGGCTAGGAGCTATGCTTATGTAGGGAGAAGGTGTCGCTGCATACGGGTCTCAGCAGTTGTGCCACATGAGAGGAATTACCTGACGCACAATCTCGAGTTGGCTGTAGTTGTTCATGCCTTATGCTATTAGAGACATTACCTTCTGGGAGAGTATTTTGTGGTTTTCACCAACCACAAGAGTCTCAAGTACATCTTCACTCAGCATGATCTTTATTTGAGTCAGTGAAGGTGGATTGAGAATCTTCAGTATTTTGAATTTGATCTTGCCTATACGCCTGGGAAAGGAAATGCAATGGATGATGCATTGAGAAGGAGGACTCATATACAGGCAGTCTAGGAGGCGAACAGTGAGTGGAAGATTATGGATCTATTCTCTGAGATACATTTGAAGGTGCACGATAGACAGAGGATATAACGACCCACACTTTACATACATTTTTAATACTTCAAAATTGAAGCACACTTATTACAACATATGACAAAACCACAAAGGACCGTATAGGTATAGTGTCTTTAGAAACTGGGAAACATAAACAACTGGTTCATAAATCTTCTACAGTGTCTCCCATTTATTTCATCATATCTAGGGTCCCTTTTAGCATATTCTACTTAATATCCATCTTCCTGACCTGGGGAAAAGAAAACATAAAAGGGTGAGCTCAAATGCTCAGCAAGGGCAAATAAAGGAAATAAAAATCATATCATATCTTTTTGAAAATCAAAACCTGCAAAAGAGATCATACTATCTTAACATGGAATAAATCATAGAATTGAAAATGAGATCCCCATAATCATAACATAAAACTTGAAACTTTGTGGCATGCACACATAATCATGGAAAATCATTTCTTGTTAGTCACGACTCATTGCCAAGACTATCTTAGTGGACAAAGTCCCTCTCTGAACCGAGTTCACTCCTCGTTTCAGTCCTGTATCACTGAACCAAAATAACCTTCCGTTCCAGCCATGTCTATCTCATGAGATATAAAGTCTTTACCCAATTCATTGGAGGGAGATATAGGTCCCACCCATCTTATAATGAATCCTTTCTTATGTGTGCCACATAATCATAAAACATACATCATCGCATAACACAAGTAACAAAAATGGGATTCTTGAAACATCATGACATCATAAATCAATTCATATAAGATAAAGGAATTCATAAAAATAATTCCATCACAACATTATCAAATCAATGTAATAATAGGGATAAAAATATAACCCTTTATTATCTTATATGGAAAATAATTTTGATAAAACACTTGAACTCCATTCTTGAGGAAAATATCCTTTCTTCTTCAAAAACATTTTTCCTTTCATAACATGTCATACAACTTTAAAATAAAAGAAGTTGATTAAAAATAAACTTGAAAACTTGTAATGGAAGCTTCTTTGAAGTAATGTTTTAAAAATCCATTCATGCCGTATAAGTTAAAAAAAACATTCTTCGTACTTTTTGTCGGAAAAGTCAAAAAGTACCTCGTACGGAAAAACGACAAAAGATTCCTTTCATATTCTTTACTAAAAACTCACCTAAGGGTAAAATTGGATTTAAACTATTGCAAGTGGATGGAAACAATATTACATATTGAGGGAACATGGATGTGGATGATAAAATACACCCCAGTAAATACTTACGAATAAACAATCTCGGATAAAAATGAGATTGTGATATTTCCCTTACCTTAGGTCCGATTTGCTTTGTTCGTGTCCGAAGCTCCTGTATAATGGTTTAAATAATGTTATTGACTTATTCCAGAATCATACATATTGATATGAGATCATATATGGTCATATTATTAGCTTCTTGTTAGTAATATTTCATTGTTACTTGTTACTCGGGTCTTTATAACTTTTTGTTCTTATGCGTGTTTTGTCGAATAAATTCTTATTCTTATCTTTAGGTTATAGATAATTCATTTCCAGAATGGTATTAGTGTTGTATATACCATATTCATTCATTCAATTCATTTATATAATCATTATGAAATGAAGATCATGTAGAACGAGTCGCATCACATCGTGGAGACGGTATTCCGTACGTACGCACGAGTGATGATATCGTTCCTATGATCGTGGAATTGTATTGGAGTATATATATATTATTTCAGTATCAATATTACTTCATAATAATCATATATAGTTACTCATTACACCATTATACCCATCCTTGTAAGGTGATGGTGGAAAATAGATTACACCACGGCGTGGAGACGGTATTCCGTACGTACGCACGCGCGGTGATTTCATTTTTCCGTAGGATGGATAGAAGGTGAATTAGGGTTGTTTCATATTTATAATAACATATCAGTATTTAAGTAATACTGATGTTATTACTTTATCATGAAACAACTAAAGAAGAAGAAGTTGAAGAAGAAAGAAATTGAAAAGATCGGTAATGGATATTACCTCTTCTTTGGAACGCCTCTTTGAATCATCCACTTAAGGAACTAAGATTGGTCTTTGGAGAAGACCAGGACCTCTAGGATTATTCTAGGGAAGTGGAGAGGAGAAAATGGCAGGGGTTGGCCGAGCTTGAGTGCTCAAATTGGTGTGAGGAGGAGGGGGAGGAGGTTCCCTTTTATAAGGGAGGAGAGGGGCACCTTAGGAATATCTCAAAATATTATTTTATATTAAAGTCAAAATCGGTTTATAATGGTTCCAAAGGGTCTTATTTCGAATCTAAAGCGGGGATGGGTCGAAATCCTATCAACCAATAGGATTTAGACAAGTTTAGGGTATTATTTTAACCTTATCAATTAGATTTAACTCTAAGTTAATTAATTTAACTTTTACCGTGTCTTTTTGTTTTCTTTCAATATATGGTTAATACACTTACTATAACATGCCAAACGAACCCCAAATTGTTTATTATTAATATATATATCCGTATCTAAGTCATTTGGACGAACCTTAGATTTTTAGGAATAAACTAACAATTAATAATATAATATTTTATTTAAAAACTATTTTGTGTCAATTTTGACACTATTTGATATATGATTTTTGTGAAAGTCATAACAGAATTATATATTCGAACCAAGTTGATTAAATCAACACTAATATATCATAGTAACCTAGAAAATTATTTTAATTCATAAAAAGTCTCAAATTACATTTATTTTGGTGTTTATAACATCAATTATGTCAATATTTCATTAACAAGATAATTACTGCATCATCTTTGTGTCATAAATAAATTAAATTATTTGATGTCTAAAAATTAAAAATAAAATACCATCATGTATTAAATCTTTTTAGCTTTCTAATGAATATTTACAATCGAATTTATCTTATATATAACCCCATATTAAAAATGATTTACTTATTAAACTTTGATTTTAACTACTTTAACCCTTCTTTAAATAAATTAATAATAAATGTCCTAATCTAATCCAAGTGGGCCTAAATGGTCATATTTTATTCCTAAGTTTGTTTTTGGTCTAATTACACTTTTCCAATAGAATTAGGACATGTGTTAGGGTAATATTAATATCATATTTACCCTTAGTTACCCTATTTACTATTAACCGCGGTAAAAAAAGTAAAAAATTACTATTCACCAAAAATTATTTTTATCTCATTGAACCACATTTTACTTACTGATATCAACCGTGTCTGTCGGATTTTCGAAATTCCATTCACATAAGTGGTAAAATTAGGTTTTATGCAAAATTCAGTTTTTAACCTACCACTTAGTGGTTTCACTATTCATCAAAAATTGAAAGTTTTCAGAAAAATACCAAAATTTCACCCTAGGCTAATTTCGATATTCTGAGTCCAAAAATGAAGTACATTTTGAAAAATAAAATTTATAAAATTTCAAAAAGTGGTTATTACTATTCATAACGGCTAGTTTTAATAGCATATTGTTGTTTAGTGAAACTCGGTATTGCGTACGACGCAAGCTATCGAGGAAGGTCGCGATTGCGTGTAAAGCAAGCCAAGAAAGTGTTGTGTAGAAAAAGATTCCTTTGATGATTTATATAACATAAAAGTCTCGGGTGTTACAGAGGAAGACATTTCTTTCTTTTGTAGCTATTACCTCTACCCTTCTTGATCGAGTACGAATGAGGCAGTTATCAGATTCAGAAGGTGTAGTCCTACGGGAGAGTGTTTCAGGATAGGACCCTATTCCGGTATGGACTATAGGCGAGGATGAGATCTTTCATTTTTAGGGGCGTGTATGGGTGCCTATAGACATACATGAGGAGATGATGCAGGACTTTTATTCCTCAGTTTGGGCAGTTAATCCTGGTGTCACCAAGATGTATCGTGATCTACACCGTCAGTACTGGTGGCAAGGTATGAAGAGAGATGTTGCTGGTTTCATTACGAGGTGTTCCACCTTCCATTAAGTGAAGGTGGAGCATCAGCGACCAGCAGGGCTTTTACAATAGTTACCCATTCCCAAGTGGAAGTCGAATGATGTCAAAATGGATTTAGTGATAGGTTTACCGAGGTCGCCTTGAGGGAGTGATGCATTTTCGGTTGTCATTGATAGACTCACAAAGGTTGCTCACTTCTTCCCGATCAAAGAGACCATTAGTGTTGATGAGATGGGGCGGTTGTACATCCGTGAGATTGTGAACTTACATGGAGTTTCAAAATCCATTGTTTCAGATAGAGATGCATGTTTTACTTCTCGGGTCTAGCAGGGGATTCAGAAGGCTTTGGGTATACAGGTACTTTTGAGTATAGATTACCACCCCTAGACAGATGGCCAGTCTAAGCATACGATATAGGTGCTTGAGGACATGCTTCGAGCATGTATTCTTGATTTTGGAGTTTCTTGGGATAAGCACATACCTCTTGTAGAGTTTTCTTACAATAATAATTTTCAAGAAACTATTCAGATGGAACATTATGAGGCTTTGTATGGTAGGCCATGCTGATCACCCTTATATTGACTTGAGGTAGGAGTGACAACTTTGTTGGGACCTTTTCATGTTCAGGAGACCTCAGAGTAGATAGAGATGATTCAGAAGAGGATAGCTACTGCAAAGTCTCAACAGAAGTCTTATGCTGATCGTCGGAGATGACCTCTAGAGTATGAGTTCAGAGATTAGGTTTTCCTATGTGTCATATTGAGGTTGGGACACAAGTGGATTAGGAGACAATGTAAGCTTTCGTCGAGTTACATCAGGCTGTTTGAGGTGTTGGATAGAGTTGTGCCGGTTTTCTATCGGTTGTAGTTACCTCAGAGGTACCAGGCTATGCATGATGTTTTCCACGTTTCTCATCTTCGATGTTACTTCTCAGACCCGTATCATGTCTTCCAACCCAAGGAGGTTGATTTACACGTGAATGGATCATTCGAAGAGCATCCTATCTGGATTTTCGATCTCAGTACAAATGTTCTTCGTGGTTGGTTTTTTCCTCCGGTATGAGTGATATAGCAGCATGGGCAAGTACATGATGAGACTTGGGAGAGGGAGGCAGACGTACGATCACAGTGGCTGGAGCTGTTTGAGGTTTCTTCTTCTACGCCACCTTACTAGGGAAATTAGAGGATGAATTTATTTAATGAGGGAAGTTTGTAAGAACCCATACCTTATTTTTAGGTATTTTTTCTTTCTTCTAGTCATTTTTGAGAAAAAGTGGAATTTCCGGGAATTTCTGAAGTACACGCCGTGTAATTTATGAATACACATCATGTACTGGTTCGACGTAGGTGGCTGTGTACTAGCCTTGTGATGGCCACAAACACAACCATGTGGGGGTGACATGGAGGCCACCTAATGTAGGGTACAGAAACGGTAAGTACACACAATGTACTTCCAAAGTACACACCGTGTATTTTATTTCTTTTTCATTAAATGGACTGGGGTCGTTTCTAACTGACAGAAATGTCTTATTCCTTGCCAAACTCGACTGAGAGCATCTGTACGGTGTAGATATTTTCCGATCCCATGATCGAGCATCCGTTATTTGAATCGAACTCTTTCGGTTGTGTTGGAATCGTATCGGTAAACTCTTCCTTCTTCTAGAGCATCGTTTCATGATTCCTCCTCTTTCTCAAGTTATCCTCGGTTGAACATTTTGAGAATTTTTGTAGATATACCATGTTCTTGGGAGATTAAATGATTAAGGTTAACTTATATCTATCCTACAACACTGATTTAGGTGGTTTGTGCCTTTCCATTAAATGTCTTTGAGTTATATGTGAAATTTTTCCCAATACCCATGAATGGGGTATTGTGCATTTACCATTTTTACCCTATTGTTTAACTGCTATACTTGTATGCTTGAGTAGAGGTTAATTGAATGTGGATAGGGTTAATTACTATGCTTTGGAAGATTTTTCCCATGCATGATTTCGGATTTTGACCGTTGGGTCTAGTTTGCCTGTTAGGCTGCTGTTTAATTTCCCACGCCTAGTTGTAGGATGGTGTGATTGTTCTAATATGATGATATGCTGTAGACTACTATCCAAGTAGTTCTTGAGGTTTACTTTGGCAGATACACATTTCTACACCTTCTTGAACTACATAGGTCTATGATAACATGGTGTAGTAGACCATAAGGAGAATGGACGTAAGGGATTCTCTAGAGTTTCTATTTTACTTACGATGCGAGACCATATGGGAAATTGACATAAGTGCTTCTTCAGAGTGTCTGTAGTTCCTCGACACAGGACACAGAGGGAAAGTGATGTAAATTCTTCCCTAGAGTGCCTTTAGTTACTGATACAAGACTATAGGAGTAATTGACGGCGAGTGCTTCCTCAGAGAGTCTATGCTCAAGCTGAACCAGAGGGGTTAGACTAAGTGTACTGCCCAGAGGGTTGCCTGTACTTTTTAGGTAGGACCAGAGGGGATAGACTGTGAGTACTTCCCAGAGGGATACCTGTTGTGTTATCCATTTTCTTATGTTGTTAGGTAGGACCAGAGGGGGTAGGCTGTGGGTACTTCCCAGAGGGTTACCTTTTGTGATTATCTACTTTGATTAGCAGTTGATTGATATTTGAAACTGTGGATTGTTACTACTGAGTAACCCCTTGTTTACTTCTTTCTGTAATTTACCTGCCATATATTCACTGACAGTTAGGAATAGATCTTATGGTGGTTGCCTATTGGGATTTAGTCTCACACCCTATTTGTGCCATGATTTTTGGCCGAAACAGATTATATTGATACATGTATAGATAAGGGCAAGCACCCTTCTACTTTAGGTACATGATTTGCTGTGGAGCTGGAGAGCATGGGACTAAGATATGGCTTATGATGCTGAGGATTTGTTTAATTTCTTTCTCTTGTACTTGGGTTTAGTACTGTTTTATTCTAGCAATGAGATTTTTTTAGCTTCTTTCCTAGACATATGTATCATGCATCATTCATATATATATATGCATGCTCTAGTTTATTATTTTCCAGTCTTCTGCTGATTACTTTTGTATGGATTATTCCTGCTTCCACTTTTTTTATTTCTTTCTTCCACTGTGTTACAATTCAAATGAGGGCATAGTTTCCCCACTATCACACCCAAGGCCCTCACTGCTAGTCGGCAGCCTTTGGCATTCGGGGAAATTAACTTGAGGCCATGTGACTAACCAGGTACGGGGCGCCTCTGTGTGGCTTTCGGAACCGAGATGTTACACAATATATTGGAAAAAAGATTGAGTTATTATACATGATGTATAATATATATATAGTGGACAAATATATGAAGATAATTTTGTTTTCTAGAAGTCATGATAGATCACTTTATGGATGGAGTAGAACTAATGATTTCTATACAGACAGTGAGGTTGGAAAAGGGTTATGTGAATTAGTATTTGTTTTATTAATAAGTTTTTATAAAAATAATTGAAAATAAAATGAAATATAATCTTAAAGGATGTGACATTAGGTTGAATTTTTATAATGTCTATGTGTCTTTTGTGAATGTTATAAATTTATATAATTGTGAACTAAACCACATAACATGGATTTTTATGCACATAATGTTTTTTCATGGTTCTTGTGGATGGTTTAACTTTTAGGCCAATATAGTAGTTCTGATTATATTTAGAATGGGATTATGATATGTGATATCAGTCATTACATTCTTTATTTTTCCACTATATGTATTTATATATAATTTATTCAAAAATGTGATGATATTTATTTGGGATTTATGAAATTTTAAGTGTTAAGGATTCCATTAATTGTGGAATGAATGATATAATTATTTTAGTGTGTTTTATAGTTTGAATAATTTTTAAAAATTTATCATGAAGAAATGTATCATAAACCAAAAAATTATGGAATTTTTTATTTTTTTATAGATCCAGGTGCATTATTCGTTATTCTTATAAAACAAAATTAAGAAAATATTAATAATTATATATTTTTTAGTCCAGGAAAATATATATTAGAACTATTTGATTCCTCTTTCCATATAAACGTAATGATCTTATAAGTAGTGAATAAGACATATATTTTACATATAATATTTCTATTTAGTTATTAAAACATGATCGATACCATTGGATTTGGAAATTTATTAGGTTCTCCTAATATACCCCTCTCAATTTTTTATTATAGAGACTAACACCATCAATTTTGATGATACAATGTTCATTTATAACAATTCTACATTATTTAATTCATATGTTTTCATATATTCATTATAAGTTTATCTTGATAAGATCCTAATTATTGGTATTGGTGACTATTTCTAGATCCATTTAAACCCATCAAAAACTTTCAATACTATATTCCCTTTCAATTAAAGTGAAAATTTAATTTATGGGAAAAAATAAAAAATAAAAAGGGGAAATCATTATAATACCATTTCATGAGACTGAAAAACCAAAGTAATTTTTTAACTCTGTTGATTTCAATTTCATGATGCTTGATTAATGAAAAATCTATCAGTTCATGATTTTAGCACTTGAGAGAACAGGATCATGAGTGTCATATGGGAGTATAAAGAAAATATTTAAGCAATAAATGTTTTCAAAAAAATTTAGGACAATTCATTTTGAAAAATTAGATATTAAAATTTCAATGTTTTAAGAATGATACATGAATAATTTCCATGTTTATGAATATTATTTTATTTTCATATACTATAAAATAAAAAAATAACAAACACAAAAGTGTGAAATTAAGATAAATGGAAATGGAAACGTTTCATTCAATTTATTTAACCGTATAATGGTTAATAAGATAAAAGAAATCATGCAATGTAAAATTACATGGTAATTAATATTATTATGGCTATGTGGAAGTAATTTAATTAATTAATATTAATTTTTTTAGGGGAAATGAAATGTAATAATATAAGATTTATACCAAAGGTATAATGTTTAGAGATATTGGTGATTTATTTTCTAAATGTCTCATTAAATTTAATGATATAAAATATTTATTTATGAAACATTATTAGGATGAAAGATCTAAAAGAGGAAATTATTTACAAAAGTAAAACTAGATGATTTATAATATGTATGAAAATAAGAAACACCGTATAAAATGAAAAATGATTTTTGTATATTGAAAATTGAAATTATGCTGATGAAAACTCAAAAATGAAAATCTAAGTGTTCTTATTACCAAATAAAATAAATATAAATATTATTTCAAAGAAAAAAAATGAATTTTCTTATGGTGAGAATATTTAGTTTTATAAGGTTATAGTATAATTGAAAATAAATATTTTCTATATATATATATATATATCTATATGTGTATGTAGGATATTAAGAAAATAAAATAAAGAGAAGTCTTTTTTTAAGATTATTCCCGATTAAAATGAAACCATTTCAATTTTTTTAAAAGGGTTATAGAAGAATATAAAAGAAATTAAAATCCTTCATATTTTTATTTATGTTTAGAAAAAATCATTGATTATATGACATAAAAGATAGTAAATAGAGTCAAGGGTATTGTTTATCCTAAATCATATGTTCTTTAAGAAAATAATTATTTTATTTAATTCACAATGTATTTTTAGAAATTGATTTCTTATGTTGGAAAGAGTTATCAGTTAGTTACAAATATTATTATGGAAGAAAATAATTGAAATTTAATGTTTTCATAAAAAATACCATATCATATGGGTTGTTGGGTTTTTTACAAGAAAAACTAAATGTCTCGGTGTTATGAAAAAGGAAAAATTCTGAGTTAGACTCTCCACATTATGAAATAATTTGTTTATTTTTCTGAGAATATTGGGTAAAATTAAAAGTATTTCTCATAAGGAAAGATAATAATTATAATAAATAATTATATAAAATAATTATAGTTGCAGAAATTATCCTAAATTTTGAGCAGAAATATAAGATTAATAGAATCTTTAAAAGTAACAAACCTAGTGGTGTCATATTTCATGAAATAATGAATATCATTCCAATTAATTATTTTACTATTGTTAGTATTGTGAAAAGTTTTCATCTATATCCAATTTGTCCCTATAAAACGTGTATCTTCATATGAAAATGATAAATTTCAAATAAATGGGTGGATATTGTGAAATTTGAAAAAGTATCAACTATAAAATATGAAAAAATCTTAAGTGGAAGGAATGTTTAAGTCTAATTATGAGAAATATTCAAGGTTTCATCAATAATGACATATAACTAATAAGTGTATTTTAGTTATATATAATCAATTAAAAAAGGGTAAGGTATTAGAAATATTTTAGTAAGGTGAATGAAAATCAACAAAAATAGTTGCGGGAATTGATTATAAACCCAAAAAGAGAAGAATAAAACATATAATTCTTACAATAGTTACTCATCAAACATGATAGTATATCAATATATTATCAAATCATATATGAAATATAATTGGAAGTAGATTCATTATGAAATGAATTCTCATTGATGATTTATAGAATTAAATTTTCAAAATTTATAATGAAAAAATTTCGTTCAAATAATGAATTTTTTATCGATGAGCCAATTTTTTTAATTTTTTATCATCAATAATGAATGATAATGATGTTATATTTAAAAATAATAGTTCAATTAATAATTATTTGTGAGATAGTTAAACATTAATATGTTTTAATAGAAATAAATGATGTTAATTTTAGGTGATAGATAAGAAGAAATAAATATATATTTCCATGGAAGATGGAAACATACTTTAGAATAGAATAGATAGTCACCATAGTAAAATGAAAAATAAAATATTAATTCCCATTTATTTTCTTAAATTATCTAAAATATAAAAAAGATTAATAATTGTTAATGTGGGTATATCATATAGGAATTTTTTTGAATTGATTTCATAAATAGATTGGATTTATAATGTTAACTACAATTGAGTTTAATTATTTATATTTTTCAGACTAAATAGTATTAATTAATTATTTTGAGATTAGTGTTTTATTAATTTCATTGGCTATATAACAAAAATGATTTGTGTGGTGTTATTGATAGGAAAATATCATGTCTTTTTATTATTAATAAATATGAAGAGGTATAGAGAAAGGGAATTTGAGTTTACATTCAAAAGTTATAGACTATGTAATTATTTAGAATAATATAATATATTGCTTTAAAAATATGATAATAATAATGTAATATTATAATAGTTTATCTCATTATGTACTATAAAAAAAATGGAGTTTTGGAATGAAAGAATACGTGTTTCGTAGACAGGACAATAAATATTCTAAAAGAATATGCCACCACATTGTATATTTTAAGGGAAGACATATCAGTAGTAGTAAATATTAATATTATTTAAAAATTAAGAAAAAATCTATACATTAAATATTACGAAATATGGTATAAAATTAAGATAAGTATAAAATATTCTTCAGTATTTATAAAATCATTTTTGATCAGTTTGAAATGAAAGAACATTGAAAAAGTTTATGGGAGAGTGAATGATGAAATATTCCTTGGGTAAAAACCTAATGGATGATCCAATATGTAATGACCCAATAAGGGACATAAATTCTATGACCGGAACTGAGTTATAACATAACCTCAATAATATATCCTTGATCATAGGATTCTATAAAGTAGTACTATAGTATATATTCAACCATTGAGTAGTGATTTTCCTTAAAAAATAAATCCAATATGATAAATAATACTATCTAAATATAAAACTCATTATTTTAAGCTGATAAATATAATAGAAAAAATAAAATATATTTTGAGTCATCTAATGTTATTATACAATGACATATAAAAACACAAACTAAATAAATATAGATCATTCCAAATCCACTGACTCTTTTTTCTATATATCCATATTGGTTATACGGATCCCCACTAGAAATGTTTGAGAGCATTCCATTATTTTCATCATGAGTAATTATTTTCTAAATTTATAATAAAGCGTATATTTATGGGTTGAGTATGAACTGAATATGATCTCCATAATGACTAAATAAATTACATTTATAATAATTTCCATGAAATATAGTGATAAAAAATAAAGATAAATCAAATTTTTTTTATCAAAAACATTAATTCACAAAAAGATTTTGAAAATAATTATATTAAAATCCATGAAATTAATTTTTTTTGCAAAGGACATATTATCTATGTAATAGGAAAATAATTATTCATTGAATTTTTTTTCATAAGTCACGTTTTATTCATGTAATTTTTTAAAAAAACTTTTTATTTTACCAAATCATTAAGACCTCCCTATTTCATGAAAACATAGAAACTATATGTTTTCAAAATATAATTAAAATTACCCTTTCCTAAATAAAATATTCTATGGAAAAATAGAATAAATTAAAAAAATTTATCATTTTATATCAAGTTTTATTATGTGTAAAAAAAGTCACCCCCATCCATATATTTAACTAAAAATTTGTAATTAAAAGAAAAATTATTTAGTTATCATTTTTCATTTAATTTATTTACTTAACATATTAACCTGATCTTCCCACCTATACCACAGTGGGATCTTATAGGATTTCAAAATAAGCCTCATCAAAACCATTTTTCACATGTGCAATCACACAATGAAATTATATGATATAAATATAATGGAATAATTTATCAAAGTCCTTCCCATTAAAAGTTTATACAAGTTAAATTCATTATAAATTTATTTTTTAAGATATAAAATTAGTTTATCCCCAAGACCAGATATGCAAATCATTTCATAATTAAAATTATTCAACAAATTATAATTAAATTTAAAAATATCATAATATGTATCAAATACACCTACCTAGATGAGCCTTCTGGTATAATTTTTTATTCCTCAAATTTATTATTATTTAAATGTAAACTACTATGTCATGTTATAAGAATGATCTATGAACCTTAATTCAATAATAAGAGGTCGTAATTGTCTATTTTGGATAAATTTAGAATGGATCATCCCACATTTTTTATCCACGATGAAAGTCATTATAAAAGATTACATTTACACTTCTGATATGAATAGCCTAAGTGACACATTGTATAAACTCATGTAACTCTCATGCTATGAAGTATAGAGATATGGTAATCAAATGAAAAAATATCCAATGTATGACATAACCATTCTAAAAATTTCTCATGGCCCTTCTGAAATATCATAAAATCCCCTTTGAACCTTTCCTTAAAGAAAACATAAAAAATGTTATTTCCAAGGCCTATACACTCTTCTAGATACATTAAATAATTTAATATAATATATATTCCAACTAATTATACACTACTAAAAACTATAATCAAACTATTGACCTCCAATCACATTTTTTATACCAAACCATCATGAAATACACATTAACATGACAAGTATGAGTGTTATATCAAAAAAAGATAATTTAATCCACATAACCCTATTTATGGACCCCTTTATCATTTTTTTATTATGTCTTGAGGTAAAATGTATTTAATGAGTTAAAAAACTCATATTAAATCCACTAATTTCAATGAAATTAGTCACATAGATCAATAAATTTTTCTCTCATAATTAATATAAAATAATTATAATAAATACCCAAATGGACTATTAAAATTTAAGGAATAATTAAACATTTTAAATGGTCAAAACATGAAATTATATCACTCCCCTAAATTTAAAAACATAAATTTCAAAAATCAATTTTAATAAAAATACGTAAAATATTTCCTGTAGACATGTAAAGTAACATTCCATGTATTTATAGAATAATTATTTTTCACATATATTATTATTTATTAATATGATATTAATTTTACATTAAAGGGACACTTTTTTTGATAGAGTACTCAATACACAACAATGGGTTTCTCCAAAATCTTATGTTGCACACAACATTGAGTTATACAGAAAAAATATAATAATAATAATATTATTTTAAATGTTATTTAATGCCAATACATTTTATAGTAGGAATGAATAAAACTGAGAACAATATGATTACATATGTTTGTTAATTTTTTTTTCATTTATCTAATAAATTTTAGGGGCTTAAAATGAGAATGAATCTAATTTTAAGCATTAAATACTCTAATAATTTTAAAAGCTCATTTAACAACCTTTTTTGTGGAAAACCATTTTTAAATCTAGTTTTTTTTTTACTTTTATATGTTTTATTTGAAAAAATAAACTTCTTCTTTATAATCAGGACATCAAAATTTACTTTGGATGAGATTTTGGTATTTTTCTAATAAAATTCATATATTAAGAATAGTGAAAAATACTGCTTTTTAATTAAAAACAGTCTTTTTATATAATTTATTTATATGGTTATACTGTCATTTTAATTGATTTTAAAGATTAATTGGATTATGTTTTTATCATTTAATCCAATTATGGTCATTATATGTAATTTCACATATAAATTGGACAAAAAATATGCCAATATTTTTGATAGTTTTTACTTCTTAAAAACCCGCCTTTTGGTTTTGACAACGAGAATTAATATTAAATTAATTTATGCTAATTATGTGTTTAGAATTTGGAAAAATAGATTACATATTTGGAATCATATGTTCCAAATTATGTAAATATGTTGATTGTTTTGGACATTATCAATAGTAACATCAGTAATTATTTTTATTTACCATGGTTAAAGGGTAAATCTGGTAGATGAGGATAAAAACTAATATTATAATAATATAAAACTACCCTAAAATGTGTCTAAATCCTATTTTATGAGATATGTATGACCATAGGCATCCTTGGGAAGATTTTCCCCATGGATCCACTTGGGTGTGATTGTGACCTTTTATAATTTTTAATTTAATGAAAAGGGAAGTATAACATAAACAAGTATCTCCTTAATATTTTTTTTAAATTTTGTTTAAATAAATGTCTTATTTGATTATAATTATTAATTAGAAAGATAAAAATATTTTCTACATCATGGTATTTTATTTATAATTTTTATAATTTAAATAAATAAATTTATTTATGACACAATGATGATGTTGTGATTACCTTATTAATGAAAGATTCAATGAAATGATATTATAAATATTACAATAAATGTAATCTGAACATTTGGATTTCATCCATGATTTTTTTGAAACCATTTAAATGTTATTTATAAGTTAATTCCTTTGTATTTAAGGAATCAAGTTTTTACGACTTTAACAAAATCAATTTCTAAATAGTGTCAAAATTGACAAAAATGAGTTTTTAAAACAAATACTATTTAATTAAATGATATAATTTTCCTAAAAATCTAATATTTGGATAAATGACTTATATAATTTTAAAATATTCAATAATTATCCACTTTTTTATTGATTGGAATTTTATAGTAACTATAGTAACCATATATTATGAAAAAACTAGAAGAAATGGTAAGATTTAATGTTTTTAACTAAGGGTTAAAGCTAAAAGATAAGGTTAATTTTATGACATAAACTTATTTAAAACCTATTGTTTGAAAGTATTTAGACCAATAAAAAACTTATTTTTTAATTATATCACTTTGTAGAAATTATAATTTGAAAATAAATTTATAATAAAATAATATTCCAAGACTTTCCTAAACTACCCCTCCTCCCTCTTATAAAAGGCCACCACCTATACCCACTTACTCATACCTCTAAAGCCCCTTGTATAATATATATTCTGCAAAAATAAGCTCCCAAAATCACTAATTTTCCTCCTATATTTCTTACATTGGGAATAAGTCATTTCAAGAAAGCCTTTTGGCTCAAATCAATAGAGGTTACCTGATTTAGAGGTAATGACTTCTCTCAAGTTCCTTTCCTTTATTATCCATATCCACTCCCTATGATCTAATTATTTTTTGATTAAATAAAAAAACTAGTATCCTAAATATAGTAGGATTTTTATGAGAATTATTCTAACTAAACTTACACACACCTCAGTCTAATGGATACAAACATACTATTTCTGTGAACGGCGAATTGCTGCCTCATGAAACGATGACTGTTCAATTTTCTCTTACCACCTCTCATGGTGGCCATTATGATGGAAACATATGCATATATGATATATATTATATTTATATTGTCTCTATTCTTCTGTAATTCTTTTTTCAACATACCTTTATTCATTCCATGATGTGTAAATATGATAATTTCATTTGAGGAATTATGGACTACCGCCCCCTCAAAGTGATATGACTGGTTCATGCTATACATGGAATGTATAATGGATGGTTTTATTAAACCTATTAGAAATACATGAAATAAAAATAATACTATTATTATAATATACAATTATATCATTTTATTATTATTCTTTCAATATTTTAAATAAATGACAATAGTGTTCATGCGTACGTACGACCTACCATCTCAATGAACGATGCATTTCATTTCTTATATAAAAATATTATTGATATTATAAATACATATATACTGGATATATATAATATTTAAATCATTAATAATATTCTCGAGATGATTGAAATTTACCACATGGATAATTTATATCCAAACAAGTTCATTTTCGACTCAAGTACCGAATATCAACAAAATGACTGAGATGAACTAAAATAATTATGTAATTTTTATAACTTTTTAATAAGTGATATAAAAGGAATAATAAACTCGAGAAAGGTTCTAAATAAATTATAAATTAACCTAAGTATATTATATAGGAACATAATTATTGTATGTGATGAGTTGTACTCAAGGTAAGGAAATTTCTAAACTAAATTTTAACTCATTGGATTTTACGCATACTTCATTGATTATATTATGAAAAGATTATGTGTGGAATCACTATTTATTTATTTATATTTTAATTTACATTTTCCTTTGTTTGGATATATAGTTTCTACACATAATCATGCCATTTATAAAATCTTACGTCATTTATACGAAATTTGTAAGGGAAATCTTAACTCAATCTCAATTCATTGAGTTAAATATCCATGTCATTCGTTTTATTTTTCCAAGAATTTGTGTTAATGAACTTGGATTGTTTTAAACATAATATAAAATTATATTGGATGTATTTTTATTTTTCACACTTAATTATTTAATTTTTATATCCTTAATCTAATGATACGATCTTTGTAGGGGGTTACGTCTCAATCCCCTTCCATTGAGGCATATCTTGTTGTTTTGGACCTTTATTTCATTATAAGGTGTATATAAAACCCTTTTGGATATTTATATCATGAATTAATATATTATAATGATATTTAATGTTCTGTCTAATTTTATTCCTTAATGATTTTTATTCATTTATTTCTCAAGTGGAAAGAGACTCTTTAACTAAAACACCATTTTAAATGTTTTAAAGATTTATTCATCTAAAACCATATATTTCATGTACATGTTTTTGAAAATGGGTTTTAAGAATTTATTTATATGGAAATTAATTTTTTAAAATGATAATTTGTTTCAAAAGATTCAATGTGGTATGGGACACATTAATTCATAATTCTCATTATTAAATGTTTTAAATGGTTTTGGAAATGGTTTGAATATTTCTATTTCTTAAAATTATCTCTTGTGGTTGCAATGTGGAAATGTTATTTTTCCTTTATTCATATTTTATGTGTTATGATTATATTACTGTAATTGGACATTTTATGGGTGGTTACGTGATAAACCAATGACAGGTGGTTATGTGAAAAACCAAAGATGGGTGCTTCTGTGATAAACCGTGGATGGGTGGTTACGTTATAACCAAAAATGCATTGGGTATGGAAGTTGGTCGTATGGCTATTCCATTTAGTGATATGTTTGGAAGTCAACTGTATGGTTATCAAATTTAAGTACATTTATGTCCCAAGTTACCTTTATATGTCATATGTTTATTTCTATGAGATTATTGTTAATATTTTGGTTACTAAATGGTAAAAAATGAGCTTATATTCAGTGAAGTGTTTCAGATACTTATTAAAGGTGAAAAGTATTACATTATGATAAAGTATTCAGGGATTACATATTTTTTCCAGACTAAAAATATTCATTCTTTATGTATCCCGTACCAAGATTTTTATGCTCATCCCATGTTTTGAAATTTTATTCACAAGACTTAAAGAAGAATAGATTCAAGGATGGGATCAAAGAGAACTCATGTTGTTTAAAATATGAAATGAACCATGTTTATTTTTAAAGGGTTTTTGTTTTATGAAAAAAATGTATAGTGAGTATAATTGTACACATGTATTATTCAAGTTATTATGTATAAGTTATAACTTAATTATCTAATGATCTAAAACTAAAAAAATCCTTGATGTGAAATAAAGTCAAATTCTTGACTTAACTTAACATTATGTAATGTTTAAGGATGGGGCCTTATCGTTGGTATTAGAGGATGGCTTAGACAACTTTGGAGATTAGGATGTTTTCTTAAGGGTTAAGGATATTATCATGGGTTTATAATTTTAAGGTATATATTTGTCCTGTAAACTTTATTTGCAACTTATGTTTTGAAATTTCAGGGTGATTGATGGTATTTTTGGAGACATTCACCTTTGAGAAAATAATGGGTAATTGATTTTTGGGATGAAAAATGTGATTTATGAAATAAAATTTGAGGTTAAAACATGTTTTGGTTATTTTTGAGGATTTTATCTCAATTTTTTAATGTATAAGAATTATATAGTTTTTCAAAAGGACAACATGTAGACTGCGTGATAACCTGTAGTGTCGAATAAAGGTGTGGGAGTCAAACCCACAACCAAAGAGAAACTAAAATTTATCACCTACCACTGGCCTACATGATGTCCCTTATTAGTATAAATTATTATTTTTAGTTAAATTATTTTAAGTATTAATAATAATTTGATTTTGGGAAATTATGTTTTATCAAATGGATATCCATAGTATAGGAAAATGATTTGGTTATTAAGTGACACATGTTATTTTGGAAGACATTTTCTCTTTTGGGAACACTATATGCATAAAGAAAATATAATACACTAGGATTTCATTTGAGGTGTAATGGGATTAATTTTATTTTGGAATAATATTTGTTTTTACTATGGAAATATGGCCATTTGGGTTATTTATGGAAATAACTAACCTTTCAGAGAGAATATGTGATTATGTTAATTACTTTATAGTATAAGACTTTAATATTGATCAATTTTATCTAGAGATAAGTGTTAATATTTATCATGGAAGACTATGTGATCAAATCCTATTGAATTTTTGGTTTCAATCTTAGTTTTTATTTTTTGAGGAATTATATGCACAATTATTTGTTGAATGTTCTATGTTAGATTTTGGGTAATATAATTGAATATTGGAGATTAAAAGTAGTCCTTCTCATTATAAATGATTATTATTTTAGGGTGATTATCCAATATTTTACTAACCATTTTGGTTTGGATTAGTGTTTAATGAAAGGGGAAATATATAGTTTATATTTTTGGATTATGTGATATTCTAGAATTTTATTCTAGTCATCTTCAGTACTCATTGTGTGGAGAAAAGATGAGTTTGTGGAAGGAATTTATTAAAAAAGGTTGAACCTATACTTAACAAATAAGTATGTTTCCTTATGTTCTTAGTTAATCTCATAAATAAAATTCCTCAAATTTATGAAATCGAACTTAAAACAAAAAAATTGTTCGTTTAATTTTACTACTACGAAATTAAAGACCATTTTACCCATCACAAGTTTGTGATTTTTTCATTGTTAACTTTCTCCTGATCACGTTTTTTATCACTATCCATCAGCAAGATCATTAGTTTTTCTTCCATATCCATGTTTTCCAACATGAAATCCTAGTATGTATTATCTCGAGTGACCTTTTTAATTATCTTTCATTTTTTTAAAGTAGTTTTTTTATTTACGATTTTTCCAACAATGGATTTTCAATGAATTTATCGAGCCACATTTTAAAATTGCTGGGACACAATTTACAAAAGGGGGGAATGATGTTAAATCCCAAGTATTTATAGAATAATTATTTTTCATATCTATTAATATTTATGAATATGATATTAATTTTATGTTAAATGAAACGATTTTTCCAATAGATTACTCAACACGCAACAACGGGTTCCTTTAAAATCTTACGTTGCACAAAACATTGAGTTATACCGAAAAATAATATATCATTATTATTATTATTTTAAATGTTATT
This sequence comes from Viscum album, assembly GCA_963277665.1. Taxonomy (NCBI): domain Eukaryota; kingdom Viridiplantae; phylum Streptophyta; class Magnoliopsida; order Santalales; family Viscaceae; genus Viscum; species Viscum album. Next base: position 1,887,905,472 of record OY728160.1, on the reverse strand, counting down.
TAACACCTAGCTATTGTATTGGTGGAAATGAAATGAACTAACAAAAATATGATCACACATGTTTTTTAAATAGTTTTAAATTTATCCAATAATTTTTAGAGGCTTAAAAGGAGAATGAATCAAATTTTAAGCATAAAATACACTAATATTTTTAAAAGCTCGTTTTACCGCCTTTTGATGGTGAACCCTTTTTAAATTTAGTTTTTGTCACTTTAATATGATATTTTTTGACAAAATAAAATTATTCCTTATAACAGGGATACCAAAATTTAGTTTGGATGATATTTTGGTATTTTTATGATAAAATTCACATATTTATGAATAGTGAAAATACCACTTTTTTAATTCAAAACTTCCTTGTCATATAATATATTTATATAGTTAGATTGTAATTTTAATTGGTTTCAAATTGTAATTGGATTAATTTTTTATCATTTAATCCAATTATGGTCAGTGTAAGTAATTTTATATTTAAATTGGATATAAACACATGTCAATCTTTTGATAGTTTTTACTTCTTAAAAACCTGCTTTCTGGTTTTGAAAATAGAAATTAATTTTAAATTAATTTTTGAAAATTATTTGATTTGAATTTGGAAAAATGAATTCTATATTTTGAATCAGATGTTCCAAATTATGTAAATATTTACCTTTTATTTTTAGATATTATGAATAGTAACTTCAGTAATTATTTTTATTTACCATGGTTAAGGATAAATCTAGTAAATAAGGGTAATAAATAATATTATAATAATATAAAACTACCCTATAACATGTTCTAATACTATTGGATTAGATATATCTGACCATGGTATTCTTTGAGTCTATTTTAGGACCCCATGGATCCACTTGGGTGCGATAGTGAACTTTTATAATTTTTAATTTAAAGAAAATGGTAAAATAACATAAACATGCATCTCCTTACTAAACCAATTTTAATTTGGTTTATATAAATGATATATTTTAATATAAATAGTCATTAGAAATATAAAATTATTTATTAAATCATAGTATTTTAATTATAATTTTTATAATTTAAATAAATAAATTAATTTATGACACAATGATGATTCGGTGATTACCTTATTAATGAAGAATTCAAATAAATGATATTATAAATATTATAATAAATGTAATGTGAAAATTTTTATGCCATACATTTTTTTGGATTACATTGAGATGTGATAGATAATTTAATGCCTTTTGTTTGAAGGAATGACTTTTTTATGACTTTAACAAAAATAAATTTCTAAATAGTGTCAAAATTGACAAAAATGAGTTTTAAAAAAAAATAATTTTTTATTAAATGATATATCAGTACTAAAAATATAATATTCTTAAAACTGACTTATATAATGTTAAAAATTTCATTAATGATCCACTTGTGGTTCTATTTTCATTTTATAGTAAATATAGTAACCATATATTATGAAAATTCAAGAAGACATGGTCAGAGTTAATGTTTTTAACTAATGGTTAAAGCTAAAAGATAAGGTTACTGTTATGAAATAAACATGTCTAAAACCTATTGTTTAAAAGGATTTAGACCTATAATAATATTATATTATAATTATATCACTTTTTAGCTATTATAATTCAAAAATAAATTTATAATAAAATAATATTTTAAGACTTTCTTAAAGTGGACCTCCTCCCTCTTATAAAAGTCCACCACATATACCCACTAAAAAACACCTATAAAGCCACTTGTATTGTCTAAATTCAGCTCAAATAATCTCCAAGCATCCCACCTTTTCCTCCTATAATCTTTACCTTAGGTATAATATAATTCAATAAAGACTTTTGGCTCAAATCAAATGAAGTTACCCGCTTTAGAGGTAACATCTTCCCTCAAGTTCCTTTCCTTTATTTTCCTTCTCCACTCCCTATGCTATTATTATTCATTTATTACATAAAAAAAACTATATCTTCAATATACTAGGATTTTTAGGATAATTATTCTAACTAAACTTACACATACCTTTAACTAACAGATACAAACATACTGTTTCTTTGTACAATGAACTACTACCTCATGAAACGACGATTGTTTAATTTCTCATACCACCTCTCATGGTGGAAATTATGATGGAAATGTATTTATGTTATATATATATATATATAATATTATATTTTCATTATTCTTATGTAATTTTTATTTACAACATAAATTTATTCTTTCCATGACGTGTAAATATGATAATTTCATTTGAGGAACTGTGGACCACTGCCCCCTCAATCGGGGGGGGGGGGGGGGGGCTTTTATAACACTTGAACCCCCCCTTTTATAGCCCTTTTCGTCCCCTATACAACACCCCACGCACCCCACGCACCCCCCTCCACCCTTTAACAGCGCTTGCTCCAATATTCCCCATGCGCGCGCACCCCTGCCTCCACCAGGATTTGAACTCGAGACCTCCCCCCTGCGCGCCTAAGCCCTTACCACTACTCTATTTTGATTTGCTTTCCAATTCATGATATCTCTATATATATATATTTATATATTTAGTTATATTTATTCGTATAGTAATATATATTTATATTAATATATATATAGTTATATTATAAAATATATATAGTTATATTATAATATATATAGTAATATTAATATATATATATAGTGGTATTAATATATATATATATATATAGTTATATTTATTCGTATAGTAATATATATTTATATTAATATATATATAGTTATATTAACATATATATAGTTATATTAACATATATATAGTTATATTAACATATATATAGTTATATGAATATATATTTATATAGTTATATGAATATATATTTATATAGTTATATTAATATATATATAGTGATATTAATATGTATATTTATGGTGATATTAATATATATATTTATAGTAATACTAATATATATATATATGTAGTTATATTAATATATATATAGTTATTAGATTAATATATATATAGTTAGATTAATATATATATAGTTAGATTAATATATATATATATAGTTAGATTAATATATAGGTATATAAATATTCATATATTGGTATTCTAAATAAAATGGATATTAGTTATTATTTAGATAAAGCTAATATATTTTATATGTAAATATGCTTAATTATTTATTTAAACAATTTAATTTTTAGGTGCGAATATAGAAAAAATATGTACATATAGTTATATATTTGATTATAAATAGCAGTTCATTATAAAAAAGGATGAAATTTCAAATTCATAATATCAATATGAATGTAATACCTTGGAATAAATTCAGTCCCCGCCAAGAAAAGCCAATAATACCCCCTTAAACGAGTTTGAAAATCCACAAAATGTTAAAAAATCGGGGTAGCCCGACAAAAAACTCAGTTTTGGAGGCCTTCTGGGCCTCTTTTGGCCTCGAAAAATGCTCGACTAGGGTCCCTCAGGCCACAATGACGTAGAGCTCGTCGCAGGATTCGATTTGATATGTGGTAGAGCTCAAACGGACACCCGGATCAAAAGTTATGACCGTTTGAAGTTTGAGTTGCGTTTTTAACATATTTTGGATCTTTTTTTAATTTTTTTAATTTTTTAGTCCTCAAATTGTTATTAAATGACTATTACTCCATAATGATTATCAAAATATTAATTAAAAATATTTTTTTAATTTTTTAAGAAGTCATTTTCACTAAATATCTTATATATTAAGTATAATAAGTGTAAATGTACATTTATACTTATCTAAAATATATTTAAAAATTATATATTATATTTATATAACAATATAACTATATTTATATATTAACATGTTAATATATTTTTAAATTTTTTTTGAAGCCGAACCTTTATCAGTGCTAAAAAAGCACTGATAAAGGCCCCCCTTTTTCAGCGCTACTAAACAAGCGCTGATAAAGGGGGGCCCTTTATCAGCGCTACTAAACAAGCGCTGATAAAGGGGGGCGCTGTGAAAAACTGTTTTTGTGGTAGTGACTTCTGAGTATTTTAACGAAAATATACACTTATATTTGGTTTATTTGTATTTTTCACAAATAATTATTTCATTGATATACCATTAATCTAATGATTTGATCTTTGTAAGGGGATTCATCTCTATATCCTTTCATTGAGGCATATATTGATTTTTTACACCTTTATTTTCTTATAAGGTGTATATAAAAATCTTTTTACTCTTTATATAATGAATTAGTATATTATCATGATATTTGATGTTTTATTTAATTTTATTCCTTAATGATTTATATTCAAGTGTTTCTCGAGTGGAAAGGGAATCTTTAACTAAAATACCGTTTTAAATGTTTTAAAGAATTATTCATTTAAAACATTATATTTCATGTCCATGTTTTTGGAAATGGTTTTTAATAATTTATTTATATGGACATGAATGTTTTAAAATTATTATTTATTTCAAAAGTTTCAAAGTGTTATGGGACACGTTGATATAAAATTATCTATATTAAATGCTTTAAATGGTTTTGGAAATGGTTTAAATATTTCTATATCATAGAATGATATCTTGTAATTGAATTATCTAAATGTTATTTTAACTCTATCCATATTTTATGTGTTATGATTATATTATGGTACTTGGAAACTTTATGGGTGGTTACGTGATAATCCAATGATGGGTGGTTACGTGATAAACCAAAGATGGGTGGTTCCCTGATAAACCATGGACAAGTGGTTACGTTATAACATCCAATGAATTTGGTATGGAAGTCATCCGTATGGATATTCCATTTAGTGATATGTTTGTAAGTTGACCATATAGTTATTCCATTTAAGTATTTTTATGTACCAAGTTATGTTTATATGTTATACGTCACTTTCTATGGGCTTTATGGTAATATTTTGGTTACTTAAAGGGTAAACAATGAGATTATATTCAATTAAGTGTTTTTGTTACTTCTTAATGGTAAAAGGTATTACTTTATGATAAAGTATTCATGGTTTACATGTTTTTTCATGACTAAAATGTTTAATTATTTATGTATCCCTTAATGAGATTTTTAGGCTCATACCAAGTTTTGAAATGTTTTTCACAGGACTTAAATAAGAATAGAGTCAAGGACACGATCAAGAAAAAGTCATGTTTTTTAGAACATGAAATGAACCATGTTTATTTTTAAAGGGTTTTTATTTAATGAAAAAATGGATAGTGAGTAGAAGATTCAACTTGTAATATTCAAGTTGTTATGTATATTTTATGACCTAATTCTCTAAATCTCTAAACCTAAAATGATCCTTGATGTGAAATAAAGTCAAATTATTGAATTGACTCAACATTATGTTATATTTAAGAATGAGGCCTTATAGTTTGTATTAGAGGAAGGTTTAGAAAACATTAGATATTAGGATGTTTTCTTAAGGGTTATGGATATCATCATGGGTTAATAATTTTAAGGTAGATAAATGTATTATAAACCCCTTTTGAGGCTTATGTTATGAAATTTCAAGGTGATTAACCATATTATTGGAGACATTCAACTTTGAAGAAATTATGGGTTATTAGTTTTTGTGATGAAAAATGTGAGGTATGAAATAACCTTTGAGGTTAAAACATTTTATGGTTATTTTTGATAATTCTATCTCATTTTTTTAATGTTATAATAATTATATAGTTTTTAAAAAGGACAACACGCAGATTGTGTGACAACCAGTCGCGTCAGACAAAGCTATGGGAATCGAGCCCACAACCAAAGTGAGATTGTGATTTATCACCTACCACTGGCCTACATGAAGTCCCTGGTTAGTATGACTTATTATTTTTAGTTAAATTATTTTATGGATCAAGAATAAGTTGTTTTTGAGGACTTTTGTTTTATCAAATAGATATCCATAGTATAAAAAAAATGATATGGTGATTAAGTGAAAAATGTTATTTTGGAAGACGTTTTCTCTTTTGGGAACACTATATGCCTAAGGAAAATAGAATACTATGGGATTTCATTTGGGGAGTAATGGATGTATTTTATTGTTGAAGAATATATGTTTTTATTATGGAAATAAGGAAATTTTGGTTATTTATCAAAATTATTAACCTATCAAGGGGAATATGTGATTAGTTTAATTAATTTTTAGCATGAGACTTTAAGAGTGATCAATTTTATTTGAAAATAAATTTTAATATTTGTTGTGGATGTTTATGTGATTAAATCCTCTTCAATTTTGGGTTTCAATCTTAGTTTTTATTTTTTTGAGGAATTATATGGGAAATTATTTTTTGAATGGTATATGTTGGATTTTGAGTTTTACTGTTGAATTATAAAGATTAAAAGTATTCCTTATTCTTATAAAGGATAATTCTTTTTTGGGGATTATCTGATCTTGTACTAACCATTTTCATTTTGAATAATGTTTAAATAAATGAGAAATATATAGTTCATCTTTTTTGGATTATGTGATTCTCTAGAATTTGATTCTAGTCATCTTCAATACTCATCATTTGGAGAAAAGATGAGTTTGTGTTAGAAATTTATTAAAAAAGTATGAATATTTACTTTAAAATGATGTATGTTTACATATGTTTATAGTCCAGTTTGTAATTAGAATTCCTCAACATTTTGAAAATGACCTTAAAAAAATAATGTTGTCCACTTACTTTTCCTACTATGAAATCAAAGATCAATTAACCCATCAAAAATTTTGTGGTTTTATGGTTGTTAACATTCTCCTGATCTAGTTTTCTATCACTCTCCATCAGAATAAGATGGTTAGTTTTTCTTCCATATCCATGTTCTCAAACATTGAATCATAGTATGAATTATTTTGGGTGACCTCTTTACTTATATTTCATTATTTTAAAGTGGTAGTTTTGTTGACTCTTTTTTCGATGTGGGATTTTCAATGAAGTTACCGAGCCAAATCTTTAAATTATAGGGATGGTATTTCCAAAAGGGGGAATGATGTAACATCCTTGGTATTTATAGAATAATACATTTTCTTATATATTAATATTTATGAATATGATATTAAATTTACATTAAAGGGGACACTTTGTTTGATAGAGGAATCGACATGCAATAACAAGTTTCACTTAAATCGTACGTTGCACACAACGTTGAGTTATACTGAAAGATAAGATAATAATATTATTATTATTTTCAATGTTAGTTAATGCTTAGCTGTTGTATTATAGGTAATGAATAGAACTAAAAATAATATTACTAAACAAATTTCTTAAATGTTTTTATATTTATCCAATAATTTTTAGAGGCTTAAAATGAGAATGAATCCAATTTTAGGCATAAAATACTCTAATATTTTTAAAAGGTCATTTTACCACCTTTTGATGGAAAACCATTTTTAAATATAGTTTTTTCACTTTTATATTTTATATTTTAAAAAATAAACTTATTATTTATAGGCGGGACATCATCATTTTTTTGGAAGAGATTTTTTTTATTTTTCTGATAAAATTCACATTTTTATGAATAACGAAAAATACCTCTTTTTAATTCAAATCTACATTTTCATATAATTTATTTATATAGTTAAATTTAAATTTTAGTTGATTTTAAAGTGTAATAGGATTATTTTTTTATCATTTAATCCAATTGTGTTCATTTTATGTAATTTCACATTTAAATTGGACATAAATACATGTCAATCTTTTGATAGTTTTTACTTCTTAAAAAACCTCTTTCTGGTTATGACAATGGGAATTAATTTTAAATTAATTTATCCCAATTATGTGTTCTGAATTTATAAAAATAGATTCCATATTTGGAATAAAAATTTACAAATTATTTAAATTTATACCTTTTATTTTTGGACATTATGAATAGTAACTTAAGAAATTATTTTTATTTACCATGGTTAAAGGGGAAATCAGGTAAATAAGGGTTAAAAATAATATTATAATAATACAAAACTACCCTAAAACATTTAATAATCCTATTGGATTACATATTTATGACCATGGGAATACTTGGGTCGATTTTAGGACCCCATGTATCCACTTGGGTGTGATAGTGAACTTTTACAAATTTTAATTGAAAGAAAAGGGAAGTATAACATAAAAATGTATATTCTTAAAAAAAATTTAGTTTGGTTTATATAAATTAAAATTTAAACTATAAATATTAATTATAAATATAAAAATATTTCCTACAACATGTCATTTTATTTATAAATTTTAGACTTTAAATAAATAAATTTATTTATGACACAATGATGATCCAGTGATTACCTTATTAATGAAAGATTCAAATAAACAATATTATAAATATTATAATAAATGTAATTTGAAAATTTTGATGAAATTCATGATTTTTTTGGATTACATTGAAATGTTAGTGAAAAGTCAATTCATTTATTTGGAAGGAATCATGTTGTTATGACTTTAACAAAAATCAAATTTTAAATAGTGTTAAAATTGACAAAAATGAGTTTTTAAGACAAATAATATTTTATTAAATGATATAATAGTCCAAAAAATATTATATTATACCAACTGACATATATAATGTTAAATATTTTATTAATTATCCAATTTTGGTTCTATTGTTATTTTATAGAAAATATAGTAACCATATGTTTGAAAATACAAAAAGACATGGTAAGAGTTAATGTTTTTAACTAAGGGTTAAATATAAAAGATAAGGTTAATTTTATGAAATAAACTTGTATCAAAACTATGGTTTGAGAGGATTTATACCCATACCAACATTATCTTCTAATTATATAACTTTTTATACATTATAATTCTAAAATAAATTTATAATAAAATAATATTTCAAGACTTTCCTAAAGTGCCCTTCCTCCCTCTTATAAAAGGCCACCACCTCTACCAACTTACTCACACCTCTCAAGCCCAATGTATCTTAAAAATTATTCTAAAATAATCTTAAAACATCCCTCCTTTTCCTCTTATAATCCTTAACTTGGGAAGAAGGCAATTTAAGAAAGCCTCAAATAAAAAAAGTTACCTGATTCAGAGGTAACATTTTCTCTCTAGTTCCTTTCCTTTATTTTCCTTATCCACTACCTATACTCTCCTTATTATTTTATCACATAACATAACCAGTAGAATAAATATACTATGTTTTTTATCATAATTATTCTAAATACACTTACAAATACCTCCATTTAATGTATACGATCATACTGTTTCAGTGTACGACGAACTACTGCCTCATGAAACGATGATTGTTCGATTTTCTCCTACCACCTTTCATGGTGGCCATTATGAGGGAACTGTGTTTATATATGATATATATATTATATTTATATTAAATCTAGTATTCAATAATTTTTATTTACAAAATTACTTTATGATTTCCATGATGTGTAAATATGATAATTTAATTTGAGGAAGTGTGGACTACCGCCCCCTCAAAGTGATAGACTCATTCATGCTATATATGGAATATATAAAGTATGTTTTTATTAAAAATATGAGAAATAAATGACATAAATATAATAGTTTTATTATAATATAAATTTACATCATTTTATTATTATTCTTTTAATATGTCAAAGAAATGAAAGTAGCGTTCGTATGTACGTACATCCTACCATCTCCATGAATGTGGCATTTCATTTCTTATCTCCAAATATTATGGATATTATAAATACATATAAACTTTATATATATGATATTTAAATCATTAATAACATTCTATAGATTATGTAATTTGACCACATGGAAAATTTACATCAAAATAAGTTAATTTTCGTCTCAAGTACAAAATATTGACAAAATGACCAATATGAACTTAAATAATTATGTAATATTTTTAGCATGGTAATAAGTGATATAAAAGAAATAATAAAATTTATAAAGGTTATCAAACAATTATAAATTAAACAATTTTTGTTATTTAGGAAAATAACTATAGTACATGATGAGTCAGACTCAAGGTAAGGGAATTTCTAAACTCAATTTCCACTCATTAGGTTTTACACATACTTTGTTGATTATGTTACACCATGATTATGTGTGGAATAACTTTTTATTTATTTATATTTTAATTTACACTTACCTTTGTGTGGATGTACTATTTCTACATATAATAACCCCATTGATAAATTCTTACATCATTTATATGAATTTGTAAGGGAAATCATAACTCGATCTCCATTCATTGAGTTAAATATCCATGTTAATGGTTTTGTTTTTACAAGAATATGTGTGAACGATCTATTATTGTTTTACAATTAATATAAACTTATATTGGTTGTATTATTATTTGTCACACATAATTATGTCACTTATATACCCTTAATGTAAGAATATGATCTTTTTAAGGGGCTTTATATCAATATCATTTCATTGAGGCATATATTTATGTTTTTTACATTTATTTTTCTATAAGGTGTATAGAAAACCCTTTTGACTCTTTATATCATGAATTTTTATATTCTCATGATATTATATTTTTTTTAAATTTTATTCTTTAATTATTTGTATTCAATTGTTTTTTAATTGGCAAGGAGCACTTTAACTAAAACACTATTTTAAATGTTTTAAAGATTTATTCATTTAAAACCTTCTATTTCAGGTAAAAGGTTTTGAAAATGGTTTTTAATAATTTATTTATATGGACTTGAATGTTTTAAAAAGATAATTTATTTTAAATGTTTCAAAGTGGTATGGGACACTTTGATTCAAAATTATCATTCTTAAATGTTTTAAATCATTTTGGAATTGGGTTCAATATTTCTATATCTTAAAATTATCTCCTGTGGTTGTAGTGTGGAAATTTTATTTTTAAATTATGCATGTTTTATGTTTTATGATTATATTATGGTATTTGGACATTTTATGGGTGGTTACGTGATAAACCAATGATGGGTGGTTATGTGATAAACTTAATATGGGTGGTTTTGTGATAAACCATGGATGAGTGGTTACATTATAACCTCCAATACATTGGGTATATAATTCAGACGTATGACTATTCCATTTAGTGATATGTGTGGATGTTTACAATATGGTTATTTTATTTAATTATGTTTTTGTACCAAGTTACATTTATATGTTATATGTTGCTTTCTATGGGATTTTTGGTAATATTTTGGTTAGAAAAAGGGTAATAAAGGAACATATATTCAGTTAAGTGTTTTTTCTACTTCTTAAAGGTGAAAAGTATTAATTTATGATGAAGTATTATTGGTTTACATGATTTTTCAAGAATAATAGTTTCCATTATTTATGTATCTCTTTCTGAGTTTTTTATGCCCATCCCAAGTTTTGAAATGTTTTTCACATGACTTAAGTAAGAATAGAGTCAAGGTTGGGATCAAGGAAAAGTTATGATGTTTAAAACATGAAACGAACAATGTTTCATTTTAAAGGATTTTTGTTTTATTAAAAAAAATACAATGATTAGAAGTTTCAACATGTAATATTCATGTGGTTATGTATAATTTATAACCTAATTATCAAAAGTTATAAACTTGAAAGGATCCTCTATGTAGAATAATGTCAAATTATCGACTTAACTCAATGTTATGTAATGTTTACAACTAGGTATTATATGTAAAAATATACTAATATATATGTTCCATGATCAATTAATTTGTTAAAACATGTAGTTATACCCAATATATTATGGAAAAATTTATATCCCATTAATTAATTAATCCTAATTAATTATCTAAAATAAAAAATTATATAGCATTATCAAATCACATAAAAATCATAATTTAAACAAAATAGAAAAATTATAACCACACTCCCATGTCAACCACACATCTATAAATAAATAAAAGTAAAAATATCCAAAATTAAGTAAACAAAAATATATAGATGTTACCCTATTTTTTTGATGACAAAACATACAATTTTTTTTGATGTACATAAGGTTAATGTTTTTGACAATACATTAGAGAATAAAAAAAATAGATTGATGATGATATTGAATTTGATGAGATACATATTGATAATTATAAACATAATGTTGTTCTTGTTGACAGTGATATTTATTCAACTTATTCAATTGATGAGAATTAAATATGAATGTTTAAAAGAAGTATTTTTAAGTGTTAAAATCATATAGATACTAGAAAATAATTAAAAATTATAATAATGGAATAAATACTAGAATAAAAAAAAATAAAAAAGATTTATATCAAATATTTAGAAAATCATCATTGATGAATCTCATTAATACATTGAATGGATATATACTATGACTGAGGAGTATAATAAACCTGTGATGTATAGATTAAAATATATATTGTAATAAATTTTACATTATTGTGTCACTAAAATGATTATAACCTCATGAATTATATGTAACATGACATAATATTGATAACATCCTTTTTTTTTGAAATAAAATTATAATTATTCAAATTATTTACCTCTTGTAAAATAACAAATCCTAAGAAAATATTTCTTTAAATTAGATATAAATTTTTTACTGTACCTCTATGAAATTATATTAAGAGTGATTTTATCCACTAAATAATTTCCAATGTTTATATACCGTTATGAATTTTATTGAGTTATAAATAATTTTTCTCTGTATATTATATATGAAATCATCTATTACTATTTTTTATAACAATTTATAATCTCAGTAAGTGACCAACAAAATTATACTCCATTTTTTCACTTATTTCAGTTTCAAATTCATTGTAAAAACAAAAAAAATCAATAAATATAATAATAGTTTATTTTTTATTCATAAGATATGATAATATTACATGATTATTAAAAATAATTTTAATTTCAAAGAGATATGAACTATATTTCTAAAAAATATACTCCATTTTATCACTTTTCCATGCAAAATTCATGGTTAAAAGTAACCAATCCTATCGATATCATATTGGTTTCCAATTTATCCATTTCATTATTAGTATTAATTATAATTTTAGTCTAATCTAGGTAAAATCAACATTTCACTACATTATCTTACTCTTTAAATTGTTTTATTTTTAAATTTCATCCATGATCCATATGAGATTTATTAAACATTTACCTTTTTAGTAAATAACTTATAATATTTTATCTTCTATTTTCCCCAATACAATACCCATTGAAAAAGAACCCATATCACACATTATTTAAAATGTAAAATACTAACCATGTGTAGTAAAGATAGATATTTAATTGAGTTTATTTAATAATTATTATATACTTTAAGTTATTATTATTTAAATAAAATTGGTTTTTATCGCATCCATAAGCTATATATATATGAATATTGATTATTGAAAATTATTTAGTTAATTTTATAGATAAACTTTCATTCATAAATAAAATATATATTAATATTACTTAATCATTAAATGAAAAATTCTAAATTAATATAATTTCAAAATTTTCTATAATAATTAATCATTTTAAATATTATTTCAAATAAAATGTCCCACTTATTACATTAAATAACACATATCATAGATTTAAATGTGTTTAGATTCTTTATATTATTGTGAAAAAATGTTCTTTCAGTAAATTATTTTCAAATGTTAATCAAGAATAGAAATATAGTTCCAGAATATCTTAATAATCTCTTCCACCATGAAATAATTTATAAAATACTGTAATGGAAGGTTGAAAGATGTTAGGAAAGATGAAAGGGAATTCTAAATTAATGGTTTCATAGTTTTAATTAAATATAGTATTTTCATCATACTCTAGAAAAATAGTAATCTGATTATACCGTGAATAAATTTCATGAAAACAATAATACATATAACTACTAAATGTTTATAATATTTAGAAAATAAATTGAAATGGAAAATAATATTTTTTATTTCTAAATATAACTTACTATAACTAGTTATTACACTCCATCTAGTTATTTGTGTTATAAGGATATGTTATTCTTTTAAATCATATAACATTGTAATAACACCATTATTTAGGTTGACTTATTATAAGAACATCCATAATCAAATAATTATAAGGAAAAATAAATCTAGTATTTAATATTTTATGAAATTTTACTCTTACCACATTTATTATGTATTTGTGAACTCTTACCAATTCTATATACTATAGTTATTATATGGACTTGTTAGGATTATTTTTGTACATACCAAAATATTGATACCCCTAAAATATAATATATTCAATTTCATATTAAATTGAATTTTTCTTATAACTGTTATTAATATTCCTATATATAAATTACTAAACTCTAATGAAATAATAATTTAGGAGTTTTTTAACCTTCTTATGTAAATCATGACTAAGATAATTTGGTAATATATTAAAATACAATTGTGGTGGTTACATGTATCAATTAAAATGTCATTACATAGGACAACCCAAATCTTTAAAAGTATCCTCAATCGTTTTTCCCATTGATAATACACTAGCACATAATTAAATTAGTCATTGTCATGAAAATATGTCATCAAAATATTTTATTAATACACTATGTAGAAGATTATTAAATAAATTTTGAACGTCTAAACTATATCATTTTTCTACCAATGATGAAAAATATTTGGGATCTTAATTTCATATAGAAATTAAATTTCAATTCTTATTATCTATCATAAAAATTAATTTTTTTTGTTTTATTACATCAATGAGTGATTCTTTAATAAATAATAATGCAATGATAATTTTATAATTATTTTTGTAATACATGTATTTTTAAAATAATTAATTTTGATGTACAATAATACTAATAATTAATGATAAATCTTTAACCAAAACCACTATATAGATAAATTATATTTATGATAATGATGTCATGGTAGATTTCATATACCCAATTTATTACTCATTGAAAAATGATAGTGAATTTTTTTTTATTTCCCACAAAATTCACAAACGTTCTTGTATGTTCTCTTATAATAAAATTATAAAAGTTTTAATATAATAGTATGGTTATTTTTACTTTAATGGAAAATTTGTTTCCAAAAATAATAATGTATTCCTTTGTTTAGAAAACCATATAAAAATAATTCAATTTTTACATGTTAATAATAATTCATTTTTTAATTATTTTATATGGTGATGTCTAACATAAGGCATATGTAAAAGGAATAAAATTTTTTAATTTATTAATGATATAAAGTAATTTATAAATGTATTTTTAAATATTATTTTCTTTTATCCATTGTTTGAATGTAATTGGAGAATAATATTTTGAACCAAAATCTAGAAGTAATAAAATGATACATTTATACATTAAACATTATGAAGATTTAGTAAATTTATTATACTCTTCTAATGCATCATGTTGTAATATTAAATATGATAGTTTTTCTTCATTCTCAATACCATAATACATAATCTTACTCCCACTGTATATATTGATAGTGATTATTTTTTCATTAGGATATATTTTCATTATTCTAAGAAGAATACATTTTTCTTTTTCATTCATCTACAAAGCCAAATTTCTAACATGGAATTAAAAATTACGATTTCCAAAAAAACTATTATTCTATATTATCCTTACTTCCATGGAAATATATTTCAATACATCAAACAAATTATTTTATTTTTTAATTTCATTCAAAGTATCTTTTTTTGAAGGATTTATTATATAAAAAAGTCATGGTCTCAACTATGGTTTGAGATTTACTAATCCCCAAGGTATAACAACTCCCTACTCTCTCCATGATAAATAATGTTTGTTCTTATATTTAGATTTATAATAATTTGATAATTTTACATATCATTTTTGGTATTGAACTATCTACTAACATAAAGTTATAATCTACACATTTAAAAGTTTTGGTATAAAAATTAACTGAATTATTTGTGATTTGATCATATCTACCGTAATAGTAAAACATTTCTCATATATATAGTACATTTATAATAAAAATAAAAATAATAATAAAAAAATATACATATACAAGTCCATATATGGCTATCCACTCAACTCTTTCACTATGTATATCCAACCTCCATCAGTTTCTACTAAGAGATTGTAGACAACATGTCATAGATTTTACCTAATTCTTATTATATTTTATATCTATAATGATATTGTATATTAGTGTCTACCAATGAATGTAAAATAGGGTATAAACTATCATAAAAATCCCATTTGATGAAAATGTGTAAATTAACATTATAAACACCGATTTATAAGATCTTTGGAATTCTTCCATGCTTCATGGATCTATTATACCACATTTTTTTTCTATCATGTAATCATATTTTGTGTATCCATATTCTTTTACACAATATCTAATTTCATCATAAATGAATCATACACTTAATATCATGTTCCCATAATATTATCTTATAACTATATTAGACAATTGGAAGACATCAATTTCATACAAATGAGATAATATCCAATCATATAAATTTTTTTATAAGTCTTTATAATAGTAAGGTTTTCACAATACTGTGTAAATCCTAAAACAAATATAATGGATAGTCATATAACAACCCATAAATAATTTTAATCATTAGAAAATGATTTTTTGACTATTAATTTATTTAATTTATTTTTTATTTAATGCATAATGTATTATATATAACAAATGATATCAGAAAATCTCAAACTATTGGTCATGGGGGAACCATGTTCCTTATAGTTGTTATTTTTTTAATGCTTGGCTCTAGTTAAACATGATTGATGTGGATCACCATTATTTTATTAGGTCCATATATTACACTCCTTGATCTCATCATTTTATACTAAATATATACAATTGACTCAATATTAAATGGTAATGATTAAACCCTAGGACATCATATACTGGTTAGGTATTTTTTTCTACTGGATTAAACATATGTTGAAATTAAACAATAAAATATTTTTTATTTTTAGTATAAATAAAATATTATCAAAAAAATAAAATTCATTAATAAATATTAGAAAAAAATATATATATTTTTTAAAAAAAGATAAAAAATAACTTTATAATTTATTCTATTTATTTACTATTTATTCATGTACAATAATAACTATATTACCTATAAAATGAAACCAAAATAATATTTCATTTCTATAAGTGAACCAAATAAATATTATAAAACTTTGGGTATTCCTACTCATGTAACATCGAGATAATGGTTCTTGGGATTGATTTATTTTATAGAATTAATTTTCTTTCTCTAAAATTAACAAAAAATATGATTAAAAATATGAATAAGTTTCTAAAAAAATATTTTAATTTAATAAATAATTAATGAGAATCATGGGTTTCATTTCATTCATGATATTTTAATTAAATAAATTTTTTATGCTTAAATAATAAAAAATCTATTATTTCACCCCGCTTCATCATGTAATGAGAGAACCTAACCCAAAACCTGATGACCATATTGGTATAACTTGTTTTTAAATTTTGGAATAAAATTCTATTTTTAATGGTAATTATAAGTTCGAAGAGTAGTATAATTTTCTAAGGAATCTTTAATACCACCAAAGTGCATTAGTTATACTTCACACATCATTACACAATGTAATTTCTATAATTACAATGGTTGATCACAGATAAATAAAGAATATATTTGATAAATTGAAATTTATAACATCTATTTAAATTAAATATCTCAATGGTTGAATAAAATTATATCACATCCTATACTATAATATTACCCACATGTCTCATGTTTAACAAATATCATTTGGAAATTAATTTTATTAATTAAGTGTAGGCTATATTTTTTTATTATTGAAATTATCATAAATCATTTCCTGAATATACTATAAGTGTATCTTCCAAAACTCCTCTCAATATCCAAAATCATCTAACTACACGTAATTATATATATATAATTAAAAAAAATTCTCCACAACTATTCTAAATTTAAAAGGTACTATATTATACATTAAAATTCATTTTTAAACTACCAAATGAATAATGATATGTCATTTTTCATAATTAGAACAATACAATGAAAATACATTCTTAAAGGAAATTTATTATATTAGATGGAATGATCCTATTTTGAGATATAATTTTGATTAGCATGTCTATCATTATTTATTAGAAAAGATGATATTGACTTATGAAAAAACAACAATTTAATACTTAAATCCATTAATAAATTATATTTAATAAAATTAACTCCCATTTATAATATGTTCTTAATGACCTAAAATACATATAAATTACACGTGATATGTCTCTATAAGGTATAATTAATCATATAAATCATACCAACGAATAAAAATTGTTTTCTAATTATCATACGACTCTTATAATCCTAAAATATTATTTTGGAAAATGAAATAAAAAACAATGATATAACTAGTAAATTAAATATTTATAAAGTAAAATTTACTAATTAATTTTTATAATGAAACACTGTTTTATATATCATCTTCCTAATATAACTATTTTTAGAAAAAAATAATTATCTAATTTTGAAATTTATAATTGATGAATATATAATAAGTCAAAATGTTTAAATGATTTACCTTGTCCTTGAGAAACAAATATCCTTAGACCACTAAACCACTAACATCATGAGTATTTATGAAAACATAAAAGGACTATGAACAAAATTAGAAGTTAATACATAAATTAGTGGGGGACGTATTTCCATATAACTCACATCATCCAATTTTACCCACATATTCTATTAAAAAATAGCATTTCATATATATACAATAATTTATCTCTTGAAAAAAATTCAGAAAAAATGAAAATGGAATTGATATATTATAGTAGTTCAAAATTGTATATAATTGTAATGTCCCAATGTTTTTAGGTAGGTTACGCCTTAATTTTAACTTTTCATTATGTTTTTTTGTGTTATTTAATTATTTTTATATGTATCAGGTAGTATCTAGATAGTTTTAGTGAGGTTTAGAGGATTTTATGTGGGTTCATGGGTGGCAGATGGTTACAGAAAACTATAGGAATCATCCTAGGAAATTGTGTATATTATTTAGATATAGAAAGTGGGAACAAACTTTTGGTTCATAGTTAGATCTAGCCATGTGAATTTATATAGAAATTATGAGGCTATGTAATGTGGTGAAAATAATGGTTAGAGGATGGTTTTCCAACTTATGATGATTTTCCTAAAAGTGGAACAAAGACACACATGGTTAGTGGAACAATTAACAAAACATGTGACCAAACCATAAAATGAGAAATAATGAATCCAAAAATAATATTGTTAATATAAAAACCCTTTGAATCATCTCATTTCATATACTGGGAGTGGGATCTCTAACTAGGTGACTCCAAAAGAGTTCCATTGAAATTTTTTCAATTCCAAATCTGATTCTGATGGATATAGTGGTGTTGGATCATGGAAAATGAAGGTGTAAGATCTATCATGACCCATTCATTCTATTTCTTATAGATATATCTTTCATCCATTGAAATGTATTGTAGATAATACATTTAATGGATAGATATATGGATTTTTATATGAATTAATTATGAAATCCTATATAGTTGATAGATAAGTGAGGGATATATTGCATTGGTGGCCTTCTATTAATCAATATTAGATTTGGAGACATTGAAATATCTTATTATGGACTCTAATTATATGGGGTAGAATTGGATAGTTTGAAACATGTTTTGGGTTTCGATTCACTGGAGAATAATGTAATTGAATGCTAAAGAGATTTTGGAAAGATTTACTTACCATAATTGTATATTTTTTTTTTATTTTTTATAGGTTTAGTTTATCTTTATTCCCAGTTAAATGTATCTTTCTTGGTTTCTATGGTTATTATACGTAGTGTGGCTTATTAGGTTCTAGTTTGGATGGATTTTGTGTTTATTTCAATGTTGTGTATTATTTGAGTAATATTTCATAGCCCATTGAATAATTATATTCATGTTAGTTATTTCTATGTAATTTATCTAATAAAAAATATTTCATAATCTGTGGATATTTTACAGTGATGTGTTATCCTTTGAGTGTTACACATTATATGTGGTTCTATGTGTAGTCGATGGAATCTCTATTTTAGTACCTAGGTTAACATTTGGCCAGGAAATATTTAGCTGACTCTTTATAGGGAGAGTTTATATGATATGAATCATTTGACATGGCACTTTATTGGGTGGATATCACCTTATATTTGAATGTATATCAAAGGAGAATAACATTCACTATTGGATGAGGGTCCATTTATGCTTATATAACCTACCTATGGGAACCACCATTGCATTTTAGAGCGAATTTTATAATATTTCTTTGTGAGTGTATCATCAAAGGAAGGAATGGAGTCTTATGAAGTGGGAGACACTCTCCATTCAAGATAATCAAAGATTTTTTAATTAAATGTGGAATGAGAAATTTTCATAATTAATAATAGAGTTACATTGCAATGAATTAGGTATAACTGAGGTTCATTTAAGATTGGACAGTGAATTTTCACTCAGTATATGGGTGATTGTATACGTAGGGGTGAATTTACTTTTCCATATTTCATATGATTCCATATAAATTTCAGCTTATTTTAAGGATGCATCGATGGTGTCCTACAAGGTTAATACTCATATAATTCATATGAATCTTATTCCACATGAAGATATCATGAATAGGGATCCGATGAAGGAAAAAAGAACTACAATAAGATGATGAGTAGCTTGAGATGGACATGGAATTTGAATATACATCATATAGTTTTCATATCACTTTATTTGTTCCATTTTTGTTTATTTATCATCCATATTAGGGAGTCCATTAGTTTATAATATTGTTACTTTTCATGAAATATATTATTGAATTTATTTCTATTATCTTATTATGTGTTTTTTACTTAGATTATATATACGTTGTATTATTTTTTGATTCCTAGGATAAATATAGTGATACAAGCTTAACATACATGGATATTACATCATTTTAGATTAATATTCATTACATTACAAAATTATATTCCAAAGAACCATAATAGTTTAGTATCTTTGGAAACATGGAACACATTACTCTAATTCGGTGAAGGAGCTTAAAAATATCTTTTAAATATTTTCCCCTTTACTAGTCCTAATTAAAAACATTATTTATAAGAAATGGAATGAAATCATAATAAACTAAGAGCTCAAATTTTAATAAAGTGTAAAAAAGGTGATATATATTAATAACATGTATATAAGGGTATGAAAACATGAGAATAACATTTTGTGATCATAACCTACATATCAAAGAACAAAATCATGATTTATGGCCTAAATATTGGCAGTTTATAAGACATGAATCATAATGAAATCAAAGAACATGAGTTATGAGACCATGAAATTTTCCTAAGACATATACATGTTTCATACACATGATAATTTAAGATTATTACTTATAAGTCAAGGATAATTTCCAAAAAATATTATGGAAATGTTTGGGGGATACACCTACTGGGCAGGACACACCATCAACCCAAGTCACAACCCTTTCTGTATAGTGGATCTGGATACAACATATTCCCATAGTGGGACAATCCTATCTACTTGTTTCCCATATTTTTAGTCAAGTTTCACTCCCAATACCATTTTATTAGAAAAGGTTCACTCCCAATACCACATTATCAGACAATAATACCTTACTAAACTGGGTTCACTCACCAATTCAAAAATTTATACCAAATTGATATATAAATCTATTCACAATGAATTGGAGGTAGATATAGGTCCCACTCATCTCATAATGAAATCAATTATACATTTTCCACAACATAATAAAACATTCATTATATCATGAACCATAAAAGGAGATCTGTTTCATAAATATCATATCATAGCCCATGAAATGAAAAAGGAATCATAAAAATTTCACGATATCCTAACTTGTGGAAAAGGGGAAGGTTTCATAATCATTTAATTATTTAATAATCCATTAATGGAAGTGGGTTTCAAAAGCATTATATTACAGTTTAACTTGTGGAAGAGAAATTAGATTTATAAATAACTTGTCATCATAAACACAATATCTACATAGAATGAATTATAATGGTGTCCAAGTACCATATACCCATTAAATACTAAAATATATCAATGTATTTAATTTTTGTTTGAGAAAGGTTTTGAATGATATTGTGGAAAATTTCTAAACATAAAATATATTTTCTTTGAAAATAATTTTTCGAGACATATGACATTTTAAAAAACAATTTTCATTAAAAACCAAATTGAAAAATAATTAAGTAAAATTTAAAACCATACTTGAGGAAAATTTACATTCCACTTTGATTTTTGAAAAACAAAAAAAATATTGAATTTTTTTTCGTTGAACGTATCCTTGAAAACTTATAAAGGATGATTCAAAAATCATTTTTATAACTTTTTAAAACAAAAAAAATTAGAAAACCGTTTTCATTGAAAACCAATTTAAATAAAATATCCATATATTTAGGGCATGAATTTTATTTAAAATTAAACTTGAACACATTAAAAGGAATCTTCAATGCAATTACTTTCATGATGAAAATTAAATACATACATGCTAAACCTTCCTTTTACGACATACATTTTTAAAAAATTCCTATGATCAGAAGAAGAAAAGAAGATTCCATTTAATGTTTTTAATAAAAAGTTAAAACATGGTTAAATTTTAAAAATCATAATAATATATTTTTCAAAACAATTTTATAAAACATGGGTTTGGGAGAAAACAGATTTCTGATGAAAGAGAGAAATAAGGTCAGATTTTCTTTAAAAAATTACTCATCATCCTAAGTAAAAAATGGTGGAAAATGGTACCATTACATGAAAATATCATGAATAATCAGAGGATAAGAAAATACATGAGATTTATTGATAAGAAACATAATATTTAATCACTATATTCATAATCATAAACAATCCTGATAAATGATGAGATTGTAGCAATAAAATCGTACCACTTTGGTAAAATTAAATCGTAATCCCCATGAAACAATAACATAACATAAAGTATAAAATATCATGAAAATTGTATATTAATCATATATAATGTCAAATAGAATTATATTCACTTCCCTA
Organism: Viscum album; assembly: GCA_963277665.1. Taxonomy (NCBI): domain Eukaryota; kingdom Viridiplantae; phylum Streptophyta; class Magnoliopsida; order Santalales; family Viscaceae; genus Viscum; species Viscum album. Next base: position 1,887,882,686 of record OY728160.1, on the reverse strand, counting down.
AAGAATATATGTGCATAACATAACATGTATCTCAAAGAAAAAAAATTGAGACAAAACAACCTTACAGATTTGGTAACTATTGAACCGTAAATCCCATGAAATATAGAGCATCGAATGTATATTTAGATAAAAATAAATTTAAGTATAGTAATCAAGGAATAAATTAATTATTAGTACATAAAATACAAAAAATAAATGTGGGTTGATTATGTAATAAGTCTCGCAGAAATAAAAATGGGAGTAAAAATATTTTTACATTATGTCTTGACACTCATCGTACTTTCTCAAAAATACTGTATAATAAAAACATATTTATTATAAATATAACACATAAAAATTTTAATATATATATATATATAATACCATTTATTATTATCTTATGAATTTAAATTACCTGTTTATTAAAAATGATATGTTAATGTTGTGTTTTTGGTAATAACTGCTTATGTTTTTCTACATGTTTTGACTTGTTATTCATAGTCCTCTAAGTAAGATTATGATTTAATTATTATAAGAATGTAAAATATAATATATATTTAGTATATATGTTTTTAAAATAGTATACTAAATATAGAATTAGAAAATTCAATACACCATTCATGGAGATGGTAGGCTGTTCGTGATAATGAATATTGTTTTCATTTTCTTGTAATATTGAAAGAAAGAAAAGAAAATGATTTATATATATTATCGTTCAAGTATAATTATTATGTCATAAATATAATATATAATTATGAATACATAATTAATAAATTCTATATAAATAATGAATAAATAACATCAGTTTGACTAGGCGGTAGTCCATATGTACACAAACGATGTTATCGTATTCCGACAAAATGAAAAGCAAGAACTTATGTGATATATAATAACAAATAATTATAAATAAATCCTATATATAATATATAAAATATATAAATAGTTTTTCCATCATTATTACCATCATTAAGAAGTTGTAATTGAAGAATAAACGACATCTATTCGTGAGGTGGTAGTCCACTGCACAGACAAATGATGATTACATATCACATTTGATGGAAGTGTGTAAAGGTGTAGGTATTAAACTTAACAAAAAATATATATTTATATTTAATATAATAATAATATTATTTAATTATTTAAAAATAATAATTGAATGGTTTTATGGTAGAAATAAAACAAAAGTTCTAGTTTATTGAAGTTACCTTTTCTTCGGGTAAATCCTTTTATTTTGCACCAAAGGAATTCCTTGGATGAAATTATGCACAAAATTAGGATTATATAATTAAGGGAGTGATATTTAGAGGATGTTTTATAGGTTTTGGATGATCCAAATGAATTTGTTGGTTTGAATATGTGAGGGGGGTTAGATCCCTTTTATAGTGGAGGAGGAGTGACATTCTTGTAAATATAGAAATGAAAACAATATTGGGAGATATTCCTTAGATAATTTGACCCAAATAACAAAAAAAAATAAAAATTAATGGGTATTGTCTTAATATATCAATAAAATGATTTTTAATGATTATAGGTCATTTATCCCATCATGATTAATGTCCTACTAGTAAGTAAACTCGTTTTGACCTTAATTGTTATAATTAATTTTAATTGATTTCACTTATGTACTTGGTAAAACATTATTTTATTTTATTATAAATTATAAATTATTCTTATTTAAAATATAGAATCCATTATTCCAAATTATAGACACATAAGTGGCTGAAATAAATTTACAATTTATCCCACAAATGTGTGGCAAAAGCGGGGGTTTAAAGTGAAAAAATTTAAAAGGTTGAAATGTTTTTATATCCAATTTTAATGTGAAATTTAATTTAATTACATAAATTGGATATATTTATCTATAATTGAAATTAATATACCTTAAAAAATATAAAATATAATTTTACTATATAAATAATTTTGATGAAAACTATATTTTCGTCAAAATTATTTATATAGTTAAATTGTATTTTGAATTATTTTTAATGTTTATTTAGTTTAATTATAGATAAATATATCCAATTTAAGTAATTTTAATCAATTTAATATTGAAATTGGGTATAAAAACATTTCATGCTTTTAAAATTGTTTACTTTAAAACCTCGTATTTCCCACATGTCTGTGGGATTAATGATACTATTTTTTCAATTCCCCTTGTAATTATAATATTTTTGCATTTTAATTTTATTTATTTTTAGGAAAGGGATTTTCCCAGATACAGATCATTTTTTTCATTATTTTTCAATATTCATAAAAAAATAAAACTTAACAGAAAAAACAAAAAATTCACTCAAAGTAGATTTTGATATTAAAATTTAAAAAATGAAGTATATATTTTCAAACAAAAGTTGAAATTTTTTCCAAAAATTGTTTTAAATCAAATCCTTTATTAAATGAAATCAAATAAAATTTGTTCTAAAATATAGATTTTTTCGTCTAACATTGGTTTTATTCTTATCTCTTCTCAGTAAAATAGATAATATTGATGTTAAATAGTTTTTTGTATATTTAATATATAAATTCCATTAAAATAATTCATCAAAATTTGTTTTCTTAATTTATATAGATAAAATCATTTGTACATAGAAAAATAGTTTTCTTAGAAATAGAATGTCTTAATTTTAAAATATTTCTTATATTAATTCCTTACTAATTGATAACCTAAGGATTCATTATATATATATATATATATCTTTAAACCATATTTTCACAATTTATTTAATCATATTTATAACTTCCATTCCAATGGTGAGGTGGTACCTATAATAATATTTTAATAAAAATATTAATAGTATATTGTAGTTCAGTAGAAATTAGTTTTTCATATAATAGAAGCTGTTGAAGGAACATGGTATTATGTGTAACAAAAGAAAAAAATAGTGTTTTCGGAAATGAAATCTTGGCTTGGTGTTTCATGTAGCACAATCTAGGTTCTATGTTGTTTGCAACATAAGATTAACTTTTTGTTCATATAAAGAAATATTAACTTGGTGTAGTGTGAAACTCAATCAATCAACAAAATTTAATTTATTCTCAAAAAGACAATTCATAAAAATTTTATGTGTTAAATTATACTCCATTTAAAAATAATTTCTCCCTCAAAATTTTTCTGTTTTGTCAAAGGTTTAATTCTTGAAAGTTCCATTCATAGAAACTGACATCCTAAAAATGAATTCTAAAACATCCTTTATAAATTGAATGTAAAAGAGATAATAGTTACAAAAATTAATCAACAAATAGGTTTCTACATAGGAGAACATAGGTGGAAAGTGAAAATGAAGACATGGAAGAAAAGTGTAAATAATTATAGAGCATGATTCGGGGCATTGAGAACAAGAAATTGAATGATCAATGGAATGTTATGGGCCTAAAAACCGTAAATATTTGATGATTTATAAGATGATCTGTTCAACAAAAAAAATGGTGTTTGGATTTTTTTTAAAATCTTTTCCCATATTTGAGGAATTATTTTACTCCATATGAACATAAAGAAATAAACATACATGATTTCATTACTTTTAATTTTCACAATCTAACCCTTTGGTTGTTCTTTGCTCGTTTTCCACTTCAACTCTAGCTCTATGAAATGAAGGTGTATTTTCCATTCCCAAATCACTGATAGATATTGAGATAGAACGTTAATTTATTCCATAATTCTTTAGTTAATAATATTAAAAAATGGTTAGCATAAGTTATCAAATATGAAAAAATCCTCATATGGAGAGATAATACCTTTAATCTCTAAAACTTTATTTGATGTTTAACTTAACTCATTCCATCAATTGTTAACCTTGAAACCCTTCTAAAAGATGATAATTCAAAAAATTTAAATAAAGTCCCTAAATTTTTCAAAATCAATATTACATTGGTTCCCATATATTAGAAAGTATATATTGTTTGTTAATACCAAAAAATTTGAATACATTTATCTTGTATTCTCTAAATTACCATACATCCTTATTTAGAAAATGCATTATTACTTATTCCTAATAACATTGGATATATTCCTTAAATAATAAAATACTATAAACTCCATCCATGATAGTATAAACCACCTTTTGAACAAATTCTTAATCATTTACAGGGTAATCAGTTTGGTCCAATTTAGTTATTCATATCCAAAAAATCCTTAATCAAGCATAATTATCCCAACATCAGGAACATATTAAGGGTTACCTTTCAATTAATAATGTTTTTCCATGAATATCACTTATATATGAAATAAATATTATTTTATATTAAATATATTAAATCTATTCTTTTAAATTATTAGTGAAAAAAATAAACTGAACAATCCTCGTATATTTCCAAACTCATATAAGATAATTCTCAAAAAAAAATGTATAAACACTTTGATTATTTTACTTCATACTAATAAATTAATAATTATTCCTCATAATATTACATAATACCTATTTTATTTCACATTTTACATTTAGACTATTCATAATTAGTAATATAACAATTACTTTTACCACCTTGTTGATTCACATCATGAGCTTTCCACTTAGAAAATTGGTTTTGATAATTCCCATTCTTTCCATGTTTAAAGAATTCAAATGCAGATGATTACTTAGGGAAAAAATTATTATCATTAATTTCATTAACCGACCCTTTCATTTTCAATTTTTTTTACTTTTTTGTATCCCTCATTTCCATAATCAAAACATATTCCCCTTCCTCTAATCCTTTCAGTTTGGTCATTATTTCCACATTGTCGACAAAAAGGAAACTAAATCTTCTTTCCTCTACGATATCCATTACCCAAAATATGTAAACACTTTTCTCTTATAATCATGGGTGATTATGAGAGTTGGTAAGATTAAACATTGTTAATCATGTTCCTTGAAAACTGATTAGTCATAATCAGAATGTCTGTTACTATAGTCATCATCCCATTTGACTGCTCATCAGCAAACTGTCCATTAAATTCAATTTTAACCCAGTTACTTTTGGTTCCCTCCATTAGCTAAAACCAGAAAGAATATTTTGAACAAAAATTATCATATTAGAAATGATAATAATCATGAAATATCACTTATAGGATTTCTAAATCATAAAACTTACCTCATTAATCAATGACATATTAGGTTTATCCTAGGTTATTCATAGTCAACATATTTTTAAATCCTTAAATATGGTTTTAAAAGATTTCTTACATTCCCAAAGCATATCCTGGGAGTGTCAAACCAATTGAGCTGCAATTTCCATTGTCATGTACTAGTTCTTAATCATGTATTTCTCATAACGGTGTTTTAGGGGTTGTTACCCGATATAGATAAGTTCGAGAGCCACATCCAATTGTAGATTCAAGATAAGGATATATATCTAGGAAAACAATTTTTATATTCATACCAAAATTCTAAGAAATTTTCATATACATTAATTCATACTTAGAATTATTCTTATATACATTACTAGATATATTCATAGAAATATACTTAGGGACGTCACTAATGTTTTCTCATCTCTGTTTTTAAAGGGAGACTAAAACTTTCCTTTGATACCATCTATAGTGAATCAGGCTTAAAATACATGGAAATTAAATAATTTTAGATGAATATTCAAAACATTACAGTATTAATTTCCAAGGGAACATAATAGTTTAGTTTATTTGGAAACTTTGAACACATTATTATATTTTGGAAAAGATCTTGAAAATCTTCCATAAAGATCACCCCTTTAGTAATCATAATTAAACCCATTCTTCATAACACAAGGAAAGAAAAAATAAGAAAGGTGAGCTTATATTCTTAGTAAGATTAAAAAAAATTAGATACATAATCATAATACTAACATAAAGATATTAGAACATGTACCTAAAAGTTGAAAATCATAACCTACATATCAGAGATCATAATCATGCGTCATGGAAAAAGGATTGGTAGTTTATAGGACACGAATGAGAATGAAATAAAAGAACATGATTCATGAGATAATAACATTGGAATAAGGAAAATATCTTTGATATAAAAAATCATAAAAAATTATTCCATATAAGTCAAAGATCATTTCCAAAACTTATTAGGGAACTTCCTGATAGATACACGTACTCAGTGGGACACACCCCCACCCCCTGTCATAGACCTTTCTATATTGTGAATCAGGTTAAACCTTGTTCCCATAGTTGTTCAAGACCATCTACTTGCTTCCCATCTAAGTAGTCAAGGTTCACTCTTAAGACCATGTTACCAGAAAAAAGTACCTTACTAGGCCGAGTTCACTCCCCATTATATCCATGTCAAACTCATGAGATATAAATCTGTACCCAATTAATTTGAGGGAGATATATTTCCCAACCATCAAATTATAAAATCATACATACGTATGCAACATGATAATAAATTTTTTTTCATATCTTGACCCATAAAGAGAGATTAGATTTATAAGAATCATATTAGAACCCATGAAATGAAATAGAAATAATAAGTATTTAATAATATCCTAACCTGTGGAAATAATTTCGGATTCATAAAAAATTAATTATAGAAGAATCCAAGAAAGGAAGTAGGTTTCATAATAATTATTTCATTTTATAACTTGTGGAATAAAAAGGGATTCATAAACAACTCTATGTCTTAATCATAAACGAATAAAATATATAATAAGAATGGTGACCTTGGATAATATCCCTCATAAATCATAAAATATATCATTTTTTGTCATTTTATGTGGAAAATGAATTTGAAATATCACATGGAGCATTTCTAAATAGAAAATAACATTTCAGAAAAAATTATTTTTAAAGACATAAACAATTTTAAAAAATAATTTTCTTTTATTTTTTTTGAAAACATATGAAATAAGAATTAAAAAAATTTCTTGATCAAAATATACAATTTTTCTTTAATTTTTTTTAAAAACATAAAACATTTTCTATGAAAATTTCCTTGAAAACTTATAAAGGATTATTTGAAAATCATTTACAAAACTTCTTAAAACATAAATAAATTTTGAGAACATTTTTATTTGAAACCATAAAATAATTTATAGAAATATTAGGATAAATTTTTCATTATAAATAAACATGTAATAATTCAATTTAATCATCATGTAAATGATCGGCATGATGAAAGTTAAATCTATACATGCAGAACATTCATTTTTCACTATAAAAATATCTGAAATGTTCCTTGATCCGAAAAAGAAAAGAAAATTACTTTAAATTTTTTAATTAAAAATGTAAAAAATGGGTAAAATATTATTTTAAAAATAAGATGAAAACATATTTTATAACATTTTTAGAAAACATGTTTTTGGGGTAAAATAGATTTCTGACTGAAAATAGAAATTTGGTCAGATTTTGTTAAAAGAAATTTCTTAATCATATTAAGATAGAAACTATGAAAAATGGAACCATGACATGAATATTTCAAGAATAAATAAAGTATAATTAAATTAATGAGACTTATTGGGATATTTATAATAATATTTAATCATTAGAATCAAAATCATAAATAATCCTAATAAACAATGAGATTGTAAAAATAAACTCGTACCACTTAGGTAACATTAAATCATAATCCCCATGTAATAATAACATCACATGAAACTTAAAATGTCATGAAAATATTTATATTAATCATATAAAATTTCAATGAAATGTATATACACATTGTAAAATAATGTTGGTGCATAACATAATATGTGTCTCAAAGAAGTAAAATTGAGAAAAAAATACCTTAACTATTTGGTAACTTCTTAACCATAATCCCCATGAAATAAAGTTCAAGAAATAGATATGTAAATACCAAAATATTTAATTATTATAATAATATAATACATTCATGGTTAGAATATACACCACAAAAAATAAACAAGTGGTGAATATGGCATATGTCTCGTAGAAACAAAAATGAGACTAGAAATCCCCTTACCTTTAGTCAGGAATTTCATCGTAATTGTTCAAACCTCATGTATGATAAATATATGTTTATGATACATATAATACAGAACCATTTTAAAATATATTTGTATATTAACATATATTATTCACTTATGAATTTTTTTACTAGTTTATTAAAAATTCCATGTTAATGTTTTTTTGGTTAATAACCGCTTTGTTTTTCGTACATGTTTTGACTTGTTATTCTTGGTCCTATTACATAGATTAGGACTTCATTATTTAAAGAATTTATAAAATGATGTCAATATACTATATATTCATTATACATTTATTTATAACAACCTATAAAATATTTAATTAGGAAATGAAATACACCGTTCATCAAGATGGTAGGCCATACGTATGCATGAACGATGATTCCATTTTTTTTCATATTAGAATAAATAATAGTAAATGTTATATAAATAAATAAATAAATATATATATATACATATATATTTTTTCATAAAAGTATAAATATTATGAAATAAATATCATATATTTTTTCGTAAATAAATCCTTAATACATTCCATGTAAACTTTGAACGACCCACATCGCTTTGAGGAGGTAGTAGTCCACACGACCACAAACAATGTTATCGTATACCCAAAAAATTAAAAATCATGAAGGTATGTGTTATATAATAATTAAAGAAGCATAAATACATAATTTATACCATATTTATAATATAAAAACAAGATTTAAATCATTATTATCAACCTTTAAGGGTTTTAATAGAAGAGTGAATGACATCAGTTCGTGAGGCAGTTGTCCGCTATATAGAAAAAATGATGATTACATATCCAATTTGATGGAATTGTTTGAAGGTGTAAGTTAAAAACATAACACAGAAAAATATAAATATATTTAATATACATAGGTTATTATATAATCATTATATAAAATTAATTTATGGGGTTTAATGAAAAAGTAAAACAAAATTTCCCATTGAAGTATGTTACCTCTTCTTCAGGTAACTCCTTTTGGATTGTAAGAAAGGACATTACTGGGTGGATTTATGCCCAAAGGGAGTATTATAGGATAAATTTAAGGATTTATATAGGATATTTTGATAGGTTTTGGATTTGAAAAAGGCATGATAGTTGGTAATAAGTGGGGTTTGTGAGTTCACTTTTATAGGGGAGTGAGAGTGATATTCTTGAAAATAAAAAAACATAAAAAATATTGGGAGGTAGTCCTTAAATAATGTACATCCAATAATGAACGAAATTTTATAAAATGGGTATATGGTCTAATTTTTTTTATAAAATGGATTTTTTTATAGGTTTATAGGTCATTTAGTTCGTTAATATTAATTTTTAACAACTATGTATTCTTGTTTTTAAGTTAATCACTATAATTAAATATAATTGCTTTCATGATTTTTTTGTAAAAGTATAAGTTGAACTTATTATTAATTATAAATAATTTTGATTCCAAATATTTAATCCATTTTACCAAATTCTATACATATAAGTGGAATACATTATTATATAACTAATCACGTTGGAGTGTCGCAAAAGTGGGGGTTTAATGTTAAATGTTTAAAAGTTTTACATATTTTTATATCCCATTTCTATGTAAAATTGATTAAAATTCCATAAATTGGATTTATTGGTATATAAATAATCTAATTTTTATGTAAAACCAATTTAAAATATAATTTTATTAGATAAATAAATTATATGAAAATCCAGTTTTTAATTAAAATTCATTATTTTTCACTATTCACCTAAAAATGAAAGTTCCTAGAAAAAAAACAAACATTTAGCCAGTGTAATTTTTGATATTATAAATTCGAAAAAAAGTTATGTTTTTCAATATAATAATAATAATTTTTTCAAAATTAGTTTTAAAACCATTCTTCCATTAAAAGGAATTAATAATTTCATTTAGAAAATATAGTTTTTTATGCCTAAAATTTTATTTATTATTATCTCTTATCTAGAAAATAAGTAAGAAGAATGTTAAATAAATGTTTCAATATATTATATATACATTAAATTAAAATAATTCATCCAAAGTGGGTTGTATAACATATTGTGATTAAACATGTTTGTACACAGTAAAATAGTTTTCTTAGAAAATGAATTTTGCTATTATCAAATAGTTCTTACACTCATCTATAAATAATTTATAACAGAATGATTAATTTTATATACATCTGTAAAACATATTTCAAAAATTTAGTAAATCTCATTCATAACTTCCATTCCAGTGGTAATTTCTTAACTATAATAATATTTTAATAATAATATTAATAGTATATTTTTGTTCGGTAGAACTCGGTCCTAAATATAATGCATGTTTTCAAAGGAACATGGTATTTTGTGTAATGCAATTGAAAAATGGTATTGTGTGTAACTCAATATAGGATCTATGTTGTTTGTAGAATAATCTATTTTTTTGGTTTCATATAGAGAAATATTAACATAGTGTAACATGTAATGAAATCCATCAATGAAATTTAATTTCTTGGAAAAAAAGTAACTCATAAAAACATGGGGTGTTACAATAACCAAGGGTATAGTCTCCCTATACAACATTATACACACTATACTAGTTGGAAACCTCTTTCATATACAAAGTATTACTTGAGGTTATGTGGATATATAGCTTGAACCTAGTAATTCGGGATGGGGAATTAAAAAAGTTAATCAATAATAAAAGGTTTCATTAATTTTATTTTTGTATATGGTAGAAAGGAGGTATGATTTTTAGAACTATGGTATGGGAGTTTCCATGTTTTTGCCTAGATCATGTTTAACAATCCATCAAGTTATAGGTGATGGAATTAGTGTTACAATTTTATGTTATATTGGTCTGTTCATGAAATACAAGTTGTCACATAGGATCACGTGTCATAATTATACATATTATGTGTTTTATAGTAGTTAATAAATTTAATGCATGTATATATGATTATTATTTATTGACATATTTATATCATCTTATAATGTGATATATATACTTGTCATTAGTCAGTTTAACTTGTGCATGAAATTATCATATATATTAGACTATCACTAATGTGTAGGTATATTGGGATGAGATTGAGACTTGTGTAGAAGTATAAGGGTTATACCTTGTGTGTATCTCCTATGATTGATCTTATAATTTTAATTCCCTATGTGTGATTTATAACTACATTTGTTTTTCTCAAAATTAAGATGTTTTTGTCTAATAAAATTGATTAATATATCTTTTACGTTATTCTATCTTAGAATGCCTAGGAAATGGAAGTAGTATATGTTCAGTGATGTCCTGAATATCATATAATTGTATACAGATGCATAAATTTGCAAGACATATTTATATTAGATATGATTATTTTCTATGTTTTATAAAAAATTGACATGATGTCCTATCATCATTCGCATATCAAATATTAGTAGATTAATGTATCTTTTACCATTTGTAAGGGAGACTGGTTCATATTGACTGGTGAGTGGGATATTAATTGATGAATAGTGGGACTAAACTAGATCCAAATTAGAGTGATCACTTACCATGTAGAATTATTTTATCTGGTAGTATAATAAAACAGACACCTCTATATTATCCATCTTGTGTTTGCTTGTTATCAGGATTTATTTCCAGATGAATTACCAAGACATAAAACATATAAAGGAATTACATTCGATATTTAGATTATGTATGTAGTGAAACTGATATCAATTCCTGCTATTATTATAGAACCAACTAATTTGAGAGATTTGAAGAGGTATTTAATTGATTTGGAGGAAAAATTCTTTCTCATACTGAGAACATCATCTTTTGAAAATTAGATAATATTTAATTAAGAATTAATCTTATATTCTACATAACTATGTAGATTATAGGGAGATGAATCATGTAACAATGATGAGTAGATACCATTCCCCCATGATATCTGATATATTTGATCAGTTATAGAGTCTATGGGGGTTTTCCAAGAGTGATCCTAATTCAGGATACCATCAACTACTCTCTAGAGAGGATGATATTTATAAGACAAAATTTAGGATTAGATATAGACCATATGTTTATATTAACATTGATATTGAATTTATTAATGCTTCAGTGGTGTTTTTAGTTTTCATGAATAGTATTTAACCTAATATCTATATTATTTTATCATTACATTCTTGTATGATATCATGATACACCCAACTTCATTAGTTATACAATATAGGAACCTTGATATTTTTTTGAGTACACTTCATTACCATAAACATTATGTAATTTTTTTTCAAAATATAACTTCTGAATATTGGAAGTGTGTTTCCTTTTACCTATCATTTATATGCTTGGGATTTTATTGGAACCAAAAAATGTATAGGTTGTGATGTTTTTGAGATATCCCTTGAATTTTTTTCCAAATCAAGAGTTTTCTTGGGTATAAGGGTTACTATTAAGACTTCATCTAAGAAATCACATATTTTTTTAGCCCCAATGAAAGATTAGAAAAAAGGGGTTGATGTATTAGTTGTATGATTAGTTTTGGGGTGTTTTCCTTATACTGAAGAGGTGATTGATGGAAATTCTAGTTTTGATTCTATCACAGAAATGAAATAGATGGGTAGTGTATTGTGATGGATCATGTGTCTGAGTGGGATCTATATTGATATAAATAGATGATGTTGTCTCATATCAGTGACATTAACTACAAACCCATTTTAGGAACTACCTAATTTAGGATATATATTTAGGGTTGTGGTCTTCACTCTAAAGTGTTGGCAGCACCATCCTTTCAATGAGAGTTTTTTCTTCAAAACAGACCACAATATCGTATTATATATCTTATCTTAGAAGTATATCAATATTATAAAGATATATTAGGTGGATTATTTATAGAAATTTTAATTTGAGATGTTATATGATCCATGAAAGGGTAACCTCACTATAGATTATCTTAATAAGAAGATTTCATAGATGTTAGAGAATGGAAAGAGGATTTCACAAGTTCAATATTTACTGATGAGTTTGATGTATGTGTGGCTTATGAACTCATAAAAATATCATAGTTTGATGAATTCTATACTTTTGGAGGTATTTTCATATTTTTTGACCATATAAAAGAAATCCATGAAAGAGATCATGTGAGAGTACATATTGGGCAACACTTTTAAATGGATGATTTGGTTCCATGAAGGTCTTTAGATGATGAATAAATGATCATATTTTATGAGAGGTTAGAAGTCCCAATTTTGTTAATAAATAAGATGATGAGGTGATGTTATGATATAATTATTGATGGGGCATCCAAGGAACTCTAGTATTCATGATGTCATTTGGGTGACAGTAAATCGATTGATGAAAGTGTCTCATTTATTGTAGATTTGAAAAAATTTAGTGGATGTCCCTAAGAGGTTCCATGTATGACAGATTATATAGATTTATGGTGTTCCTTTGAGGAAAATATAAGAGAGAGAATCACATTTATCATTATAGTTTTATCATTGATTATAGAATAATTTGGATACCCAAGTTAGTATGAGTACAACATAATATCTATAGACTGATGTATAGTTTTAAAGGAGGATCTTAATTTTAGAGTATTTACTATGACCAATCATACAAGGCTTCTATGGAAATTTTGATGATCATAAGGTGTAAGTTGAATTTTTAAAGGAGAAAAAAACCAGTATTAAATTATAATAGAATATTTTAAGGTTATTTATGGATGGTGATATCACTCATCACAATGTTGTCACATGGTGGTAGAGGAAGTAGTTATGATACCTATAATAATAAAAGTGTTCTCTAGGAGAGTGATGTTTCTATTAAAGAGGATAGTCACTTATCATAGTAGAGAAATATTTAATGAAAAAAATAGGAGATGATCCTTGGAGTTAACCATGGGAGACTGATTTTTCATGTGGATGACTCCTTAATTATGGAATTTATGATTTTAATATTATGGGAATCTAGTTCCAATTTTTTTGGACCATTTGATATTATCAAGAATTTTAGGATAGTGGTATAATAGTTTGATCTTCATTCACTCTATCATGGTATATTTTATGTATTTTACGTATCTTATCATTGGAGGTACATGTATGATCCTATGAATGTGATAGATTGTGTGAACATTGAGCTGGATTCCAAGACATCATTAGTGGAGCACCTCGTGTGTACAATATAATGAATAAATATTGGGTTTCATGGAAATTAAATACTACTTTTGAGAGTCTTGTGGTAGTATGGACATATCAGTGAAGAAACATTGTATTATGAAAATAATGTAAAAGGTCAATGTCATGAGTTATCTGAGTAGGAAAAATATGGAAACTTTTTTTTGGATGAGAATATTGTAGAGGGAAGATTGTAATGGGGTTGAAATTTTGAAGTACATTACACATTATATTCATCCCTTTTATAAGCGGTTTTGGGTTATCAATTTTTGGGTAAAGTCATAGGTAGTCTAGTAATTGTTTTGAATATTTTTAGTCACCTCTAATGGGGTCTATGGTTGGTTTAAAATTTGGTGAAATCATTAATCTATTTCGAGAAAATATGTGGATTTTATGGAAATGGATTATGGAAAGATCATTGTTTACACATGGTTAGACCAAACCATGTGACATTCCAAAAAAAAGACATGTGGATTAGTAAAAATGTAAAAAATAATAATTTGAGAATACTTTATTACAAAATTAATTATAACCAAGTTTTTTACATTATTATGAATAAATTATCACATGATTGGCATAAAATTTGGAAAACTATTCAACCTAACTATGTCTGAAGTGTTAATTAATCCAAAATTTTTATTTTAAATATGAATTTTCTCTAAATACCTTTTAATAATCTTCTACACCTAGTTGCATCAAACCTAAGGTCTTAAATTTATCCCCATAGTGAATCTCATCCATTTATTGTTTGATTTTAGTTGATCTAGTGGTGTTTTTCTCATGAGAAATCATAGTGTAAGATCTATCATTGCCTCTTTTTTTGTTTACTCTAGATACAACTTTACTACATGTAAATATATCATAAAATAATCATTTAATGTCTGGATATATGGATTATATCATTATTTAAAAATGAAACCATGAATATTCAATTGATCAGTGATAGATCTATTGAATTGGTGGCCTTCTATTAATCGATATTAGATCTAACAATATCGGATGATCACATGAGGAGATCATAGAATTTTAGAGACATCTTATTGGTTTAAAATTTTATTTGGGTTAAGTTTCCTTAAAAAATAATGGTATTGTATATTATTTATTTTTAGGTATGAATTCAATAACTTTTTGGACCACTATTTCAATTTTTTTCTTGTTTTGTTTTTGTTTGTGGATACAGTTGAGATCATTGATTTGTTAGTACACATAACACAAATAATATTGCCTTTCAGCCCCATGTTTGGATGACTTTGGATTTTATTTCTATATTTCATATTATTAAACAAATATTTCATAGTTCATTAAATTTTTATTGGAAATGATTTTCATTTCAATTTCATTTATTACTTATATAATATTTCAAATCCTCTATAATTCCTTGGTGTTATATATTGTTCAATGCTTTGGTATTCCCAATATGACTTTTTCTTTATAGATGGTGGAATATTAGTTTTGTTACACTGGTTGATAACTGGACCTAATGAGTTCAACGACCTTCTATGAGGGGTGGGGTTCATGCAACATGGCCCAATGAACGTTTATCTACATAGGATGGTAAACACCTTCACATGGAATTCTTAGCCCAAGGGAACAACATACATTACTTGAATATTTTCCATTTATTACAAAATGAAATTTTGTTGGGGAATATATACACATATGAGAGATAATCTATTATTTGTGCATTCTATGTTAGTGTAGCATTGAAGGCGAGCATGTTGTCATGTGAAATAAGAGATAATTTTCCATCAAGGAAAGCATGTTGTTAATTCTTAATGGTGGAACAAAGATTGTACTTAATGGAATAAATAGTTACATGGTATAATCTTTGTCATGATGTTGACTATATTATATATTCATTTGGCATCACACCAAAGAAAGTACAGTCGGGGTTTTTTGCAACATAGTTTTTGCATGATTACTATGTGTATTTTTCATTGTAGCCCTTCTTGTGAATTTATTTTTCCAACATATCATATTATTACATAATCATGTGAAATTATGTTATACATGAATTTGGAGTGTCTAACTAGGTTTATACTCACACCCTATATAGGAATCATGGTGTTTTTGTATAATTCATGACTAGGGATCTATTGAAGCCTAAGGGCCCTGTGACATGTTGCTGGGGGAGTTTGGAGCTAAGATATGGATACAACACTAGGACATACTCCAAATGCTTGTGTCAAAATTTTTATTTATTTATTTCTTCCAGTTGTACCTGTTACCCTACCTCAGTGGGGATTCATCTAATTATACTAGTGTGACTGGTCTTAAAATTTTTTAGAGTAATTACTTGTATTATATTATATTATATTATTTACTTCTATTTTATTTTTGTTTCATTATCTAGTGATCCCTATAATTACCACATGTATAGTTTCCCCATAGAAAATTAGACCATCACCACTAGATAGAAGCGTCTTGTATAAATGGTGGTGTGAATTAGGTTATGTGTCACTCTAACCAAAACATGGTAATTCTGGTAAGGGTGTTACAAATACTATAAAAAATAATCCAAATGATATGCATACACACATAGTTAAATTCAATAATAAACTGATGAAATTATCAAAAATATATGAAAAGGCATAATAAAAAACAATGAAATGAATATATCAATACTATTATATATAGACAAGGCCGAATCTGTACTAACCTATAAAAAATTTAGATACTAAAATATATGTGATTCTAAACAAAATTAACAATCCAATATGAACATATCAGTAACTTTTATTGAGTCATTTACATACCCACAACCTTATAGGTTTAGAGTTATTGAGAGTTAGAAATAACCATTAACTAGAAAATACTATATATTTTTTCAGTGAACGAAAATTTTTTCTCAATAAACTGATAATTAATCAAATTATAATAAGTCTTATACAACATCAATAAAAAATAGACTAACATGATAGCGATAGAGACACATCATACTCAATAGTTTTCTCTATAACATAATAAAAATGAAAGAAAATAAGCGTGAGATAAAATTCCATGTTAAAGGGAGCATACAAGAGATATTCCCATGGAATTTACAAGTCATGAATAATATAATTTGAATAAATAAATAAAAATAATGTCATACAACTGATGACATGACCATGTAATTTATCGATGGATAATATAAAAATTTAAATAAACACGTGGCTAGTAATAACTGATTTTAGAGGGATGGAATTAGTGAATTTTGAAATCATAAACATTAAAACAACTCTTCATGACAATATATCATATATAAATAGGTAAGGATTACAATACATACCCATACTAGTATGACCAATGTGACATTATAATGAATTAATGGAAAATATGATTCTAGGGAACTTCTGTCATATATTATATAAAATGCATCTATCGTATGAATAGAATAAATAATAAATACACATAATAATGTTCTCTAGTAACTTTATACATAATAATTGATAAGTAATCAATATGTATCCATTTAAAATATGATGGATACAAAAGAAATCAATATTTTACAATTTAATGGAATAACATTGAAATCTATTTAATATCCAATAATCATCTTAAAAGCTATAATATATCAATAATATAATGTGAAGTACGGTTATCAAAGGAAGGATAATATTTTAATGGTTTCTAGAACATTCATGGTTTACATATTTCAATAGGAAATAATCAAAAAATATAATAGTTTTATGATAGTTTGAGGCCAATAAAATGATTAAAAATCCTGTAAAATAGGAGTATGTCTCATCTATATATAATACTCATTATGGGTACAACATTATGTATAAAAAGTCATTGAGGAAAAAATGTACTGATAGAAAATGGGAAAATGTTTCAAAATCATGTTTAATCAACTCGAGACCCAATAAGGGATTTACCATATATATAATAATCATAAACCAACAGATAAATCACCTATATTATAAATAATACATTCATAATACCATAAATAAATTTGATAAATAAAAATTCAGTTAATATAGTTTATAACTGTGGTAATGTTTAAGCATTATAATGGTTTATTAAAGTGTTATAATAGGAGGTAATAGAGGTATCTCATTAATAACACCACATGGAATTTCTAAAAATTAATAATAATGACATTCAAATATTAATTAAACATAATTTTAATTGATTACATGAGAAAAGAATGAAATGTTATTAAGAACTCTTAAATCGGTATAATAACATCTTAGGCATGGGCTATACTAATAGGGAATGGATAATATTTGATTAAAAATATATCACCTTGATGATAATTACATGGAATAAAAAATCGAAATATTTGAAATTAATTTTAAATTAAACTGTAACAAAATGATTGTGATTGAAAAAGAATGGGTTAGATTGGAAAATATTATGACATTGTTATTGTATGAATCAAAAGAATAGGAAAGATATATAATGATATAGACTATTAAGTCTCATTAAATTAATGATTATTATTATACAAGAATATAATTGTGAAGTAATTACACCATATATGACAACCCTGCTTTTTATTACAACTTAAACATGCTTTATTACATAAAACTTCACTTGATACAACAAAGAAGATCGAGAGGTTTAGTGTCTTTGGGGCTTAGGATCATTACATAAAAACTTTAAACATGAAATACAACATCCTTATTGAAAACTTCCTTTACATGACCACTACATTCCTTCGTACTTAGCATTGCATGGGATAACCTGAGGACATGCATAAGAAAAGGGTGAGCTATAAAGCCCAGTAAGGGAGTACAAAATGAATAACATGAGGAGTACAATACATGTTAGGCAATAGGCATATCAATAGAGCATAATAGAGACATGAACATAAAGGCATGATAAAGCATGATAATCATAACATGGAAATGTGGCAACAACACTTAACATTGAATTAGCATGAGCCAAGGCTCATTGCACATGGAGCATGAGTAAACCCTCATTGCACTTGAAGCACGAGTAAACCCTCGTTGCACTTGAATTAGCATGAGTCAACACTCATTGCACATGACGTATCATGATACTATACTTTACCCAATGCATTGGAGCGCTATAAAGGGCGCACCTTTCTTAAACATTTCATTTCATGCATAAGTGTGCCACATGGATCATAAAACATGGATTCATAAAACATAATCATTTATTCCACGATAAAGGAATGTGGAATTCATACATGAAACTTTACAATCAATAAGTAAACGTCCATAAAGGTGAATACCCTTGATGGAGAAATGGGCATGGTATTCACTACACAATGATATTGGCTTAGAAAATCGGTGTGATTTCGGCAGCGTAACGGCGTGACATAAGAATTCATAAAAAAAAAGGCTGATGAGAGAGAAAGGGGTTCCTCATCATATTTACATGTAATGGACAGTAATAAGGTCATATAGATACATGTCCCAACAATTGAAAAGGAATTTAGATTCATGATACAAAAGTATTGCTTGAATATAGAAGAGGAGAAAAAGGTTCCTTTCGGAATTTCGGCATAGTAACGGGTGTACATGGGAGGCATTTAATGAGAGAGAAAGGGGTCTCCCATCATTCAAACAATAAGAGGGCAGTATGGGAGAGGTGCGAAACCATACCCCAACATTCATAAATTAAATTAAAAGGGCAATACAACTTAAATAAAATTGACAAAAATGAGAAAGGAAGAAAAAAACCCTTACTTGGAAGTGTGCTTCCAAAGCCTAGAGAGAGGCTTGTGAGAGGCTTCTTGGGAGCTTGGGGAACCTTGGGAGGATTCTAGAGAGAGTAGGGCAGAGGTTGGACGAACTTCAAGGGCTTTGAGTGAGGAGAAAGTGGGAGCTTGGGTGGGTTTATATAGGAAAGGTGAGAGAATTCTTTATTATTTAGGTTTGGGACCCCTTATATTAAAATAATCCAAACCACAAACCATCCCATGGTATTTGCCCATGGTTTCTGGAAAAGGAAAGAGGAAAACAATATTTTACAAGGCCAAGGTCCGAACTTATTAAAAAATTAGGGTTGCTTATGTGGAGGTGAGTCACACTCCCATGGAAATTAATTTAAAAAGGCAAAGTGTTGAATAAGTCTTGAGGGCTCCATTAATGCTTTGAAAAGTGAGTCAAACAAACCCAAAACCTCATTATTTTATTGATAAAACACATATTGGCCGAACATAAGGATTATGGTATTTTATTACATCACCATTGGGTCATTATGATGTCATAAAACACATTATATATTTAAATGGTATTTAATTTTTACCCAAAAATTTGACTGTCTCAGAAAATTATGAAAAATTCACCGTTGGATAATTTCGACGTCCTGATTCCAAAAATAATATTTATTTTATCTAAATAATTTTCTAAATATGTGAATTTTCACTTTTAAAACAAAAACCGACATTTATAAAAAATTCACGGGTTTTGACAGAAATGGCTTTCAAACCTTAATAAAAATTTTAATTGCATTCATAAAATTATAAGATCATTTATATTTAATAAAAATTAATTTAATATTAATAATAATATTTTATTAAAATATTATTTAATTCAAAAATCCTTTAATTTAATAAAATATAATTCTTAATTAAATAATAACTAAAAACATCATTTGTACTTTAAAAATTAATTACAATGCATCAAAAATGACTAGAAATTATATTCATTATTATATACAAAAATAATGTACATGAACATGGTGCTACTTATTTGTTACATAACCCCTTAAAATAGCCGCATAAGACCTAAGGGTAAGGTGTGCGATGGTGACAGACTCTTGGGGTTGCACGGATAACATCGCTCGAGTGGTGATCTCTATCAACTTCCATTTTTCCCGTAGACGATCACGTTCAAGCTTGACTTGATGAAGCTCAGCTTGGGCTTGGTCAAGGGAAAAGCCCAAAGACGCCACCTCCTTTCCGAGCTCCGACAAATGGGCTTCGTAAGGGGCAATTCTACTGGATGAGGCCATCGCTTCCTTTGTCTGAGTAGAAAATTGGTTCGTTAAAGCCTTATATTTAAACTACCCAGATGATCACTGTTCAACGGCTATAAAAGTAACAGTCACAAATCTTAACGTAAAACTTAAAGAAGTTGAAATCTTATAAAAACATTTTTCATAAAGAAACATTTAACTGGATCAAGAGGGATTTTCCATTAATGAAACTTTGGGTCGTTACAACATTCCCCCCTTAAGAAATTTCTCCCTCGAAATTTTCCTTTTCCCACACTAAAACAAATGTGGGTAACTTAGCTTCATCATATCCTCCGACTCCCAAGTTGCTTCTTCAAACTTGTGGTTTCTCCACAACACCTTGACGAGGGGCATAGTCTTATTTCGTAGAACTTTTTCTCTACGATCTAAGATCTTCACTGGTTGCTCCTCATAAGAAAGATCGTCTTCTAATTGTACCACCTCGGAAGAGAGTACGTGTGAAGGGTCTGGTATGTACTTCCTTAAGAGGGATACATGGAAGACATCATGCACCTTGGCCATAGTAGGTGGAAGTGCTAGTCGATAGGCCACAGCCCCAACACGATCAAGAATCTCGAAGGGGCCGATGTACCTTGGACTTAACTTCCCTTTCTTTCCAAACCTCATGACCTTCTTCCACGAAGATATGCGTAAAAACACCATGTCTCCGAATTTAAACTCAAGGTCTCGTCGACGATTATCTGCATAACTCTTCTATCGACTTTGGGCTGCCTTGATATGCTACTGAATGGTTTTCACCTTCTCTACCATTTCTTCGACCATTTCTGGTCCAAGCAGCTTACGTTCACCGACCTCATCCCAACATGCCGGTGTTCTGCACCTTTTCCCATATAGGGCTTCATATGGTGCCATTTGGATGCTCGAGTGGAAACTATTATTATAAGAGAACTCAACTAGAGGAAGATGTTGATCCCATCCTCCTTTAAAGTCCATTGAGCACGCTCTCAACATATCCTCAAGTGTTTGGATAGTCCGCTCGGATTGGCCATCAGTTTGAGGATGATAGGCCGTACTGAAGTTCAGTTCAGTATTCAGAGCATGTTGAAGACTCTTCCAAAACTTAGAGGTAAATCTTGGATCTCGGTCCGACACAATAGATAGTGGTACTCCATGAAACCGTACCACTTCCCTGATATATATCCGTGCCAGTTGATCCAAAGAGAAATCCTCTCGAATAGCAATGAAGTGTGCAGTCTTTGTAAGACGATCCACAATAACCCAGATTGCATTGTTGCTTTTGGATGTCCTTGGAAGTCCAGTGACGAAGTCCATGGTGATGTTCTCCCATTTCCATTCTGGTATGGGCAATGGTTGCATCATCCCCTTAGACTTCTGCCTCTCTGCCTTCACTTGCTGACACACCAGGCACTTTGATGTATATTCGGCGATCTCCTTCTTCATATTATCCCACCAAAAGTTTTCTCGGAGATCTCGATACATCTTTGTGCTCCCTGGGTGAATAGAGAAATTTGAACTATGTGCATCATCCAAAAGTTCCTTCTTCAGCTCCGAACTTGATGGGACACATAGTCTTTTCCCAAACCGCACAATTCCTTCTTCATTAACATTAAACTCTCAGGATTTTTCCTTTTTGATAGCTTCCACTTTTTCTTGGATTCTCGCATCATCCTTTTGAGCATCCTTTAACCTTTCCAAAAGAGATGGTTGAGCAATCATTTGTGAAAGGATTGATGATGTTCCCTTCTTTATGATTCCCACGTCCATCTTCATCAAGTCTAAGAAGATTGGATCCTTCTCAATTCTCATCATTGATAGAATTGCTGGATCCTTTCTACTTAGGGCATCCGCTACCTTGTTCGCCTTCCCAGGGTGGTAATGTATTGAATAGTCATAATCCTTTATGAGCTCTATCCATCTTCTCTGGCGCATATTAAGCTCTTTCTGTGTGAATATATATTTAAGACTCTTGTGGTCAGTATATATCTCACATTTCTCTCCATAGAGATAATGCCGCCAGATTTTCAAGGCAAAGATCACTGCCGCCAACTCCAGATCATGCGTTGGATAGTTTCTCTCATGGATTTTCAACTGTCTTGAGGCATAGGATATCACTTTATCATTCTGCATCAGCACACATCCTAAGCCCTTCTTCGAAGCATCACTGAATACCACAAAAAGCTCCCCACTTGTGGGTAAAGTGAGCACATGTGCAGTGATAAGCCTCCTTTTCAACTCCTTGAATCTTTCTTCGCATTCATCACTCCAAGCAAACTTTACTCCCTTTCGAGTTAGCTTGGTAAGAGGGTTGGACAATCGTGAGAAGTTTCTCACAAATCGTCGATAATATCCAGCTAACCCCAAGAAGCTACGGATATCAGTTACCGATGTTGGCCTTGGCCATCCCTCAATTGCATCTGTTTTGGAGGGGTCCACAGATATCCCATTGCTTGTGATGATATGGCCCAAGAATGAGACCTCCTTCAACCAGAACTCACACTTGCTGTACTTGGCATAGAGCTTCTCCTTGCGCAAAGTCTCCAGTACAGTTCTTAAATGCTCCTCATGGTCCTCCTTGGTTTTGGAGTATATTAGAATATCATCTATAAAGACTACCAAAAATTTATCTAGGTAATCTCTAAAGACTCTATTCATCAAGTCCATGAATATTGCTGGAGCATTGGTGAGTCCAAAAGGCATTACTATGAATTCATAGTGCTCGTACCTTGTACGAAAAGCAGTCTTGGGGATATCTTCCTTCTTCACCCTTACTTGATAATATCCCGACCGCAAGTCGACCTTGGAGAAGTATTGTGCTCCACGCAGCTGATCAAACAAGTCATCGATTCTTGGGAGAGGATACTTGTTCTTTATCGTGATTTTGTTAAGTTCACGATAATCGATGCAAAGCCGCATTGACCCATCCTTCTTCTTGACGAAGAGGACTGGTGCACCCCATGGTGATGCACTTGGGCGTATA
This sequence comes from Viscum album, assembly GCA_963277665.1. Lineage (NCBI taxonomy): Eukaryota > Viridiplantae > Streptophyta > Magnoliopsida > Santalales > Viscaceae > Viscum > Viscum album. Next base: position 1,887,858,834 of record OY728160.1, on the reverse strand, counting down.
AACCCTTTATCTAGATTCTCCTGTAGTTGTTTCTTCAGTTCTTCAAGCTCAACCACAGCCATTCTATATGGAGTCTTGGATATTGGTAGCGCCCCAGGTATAAGTTCAATTGAGAACTCAACATCTCTTTTTGGGGGAAGACCAGGAAGTTCCTCGGGAAATACTTCAGCGAATTCCCTCACAATAGGCATTTCTTCAAGGGTGGTTTCTTCCTTGGACTCAATCATCTGAGCCAGATATGCATGCTCATAAGGTAGTAATATCCATGCTTGAGATGATGGAGCTAAAGGAGATTCATCTTCCTCCTGACACTTGTAAAGAATCGGGGGTCGATTCTCCATATGGAGTGTGATTTCCCTCTCCCGACAATTTATGTTGGCTCTATATAAGGAAAGCCAATCCATGCCAAGAATTGCATCAAATTCCACCAAAGGGAGTATGACGAGGTTCGCCGGGAAATTCAATCCACAGATTATAACAGGGGAGGACTTATACTCATGGGATGCAATGATCGCCCCATTTTCCGTACTCACCGACATCTTTACTTCCATGATTTGTGGTGGTGCAGGGATTATTCTACTAAACTTTTGAGATATAAAAGAATGCGTAGAACCTGAATCAAAAAGTACGTTCGCTATTCTTGAATGAATAACTAGCGTACCTATCACCACTTCGTTGTCGGGGTTCACTTCGGCAGAAGTGATGGCAAATGCTCTTCCTTGCTGTCTTGGAGGTTGTTGATTGCCTCCGATAACCCTTGGATTAGGGCACTGATTCGCAAAATGACCCGGTTCTTTGCATTTGAAGCATTGAACAACGCGTTGAGGTTCGAACTGAGCGTTCCTCCCCTCCGTCGCAGCCGCGGGTCCTTCTTACTGACAGTTAACAGCTAGGTGCCCTTCTCTTCCACACTTGAAGCATTTTCTTGTCCCCCTAAGGCAATTTCCAGGGTGCTTCTTTCCACACTTTTGGCAAGTGGGGTGCTGGAATTTCTTAGCGCCGTTGGATTTATCCATCGGACCACCAGCATTGAAGTCCACCTTCCGCTTCTTGTCCCCATGATACCCCTGTGATTCTACGATCTCCATTTCAACCTTGAGGGCACATCGGACAATTTCCTCATAGCTGTCGAAGTCACGGATCGCTAATGCTTTCCGCAAGCTAGGATTCAGCCCACCAATGAAGCGGTCAACCTTGCATTCGGGGGTAACGACAAAGCCGGAAGCGTATCGTGCAAGCCTTGTGAAGTTTGCCTCGTACGCTCCCACAGATTCCTCATCTTTCTGCTTGAGGGAAAGGAAGTCCCTTTCCATCTTAAGACGGAGGGTGCGTGGAAAATATTTATCGAAAAACATCTTCCGAAATACCTTCCATTCCAAAGCCTCGATCTCCTCCTCAGGCTTCGTATTTTTGATCAACGTCCACCATTGATCAGCTTCACCCTCCATACGATAAGCCGCCAAGAGAACCTTCTCTTTTTCAGAGCATTGGAGGATAGAGAATATCTTTTCAATGGAGTTGATCCATTGTTCAGCAATCGTGGGATCGGATGATCCACTAAAAGTAGGAGGCCTTTGTCTCATGAAGCTTTCAATAGTGACTTGTTCTTTCTTAGGGGGGGTTGATCGTTCCTCTTGACCAGTGTTTCTATTCAAAACTTGAGTTAGCTGAGAGAGAAGCGTGACAAAGTTCGCGATTCCCGCTCCCATTGGATTGGGCATCTCATAAGTACAATCATCACACTGATCTTCACAACGGTTGTTAGCCCGAGTTCTCCTATTACCGGCCATTGGCTAGAATAAAAGGAAAGTTAGGGGTAACACATAAAGGGTAATCCAAAGACAAAAGTTGATGACTTATAAATAAACTTTAATCTCTTCAACTCATGAGTCTATAGGATTCAATCCAGGCTTTTCATGATCTTCCTTCTAACATATATTCTTAGGGGCATTTTTCCCTTAATAAGGGTTCATACTAAGATTGTGAATTTATCAAAACATATCCCCCGGGAGTGTCGTAACGAAGAGTGCAGCAAGGCCCGTTGTCGTGCACCAGTTCCCGTTCGAGTCTAGCTCAAAGCGGTGTTTTCGGGTTTTACCCCTAGGATATATCTGTGCCAGAGCCGCCTCTACCTGCTCGTATCCAGACAGGGATGTATTTGTTTGATAAACCACTTACTTAGTATTTACCAAAACTTAGGGATGTTTTTATTATGCTTAGTCTTGTATCTAAGGCTTTACTAGGGTTTCCTAATCCCAAAAATAACTAAACCTATCCTTTGATACCAACTATGACAACCCTGCTTTTTATTACAACTTAAACATGCTTTATTACATAAAACTTCACTTGATACAACAAAGAAGATCGAGAGGTTTAGTGTCTTTGGGGCTTAGGATCATTACATAAAAAATTTAAACATGAAATACAACATCCTTATTGAAAACTTCCTTTACATGACCACTACATTCCTTCGTACTTAGCATTGCATGGGATAACCTGAGGACATGCATAAGAAAAGGGTGAGCTATAAAGCCCAGTAAGGGAGTACATAATGAATAACATGAGGAGTAAAATACATGTTAGGCAATAGGAATATCAATAGAGAATAAGAGAGACATGAACATAAATGCATGATAAAGCATGATAATCATAACATGGAAATGTGGCAACAACACTTAACATTGAATTAGCATGAGCCAAGGCTCATTGCACATGGAGCATGAGTAAACCCTCATTGCACTTGAAGCACGAGTAAACCCTAGTTGCACTTGAATTATAATGAGTCAACACTCATTGCACATGACGTATCATGATACTATACTTTACCCAATGCATTGGAGCGCTATAAAGGGCGCACCCTTCTTAAACATTTCATTTCATGCATAAGTGTGCCACATGGATCATAAAACATGGATTCATAAAACATAATCATTTATTCCACGATAAAGGAATGTGGAATTCATACATGAAACTTTACAATCAATAAGTAAATGTCCATAAAGGTGAATACCCTTGATGGAGAAATGGGCATGGTATTCACTACACAATGATATTGGCTTAGAAAATCGGTGTGATTTCGGCAGCGTAACGGCGTGACATAAGAATTCATAAAAAAAAGGCTGATGAGAGAGAAAGGGGTTCCTCATCATATTTACATGTAATGGACAGTAATAAGGTCATATAGATACATGTCCCAACAATTGAAAAGGAATTTAGATTCATGATACAAAAGTATTGCTTGAATATAGAAGAGGAGAAAAAGGTTCCTTTCGGAATTTCGGCATAGTAACGGGTGTACATGGGAGGCATTTAATGAGAGAGAAAGGGGTCTCCCATCATTCAAACAATAAGAGGGCAGTATGGGAGAGGTGCGAAACCATACCCCAACATTCATAAATTAAATTAAAAGGGCAATACAACTTAAAGAAAATTGACAAAAATGAGAAAGGAAGAAAAAAACCCTTACTTGGAAGTGTGCTTCCAAAGCCTAGAGAGAGGCTTGTGAGAGGATTCTTGGGAGCTTGGGGAACCTTGGGAGGATTCTAGAGAGAGTAGGGCAGAGGTTGGACGAACTTCAAGGGCTTTGAGTGAGGAGGAAGTGGGAGCTTGGGTGGGTTTATATAGGAAAGGTGAGAGAATTCTTTATTATTTAGGTCTGGGACCCCTTATATTAAAATAATCCAAACCACAAACCATCCCATGGTATTTGCCCATGGTTTCTGGAAAAGGAAAGAGGAAAACAATATTTTACAAGGCCAAGGTCCGAACTTATTAAAAAATTAGGGTTGCTTATGTGGAGGTGAGTCACACTCCCATGGAAATTAATTTAAAAAGGCAAAGTGTTGAATAAGTCTTGAGGGCTCCATTAATGCTTTGAAAAGTGAGTCAAACAAACCCAAAACCTCATTATTTTATTGATAAAACACATATTGGCCGAACATAAGGATTATGGTATTTTATTACATCACCATTGGGTCATTATGATGTCATAAAACACATTATATATTTAAATGGTATTTAATTTTTACCCAAAAATTTGACTGTCTCAGAAAATTATGAAAAATTCACCGTTGGATACTTTCGACGTCCTGATTCCAAAAATAATATTTATTTTATCTAAATAATTTTCTAAATATGTGAATTTTCACTTTTAAAACAAAAACCGACATTTATAAAAAATTCACGGGTTTTGACAGAAATGGCTTTCAAACCTTAATAAAAATTTTAATTGCATTCATAAAATTATAAGATCATTTATATTTAATAAAAATTAATTTAATATTAAAAATAATATTTTATTAAAATATTATTTAATTCAAAAATCCTTTAATTTAATAAAATATAATTCTTAATTAAATAATAACTAAAAACATCATTTGTACTTTAAAAATTAATTACAATGCATCAAAAATGACTAGAAATTATATTCATTATTATATACAAAAATAATGTACATGAACATGGTGCTATTTATTTGTTACATAACCCCTTAAAATAGCCGCATAAGACCTAAGGGTAAGGTTTGCGATGTTGACAGACTCTTGGGGTTGCTCGGATAACATCGCTCGAGTGGTGATCTCTATCAACTTCCATTTTTCCCGTAGACGATCACGTTCGAGCTTGACTTGATGAAGCTCAGCTTGGGCTTGGTCAAGGGCAAAGCCCAAAGACGCCACCTCCTTTCCGAGCTCCGACAAATGGGCTTCGTAAGGGGCAATTCTACTGGATGAGGCCATCGCTTCCTTTGTCTGAGTAGAAAATTGGTTCGTTAAAGCCTTATATTTAAACTACCCAGATGATCACTGTTCAACGGCTATAAAAGTAACGGTCACAAATCTTAACGTAAAACTTAAAGAAGTTGACATCTAATAAAAACATTTTTCATAAAGAAACATTTAACTGGATCAAGAGGGATTTTCCATTAATGAAACTTTGGGTCGTTACACCATATGAAATAAAACATTATGTATAATAAGAAACATGGAAAATGTAATTGAATTTGAAAAAATAATACTTACATTGGGTCCCATTTTATTTTTTCTTATTTTCCCATCCTCGTCATTAATGAATTATTCATTCTCTAATGCCTTAAAGGAAAGATGTCAGTTGACTATAGAAAATCCATAAGGGTATAATAAATTTTAGTAGAGGGGAAATTGGTAGATATTGGGAATTGAGATGTATATGGGAAGTGATTTTTAGTAGGAAATGAGAGGGGGTATTTATATATGAGAAGAAATGAACTTTTTAGTTAAAATTTTTATTTTTATATCATTTAGGACATTCATTTTTAAAAAATATTGATACCAATGAAATTAATTGGTTTATAATTATATAGTGGTGTTTTATTTGACTTTAAATCAAAACGAAAACCAAAAGAAATATTGGAAGTACTATATTAAATTAATGTAGAAAAACCATATCTATTATAATAAAATAAAATTTATCTTTCAAAAAATCAAATATAGGTTTGTGAATTCATCATAATATTTTTAAATGTTTTATTTTACATAATAAATACACATTTGGTTGAGAAATATGTTTTTAATATTTATATTCCTTGTTTATATCTTGATGGTATAATAAATGTTAAGATATTTGTAAAGAAAGGTTATTTTTACTCTCTACTAATGAAATCAACTCCGTCAGAAATATCTCAAAAATTTACCCAAATAAAATATCAAAATAAATATTTAAAAATAAATTTATTTTATAAAAAAATTATAAGTATACAATATTAAAATTTAATTTAAAAATATATATTATATAATAAAAAATAGGTTTTATTAAAGGAAATGAATTTTTAAACAAAAAATGTTATTAATAATATATAATATAAAATAATTATTAATTAATTGTTAATCTTTTTTATTTTATTGAAACAATTAGGTGTAATAGTTATTTAAAAGTTTGAAATATTATTTTCTATGATTAAATCTAAAAAGATATAGAAAAATAAATATCTTCAAAAAATATTCAATTTGACACTAAATGATTATAATCGCATATCATTAATTATGTGTCACATTACTATTGAATTTTATAAATTAATCAATATTATAACAAATAAAATTATTCATTAAAAATATGCATAATAAATCATTTCAACTATCATTTTTTACAGAAGTGTTTTACTCTAATTGTTATTTTCATAATGATATTTCACCTATTTCTCTCATAATGTAATAATGATTATATTTTATTTTAATATATATCATGATTCATTTTATTTCCTTTATATGTGTGAAATATTTTATTTAGGATTTTATTTATTTAAATGATAACACAAAAAAAATTATCATAGTGTTACATTTTACCCTCATTAAATAAATTTTGTCCTTGGAATTTTAAATTCTATTACTGATTAAAATATATTAGGGTATTATTAATATATATATATATATCATGTTGTAAAAATTTATTCAAAATACCTAATAACGTTTTGTTAATAGCTTGTGAAACTTATAAACCATTTCTCAAGAGATAGTCAAACAACATGCTTAGTTAAGCCATCTTATTGTGCATTGAGTGATGATAAAGTCAACAAAAAATAACTTTTTACAAGGTTATTTCTCCTAGGTTTTTTAGAATAAGGGAATATTTCAATATTTATTATCTAGGTAGTGATATTTTTTTAGGAAACCCTGTTCTCTTTACATTAAAAAATAATTTATGATGTTTTACAATATTTAGATTTATCTATAGGGTATCCACTAATATATACCTGTCCAAATTTCCAATTAAAATTAATGTTTAATTTATCAACATCATTCTTACTAATTTGCAGACCCAAACTTATTCTATATTTATAGTCCCAGAAATTAATAAACATTTATCCACAAATAACAGTAATCATGTACCAATATAATACATTCCATAAAAAATATTCTCTGTTAAATTTGTTTATTTTTTCAAAAAATTACCCAAATTTTTATACCACCCAATTACATTTCACACCCCATGTTTATCTATAGAGATAAAATTATATTACAAAAATTTATAAACCCATTATCCCAATTAAAAATCATTACTCAATGCGAAGGATCCCATAAACCAAAATGGTTATTTTAAAGACCCTGTACTGGGTAGCCTAGAGCTAGTGGACACTTTAGTAAATTGTAATAAGATAAAAGGAATTTCATCCTGAATGATTTAATAGTTTATTAGTCTAGGTAAACTATATTCATACACAAATCCCATATGAAATTTGATTACAAAAGTTACAACATGACATTTTTTAGAATATCATTATTAAATCTGGTATATACTTTCATATCATTCATAATAAACTTCCATGATTGTTAGTAAATTTTGAAAAATAAGGGTGATATAAAATGCTTAGTAAGGGTTAATTACATCATAATATATTGTTAATCAATAATAATAATCAATATGGAATAATAAATAACAGAACACACATGATGTTTAAATAATTTTTCTTTCATGATCATATAAGGAATAATAAATATGTCATGGTAAATAGGTGAACACACCTAGAATTTAAATATATTTATGATCATAAATAGAAAAAAAATAATTCATATGGAATGGTAAATAACTAGAATCATATTTCATTTATATAACTTGAAAAATTTTATTAGATATGGAATATTCAATAAGGGAGGGTAAATAACTAAACACACATGACAGTTAATTAACATAACAATCATGAATAGATAAGGAATAATCAACAAGTAATGGTCACAATATAAACACAAATTCCAATTAAATAACTTGACTATCATGAATATATAGTAAATAATCAATATGGAAAGGTAAATTACTAAAAATTAATTAAATATAATCAATAAACTGAGAATAATAATTAATCCATTTATAATATCAATGTTAAAATCATGTGGGTAATTATAAAAGAATTATTAATAAAGGAAATGATTAATTATAGGATATAATGATCTCAAGAATCATGCTGCTTCTATAATTAATACCATTCACACAATAGTATAAAATTGATGGTTAGGTATAAAATAGAAATGGATTTAAATAATTCTATCCAATAGATTCATCTCATGAGGTAATCGATTCATCGAGGAGATATCTATAACTATTCCCCACCAATATATATGTGTCCAAATCATTACAAATTTATCAAATTATTTATTCAATTCATAAATAATTTGACATATCAAAAAATATCTGCATTGATTATGGAATACAGATTAAAAATAATTTCCCTAGTCAATCATATTAAATTAAATGTCACATATTCTATATAAAAATGATATAAAGTTTAATTAATATGTATATCCATGATAAATAATATGGATATTTTTGGGAAATTTAATTTCTAATGATATAAATAAATTGAATATTTCATGGGATAGTTAATGATTACATGAAATTAGTCATGAAAGATATTTTAAACAATTTATAAAATTTAAATAATCATAAAACATATTGTGAAATAATAAGGTTGATATCAAAAAGAATTTACCCTGGGGATCATAATTATAGTAATGTTTTTATGAAATTTATTAATACAAACAACATAAAAATGTTAGTATAAAAATTATTGAGGAAAATAAAATTTTCAATTTGAATATAATTGTATAACTAAAAGTTTGAAAAATATTTTTAAAATAAATTTCATTAATAATAACAATTGAAACTTATAATTTAATCTATAAAACATTAAATGGTTATGATGGCTAGAATTTTTTTCATGTTATACACATTAAAACAAAGATTCCTTTTACTTATACATAAAATTATATACAGGATTTTTTTGGAAAACGACCTGATGAATCCAATCAAAAAAATTCATTAAAATTCAAAAATGGGAAATATTTCCATTAAAAATATAATTTCTATAATTTTAAAAACATTTTTGAAATCATTTTTTGAAATCATGGTTTTGGAAGAAAAATTATTTTCGACCGAAGAGATAAATAATGTTGTATTTTCATAAAATCGTTATCTAAATAATTTTAAGCACAAAAGAGAGGAATATTTTACTATTACATGAAAATATAAGGAACAATCATATGAGAATAAAATTAATTGTTTTTATTATGCATTTATAAAATAATTTCTGTCATTAGAAATTCATTTATAAATAATAACGATTAAAATGAGATTGTGAAATAAAACCTTATGAAGATCATGACGTTGAAGTGAAAATCAATCAATGAATCGATTATGTGTATAAAATGTAAATCAACATAAATAAAGTTTACTTACAACATTATATACTAAAATATATCTATACATATAATCAAATAATTTTGAAGACAATAAAGAATTAATGTAACCCAATGAAAAGAAATTTTGTTATGAAATTATTTTTTATTTATAATTTTCATATCAAATACCTAAAGATGAAATAATTAAAATTGAAACATGAAATTATAAGAATTGTTATTTCCTCATTATATTACTTAAAAAATTGGTAGTATACTCACTATAATAAATAAGTTAGTTGTATAACATTACAATATGCCTCAATGAGTGGGAATTGGGATGATGTCCCATACATCAAGATTCTATTTGGTTGAACAAGATTTAAACTATTATATAATGGGTTTATTGATGTTTTTAATCAATAATGGAAATATATTATTATTTATAATATCATATATTATCCTCTTATAACATTTTACCACCAGTTTTTTAATAAAATTTCTTAGTTTCACTGTTTCCGGTGTTAATATTCTTGTTTTCCCACGTGTGATTTTTCTTTAAATACCAAATTATTTTGTATAATATATAGATCAATAATATCTAGAATTATATTAATATTATAAATATAATATATAATTCTTGTATAATTTTTTTTAATTTTTTTATGGTTTTAAATGAAAAAAAATCACATTACTTTGTAGAGAGGGTAGGTCGTACATAAGCACGAGTGATGATACAATTCCAATAATGAGTGGAAGGGAAATGAGGTGTGGGATATATTAATTTCAAAGAATAAATATTATTTTTACAATATCATATATATTCCTTAAATTTTCATTATAAATTTCCATTTAATGATTCATTGAGAAACCAACCACAAATCCTCACGAGGTTGTAGTTTTTCGTAGACATGAGTGTTATTATCATATTTTAAACTGAATTGAATGTAAAAAGGTATATGTGATATTTTAATTACATAAAAATAATAATATCATAAATAATATATATATATATATATATACATATATTAAATCGATCATTATATAGAATCATATGATGTTTTGATGGAAAATGTGTTACATCGGTTTGCGAGGCATGAGTCCCCTATACAGAATATGTACAATTCTATTTACCATTTGAAGGAACATAATATAGATATATAAAATTAACTTAACAAAATAAAATATTATTATATAGATGATAATTATGATATTATATATTCATGATTGAATATTATTTTGAGGATGTGGAATTATGGACAATATAAAAACACTTGTTTATGAATGTTACCTATTCTTTAAAAAAATCATTATGTGTGAACCAAAATCCTTCATAGTTTTTAATTTTGAAAAATCCTAGGGCTATAATATTTATATATGGGAGTAAATAAGTTATTATGGTTGGGCATGGCCAAACCATATGGATTTTGAAGTGTAAATAGGGGAGGAGATGGTTAACCTTTTAAAAGTGGTGGAGAGAACTAACATAGAATTTTTGAATAGAAGTAATTAAATCCAAATTTTTATCATTAAAAGTCTTATAAAATGTGAAATTTAAAATATTTAGAGGTCATAAGGTCTTAATATCTCTGTAAAATAGTTTTTTGGAAAAGTTTAAGGTCATTTTAAACAGTTATATTTTTAGTTTAACCCCTAGTAAACATGTTTTCACCTTAACCACAATAATTAATTCTTACTGGTTTAACTATTAATTATGGTCAAAAAATTATTTTGAACTTATTTGAAAAAAATAAATTTTGATGATTGAAAATATTTAATTCAAAATTTTTAATTCAATTAATATAAGTGTAAGAATAAAATTTAAAGTTATACACACAGACATGATGAAAAAGCGGGTTTCCAAAGAGAAAATTATCATATGTATAAAAGGTTTTAATTTCAAAATTCAATTTAGAATTATTATAAATAACCTAAATTAGTAATATTTTACTATAATTTGGAAAAAATTACATAAAATAAAATTTAAAATAAAATTTAACATTGTAAATTATTGAAACAAAAAGGATTTTTTTAATAAAACACAATACTTTTCACAATTCATTGAAAAGGGAACCATTTTAGAAAAAGACCAAAAAATAACCCTAATTTTTTTTTAGATTATTTAAAAAATAATGTTATATTTATGGAATAAATTTCCTAAAAGTTTTAATAAATAATTTTAAACTATGCCTGAAAAGTGAAATGATACCACCTTTTAGAAAAATACAATTTTTCAAAAAAACATTTCTTTTTCATTCATTTTTTTATTTTTAATCAATAGATAGTGAATGAAAATTTTTAAAAAATATATTATCATATATTATTTTTTTATATTAATTCCCTTAAACATTTGGACTATGTTATAATTTCCATGTTATAAATAATAATACATTAATATTTTATGGTGTTTCTTTTAAACTCGTGTTGTGCGCATCGCAAGCTGTCAAAGAGACTTAATTTATTTAAAACTAAATATTTCATAAAGACATGGAATGTTAAATTATTTTATAATATCATTTTTCATCACACATAATCTATTTAATATGATTTTTTTTATTTTAAAATATTATGTTGTTACATTCTCCCTACCTTTATTAAATTATGTTCTCTTAATTTGAACTTTCACTTGTATATCAAGGGATTGAAATTTGAAATTGACTTTATTGAAAACAAACATTTTAAACTGGTTAAAAAATAATACACATAAAATAGGGAAAAGTAAATATATAAGTTCATATGGAATAACACATAACTAGGTTTCTATGTAAGAGAACATTGATGGGAATGTGAAGATATAAACATAGAATAAAAGCGTTATTTACAAATAATAATTGTTATTGATAATGGTTATTGATTAAAAGAATATGAATGATCATGGTAAATTCAACAATAAAAAACCATTAATATATGATAATTCAATAGACTATTGATTCATCATATATAAATGAAATTGGATAACATTTTTTTTCTATATCCTTCTTCTAATGCTGAGGAATTATTTTACTTAATGAATTTTCATACATACACTTACATGATATATTTATAAGACATAAGACCAATTTCAAATATTAGATGTAATTTAAAAAACATCTAATTCATCTCTAAATCTATTAAATTAATATGAAAAATTAATTTTTAATCATTATGCACTAAAATTAAAATTGTATAGATCGAAAGATCCATAAAAGAGTGATAATAGTTTATACCTATTTTAAAATATTTTTGATAACCAAAATGAATATCCCATGTTATTAATCTATAAAAATCAATAGTAACACCATTGGTTATTCATTAATATTTATTTGTGAAATCTTTTAAGTAAAAATATATATTAACTAGAACATCAATTATTATAATACTAATTTTTAAAAACATATCATCCCGTGGTTATGCATCAATGAAAAATGGACATTTCAAATGTGATGAGTTGTCACTAGGTATATGTGATATAATTTTCTAAAATATTATTCATATAATTCCTATAGTATTCAACATTTTTGACGACTCAAAATTACTACACCAAAAAATACAAGGTAATCCTTAATGGTTACCAATACCTTTGATCTTAAAAAAATGTCAGGAAAATATTCCTCAAATAAAATAGTCATATACTAAAACAATAGGTAATATTCTAATAAATTTTTCCAAACAATATACTTAATCATGTTATATTCATTCCACACAAATTTCTAAAAGGAGAGTTCAAGAAATTGAAATTATGACAAACCATAAACAAAAAAAGACATGATAGTATCCATAACTCTTATATTAATGAAGACATATATTATAATAAAATATTAAAAAATATATTGATCTTTCACGATTCATATAACCAAAATACCATTGGTAAAAAATTTACTTATAAAATTTAAATCTTGAATCAAAATACATAAATTATTCAAATTATTCTTTCCAATATAAACACTTCCTTATTCTAGGTGTTAAATGTTATAAGAATTAATTGACATAGATAATGCCTATATTCCCCACATTTATGAAAATCTACAATAAATGGATCCAGAGGATGAAATTTATTTCCTTCCATTATACTCTTCATTTTCCCTAGGAATCTCATTGAGTTATGAATTTATTTTCCACAAATAATACTATTTCACATTTTCATTAAGACACTTTCATTAGTATCAAATTGAAAATATATTAAATTAATAAAATCCAGTATTATTCCCTCCACGGTCTCCATCACTTGATATATTAAAAAGCGTTGTCATTATCATCTTTGGTGAGTTTGAGAGTTGGTTATAGTATAGGTTGTAAATCATATTTTGGGATAACTAATTAGAAAAAAATATTATTTTCACTCCACTGTCCATCACATTTGGGTTCTAATAGTCACTACATTGTCTATGATATTAGATATTAACAAGATTCGTTCGGTTTTAAAAATTAAATAAAATTGAAAATCATAGAGTAATAATCAATTATCATAGTCAAAAACAACATAATCATGATGAACTATTTTTAGGATTTCTAAATCCTGACACCATATTTTCAATATAAGAAACATAAGGTTTAATGTAGGTCATTAATTTTCATGGTTATTTAAAATTATTCATAATTTTTTTAGGAAAATGTTAATTATGTAAACAATATATCTCTGGAGTGTCAAAATAGGTGAAAAATAAGTCTCATCTCCTTGTACTTAGTAATTATCGAGTCAAGACAACTGTGCCATTTTAAGTGTTATTACACATCGACATATCATTAACAGAACCAAACCGACTTGTAATATCATGATTGAGATTTATTGATCAATAAAACTACATTATATCTACTTTACCAAACTTTATGATGTTCTACTATACTTATCATCGAGTTATATCATAGTATTATCATCTATAATACATATTTACCAAAATATAATTTTGTAGATTTATACTTAAATTCCTCTGATAAAAATTGTAAATAACCTAACCCAGTATCCGTGAGATAGTGGTTAGTTAATTACATTGGAATAACATAAAATGAATCACATCCAAAAGGACCAAATAGTTTAGAAGTATTTATGAACTAGATAAATATATGATTCCCATATTATATTTGAATGCATAAATTAAAACATATTTTTTGAGAATAACATTTTTCCACTTGTATATCGCTAAATATCATTCATAGTACACTTCATGGATTATTGATAAAAGAAAAAAAATAAGGATGAGCTAAAATTATCTATAAGGTTTATGTACATTGGAATATATCATTAATCAAGAAGAATAATAAACATGGAAAATATAATGCACATGAAATTTAAATAATTTCATTACCATGATTAAATAAGTAATAATCAATATACAAATTTAAATACATAAACACACATTCCATTTAAATATCTTGATTTTCATATATAGATAAAGAACAATCAATATGGAAATGTAAATAACTGAACTGAAAATCCATTTAAATAACTTAACTATCATGAATTGATATGGAATAATAATTAAAGAAAGGTTAATAAATGAATACACATCCCATTTAAAAAACATGACTACCATGAGTAGATAAGGAATAATAATTATGGAAAGGTAAATAAAATAATAAAAAATCTTTTTAAATAACTTTACTAGAATGAATAGATAAAAAAAATAATAAATAAGAAAAGAAAAATAAATGAAAACATATAAAATTTAATTGATATAATAGAAATGAAAATTCATCCAGAGATAATATCACAGATAAAAAATCATGGATTATAATAACTTAATTCTTAATCAAGGAAATGAATAATTATTATACATCATGATAGTAGTCACCATAATAGCTCAAAATTCAAGTCCATTAAAAAGGAAGTTTAAAATTGATGGATATGTATATAATAGATACCCATTAAAACATGGGTAGCCAAATAATTCATATCATGACACTACTGATGCATTGAGGTGCTATTTATAACTGGGACCCACATGTATCTTAATGTCCAAATCATTACTCATATATTTAATTATCAATTTAAATCATGAACAATATTCCTTATTATGAAATTTCTATATCGAGTTAGAAATAGGGATTAAAAATAATTTATATAGTTAATCATATTACATTTAACATAAAATAATTTATATAGAAATAATATAAAGTTAATTTAATAAGTATATTCTTGAAAACTATTTTCAATATATTATGGAATTTTAATGTCCACTAATAATGAGAAATTGAATATTTAATTGGAATCTTAAGGATAAAAAATTAATCAAGAAAGTTATTTTCAATACTTTCCCCTGTTAAACTTCTCATAAACCATCTTGTGAAATATTATGGATGGTATCAAAACAATATAGACCCATTATATAATATCTAAAATAAAGGGGTTTTTACTTTAGTGAATATAATATAATAAAAATGTCGTTAAAAACTTTCTTGGGGAAAATAACATTTTAACACAGAAAATATATCTAAAAGAATATTTTTATAATAATTTGTTGAAAATATAATTGGAAACGTATAATGTTCTATTTAAAACATTTAGTTTTAATTATAGTTTTATATTTCATTCATGTCATACAAGTTATAACAAATATTCCTTTCATTTTTCAAGTAAAATCCAAATGAGTCTTGTTTTGAAAAAAATATTAAGATTAATTTTTAAAAAAACTAAAACATGGTAAAAATATGAAACTGATTAGTAATTTTGATAATGTTACGAAAAAAGTTTAATTAATTTTTGGCTGGCATTGTTTTTGAAGAAAACTAATTTTCATCCAAAGAGAGAAATAAATTGTGAAATTATTAAAAAAAAATTCTCAAACGTTTTAAGTATAATAAAAGGAATATGATACTATTTCATAAAAAAATAAAGTATAAATAGTGTAGAGGAAAATTAAAGGTTTTTATTAGAAAAAGATAAAATAATTTACTTCAACAAAATTTCATGTATAAAAAATATCGATTAAAATGAGATTCTTATAAAGATCCTGACACCAATGTGAGAACTAATAAATGAATATATTGGTTGTATAAAATTTAAATCCACATAAAAAAGTGTAATTACAACATAAGTTGTTAAACCTTTAATATTATAATTTCAAAGAAAATGAAGAAGGAATGTAACCCAATGAAAAGAAAATGAGATTTGAAATTCTTTACCATTTGACAATTTTCAAGTTAAATACCCTTAGATGACATAATTACAATTGAAACATATAATTTAATGATTTACTGATTATTAATAATATTACATGAAAATGAGGTTGTATATACATCATATAAATGAAATTAGGTCCATAACATTACAAAATTTCTCAATAAAGAAAAATTAAAATGAAGCCCCTTAAATCAGGCATCCTTTTGGGTTAACATTATTTATACTTATGTATAATGGTTTTAGTAATGTTATTAATTTATAAAAAAACCATTTAAATATTTATAATATTATATATAAATCTATAATAATAGTTTACAACAAGTTTGATAACAATATTTCATTATTCTTGTTGTTTCTGGTGTTAATTGCATCGATTTCTCATGAGTGTTTTGTCATGAAAGATACGATTCATGTGTATATTACATAGATAAATCACCTAAAAAGTAATTTTAATTTTATGAAAAAACATATTTACTCATTACAAAATTTTTTATTATCCCACTTTATGCTTTGACATGGAAAATGAATCACATCACTTTCTAGGGAGGGTAAGTCCTACGTATGCATGAGCAATAATATCATTCCATTAAGGAGTGAAATGGAAAAGTTGTGGGTAATATATAAATTTTATAGAATAAATACCATGTCATTTATATCAAATAAATTCATTTAATTTATCCATATTAATTTTCTACTAAAATATCAATGGAAAACAAATCATATTTCTTCGTGAGGTGATAGCTCACCATACACACGAGTGACGTTATCTTATTTTAAACAGAATAGAATGTAAGAAGGTGTAGTTATTATTATAATTAATGAATTATAATAATATAATAAATATTATTTATATAATTCATCATTATATAAAAAAGAGATACTTTTAAATGGAAAACATTTTACATCAGTTCATGTTGTGTTAGTCTCCATACACATGGTTGACGATTTCATTTCCCATTTTATGGAAGAGTGGATAGTTATATGACATGAAATAAAATCAATAACATATAATTATATTTAAGATACATAGGATATTATATAATAATAGTTTGATAATATTTCCAATAGGTGGAATGAGAAATAAATTAAAAAACCTCATTTATGAACATTACCGCTTCATCAGAAAACTTCTTCAGGTTTTCACCAAAATCCATTATAGGATTGATTTCTTATCCAACCAATGGAACTAGGATTTTTTAGTTTCTTAGGTATTTTGTTTCAACATTTATTGGATGAAAATAATTTCTTTGGTTGTGTTAATAGGGGAGGATATGAGGTAGCCTTTTATTATTGGGGGATAGGATGAACATGAATTTTTTAAAAGAATTAATTAAACCCATGTTTTTATCAAGAAAGAAGGCTAAAAAATGGATCATTATCAAAATTAAGAGATTTTAAGGTCTATATATGTCAAAAAAAAAATTGTTTTGGACAAATTTAGGTGTATTATTAACCCTAATATTCTTAGTTTAACCTCCAGTAATCCTATTTTTACCTTAACCACCGTAATTACTTTTTGCTATTTTCATTATTCATTATGGGTAAAAATTATGTTGAAATTATTATATAATATAAATTTTATTATTCCATATATGTATTCAATTTTTTTAAATTCTTTTCATATTATTGGAATAATCTAATTTAAAATTATACCCACATATGCGATGAAAAAGTGGGTTTCTAAAGGTAAATTATCCCAAGTATAGAGTATTTTATTATAAAAATTCAGTATGAAATATATTAAATTGAAAAACATTTGTCAAAATTTTAATCTAATTGGACCAATATTTCAATAAAATTAATTTAAAATATAATTTCACATTTTAAATTATTTTCTCAAAATGGTTGTTTTCAATAAAAAACATTATTTTTAACTATTCATCGAAAAATAACACATTTTAGTAAAATTCCAAAAATTCACCACATGATAATTTTGATATTATAATATTATGAATAATTATAATTTAATAAAATATATTTTTTTTAAATGTGTTGAAATTTAATTTTTAATTATTTATAGAATGCATGACTATACCATCTTTTAGAAAAATAGAGTTTGTCATAAAACATTTCATTTTATTTAAAATGGTTTTTAGTTTGTTTTTATAACTTATATAATACCATTGACCATGTATAAAGAAATATTCATAACTTATATAGTTTTATTTATACCATATAACTTCACAACTATAACAACCTGATATTTTTAAAAGGAAACACTATGTTCAATATAATACACGATACACCACATCGAACTTAAACAGATGAATAAATATTATTATATAGATTTGATAATTATCCTATAAACATTTTAATTGAGGGAATTAAAGTTACTATCTAAATTATGATATCATATTTTACACATGTCTATGAAATGAATTTATTGGTCACAAATTAATTAGAAATAAAAATAAAAACCAATTGAATATAAAAGACGAGTTTTTATTGAAAAACTATTTTTATGCTCCAAAATAGAATTTTATATTAATAAAGTAAATTAATCAACATTATTGAATTAAAATAATAAAATTTATATATGTTATATTCAATATTTTTTTAAATTCATATAATAACATTGATAGGCTTGATATAAGAAAAAATTATAATTTAATCACACACAAATATCTTTTTCTAAAAGTCATTTTTCTTCCTTTTAATGGAGAACCATTTTTAAAATTATATATTTAAACATCTATTAATTTTTTTCCTTAATAATGTTAGTTTTTTAATTAAAAAAATAAAAATTTTCTCAGGGTTATTATTTGGCATTTTTATTGAAGTTTCATTTTTTTGCTGAAAAGTGAAAACATGTATTTTAATTAAAAACAATATATTCATTTAATTTATTTATATAGTTAAATTATAATTTAATTTTTTAAAAGTATAATTATTTAAATTATAAATAATAAAATATAATTTAGGTCAATGGAATAAATTTTACATTTAAACTGGATATAAAAATGATTTAACCATTTGAACTTTTTCATTTTAAAAACCAACTGTCCCTTTCTGTCTGTGGGATTAATTTTAAATCCATATTTTTGAATTATGTGTATTGAATTTGATAAAATAGATTCTGTATTTGGAATCATAAGTTCAAAATTATATAGTAAAGTAATTTTTATTTTTAATCATAAATATTTAGAATGGTTAAATGAAAGATTTACCTCGTATATGGAAAATAATAAAACAGATTAAAGTTAAAAGGTAAAGGTTTTAAATACCTAAAAATATTACATTTAATGGTTGATAGATGTGTTTATAGAACCTAATAAATATTTAAAACACTAATTATCATCCAAATTCTTGGAAATTAATACCAGCTAAATATGGTTGGCTTTAAATATAAAACAATCATTAGTTAATCACTTAAACCCACCTATCCACAAGTATAAATACAAACCATCACCACCCCATTTCTCCTAAAAATCATTAAATCTGAAAAATAATATACCTAAATCTATCATATAATCTATCCCAATTTCCATGTGATTCTTTTATTACCAAAATTCCAATTCCATGGTTCTTAAAGGATACTTTATAGAGGCGATATTAAAGAAGTAATTTTCTCAAAGCACCTATATTAATTTTTCTTCTTCTTCTACATTCATATCACCTCATTCATAAATCAAGGCATGATAAATCCAAAATCATGTAAATATGGTAATTTTACGTTGATAATTTGATATCTTATATATAACCCTTTTATTACATACTCTTAGTCAAGGAAACGAAACTATTTTATAAATTATGCCGGTTAATCACCTCTATGATTAATGATTTGGTTAATTTTCCTTTACCACCATCATGTCACATAATAAAACTATTATTATAGATAAATATGTTTTTAATATTTTTAATATAAATTATTTTATTTTTTAGATCTAATATATAGTCATAATATTAAATAAAATGAAACTAGTTTTCGTTGTTCAGAAAAACCTCCCAATATAACGTAAATATTTATCATTAATATTTAATCAAATGAATCATCCTCAAGTATGAAATAAAAATGATAAATGGGAAAATTTAATCTTATTTAAGTTAATTAATATGATTTAATTTCACATATATTGTTTTATTTACTTTTGAAAATAAATTTCATAATTATATGAAAATGAACCGACTATGAAACCATGAAACTAATGCATCCAAAACAATGAAAACCATAAAATATTATTATTGGAAGAGTGGTGATATGTTATAAAGGGATCATATATGGGTTATATATATGAATGTAAAGACCCAGAATTTCCATGTAATTTTTTTAATTAAATAGGAATTTTACGAGTCTATGAAAATTGATGGCGCGTGATTCCGAGGCCCGGTGTGACCGAAATCAATTTCTGATGTTTTGTTCGGGTACATTTAGTAAACGTACGAGTGGGTTTTTATAAATTTTGAACCAGTGCTCGAAATTGAAATTTGAGGTCACCGTTGAACTTTTAGCACCGATATTCGCTTGAGGAGACTTTCACCTCGATGGTAGTGGGTCGAGAATAAAAGACAGTTTTCGGGTTTTTCGTGGAAAATAATAAAATAAAATGAACTACACTTTATTTTATTTTTGAGCCACGATGTGGAAGTTGGAGGTAGGGTCCACCATAACTAAACCTCCTTGTGGGAGTTGAAGTGTGGGGACCACCTGGCCATAACCTCCAATGAGAGGTTATGGTGGTGGGGCCCACCTGAACCTAACCTCCCGTGAGAGGTTACGGTGGTGGGGACCACCTCAGACTAAACCCCCTTTTTTAATTGTGGAAAACCTCTCAAATCCCCTAATTAAAGAGGGGGAGCCTCTTGACCTCCTCAACCCAATTAAATTCTTCCAACACACTAGCCATTAATGTGCCAAATCCTCCTCATTAATTAATTGAGCATATCAATTAATTATTTTTAAGCCTTTTTGAATTTTGTGCCAATAACTAAATAATAGATAAACTTAATGTATTATTTTGTCTGGGCATATTCATCTTTGGGGAACTTGGGATAGGAGGAAATATGAATAAAGCTCTCTAACGAAGAACACCAACGAGGAGCATCTTCGACTTCTTCCTCGGAAGCACCTTGTGGAGGCAACCGACGTGGGACGTCTTCGACGACCGAACTTCCCTCCTCATCTTCGTCAACGAACTGAAGCACAAGCATGAATTGGAAGTGTGTGGAGTGTGCGACAAATGATGAAAACTACATCTTCTTCACCATAAATCCGTCGGCGAACAATGATCAAGGTAGGGGTTTTATTTGAATATGATATTATTCCTTTAATTATTCCCTTCTAAAGCAAATAATCGTTGTGGATGTTTTTCCTTGCGGGTTGGGAATTATTTTTCGGGAATATGTGGGGTGTTGGATTGATTTTTCTTCTATCTTATTTTCTTGTTAATTCATTGAAATTCAAGAAATAATTAATCCACTTGTGACCACCCTAAATGCGAAGGGTGCAGTCCAAACAAACATGGTCTGTCCCCTCCGCCATTCTTATTTGTGAGGTTCTTCAGAATGACGACGAGGCAAAGAGACGACGAATGCGACGAAGGAAACGGCCGTGCTACCGACAGCCTCCGCAACCAGTGCTGCCCACCGGCCGCACCGCCCGACATCCGAACCGACCAAAGCCGCACCCCAACCCGGCCGAACTGGCCTCGGCCGGGCCGCACTCTGGCAGTGCCACCCTGCCCGCACCCTCCGCCCGACCAAACCGGTCGAACAGGTCCCGACCACCCCTTCCTCCTTCCAAACTGGCTCCACCGCCCTGGGATGAACCGTGGCGCCCTCCTGGCCGCCCGCAACTCCCATCCGAGCTGGCCTCCACTGCCTCGAGCCGAACAGCAGCACCATCCCAACTTCCCATGCCTTCTGAACCGTGGCGCCTTACCGGCTGCCCATGCCTTCCGGACTCCCATGCCCTCCCGGCCCCAAGCGCCCTCCCAACCCCCTTTACCCTCCCGGCAGCTCGCTCCCTTCGTGCCGCCCGCGCCCTCCCGGCCGCCCGCGCCCTCCCGGCCGCCCGCGCCCTTCGGGTCGCCCGCGCCCTCCCGGCTACCCGCGACCTCCCGGCGGCCCGCTCCCTCTCGCCCTCCGGCGCCCTCCCGGCCGCCTGCGCCCTCCCGGCCGCCCGCGCCCTCCCGGCCGCCCGCGCCCCCCCGGCCGCCCGCGCCCTCCCGGCCGCCCGCACCCTCCCGGCCGAGCTGGTCTCCTGATCCCCCAGACAAACCGCGCCCTCGCGGCGCCCCGACTGAGCCGACCCCCAACGCCCCTCGCAACGTCCCGACGAAGCCGACCTCCAGTACCCCTCACGTCACTTCGGCCAAACCGGCCCGCGCCCTCATGGTGCCCTCCTTTCCAAACTTCCCTCGCACTAAACTATGGTTGGTATGCGCCCGGGCGGCCGGTCCGCACCATCTCGGCCCTCCGTGGCCCCTCGCGGCCTGCTGGGGTGGGCCCAGCGGGATGGGCCAAACCCAACAGGCTGGCCCGCCCAATGGGCTGGGCCACACCCAATGGGTCAAGACGGGTCGACTGAAACCAGGTCAGGCCAGACTGGGTCGGGCCGGGTCGGTCCGACCGTGTCAGACCAGACCTGCGCCCACTACGACCCTTTACTTTCTTTTGGGCCAAATCTTTGGAACCAGACATCCGATTGACGAACCGTTAGTGGCTCTTATAATCTTGGAGAATGAAGGTCCCTTTGAGTATACCCCACTGGAGTTTGGGGTATAGTTGAGATACGGTAATGTTGGATCGTGCACGAATCCAACCGGGGCCCCGGGACTAAAAGGCTAATAACTCACAGGTCTGGCATCCGATTGACACGACGTCAGTTTCGTTGAGGCCCCTATGGCATGGAAGAACTTCGGGATACTTTTTTGTTGGACTTTGTGTAAGTTAGAGCATTGAAAAGTATCTTGTAGAGACGATCTTCCGGGGACGAGCGAGCATTTGTGCGGGAACCTAGTAGCTAGCTAAGACTTGATGACTGCTTACTGATCGACTCAGAGTGCCTCATATAGCCTAGTGTGGAGCGCCTGGTTGTGGCAGAAGTCCCACAGAGGAGGAGCGTCTGGTTGTGGTGTAAGACTCACGGTACTCGTTAGGAGGAGTACCTCTGCAGGCTATGAGGGGGAGCGCCTGGTTGTGGTGGAAGACCTATGGTGAGGAACTCCTCTGTGTGATGCAACAGACCCACAGTACTCAACAGGAGGAGTACCTCAGCAGTCCAATGTTTTTGGGAAGCACCTGGTTGTGGTGGCAGACCCACTGTACTCGATAGAGGAGGAGTTCTCCAGCAGCTGAGGGTTCAAAATGTTTTACCCCTAGAATAAATCATGGTTTGAGATGAGTCAGTAACTTTTGTGTTTTCCTCATGATTGAGATGGATTAAATGATAACATAGGTATATGTATGAGCATATATCTAAGTGGGGTTATATATTGATTTAATACTTTGTGATTTGTACTTGTTGGATTTTGTGATACCTTGAGGGTCTTAATGTCCCTACTCGGTATCGTTATACTCACCCCTGCATGGGCTATGCCCACACCTCGTTGTGTTGGATGCAGACAACGAGCTGTGCTGACTGAGGCTAAGAGTACTAGGACCGGATGGTACCCGGAGGCGGACCATACAACGTGACGTTACATAGAAGAGATGGATGAACATGGAGTACTGAGGAGGCGATATGTACCTACCCTTTAGGTAGTAATCTCAAAGGATGACCCAAACGAAATTTTTCTTTTCTTCAGTTGTACTTTCAATTACTTGTACTTTACAGTTGGGATTGTATTTCCGACCCCTTTTACTTTCAACACACTTTTTTTATACAGTTTTGCTTAGTGTTTTTTTCTAGCTTGTGCTCTGTTGTGTGTGTCTGCAGGTTATAAAGGTAATGCCTTCCCAGTTTTAGGGAATTACGCCTTTGGTGCTAGTCGCTAGGCCTTGGCCTATGGAAGGCGGGCTTAGGGTTGTCACGACACGGGCCTCGGGGGACAGGTCGTGGAAAATTGGTATCAGAGGAGTTGGTTATACCATAGAACATAGGACTCTAATCTTTTTTTGTGAAGTAATAGTGTTAAGTGTAGTAAGTGTGGTTTTTAGTATAGGGAGTCCAATGATGGTGAGGCGGCCGACATATCTATACACCAGGACCCTGACTTCTCATTTCCAATTCAGTACACTAAAACATTGATTGCGTGTGTGTTTTAAAAAGTTTTCTTTAAGTCAACTCAACCAGGTCATCTTGCCAGGTGTTACCTTTTGATCGTGTCACATCTATTTCTTTCGGGATGCCTCCACGTGGATGACCAACTAGAGTCTCGAGAGTTGTATGTACAGATAGCCTATCGAGCGACGAGGCCTCGTTGTAAGGCCGTTTTCCAGTGGTACCACTCCCTGTTGGGCCACCGATTCCACCAGCCCTAGCAGCAGATGATGCACGCCTCTTGGGCACATTTCATGAGTTCCAGTGCAAGAGGCCACCTAGGTTTAGGGGATAGATGGACCCGCAAGCAGCTGAGGATTGGATGGAGGATGTGGTGAGAGTTTTCTGACTGGTAGGGACACCAGCTGACCTCATGGTGATTCTTGCTACTGGACTTATACAGGAAGCGGCGAGAAGATAGTGGAGCTTGATGCTCCAGGTTCATGACAAGGTAACGCTTCTCTGGGGGGACTTCGAGAGCCTGTTTCGGGCAGAGTTTGTCCCAACGACTCTTCATGAAGTGCCCATACAGAAGCTACTTCACCTACAGTAGGGCAGCATGACTGTAACTCATTACTCAGCGAGGTTCACAGACCTCTCATGCTACTCCACCGATATGGTTCAGGACCCGTTCTTTAGGGCCCATACCTTCGAGTAGGGGCTCATACGAAATATTAGAGCTTCGATGGTCTTACTCAGCATATAGAAGTAGGAAGGGGTGTTAGAAAGAGACCTACTAGTGAAGAGTTTTCTTGATGAGTAGTCTGCAGCAGCGAGATCCACCACCAGTCAACACGCAATAGAGTCTTCTACAGCTGGTAGCAGACAGATGTCGTAGAGGTCCAAGAGGACCAGACCTACAGGTGGGCGACCGCATGACTCCGGATCGGTTGTGTAGGGAACCTGAGACAGAGCTAGACAAGCCATGAGTGGGTAGTGTTACTCATGCGGCGGGCAGGGTCACATGGATCATGACTGTCTGACCCGTCATACCGAATATCAGCAGACGGTCGAAGGAAATCCCATGAAGAGATAAAGATTCGATCGAGGCAGTTATCAAGGTGCAAACAGATGTAGAAGAGGAGATGGTCATGCATCTAGTAGTGGGCGACATTTTGAGGTGTTTCTGGAACCACCACCTGTAGGTCCACCCCGACCGTACGGAAGAGGTGGACAAGGGAGAGCTCAGCTCCAGGAAGATGAGGTATATGATCATGGTGCTCTGGAAATGATTCGAGGTACGATCTATGTCTACTCCACCATAGATGTAGTACTTATAGACACAGGTTCTAGTCACTCTTTCATTGCCACTACCCTCATTCAGAGTTTAGAGATTCCGACAGAGCCGTTGGATCGATCCTTACAGCTAGAGACTCCTACGAGAGAAGAGTCGATGATTAAGAACTAGTGTCGGCAGTGTGATCTTACACTAGGAGGCGAGAGCTTCGGCTGGGATCTCCTAGTAGGGGTGTGGAGGCCTTAAGACATCATCTTGGGAATGAACTGGTAATCTATAGTACATGCTTAGTTAAACTATATTAGGTGAAAACTGTGGTGTGTCTGCACAAATGGGACCAAGTTTACCTTAACCGTCGAGAAGGGAGCCTTTGCAGTATAGGATGGACTTTCCCTAAGGAGAGTGCAGCTGATCACTCATTAGTTAGCTGCCCTTACCCTCAGAGCAGTTGATGTGGAGAGTCTGAGCTATCCTACAGTGGTGGACCAGTACACATATGTTTTCCCTGATTATGTCCCAAGTCTACCTACTCATAGAGAGATGGAATTTTACATTGACTTGTACCCCTAGATTACACCAATATCTACACCAACGTATCGGATGGCTCCTGAGGAGCATCACGAGTTTCAGTTACAGCTAGAGGACTTGTAGGGGAATGGATTCATCCGGCCCAGTGTTTCTCCCTAGGCAACCCTGATTCTAGTCTCCAAGAAGGCATATGGGAGATTGAGGCTTTGTGTTTACTATCAGCACCTGAACCAGGTGATCGTGAAGAACAAGTACCCACTCTCAAGCATTGACGACCTCTTTGACCAGTTTAAGGGATCATGGTGGTTCTCGAAGGTAGACCTTAGATTAGGCTATCACCAACTTAGAGTTCAAGATGAGGATGTGCAGAAGATGACCTTCAGATGACATTACGACCACTAAGAGTTATTGGTTATGCCTTTTAGCATAAACAAAACTCCAGCAGTGTTTGTGGGACTCATGAACATGATCTTCTAGCCATACCTTGATCGCTTTGTTGTAGTCTTCATCGACGACATTCTGATCTACTCGACTACTAAGGAGGAGCATGCCTATCATTTGCAGGTAGTACTGGACACACTCCGAGAGCACCATCTTTATGGTAAGCTCTTGAAGTTTTAATTCTGGATTTGAGGGGTTCACTTTCTGGGGCATATCATCTTGGAGGATGGAGTTGTAGTGGATCCAACAAAGATTGAGGTGGTACTTGCTTGGGATCCACCCATTAGTGTGATGGAGGTACATAGTTTATTGGGTTTGGCTGGATAATACTGGAGTATTTTACCAGACTTCTCTAGAGTTTCAACACCACTATCAGCCTTGAAAAAGAAGGGGTATCCCTTTGTGTGGTTGGAGAGATTCCAATAGAGCTTTCAGGAGCTAATGCAGAGGCTGAATAGGGCCCCCATATTGAGGCTTCCAAAGGAAGTCATAAGTTATTTAGTCTACTACGACGTATCAGGGACCGGACTCAGATGTTTCCTGATGTAGGAGAAAGTAGTGATCTCTTATGGTTCTCGTCATCTTAAAAAACATGAGCAGAACTACGCTACCCATGACCCTGAACATGCAGCAGTGGTATTCGCCTTGAAGATGTGGTGACACTATCTGATGGGAGAGCATTTTACTATGTAATATGATCACAAGAGTCTTAGGAATATCTTCTCCCAGAAGGACCTGAACTTGAGACAACGACGTTGGATTGAGTTCCTCCAGGACTATGACTTCGAAATAGTCTATACTTTTGGAAATGGGAACATTGTTGCAGATGCACTCAACATGAGATTTGGTATACAGATGCTAGGCGAGGTGACATAGCAACTGAAAACATTACAGATATCCTTTGTGGATAGAGATGGAGCAACCTTCCTTTAGTATCTTACATTCACTCCCCCAATTCTTTAGCGAGTCAGGGAAGCACAGCGTGGGGACACTGACTATGAGACACGACGTGCTCTGATATCCACAAGGAAAGAACCTGATGGAATTTCTGAAGGTGGGGAGAACATTATCCTCTTCAAAGGACGTATCATGGTACCAATGTCACTTCAGGAGGAAGTGTTGAGGGAGTTCCACCCATCCCCTCTAGTGGTACATCCATGAGTGGCGAAGATGTACCAGGATATTCAATGACAATATTGGTGGCCGGGAATGAATAAAGTAGTTGCAGAGTTTGTCTCTCGATGCCTCACTAGTTAGCAAGTGAAGGTGGAGCATCAGGTACCAGTAGGCTTGGTTCAGCCTTTAGAGGTCCCAGAGTGGTAGTGGGATGGGATATTCATGGACGTCGTGACAGGGCTTCCATGTACATCTAGAGGTCATGACTTCATTTGGGTGATCATCAACCGACTCACCAAGTCGTCCCACTTCCTACCAATCAGAGAGAAGGGTTTAGTAGAGGGATTGAGATACCTCTACGTGAAGGAGATTGTGTGGCTACATGGAGTACCTTCGACAATTGTCTTTGATCATGATGCATGATTTACTTCCCGACTATGGATGGGGTTACATGAAGCTTTCCAGACACAACTTCGTTTGAGAACTTCCTTCCATCCTCAGACAGATGGTCAGACTAACCAGACCATTCAGAACCTCAAGGACATGCTACATGCTTGTGTCCTTGACTTCAGTTGCAGCTGGGAGGACCACTTAACTTTGGTGTATTTTTCATACAACAACAGCTATCACTCCACCATAGGGATGACACCTTTTGAGGTGTTGTACGGGTGACCTTGTAGATCACTTTTCTATTGGACTGACACAAGGGAGTCAACACTGGTGGGACTAAAGATGGTACGAGCTACCATAGAGAAGGTTCAGATCATCCAGGAGAAGATGAAGACTGCACAGAGTATTCAGAAGTCATATGACGATAGGAGACGAAGGCCTCTAGAGTTTGAAGATGGACACCACATCTTCCTATGGGTCTCACCCCGACGAGGGCTATGGAGATTTTTCCAAGGCGGAAAGTGATCTCTGAGATTCATCGGACCTTTTCAGGTCCTCAACAGAGTTGGTGAGGTGGCATACAACTTATATCTTCAACGTCAGTTGCACCAGATGCATGACCTTTTCCACGTATCCCAGCTGAGGAGATACGTGCACGAACCTACCCACATCATCGACCATGACGAGATAGGCATCAACGATGGGGACACTTTTATAGAGGTTCCTGTAGTGATTGAGGATCGACAGGAGTGGTTCCTTCATGGATGGTTGATACCTTTGGTGCACGTTCATTTGCAGCAAGGGAACCACCAGGAGAGCACATGGGAGCAGGAGGCTTGGATGTGTGCTCAGTACCCCAACTTGTTCTCATAGTATGAGTTATGGCTTATGAGGATGTAAGGCCCAAAGGTGGGGAGAATGTAAAGACCCAGAATTTACCAGTGTTTTTTAATTAAATGGAAATTTTATGAGTCTGCAAAAAATGACGGCGCAGGATTCCAAGGCCCGATGTGCCCGGAATCAATTTCTGAAGTTTTTTCGAGTACGTTCAGTAAACGTATGGGTGGGTTTTTATAACATTTGAACTTATGCTTGGAATTGAAATATGAGGGCACCATGAAACTATTAGTGCCAGTATTTGGTTAAGGAGACTTCCACCTCGACGACAGTGGGTCAAGAATAAAAGATATTTTTTGGGTTTTTTCGTGGAAAATAATAAAATAAAATGAACTACACTTTATTATATTTTTGATCCACCATGTGAAATTGAAGGTGGGGTCCACCAAAACTAAACCTCCTTGTGGGAGTTGAAATGTGGGGACCACCCGACCATAACCGCCCATGAGAGGTTATGGTGGTGAGGCCCACCCGAACCTAACCTCCAGTAAGAGGTTATGGTGGTGGGGACCACCCAGGACTAAACCCCCAATTTTTAATTGTGGAAAACCTCTAAACTCACCTCATTAATGAGGGGTAGCATCTTGACCTCCTCTACCCAATTAAATTCTGCCAACGTACTTGCCATTAATGTGCCAAATCCTCCCCATTAATTAATTGAGCACATCAATTAATTATTTTTAAACATTTTTGAATTTTGTGCCAACAATTAAATAATATATAAACGTAATCTATTATTTTGGCTTGGCATATTCATCTTGGTGGAACATGGGAGAGGAGGAAAACGGGAGAAATCTCTCCAACGAAGAACTTCCTCCACGAAGAACGCCGGTGAGGAGCGTCTTCAATTTCTTCCTTGGAAGCACCTTGTGGAGGCAACCGACGTGGGATGTCTTCGACGACCGACCTTCCCTCCTCCTCGTCGTCAACAGAACGATGCACGAGCTTGAATTGGAAGTGTGTGACGGATGTGACAGATGACAACAACTCCATCTTCTTCCCCACGACTCCGTCGACGAACAACAATCATGGTAGGGGTTTTATTTGAAAATGATATTATTACTTTAATTATTCCCTTCTAAAGAAAATAATCGTTGTGGATGTTTTTCCTTACGGGTTGGGAATTGTTTTTGCAGGAAGATGTGCGGTGTTGGATTGATTTTTCTTCTATCTTCATTTATTGTTAATTATTTGAAATTCAAGAAAGAATTAATCCACTTGCTACCACCCTAAACGCGAAGGGTGAGGACCAAAACAACATGGACCAACCCCTCTGCCGTTATTGTTTGTGATATTCTTCGGAATGGAGACGAAGCGACGAGACGAAAAATGCGATTAAGGAAATGACCGTGCTACCCGCGACATCTGAAACCCGCGCCACCCACTGGCCGTGCCACCCGCCGGCCGAACCAGGATGAGTCACAATGAACCCTATTCGAACCGGCCTCGACCGTGCGACACCCCGGCCGTGGCGCCCTAGCCACGCCCTCCGCCCGCCTGAATTGGCTGAACCGGTCCCGGCCACCCCGTCCGCTGGCCGACCCAGCTCCGCCACCCAGGGCCAAACTGCGGCGCCCTCCCGGCCGCCCGCGTCTCCCGGCCGAGCCGACCTCCGCAACCCCGGGCGGAACCACGGTTCCCTCACGGCCACCCACGTCTCCCGAACCGCGGCACCCTCCTGGCCGTCCGCGCCTCCCAGCTGCCTACACCCTTCTGACGGCTTGTGCCCTCCCTAACACCCACGCCTCTCGGCCGAACCGGCTCCCGGCCAAGCCGGACTTCCGAGCACCCATACGAACCGTGCCCTCACAGCGCCCCGACCGAGCCGGCCTCCCGCGCCCCTCGCGACGCCACGGTTGAGACAACATCCCGTGCCCCTCATAGCGCTTCGGCCAAACCAACCCACACCCTCGTGGCTGCCTCCTCACCGAACCACCCTATCGGCGAAATGTGGCCTGTCCGCACCTTCATAACCCTCGGTGGCCCCTCGCAACCTGCTGGGTGGGGCCTAGCGGGTCGGGACGAACCCAAAAGGCTGGCCCACACAATTGGCTGGGCCAAACTCAACGGGTCAAGCCAGGTTGGACCAGAGCTGGGCCCAATACGACCCTTTACTTTCTTTTGGCCATATCTTTGGCACCGGACGTCCGTTTGATGAACCGTCAACGGCGCTGGTAATCTTGGAGCATGAAGGTCCCTTTGAGTATACCTTGCTAGATTTTGGGGTTTATTTGAGATACAGTCAGGTTGAATTGTGCACGAATCCAACCGGAACCCCGGGACTAAAAGGCTAATAAATCACAGACCAGATGTTCGATTGACGTGATGTTAGTTGCATTGAAACCCCTATGGCATGACGGAAATTCAAGATACTTTTTCATGGGAGTTAATGGATATTGGAGCATCGACCAATAGATTTTGTATAGGATCTTCCGAATATGAGTTGACATTTGTGCGGGAACCTAGTAGCTAGCTGAGACTTGACGACTGCTGACCGATCAACTCGGAGTGACTCGTATGGCCTAGTGGGGAGCGCCTGGTTGTGGAAACAGACCCATGAAGAAGGAGCACCTGGTTGTGGTGGTAGACCCACGGTACTTGATAGGAGGAGTACCTATGTAGGATATGAGGGGGAGCGCCTAGTTGTGGCACAAACCTATGGAGGGGAGCGCCTCTGTATGACGCAGCAGACCCACAGTACTCGACAGGAGGAGTAACTCAGCAGTCCAAGGTAAGTGGGAAGTGCTTGGCTGCGGTGGCATGCCCATTATACTCGATAGAGAATGAGTTCTCCAACAGTCAAGGGTTTGAAATTTTTTAACCCTAGAATAAATCCTGGTTCGAGCCGAGTTAGTAACTTTTGTGTTTTCCTCATGATTGAGATGGATTACTTGATAACTTAAGTATATGTATGGTCATATACCTAAGTGGTCTTATCTGTTGATTTCATACTTTTTGGTTTATCCTTGTTGGATTTTGTAAGACCTTAAGGGTCTTGGGGTATCTACTGAATATCGTTATACTCCCCCCTACACAGGCTATGCCCACACCTCATTGTGTTGGATGCAGATGACGGGAAACACTAACTGAGGATCAGAGTACCTGGAACGGACGGTACCTGGAGGTGGACCATATGGCGTGACGATACACAGAGGAGATGAAAAAACCTGGAGTGCTGAGGAGGCGATTTGTACGTACCCTTTAGGTAGAAACCTTGGAGGATGACCCAATGACAATTTTTTTCTCTTCAGTTTTACTTTCAGTTTCTTGTACTTTACAGTTGAGATTGTATTTTTGGCCCCTTTTACTTTCCGCACACTTTTGTTATACATTTTTAAATAGTTTTTTGTTTCCATATTGTTCTCTTTTGTGTGTGTTTACAGGTTATAAAGGAAATTCCTTCCTAGTTTTAGAGAATTACACCTTTTGTGCTTGTCGCCAACCCCTGACATATGGAAGAAGGGCTTGGGGTAGTCACGGTACAGGCCCCAGGGGACGGGTGATGACAATGAATATAGTTTAATAATTAAAAAATAACAATCTTTAGACCATTATATATGAGTTTAATGTATGCTACACTAAAGGGAAGAGTGAAGTAAGGATTTCTCATCTCACTTTTACTTCAGTGATATATATCCCTTACTCAACACTTATTTATTTTTTATTGTGTATGTATATTGAAATTTTATATTTAATATAACAAATATAATTATAATCATTGTATTAAATGTTTTATTTGATAAATTATTACTTTTATGGGGAATACAATTTTACTGATTACAATGTGGTATGAGATTCATGTCTCACTTTAACTTCTGTGGTATATACACCTTATTCACCACTTATTTATTATGTGTGATGTATTTATACAGAAATTTGGTATTTAATATCATGAATTTAATTATATTCATGGTATTCAATGTTTAATTAGATAGTTATTAATTTTATGGGGTTTAGGATTCGACTGATTACAAATCGGTAAGGTATTTACTAAATCAACTTTAATTCAATGGGTTAAAAAACTATTTCATTGATTATTCCATGCTATTGATATGTATGAAATGAATTTTTATTATCTTATGTTTTATTTACACTTTATTTATATTTATTTATACTATATAAACATAATATTTTCATTTTATTAATTATATAATCATTATAACGGAATTCATCTCAAAATCACATCGTTGAGGAATATTTTAATATTATGAACCTAATTTCTTTTATATTGTGTATATATCACCATTTTATTTATTTATGGTCATCCATTATTAAAAATTTAAATTATATTAAATATCCAATTTTCTTTTATCTTGGATTTGATTATTTTATAAGTAATGTATCATTTTTTATATATGCTTTTATAATGAATGTTATTTGATTAACAAGGGAAATAATGTTAAATAAATATGAATTACTCAATATTAATATGTGATGATAAGGTAAAATTTTCATTAATTATATCAATTTTTTAATATATAAGAAATTCTTTGAGCTGGCTGAAATAGATGGGGCCTAGTGATAAATAGCCCGTTGATGCATCAGTAGTCTAATAGGTTGAATCAGTTATGGTAGCATTAAACAAGTTCTCACCATTAGATTAAACTATCTTGTAAAATTTCATGACAGTAGTGGCTCATGTATGTGATACATGACATCCAATAATTAAGAACTTCAATTATTCATTATTCAGTTATTATTATCCAAATTATTTTCACTATGAAAAAAATCTAGGGATGCATTTCATTCTAAATTAATTGATTAAATTGAATGTGTGCTCAGTTATTTACCTTTCAATATTTATTTTTTATTATCCGGTTATTTAAATGGAATGTGTCCTCAGTTATTTACATTTCCATGTTAATTATGTTAATTGATTCATTATTGTTTCTCTGGTAGTTAGCCCTTACAAAGCATTTGAGATCACCCTTATTTTGATTCCTTTCCCCAGGTTGTGTAGAAGGGATCTTTAAATGGGTTTTCAAGGATTTACTTTATTTCTTTTGATCTATATTATGTTCAATTTTATATATCCAATATAAAAGGGTGTCATGTATGTAAGAAATATTTTCAAAACTACTAAACTATTAGACCCTTTGGGATTTGAATTTTGTATCTATGATAATATAATAACATAAGGCATCAGCTCTAGGATACTAGGTTCAGGGTCGTTATAGTTTGCATTTGAGAGATTTTAGTATAATCCTTGGGAACTAGATTTAGGAAATCATATATTTGAGAGACAATACTTATAATATAATTTGGATATTCTCCATATTTAACCAAACTTATGATTTAGTGATTATTTTATGTTATGTAGTTTGGAGATTATGCATTATACTTCATAATTTTTATGATATAACCTATTGTATACCAATATATAGAAACATACCATTGCAGAAGGAATGAGAAACCTTTCAATGAATCCAAAACATGTAGGTATTTACCTACTAGGGAAGATAACTGTTTTTCTATTGGAGCTAGAGCTGCGAATACAGTTGAAGATGAAAAAATTACAACTATATTGGGATAACTGAATCGTGTTATGAGAAGTGACCTTTTTATATAGATTATCTTGATACAAAACATGGTGTAAAAATGTTACATCACTTTGTTCAATAAAAACATCCACCATTAAATGGGACTACAAATATAATTATAACTGAGCAATGGATAAGTTATTTAGTGAAGATATTTCTAACATTAGCATGTAATGAATGGGGGAATATTTTCATGGTAGTTTATCATATATATAGAGATTAATATCAATGGTTTCAATTGATCAAAAAAAAGGAGGATGAGGAAATAGATAACATGGAATGATTTTTGTAGGGATCATTTTTTTTGGAAAAATATTTCCCTCATGAACTGCAAGAAGATATGGGGAGACAATTATTTAGTCTAGGAAAAAAGGTGGATGATAATGTTACTATGTATTAAACCAACTTTATGAGATTAGAAATTCATGATGTGGAAAACATACATAACCCAAATAGTAAAATTTATTATTTCATTTAGGGATTAAATACATTCCTTCATAGGGTACTGGTCTGCAAAATTTTCTCATCATACGATGATATAGTCTCATTTTAGATCAAGAAATAGAAATAATAATTTAAGTCCTATGATTTTAAGAGAATAAAAGATAATAAGATAATGGTCTTTAAAGTGATGTATAAATGGGAAAAAGTAATGAAGGATTTTCCAACATGTGATAATTTTGGAATTAAACACCACAGTTCTTTCTTGAAGGGAATGAGAGTTTGTTGCAATTGTGGATAGAAAGGTCACCGATATTGTGATTGAAAGGGAAATAAAGAATCTATAAATATGAAATGTTTCAATTATAAAGAATTTAGGGAATCATGAAAATGAATGCCTAAATCATCAATGGAATATACCTAAGAAGAAGCTAAGAGATCATGGACAAGATTATGCTATTGATACATCATAAATGAAGTGATTATTTTTCTTGTGTTTTTTGGATTCAATAAATATGTTGTATGAAATTATCATTATAGGAAATATGAATTGTATAAGGATTTTACTATATTAATTTTTCTTTAAGGACTTGACAACATTTATTGAATGGTTCTCACAAACAAGAAAAGATGATTCAATGGGAAGATAATGATTTTGAAAACAAATGTTTCAAGATAATATAACCCTTAATATCTGATTGATGTTGATATAATAATAAAGAGATAATTATGGGATTAAATTAGTGATCATGAGAATTATTAGTGATATTGATGGTTTATATTTACTAGTTTTTACTACATATTTTAATTGAAGGAATATATTCAACAAACATAGATTTAAAAATGTTTTAATTATGGTTTTGTGGTGATTAACATGTTTTAGTAGAATATGTGGTCAAAATATTTTCATGTTTGGAATGTGAAATTATGAACATATTTATGTTATCCAGGGGTAAATGCTTGATCATATTTTCAAATTTTTAATATGGTGAGTAATATTAAAGAAGAGTATTAAGGTTTATTACTCATGGGATGCATTAAGATTAATTTTATATATTATTCTTTGAGGTTAAATTATTATTTATCATATTGGATAACATGTGATAAATATTTTGGTTTTAGAAAATATTTAGAGACTAAAGAAATGACTTATGGATCTTATTATTCATTAAAAGTACTCCATTCATAAAAATTCATCTTGAATATCCATATCTTGGTTTAAGAAATGATGTAGAGATAAATCAAAGCAATGTCAAAGAATTAGATTATGATTTTGAAATGTAATTAAATAATGTTAGTTTATTTTATTTGGTTCCTATCTAGATAGAAAAATAATCCCCCAAGTCAAGGAAAATGATTTTTGAAAAAAAATTATTTGTTTAATTTTATTATTGAGAATTCAATGTCCTTTTAACAAATAACATATTTATGGTTTTATGAAGGTAAAAATTATAATGACCTGTTATCTATCACTCTACATTAAAAAAATATTGTTATATTAAACTTCCATCCCCATAATTACACTTTCCACTAATTGGAAACCTAGTTTTGTGGTGATCTTCATCTTTTCCTCTATCTATTTTTATGAATAAGTTATATTAACCATTATTATGATTTGGGATTTAAAAAAGGGTATTTTAAAATGAAAAATAAATTATTATAAATCATGAGATCAAATTTTTATGAATCAATTTTCAGATGGAGGATAGAACGTAATATCCCAATATTCTTAAAAGGAAACACTATGTTAAATATAATAATAGTTACACCACATAGAGTATCAAAAGTGATTAAATATTATTATTTAAATGTAATAGTTATCACATAGTAATTGGAATAGATGGAATTAATGAGATTAAAGAAATTATGACAATATAGTTTACAAATGGTAATAAATTAATTCATTGTTAAAAATTATGTATAAATGAAAAAAGTTAATTTAATATAGATGATGCATTTTTTATTAAAAACTATTTTTATGACCACAATGGGATTTTATCTTAATAAATTAAATTACTCACTATCAAGGAAATATAATAATGAAATTTATATATTATATATTCAATAAAATGTTTTTAAATTAATCGAATAAGTTTACCAGGCTTATTATAATAATAAATCCAAATATAAGCACAAAAATCTATATTTTTATAAAAGGTAATTTTGATACCTTTTAATTGAACACCTATTTTAAAACTAAATTTCAAAACATTTATAAATATTATTTGAAATTAATACCTTCTTTTTTTTAAATATTAATATAAATATTATATTAGGGTCAATTTTTTTTGAGAAGTATCATTTTTTGATGAATAGTTAAAATACTGAATTTTATTTAAAAGACACATTTATTTATTTATTTATATAGTTAAATTATGTTTCAATTTTTTTTAATGAACAATTATATATATTATAAATTAATAAATCCAATTTAGGTGTTGAAATTGATTTTAAATTGAAATTGTATATAAGAACATTGTAATATTTTGAACTTTTTCATTTTAAAAACCCACATTCCCATTACATTTGCAGGACAAATTTTAAATATTAATTTTTAATTTATGTAGATTGAATTTGGTAAAATTGAATCCATATTTGAAATAATAAGTTTTAAATTTTTTATTAGGTCCATTTTCAGTTTTAGGAATAAATAATTTAACGTTGAAAAAAGAATGATTTACCATTGTATATGAAAAATAATGAAATGTGTTAAAGATCAAAAGTAATGGATTAAAATACATAAAACTACCAAATTTGATGGTTTTTTATGAATTTATTGACCCAATAAAAACTTTAAAATTATAATTACCCATAAAATTCATGGAAATTAGTGCCACCAACATGTGGTTGGGTTTAAATATAAAATAATCATTATTTAATCAGATAAAACCACCACTCAAGTTTAAATACCACCCATCACCACCAAAATTTCCATCCCAAGAAATTGATATACTAAAATAACTTCCAAAAAATCTCTTATATAAACTCCTCATGTACAAATGATTATGTTCCCACTAAAAGATCATTTCTAAGGGCCTTAATGGGTCCTTCAAGGAAGTGATATTGAAGTGGTAATTTTCTCAAATCAACTCTCATAATTTCTATTCTTCTTCTTCTAATTTATCATCTACTCCTTTATAATTCAAGTAATGATAACTCCATAATCATATAAATACTGTAATTATATATTTATAATGGAATATATCATATCAATCCCTAATATTACCTCCTTTTATTCCAAGAAATAAAACTATTGTCCAAATTATACTGGTTAATTGCCTTCGTGAATAATGACTTCATTCATTTTCCATTACAAAATTCATTGATTATATTAAAACTATTTTTATAGATAAATATGATTTTAATATGTATATTATAACTTATTTAATGTTATGGAACTATTATATAGAAATAATATAAAACAAAATGAAACTAGTTAAAGATGATCATAGAAACCACCAAAATTAAACTAATCATTTATAATTAAACTTTTATCAAATTAATCATCCAAATGTTTGAAATAAAAATGATTAATGGGTCCATTTAAAAATATTTATGTGAATTAATACAAATAATTTAACTTTTCTAGTTTTATTTCTGTGTGAATAAAAAATCCATAATTATATGCGAATGAATCGACCATGAAACCATGAAACGAATGCACCTAAAAAAATAAAAATAATGAAATATTATTTATGAAGAGGTGGTAAGATGTTATAAAAGGATAAAATAATGTATTATAAATACTAATATAGTTTAATAATGAATTTATATCCCCTTTTAAACCAATATACATGGGGTAAATTAATGATATAGTAAAGGGAAGGATGAGGTAAGGATTACCCATCTAACTTTTACTTATGTGAGATATATTATTTATTCACGACTTATTTATTGTGTGTAGTGTATGTATACATCAATTTGACATAAAATATAATGAATCTCATTATATTCATTTTATTCAATGTCTCATTGAAATAAATATCACTTTAATGGAGAATAAAATTCGACTAATTACAGAGTGGTAAGGTATTCTAATATCACTTATACTTCTGTGGGATTTATGCCTCATTCACCCCTTTTTTATTGTGGTTAATGTATGTATAATTAAATTTTATATATCATATCATTAATTTCATTATATTAATTTAATTATATGTTTCATTTTAGAAATATTAATTTTATGGGGTATATGATTCAATGGATTACAATGTGGTAAGTGATTTCCAAACTCAATTTACACTCACTAGGTTAAATTTAAATTTCATTGATTATATCGTTATATGGTTATGTGTGAAATGAAATTATGTTTTCTTATGTTATATTGAAACTTCTTATACATGGATTTATAGAAGGTACATATAATAGTTTTATTTGATTAACAATATGATATTTTGAATGGACTTAATCTCAAAATCACTTCATTAAAGTATATTTTAATATTATGAACTTAATTTATTTCTTATTGTGTATATACCACCCTTTGAATTATTTATGATCGATATTAATTATAAATTTCATTCCTATTAATAATCCATATTTCTTTTGTCATGGATATGATTATTTTCTAAGTTTTATATCATTTTTATATACCATGTTTACTTTTAAAGTTATATGATTTATTTGGTGAAATAATTTTAAATCCATATCAATGATTTAAAATAGATATTTTTTGATAATACACTTTTTATTAATTAAATAATTTGTTTGATATATGAGTAATTATTTGGTAGGGATGACATGAGTGGGGCCTGGTTGTAGATATCCTCTCAATGTGTCTGTAATATCATGGGGAAAATCAGTTAATCTAGCATTAAATGAGTTTTACATGTAGATTAAACTATAATGTGAAAGGTCTTAAAGATATTTTTTTTTCTATTTCCAGATATATGATGGAAAATAATTAATAATTTCCTTCATTTAGTATTTAGTAATTTTTAGGAATATTATTTTCACTATGATAAAATCTATAGATGAATTTCATTATTAGTTTATTGATTATGTGGCATGTGTGCCCAGTCATTTACTTCTATAAATGGATTTTTCCTTATCTAGTGATATAAATGAAATTTCTTCTTGGTTATTTTATTTTCCAGGTAAATTATTTTCATTTATTCATTATTTCTTCCCCCTTACTTAACACTCACTCATTATTTGAGCTCATCATTATTTTTTCCTTTCCAAATTTTGTGTAGAAGAGATATTTGAATGAGTTTTAAAGGACGAGGTTTATTATATTTTGATATGTATTATGTTTTACTTTCTCTTATCAATATAAAATCTATATCATGTATTTAATATAGTTTTTCAAAACTAAAAAACTATTTGGTCCTTAAGGATTTGAATCTCGTATCTATTCTAATGTAATAATGTAAGGCACCAGATCTGTGCTCCTAGGGTTAGAGTTATTAAAATGAATAAATTTTAAATAATAACAATTTAATTGAGTATTGTGTTTCTTTTAAAACATGTTATTTAGGAAATGAATGACATCAAATAGATTGTATTTATTTAAAAATAAATATATCATATACTCACATGGTATTTTTTTCTTATGTTGGTGTTTTAGGTCATATACACTATCGAACATGATTTTACTCTATTAAAATATCATTGTGTTAAATTTAATATACCTTATTCATGTATTCTTCCTAAAACCCAATAAATATATCTAAAATTAGAATTAATCAACATAAAATCAAATCACATAGGTCCTTAAATAATATAACATATTCCTTGAAACTTTTGATCAAAAATAAACTTATTAGACCATGATTATATCCAAAAATCTTATATAATCATAATTATATAACCTATATCATCATCATAATCATTTTATTTTTATTAATAGTGAACAAAAGAGAAGAAACAAACATATAGGAAGTAGGAAAAACCCATCCCCTCACCCCCTTTATCACCCGCCCAATCTATGGTGGCCTAAAATAAGGTAGTCCGAGCACATCCCCCTTAATATATTTGATCCTATCTACCTTGATAGTGTCTGTATTGTGAAAAAACAATATAGTCCCATAAAAAACCAATAAAAAAGTGAATTACATAAAAATAAATAACTTTTCAACACCTCATAAAAAATATCCTCACATGATAGCCCTCTAGAGATATCATATATTATATTCTACTTCGTTACCTATGTAAAATAAAAAATAATAAAGGGTGACTGAATTATCAGTAAATTATAGCATGGAAGAGATGTTATCATTGAAAAAACAGGGTTTGAATAGTATTATAGGGATAAATAATAATAAAATAATTTAATATAATTGATAACATCAACATTCAATATATCCATGTACAACATAATAATTTAAATAATCATAAGGCTGCAAATAATTGACTTCATAATGATTAAATGAATAATTCCAATCATCTTAAATAGAAAATTATCACCTCATTCCAACATGTTATATAAAAATTCATAGGGATTACAAAAAATAGTTAAAATAGTTTGTTGCATTAGACATACCACTACACAGTGGTTGATATAATTAAGGTCCCCACACCTCACATTATAAGTCCAATATATCAACTATATAAAGACAATGTATAAATACATTTTATCATAATGTTCCCTATGTAACATCATTTATAATATCAGTTAAATAATCACTAACTATCTATATTAAAATAGTTGATATACAGAACATAAATATTTACCCATTCTATTGAATTATATGGCT
Organism: Viscum album; assembly: GCA_963277665.1. Lineage (NCBI taxonomy): Eukaryota > Viridiplantae > Streptophyta > Magnoliopsida > Santalales > Viscaceae > Viscum > Viscum album. The sequence goes on along the minus strand of OY728160.1, from coordinate 1,887,817,110 downwards.
ATCTAGGTGGATATCTAGAAACAAACTTTTAAGATATATGGTATTTAAAATACCAATATAAGTACCGTATTAAATGAATTATAATAAATTAGTATAATTGGGATATTTAATGGTATAATGACATCAAAATGAAATAGTCATTTAATACATTTTTTAGTGGTAGGAAACCAAAAAATGATTAAAAAATAAACTCTTAAAATTGGGAGTAATTTTCACATATATTTGATATACATTAGGGATAGAAAAATTCTTTAAGGAATGGCCTATTGGTCAACAAACATTGCTGTAAAAGGTGAACATTTGTCAAAATAGAGTACAACCCACCTCATACCCGATAAAGGATCCACCATCTACATTTGATTCATCCATAATTCAAACAATTGTACTATATAGAATTAATATATCCATATTACTAAAAATATATGAAATATATAGAGATATTTATAATAAATTTTATGACTATGATAATGTTTATGATATATAACATCTTGATAATATTGTATAATTAGAGGAATTAGAGATTCCTCATTGATAATACAATAATGAATTTATAATAATGAGTAATAATTCTAAAATCCCAGGTTATGATAAAATAAATTATTTTAGTATTTTATTGTATTCTTGAATTATGTATTCATATTCATAATAAAAATATTAATTAATTATTATAATAAAAAATTAAATAGTTTTTTTTAAATCATTTATTATAATAATTTATTTAAAAGTGTAATTTCAAAATTATAAAATTTAAATTTGAAAAAATAATTCAATTTTTAAATTCATCATGTTAATATTATTATAGGATAAATTGTTAACAATTTTGGAAAATAATGATTTGTCAGGGGAAAGTGAAATATAATGATTTTTAATGAAAACATTATTATTCCATAAATTATTTAAAAGATAAAATTATTTTTTGGAATATTTTTTAAATTATAATTACATATTATTTAATTTAAAATTCTATAATTATGGTTTTTGATATGGGTTTTATAATTTAATTTACTATAAAAAGATTTTATATTTAGAAAGGACATTTTTCAGAAATAATTATTTTTCATTGTGCTTTGGATGTTTAATTTTAAATTAAATTCTTTATCTTTTATGTTATAAATTTTTAAAAATGGATTCAATATTTTTAATAAATGTGTATAAATTTATTATATAGTTCCATTTTATTTTTGGTTAATATTAATAGTAAATGTAGTATTTCTTGTTACCATAGTAAAGTGTAAATCATGCATTTTTTGGTTAAAAATAAATTTATAAGAACTAATAAATGTCCTAATAACATAGTTCTATATTATTTCATGAGTATATATTGACCATATTCATCTAATATATATTTATATTACCTTTTTGGGCTACATGGATGATATTATGACCATTATAGTATTTCATTTAATGAAATCTCAAACATGTCACACTATTTCTTTAATAAGTGTAATATTTTTGATATGGAATTATTAGAGGTTATCATAAACTATAAATACAATTTTTAAATAAAAAATATTTATCATCATCATGGTTATCAGTTTTAAATTCTTTGTGATGAAATAATTACCTTGAATGCTTCCACAACACTGATGTAGTAACAAATTAATTAATAGAAATATCCAATAAATAATAATAATAATATTAAAATAAATATAATATTAGATAAATAGTGATATAAAATAAATATAAATATTTAAATGAAATTTTAGGGACATAAGAAATTATTTTGGGTTAATTTTAGATGCATGTTGATATTATTAAAATCAATGTAATGAATAGTTCTAAAAAATGACATTATGGATATTTTATAGTAATAAATATTTTATTAAATGATGTGAAACCCATAAAAATATGAAATTCATCCAAGTGATTAGGATAAGTTTTAAAATATAAAATTTGATCGATTTATGCATATTTTTACCTTTAATTGGAACTATATTTTCCCTAAAAGTGTTAAAAACCATATTGTCATCGAAAGAGTTAAAACAGTTAAATAGGGGTTAAAAACAAAAGATAATTGAAATAATACTCTTATAAAATGAAAAATTTATATTTTATGGGGATATTTCAACCTATCATAATATTATATTTTAAATAAATCACTTTGGATCCATTTTAAATTGAAAATTAGTTTATATTAATTTGATATTTTTTGAAATTCCAAGTATACTCCTCCCCTCTCTTTTAAAAGAAACATCTTATTCTATTTATTCACACATAAAAATCATTTTTTACAATAACTACAAAAAAATATTCTTATAACATCTTACCAAATTATGTAGGCATTGGTTTAGGAATAATACTAATCTTAGAGGGCTTAAGGTCTTAAGAAATAAAGGTATACCAAAGAAGACGTATTGTTTTTATCTGCATGTTTTAGTTTTGTTTCTTCATCCAAATATATCAAAGTATATTCAACAATGACACAAGAATAAATAAAATATCCTAAATAAAAATTTATGTCACTATGTTTGTTTAATAACCTATATCCACCACCTATTCCATCAAATGGGAAAAGAATTCATATTTTGTGTGTACGGTGGACTACTGCCTTGCGAATAGATGTAATTCTTTTTCAATCACCATATATCCAGACTGGATATAATTATAGAATTCTTATTTTTATATGATATTATTGACATATTTATCATTATAATATTATAATATATAATTTATATTCTTTCGTTTCCATTCATTAAGAAATGAAAACATCGTTCTTGCATAAGTGTGGATTACCAGCTATACGAAGCAATGTGATTCGTTTTTCATCACCACATAAAATGGATGATATATATAATTTATGTAAATAATAAATTTATATTTATGATATTATGATAGTTATGTAATTATAAAATAATAACTACCTACATTCCATAATTATTATTTCAAAATGGAAATGTTGTACATGCATATGTACAACCAACATTATCCAGGATTGTAATGTAGTTCATTATTCAAAATCATATTTAAATCATGGATTTATAAGTGTAAATTATAATTTTAAAATGATAATTATTAAAAGAATATTATTCTAGATATTATGGAATAATTAATTCTTTGACCATAGTCAACAATAAATTTCAATGTGGACATAAGTATCAAATGTCGTCAATACATCCTATGTAAACATATTTGAATGAGTAATTATATATGACATATAAATTTGGGATATTAAATGAATGAAAAATCTGAAAATGATCTTAATTAATTAAATATTTAACCTCTCTTTATTTTTGAGGAAGATAATTATCATACATGATGAATCAAACTCAGGGTAAGGGAATTTGTTTTAAAACAATTATTCATTTATTATTCTTATTTAATTTTTTTGACCAAAAACAAAATGGCTATTTTTTTAAAACATATGACATGAACTACTTTCTTCATATCCATTAAAATTAAATGAAATTATTTTTATTTCCCTTACATATATATATTTTTCATATACAAATATTTTTAAATTTTGATTAATAGGGTTTAGGTATGAGTAAAGTAAATGAAGAAGTTAGCTTTAATATCATTATGATTTTTAAATGATATAAGCAATGTTTTGTTAAAATATTTAATATTGTGAAAAAATGGATACTAGGTGGAAGTTTATACTTTGAAATTTATGAGTTTCTATGTATTATTTATGAAAGTATTTTAAAATAATATATATAAAAAATATGAATATTATTTTTAGTAGGTTAATTATTGTTCATAGACACTATAATATTTAGTTCTTATGGTCAAGTCCTTAATGTTTCTGTCAGAGGAAGGTGTTGTAAACTTTAAAGATTAAGATGTTTTAATTATTGGTTATTTTAAGAGTGATGAAAACTATCATGGATTTATAATTTTTAGGTTTATCATAAGTTTAATTTTTTATAAATAAATTTTTATGATTTATGTTATGACACTTTAAGATGAATAATGGTATTTTTGGAGATATTTATTTTATAGGTAATTATGGTTTATTACATTTTGGGATGAAAAAGGAAATGCGTTAGATAAAATCTGAGGTTAAAACATTGATTTAATATTTAATATATTATATTTATGTATGATTATGTTTCTCAAATTTATAGGAATGTAATAACAATATTATTTTTATAAAAAATAAACTGATTGGTCGGGTGACAACTTATCATACCCGGAAAGGCAATGAGGTTTGAACCCACAAATAATGGGGGAAAAGGGTGTATCTACTACCATGAGACTTTGGGAAGTCACATTTAGAATTAAATTTTAATTTTAAATAACTATTTGATAGATTAAGAATATGTTTATTAGGGAATATATTTTTATTAGAAATTTATTTGGTGATAAATTTTATTTTCGATGAAGATCACAACAATTTGTGGAGAATTATAGGATTAAGGTATAAAAATTATTATGGGATTTGATATTTGAATAAAATTTTAATTATATTTTTATTTATATATGATTTTATTATTAATTTATGGTGATTTATATTATTTATATAAATTATTAAAAATAACATGAAGATTTTGTGATTTGGAAATTTTATTTTTCATACGATAAAGTAAGAGTGTTTGATGTAATTTTGGGAAAAAATTAAATTTTTATTGGAAGAAAATGTAAAGAAATCATTATATGTTTTTGAGTATAAATATTTCCTTTTATATTTTTCATAATTATAAGGATATTTATTTGTTAAATGATTTATGATGAACTTTGGGTATTACAATTGAATTTTTCATATTAAATGAGATTTCATTATAAAAGGATTTATTATTTTGGTAAAATTATCTTATCTATTTAATTTTTTTTACGGTTAATGCCTAAATATAAGAGGAATAGATATTAATTTATTTTTTTATTTTATGATTCATTGAAGTTGAATCTAATTCTTTAGGTAAGAAAAATTAATCTTGAATACTCATCATTTGGAGAAAATATGAATTTTTGTGGAAATTTAAAAATTAATGAAACTATAAATTTATAGTAAGTATATTTCATTTTGATATTACACTAGGTAGTAAAACAATTCACGACCTTTAGGTAACATACTTTGAAATAAAAAATTTATTCATTTACATTTCTTACCATGAAATCAATGGCCTTTTAGCCCATCACACATTTACGTTTTTGTGTTGGTTAACTTTATCATGACTGTATTATTTATCACTATCTATTAGTCATTGGGTGTTATATTTTCTCTTTCATATACATTATTTACTTAATAAAATAATCTTTAGGTGTCAACCCATATAACCATCATACTTCCCTTTTCTCTATTTTCAAGTGGAAGTATTATTGACCCTTTATACAATGTGATATTTCAAAAAAGGTATTTTGAAATGTCAAACCCCAGTTACCCAGCCTGGGTTTAAAATTATGTGGATGTAATTTACAAAGGGTGGGGGGGGGGTGGAGAATTTAACAATCTAGTTAATGATATAATAAATGATTTTATTATTTATTAGTATTCCTAAATAATTTTTTCATATTCATTATAAATAAATTAAAAAATTATTAAAATAAAAAAAATAAATGGATTAATTAAAAACATTTGTTATAATTTTTTATTTTAATGTATAATTTTAAAATTATATAATTTTAATTTGATTAAATTAATTTCATTTTTATAACCATCAAGTAAAAACTATCTGAGGATGAATTTCATTGAAATCTATATTTTATTTTAAATTATTTACAAGGTAAAATAATATTTTGTATTTCTATTTAATAAATAATTAGTTTATTTTAATTTTAAAAAATCCAATTATAGTTTTCAAAAATGGATTTTAACCTTTGATATAGTCTAAAAATATTTTATGTTTGACATGGACATTTTGGTAAAAAATGATTTTTATGGAATTTTTCTTTTTTAATATTAAATTAAATTATGAAACTTCTGTTTTATTAATTTTTAAAAATAGAATCATTGATTGGAATCATTGATCCCAAATTTAGTAAATATCCACCTTTTATTTTTAGTTAATGTGAAATGTAAACTGATTAATATTTTTACCATTTCAAATGGAAAATTGGGTAATTTTGCTTCAAAATATAATGACAAGAACTTATTAAACACAAAAAATTACCTAAATCTGATTAGATGAGTATTTATTGACCATAATATTCAAATAACCAAATTTATGTCCTTTTCTGGTCACCTTAATTAGATTATTCCGTTTAGAGTCTTTTATATAATGAAATATCAAACATCTCACACTCTTGTTTTTAATAAGTTTAATATTTTTAATATGGAATTATCTAGAGGATATTCTAGAGTATAAATATTATTTAAAAATATAAAATTTTAGTCTTCAATATGGAATATTATTTTTAATTTTTATTAAAAAATAATTACCTTGAATGCTTTCACATCATTGATGTAGTAATTAATTAATTTATGGAAAAATAAAATTCAAGTTATTAAAAATATTAAAATAAATAAAATTTTCCATAAATTATGTGATAAAAGAAATTTATATATTTCTATGACATGGAATGGATATAATATAATATATGTTTTTAATTTTATATGTTTTTGTTATTTTGAATTTAAATGTAATGAATAGTTCTAAAAATTGAAATTTTGTATTTTTTTAATAAATAATATTTTATTAAATGATATAAAATAACAAAAAAAAATGAATTCATAAAATTGATTATTATATTGTTTAAAATATATACAATTTTTATTTATGATTTTTTTTCATTTTATATTTACTTTATTGACCCTCAATGTGTTAAAACCAATGTTGTCATGGTAAGAGTTAGAGGAGTAAAATCGAGGTTGAAACCAAAATATAAGTTTATAGGTATAGTTAAAACTTATGTAATTTTTATAAGAAAAGTTTATTTAATCAAATAATCATATTATATTATAAATCTATCAATTTGGATCCATTGTGAATTGAAAATTAATTTATATTAATTTAAAATATTATGAAATTCCAAGAGTACCACTATACTCTCTTTTAAAGAGGCACCAATTGTAATAATTTATTCACACTAAAATAATCCCTATTTTAAAATAAATACCAAAACACCTTCCAATAATGACTACCACATTTTATAGTTCTTGGTTTTGGAATATTTACAATCTTATAGGTCATAAATTGTTGATAAAAGAGAATTTTTTCAAAGAAGATGTATAGTTTTTATCTACATGTTTTAGTTTTGTTTCTTCTTTAAAATCCATAAAAAAATTTACAACAATGAAGAAATTATAATTAAAATATCCTAAATATACTTATAATTCATTATTTTAGTTAAATGACATATATCCTTCTTATTGTCAATCAAATGAGAAAATAATTCACTATTCATGTGTACGATAGACTACCACCTCACGAATCGATGTAATTAATTTTTCATCAACATCTATCAAGTACAATTATAATGAGGTAATTAATGATTATATTTTATATTAATAAAAAAATAATTGTTATAAAAAATATTATATCTTTTATCATTTTAGCATTGAATTTACTAAAAAATGATAACATCGTTCGTGCGTACGTGTGGACTACCACATCCATAAAGTGGTGTGATTAATTTTTCATCACCACATTACATTGATAATATATATAATTATATCTAAAAATGTAATATTATATTTATGAAATCATTTTAATTATTCAATGATAAAATAATACTCACCTTTATTATATAATGATCATTGAAATTTGGAATCATTACTCAAGATTATGTATAGCACACCATCTCTATGCTTGTAACACAGTTCATTTTAGATAACCATATTTAATGTATGTATTTAAAAGTATAAATGATACATAAAAATGGTAATGTTGTTTGGAGAATTCAATTGGAGATTGTAGGCTGTACGTAATATTTAGAAACATTTCTAATTTTCAATGATTGTTATGAAAAAAGGTAAGTATTATTTTATCATTAAATAATCATATTAATATAATAAATATAATATTAATTTTTTATATATACTTATATATATATATTCCATGAAATATTGTTATTCCAATTTCAGGGGTTTTGAATCTGTTTTATGAATGTGATGCTCAAATTTTCTAAAAGGGTATTTATTTTCCTGCTATGGGTTTTAATTGTTTTCATTGAGAAAAAAGTGTGTTTTTTTCTTGTGGAAAATTTTATTTCATACTCTCAAATCAATTTGAAGAAAATTTTAAATAGTACATAGTTTTTCATGTTTTTTATCTATACTAACAGATTTTGTTTTTGTCTTTACTTTAATGAGGTTATTGTTCTTATCCTTCTTTTTTTAAATTTTTTTCACAGGGTTTAAGGATGAGTAAATGAAAATAATAAGTGAGGTTTAAGGTCATAATGATTTTACTAAATATAAACCATGTTTTATTTTAAATGATTCATACTGTAACAAAAATGATATTGAGTATAACTGTCTTCTTTATAATATATAAGTTATTAAATATAAATAATTACCAAATTCTCTAAAAAACATAACTAAAAATATCCTAGAGATTGTATAAAATTGAATTCTAGTTCAAAGTCGAAGAATATGTAATTATTGAGTCTGGTTCCTTATAAAAATAACATTTCACATTGAAATTAAAATGAATGAGATAGGATTACCAAAGGAAAGAAGGAGACAACTTAAAGAACACTAAAATTAGATTAATAATTGCTCAAGAAATGGATATAATGAGGGGTAATATAGAATATCTAAATTACAATATATAAAATAAGTAGTAAAACCAAGAAATTAAAACCATGGAAGTATATGGAAAGGTATTTTAATTATATTATAACAAAAGTATTGAAATTAAAAAGGAAATTGGGGAAATATGATCCCTTTTAACCCTGGTATTGTATGAGTAAAATTGATTTTAAAGGGATATCAAGATATATAAATTAAAGTAATATAAAATAAATGTATTTTTATAGATGATAAAAATATTTTAGTAATTACATTATATAAAAAATCACTGTGAATAATATGAAACATATATTAAGGAATTTAAATTGATGAAAATAACCATTACATTATGTACTGTTTTATTTCATCATTTTTTCCACCTCTTCATTGATGATTTTTCCTATTGATAATCCTTGATGTATTTTTTTTAGAATCAAAACATCTTTAAGGTTACTATGATATTATTGTGAATTGAAGTTAGTATAGATTGGGATTGAATAATTTGATTTTAAGTGATTTAAATGGTAAATGATAGGTATTATTTATACATATGGATAGGGGTACTTTTGGTTAAAATATTTATTATTATTTTCATTTAGAATAATGTAATTTTAAATCTATATCAATATAATGAAATAATGGATGGTTATTATGCTTTAAAACTAAGCCAAAACTAGATGTAATCATGGAAATAATTAATTATTGGTAATGAATTAAAAATAATGTTTTATTAGGATAGAATATAACTAAGGTTCAATAATCCCAAATATAGGTTTCCAAATTAATCTAATATTTTCTAATGTGTTATCTCCATCATTAAAAATATATTCAGGTAATAAAAACATTTTACTATTTTTTTGTAATATTTATACTATGATGATGTGATAACAATGATCTCATGAAGCATTATATGGAGAGTATCTTGTGGTTGGGGAATTTATGGGAGGTATTGAGGAGTTGAAGAGTAGATGAGTAGTTGAAGTTATCAGATCTAGTCAGTTGGAGTCCTATGTCTTGGAGCATTAGGTTGAATGATAGGGGTGGTCACTGTATCTTGGATGAGCTAGTTGTGGTATAAGGATCCCTGGGATGTGTTTTTAGAGCTACAACCAATTATGGGTATTTTCACAATGGAGGCATGGTTGAGGCGTATACCCTTATCTGTAGAGGATAGTTGCACCATGGTGAAATGTCTATGGCATAATGGTATAATATATATATTCCAGTGGTTCTTTCAATTCATCCATTGTTGTGCCTTGGAGATGGGGTTCTGGGAACCCTCTTACTGGTTATCAGGGGTTTTTGGAAAAAAGGACTCGGTTGGGAAAGGGCCACCCCCTTTTCATTGGATAAGTGGAATGAAAATATCATCAAATCTCAGAGGCTGGTTTTTACATAATTGATGCAACATGGTGATGGGTGTAATTCTATGAGTTTCATCATGGTATTATGTTTTTAAATATGGTTATAAATTTATAGATTTTATCAGTCTTGATCCATTTTATAGTGTTTCTATCCTTTCCTAGGTTTCCCAAGTGGACCCCCACGATATCATTTATCCTAATTTTAGTGGAATTCAAACTTGAACTTGGATGATAAATTTTTTGGTTGTTTAAAGTAAGTTCCCTTCCTTATTGTCCTTATTTTTTCCTTATTTTCTTATCCATGAATGGTTTATGTCAATGGGAACCTACTCTTTTTATGTTGTTTTGGTAAATGAATGATGTGGTTGTTATGTTCTAGGATGGTAAGGGTGATATTATTCCTTGTGGTGTTTGGTAGTTGAAAACCTCTTTGTTCATCATTTTGTAGTGGACTGGAAATCATTTTCCAAGGCTGGAGATCATTCTTTCCTCAAATAATGTTTCATATGGGAGGGGTTTAAAATTAATTTTTTTGAGATGTCGTATATATTGCGTAATAAGGATAATGGATCTATTCAATTTTAATTAAATGTGAACGTGTTTAATTCAAATTTTTTATAGCTTTAATATTATTATTGAAAGTGTGAAAATAAAGGCTAAATTCCCCACTTCAAATTCTTGTCATTTGGGGGATTTTTTTCACTACTATTTTTCTTGGTATGATAACGCTTTTCTCTAATGTTTTTAATGAAAAAATGGATATTGGATAACCAATCATATTTTTTAATAAAGTTGTTACCGTAGGAAATTTATTGTTTTTTGTGAGAATTACCTTAAATTAAAGAAGTGTAGTTGATTAAAATATCCTTTCCAATATGAAAAATGTTATGTGAAATGTTGTAGTGTGGACATGTTGTGGGGTGGTTATAAGAAGTAGCGATGCATGGTGGTTATGTGATAAGTTAGTTTTCAATACTATAGATCAGTTGGGATTGAAACGTAGTTGTGATATGACTATGATAAGGAGAAAGTGGATGTGGTGGTGAATGATGTTGACCTAAGAATTGATGTATTGAAGTGGATGATGTATTATTTTTTATATGGTTTTTTCATGCACTACTTTTTTGTTTAGAAATGGATTGGTAAATATTTTTTTCAAATGACAAGGGTTGTTTTGGTTAATTGGTTTAATGGATCATGAATAAATAAATATTTAATGAATGGATTAAATGTTATCAAGTAATATGAAATTAAATAGTGAGGATACATTTAGGGTTAAATGATTTGTATTATTCTTTTAATATGAAATTTAGAAACTACCCTAAATTGAGAAGGTGAATGAAATGATAAATATTGATGGTGGATTTCTGTGTAGTGTTGTGCATTTTGTGATGGTAGAAAAAGTAGAGATTTTGTGAGGTTGGTTAGGGTTGTTGTGATTTTTAGTGTTTTTATTATGAACCCATAGGTTGGGAATGGGTGTGTGACAAATATATATAACCTGTATTTAATTTTGATTTCGATAACCACCCTATATTTGTCAAGAACCTTGTCTCAAAACCATATATATATATGGGGTGTTTTCCCAAAGATCTCAATGGTGAAGATGAATGAAGTGATACTAGATCTTTCCAACCGTCTCTTCTATGTGATGTTGACAAGCATATGTGATGGTTTATTGCATATAAAAGTGAACGCTGGATATGTGATGTGATAGACCAGGTTTCCTCAGGCGAGATGTAGTGTGTTGTAATGTCCCAAGTTTCTTTTAGTGACATGTGATGTGATGATATGGCTTATTATGGTTGTCGCACATAGTGGGAGGATGGAATGAGTTTTATATCCTTCTTTTTCATGATACCCTACTATCTTGGTTATCGATATGATGTGTTGTGATGACCTAGGTTTTAGTGGTCAGGATGCTATGTGATTTGATGTGATAAAAAGATATATTCAGGAAATATATGATGTGATGTGTTGTGATATGATCTTATAAATATGATATGGGAGTGCCAAGATGTATAACATTAGAGTATGAGAGAGGAATCCCAGTAGTAATGTAGTGTGGGGTAACATTTATTGATGTTTTTCTTATTATGTTATTATACAAGGTTTCTCTGTTTGGTTAGAAAGCGTTGATGAGGATGGGTTTTTCTAGTTGACCTACTTAGGTGTTATTGGTTATGCTATTTTCTTACAGGTGAATTAGTATTCTCTTATTTAAAAGTGTGTAATATACTTTGTTGACCCTACTGAGTATACTTTCATGCTAAAAAAATGTATATAAAATATTTTCACAGTTCCAGGAGGACTACATAGACCATTATTAAGATTACTTAATTGAACATCTTGGATTATTTCATGTTCCTACCTTATATTTTCACATTAGGTATTTATTTTGGAAACCAATATCTATATCATATTACATTATACATGCATAGTTGGATGGTTTGCATCTTCATTATATTATGGTATATCATTATGTTGCATTAGGTTGATTTATCCTATCTCCCAATCCTTTTTTATAGAGTATACAACCACCAATTTTTTGGATTGTTATACCCTTGGTTCTAGTTTCCATCCAGGGTCCTATTGGAGGTGAGTCCCGGTGGTCATTATCCCAATTCCTACTTCCATAGGCTAGGATACGTGATATTGAAGGGAGGGGGTCATGATAGAGTGATATTAGAGGTAGGTTTGAAAAATATTATAGAGTTTAATGTTAATAAAAATTATAATTTCATGGGTGGTAACATAATGATGTTATTTGGTCTTTGTGAATCAATTTTGACAAATAATACATGCTAGGGGAAAGTATTTTTGGGCACCTTAGATATGAAATAAGAACTCTAAGCCTACTGAATGACATAGTGAGATGGAACCACTTGTTAGTTTGATACCTAGGAGAGGTACATGCATCATGATTGATTTTTTTTCCGGTTTAAATTAGTTTGTTCATGGTGCTATAATTAATTACATAAATATTAACAAAATTACATAATACAAGTCATATGAAATAATTTTTCTCTTTTAGTTATGGATCCTTGTCATCGGTCATGTGTGGTTCTAGAGGTAGAGGTTCCGAAGGCTGATCTGGTTGATCACTAGTCGGTTGATTTAGTTTATGAGGATGGTTAGTGGTATATAATATAGTTCATATTTCAATTATAGGATTTGGAAATGTTTGAGGGAAGAATATATGTTTTGGATATAGCTAATTAGAGGATATTTAGACTGTCTTCATACAGATCTGGTCACTAGTGGAGTATAGGGTCCCCTAAAAAATCAGTCAGATGTGTGGAGTTGCATGCCCATGGGGGATGTTATATCTTGGGGGAAGGAGAGAAATGTTTCATGGGTTGAATTTAAAAAATATAATGAAAAATGTCTCTTTTATCAGACCTGATGGAAGTGAAGAGGGAGCACATGAAATATCTTCAATAAGATAGTATATCTATGTGGGATTTCAGAATAAAATTTAAGGATCACTTGTGTTTTTCCACTGATATTTTCACCGATGAGGTGTCCCATTAAAGTAATCTTTAAGAGGTACTTACTCCTTCAATCTAGTGTGAATTTAATCCCTTATTATTTTAATGTTTTTTGAAGTATAGTATAAGGTGCAGGTACTTGATCATATGTACTCATGAACATGATTACAATAACATGAGACCTATCAAATTTCCTCAAGGAGAGAAGTTTTAAATGGAATGTCCTAGGTTTTTGGAACTTAGAGGTTTTGAATAGTGTTGAGTCAAGCTCAGAATATTCTCTTATTTAATTCTTGGTTGAGTATATTTCTTTCATTTTCTATGTGTTTTAGGACAACATGTTTTGTGTATATTTTTCACAGGAATCATCAAAATTAGTCCCCATTGGTTATTCAAAATTAGTATGGGTGAGGTGTAAAAGTTCAATGTAATTATAGTATCAGGTACAAGTGAGACTATTTCAGCTATAGATCTACTAGGCTGATGATCCTATAAGAGGATATGGATCTGGTAGTGGTTGAAATCATGTTGTTTCACATGTTTTTGGACCTCGATTGAGTGTGTCCCAGAGGTGGATGTCATAAAAGAGGTATGGAATTTGGGAGTTGTTAGTTGAATGTCGTGGAGGGTGCATAGGCATAGGCGATATATATTTTTTATTGTATACTTATATTGTTTTCTTTCATAGTTTTCCTTGTTTTATTTATAGTCTTAACACACCTTTTTTGACCAACTCTAGTCTATACTCTAATACAAGATGGAGGAAGGACTCACATACTATTGGTGTTGACCAAGTTACTCAGAGTACATACTAGATTGATTAATGTGTCCTATGGGGAATAGACTGCTGATGGTCAAAAATCATTCCAATGGGGATTTTTGTTGCTTCTACAAGAGCAGATATATGATGAAATTATTTTCAACTATTGGTTATATTTTTATTATGATTTTATAGACTAAATTCAGAGTGGTGTTTTCTTAAAGGATATGGATGTCTAGTGTATGGTTTCCATTGGTGAGTGGAGTTTTTAGGTGAGAGGTAGACATGTGGATGCCCTTATTTCTTTGAAGGATAATTTTTTAGGGAATATGCCAAAACTGGGATGGTAGAGGTTCTGAGGTTTTTCAGGGGAGTTATTGGAAGTGTTTTTAGAGGAGGTTGTGGAAGTATGTCTTAGACATGATATAGATTTCATGATAGTCCTGAAGCCTGATTATTAACATTGATGGAAGCTTGTCATATAACACCATCTAAGTAATGTGATTTGTGGATTCAGATATATGACCTGATGTAGAAGGGTTTCATCAAACCTTGTGTGTTCACTACTACACATATGCATTTTATCAGTGCTAAAAATATCCCTTAACAGTGCTAGAAAAGCTCAATTAAATCCATAAAAGATAAGGGGGGGGGGGGGTTCCCCTTTATCAGCGTTCCAGAAAGCGCTGATAAAGACCCCTTTTATCAGAGCTAAAAAAAGTGCTGATAAAAGGGGTCATTTATCAGCGCTAAAAAAAGCGCTGATAAAAGGGTCATTTATCTGAGATTTCTTTTTAGTGCTGATAAAATACCCCTTTTATTAGCGCTTTTTAAAAGCATTGACAAAACTAAAAAAATTAAAAAAAATTAAAAAAAATCCTTCCAATCTCGGGGGGGCTTTTTACTGCGCTTGAGCCCCCCCTTTATCAGTGCTTTCCCGCTTCTCCAGTGCCCGCACGCACCGCCTACACCCTTTATCAGTACTATACACCACCTTTATCAGCACTATCCCCTTAAATTCACCCTTGTGCGTGCGCCCCTGCCTCCACCCAGATTTTATCTCAAGACCTCACCCTTGCATGCCTGAAGCCTTTGCCACTCCGATATATTGATTTGTTCTCTTATTTATGATATATGTACTTATTTATATATATATTTAGTTATATTTATTCATATAGTAATATATATTTATATTAATATATTAATATATCTATATAGTTATATTAATATATATATTTATAGTTATATCAATATATATATAGTTATATTAATATATATATAGTTATATTATATATAGTTATATTAATATATAGTTATATAAATATTCATATATTTTTATTTTAAATAAAATTTATATTAGTTATTATTTAAATAAAGCTAATATATTGGAAACAACAATTTCATCGAATCCATCATGACATAGGTATGGTATACTGGGAGTTGGAGGAAAATTAAAACAAAAATGGTGTTCTCGATGCACCATGATTCATGGAACTTGATGACCCTCTATCGAGTAAGGGGAACCAATCCAATACTACTAATTGAATATAACGGTACCATGTATATGTATATATATATATATATTTATAGTTATATTAATATATATAGTTATATTAATATATATAGTTATATTAATATATAGTTATATTAATATATATATATAGATGTATTAATATATAGTTATATAAATATTCATATATTGGTATTTTAAATAAAATAGATATTATTTATTATTTAGATAAAGCTAATATATTATATATATAAATATGTCTAATTATTTATTTAAAAAATTAAAATTTTAGGTGTGAATATATAAAAAATATGTACATATAGTTATATATTTAATTATAAACAGTAGTGAATTATAAAAAACTATAAAATTTCAAAAAAATAATATAAATATTAATGTAATACCTTGGAATAAATTCAGTACCCACCAAAAAAAGGCAATAATACCCCCTTAAACAAGGCTGAAAATCCAAAAATTGTTAAACAATCAGGGTACTCTGACTAAAAACTCAGTTTTGGAGGTCTTTTGGGCCTATTTTGGCCTCAAGAAAAGCTTCACTTGGGATCCCCCTAATGACAAGGGTGTAAAGCTCATCTCAGGCTTCGATTTTATATATGGTAGAGCTCAAATGTACACCCGGATCAAAAGTTATGGCCGTTTGAAGTTCAAGTTGTGTTTTCAACATATTTTGGGTATTTTTTTTTAGTTTTTTGATTTTTTGGTTCTTTAAATTTTTATGAAATGACTATTTCTCCATAATAATTAACAAATTATTAATTAAAAATATTTTTTTAAATTTTTTATAAGCCATTTTCACTAAATATCTTATATATTAAGTATATTAAGTGTAAATGTATATTTATACTTATCTAAAGTATATTTAAAAATTATATATTATATTTATATCAATATAACTATATATATATATTAATATATTATTTTTAATTAATTTTTTTTGAAGTCGACCCTTTATTAGTGTTTCTAAAAAAAGCGCTGATAAAGGCCCCCCTTTTTCAGCGCTACTAAAAAAAGCGCTGATAAATGCGGTCCCCTTATCAGCGCTAAAAAAGAGCAGATAAAGGGGGTACCTTTATCAGTGCTTTTTCGTTAGCGCTGATAAAGGTTGGCGCTAGGAAAAACTATTTTTGTGGTAGTGGTTGTTGTGTGGTGATCCATTGTAATTGTCTAAGAAGGAATATTATAGTCTAATGAAGTGTGTAGAATACTAGAGTATAGATCATATGAAGATCTAGAATTTTAAGTCTCTTATGATTATTGCAGTTCTTTTTTACTAGGTGAGAGGAGTGAGTTAGTTTTCTATGGTTAGTCTATAGAGTGGGTATCCCCTGATGAGGGTGAAGGAGGGAAATATCCCCATGACTATATCAAGATAAAGGCATTATCACATTGAGATCATAGTCATTTAGTTCGGTGTTAGGGATTCACCAAATATTCTCATGCGGTTCATGAACCAAATTTTTTGTGAATTCCATGATGAGTTTGTAGTTATGTTCATCGATGAAATACTGTTCTACAAGATTTCAGAGGATGAACATTCCGATCATTTTTGATATTCCTTATAGGAATATTGACACTATAAGATCTATGGATTATTTGTGTATAATAGGTCTTGTTCTTGAGTGGTGAATTTCCTTGGGCATGTGGCATCCCAAAATGGTGTGGTCCTGGACTTGTCAATGATTGAGGTAGTTGTTTCCTGGTAAACACCCAAGAATGTGGTGGGTATTTTTATTGTCCATGGTCATACATCATACTACCAGATGTTTATATCTAATTTCTCATGTATTGAGGTAATTTTGAATTGTTTTACTCTATAGAACTATGATTTAATGTAGATTTATTACTTTCCATTAGTGATCAAATTCCAAATAGGGAAACTATTCATTCCTGTGGTTTCTATAGGATGGGTGATGTTTTAGGTATTTTATGATACTTAGAATATGGTCTTGGGATGCATCATGATGTCGTAGAAGGATTTGATCACTTATGGGCCTAGTAAGTTACACCCCTAAGAGAACATTTATTCCACCCATAACCTATATCTAGAATCACTTCTATTTTATCTAATGTTATGGAAACATTACAACATTAGGGAGAGATTTGTAGTCTTTATAGATAATTTGATCTTATGGTTTAACATTTTTTAGTGTGATATATATCCTTAAAAGTAGAGGTGGATGGTTTTTCTTCATAATTATGAATTCAGGATCTCTTATACCTTAAAAAAGTCAGTTTTTTGTAGAACAAAATATTGAGAATAAGTCACAAAAGGATGAATGTTAGGATTCTAATGATACATGGAGGGTGATAGAGGAGTTGGTAGCCTTCACTTAGATGCAAGGGTGGTTGATGGTGGATGTTTCTTGCTTCATATGGCATCAAAAGCTTCTAGTATGTAGTTGGTGGATGAGTCACAGAGTTGAAACATAGAGGAATATTTGATGTGCGATTGTGTTGTCTATGGAAAAACTCTTGAGGAACTATCAGAGTATGGTTAGAACTTGATTTTATTTTAGGGTAATCTCTTTATTTTAGTTGTGACACATCAGAGAGTCATATGTGAGTTTCATAGTTCTCTATCATTGGTACACGTTGGTGTTTTCAATATGGACCGCTTTTTGAGGATTATGTTTTTTTGAAAAGGTATGAAACAATAGGATTAATAGTTCTTAGCTTGGTGTTGGGGTTTCCATTCGATAAAATATAAGAATAATATTCTTATTTTTTTGTTTCATCCCTTGGATGTTCCTGAGTGGATGTGGGTAGACATCTTGATGGGATTCATCATAGGGTTACCCAAATTGTAGAGAGGTTGCGATTCTATATGGGTAATAAAATATTGGTTGATAAAATTTGCTCACTTCCTAGTGATAAAGATATCGAGCACCATTGATATTTGATTTTGGAGGCATATAGATGAGGTGGTATGGAGTCTTAGATTTATGAGGTACACTGTATCATATAAGGTGGATCATTTTTCTTTGTCATTCTTGAGTGTATTAAAACTTCCTATTGTAACTCAATTTCACCATAACAATGGTTTCCACACTAAAATGGATGATCGGGTAGAGGGGACTATCCATATTTTGGAGGATATGTTGTGGGAATGTATATTGGAAATACAACGATCATAAGAAAAACACATTTTATTAGATGAGTTCTCTTATAATAATAGATTCTACAAATAAATTGACATGACCCCATATGAGGCATTATATGGGTGGTCATATCATTCTCTATTGTGCTAGACCGAGGGTGTAGAGTCATCTATTCTTGGTTATGATTCGGTGTGTATATTTATAGAAAAGGTTTATGTTATTCATGAGAGGATGAAAGAAATATATTACTGAAATATGTATATGTTGATCACAGGAGGAAGCCCTTAGAGTTGAGGATTTTGACAATGTATTCTTGAATTTTTTCTGACATAATGGGAAGCAGATTTTTGGTAGTGTAGTAAGATCTCACCCTAGTTTATAGGTCCCTCTATTTTTTTTGTACATTGGCTAAGTGTATTATTAGAAGGAAATTATTCTTTTTTCTATATTTCATTCATGATGTCTTCCATGTATCTCATCTCCATTAGTATCTTCAAGATTAATCCCATTTAATATATTAAGGAGATTTGGGCATGTTGGAAGACATGATGTTTATGGAGTGTCTAGTAGAGATCAAGGATCATTGGGACAAGGTGTTTCATGGAAGTACCATTCCTTGGTTCATGTGCTATATAGGAATGGTGAACTAGATGATTGCACATTAAAGTGCGAGACATATATTTTTTCCCAATACATATCATTTCTTTTATGATTTTTATTGTTTTGAACTATCTAGTTTTTCCTGGAATATGAAATTTGGATCATGATTTTTTATTATATGTGATTCATAATTTATATGTGATGTCTTTTAAATTATTTGAAAAATTAATAAGGGAATACCTAATTCTTAATCATTAGACATTACACATTGACATGATTAAAACCATGTGGGTGTTTTAGTTCAACCTGAAGAGGATAATATCATGACATGGAAGATGGGATTTTATGAACTGTGTACTTTGAGATCCATTGTGTGGTGGTTGTAGTTATCAATCACTTGGGTTTTTTGGGGTATGAGGTAGTATTATATATGAGTTTGTGTGAAGGAGTATTTTTATGGTTGGTATGAAATGGTTGGGTGTTTTCATGGTAGGGGGTATGGGAAAGTAGTGTGATGAAGTGGTTGTGAAATGGTATTACTAAACATTTTTTTTCTGGTAATAGTTTTTTAGTTGCAGTGTTTAGTTGTAATGAGATCCTTGAGATATATCTTGAGATATGGTTGTTTAAATATCCTTTTCATTTTCTTTCTGGGAGTGTGTTGATTCTTGAGGGAGATAATTGTTTGAGATTTATCTGATGTAATGAAAAACACAATTCATACAGTTACATTGTGATAATTATCTTATAGAGGCATCTGAGTAGGTCCAGAAGATTTTGGGATTGGAGAATTGGTTGCATTTAGAAAATATATCTTAGATGATCTATGAGGCGTGGAGCCATATTATGCACTTTAGTGGTTTCCACTTTTGTGTGGTGAAGATGAAAATAATGTGGGAATCCCATGAAGGTTTTTTTGTTTTTACTACCAATTATAGTGGAAAATTATCATGGATCCTTGTCTATGAAGTATCCCATTTTTCACAAGTGATAGATGCTGTATAGAAAAATAGTTTCAACATAGTGGTCCATGGTGGAGATTTATGTGGTTATTCCAATTCTAGAAAAGTTTCAACTTGGACATGGGGCTGCATCTTGTCCTCCTCATAGTTTTCTGTGGTATGTAGAGTAGTTGTTTGAGATACAACATGGTTATCCCTCCATTTTATAGGATCCACATCATGTGAATACCTATAAATCATTGAATATGTTATGAACAATAGGAGTGTGGAATGGAGAGGGTTGATTTACTATGGTCCCTTCTGTTTTTAGATTTTCTATGTCATGATCCTATTGGTTGTGTTTTAGATATATATTCTTATAGAAGGGTATAATTTCCTAGATTCCTTCAGAACCAGTAACATTTCATGTGTTTATCTTGATTCAAGGATACGCATGTTAGTCCTGATGAGTTCTTTTAGCCCCATAGTAGTTTCTTTTGACCTCAATCATGGAGGATCAATCAATGGTTTTTTAAAGTATGTTCCCTTAATTCCTTTACATGTATTAACTATTTTCTTATATTAGATAGGTTTTTGTGAATGGGAACCTACTGTGTTGATGATTATTTGGTGAATAGTTTATGTGGTTATTATTTTTAGGCTGTTAAGGGTTATCTCCTTAATTATGGTTCTTGGTGGTGGCTTTTCTCAGGGTTCAATATTGGGAAGTGTATAATAAATATATTATGAAGGAAGTGGATCCATAATTCTTCATTTATTCTAACATACATTAGGGGTTTATTCTTTTTTTTATCACGAGGATGTAGTATATCTAACAAAAAGGATAAATAAATAGTCCAGTTTAAATAAAATGGGAAGGTGTTTTGTTTGCATGTTATTACAATGTTGAAGTTATTATTAAAATTGTGATTGTTTGAGATAAATTCCCTTCTAATAATTCTAGTCATTGAGGGACTTTTTTAAATTTTTATTTCCATGCTATGGAAACCTTGTTGTATGATGGTCATTATCAAAAAAATTGAAATTGGATAACCAATTATATTTGAATAATAAAATGGTTTCCCTAAGAGACTTATGAGCTTGTGTGAGGATGCCTTAAATTAAATAATAGTAATGTATTAAAATACATTTGAAAATATAAAAACATTTGTGTGTTGTTTTATGGTGCAGATGTGTTCTGTTGAGGTGATGTGATTTTTGTTATGTGGTCTGTTATGTGATGAGTTTTTTGTTCTTTTAATGGAGAAATTGTGATGGAAAAGTGGTTTTGATAAGGATGTGTAAATTATAAAATGGATGTTGGAGTGAATGGTGGTGATATGGGGCTGGTTGTATTGATGATGATTATGGGTTGCTTATTTTTGTGGTGTGGTGATGTGCTTGTTTTATGGGTATTAATAGAATTTCATAATAATTATTTGGAATGGAATGGTATGGTTTAATCAATAGGTTGAATGAAAAATTAATTAATCAAAATGTGATGTATGCCATTAAATGATATTTCTTAATGTGAAATAAAATGGGATATATAATTTAATTGTTAAATGAATAGAATTTTTGGGTTATATGAAATCTGTAAAATGGATAAAATTGAGAAAGGGGATGAAATGTGAAATACGACAAGTGGATTTATTTTTTGTGTTATACATTTAATGGAAGTCATGAATGTTGTTTTGTTATGAGTATTATAGGTGATGTTGTGAGTTGGTTAGAGTTTAGGTTATAAACCCATAGGTTGGTACTATTTATGTGACTACTATATATTAATTTATGTTCATTATGATTTCTATACTCACACCACACACTTTGAGTTCCTTATTCCAAATACCATATATAGACATTTATATGGTGGTATTTTTTTCCAAACATTCCTATAGTGATGATATTATGCAAGCTACCAACTATTTCTCACTCACTTTTCAAGTCATTATTAATATACAAGATTTATTATAGTAATAAATAATAAGTGAACTATAGTTAAGTGATGTGAAGAACTAGGTGACTTTAAGAGATATGTGTTTTGATGTGATTTACCAAGTGTCTTCAAGAAATATGTGATGTAATGAGATGTCTTATGGTGGGGGTTGTGCATTGAAGTTGGAGGGAGCAATGTCAATGCACATTATGCTTAGGATACACTACTAATCTTTTTATGGTCGTGATGAGATGTGATGGACCAAGTGTTTGTGTATAGGATGTGATGTGTTGTAACATGATGTGAATTGATGAACCAATTGTTTGTTCAGGGATGTGATGTGATGTGATGTTATAAAAAATAGATGGCCATGATATGACAAGAGAAATTGGGGTATGAGTGAGGCACCCTTATTGGAAAGAGGGGTTGGATACCCTTTATTGATATTCTTATTATAATGTTATTATACTTGGAAGCGTTATTTGTTGTGTTTTCCTTGGTGACAATGGGTTTAGCTAGTCGTTCCTCTTAGGTGTTGTTGGTTTTTAAATTTTTCCATGGGTTCATTATTATTCATTTTTCACATGTTCTTAGGAGACTCTGGTGACTATACTGAGTATAATTTAATTCTCACCCTATATATATAAAATAGTTTTTTGGTTTCCATGGGGACTACATGAACAAGACTGGAAATTACTATCTCGTACCTCTGGGTAGTTGTCGTCTTTCTGACTTATTGTTTCACATTATATGTTTATTATTGAGAGGTATATCTATATAATATTAATTTACACATTATTGGTGGGATTATTTGAGTTCTATTAATCTTATATTATGTAACGAATATTCTTTTGATTGATTTATTCTATCCTTTTATTAGATTATTATGTAGGGTAATGCCTCCCATTTGTAGAATTTTTAAAACCAGGGTTCCATTCACCAACTCGGAACCTACTAGAGATGGGGATCAAGGGTCATTATCTATCTTAATTCATTACAGGCCTAAGAGGGGACCCTTTGGAATTATTTTGTGATTTAATTTTAGGTCATAAAAGTTACAACATTTGTAAAACCAATATTATTTTACTATTAAAAAAATATCTGAGAAAAATATAAAAAAACTCACCCAAGTAAATTTCAACATGCTAATTCCAAAAAATATGTCATTTTTATCATACCTAAATTCTAATATTTTTTTATTTATATTTTAAATGAAAAGAAATATTATAATTGAAAAAAACTATTAAAGAAAAAAACATTTTAAACTTTATGTTCTCTTAATAATACTTTATATCAACAACTATTTTAATGAGTGATAATAGTTTTTTTTGAAATATAAATTTTTTTGTAATAATATATTAAAACTGTTCAATATAATTTTTTTAGATATAAGTAAACAATAAATTTGAAAATAAATGTATTTTAAAAAATAGGTCATTCTAAGAATAAATTATTTAAACTGCATCCCATAATTTTTTTATCTTCATGCTATTAAATTTATTTCATTCATTAATATTGAAAAAGTTCAAATCATTTTTTAAAATAATTTTAATAATATTTATACTAATGTGGTTTAATAATATTTTTATTTACATGATATTTTACTCTTCTTGTTTCTTTCATAATCACATTTTAAATTTTATTCACACGATATATTAATTATTATCTTTAATTTAAAAATATAATGAGGTTCATTTTTGTACAATGTTTTCTATTACACGTAACATTATACATTGTAATTATATAAATGAAAATCTAGACTAAAACCCCAATTTGATACAACATAAGTAATGTCACACCTTAAATCTCAACTATTGAAACAACATTCATCTATTTTATACAACTTAAATGTTTCTATGTGTAGGGACGATTATAAAAAAACAATAATATATTCTATCTACTGTAATATTTATTATATTTTTAAATAATTTTCATATCATTTTCATGTTTTTAGTCCATTAATGTTAAAAATACATTAAAATTAAAACTTTTATGCATCTCATGATATTTTGTGGAAAATTAATTAGTTGTAAATATGTTATGTTTTTATGTTTATTTACTAGATAAATTTTTTAAATGGGAAGTGTAGTTTTTTTAAATGTGTATGTTATATATTTAAAATTAATATTAATACGAAAAACACATATAGTGTTCTGTTGTGTGTAATACATTATTTTAATACAAACAGATCTTTTGGAATTACTTGAAGTGGAAAAAATTATGATTGTATCAAAAAAATCTTTTCAATCTATCGAAAGCAGGGGTTATAGACTAGTAAAACTACTTATCATAAAAAACCATCCCCATTTGGTCACACAACCAACCCTAAAAAACGAATCATTAATATACCAATAGACCATCAATTTATTCCAATCTCAAATTATTTCAACATGGACACTAATTTATAGTCAACATTATAGGACTCTTATGTTATTTTACAAGATGAATTTTTTGAATAGATCGATCAAACTTAATTTAATTCTCTATAAAACATATGTTATGATTAATTAGATATTCAAAAAATGTAATATTTTTTAGTGAAGATTTTCTAGTATTTAAGAATTATTTTTTGAGTTTATATGATATAGTAGAATTTAAAACTATTATAGAAGTTGACGATGTGTATTTATATTAGAAATTTAGTCTTATATAACATATTGTTTTGGATTTATATTCAATTGCATGCATATTTTGTACAATAATATTTGAAACCATATTCCACGTAATGATTAAGTTAATAATTTTCAATAAATAAGGAATAATATAATCCCAGTCATTAATTTTTATGCATTTTTATGTGAATGAATAATGACTTTGAATATTTTAATGATTTATTCACACATTAAAGATCACAAAACTGATTTTATATTTTGGAAAATATTTTATGTGATGAGTAAGAATATATTTTGTGATGATATATTCTTTTAAAATTATAATTTTTATGAAATTAATCATTTTGGGGATAAATAAGATGACAATGAAAGGATATTTTATGATGTTAAAGATTCCATAAAGAAATAAAAAATTTATAGACAAAAAATTTTCTACGCACTTAATGATTTGGGTTACATGATATTATTTGAAAATTTGAGATATTATCTATAATGTAAAACAATGTTAAATTTTTTTATCAAAAATCAGCCTTTGGATTATACATCATGTGTATTTTATAAATTTTTTTATATTAAATTAAATATTTGAGTATTAATATTCATTTTGATTAGTGGAATATATTATAATATTCCAAAATACAAAAATGGAATGCATTGATTATAGATATTGATATAAGAACAAGTGAAACATATAATAATATCATTTCATGCATGGATTTAGAGATTATCATGGAATAAACTAGAATATATTAACAGGGTTCTATTTAGTAGGGAATTCACCCTTGGTGTCACTAGTGATAATATGGAGTGCACAAAGAATGATTAAATTAAAGTAAATATATTTTTCAATGATCCATATATATATATTGTGATAAATGAAGAAATAGGGAAGAATAAATTCATATTTGAAATACAGCATCCAAAGGTCATATGGTTTGGGTTAAGCATTGATTAATGAAAATATATAGTATTAAATATGAAATAAATAAAAAATCATATAATAGTGAAGTGGATAAAAAATCAGAGAGAGTTTGAATTAGGGTGTGTGTGGGGGGGGGTAACATTTTCTTTAATATATATATAATCCTGAGAATGGATAGAGATGAAACTCTATAAAAATGGTCATCTTAAGTGGATATATAAAAAACATGAGGATTATTAATAGAAATGAAAATAATTATTTCATTGTATTATTATTTTTGAACTTTTCATAGTTTCTTCTATAGATTTAATTTAGTGAATTTGATATAAGTATTTTACTTAAATTATTCAAGATTTTTATTAAGGGTTTATGATTCAATTTGAATGATCATTAGTGAATTTGTACATTTTTGTTATTTGATATTTGTTTCCTTATCAATCATGATTTTTACTTTAGATTGACAGTGATTTTTTAGGACATGTAAAATACCAATAGGTGAAATTTGAACAACACACTAGTGACTAAAAATTTTTAACTTAAGGAAAATAGTATTATAATATTCTATGTAACACATGATTACAATTTTTTTTAATAATGATGGCTCTAATTAGAAGTTTGTTTAACTAAATGAGGTGAGTAAACTATACAATGAGTTTCAATTATCACAATGAGTTCTCCATTTTTCTCAGACAATCATAGTGAAGTGGAATTCATTATTAGATTTAATTCATTTTAATTATCTAATGATTGATTAATTTTTTTTTACCATTTTAGTTTCTAATTACCATTAATGGAAAAATCAATCTATAATGAATGAATTCGGTTTGTACGCAAGTCCTTTAGACATTCGTTTATTTAATCATTTCCCCCCAAATATATGTTATGGATATAAAAATAACTAATAAATATCATTATATTATTCCAATTAAAAATATAAACTCTATTTAAAATATTATTTCACTCTAGATCTAGAATTTAATTGGCAGAGTATATCAATGTATTTCATGGAGGTATTATGAGAGACATCTCATGTAATAATGTGATTTCAGTTATTTTTTTTTCAATTGAATTAATTTGTTATTTTTCATCTTATTCAAGATACAATTTATTTTAACCATACTTACCTATATTATCATAAGGAGATAATATGACTACATGGAGTCCCTATCTCTTTTGTAGCATACAATTATCTTAGACTTACCTAAAATATTTGAAAATGTATTTAAAATTCATTGGGTATTAAATTAAGTTTCACCACATTATTTCATACATGAATTTGTATACAACTAGAGATCAAGATTTATGACATTGAAGATATTATTTGATCTTTATGAATAGATTATCATGTATTTTGGTATCCTAACCATTAATTAGATTGTTTTTTATATAATAAATCTTCTCATTTATCTATATATATAGATCCATTCGAGAATTTATATGGAAATAAATTTCGAATTATATAATTATTGGATGATTCTTGTGAGAGGAGTCTATTAGGACTAGAACATGTAGATGGAATGGATGAGATGGTAAAGATAGTTCCCCATTACATAAGGGAAACTCATAGAAGGAAGAAGATTATTTTAGACGATAAGAGGAAAGACCATTCATTTTAGGCTGGAAGTGATGCATTTCATTAAATATATCCATAGAAAAATATTATGTGATTTAGTAAATGCATAATGTTAACTCCAAGTATTATTAGACCATGTTAAATTATAAAAATTTTGCATTTATTTTTTATCAATAATAATTTCCTTATATTTTATCTCAAATACATGATTTGTTCCATGATTCTATATTAAGGAAATATATACATGATTCCTATCATGTTTTGAGCCCAAATGTGGTATAGTCAGAAGATAATATTTTATAAGGGAAAAATATTATAGTGATGTTATATTGAATGAATAAGGTGTTAAGGAATATGTTAACTAACCTGGATACTTTTTTTGGTATATAAATTTCTTTTTAAGGGAATAAATAAAGTTGTTAGTTTTTGAATGTTTATTTTTTATGTACATATAATTATTATGTTTCTAAAAAAATAAGATATATTGAATTTCCCTTGGATATGTTGGAGTGAATATATAAATGGTGAGTTTCTAAAGACCTTAATAATTCCATGGGAAATATTTTCTTATCCATTATTGAAATTTATAAAGAAATATATAAAATTCTTATACATCAAATCATTTAGAATTTAATTAAATCTCATATAAGGTAGATATTAAAGACTAGTTTCTGGATATAAACATTTATGAGATTAATATATTTTTTCACATTGTATATATTATAATCTCATTCATGAGTTGCCTAGATAGAACTAGAGTGGTGTAGGATACAACTCCACAACAAACTAATTGGGGCATTGAAACCTATAACTACCCCCTTTTGGGATTTTCTATATATTTTTATAAAAAAATCATTGAATTTATAGATTATTCAGGAAATACATTTAGTCATATTGTTGAATTCTTAGACTGAGGGGTGTAGGTTTCATGGCTGAAGGAGGTATGTAGTTGACACTTGGTAGAGGTAGAGGACTGGTTATGATAAAGGTGGAAAATCAGTAGTGGACTATATATAAAATTAGATAATGGATAATGATATATCATTTTATAAAAACTGTAACAAAATAATTGTCTATGGAATTTAGTTGGAGGAGTTTTCAAGCGATCTTTCATGAAACAAAATTGTTTCAAGATGAATTTTCTTTATATAATATTAATATATTAAATGTGGTTATAAATCCATATTCTAGAAAAAACCATTTCATTAATTAATAGAAGATTGATTGGAGTTTGATTTGAAGAATAATAGAATATAAATTTAGAAAATGAAGAAACAAGGTTGTGGTGATCACTAAATCTTTTCACGATGTCTCTACTAGAAAATTCCTTATGAAGAGATTGAAAGAAGAAAATATGTATTTGGGATCATGGTTTCCTATAGTTATGGTTGGTGGCCATGCGATATAAAACCATGTAATTGTTTCAAAGACTTTATAAAGTTATATAAAGAAAATACCCATGTCATTATTTTTCACAATTCAATCATAATTGAATGTTAGGGTTATAGATCAAGTATATGGTGTAAAATAAACTTAATTCACATTAGAAATATAATGGAGATTTGAAAAAAAGTGATTCATTCATCAAGGTCTAATGAAATGATTACTATAATTTTTTACATAATGAAACAATATCATTGTCAATCTCATCATATAGTATTGAATATCATATATATAATCATTTATGTAAGGGTCTTATGAATTTTTGGGGAAGAAATATTTTTTGTTGATGTTAAAATAATCATTTACTATAGGCATTAAAACATGGAAGTCCTCAAAACACAACTGTTTGTTCCTCCAAATTTATAATGTATTCATTCACATATATATGTTTTATTAAACATTGATACTTCTAGAAAAAAATAATAGGATATTCCTACGATAATATTTTCTTATTTTTAAGATAATAACTATGTATCACACATCATACAATATATAGAGGAACATGAGGATGATTTCTATATATTAGCCAAAAATTTAATTCTTATTTATTATCATTATTTTAATATATTTCCAAGTCATATAATTTATCAATTCCATTAAACTTATTGAAAATATTATACAGATGTGTTGAATGTGATTTTCATCTCTTAAAAAAGATTAACAACTTGACAAAAAGAGTTGATGATTCCTGTAAAATTTTTTATAGTGTAATTTTTTAATACCAGGTATTGATTATCTTAAATTATTCTCAATTAGTTACCTTATTTTTATACTATCATAATAATACATCAAATTTATTTTAATTTATTTTATAGATTTTCATTTTTCATCCCAACTAGTGTTTCTCACTTTACTATCCAATGCTACAAAACAAACATATAGATTATCCAATATACTTACTAAAAATATTGATGGGAGTATGGTAACACCTACATCATAATGTAAAATCAAGAGCGTATAATTAAAATGTGATTATACTTTTTCATTGAATGATATCATATTTCATTTATAAAAAAAATACTATCTATGATATCCATTTATAAAACTCATTCATTAAATAAATCATCAAGTTAATGGTATAAAATTTTGAAAATTGTGAAAATATATTTATATGTACTATGATAATACTTACCATGTTGGCTTCAATAATTATGTGAAATTTTAAATACCCCCATAAAATTATCTTATTCTACATAAAATATAATAATATTTCAAAAGAAAAAAAACATGATTTCACTATAAGAGTATTATATGATTGATATCCAACAACATAATTTATATACAATTGGATGTGGTACTAAAAACCACGATGCAACACAAACCAATTTTTGGTGACATTTAACATGTTATGTTTTATTCTTTAATGCATATTTTCAAAATATACTATCTTGGAAAGGACTCTTAATGTGATTAAATTACTCATTATTTATTGACTCTATAAGATACATGAATACCATTTGGACTTGATAGTTATTCCATTGAGTCTACTTTATACCATATATGTCTCCAATGATATTGTTTTCATCAATTTTAAATCTTATTCTCGATCTTTATTGAAGAAATAAACCTAAATAACTATAAACATAATCAATGTTAACATCTCATTTTTCACATTATTATGATGGACGCCTTAATTTGTTCACTTTATCACATTTATCGTCAAGAATTTAAGTACTAGTATCATTTGAAATATAATTAATCGTTACAGTTGTAAATTTATGAATTTATATAACCATTCCAATACTTATTTAATAACTTTATAGGATCTTTTGGTTAGAACATAAGAAATTCACATTAAACATCCTAATCATTTATTTTTCATAACTCTTCTCCTTATTTATAATAAAAAACCAACATTAAATGATTTATAATATTTCAACATTATATTACTTTTATATAATATCCTATACAAAGTCTATAATTAACAATGATATAATTAATATATATTATTGATGTTGACCACTACAAATGGATCTTCAACAAAAAAAATTATTATAAGTATTTTTCAATTACTGTTGTATGATCCATATCATTGATAGTATATTTCATTTAATGTATAACTCTATTTTTTTTAATATTTTTCTCTATAAAAATTTTACAACTTATCTAATACTTTTATATCAATTATATAACTTGTCCTTTTTTAATTTTGTATCATTTTTAGTTTGAAATTTTATATATTTATACTCAATAATATTCCTATCCAAAATTTAATATCACTTAATGAAATGAGATACCTCAATATTTTTATTTATCACCATAATCAATGAAATATGATTATAGAGACTAATTAATTGTATATATTATCTTCTTTAATTAGTAGATCTTAGGGATATTTCCCTGAAATATTTAAATGAAACAAATCATGTAATATTTAAAATTAAAATTTTAACAAGTAATTATTATTATTATTATTTTTCATGATTAAAATAATTTACCATTAGCATATATTACTTTTTGAATAAGGAAACATATTATGAATATGATTAATTCACCAATTCTTCTATAGAATGCTGGATAATGTGATTTGAGCACTTATAACCAAAAATATTTTATTTCACTTATAAAGGATGATAATTTAATATTCTTCACTAACATGGTAGATATTCTATATTTATTTTTCATTTATATATTGATTAATCTATATTTCCCTTTAACCATACACGATTTCTTAGTAAAGTGTATTTCATGGTTTTAACCATATAATTGGAAGAAATATAACAACTTATTTTTATCATTACAGTACTATAATAACCCATCCTTGATCTTTCATTGACTCTAAGTAGACCAAAAAAACCCCCAAACTTGTTCCAAATATCTATAGGATGGTGACATTCATTGAGTTCCTAAAAAACTTCTTGAGGATAAATTTACCAAATTATGGATATAGGCTGGGTCAATGATTGGTTCTATGAAAAATCTATTTTGACACACTAATATGAAATTTTTTCCAAAAATAGTATCTAATAAAATCATATAGACTTATTCAAAGAGTACACTAGAAAATTTCCCTAAACCATAAATATTATATAAAAAAACTAAAATAATAAAATTAAAAAAATTTATGTATTTGTTCAACATGTTCAAATAAAATTTTCAACCCATGCTCCTTTCATGGAAGAATAAAACTACACTATAATGATATCAATATGATCAATGAAACATCCATGATATGTCCATATAACATATGAAACCTAAAAGGACACAAATTTAATTTTATTTAAATCAAGGTATTCATGTTGGATAATAGTATAATTACATAGTGAGTAACATGAAAATATATCAACTCTCACAATTGAATACTCATGTGAATGTATGTGATAGTTCATAAGTAATATATATATAGATATATAATATAACATTATCAACTAAATAAATAAATAAAAAAGAATGTAATTGATGACATATCAAACATATCATTGAATGAAGGTGTAACTCTTGTGTCTTGATAATATTGAAACCTTCTTGGGACCTATTCATTAAATAATTTCTAGAAGAAAAAAATCTGTTCACATGATGAAACCTTATAAACAATTTGCAACCTAAAAATATAATTCACTATTAATGTATCCTCCATATAGGGTAATGGGATATCATCATCTTATAAGAGGGTACATCATGTTCAAATATGTACACTAATAAATTAGAGCGACAAAAATCATAGGTTGTTAGATGAAAATATGTATAGGGGTGAGGAAAATTAATTGAAGGCCATATGAACCTCCATATAATACTATATTGTAATACTCTTCCAATAAATATTACTTAAATTCCAAAAGACCCAATTTTATACTTGCTTAAAATTTTATAGTAGCATTTACATAACAATTTTAAAGGAGTATACCTTTATGGTTATGTTATTCCAAAAAATTATAGTATATTAATTCCTTTTAGGTGAATTTTATGTCGGTATGAGATATTGGGAGAGAAGGGACCCATGGTACTAGAAAACAATGGGTTTTTTAAAATAGGTATTTTGTATATGGTGTATGTAATAGAACTATTTCATCACCTAAATAACTATATGGTAAATGGTAGACTTAAACTGGGAACCAGGTGGAATGTTAGTTTTTTTTTGAAATGGGGTAGGGGATTGGGTTTTTTATGATTACCATTTCTCCCAAATATAGGCCATTTATCATAATTTGATTATAATTCCCATATTTTTACACATTTATTGAGATATACTTGTACTATTATTCATTTTATGAAATTAAACCTTAAATAATTTTCAAATTTTCTTCTTATTGGTGATGAAAATTATCAATAGTGAATTAACGGTGTAGTCTCCAATAATATTCCTTTATTCATCTTATTTCCTCATAGAAACAGTTATATTTATTTCTTCCCATATATTTATAATTGTCAAATATATAATTTTTTCCTTCTGATTTGGATTCACTAGGAGTTTATCATAGGAAATATAAAGTAATTTCATTTGTTTTACATCATCAATTTTAAATTTATTTTTAGTGGTGGATAAAAGGATAAATTTATCCATAGTCTAGTTTGGTCTTATCATTTATGTGGGGGAAATAATTTCCTCCTTTATACATCAAATATTAATGAAACAAATATTTAAGAAGGTGAACCCCATCAATCACTCATATTATTAATTATTTGGGCTAGAAACAACCTTGGGATGGGTGAATCTAATTGAAAATAAATAGGTTTTCTTCTAAGAGAGAATTCATAAAATTAATTTTATGAAAATATTACATAGATTAATTGGTTTGGTTTATATGTAAATTTTTAAAATCATTTATTTTGTTATATTTTAAATTTTTTACATTATATAATTTTAAAAAGTATGCATTGTATGTGGAATGTGGTAAAATACAAAAATTATGAGAAGGATCACTTTTCAAGATATATCCTAACATGCGAGACATTATAATCTAGTTTGATAGAAGTGTTCAGATTTATGAATTTATGATTTAGATGTTGGATATTTTACCAAGTATATATGAATGTAAATTTACTTTTGATAAGAACCCATATTAGGATATCATTTATATGGGACTTGTTAGTACCCATATGAAAATAAATTCATGACTGAGGAAGTTACTCATATATAACTATGTATAACATAATTATGGTGGAAACCTCAGTTACTATAGTCTATGAGTTATCTCTATTTCTCATTGGTCATTGTCCTACGTTTGCATGTTGTATAAATCCTTCTAGGAATTTATAGGTAAGTATATGTTGGATTTCATATTACCTAGTTTCCTATATTTAATTATATTATTAATGGATCTAATTAATGATTCCTATAAACTAAACCATCACTAATTAATAAATTTTATTTTTTTATATTTATAATTTATTACAAGATTAAGATTGAAAAATAGTAAATTATATTGGATGATAACCCAAATTTCTACCATTGAGAGCTAGTTTCATTATTTTTATTCTAAATGGTAACCTATACATTTTCCAAGTAACATCATGAGCATGAGAAACTATTATAAAAGTGTTATGATAGGTATTTCAATATAAAAAGTGTTTTGATAATTAAAATGAAAGTAAATGAGAGAAGAAGGGTATTTAAATTGAAATTAAAAATATTGTTTCAAATATTTGGGTTATCTATTCCTTTTGAAAAGGTTATAATCCAAATTCATTCCACTTTTTAAATATTTCCCCCTTGAAAACCTCCTCTTACCATATAGGAAGGGAAAAATTAGAATGTTATTATAGAATAAGGATTAGTTTCTCCTCCTATATTAGTAGGGATTTATCAATTTCCCATAGCTACTTGATATGTATCTTCTCAACAAGATTCCATGTCATTGTGGGTATGAGGGATTTCCAATACCACTATCCTTTTAATTTTTGAGTCAATATCTCTAATTCAAAATCTATGACTTAATTTCATACCTTCATAGAATTATTGAAAGAATTAAAACACCCAATAATCATTGGGTTAAATACGACTCCTATAGGATAGAATGAGTAGTGTGTCGATGCTGAGATGTCATTGTTAAAGCTAAAAATGAAAAGGGTCTTATTGGGAATATATTTATTGTGATAGTTTTTGAGGAGTTTTATCCTTAGAATTCATTAATGTTAAAATATTGGGAGTTATTGATTTGATATCATCCTTGATGTGTATTATAGACTATTCCACTTCAATTTACCCATGCAAGAGGATATATAATGAGTAAAAACCTTGGAATTTTGAGATGGGTCAAAATAAGAAATTATAGAGCCTCTAGGTAGATTTAATTTTTTCAGCATTCTTCAAGTGGAGAAGTACGTTAAAATTTTTAATATAGGGTGTTATGATGGAAAAAATATGATTAGTCCACTACATGGGTAGACCATAAGTGATAGTTCCACAAGTTTTTGAATGAGTTTATGGGAAGAGAAGAGAAAAAGTATTTTTAAGAGAGACAATCTTAGTCGCATGTCCTTTTATCTTATCACATCAAGGAATCATGTTAATTATCGTTGTTGTGTATAGTTAGGTTATAACATGTATAATTATATTTTTGATGTTAATTAATATCATTCATGTGGATTGTATAGAATCCTTCATGGGTTCTACCATTGAGGGCTATTGGTATAGTTTTAGAGTCACCTCAACTTACTATGTCTTCATAGGGTTGGTAAACGAATTATATTCCTAGTGGAAGCTTATCAACCTCTAGGAGATGTGGATACCGAGGATAATGAGGAATTAAAGTATAAATGGTTTTCATGTAATCATATGTGTATAAATTTTAACATTATAGCCTATATGATGGTTTAACCATAATATATAATATAGCGAATGGTAATGATAATATTTGATATGTTTTATTATGTTCTAGTGGTACTATTTAAGAATCTTCTACTTTATCATGTGATTTATTCAATATTGTTCATTTATAATAATTTATTTCTTCCTAATTAGAATAAATTCTTGAAATTAATATAGAATTATTTCCTTTATGTATGAGTTATTTCATATTTTTATTTAATATGATAAAGAATACCTGGATGTGTCCATCATGTGACATAATTTTATAATTCTTTAGGAAATTAATTAATCTTATTTTTCTATATATAGAGTTTAAGTACAGAATTATGGGTTATATTCATTAACTAAATTCTAAGAGTTTTTGAATTGTTGTTTAAGAAAATTATTTTATTATCAACTATCAATAGTTCTCAAAACACACATGAAATGTTATGGGAGGTTTATTATATCTTAGGAGGTCCTAATAATAGGTGTTTTGGGTCTATTATAGTAGAAATTATTCTTCTCTTCCTTTACACAATTTAATGTAAGAATAGTCGTGGTAGATTTTTTTTATCTAAATCATAATGTATTCTTAAAAAAATTATTCTTTCCACAAAATAAATTTGTGTTATTTCATCATACTCTTACCTCGAACATAACCAAAATTGATTCCTTAATAATTCATGCCACTAATAGAATTCAGACAACTAAAGATTAATTTATATGATCCTTATGGATTTTGTTTTATTTTATAGAGCACTTCTCTTTGTGGTGCACCAATTTTATCTTTCATGGAATTTCTATGTATGTATGTCTATTAATATAGATTATTAGAAGATAAATATGATAATTTTCAAGAATAATTGTTATTTCCATACAACAGAGGACAATATTGATAAATTAAAGGGGTAAAATTTGTTTTATAAAAATAAACTCTTCTCAAAAAATCATCAAATATGATTTATAAAAGAGGTTGTAACCCAAACCCTTATTTATAGTTGGTATAATCATTTCAAATATTTGTTTATACCTTTTGGGTTTTCCATTTCTCTAGTATTGTCTATGAATGTAATAAACAGGATCTTTAATCCATTTATATAATACTTTTAAATGAATTTCTTGGGGTATATTATTGCATATTATAGGTCTCATGATTCTAATATCCTTTATCTACATATTTTCTTAGATAAAATAATGGAGCATCAATTACATATCAAGATATATAAATGTTTATTTTGTATACGATAAATGTAGTTTCATGTGTATCTTATTTTAGATGCTTCTATCTTAGTAGATACTAAAAATGCATAATTAGGTATTTTTTTTATAAATTTCCTTAATGTTTTTTAAATATTATTTTCTTAGACATTCAAGATATTATCAAAATTTTATTAAGTTTTTCTAAGGTGTATCAACTAAATTGAATGTTTTTAAAAATAAATGCCCAAATTTTTAATGTTTTTAGAATGTGATGTAACCTTTAAGGAGCTAAATATAAAATTAACATCATATTGTATTCATATTCTACATATACTTGGTTATGAGTTTGAGGTAATCTGTGATACATCATCACATTATAAAGGTTATTTTCTATGTAAATACAATCAATTAATGGGATGTGGTTCTAAGAAACATTATCCTCTTAAAGATAACTAATATATCCATGATTTATAAATTCTGACTATAATTCAATAATTAATGTGATGGGTGAATTATTTGTATTATTAATGTTTTTTTGATGTACATGGATCATTAAAGAGTTAAATACATCTTTTATAAATTATATTTAACTTGAGGAAGTGTTACTAGTTTGAATACCATCAATAACCAGATTTTGATATTTTATATACTTTTGGGAATGTGAATGATGTTTTGGATGCTTATATTGGTTATGTTCCAACTAAAATGGTTACAAAGGAAAAAAATAAGAATCCTAGTTTTTTATCTTCTGGGAGAACTCCAATTGAAAATTATAAAATATTTGAGTTGGATAATTTTGACCACAAAATATTTGATTATCTATTTTTTACCATGTTATGGAATCCCATATATCATACTCTAACTATATAATAATTTTAGAGAAACCCAATTGAGGGGAGATCCTTTATGGATGGTTCCAAGATCATTCATCCTTGTATATAACCATGGAGGGTTCATTGTATAAACTAGTATTGGAGAGGAAGTAATGAAATAATAGATATTCTTGATATTTTATACAACCCAAAATCAAGAATATGTACTGTGACCTAAATTTCCAGTTTATATAGAATTGTATATAGAAATATAGTATATTATATATCACCAGATGCCTCACCAATCCAAATATATAGGAAGGGAATTAAAATATCATAAATTATACTGGAAAATATTTTTTTCTAGTGTGGAAATTAGATGAGTTCATGATTCACTTTTTACATGTCCTTATAAATCTTCTAGAGGTCAATATGTAGTATGGGTGATTTTGAATAACTTTGAAAAGAATTTTCATTTCCATATTATCAATGAATCCTCCTTGATCAAAGATATGATGGAATCAAATTTTAAGTGATTAATAATATATATGGTACACCTATAGAAAGTTACTCTCATAAGTATTTGTGGTCTGGGTATTTTTTTATAAAAGGGATATAGTGAACAATGGGATCAAATTTTAAGCTCTCTACAATACTCCATCCACAAGCTAATAGAATATTTGAAATATAATTTAAATTTTTTGATGACATACTCTATAATATATTATTTATTTCAGTGTATCATGGGAGGTTCACATTTTATTATAATAATTTTCTAATAATAATATTTATTATTCATGTATGAAAATGTTTTTTTGAGGAAATTTATGAATGGTTAAGTCATTCATGCATCTATTAGCCGAAATTACATAATAATATTTGATTGGTCCAATTATTATTCTTGAAATGATAGATAATGTGAAATTAGATTTGCAAGAAACTCATAACCACTCCATGATGAAAAACATACATACAAAGATATTTAATGTAGACCATTGGAATTACATGTTTAGGAACATGTATTTCAATGTTTTTTAGAAATATTTCTTCACTATTGAATTGGAAAACAAGAACGTTGAACCTAGGATTTTTCAAGCCATTATGAAATTTAGTAAAATTCATAGAAACATATTATCATATCTATTTAATTAAAAAATTAAATGGAATGAATATGAAAATCCACATTTCCCAGATTATTAATTATAAACCATACTGTTCTAGAAAAATTCTAGTGTGTCAATATTGAACCTATAGTCAATGTATCTTTTGTGGATTTTATAATCTCTATCATTAATTTTTATGGGAATGTGTCGTTAGTTTAGGTGATTTCTCTTGTTTGGTTCAAGTTGTAGCATGGTAATCTCTATGTTGAAACATAGGAGTGTAAATAAAAGTTGAAAAATAGTGGTTGGGCTTGTTCTTATATGAATATGGATGATGTTTCTTTGAAATGAGAATCTAGATAGTGTTGAGTTTCAAAATGTGTTGGCCTTAATGTGTTAGAAATTCCCTAAAATTATTATTTTTAATTTTTTTTCGTGAATAATATGTTTAAATGGAATTAGAGAAGTGGGGAGAAGGGATATTGTATGACAGACAACATTGAGTACCTCATAGAAGGTACTCGGTACTTAGGGGAAGTAATAGTTTTATATCCCCACATTCAGTAACACTTTGTAATCAATGAACCTTGAATAGGTAACCAATGAAAATGTAGTTTTTTCATTATTTATAAGGAGTGTTAAATCTTTTTAATATATATTATAACCCATAAATTTACTCATACTCAGAAAGAGACCATTATTATTATCTAGTATCACCCATACGGTGCTCTCACCATCCTTTAGTTAATCATTAGCCCTTCCACCTTCATTACCTAACCTATTTAATTCTATTTTTTCATAGTAGTTATCTATGTTGATGTTAGGGTGGAGTCTCATCTAATATCTCATTGTTATTATTGCATCATCATAGAAGTGATTATAATATAATCTTATCTATTCAAATGGTATGTGGAATCATTAAATTTATTCATTCTTATTACTATCTGGTTAATATGGGAGGCTTTACTTTGTGATATGAAGAAATATACTTTGTCTTACTTCTTAAATTCTATCATTCGTGTGAGTGGTATCTAAAACTAAATTTTTCTTTTTATTCTATATTGATTTAGTCATTTCTATAGTAATATAATATATTCCTTAGGACCTAAAAGAGGAATTATGTAAATATTTTATATGTCAAAACACTTCCTTCTCCCATAGTCATAAAGAGTTGGTCTAGAAACATAATAGGGTCAAGAAAATATAATTAAAACAAATTGATTTTATTATAATAAGAATTTATTAAAATAGTTTTTTTGAAAATATGTTATGTATTTATTATATTGATATATAATTGTATATTAGAATGCATTTATTTATATATGATCACTATTATTCATGTTAAATTATTTTAAAAGTATTATTTATAACTATTTTATAGTTTAATGTTTAAATAATTAGAATTTTTTTGGCTAATATCCAACATTATTGGAAAATATAATTTAGTTTGATAGAAATTTTATGTTATCAACATTCATAAAATTCGATTCGGATATTTCACATTATATGATGATTATAAATTCACTTTGATTTTGGAAATTTCTATTTTTACAAAAGGGAACACAATTACACCCATTATCAGTGAACATGTTAATGGTTTTGGATGGGTTATCAATTATAGAATATATTATAACCAATAAATATTTCTCTAAGAGATGGAAAGTAAGACTGATATAATTATTATAAATGATTCCTTTTCCCTGTACATGTGGAAAGGCTAACCCGACATGGTATACAATATTACAATTTCCAATATATAGGTTTGTATCCCATGACATATTGTACAAGTTCATAATATATACCTGGTATGGTATTAATTAATTTTTGTTAGTTATAGATCCTATGAATATTGGGTGTTTGTTATTAACATTAATGGGAAAACTAAGTGAATTTTTAGAAGAATATTTCCAATTATAGTACTTATTTAACTCATCTTTTATTTTTTTTCAAGAAATTTATCTTTAAATAGGGTTTTAATGAGTGGTAAGTGGATCTATCATTGGTATTATGTTATCACACTATACATGAGACAAAATGGGATACCTATAAAATATTTTTTCATATGACCTAGGTAATGGTAGAGAACCTAAGAATGTGATGTAGTCACTCATCAAGAGGGATTTTTGGGTAGTTTCTCTTAATATTTTTATCTGTGAAAAGAATTATGGAATAAGGGAAATATATGTTGTTGTTCCCAATGGATTTTTACCACATATGATCCCTAATTTTATTCCTTAGTCTATGTTTGGTATTTTGAAACATATATAAACTGTTTTTAAATTCTATACTTGTTTTGTAAAACATTTTAGTGTTTTTAAAATTTGATTCGCAATAACATTTTTTATATCATATCATAAATTTTATACTATGTTATAATAACATGATTCCATTGGTTAATTGGTTGATGTTTCAGTATTCACAATGATAAGGTGTGTCTTTCCAAATATTGGGTTGGGCCTAACATAATTATATCCCATCGCAAGGGGGAAAATATTATATCATATGAAAACTATTCTACCTACAATGTTTATACTAGATTATGTTAACGTAGAGATGAACCTAAGGTGTTTTGGAGACCCTAATGGATACTATTTGAAAAATTTGGTAACATTCATCCTAATAATGATGAACATAACATGATATAATTAATTTATAAATCATAATAACCATAATAAATTAAATGTTGTAATAGAATATTCATTTCCAAAAAATATAGAAAATGTATAACCATGTAGAGGAGGATCACCCCTATAAGGGTAATGACAATAACACATAATATCAATCTATAAAAATATTCACATTAAAATCCTTCTAAAAAGTGTCATCAATAAAAATTTACCATTCATCTATATTGAATAAAAAACCATGACACATTCATTTGTATCTTAAAAAGCGATTGAATAATGTTGGATGACCTAAAAAGGTATATGAATCATCAAAGGAAAATATGCAGACTATAAAACACCTATATACTTATAATTAATTTATTCATAATCACCCTAATAAATTTTGTAAAAAACTCTATATCCTATCATCTTTAGGAATACTAGAGTAACCACCAACAATACATTAAAGGGATAAAAGCAGTATAAATAATAAAAAATAATAATAATAAAGGATATTGAATAATTAAATTATAAATCATAGAAATTAGGAAATAAAAAGGAATTAGCTCTTGAAAATGGAAAACCAAAATAACAATCAAATATGACCAATTCATCAACCGATAAGTAGTCAGGTAAATTCAAAGCTACCAAGGGAAAAAATTGGAAATGGTAATTCCAATGATTGAAGAAAAAAACTAAAGATAACTAAGGATAAAAATTCTTTTATCCCAAGTACATATGAACACTACATGGTTAATATAGATAATATATGTCAGAAAAAAATAACTAACTAAATTGTAAAAACAATGTAAAATAAATTCTTTTGGAATTTGTTATAAAAAAACTCTTATATGATAATATATTTATTGATAACCATTAACTAATACAATAACCAATATAAAAACATTAAAAGAAAAGATATTCGAAATAGAAAATTGTTTCCTTGTAAATAATTATTAACTTAATTGAAAATATATTAATATATAATAATTAAAACATCATTTTCTAATTCACCAAAACAAGGAATTACATCACCACTAATGGAACCACTTAATTTAAGGTTGTGTGTTGATCATTGGCATGTACTTCATTCAAAATATATTTAAAAAAAATCAATCTACTATTTAGATCATAACTAATTACACAAAATACAATTTTGGAAAATAACCAACTTGTATATATTTTAAGAAGACATGATTCAAAAATCAATAAAAAAGTGAGGAATAATACTGGTAACTAGAGAAAATATGGTGATACAGGGAAAAGAATTATTACTCAAATTTATTTTCTAATAAATAAGTAAAAAAACTCATGCCAATAATGTAACATCCTGTTACAATTTTCTGGTATTCTTAAACTCCCTTTTTTACCAAGCTTACTTGGGTCTCAATTGAGGTTATTGCGATTTGAAACTATAAATATT
This sequence comes from Viscum album, assembly GCA_963277665.1. Classification (NCBI taxonomy): domain Eukaryota; kingdom Viridiplantae; phylum Streptophyta; class Magnoliopsida; order Santalales; family Viscaceae; genus Viscum; species Viscum album. The sequence continues at coordinate 1,887,774,354 of OY728160.1, read as the reverse complement.
TTGAAAATTCTAGGCTACTGCACAGTTGGTACACAATTAGCACAAAACATTTTCCTTATCTTGTTTTTCCATGAAAACCTAGGTAGTATGGTTTTACATGATTAGAACATGGTATTTTAGATAGTGCACCATCATAGGAAAAATCGTGTGGCCCATTCAAAATGGGCACTCGTCCAGAAGGTACAACTTGGTCTAATCGTGTGGTTCTTCCTAGATAACAATTCATGCAGCTATTAATTAATTTGAAATTTTTTATAAAACACCCATACCCCAAATATTTGTCCCCCAATGGACATATATGAACCTTTTATGAATTCTTCTTCCAGGGGAGCTCGAAAGATCATTTTTGTCCCCTTGGAACACTTCTAGAGGTGGATTGAAGCTAGTGGAATGACATTCGATCCTCTCTTGGTTAGATTCATCTTCCTAATCTCTATATCTTTCAATCTGTCTTCTACACCCTAGGGTTTTGGGGATCCCCTTGTTTTGTTTTGGATCTAAAACCCTCTTTTTGGGAGCTTAATCTTACGATTGATTCCCATTTCCATTTTCATCATTCTTTATTGATAAATTCCGATTTGGGTTTGGCATTACAGGATCTGTTGATACTAAGGTAGGTGGATCTTTCATGATGTACAATTATTTGTTAACCCCAAATTAGTTTATTTAATTTCAAATGTTTGAATAAAGTTGTATTAATTTATTTTAATTAAATTTCTTTCAATTGGTTTCTTGGGAAAACCCAATTCAATTGAATTGAGGTTTTAAAAATGGTATTTTAGCATGAAATTGTGAAAATACTTAATTTCACTCAACTAGGTTGTGTTTGTGGAAATTGGTGAAATTTAAAATATTTAATTTAAATTTTGAAATGATATTGAAGGAAAATTGTGAAAAATGAAAATTCCATTAAATTTGGAGTTTGTTGTGATATTGATGGAAATTGATTGAAATTAAATTGAAAAATTTAATTGGAGATGTTAATTATGAAATTTAATTGTGAATTGATTTAAAATCCTATTAGTTAAAAAGGATTAAAATTGTTTTGATTAAAACCGTAGTTGTTTATAATGATAAAGTGCATGTTTTTTTTATTAAAACCCCATTTTGGATTCTCAAAGGAAAATTGGCATTTTTTAAAAGAGGTAATGAGATTTTATTTTATTTTAATGGATTATTAAAATATATCTACCATCATTTAAATGTACTAGAGAACATGCATACCTTGGTATTTATTAATTTATTAGGAAAAAAATGCTAGGATGAAATTTACCTATCAACGAATTGACACTTTAGAACACTAAAAAACCATTGGTTAATACATTTTACTTCCCCATTCATACATAGGTGAGTCCTATCTCTAGTTTTGAAGGATTTTTGTACACATTGACGTTTACCACATGTGTGTGTGAGGATCCCATATCTTGGAACTATCGTACCTCTTGGCATATGACCATGTTGCTCACTTTTTTATGTTAGATATATAAATGTTTTCCAATGTTATAAACCGTTTTACATTAAATCATATTTATATATACTTTTTATATAAAAGTGTTTATAAGACACTTGTTTAATAGTATTTCCATCATTTTTAAATGTGAATAATAATTTTCTAATGTATTTCCACCATTTTAAATGTATGTAATTATTTTTTTGGATATTATTTTTAAAATAAAAACCATTTTATTTAAATTTTAAATACATTTATGTTGGAAATTTGATGTTGGAATCTATTATAGAAAAATTGTTGAGTCCCTATTGAGGTTTTAGCTCACACCTTACTCGTTCCTTCCGGTGTTTGTAAATTGTCTCTATCCAGGTTTGAGAAGGGGTAAAACACCACATAGAGGTTGTTTTATTTACTAATCCATAGACTTAGAGAGTTAAATCCCTTGAGACGTGGGCTGTTTTAATATTTTATAATAATTTTCTTTAGTACTTTTGGTTTTCATACCTATTTTACTTCTAGTATATTTCTCCCAGTGGAGCATTCTTTTTTATACATACAGATATGTTTTATTTCTTCTCTAGTGTTTGTGGAAAATTCATTTTTTATTTTTTTTGTGATGCCATGTTCTAGTTGCAAACTCATGGGGATGAGGAATTACCTTCATGCCATATCAGTCTTGGCTTGGTTATCAGTTAACCATGGTACTTGAGCTATTTCGTAAAAAATTTGTATCAAAGATCTAAGTTGAGATTCATATCTTGAAATAATTATTCTTTTCATTTTTTTGGGAATTATGAGCTAGTTATGATTGATTGTCTGGCCATATCTCATCGTAAAAAACCTTAAGTCATCAGGGGTTGTTATGGAAAGATATTTTGAGGATTAGTTCTAGTCCTTTTCCCAATTTGATTTGGATATGTTGAAATCCAAATTAAATGTTCTTATCTATTGTGATTGATTTCCATTATTGTTATGTTTGAGTATTGATTTGATTTATTTCTTATTGTTTACTAATGTTGTGTTGCCTCATACCTCTGATAATATGTGAAAATTAGTTCTAGGAGGAAGCTAATGTTGAGCCTCAGTGATCATATCCTATTGTGGACCTAAATATGGTTGAGTTGATTATGTGCACTGTACAAGATCTAGGATAGGCACCACCACCGATTCCCATTCATGATTCAGGCTTGTAACCTTAAAGGGATGATCTACAAAATCTTTTTTAGGAATTCCTTCTATAGGATCCGGGATAGTTTAAAGTCTAAAATTTTCCCCAAGAGGATGAGGAATGGTTGAGAAGAATTGAACTTTTGATTGGGTTATTGGAGACACCTTCTAAAATCAAGGCGAAGTTTTCCAAATTCATGCCGGAGGGAATAAAAATGTGATGGTCGGACAATATGGTGATTGAGAAGTAGAATAAGGGATTAGAGTGTAAAGACTTTAGAATTCATTTTACTGACCAGTTATATTTGGAATCGATGTTGTTGTCTAAGACTATAAAAGTTTTCAAACTTGATTTGGCTGATATGACCATGATAGAGTATGATTTTTTTGAGCTCTTGAATTTTTCACCTAAAATAGTATCAAATGAGAAGATGAAGGCTCATCAGTTCAAGATGGTACTTTGAAATGATATTCATTCATAGGTTTTATAATTGAATCTTCCTTCGTATGGTGATGTTCTAGATAGAGCACAGATGAATGAAATGGAATTGGCTGGAAAGTTAGTGTTATCATGAGTTTTTTCTCATCCAGTGGCTGTATGGTTTCCTTTAAAGGAAATTGAATGTGTGATGATTATCATAGTGTTTCATGACGGTAGGTTCATTATAGACCTATTTTAGTACCTGGTAGAGGCCCATTGATTTTATACTAGTGTGGGATTCCTGGGAATTATAAGAGTGTTTTCAATAAGGTAATAAAGGTATGGGGTTATTGGGGACATTTAGATCACCTTACATAAGTTCTTACATATCTATTCCATTCCACATAGTGGAATGAGATCATAAAATCCTTCTAAAATTGATGGGTAATTAGATTCTTCAAGGAAAAAAGGTTTCTAAACATAGGAATCCAGAATAAAGGTTCATCACTTAGTGGAAGGCACTTCTAAGGAATTGAATACAGTTATATCAACTATGAGAGGCACCATTACTATAGATTAATCATTAGTTACTATGCTATTTGATACTGGTTCACCTCTTTAGTTCATTTCAAACCATATTGTTAATCTGATAAATCTGCATATAGATATTTTATTATTATTTTCATGGATATTACTACACCCCATAGTATAAAGAGGGAGAAGGGTATCTATAGCATTATTTTGTTTTCTCTCTATTAGATGTAGAAATTTCTTGGAGTATTCTAGTTCTCAATATGAAATATGTTTACATAAATTTCGACATGAATTGGATTATTGGAAATAATGATCATATTGATTGTTGTCTTCAAAGGGTATCCTTTACTACACATAATGGTGTGTGTCATATGTTTAAATGAGAATGGGAACCAAGGTTGAGAAGAGCCAGACCTTCTTATCCAGATTTGGGGAAAGTGATATCAGTGTTTTCCATTAATCTATAGTGGGAGTATTTGAGTGCCGATTTCCCTCCAGTTTTCATTAATTTTCCCAATGTGTTTACTTCAGAGCATTCCAATTTTCCACTGTTAAGGGAGGTGAATTTTTCTATGGATTTGGTTATAGGTAATCAACCAGTTTTTATTCTCTATTACTGCATGTTACTAAATGAAATGAAAGATCTTAAGACTTAGTTGGAATATATGTTAGATAAAGGGTTTATATCCCAGAGTGTGTCACCTTAGATAGTGCTAGTCATCTTTGATTTAGTTTCAGGTAATCTATTTAAAAATAATAAGTGTGTCACCTTGGTCAATTCCAATTCTCATTGATAAGAAGGATTATGGTTCAGTCTTCATTTACATTGATTACCGAAAACTAAACCAAGTTGCTATAATGAACAAGTATCTATTTCCATGGATCAATGATCCATTTGAACAGTTAAAAGGTGAAATGTTGTTCTTGATAATCAACCTTCAATATGGTTACCATTAGTTGAGGTTATAAGAATCTAAAATTTTGAAAACCCCATTTTGGAGATGGTACAACCATTATGAGTAACTTGTAATTCCCTTTGGTTTAATAACATCTCATGTAGTCTTTATAGATTTACTGAAAAATATTTTCCTTGTGAATATTGATACCTTCATTTTTGTCTCCATGGATGACATCATTATTTACTATACGTCCGAGGTGGATCATGTTCATAATATGATAACAGTTTCAATCTTTTTTGAGAAATCAGTGACATTATGTGAAGTTTTTAAATTCCATTTCTCGATTTGGGATGTAAAATTAATGGGAAATGTGGTGTCAGAATATTGTATTTCAGTTGATACTGAAAAGGTAAAAGATGTTACGACCTAGGAAAACCCATGAAATGTTTTTTAGATTCAGATATTCTTGGGTCTAGTTGGGTATTATCACCGATTCGTTAATGAATTCCCAAAGTTGGATTCTCTGATGACTTCTCTCACTAAAAATGGATTAATGATTTCATGGAATGGTTAATGTAAGATTTCATTTGATGACCTAAAGAATCTTTTGACTACTACACAAGTGTTAACTCTTCCAGAGGCCGATCGGGTCTACATGGTCTTCTGTAATGCATTGGGTTCATGTTTGGGTTGTGTTCTTATGAAAGGTGATTATGTTATTTCCTATGGTTCTCATCATCTTAGGACACAAGAGAAAAACTATCCAACCCATGACCTTGGACATGTAGATGTGATGTAAACACTTATGTGTTGGCAACATTACCTTATGAAGAACGTTTTACTATGTTTTTGGACAATAGGAGCTTGAATTATATCCTATTTAAACAAGATTTTAATTTCCTTAAGAGGCATTGAATTTAGAAATTTAAATAATTCAACATTGACATCGCCTATACCCTATGGAAGGGGAATTTCATTACATCTGCCTTACGCTGGAAATGTATAACCCAAGAAGTGGAATAATCTTCTGAAGAGTGGAAATTTTTTGATCTCTTTATACAATTTCATATTGGAGTCTAGGAATAAACGAATGAACTTTCGTTGGACAATGTTCAAATTACCTCCCCTATTCTCAAGATGATTCTTCTTTAAAATCAACTTGATGACGAGTTCCCCCTTGTTAGAGACTCTTTTTATGGGGGGGGGGGAGATAGTGCCTAATTAGTCATAATAATCCAGGGTAATTATTTGTATCTAAATTAATTTTTTATACCGTTAGTGGTAATGAATGATTTGATGGTGTATTTCCATAATTACCAGTGGACAATAAACCCATAGACCATGAAAATTTTCTATGAAATGAAATATAGAATCTAGAGGATGGGTATGAGATCAGGAATGGATGAATTTTTCTATCATTGTTATATGGGACAAAAGGTTGAAGCTGAGAATCACAAGCCTTCGGGTTTTCTTCGGCCACTTCCTATCTCTACATGGAAGGGAGATGAGATCTCTATGAAATTTTTTGTTGGATTTCTACATACCTAGAGGAAGAATAATTAAATATGGGTTGTGACTAATCGACTACCTAAATCGGAACATTTTATACCCATTTTTGATTCAACTGAGGTTGAGGAGTTAAGAAATGTCTATTTGAAAGTGATTATTGATTTTCACAAAGTTCTATCTGATATAGTTTTTTATAGAGATCCTCAGTTCACTTCATGTTTTTGTAGTAGAATTAAAGGGAAATTGGGATCTCATATCTATTTGAGTGTGTCATACCATCCATAGTCAGATGACCAAATATAAAGAGTTATAAATAATCTTTAGGATATGCTCCGAACTTTTTTTCTTGACTTTAGTGGTTCTTGGGATGATAATTTGGGTTAAGATGAGTTTACATATAACAATAGTTGCATGTATACAACCCGAATGGATCTTTTTGAGGACTTGTTTGGCCATCCTGTTAGATCTCTATTGTGTTGGTTAGAGATTAGGGAAACATTATTGGTCGAACCGAGATTGCTTTAATAGACAATGGTGATGATTCATTAGATTCTTTGTAGAATTTTTATGGAATAGAGATTATATAAGGCTTATGCTGATCATTATCACATTCCACTAATGTTTTTAGTTGGTGGATAGGTGTTCTTGAATGTTTCACTTTGGTTGGGTCATCTACAACTTGGTAAGAAAGGTAATCGTTTTCCTCATTTTTGGGACATTTTGAGGTCGTTGAGATGGAGGGAAATATTTCTTACCATTTAGAACTTCCACCATAGCTAATGTTTATACATAACAGGTTCCATATATCTCAGTTGTTAAGTTATTTATCTGATCCATATCATGTTCTGATATAGAGTGATCTTGAGGTTGAACCTGAGTTATCCATGACTGAATGGACATTTAGGATAATTAATATTGAAACCAAGGTCCTTCGTGGGAGGATGATATCTTTTTTTTGAGTGTTGGGGTTGTTCAGTTCATCTAATCAAGAGACATGGGAGAGGGAGGTAGTGATGAGATAGGAGTGACCTCATCATTTTGGCTTGGGATATTCTGAGTAGGATTTCTAGGGGAATTTATTTTCTATGGTGGAGAGTTTGTAACTACCTTTTAATGTCTTCAGGTATTCCTAAAATACCACATTCCAACACACTTTGGTTGGGTTTCTTTTGGGATTATTTGGTGTTAAAACATTAATAGTTTTGAAAATTCTTGGAAGGTTCAGGGTTGGTGCATGGTTAGACCAAAACATGCCCCTTATGAAGCCAAAGTGTGTGAACCGCGTCAGTGGGGTTTTCACTGTTGGTTTGTGGTTTTTTAGATTGTGTAACCACTTAAGAGAAATCATTAGGCCCATTTAAAATCAGATCATGGTGAGGCTATACAGTTTGTTCTGACCATATTGGTCTACCCAGCTAAAAGTGCATGTGGATTTTAATTGATCCAAAAATTATATTAAAATACCTTAAACCCACATTCTCTTTGTCCCCGATAGAGTTTTAGATACCCTTGATAAATTCTTCTTCCAAGGGATATTTTGGACCCTCAGATCACTCCCAATAGAGGTTTGAAGAGAGATTCATGTCATTCGGTCTTCTGATGGTTAGTTTCCTCTTTCATATCTCTATCTTATGCTATCTATATTCCTCCCTTTATGGTTTTATTGATCCTTTTGTTTTCTTGTTGATCTAGTACCCTCTTATTGAGATCGTATACCTAGGTTTAAATCCCATTTCCATTCTCATCATTCTTTATCAACATATCTGGATAAGGGTTTTTTTTGTTAAAGAATCTATTGATCCTGAAGTAGGTGGTTCTGTCATGATGCCAATTTTTTTACCCTAACTTACTTTAGTTTATTTCATTTTTTTAATTAAATTAATTTTTTGGATTTACATTAAATTTATTTCAATAGGTTTCTTAGATAACCTAATTCAATTGAATTAGAATTTTAAAAATGGGATTTTGGAATGAAATTGGGAAACCACCAATTCCATTAAACTGGGGTGTGCTTATGGAAATTTTTTAAATTTAAATTATTTAATTTAAATTGTGAAATTATTTTGATGGAAAATTGTTAAAACCCAAATTACTTTGAATTGAAGGTTTGTTTTGACTTTGATTAAATTATTTAAAATTTAATTTTTGAATTAAATTGTTGATGAGCATAGTGAAATTTAATTGTGAATTGATTTCAAATTCCTATTTTTTAAAATGGATTAAAATTGTTTTGATATAATTCATATTGATTTATCGTTTTAAAACACATTTTTTGTTACTAAATATTAGTTTTAGGTTTTAAATTTAAAATTTGAATTTTTAAAATGGGGGATTGGGTTTTTTTTATGATTTATGGTTTCTTAAAATAAATTTCTCATAATTGAAATGTTCCAAAGAATGTGAAACCCTAGGTAATTAGTGAGTTATTTGGACAAACTGACCTGGTTGGAATTTCTCTAGAAAGAAAATTGATGCTACACAACACTCATTTTTTTAGCATAACGTACTTTCCCAGTGGGACATATATGACTCCTCTCTTGCTAGTGCTGAGGGACTTCTATACATATTGTGGATTATCACATGATTGTGTGAGGATACCATAGACTGGGAATATCTTACCTCTTTAAAGATGACCATGTTTACCACTTGTTTATATTTGAGGTATAAATGTTTTCCAATGTTGTAAAATGTTTTATATGGCTTAGAATTTATATAAAGTATTTAACATAAAATTGGTGATAACCTGTTTTTAAAAACACTTCAATAATTTTGAAATGTAATGCCTAATTTGGAAAAGTGTTTCCATCTTATGAAATGGTATGCATGATATATTTATATATTATTTTGAATTTAAAAACCTATTTACCTAAAATTGAAATCATTTATATGGTTAATTTGATGTTGTAATCTATTATGGGATCATTGGTGAGACCCTACTAGGGTTTTCTCTTACACAACAGCGATACCATTGGGTATTTTTAGATTATCTCTTACCAGGTTTGTTTAGGGGTAACACACAACTTGGTGGTGGTTCTAGCTATTTATTTTGTGTACTTGGTGAATTTCATCAATTTTTACATGGGATGTGTTTCTATTGTTGGGTAGTTTCCTATAATACATTGGGATTTCATACATGTATGACTTCTAGTACAATTCTCCTTGTAGATTTTTATTTTTTATGTTTATTGATTTGTGATATTTCATCCACAATGTTTGTCTAAAATTAATACATTATATGTTTTTGTATGATTCCAGGGGAGAGTCCCCATCCCATGGTGATCAGAAATATAACAACCTGAGCCCGCACTTCAGGACTCGACAATTATAAATTTTGTAAATATTTTTTTATAAGTAAACTGAACATATACTCAATAATTTTTACATACTAGGAACATTTACCGATTTTGGTTTTGGAGAATTAGATACATGACTTAAATCACAATAAAACCATAAAAATAAAGGTTTTTAAAATTATAATATTTTTTTTAAAAAAAATTCCTTAGAATAAACATACATACTTAAAAATATATTTTCATAATGTTTGTATACTAAATAAATAACATACAAAACCATAATTTCCTCAAAATAATTATAATTGAAGATATCGTTGGGATTTATCAATTGAAAATAATAATTTTTAGTGGGTAATTGTTGATAATTGGGTGAAAATAATTAAGTTATAAGTCCTATAGTCATAGCTCATATGGAACAAAGTCCCCTTAAGAATAATGGGTTCACTCCCCATAACATGAAATTCATTATACTAGTGCCAATTTTTGAAAAAAAAACTTTTAATGAATTTACCTTTCTTAATGCTAACCCAAAAAATTTCAAATTCACATAAATAAATTTATTTTATTTAAAATAAACTAAACATTATTATAACGTGCCATAAACATTTCCTTGATAATTTCCAAAACAATTTTTTGGAAAATACCATGCTTAAAAATTGATGTTATTATATAAAAGTCCTAAATTAAATGCATAATAAAATAAATGAACACTTGATCTAAAAAGGAATATATATTTTTTATAATTAAAATAATCATAAACAATAATTTTTATTTCCTAATAATATTATAAAATATATATTTTAAATATGGCATTTTAAATTTTAAATAAATCCATGTACCTAATAATTTTTGAAGTAAACCATAAAATTAAATTTTAAATCATGAATTTATTACGAATTCAAGGTATTTTTATGTTATTTTTCACATATGTACTTGACTATATGAAAATTAGAAATCCTTAATTTCAATATAACACGATGACATGCTTAATTTTTTATGTTCATTCTTTTAGAAACATGACAATAAAATTACAAACATGGCGATAAAATTATAAACATTAAAATAATAATTTCCTCCTTATATATATTAAAACATGAATTTAAATTATAAATAAAATAACTTGATATTTTCCATAAATATATATATATACACCATGAAATTGAAAATTCACATAATAGTAGATTAAAATCATAGTTTAACAAAACATCAATAAAATAAATAAAACTATTATAGCACAAATAGCACAAACATGAATTCAAATTAGATCATAAATTTGATATATATAAACACCATGAAAATTCATATATTATAAATTAAGAAATAAAAATTTCGAATTTCTACTAATTTAACATGATTTCTAAAATAAAAAATAATTCTAATAAATCCAAATCTCTTACAAAATTAATATACACAAGAAATATAATTTTCTAAATAAAATTATTGCACTAAAATATTAAAATAAAAATAAAATTTCTTCCAAAAAATTAACCTTAAAAATAATTATATCTTACTAAGGGTTCTCCATAAATTAAAATACAATAATTAAATGAAAATTTAAATAATTTTAGAACCCCTAGAAATTAATAAATTGAAAATAAAATAAACCTCTTACAAGGTTTGAAAATCAAGGGCTTGTTAAAAATAAATAAATTCAATACCACCCTTAAACATAAATATTTTTTTAATAATAATTCCCCAAAAAATGAATTCAAGAATCAGGAATAAAAATAAATAATCATAGTATAACACTAATAAATTATTTTTAAAAGGTATATTTTCTTCTTAGAAAAATAATGAATTGAGATCAATTCTGTCACACATTTGGTAATGCACCCAAACAAGATGCTAGAAGGTTGTGTAGTGCCTTAAACTGGGCATGCTACACTTCAAACAAGGTGTGAAGAGGTGTGTATAGGGGTGGACAGGGAAGTGTTGAAATAAAAAATATAGACAAAAGAGATGTGGAATGAAAACACTATTTAAAATCAAGAAATTAAATATTTATATAATATTTAAATATAAATTCATGAAATGGAACAAAATTTTATTAGAAAATATTTGAATCAAAATATAAAACCAAAATAATTAAATTAGAATTGAAGTAATCATTTGTATATAATATATATAGTTTGAATTATAAATAGTGGACTGAAACAAAAGGTGAAAATTGTATAAAAAAGGATTCAAATATCAGAAAAAATTTTTATTAACCAAATCCAAAACAGGTAACGATTGTTTAATACAACCAATGTAAAAAATTAGATAGACCTGTGACCAGGGATAATGAACAAGGAGTAAACAATAAACATTGAAAAAATAAGAAAATAACTTGAATAAAAATTTCATAAAAAAAAATTCTTGTACCTCACAGAGATTTGAAATCAACTTGAAGTATACAAGGAATCTATCCACACCTTTATCGCGGCCGAACCCTAACAATAAATGAACTACATAGAAACCCATAGAATATTACTCACCATTGGCCTCGATATCCAGATAACACCAAACCCATTGTCAGACCTAGATTGGTCAAAATCAAAGCTGAATCGACTACTCATACTCCCCATAACTGCACAATGGAATGGAGCCCACCTCCGATCCTGGACTTCGGCTCTCCTACACAACCTGAGATACCCCTTGCTGGAAGTGGTCTTTCCCATCTAGATCTGAAATTGAACCCCGAAAAAACCCTCCCTACCTAATTTTCTATCTTGTTTTATTTTAAAAATTTATTATCATTATTTTAATTTAATTTATTTCATAAAAATTGAATTAAAATTTTAGTTAAAAAAAATTCCTAACATATAAAATAAATTTATACATATATTTTAATTTGAAAAAATAATAATAAGTTCCTTTATTTTAAAAATTATTAGTCTTATTATTTTTTTACCTTTTATTGTTTTTATTTACTAAAACAATATATTACAAAATTTTATCTCATGATCAATAACTAAAATAAAATATCATGTTATAACATTTATATTCCAATTTATTTATAGCACATAAATATAATTTCCTGAAGAAATTTTGTTAAACATTTTATATTTGTTTTAATTATAACATGTATTTCAATTTAGTAATAACATTAAAAAAATACCACATTCTTAAAAATATAGTACATGTTAATATTTTTTAATATTAAATTAAAATAAAAAAATATTGATAAATAATTATTTAGATAAAAAACTTTAGCATAAAATATGAAAAATAATATTCATAAAATCATAATTGAATAATTTATTATTTTATCAGGTATAATAAGGGTGATATTTTCAAAAAGAAATATAACTTAAATAATATTTTTAATAAACAAAATAACTCTATAACGCAATTTATTTAATTTATATTTATGGGATGTTACATTATTACACATCAAAAGAACTGCATCCTCCTAATTCATTCTTCAAACTATAGAAAATTAATAATTTATGTCATTAGAATTAACTAAACTAGGACTTATAAGATTTAAGATCTCTCTCTTACCTGAAAACATATAATAACCAATTTTTAAAGAGCATATTCATTATAAAAATTATAACGACCTGAGCTGATGCTTCCGGAATCAAAACATATAAATTTTGTGCATATTTTATATAGGGAAACCCAATATATTCAAAACACTTATTACATACCATGAACATTTATTGGTCTAGGTTCTAGAAAATTATATACATGTCTTAAAACATAACAAAACCATACAAATAAAACTATAAGGAATGAATGGACATCACCTGCGTTAACTCCTTAATTGGAGATAACTCCATCTGAAACTCTACTAAACCTTTAGAAAAATGATTTTAAAACATGGGGTGAGCATTTGGTATGCCCAGTATGGGGTTTTGAAAACATTAATAAATTATTTTAAAACAATTCCTTCGAATAAACATACATACTGAAAAATATATTTTCATAATGTTTTTATGCTAAATAAATAATTTACAAAAATTTTATTTTCTTAAAGTAATTATTATTAAAAATATCATTGGGATTTATCCATTGAAACAAATAATTTTTTGTGGGCCATTATTGATACTTATAATACCATAATAAAACCATAAGGCCACTAGTCAAAAATCATATGAAAAAAATTCCCCTTAAGACTTAATGATCACTACCCATAACCTAAAATTCATTATACTAGTGCCATTTTTAGAAAAACACTTTTAATGGAAATGCCTTTTTCAATCCTATCCCAAAACATTTAAAAAATACATACATAAAATTATTTTATTTAAAAGAAAATAAGTTTTCTTATAACATGTCATAAAAATTTCATTGAGAATTTATAAAACCTTTTTTAAGAGAATCACATGCTTTAAAATAGATGTTATTGTTTAAAAGTGATAAATAAAATTCATAATGAAATAAATCCATGATTGATATAAAAATAAAAATATTTTTTTCTTAAAATAATCATAATGCATAATTATGTTTCACTCATAAAATTATAAAATATATTGTTTAAATAAAATTTTATTAATATTAATGAAATCAATGTGGTTAATAATTTTGTAAGTAAACCTTAAAATTTAATTTTAAATCATTAATTTGTTTTGAATGCAAGGTATGAAGATGTTAGAAATAACACCTGGAAATGAATATAAGAAAATTTGATGTCCTTAAATTATATATGACTTGATGAAAGGCATAATTTTCTATGAAAAATCGTTTAGAAACATGACAATAAAATTATAAACATGATAATAAACATTTCTTCCATATATAAATTACTATTAATTTAAATTATTAATAATTAAAAATTATTTTTACATAAATATATATATATATATATATATACAATGAAATTTATAATTCACATAATACTAGATTAAATTCATATTTAAAGAAAGATTCAATAAAATAAAAATTACTATTAAAAGAACAAATTACACAAACATGAATTCAAATTAGATCATAATTTTGATAAGTGAAAATCACTTGACAATCAAATATTATAATGTAGAATAAAAGAATATGTAATTGAAACAAATTTAACATTATTTCAAAAATAAAACATAATTTTGATAAATGAAAATATCATACAAAAATAATATACATAAGAAATATAGTTTTCAAAATAAAATTATCAGAATAAAAGTTTGTACTGAAAATAAAATCCCTTCTAAAAAATTAAACTTCAAAAAATAATCTCTTACTAAGAGTTCTCTAGAAATAAAAATAGTACAATTTTGATAAAATTTAAAGAAGTATAAAAATAATATAAATTCAAAAATTGAAAATAAAATCAACCTATTACTAGTTTTGAAAATAGAAAACATGTTGAAAAATAATAAAGTCAATTCCACCCTTACACATAATTTTTTTTTGTAATTTTAATTCCCTTACAAAATTAATTCAAAATTTGTGAATCAAAATAAATTATCTTAATATCAACCTTAAAAATTATTTTTTGAGGGGACCCTTTCATCATAGGAATTAATCAATCTCCATAAATTCTATCACACAAGGGGTGTAATACCCAACCAAGATGCATGTAATTTGGGTAGCACCTTGAAATGGGAATGTTGCTCCTAAAAAAAGGTGCGTAGAGGTGTAGCGAGGTGTGTATAGGGTAGTATAGAACTAAAAAGAATAGATAGAGGTGATGTGGAATGAAACCTCTATTTAAAATCCTCAAATTTAATGTTTATATAATATTTATATATAAATCCATACCATAGAACAAAAGTGTATCAGAATAGATTTGAATCAAAACAGTAAACCAACATAATTCAACCTGATTCGAAGCAATCATTTTTATATAATATATACTATTCGAATTATAATAAATAGACCAAACCTAAAGGTGAAAACAATATAAACAAGGAGTCAACAATAAGATAAAATTTAATATTAGTCAAATCCAAAACATATAATTTTTATTTTTAAATAAAACCTATGTATAAAATTGGATGGACCAGTGACTATCGATGAAGACCAAGGAGTAAATGATGAAAATTTAAAAAATAAGAAAAATTATTGGGTCAAAGGTTCATAAAAAAAATCCTTCTACCTCATAGAGATATGAAATCAACTTTCAGTGGATAAGGAATCTGTCCGCTCCTTCACTGCAGTCAAACCCCAATAACAGAAAAACTACATGGACTCCAACTAGATATTACTCACTAGATGTCAGCACTTTGAGACATTTCCATACCTATGGTCATACCTTGATTGGTCAAAATTGAAGTTGGATCTATAACTTAGACTTCCCATCCTTTCACTACATAATGGGGCCGACCTATTATCCTTGAAAACAACTATCCTGTGTGACCTGGGAGACCCCATTGATGGAATTAGTCCCTCAAATTAAGATCCCCAAACTGAAACCCTAAAAAAGAATCGCTACACAGTTTTTAATCTATTTTTATTTTAAAATTTTATTATTTTTAAATTAATTTAATTTCTTTTATAAAAATTTAATTTAAATGTTAGTCAAATAAAATTCCAATCATATAATATAAATTTATACATATATTTTACATTTGGAAAATAATGAAAAGTATCTTTCTATTTATTATTTTTAATCTTATTATTATAATTTTTAACTTTTAATATTATTATTTATAAAAAATATATACTACAAAATTTTATTTCATGATCACTAACTGAAATAAAATATCTTGTTACAATGTTTATATGTCAATTTATTTATAGCACTTAAAAATCATTCAAAAAAAAATTATTTTTTTAAACATTTTTTATTTCCATTAGTTACAACATGTATTCCAATTTATTAATAACATTAAAAATAACACCACGTTTAAAAAATAGTATTTTTTTTATAAATTAGAATTTAAAATTAGAATAAAAACTTAATCAAAAATAATTGTTTTGATAAAAATATTATATCATAAGGTATGAAAAATACATTTTTCATATAATCATAATTAAATAATTTAATATTTCATCATATATAATAAATGTGATATTTTTTTAAAAAAATATATAATTGAAATTCTATATTTATTAAAAAATTTAACTTTATAACTTAGTTTATTTAATTTAAATTTATGGGATGTTACAGGGAAATACCTTTGGGCCATATCAGTGCCAGATCAGTCATTAGGTTACTAGGGTATCTAGCCTCATTTGTGATAAATAATACCATACATAAATTATATTAATTGAGGTTTATTAATGAACAAACAATTAAAACAATCAAACTGCAAGGGTTTGATCAATATATACATAATTAAAATAAATTTCAATACATGTAAAAAGTAAAATAATTAAATTTTTATTTATAATGTAATTCCACTTAAAAAAGTTTCACATTGAATTTCTAAAATCATTATATTTTTCATTAATGACTTGAAAGTATAGTGGTAGTAATACGACTATAACCCAGATAATATTTCAAATATATGTTGAGACTAAAAATATATTTAACCCATAAACTTGATCTACATTACATGTCAACTATAAATAATCATCCATGAAATTAATTAACAATGTTACATAACCAATAAATTAAATAATTAAAATCCACAGAATATGAAATAAAATAAGTAATGAAACCATTTATAAATGACTAAAAACTAGTATCCAACACTACTAAACATATAACAACCAATTAATATAAACAATATAGATATTTATTCCAACAAAATTAAAATTAATCCTCAAAATAATCCAATGAGTAATGTATCATTATCAAAAAATTGATAAAGAATATAATCAATATTTCATGGATTCATATAGTTTTTAGAAATGAAATATCTTTCAATAAGAAATGACTATACCATTCTCTAGTGGAATCACATATCAAAATTACTAGAAGAGTAAATTAAATTAATGAATAAATAAGTATAATATATAAGTATATTAATGAGGTTAAGTATAAATCATAATTTGAAAACTAGTTACAAATTTAAAATATTTGATCTAATGCGAGTGGAGGATTAATGAAGGGGAAAGAAAATAAGATACCCTCCATGTGTGGCTCATTTAGTTTTAGGTATCTTTGAATGGGGTTACATAAAATAAGTGGAAAAGACCATTTAACCCTAATTTTCATCAATAATTGTTTTGAACTAGACACTCAATGTACTTATAATATCTATAATCTATCCCACTAGAATTCTGGGGGAATCACAAAGGGAATTTATTGATAGTTTTGTATTTTTTTCTCTACTGGTAGGCTCTTCAGGTTCCTGGGGGTCCCTACCTATTATCAAGAGAAATAAAAGTTCTCTTTCTCTAAATAAACTTATTCTAAAATTCTAAATTCGAACTACCAAGATTATCTAACCTTCTTACAATCCCTATATAAATTCTTATAATGTTCCAATATTCCCATGACTCATCACTCTCTTATTGTAAATAAATAAAAATAAGATTTACTAGATTTAATCCACTAAAATTTAAAATTATTCCATGGCTCTAAACCCTAAAGTTACACCTCCTATTTAAGAAATGATAGAAGGGAGATAATGAAACATGAATCCTGCCTCTAATATTCCATGGGTTGTCGACAATAACAAAGGGAATATCACTAACAAATTATTATCATTAAACACTAATATTTTTTAAATGAGATATAAGGTAGACACAAATTAAAACCTAGGATTAAGATATAATTATAGAAAAATAAAAACTAAATATATATTTTCACTAACCAAGATAGAGTTCCATCTAGTCTGATAGTTGACCAAGTTCATGGCATGGACCAAATGGAATTCCTGATCCCCATGGGCTGGAAACTATTTCTTGGGTATCAAAAGTACAATTTGGGAATGATTTCACCTGATTACATAAACATAATTAACCCACAATAATAAATAAACCAAAACTGGATAATCACAACCAAACATGGTATACCAAATTTAGATTCTAGTTTATAATATTTAACCCAAATTGAAATGAGCTACAAAAAAATAAGGAAACAAAATACTATCCCAAAATCACCACGCAACAACAGAAACACCATCCTTATTCCACCTCCACAACAACTTTATAGGGAAACCACTAGAATCCCAAACCACCATCACCAAACACCTTACTTTACCTATATCAAACATAACGATGTATAATTAGACCTTAGGGTGTAAGTAGAGATTGAGCCAATGCCTAGTATGATTCCACCCAATAAAATATTCAATGTAATAAACATTATAAGATAAATAAACTTTAATGTTTTAAAAATGAAATTATAGTGATATTTTTATAGATTTTTTTAGAGAAAACCATGCATGATTTTGAAATAACCACAATGTATATTGTATGCCAACGGTATGTATGATATCACTGTAGATATATATTCATAGGAAACCCCTCCAGGAACTATATTGGAATGGGACACTAGGTACATTGTATCATATTGAAACGTGGCATAGAAAACATGAATAATAGTGTTTTTATTCATGACCCACTAGGTGGGGACATCACAATGTAATAGTGGTCTCCAATCATCATAATGTTTTGTTAGAGTTGTCATCATCAATCATGCTACTATAATACTAGATGAAAGACTTCCATGTAAACTAGAATTCTAGTCCAAGTCCACCCAATAAGTTACCCAGGTTTCCCTTTCATCTCATGTATGATCCACATGTCACATGAAACATCACTTTCACCTTGATCATGCAAAACAAGGAAACACAAACATTATTACATCACTTTCACATCCAAATACACTTACAAAAATAAAACATACACCCAAACCTTTTAAAAACATGATTCAAATCAATTAAAAATTTTAATAAACAACTTTCACAATTTATAAAACACCCTCAAGAGGCACAATAAGTATTTACACATGAAACACACCCATTTTCATAGAGAAAATCCATTTGAAACCACATGCATATAAAATCATTTATGAACCCCATTTTCTCCAACCGCATAGATCATAGAGCACACAAAAATACATAGGAAAGCATAATAATTTTTTCAAATAACTTTTATTCATAGAATGAACTACCTTGTGTGTAGAAATCCCAAAATCTAGTTTGAAACTCCAACCTCACCTCAACCGCACCACAATGAAGCAAGATCAAACCTATAATATCTTGATCAAGCCCAAATATCAAGATTTAACCCTAAAATCACTGCACTATTCTCTAGGTAATAGAAGAACCAAATAAATAGGGGGGGCATATATTAGAGGGAGAAAAAAATGGATAATGAGACTTACTTGAAGAATATTTGAGGAATCGCACCAAATATACCAAAAATTGATGATTCATAGGAGGATGAGGGTTGAGGAAAGGAGCCTAATAAGGATAATCCCAAGTGGGGTGAAAAATATAGGGTATAGGGCCAAAAATTGGGGAGTGATAAAACCTAAAACCCAATTTTTATTTACCTAGATTGTACACATGATTAGTCTAAAAGGTTTGAAAAAACGTATAGAGACCGTTTTTCCCTCACTACCACAAATAGAACCTACCAAACAACTACCGCATGACTACCACATGATCTAGATAACCGTGCACCGACCATACTGTAGATGTTTCATGAAAATTTCTATTGACTACATGGGTACTTGGGATGAGGCACACAACCGTATGATGGCCAGGAAATATCTTCTGCCTCACCCGGCTACCTACCGCATGGTTACCTGGGTAGGGTGCACAGTTACCACTAACCGTGCACCAACATTTCTCCAGGGTATTTCCACCCAAAAGTTTCCTTCTCTTTCTCCAATACGTAGAGGAAATCTAAAGGGAAAAAGGTAGAATGAAAATAAATATAAAAATAACTCAAAAATAAATCAAAGATATAAAAATTCTCCCCATAAGGAAAGTTTTTCGTCCCTAAAAAGTCAACTCCAATCTTGATGAGACAATAAAAATGGATACTCTTTCTCAACCCATAAATTCCATTACCAAGTATTATGCTCATCATTAACATTTTTTCAAAGAACCCAGACTAGTGGTATTGACTTTCCATGAAGCACTTTCTTCTTATAATATACAATATTCATTGGTCATTCAAACATGGACAAATGAGGCTCTATTTCCAACTCTTCCCAACTCATCACATGAGATGGATCTACATTATATTAATAAATTTATGAAAGATGGAATACATAATGAATTTATGTCAAATGAAAATGTAAATATAACCTATATCTCCCTTACCAATCCGCTCAATGATCTGGAATGGTCCGACATACCTCAGAGTCAGCTCTCCTTTCTTTCCCAAATGATGGTGACACAATAAAGTTGATACTTTCCCAAACACCTGATCCCCAATAGAAAATTATAGATCATGGTACCTCTGATCTACATAATATTTTTGGAAACTCAAAAAGTATCAACAATCACTACCTGATCAACATGAATTTATCAGACGTCTCTTGCATAAGTCTCGCTCCCAACATTGAGGTCTCACCTAACTCTACCCTACAAAAAGGCCACTGACATGAATGACCATAAGGATCCTCAAAAGGTGCTATCCAAATTGAGTACTAATATATATTATTATATAAAAATTTAACCAATCCCAAAAATTTGTCCCATGAACCACCAAAATCCAAGATACATACCTGGAGAATGTCTTCTAGAATCTAGTTTTCCCACTCCTTTTGACCATCTTTTTGAGGATGGTATGTTGTACTCATCTTGATTTTCGAAAAAAAAAATTTTGATGGACTTCCATGAATGAAGAGGTAAAACATGGGGTCTCTTTTAGAACCAATTTCTGATGGAACATGTTGAATCTTTACCCGATACTAAATATACATTCGACCCAACTCATCCACTTTTGATAAATCATTGATCAGAATGAAATGATAAGATTATGTCAAATGGTTGATTACCACCCAAATTTCATTCATTTCTAGAGGTGTATGAGGTACATAAACAATGAAATAAATGGAGACCTCATCCCACTTTTAGGTTTGAATCAGTAATGGATAAACCAACTAGAGGGACTTTGACTCTATGCTTCACTTTCTAACACATATAAGACCTCAATAAAAATTCAGCTATGTCACGATTCATACCTGGACCCCAAAACTATCGACACTCATCGTATTACATCTTTGTAGCTCCAGGATGAACAATACACTAAGACTGGAAACTTCCATATATCACCACCTTCCTCAGAGACAGTGACACCACTGAGAAATCCATGAAACATATAACTCCCTTAGAAGATAAGGACCAATTTCAAGGTGTCTCCCCACCATGAAGGAGTTATGTAGACTACTCAAATTGACCATTGAGAAGAAAATCATACTAAATAATCTCCATAAGATATTGAATTAACTAAACACTTTCCAAGAATGATCCTCCACTATGATCCTTGGTCTCCAGATGAAACTAGGAAAAAAGTCCAATCAATGTCCACTTTTCACTAGACACCTCCAAAGCATTCACCAATACTTTTCTGCTTAATGAATTTCCCCCAAAATTACCTTTTCCTAGGGTATAAAAAATTTCAAATTCAAACCCTTTAAGGTACTCAACCCAATGGAGCTACCTCATGTTTAGATCTTTTGGGGAGAAAATATTGGAAAATATCTTATGATTAGAGTAAACAAAATATTCTCCCTGAAAATATAATGGCACCACATCTTCAAATCATGCATCACTAATGCTAAATCCAAGTCATGTGGTATGTAATTATTTTCATATGGTCATAGTTGGAGAGATCCATATTCCACCAGATGATCATATTACATAAGAACACATATGAGGCCCACACCAAAATCATCACAATAAACTACACATCCCTTGACCAATTATATAAATATCAACAATAGTGTGGTATTCAACTACCATTTCAGCTCATCAAAGGATCTGTAACACTCTGAGTTCCATTAAAAAATCACTCCTTTCCGAGTGAGTACTGTCATGGAAGAACCAAGATGAGATAACTACCAAAAGAACCACCTATAATACTCTGTCTGTCCTAGGAAACTTCTAATCACAAACCCATTCCTCAGTTTCTCCCATGACATGACTTCACTAATATTTTTCAGGTACACCGAGAACACTTCTTCTAAAATCATATGTCCTAGAAAATATACATCCTTAATCTAGAAAGTGCACTTTAAAAGAATGGCATTGAGAACATGATCCCAAAGAGTTCCCCAAACAACTCTCAAATGATACTCATGCTCCTCCTCAGTTCCAGAATAAACTAGGCTGATGTCCCCAAACACCACAACAAAGGAGTTGAGATACATTTGGGACACTCTATTGATGAGCACCATGAAAATCACTAGATCATTCATCAATCCAAAATGCATGACCATATACTCTATGTGGTCATATATAATTTGAAATCCTTTTTTGAGATATCCACTTATCTCACCATTACATAGTGGTAACTATAATTAACATCTATCCTGGATAACCAATTATACCCATTTATATGGTTAAAAAAGTCATAAATTCACTAAAAAGGAATCTTTTTCTTGATTTTATCCTTATTCATCTTCCAGTAATAGATACACAACTGGAGAGATCAATCGACCTTATTTTCAAACAAGACTGGGGTATCCTAAGGAGAGATGCTTGGGAAAATGAATCCTTTGGACTCCAAATCATCTAGATATATCTTTTATTCCCCAAAATCAGTGGGGTACTTACGATATGAGGGATGAGATATAGGTTGTGTCCATGGTTCCAAATCAATTGAGACTTCAACATCCTTCTCTCTGGGTAAAAATGAAAATTTATCTTAAAATACTTATGGGAACTCATCCACTACAGGAGGTAATCCAACCTCAGGACCACCACCACCATCATCCTACACGAGCGATGATAATTGGAAAAAATGAGTACCCATATCCAAGATTAGATGCCCAACACAACCCGATCAAGGATCCCACTCTCCCAGAAAAACTCGGGTACTCTCATCAGGTGCAATGAAAATGGCCAACCGCCTATAATAATCTATATGAACTTGGATACACACCATCAAATCCATTTAATGTATTTCATAAAAGGGGTACATATAAAAGACTAGGAAATACCATTATATCTCAACCCCTAACATGGAGAGTGAACACGATGGGAAATTGAGACCGTCTTCCTTCTTCCTACCCAAAAAAATAACCAATTACATCATATAAAACATGAGCTCGTTTGGTAAGTTCAAAAGATTAAAAAAACTAGGATAGATAAATGATATAAAACCACCAACCTCAAAATAATATTATATATAAAATATTAAATCATAATGGTAACTTGAAATTTCAAAGGTCAAGCATCAGGTCCCACTGGTGATTGGTCCATAGGAGAAATATGCTTGGCCTCTTCCTAGGTCCGAATGTGACCACTGTCCTGCAAATCTACAATGAATTGACTCTGATTAGAAGAGGATCTGGTCAGGCTTTCACAACCACCCAAATGATATCCCACCATCCTAGATGGCTTCTAAAGGTTTGACATCCCCTTAGGAGCTATAGATCCCACCCACTCTGACATGGGTGCATCGCATTGCAAAAAAGATGCAAGTGTCCCATATATTAACATTGATGATAATTCTTAGGATGGTACATAATTTTAGGTCGTATGTTTCCCTCCTCCCCACATAGGTGGCACATAATAGGACCTACATTGGAAGCCATAGATGAAGACTTCCTTGAATTTTTTCTTGAACTACCACATCCCTTTTTCCCCTACTCATCTCAATTCCTCTTCTTCCCAGACAAACTGCCACTACCTATCGCAAACATATACCTATAGGATTTGTGCCTACCAATGTGGTAAATCAACACCATGAAGGCATGATAAAAAAGTTTAGAATATGTCTTTAACATGAACAGAAAGACCTGAGAATAGTTATATGTCTTCAAAACCCTTTTGAACCTCTGAACCTTCATCTGGTTGTTGGAAACAATTTTGGGTGCATTCAAAACTAGCTCAAAAAGCGGTTGGCAGACTCCATTAATTTCTGTTCCCCCTGAATGAGATCTAAAAAATACCTAGATCTAGTATAGGACAAGACATCTGGGAAATAATAATCATTGAAGATACCATTTAATTCCTTCTACCTCATCTGCTCGTGCTTCCCGGTTTTCACCACTGAGTGTCACCACCTCCGATTGGAACCTTCTAATAGAAATGAGGCACATTTCAACCTGACTTCCTTAAGAGTTTCAAGTAATTAAAACATGGACTCTATCCTCTCAATATAATCTTTTTCTTAAGGATCCATGCTACCTTGGGAAGAAGGAAGTTTGTTCTCAAGGAAATCATGGGCTCTATCGTTCCTAGGACTAGGTTCAGCTTCCCTGATTGGAGAAGGGCCAAGACTCGCTCCCTATCCTAGATCCTCAAAAACCTGAACCACAACCTCCACTAGTATCTAATTAATTGGCAAGGTATAACTCTCTCCAGCCCTTTCATGTGGCTACACAATAATAATTTGGGGTGAATGTTTTCTATAAAAAGAAATAATAATAAGAAAAACTAAAAATACCATCATTTTGAACTTTTTCAGCAATAACCACAATCACCGACATTTCAAAAAGGATAACAGATCAAACTCATAATAACTACATTAAAACAAAACCACATAACCTCTACCTAGTGTCCATGTACATTATGTATCATGTATATCTCACATATAGGAGAATTCTAATGGAAATCCCGACATCCAATGGTGACTCAAGATCTGTCATGAGGTGGGATAACCAGGCACTCTACTCGCAACCAGAAATTTGACCCTTGATAATCCAAGCTATAGTTTATCCAGAATAATCCCAAATAACATGACCCAAAATAGTTTAACCTAATATGATAGTATATTTTCAGAAACCAAGCTGGAGCACCATCTATTCCAAAACCCAACCCAGTCCGTGGTATGGCCCAAATGGTGTTCCCGATCCCCACACGCTAGTAACTAGTGCTCAGGTATCAACAATACAATTTAGGAAAGATTTCACGAGAGTACATAAACATAAACAACCCATAATAATAAATAAACCAAAACTGGATAATCATAACCAAACATGCTATAAAAAACTATGATTCAAGTTTTCAACATTTAACCTAAACTGAAATGAGCTATGACAAAAAGGGGAAACAAAAAACTATCCAAAAAAAATGCCACAATAGGAGCACTTTCCTTAAGCCACCTCCACAACACCTGCAAGGGGAGACCACTAGCATCCTAAACCACCGTCACCATACACTCGATCTTTACCTATATCAAACACAACCAAGTATACTTACACATTTGGATGTAAGTAGGGTGTGAGCCAAATTCTAGTAGGATTACACAAAATAAGATATTCCATGTAATAATCATTATATGATAACTAAACTTGTAGTTTTTATAAAATAAATGATACATACAATTTTACGGAAAATAATGTTAGATTAACCCATTATTCCTTTTGAAAAAACCAAAAAGTGTACCATATGTCGATGATATATGCAATATCACCATAGAGAAGCAGTCCCAGGAAAACCCTCTCAGGACTAGCTAGAAATAGGACACTATATACATCGTATCTTAGGGAAATGTGTCATATAAACCATGAATTATAACCTTATCATTAACAAACCACTAGGAGGGGACACCATAATGGACTAAGGGTCTCCAATCATCACAATGTTAAGTTAGAGTGTCATCACATATCCTTCTAGTTTATTCTGGGACAAACCAATTCTGATTCAACTAGAGTACTAGTCCTAGTCCCCCAACCTAGTTACCCAGGATTCCAATTGTGCTCAAGTATGTTCAAAAAGTATCATGACACATCACTTTCACATGATTCAATAAAACAATGAAACACACACATTATTCCATCACTTTCACACCCAAATCATATTTTAAAAACCAAACACACATTAAAACCATTTCAAAACATTATTCTCATTAATTTAAAATTTTAATAAAAAACTTACGCAATCTATAAAACACCCTCATAAGGTACACATGTCCTTTATATAAGGAATACACCCATTTCTATATAAAAACCCCATTTTAAACCACAAGGATATCAAATACTTAAAAAAAAGATTTCACACCCACCATATAGATAATAGTACACTTAAAAATAAACAATAAAGCATAATAAGTTGGTCAAATAATGTTTAAGCATAGAATCACCTACCATGGGTGTAGAAATCCCCAAAATCTGGTGCAAAACTCCAACCACACCTGAAGCGCACCACAATGAAGAAATATGGAAACTAAAATATCCATATCGAGTCCTAACAATCGAGATTTAACCCTAAAATAATATCCATACCGACTAGAGAAGATAACAACCAATGAAATAGAGAGAAAAACCTATATTGGAAGGAGAAAACAAGGGATAAAGAGACATAATTGAAAAATATTTATGGAATCACACAAAATATGCCATGAACTCAATGATCCAGAGGAGGAAAGGGGTTGAGGGGAGTTTCTTAATGAGGATATTCCCAAGTGGTGTAAAAAAGAGGCGGTTTAGAGATTAAAATTTGGGAGAGAGAAAACCTGAAAGCTAATTCCTAATGACATGGATAGGACACACAATCAGTTTTCATATTTTGAAAAACTGTGCAGTGATCGTCCTGTCCTCACTGCCCCAAACAGAACTTATCATATGGATATAGCATGGTTTGGCTAACCATGCATTGGAAATGAGGTAGATATTGAATCCTAATGGCAATCGACTGCATGGGTACCTAGGATGAGGCGCATGGCCACACGACAGCTTCTGGCTGACCCAACTACCTACCACATAGTTACCTCGGTAGGGTGTATGGTTACCACTAACCGTGGGCGAACCATAAACCATGGTTTTCCAACCTAACATTTTACATTTTTATCTCCAAGACTCAAATGAAATGAAAATGTAAATAGGTAGGCTAAAAATAAATAGAAAAATACATAAAAAGGAAATCACATATGTGACATATATAATTTCATATAACCGAAAAACAATAAAAAATGAATAAGAAGATCGAAAATATAAACTCAGTTGTGACCATACAGTCCAAAATAGATCTTGAAAAACCCACAAGGTATAAATTTCTTGTAAAATTTCCATCATACTCTTTCTGAGTTGATAACATATTATATATACATTGGGTGAGTATAATAGGTGTACTTATAAGGATCCTCCCTCAGGACACTCAGGAAAATGAAAATGAAATAATGCAAAAGGCCAATTAAAAAAATGTTAAGCGGACTCATCACCAAAGTATGTATTCTATGTTCACATCCCCACAATGGATATATCGCACCATGTATCGCATACATGAGATCATATAATATAATATCAAAATATGGTACCCTACGACCACATCATTACTTTTTTTCTTCTCTTCCCCAAAAGTCTCAGGTCTTGAGACTTATCTCTCTAAAAGTATATATATTGAATACACATGAGGTAGAGTATAATAATACTCACCACAACCATTAAATTATCTTAACATGCAACATGAACCCCATGCATCACATCATCTCATCACTGCATAAAAAATCTCAACATAATTACCAAGTAGTTTTTTGTATCATCCATAGGTCTTATGTTATGCATTAAACCCAAATTGATCGTAGCCCATACATGTCATACTTATAATAACCAGTAGGATAAAATATATAGTGATACATGATTTTTAAATGGCAATAATTTATTAAATCCATATACACACATATATGGGAAATGATAAACATCATTCATACTATCACATAATACTACCTTGAGAAGAGAGTGGGCCAGAGGGACAAGTCAGCCGTCTATTCCTCACTAACCTAGATGTTGGGGAAAACACCCACCAAGATCCCACAAGGTGTTTTTGTACTTACCATCATGGGTGGTAATTAACATAGTCATATAACAAATTGGAACTATCATCTCTGAGATACTAGACTTCCACCAATAAGAACTATACATCCTAGAATCACAGATTAATTCAAGAATAATCATTAAATTAATTATTTCCTTTTAAAAATTAACATTATATTATTTAATTCATTAAACAAAAATTATAATTATTCAGTTTACATTTCATTAACAAACCATGAATTTGATTCCCTCTCGATATTATTCATAAAATTTCATGGTTCTATATTATTATAAACATTTATATTCCATTTAAGTACTAACCACATCAGATAAAAAATTATTAAAATTATCATTCCATAGTTCATGGAACTCTTAGAGAAATAATATTCTACCTGGAAATATATTAACAACTATTCACACAAATATACTACAAGCAGAGAGAAAAGGAATACAGGTAAACAAACAACCCAACCATCCAACCTTGAAAGAAAAGAATTATCAAGATATGATATTTATTTTCGAAACAATAATGGGAAATTTTATCTTCAAATAATTCCATAAATTCATGTTTCATCCTGGAAACATCTATGAAAATCACCCTTCATATCACTATACCTACCACCATCATAGGAATCAACTGTTTCCACAAAT
The DNA here is from genome assembly GCA_963277665.1 of Viscum album. Classification (NCBI taxonomy): domain Eukaryota; kingdom Viridiplantae; phylum Streptophyta; class Magnoliopsida; order Santalales; family Viscaceae; genus Viscum; species Viscum album. The sequence goes on along the minus strand of OY728160.1, from coordinate 1,887,745,736 downwards.
CTGGACCTCCATACTAACATCTTGCCAACCATCATCCATTCTTGGCTAAAATCACATATCATTTCTAGGCTCATATTTGGTGAAATAATATATGAAATCCAACAAAAAATAGATTCAATAGGGTATCGAGGCCTCAAAAACAAAGCATCCCTCATTCACATGAAAATTGACTCAATTGACCCAAGAAATTTATATTTTTCAAACAACCATTTTTATTATAATCTGGTATAAAATAATTTATTTATCCTCAGAAACAATAAATTTAATGGGAAATAAGGTTCATATACCTTAAATTATATGCCTGACAACAAATTATCATCTTTGTGAATTTAAATCAATCATGTAGTGAAGGATTAGAAAATCAGTCATCTAAATAACCACCCCATAAGTTAAATCTCATGAATCTCTTCTTTATAGTAGATCGACCACCTCACTCGAAGGATAAATTAGAAAAATTAAAAAAATACAACAACCATATCTTAAAAAACTCTCATGGGAGATACCTCTAAAATATGAAAAAGGCCAAAAACAAGTTATCGAAGAATAATAAAACCATATAATATTCATGATAAATCTCAACAACCACAAAAATGATCATCACTATAATAGAATAGAAAAACATTAAACAAATTAGGTTACTGGTCATGTTTATATGAAAAACATTTCAATGTTCTCTCCTCCATGCTATCATGCTTCCAAATTAAATGAACTAATGTAATTGTACACTCATATAACACCTTCAACTTCAAGTCCTAGATATCCATAGGCGACTAATCAAAGGTCACATAATTTTCTATATTGATGTCACTCAAATAGATGTTTTGAGGAATTTTATAATGATAAAAAAATATAACACATGGAAAACATAATTTATTTATATAATATATAGGGGAAAATTTATTTGATACACACACCTATAACATGATCCAACACATCAAATAGCCTAGAAAATAGGGAGAAATCTTACTCCCACAACCACACCTTCACATCCAATGATGCGTATTAATATTCATAAACACATGATATCTAACATTAAAATCTGGTTGCAACCTCTCATGATCATCATAAGACTTATGATGATCCAAATATACCTTCCATCTCTTAGGAATCACCTCAAATAACTCTATTGTGCTCTGCATTAGTTCTGACCCAAGATTGAAAGAGTCTCCAACCCTAGTATAACATAATGAAGAAATAAATATTCTACTATAAAGAGAGTCATATAGCTTATTTACAATTTTAGGGTGAATACTATTTTATTATGAAAACTCTATAAAAGGTATATCCCTCATCAAAAAACCTAAAAAATCCATTACAAAAGTATGAAATATATGGTCTAGAGTAAGAATCATTTTCTCTATCTAAATATCCATCTATGTTTAAAAAAGTAACCAAAATGATCAAATGAGATCCAAAAATCTTGTTGGAGACCTCTACATACCATAGAGGTAAAAAAAGGATCATAATCCGAGAATATAATCATATTAACTCCATGGAGACTCACCACCTCATCCCAATAATGCTTCAACAAATATTCAACTAATATATTCTTATTGAACACTATAATGTGGAATTAATTATTTTTAATTTTCTATTATAAACCATATAGAATCATATTCCCCAAATTCATGATGAAAATCAGTGATCAAGTCCATCATGATGTCCTCCCACTTCCAATGAGGAACATTTATTGACTGGAGTAAACCACAGAGAACATGATTCTTAGCCTTCACCTTCTTGAAGATCAAACATAGATATACAAACTCTAAAGCCAAATGCATCAACCCAAGACACCCAAATTGACCTCTCAGATAATTTTATAATATTTTGAATCATGGATTTAACATCTAGAAAACGTTATGTAACTCATAGATAACCCAATAATGTGTCACCATAGTGATGAAAAGTCGCCATAAAAAAAACACATGCTGTTGGTCAACCTAAGGCGAACCATCAGGGGAATCACTGAATATAACTTGATATCTCAAGACATCCACCTTAGAATCCAAAAACAAAGACTCATCCCTTGTTACAACAAATACAACTGTATATTCATCTGAAGAAGTCAACCCCTTCCACTAAACTATCCCATATCAAGATGAAAAACTGAAATCTCTTCCATTAATCTCAAAGTATATCCAAATTCACATACAACATCACTGGATGACATCCCACTTAGTGTTCTTTCTACAATGTCACACATAATGGGTGAATATGAAGCTTTAATGTTTTTTTATTGTGTGAATTCAATCAACATCCACTGTTTTATGTTCATGTCACTTTGGGAGAAGACATACCTCATGATCATGTGATCAGTATAGACTATAAAATTCTTACTAATGAGCTAATGGTGAAAAAAACATTATGGAAAACATGAATATTGATTACTCAAAAATATAGATTGAACTGTTATCCTCACCAAGATGTAATTTTGGAGGATTTGAAGGAAAAATAATTCTCTTACATATTAGAAAAAAATACCAAACCAAGATTCATAATGTCATAGAAAACCTCAAACTTAACTCCAACCTCTAACAAACAATGAAATAGAGAACAAAACAACTTATTATTTAGGTACTCAAAATCTTTCTTAATGTTATCAATACACATGAAGGTATGATCCTTTTTTTTTTCAAGGAATCAGGAAGATTCATATCCTAAGAGATGTTATCTATGGGTCTTTTATAATAGCCCGCAAGACCAAAGAAATTGTGAACCATTATAATTACCATGGGGACTTCCCAAGAAACAACTGATTGAACATTATAATCATATAAAAAATTTACCTTTATCATGCATTACATCCCCCTAAAAAAACCTCATGAACCTAGAACAAACACTTTGATAGATTCCAGAATAGTTGCTAATGAATAAAAACATGAAAAGATCACACAAATGCACTATGTTCTCTTACATAGACATAGACTACACATTGATGTCATTGATAAAAACAACCATGATCTAAATAGGAAGTCTCTAAAATTTGAAGTCATAAAACCTATAAGAATGGCTGGAGCATTATTTTTGATAAATAATATCAAAATGAATAGTAATACCAATAACGAAAATAGAAAGTAGTCTTTAGTATATCTTCATCATTCAGCTACATATTTTGATATACTAACTATAAAAAAATATTTGAGAAATAATTATCTCATTTTAACTTGCCAAATATGTCATCAATCCAAAAATGATGATATCAGTTCATCAAATACACCTTCTTCAATAGGTTATAATCGAAACACAGACTTATACTTCCATCATCCTTGTACACAATAAAAACTAAAGTACTCCTTGGTGATTATTTCAGGTGAAAAAAACAACATTAAAACGATCGTCGATCTTTACCCATAGCTCTCACTACACATAAGGTTCCATATTATATCGTGACATTAAAATAAAAGAGTTATATTGCTATTGGTATATCCAAATTTCAATATCTTTCCATACAGGTAATACCACAATGTACAAATAAAATGCATTATGGTACTCTTCCACACCCATTTGAGACACTGTTGACTAAACCTCTAATGAACTCAAACACATCTTTTTCATATTTTCAGATAAATAGAGAATGTTACCCTTGACCATTTGAGTGTATCTATCACCAATGAACATGAGAGACTCTCCATCAGCATCAAAGAACACAATCAGTCTTTGAATGAAATCCATAATTTCCTACAATTAATATGGACACTAAATTCCAAAGATGATTTCTTTTGGCCGTATATGTAAATATGGTAATTCTCACTTGTAGGGCTACTTAACCATCACTAGATCATAATATCTTAAAACAAAATATGAATAAGTTTTACCTCCAACTAGAATATAAAATTTAAAGGTAATGGGAAACTTTTATACCTAATTTCTTATGTAGGTATTGAATCAATCAACGATTTCACACAATTATAAAATAAGAAAAAGTACATCAAATGAGATTTTGATCACATAGTCTAGAAAACACTAGATCATGTATCTAGGAAAAATATACTCTATATCATGTACGACCTTGACGGATACCACCACCATGACTATGATCTACTCACTAAAGATCTGGCGAATCTCTGGGGTTTCCTCTAATTTACATATTTTGTCTCTACTGATCCAAAGTTGGAGCACCCCGCTACTATTTCATTAGCTAAAACTTCCTCAATAAATGAACCTGAAGTAAAACACATGATGCAAACATCCTAATCATAATGATTGGGAACTTTTGCCACCCCAAGGGAAATGAGATGATGAGTTTCAGGAACTACCCATATATATCATAATATCTTCTATCTAGGAAACTATGATCTCATAACATAGATATAATACTTGAGGAATTTTAATGACTCACCTATCTTGATTATTTGTTATTAGAATATTTCCTTTCAACAACCTCTACTCTCGCAAGAACCTTGAGATACAAAGAAATTAGAAATTTGGAAACCTAGAACTATATCTCTAGATGAAATTCCTCATAGAAATTATTCATATTATCCTCATCATCTAGAAACAAGTCTAGAGAATAAAGATGAAGTGTCCAGAAATGGATCCTAAAATCTGGTACACTCAAACTTCCTTATCCAAGGTTAATAACCTCTTGAAGACTGGATGAAATTATTGTGAGAGGAATAAAATTATCTCAATTATAATCACTAAAATGATACCTTGTTACTGTTGAATCATCATAATTCATGATTAATATAAATTAAAATTCCCTAACGACTTCATGTGGCATCATAGATGAAAATAAAACCTGATGAACCTTTCAATAAAGGATCGAGATGAATGTGATGTCTATATCATGCAACAATTCCCCTCCATATTGAATGAAATATAATGCTTATAGTTTTATTAGATATAGTGTCGATACTCTCTGAGTGTCTTCCCCATAGTGTCGTCATCATCATCCTCCACTCTATGTCGATTGACTAGAACATAATTCTAAACATATTTGGTAGTACTATAATGGGTATTCAAAATTAGATCTATACACAAAAAAAATAAAATTATTATAGACCCTAAACCAAGAATATTAAATATTTTATATTATGTATATATATATATATTTATATATTAATGTAATCTCATGGTCTACCCATTTTAACCATTGGAACACAAAAGAATGGTTCATGATTCTATCCTTGGTCTCTACCCTACAACTAGTAAGACACCACATTTTAGGATCTGTAAATTAAAAGTCCACAAAATTGATCATAGGGGGTCCCAAAATACTAATGTATAAGTCAATAAAAATTGTTTATATTCATTACAAATCATAGAAGACATAGTTTCACTACCAACCCATGAAATCTTCTAATGTTCCTACCTCCAAACACTATCCAGCCCCTCAACCAAAATCTCCAATACCACTCTATCATTACCCTCACCCCACTATACCACCCTTGGACTCAAATGGGAGAAGATAGATTATGATTCTTGAGTCCATCCACTAATAGTCAACGTATAGGAAACAATCACTGTGAGGATATCATAAACTCAAATGGGAGAAATTATCATCATCAACATGTGAAAGAAAAGATAATATTAAAAAACTAAAACCCACCTCTCAATATACATATTTAAATAAAGATATCAAATACGTAAACACAATTTCATACAACTTAATTACTGTGAAAAGGGAATATCATGTACTAAAATATAAATTCAGTAGTGACCATGAAATTCAAAACAGTTCCAAAAAACCAATGAGAAAGTAATGTTTAACAAAATAAAAAAACTTCTCCATATCACCTAAAATTTGGTTTATATTTTCATTGGGTGATAATAACATGTATACTTGTTAGGATCTTACCTAGAGACTGTCGGTCAAAATACAGTGAAATCATGCTAAAGAACATCGAACAAAAGTTATCCTAACTCATCAAAATATAAGAATGCTATATTCCCAACCTCACCAGGGATATCTATCACAAATTATCACATAAACGAGATCATAAAATATAATATCAAAAGGATGTACCCCACTATCACATCCCACCCGATTTTCCTCTCTTTCCTATAATCACACATTAGGATCCATTTCTCTCCAAAAAAAATCATCCTGAAGACAATCGAGCTAAATTACCATACCATGCACCTTGTATAACACATCATATCATAACATACCATTAAACTCATGTTTCACTTCATCTTATCAAACCATGCCACATCTGAAAATAGTAAGTGAGTAATTTTCTAGATCAACCACAACCCATATGTAATGTATTTCACATGAAGCCACCACAACATCCATGTCTTGTATAATGCATCAACCTATCACATACCATAACCATCATACCAATAATAGTATATTAGATACTATATCTTCAGATAAAAGTGGGTGAAATAACCAAAACACATCACATAGAACTATACACATATATGAGGAAATATATCAACCATGAAAAACAATACATAATACTACATGGAGATGAGAGATGGGTCAGAGGGGTAATTCATCTATCATTTCCACAGTAACCGAGATATTAGTAGAAGTATCATCCCAATGTCCAATGGGTTCTAGTTTACCTATCTAAATGTGTGGGGTATAATATTAATTCAAAGAAAATACTCTATGATATAATATATATCAAGACTATACTACAAGAATTAATCTAGTCTTATACTCAACTGCTACTATAATCTCTTAGACACCTGACTGCCACCAATAAGAACAATATTTCTTAAAAGAAACAAGAATTCAAGCAGAATCATTAAAATAAATCATTAATTTTAACATTTCACTTTCTGTATATTAATTCATTAGTCATTAATAAATATTATTCCATTCACATTTCATTAACCACCATGTAAGTCTATTCCACATACACAATCCAACCGATTTTTTCATTCTAAAATTATATGAAAATTTGAATTTTATTAAATAACTAACCCCATGGTTTAAAAAATTATTAAAATTATCTTTCAAAAATTATACTCACTCTTGGAAATATCCCTAGAAACCATAAAATTGAGGCATGACCATGCATAACTAGCTGCCTATAGAAGTGGGGTAAGGAATACAATAAACATGAAACATGATCATCTATCCATTTAATAAGTACTGCATCATTCAAGAATTATTATTTTTGTATGAAAATGAGAACATTGAGTTTCAACATATCCCATAAAACATGGAAACATCCTTAACAACAACATACATATCATAATGCATCCCACCATCATAGGAATCAACTGCAACAAAAATCATGGGACACCACACCCACATCTTGTCCACCATCATCTGTCTCGATCTCACATCATGTCATATCCTAATGTGTTAGGTATTACATTCTATTGATTATTTATTCATGCCTCCAAGCATTACTCCCAGTTTGATTAATAATTAAAGAAGAAAACTTAAATTTTAATTCTAATTTATTATTTTCAATAGATATAATTTCAAGGTATAGGTTCTCTAGATAATTCCATCAATATATGGAAGAAAAATTTCAATTAAATAGGAATTAATAACTATTTTATTTTAATTAATATATAAGAATAAGTGAAATCAATAAAAATGTCTCTTTAATTTAGTAGAAATATTATATTAGGAATCATGTTCTTATCCATTCTCATAAGGTTAAAGAAACAAAACTTTAGAATAAAAAATATATTAAACAAATAATAAACCTAGATTGTACACTCTCAAGGAAATTAATAGGAAAACTGTTACCATGATGAAAAAACATGTGATCACTACAACCAAAGCTGAGTTAATATATATTATAGTTAATTCCACCATCACCCAATGAGTTAAATCATGATAACACTATGATTTCACATAAAATAAAGGGGAATAATGGAATTAACTACCTCATGGATTTTTATGATCATTGAAAAAGTACATAAAAATAATTGGAACTTGAATCTACACTTACATAAAGAAATTACAAACCCTCAAGAAGGTTGTTCAGTAACCATGCTAATAAATATAAAAAGAAATCCAAAATAAAAAAGGATATAAACCTGAAAAATATTAAAAGAATAAATGGTTGAAAACAATATTGATCAAAGAAAAATTCATAGTCAAAAGAGATAAAACTCATGTTGGATCACTATAGATCAAAAAAAAGAAGCCTAGGATCAATCACTATTTAATTGATAATAAAAACCCATGAAGAATAAAATTCATTAAAGTAAATATATAATAGAATCACAGTTTTTATCCAAAAAACATGGGTATCATTATATCTATAAGTGCTCTTTCGGGAACATATTCAAAGAGTGATTGAGTAATTCACATACTGAACATCCCATGTTCAAACCCACCGAATGAAAGAATCTCAAGAATCCAAAAAACAAGGGATTAATTGATATTTTGAAACAAACATTAAATTTATTAGTTTTTATAAATAGTTTCTATAGGTTCTAACCCCAATCCATTAATATTTTAAATATACTATACACATCATGAATCATACCCTATGAACATCTCTTCTTAGGCCAAAAATTCTTATTTGGGTCATTAATTGAAATATCACATCATGAACTATAATTCATTTATGGAACTAAATTTCACATCTTGAACTTCTCCTGCTTTGAGATTCCATATCCAAAACTATAATGATCCCCATTTATGCTTTTTCTTAGCACTAAGACCCTGTAAATAGACAAAGAAATATGCAATAAATATTTGGACCTTAATAATTAAAGTCATCAGTTATACATTTATTAATTTAATTATATCATGGTACATTACAAAATCCCCATTATAAATATTTTAATCCCTAAAAATACAAAGTAGTATATTTTTTATAAATGGAAAATTATATTTATCCCTAAGTGATAATAAAAATACTAAATATTATTTATCATTTCTCTCAATGCTTCTACTATAATAATTCAAAAATATGTCAATAAATAACCGAACACCTAATAAATATTATATATGATGACAATACCCTTATACCAAAAATACAAAGGATATAGAAAAATCTTACCACATGGTTCTTATTAGAAATATAATCCTCAATTATTTAAATTTTTGTTCTACCACTAAAATTTAGGTTCACCCAGTAAAATTTTTTACTAATTTTTTACATATATTTAAATTTAATTATAGAAATTCCTCAGAAATTTTGTTTTCAATGAACCTAATATTCATAAATCCACCTTACCAAATTTTCTACTGGAAATATAATTAAATTTTCAAAAAAAATATTTTTTGAATCTAAAAATTTAGTCCGACTTAAGCTGTTATAATTACATTTAATGAAACTATATATTTTTGTTTTCAAAATTACAAAATTTTCCACACTGAGGAATATTTCATAATTATAGTTCCTAAAAATATGGATCATTTCAAAATTAATTCTACTAAAAAAAATCAATGATAAATAATAAAATAATTCAGTTCAAACACATCCATATAAAAAATTTAATTTATATTTAAAATATCAAAATTTTAATTAGAATCTAAAATATCTAATATATTTTTCACAATTAGAGTAAACCAATAACTAGAGAAAAAATCATTAATTCATATTAATCATGTATAATAAATATTAATTAATTTCATCATCTATAAAAAGGTATTCGATAATAGTCAGATTACTCTCTTAGTGTCCAATAAAAAATTAAATTCAATACCATATAATAGTCACAATAGATAAATTGCACATTTCACATGAGGAACTACACTATTAAAGAATAAATAATTATATTGTTTTCTCCATATCATGTGTTTTACCTCTATTCTGAATTCTAGTATACTATAATTGACAAACAAAAAAATTTCCCACTCATACTTATGGTCCCTAAACAAAAATCTAGAACACTATTAGTATGAATAAAATTTACCCGAAATAGGATAAGAAATTAAATTTATGGGTTCCTCATAAGGTCTCAAAACATCTTATCTCATGTCTATATGATCCTAAAAAATAAATAAATTCATTTAGACCATGTTGAATGACCTAACCCATATATTTTATCGATCCAGAAACAATCTTCATATACCCGAAGTGTATTCCTTGACCTACAGAGCCTAAAAACAAGAATTTAGTATCTAAATTTTTTTGGGGTATTATTCAACCTCTTTTAGTGATAGTTTAAACAAATGAAATATTTCACTAAATGGTTAGAAAGAACCATCTTTATATTAAATATTCACACACTCCAAACATATATAAGACGGTACTAGATATATATATGCTAAAATATAAAATAAACATATCAATTTTTTTAATTATAAATTACTATAATAATATCCACAATATAAAATAAAAAAATTATATTAAGAAATAAAAAAGGTAAACAATATTTTGATTTACCAACAATATATTTTAATAAATATTGTCCCCCTCACTTAATAGCATAGTGGTGAACTACTATGTTATCATGTCATTGGTAAAATCTAGAAAATATCAAAGAAACTACCCAAGTACCTTCTCATACATGAAATTAAAACTTTTAAACTACATTTACTCTATTGTTAAAATATATTTTTGACTATAAAGACTCAATAGGAACCACAAATATACCTCTAATCTTGAAAGAAAATATTAAAGTGATAGTGTTTGAGGAATTTACATAAAATATAAAAATATAGTTTATAAAATTATTAATAAGAAAAATCATGATATATATATATCCGAATGTATATATCAGAAAATAAGAAATTATAATTCATGAACTACCATAGCATTTCAGACCAAAATTTTTCTCTTCTTGAAATACATGATGGTAAAAATAAAAAAATTTGTTAGCGTAAAAATATATTCTAATAAAAACTTACAAAAACTTGTCAAGAATCAAAGGCACTCCTATATAGGTAATGGGGAATATCTTCTTAGATAGAGGAATTAAAGAAATCTGTGAATATCAGACATATATTTCATCATTTTGATGAAAATTCAATAAATCACCTAATAATACATTCCATTGGATGGTAAATGATTACTATCATTGGAAAATATATAAAAAAATCATTTTATTACCTTATATATCATAAATATATCCCAAAAATGTGTATCATACATAGTACACTTCATGGTATTACCCTATATTAATCATTTGTTCATATCATTAGGAAAAGAAACATATTAAAGGGTGACCCAAAAGGTAAGTAAGGTTAAACATAAGTGATATGCACCAATGATTATAAGTCTGCATAATATATGCTTGATGGTATAAAAAATTTCCATAACTTATGATAATCGTACTCAATCAGTCAAAGACTATTAATCATAAATAATTTAATATGGATTTTTCATCACAAGGTAACAATTCATAAGTTTAAATAATAATCAATAATAAATTATGGACCATGTCAATATATCATAAGTATAATAAGAATTTTTCTTAAATAATAATTATAAAAAATAATATCTTAGTCAAGGCTCACCTTTGAGACTATCATATTGGTTTTCATTAGCTCCCATTTAAATTATTTCCTTTGTTAAGGATATTTCCATATAATATCTTATTAGACAGAGTCCCTTAATGAAATGGGTTCACTCCCCATTCATATCCTTATTATCTCATGTGATATCTATCTTTACACAATATATAAGAGTGCTATGTAATTCTGATCCCACCCATCACATAATGAAAACCATATATATGTATGACACAAGAATATAAAAAATTCCCCATATAATAATATCATAACCAATATAAGAAAACATGTTTCATAAACATTTCATCCTATCATTATAGAATAACCCATTGAGAATAAAGGTGACTTATAATAATTTCATCATAACATAATTAACATGTGGAAAAGAAATGGGTTTCATTAAATTATCCATTAATCAATATAATCATAATCCATATAGGAAGAAGAAATTGGATGGTATTATAGGATCGCATAAATTGTGAATCACTAAAATCCTTAGAGTATTCTAGAATAGATTTCAAATAAATGGAAAAAATTAAAATGTTTATTTAAAACATCACAAAATTGTCCTTTAAATTTGATAAATTAGTAATTTAAAATTTCTAGAATATAAAGAAATTTATTATAATTTAAAATAGTAATGAAAAATTATAATGGAATATTTAAATCAATTATTATTCATGATAATGTAAAAATATGTTCATTCTGTATACAATAAAGGGGAACATCCTTTTCAAACTTTTTTAAAAACCCTAAAATGAGTTTTTTTAAAATATTTCATTAAAAAAATATTCTTGTTAAGAATTTATAAATAATATAAAATTAAATTAAAATGATATTTTAAAAAAATCAATGATTAGGTTATAATATTAATAAAATAATTTTTAATAACATAGAAATGGAATAAAAAGATCTTGGAATAAAAAAGAAAAAATTGCTAAATTTTCATTAAAAACATATATTTGATAATTTTATGTTCCAAAGATGGTAAAATAGTACTAATAAATATAAATTATAGTAATATAAATAAAAAGTAAAAATTTATGTGTATTAAAGGTTAATGTCTATATAATTTATGTAAACAGAAGTTTAATTTAGGTAATCCTAAAAAAGTATTGAGATTCTAAAATAAACCCCTTCCTCAAATCACATCCTTATTTATACATACTAAAATCTAATTGATAATAAATATATTTTTATAATTATATTCCATAAAAATATTAATAAATAACTAAATATGTTTCAATACATTTTAATTTACAATTACCTTTTATTATCAATTTATTAAAAAATGAACATTTATGTCAACATTGGTCTATTTTAAATGTATACTTTAGTTATATAGTTAAAATAATTTATCCTTGATCATGGTTTAATCATATATAGATTAATAATAATTTCATAATTTTAAAATTTATTAATCACTTGAACATTTATAATTACAAATATAAAGCGTTGAAGAAAAATGAATGGTATCACTTTGTGGATGTGATAGTTCACACATAAACATGAGTGAAATTATCATTTTACAATAGGGTTATAGGTAATAACATAGATATGATATTATAATTTCATAATAATAATAATCTCATTATGGAAATATATAATAATTAAATCCATCAAAATAAAAACACATTATTTTTGGTGAGTAAAACCAAAATACATAGCTTTGTGAGGCAACTGTCCACATAAACGATGATTTTATTTTCTATTTCATATAGAATAAAATGAATAATGCTTTATCCATTAAAATAATAACATATTTTTATATGTTATATAGAAATTTTATTAAATAATCATGGTTTTCATATAATTAATGGAGAGGTAAGAAAATGTAATATGAAAACACTCGGTTAATAACAGTTCCTCTTCCTTAGAAGACATCCACCAGTTTGTACCAAAATACTTCATAGGATGTTATTATAATCAAAAAAAGAAATTGAGGATGTATAGAGGGATTTTATGGAGTTATTAGGGGAGGTATTGTCTGACATATAAGTCAAATATTTTTTGTGAAAAATAGGATATTTGGAATCCTATTATACGCGATAGATAGGACACACATTGAATTTCAAAATATTAAAACATATTAATTTATTACTCAAGAAAAATGGATTCAAAATATTTAATATAAATATATGAGATGATAAAAGTTGATATATTAATATAAAATATAATTAAGATAATTTTTAGGCCATTTTTAATAGTATTATTTTTGTTTTAACCATTTTTACTTGTTTTAAATCTTACCATGGTTATTGACTTTTTTAAAAGGTTTCTATTTATAATGACCAAAATTTTAGATGGAAATATTAAATAATATTATTTATGATGATTATAAATTCCATAACCATTTTAAAAAATCAATTTATATAAGTGTTATAACTTAATTTTACTATATGTTTTCAAAATTCAACAAAACTATGTATAGAAAAATTCATTTTTGATCATGAAACTAAGTTTACCTTCATTACATGCCATGTAAAAACTATTTGATGAATATTAAAATTTTTATTGAATATATTTTTCAAAAAAATTAATTAAAACATATCATCAATATATTTTAATAGAATTTATTAATATAATAAAATTGTCTGCATAAAAATATTTTATTAAAAAAACAACCCATTTTAAATCAAAATGATTTTTGCTTCAATGGAATGAAAAGGTGTAAGGATCCATTGATTCCTAAGAATTATGTATCTATCATCTGAGGGGATATATCTTTTTTCAGGATTTGGGATCCACTATTTTCAGTCTCCTTAAATCTTGGATGTCTTTGTTTCCTTTTTATGTTTTTTTCTTTCTTTTTGGACCTACTTTTCATTTATAATAAAAATTTGATAACGATGATGAACATAAAAATATTTTCTTTTAATTTTTTAGCAATTAATCACTGATGATTTTATTTTATACATATGTAACTAACAATATTCAATTATTTAATTATCCATATTAGTACTCACAAATCCAATGGACATGTGATAACTATCACGTTAAATAATACTATTTTAATAGCATATCATTGTGCGTTTAAATACCATATTGTGTGTAAATAGAGAAATCAATGAAATTAAATTTATATAAAATGCAATAACATATCATGGGGTTACATTCTAAAATAACTACGTGAATTTATTACTCAAAAATTTATCACACAGTAACAAATAGCTGAGGAAACATTGTGTTCAAAATTATATACCTCAAATTTATAGTTTTTCTATAAAATATTGACCATAAGAGTGGTAATTTTTATATAAAATTATCCCTTTGATCCAAAATCTCTATAAATTATTCCAAATAGGAGAGGTGATGAAAAAATAGTACCACTAATTATTTAATTACAAGTGCAGGATAAATTATGTACTTCATTAATAGAGATATATAGAACACATCATGAACCACATAGAGTTTCAGTGGAAGCTCCAAGAGAAAAGGAAATATCCTAATATAATATATAACATCAATGGGGATGATATATCCATATAATATATTTTACTTATTTATTAATATTCTATCCTTATCCCATGTAGATATTCATAGGAATACCTTTTTAGAAACATCAATTTCAAGAACAATTCGATGATTGTAAAAAAACTCTATCAAATCTGAGATTCTATGAGGTGATAATGAATGACTATAACCTTCACTTTATTTTCATTGGTAATATTGGTTCCTAATCAAATTATATTTCCAAAAACATCCTAAGACATTAGAGTTCTTCATATTCTTTTATACAATGATTCATAAGGCGCTATCTATAATCTAGAAATAATGAAAATATTGTGTGATTGTTCTACCCAAGGAAGGTGTTGATCCCAAAAAAACTTTATATAAATTTATCATGATATTATCATATCTTAAGATATATGAATGATACTCTATTAATAACCATAAATATATAATGATATTTCGTTCAAATGGTTTGTTTTATATTCAAAGACCATTGAAGACTTCACCAGAACATCGAGGTAAACATTTATTCCAGATTAGTTACAATAGAGTAATGTACTCAATGAAAACTTACAATGTACTTATTTTATATCATGGAAAGATGATTTAGATAAAATTATTCACTGATAGAAATGAAATTTATTGATTTTGAATGTCAATCTTAATGAACCAAAATATCATGGTTCCCTATAGATGTTTTTGGGAATATGATGATAAATCCCAAGATAATGTTTTACCATTTAAATTATTGGATGGGTGATGGTTATAATATACCCTTGTAATTATGTCCCTCATCCTTAACTTGTTGATATACTAGTCATTGAGATACAAAATATGTGATATCCCATTAAATGTTTTCCCAGCAGAATTAATCTTTCATTTCTCTGCACATCGTTATACATTCATTGGGAATAGAAAACGATGCACTATGAACACCATCCAACATAATATTCTTCATTTCTGGTAATTATGGGTCAAATAATTGGTTTTTAAACCTTACATATCAATTACAAAACTGATATAACTGTAGATAATTTCTCACCAACTTCTATAATTCCACATGCTCATTAAACACCTCTTCGATCATCATATATATAGATAGTTGAACATTCACTTGATAAATATAACATTTATCCCATTTCCTCATCATTTAAACATCAAAATTTAAAAATTACATAAATATTTTACCTCTTTAAATCATCATCAAAGAAAATATAACATGGTTTTTCTGACTAAGATCATTTACCACCCAGATCACCTTCCTAGGGTGGTAGTGTTTTCAATAGTCACAATGTAAGGAATTTAAATTGTCTCCATTATCATATATGAAACTACATTTATGTGATTATATAAATTATTATTTTATGATAAGTCCATATATCACATATTTCTCTATTAATATAATGACTCCATATTTTCAATTCAAAAATTAATACTACCACCTCTAAATCACAAGTCAGGTAATTTTCTAATGAATTTTCAATTAGAGTGAGGAATAAGCTATCAATAAATAATTTTACATTATGATATATCAAATTACATATTTTATTCATATAAAAATATAAAAATTAAATCTCCATGTTATGGTAGTCTAAGAATATGAGTGCTAAACAACCTTCTATTAATCTCCTTGAAATTTTCCTCACATTCATATGCTCAATGGAACATCGATCCATTCTCACTCCATGTGGTTCTGGGATTAGATAGCTATGAATAATCTCCCTGAAATAACTAATATATATATATATATCCTGACAAGATGGTGTATCTCAATTACCATATATTCCCTCATCAATTTCTCAATAAGATAATTTTAATGAATCCACTGATAAACCATATCTTGAAATTATATGACACAACAACGAAACTTTTTTTTAAAAAAAAATTCACCCATGTTGAGTTTGGAAAACAAATTCTCTTTACATAGGGCCATAAACATAATAATTAAATGTTATTAATTCTCCTCTTTGATCATAGAATATATAATAATACCTTCTATAATGGATAACATAAATTGATCAAGGTGATCTATAAATAATTTATTCATTAAATCCATGAATATTTTGGATAAATTTGTATGTTCAAATGGAATCAATAAAAATTCATAATTATTACACATCATAATGAAGGTTTGGTTTTTTATATACACCTTCTTAACAATAAATTGATGATATCCAGAATGAATTTCAATAGTAGAAATGTAGTGAGATATATGAAGTTGATAACATATGACTTCAATACAGGTTTATGGATACATTTTCTTGATATTGATCTTGTTATATTCTCAATAAGCAAGGAAAAGTTCTATTTACCCATAATTATTCTTAAAAAAATAATAGGTTTACACCATAGTGTCAAAATAAAAAATATTAATTTATTTTGAAGATTATCTTAGAGTTGCTTCATCAATTACTGGAACTCAATTATGGCCACTATATATAGATTCTTTGAAATAAGTGTATAATTTACAATGAGTTCTATATAAAATTAAACTATGTTATTCAAGAAACTTCTAGGAATTTGTTTAGTAAATAAATTAGTATAATCTGGAAAAAATTAATATCTTCAATGTTGAGTTTCTACCATTCTATTTGAGTTAATTATCCCTCATGGTTAGGAAGTACTAACAATAAAATGAAAATAACTTCTAATGGAAATTTATATTCATAATTTCATTGAATGATGTTGATAGGTTTATTTGTTATATAAAACATGAAATAACATAATTTAAAATTTATATGGTAACTCTCTATAGAGATCTAATCCATTTTTGAAATCATATCAAATTTAGCTAAAGGGATAATCAAATGATTTCAAGGAAGAAAATTCAAAAAACATTTTACCAAAGAGGAGATATATAAATAAGATATGATCTTCCTACAAAAATTTAATTTTAATATTAACTCAACATAAAATTGTTGAGGAGGTGTCATGGTACCCATATAATATTACTCATATATAATACAGTGGGTAGACATATAATAACATAAAAAGATTTCAATTCTATAGAATATGGTAAGTGTGCCATTCATCACATTTCATTCTTGAGCCACTTCTTTAGTATTGGTCACATGAGATATACATTTGTCTCTTCACATGGGTGGTAACTAGATAATATTATCCTAATTAACCCTTAAATTCATGCATCTCCTTTTTATCATTCATATTTATATCCATTATAGAGTCAGAGTGTGGTTGGAACATTTCATTGATCATTTTCACTATATTATTCATTGAATAGACTCTTCAAAACAATTCAAAATTCATTATATCAATGGAATTATTATCCACTATTAAAAAATTTAATATAACCCGTAAAAGAATTTCCTCTATGATACTTTTGATACTTTATACATGAAAGAAGATAATTTTCATTACTCCATGGAGATTATAATTAGAATATCCTCAAATTTCAAACCTTCTCTATTTTTCTTCTAAATGACCTAAAAACCAAGGTTATAAAATTTCTATTTCTTTCTTGAGAGGAAATTTAATATTTTACTCATTTCTATCTATATCTCTTATAACAATTGTAATTCATAAACACAGTCCAATGAAAATAAATGACTGAACAAATTTTTTCATGGTCAATGTTATAACATGATGCATACCTTGATGTGTTGAAGGAAAATAATAACTAAAAAATAACTCCTTTAAATCATTCCATGTAATGGACTCAATTTAGTCATATTTCCTCATATTCTTGATATGATTCCACCATTTAACTTCTTCTCCTTCTAAATGATATAATAACTTTAAAGTTTCATCATTTTTTTAATCATTGCAGAACAAAAAATATCATTATTTTGATACTAATCCATTGATAAATAATTAGTTGAATAGATGAAGCACATATAGAAGGTTGATGATTTTATATAAATGAATCCATAGTGTGTTATTTATTATATTTTTTATATGTTTAGTATGATCCATATTACCATTTATATATTCTGAGAGATGAATGAGGGTAACCACAAGATCTCATTTCCTAGATCCCATTTCATTAGTTTTCTTAGGAGTATTTTTTTTAATTTCCCATTAAATTCTACATTTATATGATTACTCATGGTTCCAAACACTGTCAATGAAAAAAATAGCATGCTAGGAATTATTTTCATATAGATTAATCAGGTAATAATTAAAAATAATTCATAGGATCTCAAAATCACGAGACATTATTTTCAATCTATAACACCTTTGTTTTGACAGAAGGCATTCAAAATTATAATCTTTTAAAATCCACCATATTGATTCATAATGGAAAAGTTAATTAATACAAGAATACACCCTAGTATTTTTAAGACATGTATACAATTTTATTCCCACTAATTTTACACCGGTAACGATCAGGTTAATACCCCATTCACCACTTTTAGAGTTGCTACCCATGTGAGAACATGCATCACATCTACTTCCACATGAATGTATCCAAGAATGGATGTATTTTATATCTAAAAACACAATATCAAAATGATCCCAACATCATGATATTATCCTATACATATAATTATCCCTAGTGTTATTAATAATGTAAACTAAACATAGACGCTAAATATTACTAATTCCTAATTTGATATCGATTATGGTGTCCTAATAATTATATATATATATATTTCATTATTTGAGATGAATATTGAATATATATCATTGAAATACATGGATCAAACCATAATGGCTTCATATATTTGAAACAATATAAATAATCATCTTATTTTTTGAAATTTCATTGTAATATCTAACTATATTTTTCTAATATAAGACACTTCATAGATATACCCTACATAGACCTTTATTCACAACCTATTGATGGAAAACATATTAACGGGTAGCCTCTAATGGCCATTAATGGATAACAAAAGAGATATCAATCAATGATAATAATTGAGATTAATATAAGAATAAGTGTATGGGAATGTTATCATATCTTATGATAATCGTACAGAGTAAGTAAAAAATTATTAAATATAAATCACAGAACAAGATTTTTTCACAACAAATTACATAAGTCATAAGTGGGAAGAATCATCAATAATAAATCATGATATATGAGAACATATAATAGTCATTAAAAATAAGTTCTCATATTATATATAAGAATAGAAAATCATTTCTGTACTGATGGATCACTACCAAGACTATCATAGTAGATTGGGTTCACTCCCCATTCCATCATTTCCATTGTTAAGTTTTGGACCAAAAAGAATCATATTGGGTAAAGTATTTTTCCAAACTTATTTCAGTAAAAATTAATTTTATTATAATATCATGGGATATCAATATTTACACAATGAATTTGATGGACATATAATTCTAGTCCCACCAATAATATAATGAAAATAATATATATTTCTTCAATAAGATCATAACTAATTCATCATATCTTCAAATCATAACCTACAAAAATGAAATGGGTTTCAATAATCGCTCAATATTTCATCATATCTTGACCCATGGAAAATAAATTGGTTTCATATAATCATCCAGCAATTTTAATCATCATAAAAAATCTAGTTAAATAATGTGAATGGTATCATATCATCATATCATGAGATAATAGTGAAAATCATTAATGGATATTTTCATAGATATAAATTACCATTAAAATAAAACTTGAGCAATTCTATAAAAATGTGATGAAGAAACCCCTTTTATATAGATAATATTTTAACAAAAAATTCCCCAAATATTCAAAATATTTATCTCATTAAAAATAACTATGATAACTTGCAAAAAATATTTTAAAGAAAACTATGTTCATGATGACCGGAAATTTCATTCATACAATATAGTATAAATGAGATCATTTTTCAATCATCTTCAAAAAAAATTGAGATGAAATTTTCAGAAAAATATTCATTAAAAGGATTCATATAATTTTTTTAATTAAAGTAAAATTTAATGAAAATTATCTTTTTAAATCATTACATGTATTATTAAAACCAACAGTTACAAAATTTAATACCATGTACATGGAAGATAAATTTCATCGAACAAAAGATAAATAAAGTTAAATTATATTTAGAAAAATATCAAAAATATTAAATAAAAAATATGTGAAAATGGTAATAATACATTAAAATTATTGGAATAAGAAGAGGAGAATAAAACAGAAGAGGTTTCTTGGATAATATCTATATAAACCCTTATCTCTAATACCAAATTTCTTAATATGTGTTAACATATCATGTAAAACAAGTATAAAATTATTAAAAATAAATTCCAATGATATATTAATATATAACATTATATGTATCATTCCATTATAATTTTAATTATAATTTTGATCATAATTTATTAATAAAAATCAAAATTTTAGTGATAAGTAATTCGTTTTCTATGTACGTTTTGGTTTGATTGTTCTGCTACTTTCACCTTGATAATGGTTTCATCATCTATAGAATATTTATCATGAAATAAAAATCATATTTTTGAATCATATGTTATTTCATTAATATTATTACATAGTGGTGATGAAAAGAATCCCATATCTCTGTGGAGGTGCTAGTCCATATATATGCAAGGGCGAGGTTATAAATTTCTTAATAGGTGGAAATATAACAAGGTAATTAAGATATTATAATTAAAAAATCTTTATTATTTCATAAATATCATATATAAAATATAAATCCATCATAATAATCATCCTAGAATCATGGTGATTAAAAACTGAACAAATTGCTCTATGAGGATGTAGTTTGAATGTACACATGAACGATGATTTCATTTCAAATTTTAGGGAGAAGGATTTGAATAATTTTTTCACCATAGTCATAAATAAATTTTAGTATATTTTAGATACTAATTTTTTATATCATCATGGTTAGGATATAGTTGAATTATGTATGATTGGAAATCAAATGAAGATATCCACTTAAAAATTATACCTCTTTTTTGAAGAATATCCTTTGGTTCAAACCTAAATCCTTATAAAGAATAAATTATGATAAAAAATAACCCTAGGATGTGCGAAAGGATCTTATTAATTGATTATGATTTTTATTGGACAATCTAGACAGGTCATTAAGTGTGATTAAGAGACAATAGTGGGTAGCATTTTATAAAGGAGGGAGATTTCACACTGGTATTTTTTTGAATTATTAAAATATATTATTGTTTTACTCAATAAAAATAGATCCAAAATGACCCATATTATTTTTTATACTATATATGATCAACATAAGACAAAAATAGTTTTTTTTTACCATTTTTAGGTCATTTTAACACTTATCATTTTATTTTTGACACCATTAACCCATTTTAACTCTTACCATAGTTACTAAAATTTTATCAAAGTTACTATTCAAAATAAAAAAATTAGTTGGGAATATTAAAAAATATTAGTTATTTTGATTCGAAATATTATATTGATTTAAAATTATTATTTTTCAATTATTTGGTGAAATTATTTTTAAAATTAGTGCACAAAATGTAGCGAAACAATGTTTAGGAAAAAAATATAGGAATAAATTAGAGTTTTAAATCAATAAATTTCATGGAAAAACATTTATATATTTTTTATAATAATTTACTTAAAATATTATCTATTAATTTATTTGAAATATTTCACAAATATTTATTGATTTATAATATTAATATAAAAATACACTGTTCATAAAATTTTTTCTTTCATAAAATAATAATTTTTTAAATTTAAATACTTTTAATAAAATTTATAACCAATTAAAAAAATGATTTCATCTGATACATAGGTAACAAATAATTTTCCTAATTTAGTTTTTCAATGTCATATATTCTAAACCAAGAGTTTAACGATAACTATCACATTAAATATTATTATTTTAGTTATATATCAATGTTTGTTTAAGCAAAGGTTTTATGTAAAACGTGATATGAAAAAATTATATTTATTTATAGAGAAATAATATATTAGGGTATTTCAAGAATTTATTTTTTTAGTATCATCCCTAGTGATGGAAAGGGATAAAAATATCATATGCTAGATTTCACACCTATATGTGGGTGAGGTAAATAAATTTAGTGGTTTAGGAATCATTATATATTACTCTATTGGTATCTTAATGGAAGACACACTTATTGAAGTCTGAGTAAACCTATTTATCACCTACATAAAATAATACAAAAACATATACATAAAATTAATAAACATTTCCCACAAAAATAACATCAATATTCATTTATATTATAATAAATGGATTATAATACATGTATTCAAAAAAATACTTTAAAATATTATAACTTCATAGAGAATTATATTCCAGACATAAATATAAACACATAAACAAAATGTCATCATATAAAAATATCAATATTTTAGTTCCCTAAAAGTGTTGTCTTTGAATAGATTATTAAATTTAATTTTTTTTCACTATAACCCAATCCATATACATTAAAAGAGAAAACTAGGGATCCCCAACCCTTGATGTAACTAAGAATATATAACAAGTCCCCATGAAAATCGTACACACCATAAATATCACATACCGTTATAAAGATTTTTATCCTCAATATCCCTTATATTATAACATAACAAACTATATTAGATTCTTAATTCACTCATTAAACACAACTCCTTATGAAACTCACTTAAGTATACTACACATCAAGGCCACATGAAATCCATTCAATAAAATGCATATCCTCAATAAGGAATTAAAATAATAAAAATGATGAAGGTCCCAAATAATCCATAATATCAAATCAAGGATTACAAGATTAACCATAATAATTACATTAGTGGTATAATAAATAATATAAATATAAATATAAGGAGTATTAGAGAAGAAATAAACACTACTGTATAATAAAATATAAATATAAATGGAATAACTATTGAAAAAGGAAACCCAAAATAAAATTCATGTAAGACCTAAACATCAGATAACTCATGAATAATATATATTGAGTGGACCTATAGAAGAATGAGAATGGTTATATGAAATAATACAAGATAAAATAAATGAATTTTTGTGGATAAATTTCATAACATTTTAAGGAATGATAAGCTATAAAATGTTAAGGAAAAGGAAGAGGAAATGAAAAATAAAAAAATTAAAATAATGTTACAACTAAATGGAATTTCTAACAAATTAAACCAATTAACCCTACCTAATACATTTCCCAAGATACTAATACACTGATAAAATATGGTCAATAAACAAAAAATATATAATTAACAATAATAATATTTATGGACCATTTAATTTTATTTAGAGATTAATAATTCATTTGAATAAAAAACCAAGGATATATATCTCCCATTATGAATCCACATATCCTAAGGTTATGAGTTTTTTCATTCACTAGTAACAAATTTTATTAACTTTCGGGAAATAATTATTTTCCAATTAGATCAAAAAATGTAACTTAGGAGATTATTCTCAAGAAAAACATTAGGTAGAGAGATTAATAATGATTTATTTTAAAAAATTAATAAAACATATATTGAATAACATAGATAAATATAATTAAAATTATTAATATAATGTTAAAAAATCTTACAAAAAAATTCTTTTTATATCAAAAAGTAACTAAAATTACTACCAATAATACCAAACAAAAATAAAAATAATAGAGAATTATTAATTAATGAGTAATTTTAATAATAACAATATAAGGGAAGGATTGAATTATGTATGATGAAATTTAATGGACATGATTAAAACAATTAATATAAATAAATAATATTTTAGTATGAAAAGGAATTTATAAAGGTATCCTAATTCATTTCTAAAAAAGTCAATTATAATTTATTATGGTTTTGAAAATAATGTGGTAAACATGTCACATGAATAACTTAATTAAACAAAATGGGGTTGAGAACACCTACCTTTATCACCCATTGGTGAGGTCTTTATGACCCCAAGATAATAATGTTTATTCAATAAAATTAATGAACTGGTGCTAAAAAAATTAATATGTTACTAGTCCAATGGAATCAGATCCACTAATTTTACAGTATAATCCATGAAAAGAATCTTACTCGGACAAACACAAGTCAAGTTCAGTAGAAAATTTTCTATATGATAAAATAATAAATGTATGGGATTTCAATGTATATCATAACCATTCACACACAAAGGGACAATGATCCGTCAAATTTATTCCCTAATCCAATGTTATAGTGGTGAGAACCTCCCATTTGGATTAGGTGATGAAATTCACCCACCACTAACTAAAATGACTATTTAATCTTAAAAAATCATTTTAAAAGGTCATCTAGGAACATTATGAAATAAAAAAAATAACTTCACATGTTTATGAACTAAAAAAGGACGTGACTCACCTAAAAGTATTTTATTATACTATACGCGGAGAAGAAACTAACTTATAGAAAAAAAATATAAGTACTCTATATCATGTTTCATTTATGAATTAATGAATGTTAATAAAGTCCAGGATCTCACATAATATTTCTCTATGAAAAAAAAACAACAATAATTATGAGAAGTCTTTTAATTTTGATGCTCAGAGGTATTAATTTGGTTCCCACCAAATAGAATATACATATATTTCACACAAAAAATAAATCACTATGAGAACCCATTTATGTTTTTATATTATAGGTAGTAATTTTGATCCCATAAAATAAAATTATTCATTGTTCTCATATCACTTCAATGACTATTTGATCTTTCTTATTCATCTAGGATGTGGTAATTTTTTGTCCACCACATTCCATTTTATCTATTCTCATATCACATCATTTATTATATAGCTATCTATTTCCTAATGGTAATTACCTACTGCTAACTACATTTACCATCACCCACTTTAGTTATAGACTTGCTCGATGTGTAGGGATTTTTAGAGAAATAGACATCAAATCTAAGGTAAAATTCAAGAGTTTTATACAGATGATGTCCTTGGTGATGTAATACTAGGATGATCATATATAATTAAATCTGACCACAAATCATTATCTTTACATTTTAACCCCTAAAAAAAGGAAAATCCCTATGCATCTAGTGCTATGTGGAATTTCCCATGAGAGGCCACTTTACAAGGCTCATATAGGGTGTGCTATGTGAAACCACATGTCAATATATGAAATCTAAACAATTTCCACCCACATATAACAATTTATGTCTATGAAAAATGAAAAATATAAAAAATAATTATTCCCATGCCAATCGATCCATACTATTTCGGCTCATCGCCCACACCCACTATCGGGATCAGTGAAGAACTCCATTATCATGCCTTCAGTTCAATCCCCACTCATCTATAACCGACCCTATGAAAAACCAAGCGGTTCAATATTATATTTTTCAGTCAAGACAAGCATAATTTAAGGTTGAAAAAATTAATACCAATCCAATTAACTAAATAAAAATATGAGATAAGATACTTCTTATGGAGTCCCAAAACACCTTGGACAGATATATTCCTCATAATTTCATAAAAAAAATTAAATCAATATATTTACATTGTATTCATAAAAAACCTTAATACTATATTGTCATCTCGATTTAGTTAAATTATAACATCCTCAAAGGTGTTTGCCCTTATATCTTTCTTCCATCACAAAAGTCACTAGCCATGTTAGGTATGTTTTATGTAGCACCAATTTGTAATACCCATACATTCACCTTCAGTCAATATGATCTTCTTGGTTTCAAAATTGATTTAATTAAATGAAATCTTTCTGGTTATAATTATTCACCTTGATTTGATATACTCCTCTTAGTTGTAATTATTCATCTCTAGTTGATATAACCATTATTATTATCAGTATTGACATTGATTAAATATAGTAATCCTAGTCTCTATATGTACCTTGATATGATATATTTCTTCTGTATTTCATTCGTGGAAATACTCCCTAATGTGATTACCAAAATATACCTTTAGTAGACTAATGTACATGGTAGGTATCCCTAAGAATCAAATATTTATTCCCCACTTAATCTCTAATTTAATCCCATTTTAAAATAACATAATCCTTGATATGCCTATTATATAGTGCAATCAATAATCATACCTTCAGTGGGGTTGTTAACCAGGTTATGCACTTTAAGGAAGCATACATTTATAATTCTTATATAATCTTCATGAGTTGATATACTCATCCTAGTTATCATATACGGGATTCCACTTATGTGTAATCCCTAACCCCACCACAATGAAAGATCATGCATAATCCCACTCTGTATCCTATTATTTCTGATTGTATGGAACATGACTACTTATATAGGTTTCATCTGAGGTGTAATCCCCAATCATTTATCACTTTATCTGATTCACTTAACAAATTAGGTACATTATGTGGAAGATCGTTCATAAGACCCATTTAATACACTTTTTTACCCAATGTAATATTAATAATATTATATCTCTAATATCTTACTCAGATAATGACCCACATGGTCTTATATAATTTTTTTATCATTCTATTGAAATAATTTAGATACATCGCATGAATAACATTCAAGGTCAAGCTATATGATATTAAACCACATTTTACAAATCCTTACATATGATATTAAACTAAGTGGACCAAAACACACATATGAACGTAAACTATATCACTTGTAAAATAAGGTTTTTGATTCATATTAACCAATATATGTATGTAGTATCTCTTAGGATGAATCCTAACATTCAAAAAATATTCATGTTCGCATACGTGATTGGAATATGATGAAATCTATCACTTTGAGTCAAGACACTCCTTTTTGTTCCCTTATATACTCTATGATATGATTTTATACATGTAGTTTCTATAGATAAATCATGTCAATATACTAATACTAGTTCCCGTACACAAGAAACCTATATGGATTAACCCCCCATGTTGGTCTAGATACCTCATATATGAAAAGTATATGAATTTCTTTTGACGATGATTGTAATGAGAATCATCTTTCACTATTTACAAGTTGTGGATATATATAGTTATAAGCCTTAGTATTGTTTAATAATTTCATTATTCACTTTTAAACCAATTATATGTAAATCATTAAATAGGAGGTGATTCTACCTTAATTTTAGGGAATCACTTATTGAAATCCATATCCTATAAAATAAAATTAATTAATAGATAAAAATAAATTGAAATGAGATAAAAGATGATGTATTTACCTAAAATTGATTAATTAATCATTATATAGACTTCAATGATCCATTGATATTAAAGGGAATGTTAATGGGAAAATGCGAAGGTGCATCCCCTTGCAAGAAACTAATTTTCTTTAATACACCCTCAATAGAGTTGTAATAAATGAAGGAGAAAAATCCCTTCCAACTGAATAATTTTTTTGAAAAGATATGTTGTTGATCCTCAAATAATCTGTTTCCTCCACTAGTATTCATATGTAACACCAAATGACTGGGGTAATTCGACTATTATTTTGTGGTAGTCTAGTGGATTTACCACTACAAGTAAGAATATCAAGTACCTTGTTCCCCTGTAACATGTATCATGTTCTATACTATTACTCTTTCCATTGATTTTACTTATACTAAATATAAAAATTCATACTTAAAATATTTCAAAACCAAAATAATATCTCCAAAACATTATTTAAACATATTAATGTCTATGAAATTGATCACTACCTCAATCTAAATCATAAATTTTAAACACTCTAATATTTTGAGTATGTAAATTCCAAATATACATCCTTAATAATTAAATTATTTATTAAATTTGATCAAAGGTAATCCATGAAACATCCATTTTCATTATTTATTTTCATCTAATGTTTTTATTCCCTGATATAATTATATTTAATTATTCATTATTTCTAATGTGTATCACATATTCATCATCATACATAAAATTCATTAATATATTTTTATTTCATATTATATAGGATGTTCATCCACTATAACTAATAAAAACATGGAGATTATTTCATTCTTTTAAACCAAATTTATATACTATAGAATTTATTACATTTTCTTTCTTGGCATATACATCCTACTTAAAATTGATGGGTAATTACTAATAATTTCTCCAACCATATATGAAGGAACTTATTCATCATAAATATATAATAATTTGTTTTATATTTTTTTATTTATAAATTAAATATAAATAATATTCTATGAACCATTTTTCATCTTCAAAGGAACACTTCTATTCCTCCTTAATTATAAATACATTATCTCCTTGCTCATCAAATAGAAAATAGAATATAATTAAATTTTTGTTATAATTTTTTGTTATATTTGACTCTTATTTTCTATAAAGCCTAAAATTTATTTTTTGGGAAAAAATATTCTATGAGTTTTCCATATTTATATAAGAAGGACACCAAATTAACTATCTATTAATATTATTATTATTCCTTAGATTAAATTTAATATTTTGATTCTCATTCAAACTTATCATCCTTTTTGAGTAGAATATTTCTTATGTTTCCCAAATTTGATGAACTTTTTCTTAGCTTCAAACCCCAATCACGTAATACCTTCAATGAGTACTCGATTATATTTTATATATTCATCATTAATAATTTATAATTCAACCAAATTTTATTATTGAAATTAAAAAATATTTTTAGTGGTTCTTCCATGTACCATTTAGTCTGTTTTAGTGAGAAAATCACCCACTTATATACTGTTATACATGGTGTAGTAAAACATAATTGTTCATTGAGTTTTTAAATAAGGTTAAGAACCAATAATTTGTGGTCTCATATACTTTTGGATTTGTAATTATATATAATTGTGATTATAAAAATGATTATTTCATTATCTTCCATTTTTACCATGATTAGAAAAACATATTTTGATTTCTCCTTTTTTATATAAAATTTTATATCTCATCCTTAACCTCATATATTTTTATTATAATTTGTGGATATAAAATTTATTGACACATAATTTAATTTCCCTAAAATTTAATATATATTTTTTAAATTATATGGGATTATTTTGAGACCATGTGCTGAGACGACATGTGATTCTATAGTCTGGTGTTCCCAGAATAAACATTTGAACTTTTTTAATGTTATTTAAAATATCACATGATCATGGTTTTGGAAACTTCTAAATGGAAAACTAGATTAAAAATATTAGGAATCTTTTTCATCCAGAATAGAAAAAATACCTAAGGAAGCACCTAACCACAACCAGTGTGTGTCAATGGTATTAGTTAATTTTTCAGCAACTTAAAGAAAAATAAAATAATCTTAAGAAATTTTATTTTATTCAATTTTGTTTCACTATGACACAACGCTGAGCCACCCCTTTTATTTAATAAACAAAACAACGTTGTGGTATTGAAACAAAAGTGTAATCGAAATTTTGTTTCATTTTATAAATGAAATAGTGTAATGACATAGTGACTCAGCATAACTAAAAATGTTGAAATGTGTTTCCCACATTTAATTATTTTATAGAGATACAAGATCATTGGTACGATACTACAACCACTCTGAAACTTTCAAAGATTTTCAATGGCTAGTGATGAATGACGAATCTCCACCAATGATGGATTGAGGATGTTGGAACGACATACGATGATGGTGTGACTCTGATATTTTCTATTGAATGATCCAACCTCGAGGCAAGGGTTATGTTCTAGGTGATACTGTTTCCCCATTCTCTCTTTCTAAATGACGAATGTGGATTGACCCACTAACAGGTTGATCTGTTGGTCTTTAGTTCTTGTGAGATGGATTGTTTATTTCTAGGTTTGAAGGGTTAAAACTTGGTGTTTATTCATTTCCTTTTTATTCTAACTAGGAAAACGATGGCAGAACAAACAAGTCCAACATCCAACCCATAGGTATTCTTGGTGCTTTTTCTATCCCCATTATTATGATCTTCACCGAAGGACCCACTTGGTCTTGTTAGACTTATATGGGGGGTTACTAGTACTGTCGGACCCCAATATTAACGAAACGACGAGTTGGAGTCCGCAACAGGGGAGATGATGACTGGAGGACTCTAGAACACCTGTCAGATTGATGAACAGACCACCAGAGTACATCAAGTGGCATGCAGAAAAAACCATCAGCTCACTAGCAATGGACAATGGTGGCATGTAGTGGTAGCCACATGCGAGAGGCGGCGCGCACCAGCTGCACACTATGATGACATAGGAGGCCCGTGACTATGCCGTAGCTGACAGATATGGGACACCAATAAAAGATGACGACGGTTCAGGTGAACAAGGATGGAGGATGTGGTCCAGATAGACCATGGTGGTGACCCACAACACCAGCCGCCGACAGGACGTGGTGCCCACCGCATCCTGGGTGGATCAGATGGGCCGGCTCCACTGGATCAGACCGGCTCGCTCCAGCGGGACAGTTTGGTCAGGCAAGCCATCCCTGGTCCAGGCACAGTGCCTTGGGTTGGGCTTCTGCAGTAGGCTGGGTCAGTCCCGAGTCTGGTAAGTTGATCCGTGTCAGGTCGGTCTGACAGGGTCGGACTAGACTCGGACCCTACTGGCCCCTTTTCTCAAAAGGCTCATATCATCCAAACTATATGTCCTTTTGATGAAACCTTTGCAGAATTAGGACAATTATGATGAGAGTGTCCTTTTGATATACTCTAAGAGGGATCTTAGAGAAATCTTGATATTACTAATGACATGAGGAGTAGATTCTCCTAGAATCAAGCGCTCTATGAGCAGGAATCATACGGCTGATTATGATGTGAAAATAGTGATGAATGAGTCTAGGTTCTCTTTCATACTAAAGTGATGAGAAGGTCTAGGTTCCCCATTAGTCTTAAGTGATGAGCAGTTTTAGGGGCCCCCAAAGGCTAATGTTATGAGAGGGTATACATACCCCAGTAGGCCTAAGTGATGATTGGCTCTAGGTCCACCAACATGCCTAAGTGACGAGTGGGTCTAGGTTCCCTAGCATACCAAAGTGACTCATTGAGGATGAGTGCCATAACAGTGCAAGGTGTTCAGTGTTTATGAATGATAATCTTGTTTTTCTAAGTTTAGATTTATACATGTGTGAGCTGACTCTGGTGACTCTCTATTGACTATACTCCTTGAGGATACACTTCGTGAAACTATTTGGTAGTCTACATTGTTCATACATTTTTTGTGGTATTTCATTTTTATTTTTGGGGTCCATACTGAGTATTGTGTTACTCACCCCTGCATGGGATCTGCCTGCATGTGTCAAATCTTGTGCCAATGACAAACGCTTTGAATGAGACCTTGGTGGTCTGGGGCCAGGTGGGGCCGAGTTAGATCCAACAAATGAGGCGTACTTCTACAACTTCAGATAGCGCCCCCTTCACCTACCCTTCATGTAGGGATTACCAAAGGCGAACTTCAAGTGTTTGTACTTTTCTTTTGATGGTCTTGTAATATTCCCCCCTTTACATTAATTTTTTTACTGTTACTCTCAGTTGTTTTCTTAGTGTCTTTCATGCTTACTTTTCAGCATTGTAGGCTGGGGATGTGTGTGTGAATGCATAAAAGTAATTAGGAAAATTCCTCCCACATGCGGGATAATGCGTTTGGTTCTAGTCTCCATCCAATGTACTTTGGGAGGTGGGATTGGGGTATTCATGGCATGGGGCCCAGGGGATAGTTTTTGATAGAGTTGTATTAGAGAAGTTGGTTCTACCTTAATGACCTATGTTTAATGTCATTGTTTTTGGGAAATGGTATTAAATGTTTTGAGTTTGAATTTCAGACATGGGGAGTCCAGTGTTGATGCGATGGCCAACATATCCATACACGAGGACCCTGATTTTTTATTTTCTACTCAGTAAATTAAAACATTGGTTGTATGAATCATATAGTAATTGAGAGTTTTCTCTTTTCCTTATTGTGTTAGAGTTAGGACACCACGTATAAACTATGGACTGTGGATCATCTTGATCTATTTCAGGATGCCTCCATGTAGAAATCCAGCTAGGATTCTAGTGTGTGACCATGAGGACGGTATACCTAGAGATGAGGTGTTAGTTCAGGGACTGAAAATAGGGATGACCCCATCAGGTGGTGCACTAGTTCTACCACCACCCATCAATCAGAAGTTTCTACCAGTGTTACATATAAAGGATTCAACAGGCTCTATGCCTTTCACATGTTTCAGAAGTAGAGACCTCTTAGATTCAAGAGAGAGACTGACCCTCACATAGCTGATGATTGGATGGGGGTGGTCACATATATCTTTTTTCTTGTTAGGAAACCACCTAACCATATAGAGATCTTATCCATGATCCTTCTTCAGGGCTTGGTGGGGGAGATGGTGGAGCTTGAAGATCTAGACGCATGGTGAGGTGACCCTAAATTGGACGGATTTTGAGCACCTATTTAAGGATGAATTCTTTCCAGTGACTATGTGTTTAGTATACATCCAAGAGATACTGAAACTACATCTAGGTAGCATGATAGTAGTAGAGTACTCATAAATATTCATTTAGCTTTCTCAATACTCTACAAAAAATAGCGAGAGACATTGTTTTTAGGGCTTGAGATTTTGAGTAGGGACTGTAAATGGACATCTGGGAATCCATGGTATTGCTTAGCATCACTACCTAAGCTATGGTGCAGGAGTGAGATTTTCTTGTGAAGAGCTTCCTGGCGGAGTGGGAGCCAGCAGCGGGAGATACCAGTAGACATCTGGTGGTAGAGTCTATAGTGGTGGGTATTAGGCAACATACGTGGGGACCTAAGTGGGTCAGGCATTTCAAGGGATGACCCCAGGACACATGGTTTTCATTATAAGGCTCCCAGGGTTGTGAGAGTTTGTAGTGGAGAAGGGTGTACTATGCATGCGGCGGGCATGGAAACATAGATCGTCACATCATGACTCGCCCTGTAGATGATCAACAAATAGTCGAGGGATCTTCAAGGGAGATGAAGAGGGTCAAGAAAGGTGGTTCGCACAGAGGCAGATGTGGTAGGAGAGGATGTCGAGCAGAAGGCGATGGGTAGAGGTTTGAGGTACTACCGCCACCACCCCTAGGTGGTCCACCACAGGCTCTAGGAGAAGCTCGATAGGGGTGGGCCCAACATTAGGCAATATAGACCTATAAACCTAATTCTATAGATATGATTAATGGTATGATATATGTTTTCTCCAAAATAGATGCAGTTATTATAAAAAGAGGTTCTAGTCACTCTTTCATTTCCATAGACCTTATTTGGATCTCAGATATTTTGGTTTACCCCTTGGCTCGATCCTTATGATTAATGACTCCTACGAGAGGGGATCCAATGGTAAAACACTGTTTTTGGCACCGTGAACTTACTCTTGGAGGCGATAACTTCATCTGGGATCTCTTAGTAACTGTGTTGAGTCCTTATGACATCATTCTAGCTTTGAACTGGTTATTAACTGTCCATGCTCAGATTGACTATTTTAGGCACATAGAGTGGTGTGGCCACGAATATGGAACCAAGTTCTCCATTACCAGAGAATAGGTAACACTTGTAGTGTAGGACAAACTTACTTGGAGGAGGGTGCAATTGATCACTCACCAGTTAGCTAGGATTACCCTTGGTGTGGTGGACAAGGGGATTCCTAAATTTACTATAGTGGTGGAAAAGTATAAGGACTTATTCCTTCAGGAGGATTTGGGATTAAATCCTCATCGAGTTGTCGAATTTTACATTGATCTGTACCCCATTATGACATCGATATCCAAAATGGCATATCGGATGGCTCTTATGGAGTTTCATGAGTTGGGGGTACAACTAGAGGACCTACATAGGAAGGGATTCGTGAGGACCAGTGTTTCAACATGGGTGGCCCCAATTCAATTTTACAAGAATGAAGACAGATGTTTGAGGCTATGTGTAGACTATCATCATCTGAATCTTTTGCCCCTGAGAAAAAATATCCACTGCTAAGAATCAACGACCTCTTCAATTAGTTGAAGCGAGAAAGGTGGTTCTCAAGGATAGACCTTAGTTATCGCTATCATATGCTTCTTTTAGGGGATGAGGATATACCAAAGACATCCTTTATATGTTAGTATGGCCACTATGATTTCGTAGTGATGGCATTCGACATGAAAAACTCCCATGCGGTGTTAATAGGACTCATGAACAGAATCATCCATCATTACCTGGACTAGTTCTTCATGGTCTTCATTGATGACATCCTAGTGTACTCGACATTCAAGGAGGAGCACGTGAAACACCTAAGGATGGTCATGGATACACTCTGAGGTCACCATATTTATTGGAAGCTCTCAATTTTTCAATTCTTGATTAAGAAGGTCTAATTTCTAGGAAATGTCATTTCAAAGGAAGAAGTTATAGTGGACCCAGTGAAAATAGAGGTAGTGCTTTCTTGGGAGCCACCCTAAAGTGTGACTCAGGTGTGGAGTTTATTAGGATTGGATGGATAATACCGGTGGTTCATTGTAAAGACTCGGAAATTTCAGGGAATTTTTTTTTCTTAATTTCCATGGAATTTTACGAGTCCGCAGTTTCTGAAGGCAACTGAATACGAGGCCTGGTGTGCCCGGAATCAATTTCCTAAGTTTAGCTCGGGTACGTTTAGGGAACGAACGAGCGAGTTTTTTTAACTTTTGAACCGATACTCAGAATTGAAATCTGAGGGCACCGATGAACTCACAACACCGATAATTGCTTAAGGGGATCTTAAGCGCAGTTGCGTTTTGTCGCATGAGGTGGTTAATTTTTTGGGTTTAGTTGAATTAAATAAAATTTTTCTTGCACAAATTTTATTCATGGAAAGTGGTTATTTTCAACAAAGGGGGAGTTAGATGGGGGGCCCACACCCACCTAACCTCCCATGGGAGAGTTTAGTGTGGTAGGGCCCACACGAGACCCTAACTCCTCACCTCCCCCATAACCCCCTTGACCTCCCCATAACTCACCCCCTTGTTTAAATGCATGGAAACTCCACACATTTATTGTGGTGGAGCCTCTCCACCTCCCATGATTAATGAGGCCGACTAGGATAATTAATAACCTTATTAATTTATTTGTATCACCTCTTGACTCCTTTTGAATTGATTGGAGATCTTTTAAAAGAGGGAAGCTTTATGAGATTTTGGGGTTGGCTAATACTTTGGGGGGATTTGAGGAGAGTTCCCTTCATCCATGAAGAAACGACTTCCTCCCTCTACGAAGAACTGTTATCCATACTCTTATTCCTTTGAAACAAGAGAGGAGACATAACTTCCTTGGGTGCACACTGACGACGATGAAAGCGACGAATGCCAGCGACCATCATCATCTTCATATCCTCCCTTAGGATGACGTCGACGAGCCGACGTCCACCCTCTTGTGATATCTTCAACAAACGATGAATGACACGAGGTAGGAAATTAATTTGAGAGTGATAAATTTTCCCATGGATTATTCCTTTTAAGGCAAAGAACACAGATCAACTCAATATTAAGTTGATCCGTGAAAGAATATGTTTGCAGGTTGGGAATATTTGATTTCTGGGGAAAATATAGGGGAAATTTCTTATTTCTATTTTGAGCGATTTTTATCTCATGTGCTTGAGCGTTTGATAGTATGATGTTAGTATAATTTATAATTGAATAAATTATACCCCCGTCAATATTAAAATCATGTATTTTAAATGACTGCCAATTGATAACACCTAACGCGGAGGGCGCGGGCCGAACAAACACAACCCATTAACCCTCCGCAGATTGTTGTTGGTGTGCGGATTGACGGCGATGGTGAGACGAGACCGCAACGATGTTTGAAAGCCGTCGCAGTGAAGAGCAGGTTCTAGGAGGACTGTTGGCGAAGACGACAGGTGAAACATACCACCGAAGCATGACCGGTGGTCTACAGAATGCGGTGGCGGCTGCGCGCCACCAGAGAAAACCGTCGTGGCTGAGCCGCGACGGCGGAGGGAGAACCAGAACAACAGAAGCCGTTCCGGAGTGTGCGGCGCAGCATTAAGCCGCACTGGTTTCGTTCAACCGGGGTGGGGGGGGGGGTTGCAACCCCCCGCTCCATGCTGGCAGGGCCAGGCCGTGCCAGCCGGCTGGGCCGCGCCCTAATGGGCCGGACCCGAACCCGAGGGTAACGGGCCGGGTCGGAACATGCCCGAAACCCCTATTCTCGGGAAGTTTTGTTCAAACGCCCATAACATGGAAACCGAACTCCGGTTGATGCGCCGCCAGTTGCGATGGGATCCTTGGATCGCGACAGTTATTTCGGTATAATACACTCAAGGTTTCAGAGTACTTTGTGTATGGTCGGGTTGGTTCAAACACGAAACCAACCGGTCCCTCGGAGCGGAAACGCCTCTATCTTGAGCTCCGGATGTCTTATTGACGTGTCGTCGACTTTTTTGGATTCCACTTTGTGAGATGGACCTTTTGGCTTAATCCACTAAAGGTTTGGATGCAGTTGGAGTATGGCCGGGTTGGATTGTACCCAAAAATCCAACCGGGCCCCTGGAAGGGAAAAGCCGATAACTTTCAGACCATACGTCTGTTTGACGAACCGTCAGCGAAGTTAGTGATCATGTTGAGAAACAGTCCCTATGAGTATACCCTATGTGTGTTCAGGGTATAGTTGATATATGGTCAGGTTGGTTCATTCACGAAACCAACCGGGCCCCTGGGATGAAAAGGCTAATAACTCACAGACCGGGCATCCAATTGACACGCCGTCTCTTGCGTTGAGACCCCTATGATGAGACGGTCCTTTGAGATACTTCTTCGTGGTACTTTTTGATAATTGGAGTATCAAACTGTAGCTCATGGAGCAGACCCTCCCGGAGATGAGTATACGGAGTATGGAGACCGTGTAGCTGGATGAGACCTGATGAATGCTTGTCCGATTTGATTCAGAGTGACTTGCATAGCCCAGTGGGGAGCACTACTTTGTGAGGTGGAAGACCCGCGGTAATCGATAGGAGGATTACCTCTATAGGCTATGAGGGGGAGCACTACTGTGTGAGGTGGCAGACCCATGGTGGAGGAGCACTACTTTGTGAGGTGGCTGACCCACGGTACTCGACATGAAGATTACCTCAGCAGTATTAGGTTAGTGAGCAGTACCTCGGAGTCGTGACAGGATCACTGTACACATCAGAGACAGAGCTCTTCAGCAGTTACGGTTTCGATAATGAATATCCTGGTTTGAGCTAAGTCAATGACCTTTGTGTTTTCCTCTTGATTGAGATGGGTTACTAGATAACTTATGTATATGTATGGGAATATACCTAAGTAGTGGTTATCCGTCGACTTCATATATGTGTGATACCTTGTGGCTGAGATGGGTTACTTGGTAACTTAGGTATAAGTATAGGCTTATACCTGAGCAAGGGTTATCTGTTGAGAACATTCTTTGTGATTATCCTTGTTGGATTTAGTGAGACTTTGAGGGTCGCAGGGTCCCTACTGAGTATCGTATACTCACCACTACACGGGCTTTGCCTACACCTCGTTGTGTTGGTTGCAGAATACAGACATCACTAATCGTGGTTGAGGCTTGTAGAGCTGGACGGTACCCGGAGGTGGATCTCACGATGAGTCGGTACCCGGAGTTGGATCTCACGATGAGTCGGTACCCAGAGGAGACGGACAGACGTGGAGTAATGAGGAGGACATATGTACCTACCCTTCATATAGGAACCCGGAGGATGATCCAGGAGCTTCTTGTCACCATTCAGCTGTTTTCCTTTGAGTTGTACTTTACTTTCAGTTGTAGCTGTACCTTTCTTTTGGGCTTGTATTTCCTACCCCTTGTACTTTCAGAACATTGGTTATACTGCTTTAATTAGTGTAGATTCTGCTTCTACTCTATTTTTGTGTGTTTTCATTTCGTAAAAGGCAATGCCTTCCATTTTTATTGGTATTTATTCCTTTGGTGCTAGTCTCCAGCCCCTCGCCTATGGAAGGCGAGATTAGGGTAGTCACGAAACGGGCCCTGAGGACGGGTCGTAAAAAATTGGTACCAAAGGAGTCGGTTCTACCGTAGGACTTATAACTCTGATATTAATTTTTTGTGAAGCAAAAGTGTTAAGGGTACCGAGTGTGATTTTCAGTTCAGGGAGTCCAATGTTGGTGCGGGCGGCCGATGTATCCATACAGCAGGACCCTGACTACTGATTTCTGACTCAGTCCATGGAAACTCTAATTGCATGTGTGTTTTCAAAGGTTTTTCCCTTCAAATAGCTCAAACTAGGTAAGCTCACCAGGTATAATCGTTTGACCATGTCACATCTGTTTCTTTCAGGATGCCTTTCCACAGACGATAAGCTAGAGCCCTAAGAGATGTACGTACGGACAGCCTGCCGAGCGACGAGGCTTCGATACAAGGCCCTCTTTTAGTTGAGGCACCAGCAGAGGCACTAGTGATACTACCGTACATTGGACCACCGATTCCACCAGCCCCAGCAGCAGGCGATGCACGCCGCTTGAGCGTGATGCACGAGTTCCAGCGCCAGAGGCCACCCAAGTTTCAGGGAGAGACGGACCCACAGGCGGCTGAGGATTGG
The DNA here is from genome assembly GCA_963277665.1 of Viscum album. NCBI lineage: Eukaryota > Viridiplantae > Streptophyta > Magnoliopsida > Santalales > Viscaceae > Viscum > Viscum album. Next base: position 1,887,706,592 of record OY728160.1, on the reverse strand, counting down.
CTGGAGGCTGGGGTGAGAGTTTTCAGGATAGTGGGTACACCAGCGGACTTCATGGTGATCTTTGCTGCCAGCCTCCTTCAGGAAGCAACTGGCAGGTGGTGGAGTCGGATGCTCCTATTTTGTGATGAGATGACCTTCACATGGGGAGATTTAGAGACCTTCTTCAGGGTGGAGTTCATACCAGTGACACTACACCCCGAGCATGTTCAGGAGCTACTAACTTTACCGTAGGATTTTAGATCAATAACCGAGTCATCTGTAGGAAGTAGATAGATGATGCAGGGGTCCAAGAGGACAAGACCAGCAGGTTGGTGACCTTGGGATAGAGGTTTTGTTCTGTGAGGCACACGAAATAGATCCAGCCATACGAGGAGAAGAAGTGTTAAGAATGCGGTAGGAAGGGTCACCTGGCATGTGACTATCAGACCCCCCGCACAGTTGATCCACATGCATTGGAGGAGCCACCAAGACAGAAGCAGCGGTAGATTCTTGAGCAACAGACGAGCAGTGGACAAGGCAGTAGAGCTTCAGAAGCAGGTGGACAAAAGCGGAACTAGTGGATTCATTTTTCCCTTATACTTTTAGTTCCATGTTGCTGTTGTATTTGTGTCTTTGTACTTCAATTTGTAGTAATAAAAGACACTTATCTTTGGGATGTTTGCTTTCCTGTCCATCTATTTGGTAGATACTGAGAGGTCTTGGTTAAAAACTGTTTGCTTGACCCTCACTTTTGAGATTTCTTCTAGAGGAGAACCAGTGACCTCACACTGATTCCGAAAGTGTGACTCGACCCTTGGAGGTGAGAGTGATGGTTGGATCTCTTGGTAGTGACATCGAGGCCTTACGACGTCGTCCATGGCATGAAAGCACCATTCATGTCAGGATTAACAGTATTAGGCAATGGATGTGGTTCATCCAGGGGATGAGACTGAGTTTCTCTTTTCGACAAAGGAGAAATCTTAGAAGCTCTTACAGATCGTAGTAAGAGAAGGTGTAGATCATCCAGGAGCGGATGAAGACTGCACAGTGCAGTGAGAAATAGGAAAATGACGCTAGTATCAGAGACTCGGGCGTGTAAAATGTTTCAAGAAGAAGAATTGTTAGGGACAGATGAGTCTACGGAGTAGCAGATGTGGATGCGGAGCATGGAGAACAAAATGAGGTGGTGTACATTTCAACATGTTACAACCACCTGCCTTTGTTATCCCCACCAGGTTCAGGGAGCTGGAGTGCAGGGAAAAAGAGTAGCTGCATGCGGTCAAGGAGTGTGACTCAATGGCTCTAAGAATGATTCATGGGATAGTCTATGTCCACTACTAGCTTCCCCAACAACAAAAATTTATGCGAATCATTCCTTCCTTCTACGAATCTTGTCCAGACCTAGTGTTTCTGGTAAGCCGTAGACTTGACCCTCACGTCTGGAGATACCTTGGGAGGAGACTCGATAATCAAAATTACGCCGATAGTGTGGTATGGCCCTCGAGGTGAGAGTTTCAGTTGGAATATCTTGGTGGAAGTGTCGAGGCCTTACGAAGTTGGTCTCGGTATGGATTGGATTCACAGTTCATGCTCAAATTGACTGTATTAGTCAGAAAGGTTGTGGTTAATCTATAACGTTGGGATGAGGTTTCATTGGTTGGCGAAAAGGAATCCCCATGCATCATAGGATAAAATCATGCACAGGAGGGTGCGGTCGATCACTCTTGAGTCAGTCAACCTTACCCTCGTGGCAGCGGGAGTTTTGAGTTTCAGAAAATGGAGGCCTCTTGAGTTCGAGGATGACGACCACGTCCTTATACGGGTCTCACCTTGATGAGGTTTACAGAGATGTGGCCAAGGTGGAAAGTTATATCTAAGGTTCAACAGACCTTTTTAGGTACTCATCAAGGTAGGAGTGGTGGTTTACCACTCGACCTTTCCAGCTTAGTTGCACCAGGTGCATGAAATAATCCACGTACCTCAGCTGAGGAGATACGTGCATGATCCTTCACACATCATCGACCTCAGGGAGTTGGACATCGATGACAGGGAGACATGTATGGAGGTTCCAGTAGAGATCTAGGATCGACAAGAGCGGGTCCTACGTGAACGGTTGATTCCTCAGGTGCTCTTTCACTGGCAGCACATGAACCTCTAGGAGACCACGTGGGAGCAGAAGGCTCAGATTCTTGCTCATTACCATTTTTGTTTCCCTAGTTTTTGTTATGGATTTATAGGGATGTAAAGCCCTGAGGTGGGAGTAATGTAAAGACCCAACGATTTTAGGGGAATTTTTTTGCTCAATTTCCTTGGAATTTGACGAGTTCGTAGTTTCTAATGGCACCTGATTCCAAGGCCCGGTGTGCCCGGAATCAATTTCTGAAGTTTAGCTCGGGTACGTTCAGTGAACGAACGAGCGGGGTTTTCTAACTTTTGAACCGGTGCTCAGAATATAAATCCGAGGGCACTGATGTGCTCGCAGCGCCGATAATTGCTTAAGGGGATCTTAAGCACAGTTGCGTTTTGTGGCATGAGGTGGTTAATTTTTGGGGTTTAGTTGAATTAAATAAAAATTTTCGTGCACAAATTTTATTCATGGAAAGTGGTTATTTTCAACAAAGGGGGAGGTAGATGTGGGGTCCACACCTACCTAACCTCCCATGGAAGATTTTAGTGTGTTAGGGCCCACATGAGACTCTAACTCCTCACCTCCCCCATAACCCCCTTGACCTCCCCATAACTCACCCCCCTTGTTTAAATGCATGGAAACTCCACACATTTATTGTGGTGGAGCCTCTCCACCTCCCAAGATTAATGAGGCCGACTAGGATAATTAATAACCTTATTAATTTATTTGTCTCACCTCTTGAATCCTTTTTAATTGATTAGAGATCTTTTAAAAGAGGGATGTTTTATGAGATTTTGCGGTTGGATAATACTTTAGGAGGATTTGAGGAGAGTTCCCTTCATCCATGAAGAAACGACTTCCTCCATCGACGAAGAACGATTCTCCATCCTCTTCTTCCTTCTGAACAAGAGAGGAGACGTCACTTCCTTGGGTGCACACTGAAGAAAACGGAAGTGACGAATTCCAGCGACCATCATCATCTTCATCTCCTCCCTTGGGACGATGTCGACAAGCCGACGTCCACTCTCTTGCGATATCGTCATCAAACAACGAACGACATGAGGTAGAGATTTAATTTGAGAGTGATATCTTTTCCCATGGATGTTTCCTTTTAAAGAAAAGAACGTGGATCAACTCAATATTAACTTGATCCACGAAAGAATATGTTTGCAGGTTGGGAATATTTGATTGCTGGAAAAAACGTAGGGGAAATTTGTTAATTCTCTTTTGAGCGATTTTTATCTCACATGCTTGAGAGTTTGAGAGTATGATGTTAGTATAATTTATACTTGAATAAATTATACCCTTTTCAATATTAAAAGCATGTGTTTTAAAAGACTTCCAGTTGATAACACCTAAAGTGAAGTGCGCGGGCCGAACAAACACGGCTCGATAACCATCCGGAGATTGTTGTTGTTGCACGGATTGACGGTGATGGTGAGACGGGATTGCAACGATGTTTAGAAGCCATCGTAGTGAAGAGAAAGTACCAAGAGGACTTCTGGCGAAGACGGGAGGCGAAACGGACCACCGGAGCACGTCCGGTGGTCCGTAGAAGGCGGCGGCGGTGCGCTGCCGGAGAAAACCGCCGCGGCTAAGCCGCGGCGGTTTCATTCAACCGGGGGGTTGAAACACCCCACTCCGCACTGGCCACGTGGGCCACGCCCACACCGGGAAAACAGGCCGTGCAGGGACGGATCGCTCGTGCTGGGCCGGGCCGCCCGCGCTGGGCCGGACCCCCGCGCCGAGCCGGGCTGTGCTGACTGGGCCATGCCGAGCTGTGCTGGTTGGGCCGGGCCACGCTAGCTGGGTCGGGCTGCACCCTAATGGGCCGGACCCGGAATCGGGTTGGGTCGAACCGGTTCGGGCCGACCTAGGGGGTAACGGGTCGGGTCGGACCGGGCCCGAACCCCCTATTCTTGGGCAGTTTCATTCAAACGCCCATAACATGGGCTAAGGGCCTCCTATCGACGCACCCTCAGCTGTGATGAGATCCTTGGATCGAGGCGGTCGTTTCGGTATATTACACTCATGGTTTCAGAGAACTTTGGGTATGGTCGGGTTGGTTCGAACACGAAACCAATCGGGCCCTCGGAGCGGAAACACCTATAACTTGAGCTCCGGACGTCCGATTGACGTGCCGTCGACTTTTTTGGATTCCTTTTAGTGAGACAGACCTTTTGGTGTACTCCACATGAGCTTTGGACGTAGTTGGAGTATGGATGGGTTGGATTGTACCCGAAATCCAACCGGGCCCCTCGAACGGATAAGCTGATAACTTTCAGACCGGACGTCCGTTTGGCGAACCGTCAGCGGCGTTGATGATCACGTTGCGAAAATATCTCTATGAGTATACCCTATGTGAGTTTGGGGTACAGTTGAGATACGGTCGGGTTGGTTCGTACAGGAAACCAACCGGGCCCCTAGGACGAAAAGGCTAATAACTCATAGACCAGGCGTCTGATTGACGCGCCGTCTATTGTGTTGACACCCTTATGACTAGGCGGTCATTTGAGATACTTCTTCATGGGACTTTGTGATACTTGGAGTATCTACCTATAGCTTGTGGAGCGGACCCTCTTGGAGACGAGCGTATGGAGTACGAAGACCGTGTAGCTAGCTGAGACCAGATGACTGCTTGTCTGATTTGATTCAGAGTGACTTGCATAGCCCAGTGGGGAGCACTACTTTGTGAGGTGGCAGACCCATGGTGGAGGATCACTACTTTGTGAGGTGGCAGACCCACGGTACTTTACTGGAGGAGTAACTTTGTAGGCTATGAGGGGGAGCACTACTGTGTGAGGTGGCAGACCCATGGCGGAGAAGCACTACTTTGTGAGGTGGCTGACCCACGGTACTTGACAGGAGGAGTACCTCAGCAGTATTAGGTTAGTGAGAAGTACCTCAGAGTCGTGACAAGATCACTATACTCATCAGAGACGGAGCTCTTCAGTAGTTACGGTTTTGATAATGAAAATCCTAGTTTGAGCTGAGTCAACGACCTTTGTGTTTTCCTCATGATTGAGATGGGTTACTAGAAAACTTACATATTTGTATGGGCATATACCTAAGTAGTGGTTATCCATCGACTTCATATCTGTGTGATACCTCATGGATGAGATGGGTTACATGGTAAATTAGGTATAAGTATAGGCTTATACCTGAGACAGGGTTATCTGTTGAGAACATTCCTTGTGATTATCCTTGTTGGATTTAGTGAGACCTTGAGGGTCTCGGGGTCCATACTGAGTACCGTATACTCACCCCTACACGGGATTTTCCAATACCTCGTTGTGTTGGTTGCAGACGACGGACATCATTGATCGTGGTTGAGGCTTGTAGAGTTGGACAGTACCTGGAGGTGGATCTCACGACGAGTCGGTACCCAGAGGTGGATCTCATGACGATTCGGTACCCGAAGGAGACGAACAGACGTGGAGTGTTGAGGAGGACATTTGTACCTACCCTTCAGGTAGGAACCCAGAGGACGATCCATGAGCTGCTTTTCACCTTTCAGCTATTGTCCTTTGAGTTGTAGTTTACTTTTAGTTGTAGCTGTATCTTTCTTTGGGGCTTGTATTTCCGGCCCCTTGTACTTTCAGAACGTTTGTTATACTGCTTTAATTAGTGTAGCTTCTACTTGTACTCTGTTTTTGTGTTTTTTCATTTCATAAAAGTCAATTCCTTCCCTTTTTATTGGGATTTATGCCTTTGGTGCTAGTCTCCAGCCCCTGGCCTATGGAAGGCGGGCTTAGAGTAGTCACGACACAGGCCCCGAGGATGGGTCGTGACATTCATGCCCGAATTTTATACGGTAGAATCACCCTTATCATTTTTTACATGAAAGGGACAACCCATCATATTGACGGAGAAGTTCTAACAGAGTTTCTAAGAGTTTAGGTGGAGAATGATAAGTTATCCTATCTCGAGTCTTCCAGAGGAGGGATTAGGATATGTAGTGTTCTGTGATGCATCAGAGACAAGACTGGATTGTGTCCTAATATAGGATAATTTAGTGATTTCCTTTGGTTAACATAGGTTGATGTAGCATGATCAGAACTATGTGACCCATGATATTGATTTAGAAGAAGTGGTCTTTACTTTAAAGCTGTGGCAACACTACTTGATGTGTCAGCAGTTTACTATCTACTCCGACCATAAAAGTATCAGGTGTATCTTCTCCCAGAAGGATATGAACATGAGACAACATCAGTGGCTAGAGTTCTTCCAAGAAAATGAAATTGAATTGTTTATACTCTTTGAAAAGGGAATGTAGAGGAGGATGTGCTCAGTAGGAGAACTGGGTTGCAGTTACTGAGTGAGTCATCATAATAGTTAGTGCAAATGAAAATATCCTTTGTAGATGGTGATGGTGTAGCTTACCTTTAGATTATGGTTTTCACATCCCCAATCTTATTGTGAGTTAGGAAGGCACAACATGGGGATGTCGACTGAAAGGCCTGACGTGCTCAGTTATCCACAGAGTAGACCACTGATGGATATTAGATGTGTAGGGATCAAGTCATACTTTTTAGAGGGCACACTGTTATACCATTGACTTTGCGAGAGGAGGTTATGGAATAGTTCTACACCTCACCCTTGGTGGTACATCCAGTTGTTGAAAATATGTACCAGGATCTTCAACATTAGATTTGGAGGTCGGGGATAATGAAGGCAGTAAATTTTTTTTTCTCGATGCCTCATTTTTTAGAAAGTGAAGGCATAACATCAGGTTCCATCTAGTTTAGCTCTGGCACTAGAGGTTCTAGATTGGAAGTGGTATGGTATGTTTATGAAATTTGTAACAGGTTTACCACACATTTCTAGGGGGAATGATATCATCTGTGTGATAGTGTACTGACAGACCAATTCAACCCACTTCCTACCCATATTTGAGTGGGGTTCCGTAGAGAGCTTGAGACGCCTCTACGTTCAAGAGATAGTGCATCTTCATGGGGTTCCTTAAATATTCATGTCAGACCGTGATGATCGCTTCATATACCAGTTGTGGAAGGAATTTTAGGAGGATTTAAGGGCTTATAAATGTATGAGCATGGATTTTCCACCCTCTAAGGATGGTCAGACCGGGGGGGGGGGGGACTATCAAGGTTTTATAGAACATGCATCATTCTTGTATCGTGGTCTTCGGTCACAGTTGGGAGGATCAACTACCACTGGTGTAGTTCGTGTATAAAAACAACTACCACTCCCCCATCTGTGTTTCACTATTCATGAAACTATATGGGTGACCATACAGATCGCCCTTATACCAGATAGACCCAGGGGAGTCATCACTCTTGGGTCCCGTGTTAGTATGAGCTCCCACCAAGAAGGTGAAAATCATTCAGGATCAGATGAGGACTTCACAGAGGAGAAAGAAATACTATGATGATAGGATATGAAGGCCACTGGAGTTTGAGGAGGGATACCATATGTTCTTTTGGGTCTCACCTCGATGGGGATTGTGGAGATATTTCCATGGTGGCAAGTTGTCTCCGAGATTTATCAACCCTTTCTAAATTCTGAGAAGAGTTGGTGAGGGGGCGTATCACCTAGCTCTTCCGACACAAATGCATCAAGTGCAGAATTTCTTCCATGTTTCCTAGCTAAAGAGGTATGTTAATGACCCATAACACTTCATTGACTTGGTAGAGTGGGAAATTGATGATGGGATGATGATTATGGAGTTCTTGGTGGAGATTGAGGATCGATAGTAGCATGTCTTTTGTGGGTAGTCGATTCCTCTGGTGCGTGTTCGATGGTAGAACAAGAATCTCCTGGAGATCGCATAGGAGTGGGAGGCTCATATTTGTGCTCAGTATCCCCATTTTTTCAGCCCTTGTTTTGGCTTTTAAGGACATAAATCCTTAAGGTGGGGAGAATGTAATATCCCAGAAATTCTATGTAATTTTATTTTAAAGTTATATGGGATTATTTCAAGACCAGGCACCAAGATGGATTGAGATTTCAAGGCCCAGTAATCATTTGAAATTTTCTAAAGTTATTTAAAATTGTTCAAGTGTGTGGTTTTGGATGCTTCTAAATGGGTTCCTGGATTATGAATCATAGGGCACCATTGCATCCAGAACTACGACATTACCTATTGAAGGAACTATCCTCGACCGAGGTAAGTTGAGGGAAAAATTTAATTTTTGTGCATTTTAAAGAAAAATAAAATTAAATTTAGAATGTTTATTTTATTAAATTTTGTTTAGATATGACGTAAAGTTGAGCTAGATATTTCATTTAATAAATGAAACTGTCTAGAGGCACTAAAACTAGAGCATAACAAAAATTCCGTTTCATTTCATAAATGAAACAGTGTAACAGCACAACAACTCAGTGTAACTGAAAATGTTGAAACACATTTCCACCATTTAAGTTTTTAATAGAGATACATGATCGTTGGAACACTATTAGAACTACGTTGATCCATTGGAGGATTTACGTTGTTGAGTGACGAACAACGATTCACCACCAACTACGAATTAAGGATCGAGGAATGATGAACGAAGATGGTGCAACAACTATCTTCTCCATTGAACAATCCAACATTGAGTTAGGAATTTTTTTCTATATGATTATATTTCCACATTCTCTCTTTCTAAACCGTGAATGCAGATCACACCACTAATAGGTTTATCTGTGAGTTGTTCATTAATGTGGGATAGATTGTTTATTGTGGGGATTGAAAGGTTAGAAACATGGTGTTTATTCCTTCCACCTTCATTCTAACAAGACAAATGAAGGATAAAATAACATGTCCAACATCCATACATGATGTTTTCTTGGTTATTTTCCTATCCCTAGTGTAATGTTTTTTGATGATGGGCCTACATGGTCGCATTGGAAATTGGTGGGGGGGGGGGTTCTGAGTGTGACCAGACCCCCAGATCAATGGAAAGATGATTCAGAGCCTACATAAGGTGAGATGGCGACCTGAGGACTCCTTAACACATTTCAGATCTAATAGAGAACCACCAACATATGTACAGTGTCCTGGCCTAGGGAAGAAACTATTGGCGTGCTGTGGTGACCATGTGTGGGAAGCGGCGAGCACCGTCGTTGTGCCACATTGGTAGAGGAGGCCCATAGTTATGCCACCAATAGTGGTTTGTGGCCATGTGGGCAGAAATGAATGTTGAGCCATGTCACGACATTGGGGGATGCGGTGCATATAGACCACAATGATGACCCACATCAACAGACATTGGTGGGACACGACGCCCCCCACATCCCAGGTAGATTAGACAGGCCTGCTCCAGCAAGATGGGTTGATCAGGTGGGCTGACCCCATTACCTCAGGTAGGGCCAGCGCAGCGGGTTGGATTAGATCCAGCTGGTCTAGGCCGAGCCAAGTGGGCTGGGTCAACCCCTCGGATCAGGTCGGACCAGGTCTAACTAGGGTCAGGTCAGTGGACCCCGAGTCAGGTCAGTTCGGGTCGACCCGACATGGCCTGACTAGACCCATTTATCGTCGGCCCCTTTTCACTAAAAGCATCATATCTTACAAAATATATGTCTAATTGATGTGACTTTTAGGGATTTGGGACCCTCATGATGAGGTGATACTTATAATATACTCTAAGTGGGTTTTAGGGGAAATTTAGATAGGACCAATGGCTTGAGAACTAGATTCTCCCCAAATCAAACACGATACGAGCAGGAATCATATGACTGGATGTGATGAGAAGAAAATGATGAGTGGATCTATTTTTCCCATAAGCTCAATGTGACGAGCAGGTCTAGGTTCCACCATGATCCCAAGTGACGAGAAGGTCTAGGTTTCCCATCATGTCTATGTGATGAGCCGGTCTAGGTGCCCTAGCATGCCTAAGTGACTCATTGGGGATTAGTTATTCAGTATTTCAAGGTGTTCAATGCTTATGACTAATCATATTTCTTTTTATACTTTAGATTTATACCTTTTTGAGATGAATGTGGTGACTCACACTTTATTGTACTCTTTAGAGGCTATACTTCGTGTAACTCTTTGGTAGTATAGCTTATGCAAACATTTTTTTGTGGTATTAACTTTGTGTTTTGTGGTCCTTACTGATTATTGTGTTACACACCCCTGCACAAGCTCTTCCCGCACATGTTGTGTTTTGTGTAGACAATATATGCTTCAACAGAGACTATGGTGGTTAAGGACTAGGTGGTTCCCAATGAGATCCGATAGATGAAGCATACTTATATGGATTCAGGTGGAACTCCCTTCACCTACCATTCAATTATGGTTTAACACATATGGACTTAAGGAGCTTGTACTTTTCTTTTGATGGGATTGTATTCTGGCCCCCTTTACATTTGGTTTTGTACAGTTACTCTCTGTGGTTGTCTTAGTCTCATGAATTTTTTACTTTTCATCAATGTGTTATGAGGATGTGTGTGTGTATGCATACATGTACTCAAGAAAATTCCTCCCACATGAGGGATAATGCCTTTTGTACTAGTCTCTTTCCCCTGGCCTTTGGGTGGCGGGCTCAGGGTAGTCACATCACATACCCCAGGGGATGGGTTGTAACACATCCAAAAAAAATTTCATTTTTTATTTGTGATCTAAAAACACGATTATATATAATATAGTCCTCGATATCAACTTTTAGGTTAAAATTATCTCAAATTTAGCTTATTCCACATCACTATAATAAATAATTGGAATTTTATCAATGAAATACTTCATCATCATCTCATTGATGTCCTAAAAATCATTTATTTACTCTATTTTATATTTATCTATGAAACTATATTATTATGAATAAAAATTCTTCTTCTAAAAGTATTAAGGCTTTATATATATATTCTATTCATATATATCATTCATATTCATGTAGGTTTACTTCTATCATCCTCCCCATTATCACACAACTTCATTAGATGTATTTTAGAAAGATATCAATCCTTCCCACAATGATGGGAAATTAGTGGGAGTCTACCATTATGTTTTCCTATCCCCTATTGATATTTTATGAATATAATGAAATACATATAAAAAAACTTCCCTTCTAGTTCATAATCCATAATATCATAATTTATAAACATGAAATATTTCTCCAATAATATCTACTTTTTTATAGAATCAACCTCATCATATATCCAATGATAATTATTTAAAACCATCCAATAATTCCATCTTTGGATACTAATCCTAAATAATTGAAAAATTTAAAATAAAATGGGGAGGTTAACTGATATTATATTATTTAAAATTCTTATAGATTTAGATTTTTTCCAAATGTCATTCATGTAATGTTATATTACATTCTCCGGATTGAATGATGGATCATCATTTTCCATTAGGTGTATCTTCAACTCATCATATTTATTATTTCAAACATGAATCATAGAATCCATAACATTTATATAACCATTATAAATATTTATCATTTTCTCAACATATATTTTAATGACTTATAAGACATAAAATTGATGGAAATAATGTTTGGTAACACTCCCCAATGTTTGTTAAATATTCTAGAGTCAATATGTCTACTTATAAAGTCCTTCACTATGATATATCCACATTTAATGTTAATAACACTCTCATGAAAAATAATATTAGACAAATCAATTATAAGGAATTAGATATTTTGATTTTTTTCTAATTATTTCACAATTTAATGTAATTTTAATTAAATATTGATAAAATATTTTATGTAATGGAAAAAAACAATATTAACAGTTAAGAAAAATTTTCCTTGATAATTAATAATTATCATTTATACCCCTTGTCAAGACCCACTATGAATGTTATATAAATAGGGGTGATCCAAAATATATTAAGTTTTAAAAAATATTTCTTGATATATTTCTTATGATTAGTTGTATAACTTTGGAAATTAACCAAAATATAAAAACTACATCTGGAATAGATGTCATGCTTTGTGTGCCACCCTATGATCACCACCACCTGGTCATACACTCATAACTGGAACTAAGAAGGAATATCACAAAAGTGAGGCCTTAGACTTAAATGAAAGATATAATTTATATTAAACTCTAACAAAATAAAACAAATATATACTAATAAAATATGAATAAAAAGATAATATAATAATATTCATATATTAGACAGCAACAATATGATAATAATATACACAATAATACTCTAAGATATTGGAATACATAGAAAAATATGTAATTAAAGTAAAATGGACCTCTGATAATGTAATAAACCTCCCCACTATAATGAATCCTAGTATGATAACCAAGAGTATTTATCATCAACAAGAACCACAAATAATCATAATTAATAGGTCTATGCCCACTTGGTTCACCCAAATACTTTACATCACCCAGTTAGACTTAATATTTGTGAGAAAGGATATCTATGTAGCAGTGAGTATAAAAATACTGATTATAATTCCAAAAATTTCAAGCTGTAAATAATAAGGAAACCCAAAAACCTAGGCAGATGGAGATATATAAAAACTAAGATATCAATAAATGATAGAGTACGCATGGACACAGTATGGTTAGAGTTGTAAAATCAAACACCATTAAAAAAAATTTCAATGGAAACATGCCATGCAAAATAAAATAATAAGACCCATGCATTGAAAAATTCATTAATCATTGTTAAAATTTTATTTTTTCTTTTTTTCTTTTTATATTACATTTAAATATAAAATGGTAGTTTATAAATTTTTATAGTTCAATGAATAAGATATTAATTTGGATATATTTTAATTAGTTTTAATTCATTAAATATAAAAATTGAATCAATATGTTTTTAAGGTGAATAAGAGTTTTCTATGAGCATTCAAATGATAGAGAATCATCTAAAAATAATGAAGAAAATATTTTATAATATGTGTTTTAAGAAAAATTAGGACTTAATAATTTGTGATTGAGAAATGTATTAGGTTCTTCAAGCATTAAGGATATATATTCTAACTATTATAGCCTCGATTTTTTCTCAAGAAGGTGTAAATAGACCAATTAAAAAATAAAAAAAATTGGGAGATTTATTTAGGATAATAATAATGTCATAATTTAGAGATTAATTATATTTCATGGATAATGGAATACAATATAAACAAATATAGTATATAGGATCTTCAATAAAATCCCATGTTTATCACTATGTGCATACATCCACCCATCTGTAGACCTGACTCTAGCTTAATGAGAAGATATAAACTATAACATAGTGTTGGGGAAACACATATGGTTTAACTGATGCCAAAAATACATCACAAAAGGGAGTATTGAGTAAAATAGTAATAAAATGTATCATGATGTACAAGAAAATAATATGATAGAAAGGTAAAAAATATTATTGTGATGCTATAATTAAAAGAATACAAATGGTTAGGCAGTTGAGTTTATGATACCAAGAAGTTGTTTCCTATGCCTAACCCCAAGGTTATTCTCCTAAAAAAATATTCCAAACCATTCCAAAATGATACATTTTCCCTTCGACACAACATCAAGTAGAAAATTTGGATATGATATCATTCCAATTAAGCCCTTATCACACCACAATCAGTATAAATTAATGATCCCAGATAATGTTAGGCAAGAAAAAAGTATATATTTACTCAAAAATATTCATATGGATTATATTTTAGAATTATTTATAAGTCTACCATTAATTTATTATCTATGTACCTAATGCTTTCATCCATCATGAAACAATAAAAACCTAATCTAAAATAAAAAAACAAAATGAAAAAAGGGATATCAATCATTGGATATGATTGATAATTATAGATTAAAAATAGTGAAATGAAAAAGATAATTGGGACTAGGATAATCACAATATATACTTATCTAACCAAATAAGTGAGTTTAATATGGGGTTAGATATATTTTAACTAATCAATTTAGAGGAAAAAATATCAACATTTTAATTTTAAAGGATCTTATCCTTGATGAATGTATGTTAATTTTGCCTATTAAGAAATTCATCACATGATTATCCAAATTTATTGGCCATATAATGTGTATTTATATACATAATGGAAATACCCTACTCAATAATATGGGTCATGTTTTATTTTATATTGTTTAATAAAATGAAAATAAATTTTGAGCATTGTGATGAGACTATTAGAGGATTCTACACCGAGGATAATTAATATATAGGATTCTTCTTCATACTCTATTTATATTTTTATCATTATTTTATATTCATAAATATCTAGTAGTTTTTTAGTGAAGTGTAGTTATATAATGAATATTTTTCTAAAATGAGTTCAATTATATTTTTATTCGTCTTTTGTAATTAATTTTTTTATCATGTATAACTAGTATATGATCTAAGGTGTGGTGGTAAATTATTGAGATTTAAAATAAAATATCATTAAAATTAATTTGAGACATATACTCATAAATCATGTGATCTTCGTAAAATCCTAAATCCTACACTAATCACCAAAACTAAAAACACAATTCTCTTAGTGCATTTATAACATTTAGTATTACTGGGAGATTTTACTATTCTAATAAGATAATGTGTTGTAAATAGAAAACATGGAATGAAAGTGTGAGTTTTCAAACAATTAAACATTGAATTCATGTAGAATATTTATGATTCACTAAATCCAATTCAAATAACCACACTATTCCCTAATCTTATTTATAAATGTTCTTATACATTTTTCTTATTGTTAATACTCTCATAAACCCTTATTTATTACTAATATCTAATGTAATATAATTTCTTTTTGGAAAAGATAATTTCACCCAATAACACTTATATTTACATGGTCATGCCTATTGATTCAATTAATTAATTAAATTTTCCTTCCTGAATGATATGAATTCGAGTTTTTTCATGTTTCTCTTTCATAGGAACCTATGTACATGTTTGGATTCTATGTAGCTACCACTAAATATATAATAACTGATCATGATTAGAATCATTGTCAAGGGAGGGAATTAATTTTTTCAATTTTCAAATTGTATATATATTAAAATAATATAGTTTCTGGGGAAGAAATAATTCTTATAGATTTAAATTGTATAAATCATACATACAAATACTTATATTTTAATTTATTCTACACTACCTAGTGTTAAAATATCCAATTATTTGGATTTAAATATTTATTCTATAGAGAAGTATGAATGAATAAAAAATAATTTCCCTTTCTAAAAATAAAAGGAACTTATATAAAAGTAATTATATGATACTAGATGACATGGACAAAGCTAACCTAGCTATGGGAAATCAAAATAGATGAGAAAAAAATTTTCTTGAGGTGATAATGAAAAATTAAATTGGGCCACTAAGTAATAAAAACATGAATTGTCCTAATGGGTTTGGAAACCAATTAGGAATCATATTGTCACGTAATGCATGTAATTATGAGCCGATGGACCGTCATAAGAAACAATTTTTAGGAAACCATGGATTATTTTCAATGAATTTTTTGGCATTCATAGTTGATTTTTTTCCAATGATAATTATATACCACTCAATAGAGTGACTAAATATGAGTTAAATATGTGATTCTTCCTCTATTGTTTGATGTCGAATGAAAATGAATGGTTTTTATAATTAAAACAAGCTTCATTCCACACATTGAATATAATTTACATCATCAATATAAAGAGATTATCTCTAATATATTAAACTATGAACTTATGAAAAAAAACTATTCCTTTATACTTAAAGAACAATAATAATTCACTAATTTTGAAAATCTATTTCTATGTAAGTATTTTTTGATGTAATTAATTATTAGGGAATGATATTTTTAAATGTTTTAGAGGTGGAAAATAAAGTAAAAATATAGTAAATTTACTCAAGATTCATTCAAATATGTTTTTGAAAAATCCTAAAAATGAAATAACAATAAGATGATTAATTTTCAATGAAGTAGAAATAAATAATCATGTTAATGAAAAAATAGATTATTTGTAAATAATAATAAATTATCTTATATATATATAAAAATAAGTATATCAATGTAATTAGTTTCACCTGTATGCATAATGTTCTATTAAATACATGAATATCAACTTTACAATTAAAAAACATCATTTATTCAAGTGATGGATGAATGATATATGGGAATATATATGGGGACTGACCCTAAGGATTGATCATTTTTAAAATACATTTATTAAAATATTAAATAATCACTCAATTTAATATTAATGTGTAAATGAAAATTAATTCAAGGTGTCTAGATTGAATATCAAGGAATTTGAATGTATATATGTTATCCTAGAAGCAACTAATAAGGTTATGTGAATAATGGTTCTCTGTTGAATAAAAATGATTATGCCATAGAGAAAATATTTGGTAATCTAAGAGACCAAATATGACATAAATTAAAGATAAAATATATTAATCTATAAATAAATTCATATTATTCAAAAATTGATAAAATAATAAAATAGAACCAAACAAGAAAATACAAACCTATAATAGAAAGTTAATAAATTTTCAAAAAACCAATACGTAAAAAATGAATATTTCCTAGAATAATTAAGTCCATACTATATAAGATTGGATGGAAATTAAAACCAAATGAGTCAACAAAATTAAATGTGGATATGAAGAAAAGATAATAAAACCTAATTGGGAGTAAGCATTAAAGAACAAAGAAGGCTTTCTTTAATATAATCATGATAGTGTGAAGTATGATGAGTAACTGTAAGATGAGTTTCTTGAGAATAGTTAAAAAAATGGAATGAGACTATCAAAGAGCGATTCTTAAGATATATAATAGAGAATTCATGTATTATGATCAAAATACACTATTCCTTGGAAGATACATATAATTTTCCTTTCACTACGATAGGTATTTCAAAATAATCATTTAATTGTTCTTTTATATCGGAGTTTATAATCCATTTTCAAAAGCAATTTTCATGATTACATGTTACCAAAAATTCATGATGAATATAATCTCCAATAAAAGGGATCTATTGGATTTTGAAGAAGTTTTAAAGATAGTGGATTGTAATGTTGTGATTCTTAGAAAAATATAACAAAATAAAAATGATCGTGGATGATTTAGGATTCTCTATGAATTTGAATGGAATAGAATATTCACATGTTTTGTGGGTTGTAGATATTTTTTAAAATTGATTCCTTTATAAGTTTACAAGGAAATTGGAATATGATATCATAATTGAACCATATTTTTATTGCAACTAATTGACATATCACCAACCTTTGTAACTAGTTTGACTTTGAATTTACAGATATGAGTTTGCAATATTTTTCTTCTAGTTGATTATTAGTGTTCTAAATGAAAATTGAAAAATAAATGTCTGATATACTATCAAGCTCATTTTTTCTAACAAGATCTTCCACGATTAATCATTCACATTAAAAAATAAATTTTTTTGGTAAGAAAGTTATATTTTATAATGTATTCCATGTTTTTATGAATCCTAAGGGATCATATTTTTTTATTTAGTTTATTCATCATTAAATTTTTTTCCAAACAAATTGATAGACTATAAATGAGAATTAATAGTTTAAAATAAAAGACTCCAATGGAAATAAATAAACTTATAAAATAGTTTTTCTTTAATCTCATACAATGGATGATGAGATCCATTAATGGAGTTACCAATAATATTCTAATAAAATTGGATTTAGATTAAGTATAACGGAAAAATTATATAATGAAAGAAACTACTCAATAATTAACAGAATCTCATAAATTAATAAATAGATATATTTTAGTGAAAATGAGACACTAGCAATTATAGTTTCAACATAATTGGAATTTAAACAAGAAAAATTGTTTCTTTAATCTATATGAAGTAATAAAATTGATATTTCCAAGACCTTATCTAACATCATTATAACAACTATAATTATCTAATATTCAAACTTCTAATGTAATATGTGGTTTAAACTACAGTTGAGTGTCAAATAATACTTAATTGAAACATGTAATAAGTGTTAAATGATAATGTAATTTAATCTCCTGATGCTAGGATAATATATCCCAATTATCAAAGTACATGGTTATTTGTAATAAGTGTTTTTTTCAAGAAAGGTTATATTAATTTAATTATAAATAATAAGAATTAGAAAATTTCAGTATAGAGAGTTACTTGTTGGAAAGTTTTCATAGCCTACAAAAGCATCAAAAAAATAAAAACAATATTACCATCTTTCATTCATTGAGGCATGTGAGGAATATGTTGAACTCAATTTTTTTTCTATATTTTAATTTATGATACAAATTTGTGCACATTGGTTATGGTTTTCAATATAGGACCCAATTTATGTGTAATTACAGAAAATTTGTAAACAAGATATTTAAATTTAGATACCTGAAGAACACATAATATTTAAAATATGTGTAATGTAATTTATCTCATTCATGGTAGAAAGAATATTTTAATTATTCGTGGGAGACATTTCTTGAAATAGAATGAAATACTAAAACAAACCAGAAATTATTTCGAAAGTGTTATATATATGTAATAAAAAAATTCATCCCCATTTAGGATAAATGTTAGTTCTTGGTGAGAGACGCCATATTGTATAACTATAAAATATCAGGAGACATAATTGAGATAGACAAGGGAAAATTATAAATAATTCTATCAATTCCTACATTAATTTTAGTTAAGTTAGTGAGATTATTCATTAGGAATATGGGGTTTTAGATAATATTTATCAAGGAATTCCCTAATAATTTTAGAAAATTATTATCACATCATGAAATTGATGCAATATTTAGTCTTGGATGAAAAGACCTATATATCTTTCAAAAAATTTAGGAAAAACATAATCACAACATTGATTATAAAAACACATAAATTTTAAAAACCTTTTGAAATACTATAACAAGTTAGTCACTTTATTTTGGGGGATGTTCTTGAGTAGAATATAGATTGGGTGTAACTTTACATTTACTATACAATATTTTCATGGAATGAAGAATTAATTAATTATCACATATCATAATAGGATATAATTATATTAGTTTTTTTCATGGATAAATATATACCATATTCCATTACAAGAAATGTGATTGAATATACAGACCCCTCATCAAGGATTTTTTTCTATAAAAAATGGTTGACAAAACAATATTGATTACAAGATTTTATCTTCTCTATAAATATTCTATTAAGGTAAAAAAATTAACGTGTTTGAGAATTGAGTGGATGCGCATCATTCTAGATATGAATACTTAAATTAATATCCAACTCATACTTTTAAGGGAGTGTTTCAAGATGAGAAACTATTTTTAGATAAATTGAATGGATTTTCATGGAATTTAGATTTTTCCAATTATATTACAATAGAAGAAAATCTATAGGGAAATAGTTGGAATAAAGGGATTATATTTTAAATATTTAGTTTGTACTATAAATGGGAGGAAACATTTAATATATACAAGGGGAAGAATGAATTCATATAATTTTTATACTAAATGAAGAGTTATATCGATTATAAACCATTTCACCATACATCCATGTGGTGGTTAGTATAGGAATTATAGAATGTTTATAAAGGTTATTCAAAGTTGTTACTTAAATCCTACATCATTAAAAGTTTCAATAGATTTTTTCAAAACTATATCAAATGTAAATGGAATGTAAATTTGGGAAAGAGGCCATAAATGACTTAGTTTGGAATAATGTAAGTATAAATATTTAATATCCATGGTATTGAAATTTTGATACCATTACCAAAATATCATGGAAATTAATATATCATGATATAAGTACACTATGTATCAAAATTGGTTGATTCCACTGAACTATGAAAAAACACGGGATCAAATTCGGTGAAATATTTGAGAAATAAAATCTAATAATAATATAGAGTTCTTTTGTAAAAAAATAAATGATAATGTGGAATAATTTCATAGTTGTTAATTCCAAACAATCATGGAGAATTAAAAATAAAAAACACTAAAATATTTTATCATCCACAAATATGTAGACAAATTTTGATATAAATATTGTCTTCAAAGGATTTTTTTTTAAAAAAATAGTGATCAGATCACATAATGATTAGATTTATATAATGTAATATGTTATATAAGAATATTTAAAATATATTAAAACTCTCATATGTATGCCTATTTTCTGTAATGATTTATATAAAACATGTTATATTCAAGTGTATATTAATCTCAAAGCATTGTGATTTATAAAGGCTATTAATAAGGGTTTAATGAGAGATACAGTGAATATTATGTTTTACTTGAATTAGTTTGATAAAATAAGAAGATAATACTACAAGAATAAGATTATTTTGAAAGAAATGTATAAATAATTATATAACAGGATGATTTAATTTAAAAATTTAAATGTAAACAACTTCTCCCTATATAAAATTTATGATTGATGATATTTCTTGGGAGGCTGAAGTTTATATATATTTTACCATTCAAGGTGGTTTAATTGAATCCTAATGGAGTTTATAAGATTTCTAAAGTGTATAGAGGGTTATTATAATTGAAAAAAATATGTTAAAGAAATAAATTGAACTTGGAAAGGTTGAGTCATCAACTAGTTTTGTAAATTAATGATTTATGTTATGAATATTATAGAAACATACTATAAACCAATATATATAAGAAAGTATCTATATAATTATATTCATATTATTATTATTTTTAATAAACAAACTTTAATTATTATTCTTTTTTTTGTAAATATTACCAGATGGGTAAGAAAAATAATTTTAAAGATAAATATATATATCACACCACATATGAAGTTCATTCAAGGATGGGTAAATTATGATTAATCTATATTTTCCTTTTATTTAAGGTATATATCATAATTATATACCCATAAATCTCTACTTATTGATTTATGGGTAAAAACCATGTTACGAGTTAATGTAGAAAATTTATAGATTTATAATAAGACTTGATTATTCTACCCATTTGTTTTACAAGAGACTGTTTTATTTGAAAAAATTAATCCTATATTTTTTTTAACATTATCAGTAACGTCTAAAATGAAAATATTATAGTCCGTTAATGATCTTACATATTTACAATGTAACTTTAACTTGAATTTGAGAGAACTATGAACTATGATGGAATAAAACCTCTAGCAGATTGATTGAAATATAATCATATATGTCCTTGAGAACTTGAGTAAAATTTTCAATTATGATCCCCATTGAAATTTCTATAATGATTATTTACATTTTTGGAAATATGTTATTGAAATGAATAAACTAGAAATCATTAATTTATCATTTAATGACCCATGAGTCAGGTATAATATTATTTAATATAATTATGGAAAATGTTTATAAAAATTACTTATTGAATGATAATCACATAACTAGGGTTGGTGGTGAATTGTATGAATATATCATTGTTGTTTATCTGTATCCATTGAGACATTTATTTTTTTCATTTATGTTTTGATACTACATATTAGTTTATAAAATTATTTGGTTTTTCAAAATTAGATATTAATATTTTATATCCATGAATTGATTTAATTTCATTCAGGTTATAATATTAACATTTATGTTTTTATGACGAAAAAAATAATTTATAATTGTTTGAATGCAATGGAATAAAAAATTGAAGAAGGAATATAATTTGTTAAAATATTTTTTAGAGGAAAAATTTGGGATTAATTCTATGTTTTTACAAAGTTTACTATGTATTGTAATGCTAATGTTTATTTATAAAATACAATGTAACTTCATCTCTTCATTTGAGAATGCATTGTTATATTAATTCATCATTGGAGAGAACCAAAAACATCCATTAAGTCCAATGTCCTATTGTAGAAGGTATATTTATAATGAATAAAGTGTAACATAGCCCAATATTATATTTTTAGAGTATACTAATTTTCAAACATAATATCATGTTATTCGCTAAGAGGATAGCAATGGATGTTGCATCGACTTACTAGGACTAATCAAGCTAAAATATACAACGGAGGAAACACTTACGATGATGTTCCTACCAATGAATCCCCACATAAGATGGTATAAAATATTCTACTAACATGACATGGAATTATAGACCATTATAAGATATGAGATTTAGTAAATTCATTTCTCATTATGATGATATAATTCTATAGATCTAAAAACTCAATCGAATTTGGTTATGTTTCAAAACTAGATTGTCTAGAACCAAAAATCAAATATATTACAACACTAATATGGCCCATGTCATTCACTATGAATACATTCCCACTACAATGTAATAACATGTAATAACATATAATCCTTCATAATGTGAATATATATTTCATACAACTAATTTAAGACTACATTGTCAATCCAAAATAATGTTCGACTGCAACATAGGATACATTTACTCAAAAATATTATTGGAGATATTATTTATATAATGTGCTTGAAAGAAACCATTAATGTATGATATGCGTAACATAAGTGTTATTTTATCATTAAATCATTTCAAAACTACTATAAAATATTAAATTTAAAGGTAATATGGGAGATTGACCATTATATGTTGTTAGGTAATAGAGAATCCATTTAAAGAAAATGAACATCCAAGGGGTACCAAGAGAATCCTTCTAAAAAATGTTATAGACAAATTAGGTAATTGACATAAAAACATCGAAATATAGTATTTGATCCATATAAGAGATAAAATATCAACATTGGTATATTACTGTTTCTTGGTCAAGAAGAATTCAAGTTGATTTGACACATGGAAAGATCTTTCGCTTTCTCTACCCATTTGGATTGATCATATGAAGTATAATGATATACATAATGGAAATCACATACCCCAAAAATTGTGTCAAGTTTTATTTTAAAGGTTTCATGATGAAGATGATGATTCTAAACAAGATAGATTTTTCTATTAGAGAATGTTTCACCAATGATCAAAATTAGATATATGGTTTCATATTATTATACTATTTTCTTTTTTAGAATAATTATATATATCTAAACACTATGTGGTGTTCGGGTGACATATTGTTATAGAATTTTTATTTATCAAAAAGTAATTGAATTATAACTATATTATTTTTCTATATAAAATGATTTTACCCATAATCAAATAATAAATGATCTTAAGTGAAGGAGTGAAGGTATAATAGTTAAAATAACTTCATGTGAAAATAATGTAGATTAATAGACGTCTAATTCATGAGAGTCACATGAGAGGGTACAAAAAACAATAATAAAAGATATTAGGATCAAAATGCTCTTAGTAAAACTAGTATGTGATGAATTTGAGGGATCTATGTTTATAATATGAATTAATAGCGTGTCGTAAGAAGAAACATGTGTTAAAAGACTGAGTGTGTTAGATAAAAACCAAGTAATTAATCATCAGTAATATAATGAAATGAAATTAATAAAAATACCACCATTATTCTATTAATTGATTCTTAAAACCATATATACATAACTCATGTTTTCATTATCTCATAACAACTGAATGCTTTTTAATAACTATTTCATTTTTCATGTTTTTTGAATGATAATTACACACTAACACTAAGACTTCTCTTTAAATGTTTTCATGATTTGATTTAGTTTTTCATCTTTTCTTGTTTTAACTATTAATATAACCTGGGGAACCTCGATCTTCCTTAAAATAGGATCCAGCTCACATTCATGGTGGAAATAAACCTACCACTACTCAGTTTAATTCTAATAAATACATAATATCCAAACTAATCAGACTTCATAACTTTCACACCACATATGTATATTTGTAACGGGGTACTACGCCTCCTAGGAGTATATATTCAAGTCCATGGAATAATAACCATTATAGAGGATAAGAAAATTATTAAAGTTAATGTATATTTATATTGGGAGTACCAAATCTATGAAGAGAGGAATCACTTCTCAATATAAAGGGTAGTACCTAAAATCTATTTTTAGTATGGTTGAAGGTTGTCATTTCAAGTGATATAAAATACATGGTGTACCAAACCCAGTATATGATATGAAAGATATATAATACAAAATTATGGTGGAGTATATAATCCATATTTAATAGAGGGGACCCATTCCAAAACATAAGTATATCATGAGTAGAGTACCAAACATGTTTCCTCTCAAAATGCCCTTCATGAACTCATTCATTTGCACTACACATAAAATAATATAACAACCCATAAAACTATTATTTTTCCTATGATGTAAAAAAATCCCCACCATCAAAATATAATTAGATAATTCCTATAATATACTATTTATTTAAATTATTCGAATACCTGGTGTTGATTTTCAAATAAACATCAACCAACAGATAATACATGGTTTATTCATTTTATGAAAAATTGAATTTTTATAAAAATGAAATATAAGTGTGTAATACTATATCATTGTTATTTATATCATATACACTTGAAACATATATAAATTTTTTATGGAATGTGATGCTTGAACACTACTAGAAAAATGGGAAGAGGAAGCACCACCCATTGGGGGGGGGGGCTTATTCAGCGATAAAAAAAGCACTGATAAATGGGGAACTTTTATCAGCACTAAAAAAATCACTATTAGAAGTGACCCTTTATGAGAACTTTTTTAGCATTGATAAAGCCCCCCCCCTTTGTCAATGCTTTTTAGCGCAGATAAAGGGGATCCCTTAAGTAGGGCATTTTTAGTAGCACTGATAAAAGGGGGATTTATCAGTGATTTTTCCTAGCACTGATAAAATTTATATTTATAAAAAATCATGAAAAATAATTTATTTTTATATTAGTTTATTTAAATTGATTTAAATATAGCATATATTTTTAAATATGTTTTAGATAAGTATAAATAGACTGTTACTTTTAATATATAAGAAATTTAGTGAAAATGGATTTAAAATATTTTAAACAATATTATTAATTAAAAATTTCCTATTTATCATTGGTTAATAGTCATTTAATAACAATATGAAGACAAAAAAAATCAAAAAAAATGAACAATAGATATAAAATAAGTTGAAAATGTATCTCAAACTTCAAATGGTCATAACTTTTCATCCAGGTATCCATTTGAGCTCTATAACATATCAAATTGAAGCTTGTGACAATATCTATGGGCAAGTGACGCAAGGGAACCTTCTGTCTCATTTTTTAAGGCCTAACTAGGCCAATAAGGCCACCAAAACTGAGTTTTTAATCGGGATACCCCGATTTTTTAACATTCAAATAGGTATAACTTCTGTTCCGGATGTCTTCTAGGCCTATACCATATACCATATCAAGGATTGTTTCATTTTATTTAATTTGACTAGTTGTAGAGTTGAAACAGACTTTTGGATTAGAATTTATGGTCATTTTAACATTCTATGGATTTTCAAATACACATATATATGTATTTATTCATAAGATATATATATATATATCTATGTGTGTATCTATGTGTGTGTGTGTTATATATATGTATGTATGTATTTATTTATTTCTTTATAAACACAGATAAAAAAACATATTTTATAAATGTATTTAAAAGTAATCTTATAAATATATATTAATATACAAATAAATGTATGGATAAGAAATTATAACTATATATATATATAAATAAATATAAATATAAATTAATATACGAATAAATATATATATACTAATATATAAATAAATATATACATATTAATATGACTAAATTTATTTATATTAATATGAATCTATGTTAATATAAAAATAAATATAACTATATATATATAAATAAATATAAATCTATATTAATATAAAAATAAATAAATAAATATTAATAAATGAATAAATATATATGTATTAATATAAATAAATATATTTTATATTAATATGAATCTATATTAATATACTAATAAATGTAACTATATATATATAGATATATATATCTTTAAATAGATAAAAAAAATGGTGCAGTGGTAAAGGTGCAGGCCCGCAAGGGGGGAGATCGTGGCTTCATGTTTGGGTGAAAGCAAAGAGGTACTTGCGGGCATGTTGGGCGATGCGTGTGTAAGGGAAAAACGTGAGAGAGTGGGAGGGGTCAGCCTAGCGTTGATAAGGGGGGGGGGGGGGGTCAACAACTGTTAAAAGCTCCTCCCAACACATTATATATTCTTTTTTATTTTTTTTTTATTTTTTTTATGTTTTATTAGCGCTAAAAAATCACTAATAAAGGGGTCGTTTATTAGTGCTTTTTAGTGCTCATAAAAGAGGCTTTTATCAGTGCTTTTCTGAGCACTGATAAAGGCCCCCCTTATCAACGCCTCGATTAACAGTGCTTTTTTAGCACTGTTAATGCACTTTTATAGCATTGATAAAGGCTATATTTGTAGTAGTTTAAGGATAAGTGATAAAGAATAACTACACCATGGGTAAAATGGTTTACACAAGCATGGTGTGTGCTTCCATAGAATATGTTATGTGAACTATAATGGAAAACTAAAATGTACACACATTCTTTATACACATAAATTTAAATATACATGGAAGGTGAAATAAATTATACGTGTTGATTGATATATTTTTATATATTGTGATATAGAAACTGCTAATTTCCATGATACATGGTGTGTTCAAAATGGCTATATTTTTTATTACTATGTTCTTCATTCCAAAATCCTTCTCTTTTCAACATATACCTTCCATTGTGCCTACACCATTCCACCTCTAATTTTATAATTCTAACATTGAAATCCCTTTGTATATTATCACCCAACATAGCCCTCTTGAATTTCCCATAGTAACACAGTTCCATACCCCACAATGAATATTTTCATAATCTTATTCCCCATGATCCTTCATTATACACCACTGTGTGTCATATGAAAACTATTCCATACCACCACCTCTAACAAGAACCAAGTAACCATTTCATACATTCTATGAAATCCTTTCAAGAATAATTGAAATTTAAACCATAACGAGGGCTAGTGGTGGTTCAAATATCTATGAGAGAGATGATATTGTGCGTGATAATGATAGTAGACTGGTGTAACACCCCACATTTTAAATAAATAAATATTATAAATACCTAGTTTCACATGAAACACCAAAAAAGTGAAAAATAAATTACTAAATTATAGAAAAATATTGTATTATAACAAAAATTAATAATTTTTGATAAATAAATATGAACTATTATTATAAAAATTACAAGAGGAATAAATAAAAATGTAAATAAATAGACTATTAAGTTTAAAGACTCATCCTCATGGTTTTAAGTGAATTTAATCCCACCAATTATAACATGGAATTAAAGGTATCACTTTAGAAATGTGTTATATTTTATATTATTAAATTATATAGTATGATAAATGAGTATCAGGATGTTCTAAATATTCTATATTGGAGTGAATTGGTTAATTTGAAAGTTATATGACCATTAGAAATATATATATGTTCTTTTTGAATTTATATAACAAATGGGTATATTGAAAATGTTATAATGGATATAAGATAATTTTAAATAAATTAAAAATGATTTATAAATCATATATTGTATGTGAATAATAAATAACTAAAACCCATTAATTAATTTAGTTATCATAATAAATAAATTTATAGGTATTCAATAAATAATACATGGTTATAATTCGTGATCAATTATTTATCTAAATTATTGTAAATTTTAATTGATAATTTTCATATATTTAAAGATTAAATTTGAAAAAACATATTTCATTTTTTTTAATTAGGGCTTCAGAATTAGGTAACAAGGACAATTTTATTTTTTTGGGAAAAAATAAGTTACCGAGTTGATCATTGAATGGCATCGATAAACTATAAAATAATAAAACACAGTATATTATTAGTATGATGTGTATAATCTATAAAAATTAAAATATGTTTTCATAATGGATTGAATGTTGGCCATTATTGTTTCAGTTTTTGTGAACTTAGCATGTTAAAATTACATACCAATGTAATTAATTCATGAAAAATTTCAAATATGAAAATAAAAATATTCAAAAAAAAATTCCTCAACTATAAACCTAACAACAAGATAATAACATTCAGTTTTTTATTAAATACCAAATTAAATTTACTACATAAATTTACTTTTCCATTTTGGGTTGATTGTGGTCTGAATTAGGAGACCATAAATGAAATTTATTACAAAGAGTGATGCCAGCAAATTTTGAAATGATTAATTATTTAAGGATTTCACTTCTCTCATGAAATAAAATCACATTAAAAAATATACGTCACTCTAATAATGAAACATTATTATTTTTTGATTCTATAAGAATTAAATTACTATAATATAACTCTATACTATTACTTGTTCATTAGTACTACATGTTCATAGTTAGGTTGGATCAGAAAATAAAATAAATTTTTCCATAACATTTTTAATATTTTTTCATGATGACTAATAAGAAATAAAAAATGATATTATTTGATATTAATTATTAATATATTTCAGTATTATTGATTTGAAATAATGGACACTAACTAGAAAATAATATAATTTAAACTCATTACTATAGGTAATGTTTCTTGAAACAAAATCACAATAGATTCCATTGTTTCAAAATGTACCGGTATCACCCGTAAAATAAAAATTTAATTCACAAAACACTAAAATATTATAATTTCACTACCATGGAAACTATAAGAATGAGGAAATTAATATAATATAATGGTGATTAACACCTTAATACCATAACAAGTGTTGTATAATCAAAACTAATAAAATCTAACGATCAAATAAAAATAAAAATAACATACATATCTATAATAAATTACTATAAATTATTGATTTAATTAGTTTTAAATACAAAAAAATGTTATAAAATATATTATTATGTTTTATATGTTGACTATATAGGAGGATAAATACTATTCATGGGAGTTAGAAAAAATTCTTAGAGTTTCTCATCTAACATTTTTTTGTTGAGATATTTTTCATATTCACCATAAATTTTATGTTGTTAGATATATATATATCTTTTCTAGGGACGCGTTTTATCATAATTTTCTTTTAATTTATAGAATTTAAACATATATCTCATGTACCTCTTTAAAAGGATTTTGATTCAGATATTACAAATTTCATATGGGTTTCTCTCCTAGACATTATTCTGAATATATATTAAAATATATGAACATATATTTAGAAAACACGTACATATTTATAATATAAATCCACTTTTTTCACAAACACTGAATTTAATTTTGGTATGAACAATTCTTTTCAACGTTTCCCCTCACATTGAGTAATAATTCTATAAAAAATTGATATATAAGTGGAATTTTATTTATTAGTTCTTTTATATGGGAATTTTTATCATCCATATACATGTTATTTATCATATTTTTATATTTATATTATATTTCTCTATATAATTATATTATTTCATATGGATTGTTTCCATTGTTTTTTATATACATTTCAATTTGTTGAATGGAATATTTTTATATCTCATCAATTAGTTTTTTATACCTACTTACCTTATTCCAAAAAAATTGTATTTCTTTCAATAAAAACCTATATGTTTCTATGATTATTTGAAGTAAAAATTATTAAAATTATTATTTTTAACTCCATTAATTCATCAATAATTTTGTTACAAAATGTATTAAATGATATCGGTATTTGATTTTATTTTAAAAAAAATTACTTATCTTATTTTGAAGGGGAATAAATCTATATCAATATTCCTGAATGTTTCTTAGGTTTAAATAGGATATGTTTTAATGAAATTCATAACTTTTATATATGTTTGACTAAAATTTTTTAGCAGAAAATTTTAATGTGGTTTATATTATTTTCCTCGATTAATTATGTTAGATTTTTATGGATTATTTTCATTTTCATGTTTCATTCATATATATAGATTATTGTTATGTTATCTTTGGTCATAAAATTATATATCCCTCCATTGGATTGGTTAATTATTATATCTAATGAGATTTTTTATGGGAATGGTTTTTTCATAATTGACAATGTTATGTGAAATACGTGTCTATTATGTGATGATGGTAATGGAAGTGATCCTTGAAAGGAGATATGATTTTAAATTTATATTATTGATCTATATTCATATTAATCATTTGTTATTCTATGGTAAAATCTTTTATTTTCATTAATTTCTATGTTTTATGGTTCATATTTTATTGAAAATGATTTATTTATGTTAATATACCTTGATTATGATCTCATACTAAAAGTATCGTTTTATCCTCACTTATTATTTTGATTATGGTCTCATATATCATTTAAATAAGATATCTCATATACATTACCCCTTAGTTGATGACATAGATCTCCATTTTATTAATTTTTCATTCTATGGGTTATGAAGAAGAATGTGACATGTGATATGTTTAGAAGGGATTAATGTGTCTTAAAATTATAGAATAAATGTACACTAGTTTATAAAATTATTTTCTTATGTTTCTAATATAAAAACTCACTAAACCTAAAGGTTATAAGGATGATATTTATTGTATGATGTATTGTATAATCATGTATAATTATGTATTATCTATTTTTGTTATATATTTCTCATATTCGTTGGTATTAGAGCGAGGTTTAGTTAATTTTAAGGATTGTGTTATAATAAATTAGACAATAATATTGAAATCAACGTGGGTTGTACCAAATGTTATCTATGTTAAACCTAAAATATAATAGGTTTAAATGATTGTATAATAATTTAGTTCATCTTGTATTTTATTTTCAATATCAGTGGATTGATAGATATGGATATAATTTTTTTAATACTCACACTAACCATTTATGTTGTAGTAATTGAGTAATATAAATAAAATTGAGAAATTTAATCTTATTATTCAATAATAAAAATCAAATGAATTATTTTATTATTATTCTACAAACTCATCCAAATAAAAAATGTTTTATGAAATTGATAATTCATCACCCTAATTAAAGGATTTTCAATTATCAATGAAAATCCCTAGTGGTGTGATGATCATATACAAAATTTATGACAATTATTTGATATATTATTTTGGAAATTTTCATCCATTAAATCTTGTTTTTCTCACATTGGTCATATTTAACCGGATTTCGGGATTGGAATACACCTTTTAAAAAAGGAAATTGGTCATTTTTTGAGATATGGAAATAAAAATACAGATCCAAAATCATCCAATGATAAAATATTTTTGAAATAATAACTACAAACCCTCTATGATAATTAGTACCCATTATGTGTTATTGTAACCAATAATGAGAAATATTTATCCTAAATGGTTATAGAGAAACTCAACACTAATGATAAGATAATTGATAATGTTTTTGATGATGTATTTCTTGAAGGATTGAATAACAATCTAGAAAATAATTTTTATGTGTTTTTCAGTACTCTTATATGGTTTTGTCACAATACCATTGAATCTTCATAAAATGTACCCAATTAAATTTGGGTAATTAAGAAATCATCAATAATAAAATCAATGTGAGGTTTTTAAATTTACAAGTGTTTAACATGTGGTGAACACACCCTCATGGATAACAAGAATGATTGATCAATGAATTTGTTCATTGATAGTCATTAACATAAAAATATCATGATAAATAAAAATTTACCTCTAACACATGCTGATGAATTATTTAATCCACCTAGAGGGGTTATATACTTCTCAATAATTGACCATCAATTCATATATAATTAGTTGATGGAGACTGTTGATATTCCAAATTCTATTATCTCTCTAATATATTGACATTTTTTAATATATAATTATTCCTCTTAGACATAGAAATTTCCCCACTATCTATACGGATTTTATTAGAATATTCATTATATATTTCAGTAATAACAAAATGAAAAAAATTTAGATGATGTTATATTATATTACTAGGGTGAGTAAGAACATAAAAATCATTTCAATATTTTACTAAAGACCGTAATAAAAGAGAAAATATTTTTCAAATTTAGAACTTTTTAATCATTAATATAGAAAATATCTTCATATAGTTATTTAATAATAAGAAATGGAATATATTTATATCATTAAGAGATATATGTGATTGAATAACTAATTATACAAACAACGATATTAAAGATATGTAGTTTGATTGGATTAGTATGATATTATAAATTCTATTTGAGAAATGTATCATGATATTATAGAGCACTAAATAATTTACCTCAATGGTAACTTATGTTCATTTGAAAAAATTAATGTAAAGACAGTGACATGGAGCTCAAGAGAAGGTTTACCGGAATACAAGTACTCAAAAAACCTTTATTGGAGAAGGGTTTTTGATAAATAATGATGCAAAAATGAAGGACTTTGGGTCATTTTCTCCTCAAAATTACAAGGTGGTCAGTAATGCATCTTGTAAATTAAATATCCATGAAAAAATAATGGTTTCCTCGTTTTATATCTAGTAGTTGAAATATTTTATTAATATATATGTAGGTACTATAAATAGGTAAAAACATTAGATATATATTAATATATATTAATTATTGTTATTGTATATATGGACATTGATGGAGTTTAACATATGAAATATGTGATTATAGGAGTTGAATTGGGTCTATGACTACATAATTCATTACCATAATATGAAGGAAATTAAGGTTTTTAATGCTATTAGAAAGAGGGACTACGATACATTATTTGTGATGAGGATTGAAAGATACTCAAAACTAATCAATATAAAAAGGTTGACATTTGAAATAGTAAAATAAGTGGAGATATCCTATATTTCTTTAAGTAATTATCGATCATCACCAAATCTATGTAATGATCAAGGTAGTGTATAAGGATATTATAGAGCTATAGAACATGGTATGAAATATCCTTAATTTTATCCTTGAAAATGATGGAAACGTATGATTTATAAAAAATATATTTGTCATGTAAATAGAATAATTTAAGGAGTAATTATATGATGGACATCATAAATAATTCTCTTTCTATATAGGATAGAAAATGAGTTTTAATAATATTATGAACAATTTATGTTGGGGAAAAATGATTATGGACATTTTGGAGTATTTATCTTGATGATTGACTGACCAATAAGCTAATATTGAATTCCATAATTCTCTGGGAATTTTACAGGAATTACCTATAACCAAATGAAAATTAGACAAAAGGGAGTATGAATATCATCGTAAGTATTATCATGAAATATAATGTAGAGAATTATATTTTTATTATATTCTATTAACATTTGAATTAAAAAAATATCATTTTTAATTGATAGGATTTCTCAATCAGTCTACTTGTTATATCTGGTAATACCCTATACGGGGAGGGGTAAATCATGGTATACAATTATTATTTCACTTTTGATGGATCTTTTCAACATATTTTTATAATTTTTAAACCAATAGTATTGGAATGAAAATTCACCTAAAAAAATATAGATATAAAAAAACATAATAATCAGTCACTGTTCACCACCAAGGGCTTGTATTAGGAGAATACTCCAATATTTTTTCAATCATATAAAAATCTAGAAAGTTTAAATAGTTTATTAGGAATATTTTGTTTTAATTTTTCACCCGTTTCTCAGTTCAAATCACTTATAATAAAATTTTGGATAGCACTGTACATCCCTAAAATCAATTTTTTCCTCTCTTGCTTTCTCACAACTTTATATTAAGCCTTCCCCACATTAATGACATAATGTTTTCTTCCTTCTTACAAAGTTTTTTTAGTTATATAGAATCATAAATTCTATAGTATGATTATTTAATAAACTGTTAAATCATTATAAGAGTCACCATAAATTTCTATATAAGAAACTAAATCCAAAAAATGAAATGAAATTAGTGTTATGTGGTACATATTTTATAGTACATGGTCCATCCTAATCTACATTTTGTGGTAAATATTTTATATATCTTCCTCAAACCCCTTAATTTATTTTTATCCTGATTATATAATAAAATAATTATCCTAAATTAGAATATATGTTATTATGATAATTTCACGACAAAAAATATTCTCCACTCTCATCAAATAGGTTAGGAAATGATCATTTATGTGGACTAAGGACTACCACCCCACAAACTGATGTCGTTAAATTGTCTATTACCAGCTATCATGTCTATTCATAATGATTAAATTATTGTTTATATATGATATATATGATTTTTTGATGTTATTATGATTCTCTAATTTTTATGTATCACATAAATTCATTCTTTCCATTTTGAAGAAATATGATAACATCGATCGTTTGTCTGCAAAATACCACCTCGCGAAGCAATGTGATTTTTTCATGTTATACATGAAATGTGTTAAGGATGATTTTAATAAAAATTTAAATATAAATGACATAAATTTATTTTCAAATGATAATATATAATATAATTTTCTTTCTATCAATATGAAAAAATGGAAAATAGCATTCATGAGTACATACAACCTACTATCTCCATGATCGAAGTGTTTCGTTTATAATTTTTAACATTTTTAGATTATTTTAAATACATATATAATGAATATGTATTATATTTATATAATTTTTATTATTATTTAGATAATGAAATCATTATTAATTTAATATAATAAAATTTATAAAAAAGTAATGTGTATATTAAAAACAAATTAGTTTTTACCCAAAACGTGGATTTGACATTGAATTGTTAATAAAATAGTAATAAGGGGACATTATAAAACAATATATGGTTTTATATATATGAATATGGTAATTTAATATGATTATATTAAACATATATTTATTATATAATATGTTTGAACATGTATGACAGATATCAAGACTTATGGTAAGCTATATTCATCTTACTATTAATTTATATGTGACTAATACAATATTCACCCTGAGGTTATTTTATATGATTTATATAATGTAAATTAATGTGTATTATTATGCCTATAATAAAACCTATTGAGCCTTATATATTCATTTTGTGATCTCTCTATCATGTGGTTTATGGTTCAGAAGATAAAAATTTGGCAAGGGACTTTTGTCTCAATTGGTCATCTTTGAGATGTACATTATGGTATACATATATATTATTTAATGAGGAGCATATACATCCCTTTTGAAATTTAATATATCAAATTTATTAATATTAATGATATTTTATAATCCATGATCTGTTATTCCTTCATGGGTATTGTGATTTAAAGTTACCATAATGGTAAATATGTTATGTTACAATCTCATCATATATCATAATTATTTAATATTAAGTATACAATATTAAAATATCATGATCTAAATCTCAATAATTCTCATGAATTTTCTTCTAGTATGGTTATTCCTTATACATTAAACTAATGGTTTCATTTTCCACAATTTTGTACTTAAAATAATTATGAAAATGTTTTTTCAATCCCACTTTATATCTCTCTTGAGTTGGAAATCTATTTTCTCTCAATGACATGTTTTCAAAAAAACTTTAATTACTGGGATATTATTTTTAAAAGTATATTTTTAACCTGATTTAATTTTTACAAAAATATTTTCAAAGGAATGTTTTTGTCATTTTCCAAAATAAGTCATGTTTTTATTGTATCAAAAAGGTTAAAAAACATCATTTTAATATTAATGATAGAAATGGAATTTTCTGATGTCATGAACAATAATTTCATTAATGATTCTTTTTTTTGTTTTGAAGTTTATTTTCAATGATAAATGGTTTAAAAAGGATTTATATTTTAAAAAGTTTTTTTCAAAGATAGAAGTCTAGTTTCCCTAAAAAATGGTCTAAAAGATCTTTCAAAATTATTTTCCATCTACGATGACATCTGTTAGAGTTACCTAATACTTATAGGGGATATAATCCAAGGATAGAATTCATATTATTTCTATAAATGTATACTTTTTTTATGTAATGATGTTTATGAAACTTGTTTCTATTCTATGTGTTATACCCAAAAACAAATACCTATAAGGTATACTCCATTTAATTAGTTATTGTATGATGAAATAATTATGAAACCTACCTCTTTTCAATATTATAATATATGATGAAATTTTTATGATTCCAAATTCATTTAATGGGATATGATATAATTAATTTTCATGATATTCTAGAACACATAAATATGGTCTTCATTATGAAATGGGAGGGACCTATATCTATCTCCAATGAATTTGGTAAGAATTTATATACCTCATTAGATTGATATGTCTTGCATGGGGAGTGAACCCGGTATAATAATAAATTGTTGGAATGGGTAGTGAACCCAGTATAATAAGATAGGGCTATAATGAGGAGTTAAATCTATATAGTAATGATCTTTTTCTGCTATGATGGCATTGGCAGTTTTCCTTGAACAATATAGACTATATTTTCTATGTTTATTTGTATTCCACAATGCCTTATACAAATAATATGCTCTCATCTATAATGTTTTTTGATTTACACATGATTCATATATTATGAAATGCCAATATTTATACCATGATTCAATATTGTGAGATTTGATATGAATGGTATGATTCCCAAATATCATTCTCTTATTCTTATACCCTTATCCTCATGTTATGCATTCATATATACCTTATTTTCACTTACTGGGAATTTAGGCTCACCCTTTCTTATGATTCTATTCATGATCTTGTGAATAAATGTATTATAAAAGATATATCTAAGAGCAGTTTTTATTATGAATAATTTAGTGAGACATGGAGAATATCACTTATGGGCAATTTTTTTGGTTCCATGTTTCCAAATACACTAAAATAATATGGTCCTCAGGTGTGTCTTTAAGTAATGTAATGAATATTAATAAAACATTATGTAATATATATGTATGTTAATCCTCGGCCACTATATTTAGTATTAGAGAAAACGTTTTGTTGCCCTTTGGAAAATATGTTGAGAAAATCATAGTGATATCCCTAAGGACATGCCTAAGAATAAGTCTAAGGATGAGTCAATGAATATGAAATGCTCCTAGAATTTTGTTTATCGATAGTGAGAGTGGATTCTAAGAAATAAAATTCCTCTCTAGATACTATATGTACATTTAGATCTCAAATAGATTTACATAAGGGTAAAAAACCTGAAAACTCTATATTATGATAGACTTAATCTAGAAATGGTGCATGAAAACCAGCCTTTCTGTACAACTAGTTTGATTCTATTAGGGTATAATATTTGGTAATTGACAAACTACTTATGACAAATCATGAAATATTTAAATACAAGATGAATATAATTGAACTAGGAGAAATATAGGGTTTCACACATTAAATAATAATGTGTTATCATTTATACATTGTATAAGTAATTTTACATGATTATGTGATTCCCCACAATGATTATTATTTCTTACTATATTTTTTTTTTATTTTTTTCCAATAGATAAAAATTGAAGGATACATGTATATTCTGATTGATATGGAGAATTAAATGATTTTCAACCTAATAATCCACATATTTTGGGATATGGTATTAAAAACATCATTTCTGTGTAAACATAACTTTCAAAGGGTAAAAATCACATTGTACATCATATTAAAGAAAGAATGGAGCACCATTTTGTTGAGTCCTTCATAAGGAAACATATTATGTTTATCCATGGGTCTTATGATCAAAAAGTTGTTAAGAAATATATCAATATCATTGAAAATATATTTTCTATTCTCTATTTATTATAAAATAAAAAATCATTTTGTTCTTTTTATTATTTGCAAGTTAATGCAGATCAATAGTGGAATCATATAATGAATAGTATGAAACATGATTAAATTGTCTCCATGGACAGGGATGAGTTCAGGAATTTATTTCTCTATAATTAAATTACTCATATTCTTAATTTTAAGGGTGATTAGGAGTTCTATAATATAATGAAAAATTATAATGAATCTATTGGTACCTATGAAGGTAATTTTACAAGAATTTCATAGTACGCTTCAAATATTATCATCTATCATGAAATTATGGTTGGTATATAATTTATTGTCTCAAAACCAAGTATATGAAGGGTGTTGTAGAAAATAAAATTTAATAGATATGAGGAAATGATTTTATGTGTTGTAAAGGTATAAATGGATTTTGGAGTAATGTATAAATCTCATGGTTTTGAAAAGAAAAGGGAGATGGAGTTTAATGAAAAATATAAATACCATAGAGTGAATAAGTTGATAGTTCCTTTATACTCAAATTGTGTGGGTAGTCATATACGAAATAGTATTAATAGGACTACTAAATGATTAATGTGTTTATGGGAATGTCATTGGGTAATGGATTACTAAAGTGATGAAGAGAATTTAGCCAGCAATGTGAATAGATAAACAACTACAATGATTGAACCTCACCCACATTAGTGTTCCAAGTGTAATAATAATGGGAATTATGCCAACAGATTCCCAATCATGAAGAATAATGATGATTAACAACATTAGAAACCTCTAAATATAAGGGAAAAGGGAAATCTCATGCAATCACTATTTCTCATAAGGGGTGAAATAATAGAGTGGTGAATGGTATACATACCATCTACGAAAGAATTTTTAATGTCTTTTTTTACTATAGATCTAACCATTATTTCTAATCTATAGGATTTTTTAATGGTTCAATATTCCACCAAAATTATTAGATGTAAGTTTAACATTGAAAATCCGAAATTGTATGATGATCAATTCTCAGGAATATGATTACTGTCTGGTCTATGTTGGTAGGAATTTGCATCTTCTAAATTTGGTTATTCTCCCCCCTTTTGAATTTTATATCATATTTTTAATGTAATGGATTTTTTTATATAAATCCCACATCAATTCTCGAGGATGGAAGGTCTCATTTGATATTACAAACCCAAAATTGATTGTCTATGGATGCGATGATGAGTATGAACTTATAAAAGATATAACATACATTTTATGGTATTAATTCCAATTCATAATGAAATTATACCTCATATGGTTGGGGATAAATGTGAAATTTATTATGTTATTATTTTTTAGGAATTTTTTGATGTGTTTCCATAAAAATTTCCTAGCCTTACCCCAAAAGTGAATTTTATTTTTCAATAGAAAAGATAAATGGTTCCACACCAATTTCTAATCCTCCCTATGGAATAACCCCATTTAGATACTGGAATATACAAGTAAATCAATGGAAACCATTAAAAGGTATTTATTATTCCAAGCATGTCACATAATAGATGAGTTGAACATTTAATTAAAAATAAATATAGACCAATGAGACTTCAAATTGGTTATTAAGAGTTTAACAAGATCAAATATATGAATAAGTATTCTATTCCCTTTAGTGATGACATGTTTAATCAATTTAACATAGATCAATACTTTTCAAAACTGACCATTGTTTTAGATATCATCAATTGAGGTTAAATAAGGAGGATATACCGATTATTTAAATCCATAAAATGTATGAAAAATGTTAGCATATAGTGACTCCTTTTGGTATTAATAATTTCCATTTTATGTTCATGGATTTAATGAATAGAGTATTTAGATATTACCTTGATCTATTTTATGTTATCTATATACATGATATTATTTTATATTTAAATATTAATGATGATCATGATGATCATTGGAAAATTGTATTAAAGAACCTCATGATAGGAAAACTATATGAAATGTTTACAATTTGTGAATTTTGGTTGTAAAATGACTCATTTTTGGGTCATATAATCTAATAATAGGGTTTATCAATAGATCCATCAAAGACATAGGTTATAAAATGTTATCCCAGACCAACTGTAGTAAATGAGATATATAGTTTTTCAGGTTTAGTTGGATATCATTTAATTTTTGTGGAGAATTTATCTTGTTTATATAATCCTCTGACCGTGTTAACTCAGAAGGGATCTATGTTTCTTTCAACAGATGAAGGTGAGGAAAATTTCAAGGAGTTCAAGAGAAGGTTAGTCAAGGAACCTATGTTAACACTACCCTATAGTGGAGAGTGGTTCATAGTCTGTAGTGATGCATCCAAGAAGGGATGGGGAGGTGTTGTTAAGAAAAATGTAATTTTTATAGCTTATTATATATAAAAATTCATGTTTGATGTGAAAAATTACCCAAATCATGATTTGGAGTCATCTTTGGTAATTTTTGCATTAAATATATCAAGGTATTGTCATTATAGAGAAAAGTGTGGTATATATAAAAATTGAAATAGTTTGAATTATATATTCAAATGTAAAGAGTTGAATATGTACCAATGAAGATGTTTAGTACTGATTCAAGATTATGAATGACCAATAAATTAACATCGTTAGAATGTTTACAAGGTTGCTGATTCTTTCAGTCGCAAGGATCATGCTACCTTTTCCATCATGGGGATCACAAAAGATGCAATATTTCTATATTCTAGAAGGATGGATCTATAAATTCAAAAGGAGGAGGAGACATATTATCTTTATTAATTGAATGTTCCACCTTATATACAAGTAAAACATCAAAGAGGTATAGAAGGAAGATATAGTGAAATAAGATAAAGTTAGAAATGATTCGGAGTTTAATTTTTATCCTTGTGGAGTGATAAGGATTAGAAAATGTGTATGAGTTACTTCTATACCAGACCTAAAGAATGACTTGTTAATAGAAGATCATTGTTATTCATTCTTTATTCATCTAGGATATATGAATATTTATAATGTTTTTAAATAGTACTACGGGTTGGTGGGAATGAAAAAAGATATCACATATTTTATATCATAGTTCTTGGTATTCCAAAAAGTTAAGGATGAATGTCAAAAGTCTGAAGGGTTTTTACATCTATTACCCAAACCAGAATGAAAGTGGAAAAACATTAGCATGGGTTTTGTCATTGGACTCCCCAAAACTTCTAAAGGGAATAATGATATGTGTGTTGTAGTTGGTTTCATCACTAAGTCATCACACTTAATCACTATTTGAGATGATTTTTCTCTAGATCATATAACCTTGATATAAATTAAGGAAGTGGTAAGGTTATATGAAGTACCACATTCCATTATATATTATTGGAATTTGATTTTTACCCCAATGTTCTATCAAAGTCTTCAAAAAACTCTTGATAGAGAATTTTATTTTAGCACTGCATTTCATCCTCCAATAGATGGTCGACATAAAATAATGTTTCAAAACCTAAAGGATGTGCCTAGATCTAGTTAATTGGATTTCATAGTTGATTGGAATCAACAACTTACTCTATTATAGTTTTCTTAAAGAAATATATTTCACTCAAAAATTTACACGCCTTCTTATAAAGCCCAATATGGAAACAAATGTTGTTCTCCATAAAGCAAGAATGAAGTTGGAGAAATATATCTATTTGGACAAAAGATAGCTAATGAAATGGAAGATAAAGATAAATCCATTCAGCAACACATCAAGGTGTCCCCTAGTCCTTTGAAAATTCATGTTGACAATTTTCATCATGATCTAGTATTCTAAGTAATATACATGGTGTTTCTAGGTATTTCTCCATGGAAGAAGTTTACGAGATTTGGGATGAAATGGAAACTAATCCCTAGGTATATCAGACCATTTGGAATTATTCATCGTATCCGGATGTAACCTATAGCATGCTGCATCCAACAATCCTCTCTGAATTCTATGATGTGTTCCATATATCTATCCTTGGGAAGTACATACCTAACTATTCATATATATAGAACTAATAGATTATAACATGGGGACATACCATTATTATGGATTGTGTATATCATGTATTATATAGAGAATGTTCTATGTAATAATAAAACTAATCTATTTTTGTGCTCAATAAACCAAAAATCAGATGCTACATGGGAACTTTAGATATGATGAGGCATAAGAATACTCATTTTTTTGTATCAGATTGATGAATTTAATGGGTGAAATTCATTTTAATGGTGGTAGAATATAACAACTTATGTTTCTTATGAATTATATTTAATAATTGAAATTTCATTAATCGATTGAGTTTTATAAAATACCATGGTAATCTTGAATTATATTCAACAATAATTTAATCTTACTCTATATTAAACATAGGTGTAGTGTGTGTTACACACTATATTGAGTTCTAACAAAACCATGAATATTATTAATGCGACTATTATAACCAGGAAATTAAAAATTATTATATGAATAGTAAAAACAAAATTTCAAATAATAAGAATTATATTTCTATATAATTAAAACATATTAATAATAAAATACATAATCTTCACTACAATATTTATATGTTCAAAAAAATAATAATTTCTCAAAAAACTACATTTTCTATCATATTGTGAATAATGATGAAATTAATTATTTAAAAAAATTATAAAATTATTTTTGTAAAATAAAAATATTTTTTTAATTCATAACTTCCAAAATATCTTTGGGTTTATTTTTTGGATTTCTCTAAAAATAATAACTTTTTACGAATAGTAAAAAATACTACATTTTAGTTGAATATAATTTTTTTTAATTTATTTATAAAGTTAAATCATATTTTAAACTAGTATTAAAGTATATTTATTTCAGTTATCAACATATATATATCCAATTTATATCATTTGAATCAATTTAAAATTGAAATTGGATATAAAAACTTTGTAATCATTTGATCATTTCTTCCATTTCAAACCACTTTTCTTGTTGCATCTACTAGATTAATTTTAAATTAAATTATACCAATTCTGTTAATAAAATTTGGAAAAATGGATTCCTTATTTTTCATCAGAATAATTTACATTATAAAATACTTTGAACATAATTTTGTAGCATAATTATTTGTAAAAATAGTTAGAAATAAATAAAGTGATTATGGTTAAAATAGTGTTTTATG
Organism: Viscum album; assembly: GCA_963277665.1. Lineage (NCBI taxonomy): Eukaryota > Viridiplantae > Streptophyta > Magnoliopsida > Santalales > Viscaceae > Viscum > Viscum album. Next base: position 1,887,663,944 of record OY728160.1, on the reverse strand, counting down.
CATTACATGCGTTTGTATTAAAATTAATTTATATAAAAATATGATTTTTATTTAATTAACTATAATTAATTTTTATAATTTTTTATAAAATATCTAATAAATATATTTTTAAATATATTTTTAAATTATAAATTACATTTGTAAATAAAAAGATATTATTTACCTTGGTAAAAATGAAAAATATAAAATTGATTATGCTTAAGGACTAAGGAATAAATTGATAAAAAATTATTTATTATGTGTTTTTGAGATATTTATAGAACAATTCATCCCTTACGTAATTTATTTTTCAAATTTGGAGACACATGATGTAAGGGAGACCTCACAATAGTTAATACTTTTTGGTATTTACAATAACTCCTCTCTTCCTAAATTATAAAATGTCACTCAATCACCCTCTATCTTAACTCCTATCTTGCCATTTAGCTTATAAAACCTTATAAATATACTTACCAAATTACCTCCCACAATCCTAGGAAATTTATTTTGTTAATAAATCCATCCATGGTGGGGTCTTAGTGAAAACCTAAGGGGATACCCAAAGAAGATGTAACACTGATCAAAACATGTTTTTTAGTTTCTTCCTCAAACCACATATATTTTGTTTATCATACTAATATAATTATATTAGTATCATACATATAATTAATTTTTTTATGACATGTTCAGGACCTACATTAATTTTCACTTCCATCAAATGGCTGACTAAATCATTATTCGTGTGTACGGCGGGTTACCGCCTTATGAATTGATGTTGTTCATTTTACCATTACCTCATATCATTCTTGGGGATAATGATATATTTTTTGTTTATATATCATATAAATGATTTTTTATTATGTTATTTTTATATATAATTTTTATATCACACATGCTATCTTGCCTTCCATTTTTTGTTATACGATAATGTTGTTTGTGTGTATGGACGACAACCACCTTGTGAATAAATGTGATTCGTTCATTTTATACATGGAATTTGTTAAGGATTGTATTAATTAAATCATGTGATATATATTACATATATATTATTATATAATGATAATATATCATATAATTTCCATTATTTTATTCTGACAAGAAAATGTAAACAATTTTCATGCATACGTACAACCTATTATCTCCATTAACGGTGTATTGAATTTTCTAGTTCTATCAATTATATACTATTATAAATAAATATATTATGAATATATAAGATTTTTAAATCATGTTTAAAATTCTAGATATTATCAAATCATGATTAATGTGTGATAAAAAAAATATAACAAATTTGAATGTATACGAAAAACAATGTGGTTATTACCTGAAACATGACATTAACATGGTATTTTTAATCTACATGTAATAAAAGGTCATTAGAAAACATTTAATTGTATGGTATATATAAATTTGGTTATTAAATATATTTATAATGAACATATATTTATTAAACATGAGGTTTGAATATGTATGAAGAAATTCAATGCTTAAGGTAAGAGATTTCAATCACACATTAACTTTATATGAGAAAAATGGCATATTCACCACACGTTTAATTCATGTGGGGTGTATACTATCCATGAATATATATTAAATTTATTTTAATAATTTTTTTGGGTATTATATATCAATTTTTTGTTGTCTTCCTCATGGGTTTTATGGGTCAAAATTTAACAATTCAGTAAGGGATATTTTTTTCAATTTACCTTCCTCAAGATGTATATAATATTATGAACTATATTATTTTACATGGTATATATACATCCGCAATGAAATTAAATATCATGAATGTATTAATCCTTGTGATATTAAATGTTAAATGAACTTTTATTCCTTCATTGGTATTATGATTTAATATTTCCAAAGTAGTAAATATTTTAAGATAAAATCTCATCATTTATGAGGATTATTTATAATAAAGTATCAAATATTAAAATATCATGATCTACCTCTAGAAAATTGTCCGCAATTTTATTATAATATAGTAATTAATGATGCATTAATGTATTTGAACCAATTTTAGACTCTTTGTTACTAAATATAATTAAGAAATTTTTTTTATAAAAATCCTACATTATTTCTCTCTTCGGTAAGAAAAATATTTTCATTCAAAACCATGTGATCTAAACAAGTTTTATTAAACTCTTATTATTTTTAAAATAAATAGGTACCCATTTTTGACTTTTTACAAAATATAAATTTGAATTGAATATTCAATTTTTTTTTCCAAAATATTATATGTTTTTATTGATGAAAAATGTTATAGGAATCTTCATTTTAACATGTATGATATGATTTTTTTTGATGTGATGATGAATAATTTCAATTCTGCATCAATTATAAGTTACCAATATAATTTTGAATGAATAATATTTTCAAAATATATTATTATTTAAAATATATTTTTTATGTATAAATGATAATTTCATCATTATACCTTTTGAATAATCATCCATTTTTTTTACCATATATGATGAAAGATATTGGTGTTACCAATGCCTTATTGAGGATATGATCCTATGATCCCATTCATATTCATTATATGAATGGTTTCTATTTTGATGGAAAAATGTTTTGGAAACCTATATCTCTTCAATGGGATATACCATGATAAACTTATTGTGAAATCCGATTATTTTCTAGGGTTATTTTATTATCAAGTGATTGTGAAACCATTCTATTTTCCATGGTATAGGATATAATAAAATGTTCATGATACCCATTTCATTTTATTAATTACGATATGATGAATTTTTATGATATTTTGGAATACATAAATATGGTTTTCATTATGATATGGGTTGGACCTATATCTCCCTCCAATGCCTTGGGTAAAGATTCATATATCACTTGAGATATACATGTCTTTAATGAAGAGTGATCTCAAAAAAGTAAGACATGGTTGGAATGATTAGTGAACCTGGTACAATAATATCGTGATGGAACAAGGAGTGAAATAAGTATAGTAAAGATATTTTTCTTGTATGTTGTCCTCGGTAGTAATCCTTGAATAATATAGAAATTATTTTTTATGCTCATGTTTGTGCTGAAAATACTTTTCCATATGAAAATTTTATTCCCTAATAACTCATGTTCTTTGATTTAATTATTTTTAATATGTTATGAACTACCAATAATTATTCCATTATTCATTATCATGGTCTTGTATATTTAGGGTATGATTTTAAAATTTGACACTCATGTTATCATACCATTAGCCTCATGTTATTATTACATATCTCCCTTGTTTACTATTAATGAGTATATGAGATAATAATTTTTTATGTTTCATTTCCCCATGTTATGAAGAAATTTAATTTGTATGATATGTATAGGAAGTGTTGAAGTTATGAAAAATATAGTGGGAGATGAATCATATCACTTATGGATCTCTGTTTATGACTATTTTTTTAAAGACACAAAACTATTTGGGTCCTCAATCATGTGTTTATGTAAGGTATTTAATACTCCACAAAAATTATGTAATATCTATGTATGTTAATTATGATTCTCTATATGTATAATAAACATAAATTTATTTTATGATCAATATAATGAAAATTATGGTTATTTACATATCAATTTTAAGATATCTCTTTCATGGGGTTTATGATTCAAAAGATTCCAAAGTTATAAGTATTTTTTCTCAACATTCCTTCTTTGAGACACATGTTATGTTATGCACTATATCATTTTATTTGGTTTATATAAAGACCTATGGATATTTAATATATTGAATTTATTTAATCTCATGATAATATAGGTTTAATTTAGTTTTATTCTTTCATGGGGATTACGATTTAGAGCTATTAAAGCTGAATGGGTTCTATGTTATCATTAAATCCTTAATCGAGATTTCTCATTATTATGATTTCCATTATGAAATACTGTGATTTATAACTCAAGATACCAAAGTATTTTATTTTCCACTATTTATTTAATTAAAATACATGCTTCTCTTAATTTTCCTCTCATTATGTTCTCATGAGTTCAAAATGATGTTTTTATGAAAAAGTGACTTTATTTCTCTATTTAGTACAAACCAATTTTTTTCTAAAACCATTTTTTCAAAAACCAATTTAATTTTTTTATCATTATGAATTGTTTTTAAATATATCATTAACCATTTTTTATAAAACAATCAATGAATAGTCGTGTTTTTTCCCAGAAATGTTATTTTATGATTTTTCTAAAAATACGAAAAGAATATTTTTTTTATCATGCATGACTTGAATGAAATTTTATAACAGCATGATCATTGTTTTCAATGGAGATTAATTTATATGTTTTCAAGGTTATTTTAAAATAAAGTTATTTCCACAATATTTTTTAAAATTTTAGTTTTAATATGGTGATATTTAAATAATGGATAATTTTTTCAAGAAATGCTCTTATTCACTAATAATTTAAAATTCATTTCCCTTGAGGATGAAATTTTTAATATTACTTATTAATTAGTGGGTATATGATTCAAGGATACTATAATTTTATTTCTCTAAATGTTTTATTTTTTATGATGAATAGATTTTTTAAACTCATTTCTCTTCCATGAGTTATAAGACGATAACATGTTTATGAAACCCACTTCTTTTTCCAAGGGAAATGCATTGATGAAATTATAAAATGATTATGAAACCTATTTATTTTCCAAAATTTTGGTATAATGAAATGTTTATAAATCTCACATCCCTTCATGGGTTTTGATATGATGAATGTTTTATGGTCTTGTGAAACACATATGTATGATTTCTATTTGGTGAATGTTGGGACCTATTTATATCCCTTCCAATTCAATGAGTAAGGATTGTTTTCTTAAGAGATAAAAAAGGATATAATGTGAAGATAACCTAGTTCAGTAAAGTAATTTATCAACTATTATAGTCTTGGTGATGAACCTTGAATGCTATAATGGTTTTGGGAGAGAATCTATTCCACTATGACAGTTTTGGCAATGTGACTCTTCTAATAATAATATGATTTTGTATTATTATATGTATGTCAAAAATATATATCTTATACCAATGTTATAATCTAATTGATCATGTTATTTTGTTCCATTATGATTCATGTCTAATTAACTACCATGTTTTATGCCATGAGTCATATTTATGATCTTTGATATACAGGTTATGGTTTTCAAATGTTATTCCAATGTTCTCAAAACCTTATGCTATTGGTAATTTTATATCTTCATCGACTAACATTATATGGAATCATGTCTCAACCATTATTTTTATCCATTCTATATGTTATGAATAGAGGTTTTAAGTAGATAATTTCTATAGATATTACTATGTTGGATGATCATTATGGATGATGTTGAGGATCATTTATGATGTAAGATGTTTTTGTTCTATCTTTCCATTAGCACTATACCATTACCATCCTCAATCGTGTATTGATGTAGTGTATTTAATATTTAGGTAAAATGATTAAATATATATGTATTAAGAGTTTTTTTCTTTACACAGAAAGTCATAATTATCCCACTGGATAGTTTATGGGATCAAACCATATGATGGTAGTGGGAATCCAAAACTATCTGATGAAAGTTAAATGATGTTTAAAATGTCTCTAATCATCTCTTTATGTCCATGGATTGATCCAGGACATCTCTAGAACTCATAAAGACTACAAAAGACTAATTCGTGGGGGGGGGGGTTGGATACTTACAATCTCATTAAATTTTTAATTACAAATTTATATGATGTTGAAATTTCTTCTAGTATATAATGTTCTATAAATTACAAAACTTTTATTCCCTTGTAAGAATTTCCATCACACTTCCAAATAATTCATATTCTCTCAGTATTCTTATTAATTTATATTAATGAAAATTGAGACTATTCCTAATCAATACTTCTTATAATAAACCTCTACTTCATATAATTTGTTTTTTAGATTCTCACTAGACTTTAGTGTGAGAGAATCAGGTCTCTTTCAAAAATTGATAAATTCAAAGGGATAACTTCTCATTCAGTTTTCTAGCTCTAGTAGTTCAAAATAAATGGGGGATTGTTTCCCGTTTACTTGTTATATCCTATTATAAAAAATTGAATTTTTTGTATCATGAATACTATGAAATCCAAGGGACTAAGACAATAAACCTTCAAGAAATTTGACAGGGAATATAGAGGTCCATCAAATAACATTATATTGGATAAATTTTCAAACTTTTTTGTTTATTTTATGATTTCACTCTTTATATATTTAATAAAATTATACTTATAATTTCAAAAATCAATATGCATAATCATTTAATCTTAGAATCACTAATTTTTATATACTACCAATTTTATAACCACATATTGTTATTCCTTTATGGCTTCTATTCGGTTTAACTTGATTTAATTTTCTTTTCAATGAAATAAAATGGTTTTATATAATATCGAACTTTAAAAAATACGATTTAATATTTATGATATTATTTATGAATTACTCTTTTAAAAGGATATTCACCCACCCTCATTCCATTTTACTCTAATCTATATTACATTTGGTATCAAAAGGGTATTGAATTGATTAAAATATTCTTTGATTTTTTTTCAAATATTAAAATTATTATTATGTTTTGAAAAATCATTAACTAGGGTTTCATGTAATTTTATTTTTCTAAATGGATTTTTCGGACACCCATGATTCTCTCTAAGAACACTTTATGGGTTGTTACACATTTTTAAGGTAAAAATCATTGTTATTCAAATGAAAGTATTTATAAGATTCATGGATTTATTAGTTATCTATCATGGATGATAGTTATGAATTTTTGTAATACTACTTATAACATTAAATTAAAATTAAAACCTGGTGACATTTCTACATTATAATTAGATGGTAAAAATTTGAATTTCTAACACTCTGGTTTACAAAAAAATGAAATTATTCCAATTTATACATGAAAACGCGATAATTAATTTTTTTAAAATCATAAATGTTACTAGTGAAGAAATTATCAAAGTCAAATATACTAAACTAGAAATGTTTAAAGAATACCATGAGAGTTTTTTAATGGATCATAACTAATCGATTACTAAAAATTTTACTCGATTCACCAAAATTTTTAATCATCAAAGAGATTTTTGAAATAATACTTCTATATAGACTTTTTTAAAGAAAATCATATGGGTGTTACTAAGAATTTGGGCACCAAATTTAACTTTAACCCAAGAATCTAATTATATAAAGAACATGAATGTTGAGGTACTCATATTATTTTATCATGACATGTGAGATAACAATGAAAAGACAATATAAAAAACTAGAAAATATGGTCAGTGAGAATAGAAGAAAATTTCATTAAAGACATAAATGAAAACCTATACAAATGTGAAATAGAAATTTCTCATTTTCCTTGAATTTTAACAATTAAATGGAAAATAAAATATATCATCAAATTGTAAAAATAGGAAATCAAGAAATGGATTCTAATTGAATCATTTTCAAAAATAAGGTTCTCATATAAATTTATTATCCAATGAAAAAATATGTCTAATGATCTAAAGAAAATTAATAAATCACTTTCAACTTATAGAGCTAACAAGGATTCAATTACTTTATATGAGTCATGAATCAAAAGAATTTTTTTATTATGAATGATTTTGTGCTATGAAACAAACTGAATTTTGTATGTTCTAATACTTATTCTTCATATTCCACTACTCCAACCATTTATTAATGTTATGAGAGTCTTATTAATGCTGTAGATGTACTTATAAATGTTATATGTGAACTTATATCAATGTTAAATGATAAGAAACTATAATAAAATCATTTTTTTAAAAATAATTCAACAATAAAATGAAAAGGATGATTTGGTTTTAATTATAAAATAACGACCAATTGTGGTTAATTATAATTAACTTATTGGAGATATTAAAAATTACATTTTCTAATCCACCAATGGAGATCAATATCTAAATATTTTTTTTGGATATCAATATTTATTTAATATATATTTTTTTAAATTGGGTTTTTATCACATTATCTATTTTTAAAAATCTAAAATGGACTAATTTTAAAAATGTAAGATCCAAAAATAAATTTTTTAAATACTGTAATAAATTTTGGCTTCATTATTATAAATGAGATTTGAAAAATTCAATATATGGTTGAAAAAAATAAAATATCTATCATATAATATTTATAATTTAATTGTCTTCATAAACATGTTTGGATTCAGAAGTATTTATTAGCTAACATAATTAGATACAAGATATGGTACAAAAAGAATGATCCTTTTAATATTTTGTAGGACAAGGGTATCCAGAGAAATCCCTGAGAAGGAACATGGTAAATGGATTGTCAGTTCTCAAAGAAATTTTTATTATGATCCTTTAAAATTCAATTATTAAAAAATTTCAATAGAGGAAATTTCATGTTTTGAGGTGATTCAAAAGTAAATATAACTTGTATTGGTATGAATATTTTCTTCAACTATATAATAATTACTATTTTTATTTTTTAATTTTTTGAATCATAACTTACTAACTAATAGAAAATTATTTGATAGCCATTTTAAAATTAAATCTAAAAATTATTTCTCTAACGTTAATAATTCTAAAAATATTATTTTATTTACAGAATCCCAATATCAAAATTTATATATTATTGATTTAAAATATATTTTATATAAAAATTTTAGGTGTTTAAGTGAATAAGATAATTAATCTTGGATTTTTAATTAATTCCTAGGTCATTGTAAAATTCACCCTCCTGTAAACCTCAATCATAATTGACTAGTATGGAGTTTTTCCAAAATTGGGTTGTAAAGATAACATAGCTTATAACCCTTTCAAACATGGAATGAAACACACTTCATCCATCAAATATAAAAATAGTTTCCACTACTAAATCAATAGATCTACTTTAAATTGTAATTTTTCAATAATCTCATATCCCTAGTCAGAGAGGTAAATTTGACCCCTTTTGAAGTCGCCAATGATTGTTCTACATTTACATAGATCTTATTCTTACCTTTTAATAATGGATCTTTTAAAGTCTTAATCAATATTAAAATTAATGAAAAAAAGAAAAAATGAAAAAAAATATATCCCAAAAAAATGAACATGGTGGAGAGTTTGAAAATAGACGTTTATTTTTTTTATTCTCATGTTTATCATAATTCATTATTCTCTCACATAACACCTTAGCAAAACTGGGATATCATATAACAAAATAATATCTTATAGGAAATTTATATAACTATCTTAAATGATTTTAAACTATATAAAACGTTTTGGGATGAGTATTTCTACATTACATGTTAAATAATTAAATTTTATATCATAATACCCAATTTTAGTGAAAAACTAAAAGAAAATTTGAATGAAAAAATTCTTATACTTTTCTTCTTTAATGATTTCAGTTATAAATGGCTTATCTATAACACCTAAAAATTTATTGGATTTTTTGACCCCAAATTCGATGGAGGTATCTTTAATGGGTACTTGAACGTATGTAAATCCCACTGAGTCCTCAATTAGAGTACCAGTACCTTTGAAGATTCAATTAAAATAAAATTAAATGAGAATATTCTTAAAAAATATCGTTAAATTCATAGTGATTTTCACCAATATATTTTGGCCTTACCTAAACATTAAACCTATAATGTAATTAATGGTTTTCATAGAAAACATTCTTCTATATTATCCATAATATATGATTAATCTAATGACTATCCCCTTAAAATTTCATTAGTGAATTACTATCTGGAACTATTATTAGAATATTAGTTTTCACTGAAGTTTAACATCATTTTTTTCTCCCTCACCAAAATCCTCAAACTGTTGATGATTCATTTAAAAATATAATTTTGATACTTCTCATTCAATATGAGTCTAACTATTTTCAAAGGAACAACATTTTTATTCTCATAGAATGAACCAATAATCATATAATTATTATCACTAGCTGAGTTTCCCAAAACAAACAAGATGATAAAGGTAATATAACTTCAAGTGATGCTCCACTTCATACAAAAGGAATTAATCAAGAAGAAGTTATTAATTTTACTTTATACCATGGAAATGCATAATGAATATAATCCATTAGAATCTTTCTATGATTTTTTTCTCAGTTTTCTTTTATAAAATATCAAATGGATTTCAAAATTGGTTTTAAATATGGTTATATTTATGAGTATGTTTTCCAGATCACCCACATGGCTTTAAAAATTATATATTTCTAAATGATTTTCTCATGTTAAACAAAGCTCTCTATGGTTTAAAATAATTTCCTCGGTATTGGATTGGATTTAAAGTAAAATTTCACTATCAAATGATTTTAAAATTTTGAAAATCCATTTCCAATCATTTTATAAACCATTTCAAATTTTTTTTTTTAATTTTTAAAATCTCTATTGACAATGTTATTTTTATCTGAACTGAAGAAATTCTTTTTAATGGATTTTTTAATTTAATGAATAAATATTTTCAAATGTGTTTTATGGGAGATCTTAAATATTTCCCTAGTTTTCAAATTTCCCTGAATACAGATTGAATTTTTTTTAAATAAATTATATTTACAACTGAAATATTAATGATATTTTCTATGGATAATGATAAACAATCTTATACCCATTATTACAAAATTTAAGCTATTATTGGAAGAATACAATAAATTTTTTTACACTATGATTTATAGAAGTATGATTGGAATTCAAAATCACCTTACTTTAGATGAGTTGATTATCATGTTTACTTTATCCGTTTATTCTCATTTTTATAAAATCTAAGAGAATATCTTTTAAAATAACTCAAACACTGTTTTAAATTTTCCCTTGGAACTAAAAATCATGGATAAAATTACCCAAATTAAAATTAACCCAAACATAATTATTTTTATAGTAATGATTTTGGGGGATTCAAACCAGAAATGAAATATACTTATGGGAAATTCCACCTACTAAGAAAATATTTAGTCTCAGGGAGTGGTAAAAGAAATGAAAAGATGACCCTTTCTACTAGTGAAGTGGAATATATAGCCACTACCAGCTTTTGTTCCCAAATTATATTGATGAAAGATTATCTCATAGAGATTTTCCTTACATATGATCATTACACTATCAAATTTTACAATAGTAGTGTGATATATATCTCTAACAATATTATCCAACACTCTCTAATTAAACAAATTAATCTAAGTCACCAATTTTCCTATGATAAATTTTTAATAGGTGAAATTGTTCTTGAATTTGTTTGTAACAAAACTCAACATAATGATATCTTCACTAAAAACATTCCACATGATCTCTTGGATATTATTATAGGTTATTTGTGTATGATTAGCATAATATTGTTATATCATAACTCTATAATCATTGTGAAATTTTACAATTTTTTAGAAAAGTAATTTTTTAATAATAAAATAATTTATTACAATTGAAACTATTTTTTTTCAACCATTTTATATTGTTTGTAATTTTAGTCAATTTTGATACTCTAAGAAAAAACATTCTTTTCCTGACACATAAAAGTGGATGTAGTTATGGGGTAGATGTAGTTGTATATTATTAAACTGAAAATGGATGGTTATATATTTAATCAAATATTCACATTGGGAATGAGTAGTGGTACTTTAATAGACACCTAGATTGATACTCTTGAATACTATTATGTTTTTTTATTAACATAATAATTGATAAATGATAATGTTTATTTTTTTTTATAATTTACATTTTTTATGCTTTTAAAATTTTAAAATATTTCATTTATAATATTCTTTTTTATGCAGTTTTTTTATTATTTCCTTATATTTTGAGTTTATTATTTAAATAGGAGTTAATAATGTTAATTAATAAATTAATATTTATGGTACACCAATTTTTAAATTAATTTCGAAAAATTTATTTAAGTTTTGATAATTTTTTGAAAATTTATTTTTATTTTCTTATTTCTATTTTGATTATTTTAAATAACTAGGGAAAAATTATGTTTTATTTTATATATAACATTACTAAAAATAATTTCTTCTAAAATTTTAAAATTATAAATTATAAAACATTGTTTGGTTTTCTCTTTAAGGATTATTAATGATGATAAAGTTAGTTTTAAATATAATTTCTATTAAATTAAATAATATTGTTCAAGAATTATTTATGAAATTTTCAAAAGTGTAAAATTTATAAAAGAAATTTCATTATAGAAATATTTTTTATAATATTATTCTCCATGGTTATGTTATATTTCTGTTATTATGGGGGATAAATAAATTCTCTTTGGGGGATAAATGGTGTTTTTTGAAATTGTAAAAAAAATCATTCTATAAAAATTATCTGATTATTTTATACTTTTATTCATGTGTTTTTTGATCACCAAAAGGGTCGGGGGATTATTTTGATTCTCTCTATCTTATGATTTAATGATAAAAAACTCCTTAATGTATCTAATTTCATTATTAAATATTAGAGGATCATAATTACATTATGCAAGAATCTTGAATGAAATGTGAATAATAAATTTAATGGTCTTAATGTACTTCTTGACCATAAGGAGTAGATTACCTAAGACAGGAGATGAAAATTAAATGAGGAGGAGGAGGTAAATATATAAGATAAAGATTTAAAGATCCACATGATAGCCGGTTTAGAGACACATACCAGACATTGGTGAGGAAAATAGCTCTGATTTTACTAAGAGTCCATCTGTCGGCCAGTGGAAGCATGTAGAAACCTAGAAAGAAAGAGGTGTCTCATCGTCTACTTATTTTATTTTCATAACCTGTTAGTGGTGGATATATAATAACTTTTTAGGAGCATTAAAATACAATAAAAAAGTCTCAAATCTTCAATTGAAATCAATATCTTATTCCAATACCTCTTCAACACTTAGGAAAGAAATAAATAGATCCCTTGGGGGGTTAAGAATCATACATTATCTTAAAATTAGTAATGATAACATGATACAATCAAAAAATTTCTTATGATATCCAAATATATCTATATACAAATTTTTTTCTTAAATTGTAAATATTCCCATCACACATCTACATCATTATAATTATCTCTATGTGTGTCCAATTTTCTATTTTAGATAATTGATTTTTTTAATGTGGTTTCTTGTAGACATCCTACCCTTCTTCTAGTATTTCTTCTATTTTTTTATCACTTCCTTTTAAAGGGGGGTACTTTGGAATCTTTCTAAAACTGCTAAAAGAAAAGTTATTAATTATCATCGAGGTTTACATAAACAACTATTAAAAATCTTAGTCAATTTTATTCTAGTTTATGTTCATAAACTATTAATATGAAAGGTATATTTTTATCTTGGATACTTTTAATGTTACAAGACTAATAAAAAAACCTTAAGTAATTGGGGTGGGAGATGTAAGGGCATATTAATGAATTTTACCTGAACAGAATTATTATATCATGTCCTTAAATGAATTCCATCTCACATTATACCTTTAATTACTTCATTATTATACATTTATACATGAATATAATTAATAATTTAATTTTAAATATGTTCATTATTACATAATTCATGTTTTATAACCACATATGGTTATTCCATTGTTCATTCAATTTTATTTCCTTATATCAATAGTAATTTAAAATTAATTTATATATAATTAATTACCATTAAACATTATAAATATTTTTTAGTGTTTATGTCATTATTTATAGAATTGTTATTTTAAAGGGAAATCCCACCTTTTACCATTTTATTATACCCCAACCTATACCCAACATGGATCCACGTCTACATAGAAAATGTGTTACGTGTCGTTCTCAAACCCCAATTCTATTGAATAAGGGAAAAGTGTGATTTAAAATGCTATAAAGAATAGTACCATATACTTAATAAAGATATATATATATATATATATTTTCCTTATACTGGTGCATATCATACCTCCATAGATTTCATTCGAGCTATGAGGGACTTAATTTTGTCAAGGACCACCAGATAATGTGTCATATAGGTTGTTTATCAAATCTAAGTTATGGGTAGAACCTATTATGGTAATACCACCTATGTTTACTGTTGATATCCATTATGATATGTCATGGGGTATATTTCTTAATATTTATTTAGTTGATTCCCTAGTGGAGGGAATCCCAGATACTATTTAACCACTATGTTCATATAGACTGATAGTCTGAACTGGGTCCTAGTTGGGTTATTTTACATCAATATAATAAGTTCTGTATTTCCTTACTAATGAATATATGCTATAAGAGAGAGAATATCCAATACTATGAAAATGTTCTTAGCTATAATATAACCAATGAGAAATTTAACATTGAGTCACTTCAATAGCTCTAGCATGGAATTCAAAAAGGACAACTATTTCACAATAGAAATAAGTTCAAAAACTTCATGTGGTGAAATGTTCCTTGATTTTTCCAAAACATTCCATTTATCTTCGGTTGAATCATGTTGAATATGAAATAAATGATTAATTTTATAAACTCCAAGGTTTAATGTCTTCAACTGATTCTGGTTTTGTGCACCTTCTTCATGTATTTTTTAGGATTCTAATATCAAAGGATGTTTAGAAATATAAATATCCCTACATAAGTATTAAGACTCAAATTATTTATAGATAAAATTTTCAGGTAATTCACTGATTTATAATGTGGAAAAATTATCATCTCAATATTAGAATAATAAGAGGAATTTTTTTATTTTGAGTGTTCAAAAAGGGAAACATCATAATCCTCCTTGGTAATTTGATTCATAGTGGTGTATTTTGGATTATAGACTTGTTGATATTTTTTCTACATTCACCAGTGGAAAATGACCATCATAGTGTCTTAAATGGCATTTACTGAGTGTACTTACAAGGAAAGGGATGGATCACGAAGGGGAGGAAATCTGAAACCATCTCCCCTGGATCTTCTTTCAGCCTAATGAAGTCTAATTCCATTATAGGATTAATAGGTAAAAAAATTATAAAATCTATAATGGTTGTTGTTAAAATTCCTATAAAAAATCACTCATTAGAGTTATTATTGATTTCATGATCCATGGGGTGGTGGTGGTTGTAAAATTTCCCATAGAATATTGGATGTTCGTAGTCATATATTATTATTAGGGCACGTGGAATCAAATATCTCCTAATTTTACAGACCTCTAATCATGATTGGGTTGGATAAAATACCTTTTGTGGGTGATAATTTCTTTCTATTGAGATATGTTAAGTTGTTTCAAGATTGGTTCCCATTAATTTGGATACCTTTATGAAATTGTGGGTATCCTGATGAAGATGGTAGTCAATAGCTAGATTCTATTGACTACATCAATTCCTAGATTATATAACTATGGTAAATTATTTGATATAACAACTATAATATTTGGGTCCCAATATTTGTGGGTAATTAGAGATTTCATATTGTTTTGTACAAGAATATGAAGTCATCAGTTGTGCCTCCAATAATAGAAGATAAAATGATTACCTGTAATCATACTCCTTTCTTTGATAAAAATATTGATGGTTCCACTAAGATGAAGGATACAATCTTGGACTACCTTATGTCAAAAAATGAGAATTTTATTTATATGGATGAATAAATGGTGGTTGAGGGGATACTGGCTCCAGTTACAGGAGACTCCTCTCCTGAAAACTTCAATGAGCAGAAAGAGGATAACTTTGACTCTTAAAGCATTGATACTGAGACACTACATAAAAGGATTAATGTTCTACCTTTATGTAGTGGGAGATAGAGAGGTCATGGGAATGGTCATGGAAGAGATTACTTTTATGAAATTTGAGAAAAAGAAAGAAACTTATGTGAATGATGGATGAAAAAGATAGGTAGCTAGTTTTTTTATTGTGGGTATTCTGCCATGTTTTCCTGTACTCTCATTGTTTGTAATCTTTTGTTTTCAGATAATAAAATAGGTGTAGCCTATATATTTCTCAAAAATATATTTTATTATTAGTGATATAATTTTATAAGATAGTGGGTTTAATTTTAAATCTATATACTCTCTAAATCCCATTATATGTACTTCATGTGAGGCATCAACAATTATCTGGAAGAATGCATTTATGATTTTGAGGAAATCGTTTTAGTGGTTATCAAAATCAATTTCTTCCTTAGGGTTTCAAGACACTGAGAAGGTAGTGAAATTATTTTAACTATAGTTCATGTTCATCACCTTGATGTGGTTATCATACTCTATATTACATAAATTTCCTACCTTGATAGTACGGAGATTCACTAACATGTTCTAGTATATATAGAAAAGAAATGGATATTTTAAGGACTCATTTATTTCATATTTGGGGATAGCCATGGGCTAGAACATGTTTTTTATATTTTCCATAGATATCTCTTTCAATGAAATGATCGAAATATCCCCATACTTAGAGTGATATTCCCAATATATATTTTTCCATTATGGTGTTATCCTTTAAACTAAAACAATGTATGGTAGGTCATTTGAAAAATCTGTGGTTGTACGAGAGGGTACATGATATGGTGAAGGTATAGATGTTAAGTATTTACCTAAAATATCTATTGGTTGGGATGAGATATCACCTTTTAATGATGAGGTGCTTTGTGTAGTCATACATGAGCTACTGAGTGCCTCTGGACATGAGGTATATCTGGGGGTGGTTGTTACATATATAAGACTTTTTTGTCGAGGAAATTCATTGTTTTAGAGATTAAATTCACATTGTGCACCATGGGGAGGACCTTTATGGTCATTGGAGTTACTTCCAAGAAAATGTAATCTAAGTTTACCAATTATCAATGTATTAACAAAAGTAGGATGGTCTTTGCATCCAACCATTAGGTTATTTGGAGGACCTCAGTAACTCAGACCATGTGGTGGAAATGTGTAGTTGTATTTATATAATCATGGGGTGGGCTTCTATGGATGGTTATTTAGGGATATTCTCAAGTGAGTCTGATATTTATATTTTTAGGAGTATATTCATGCCAATAATTATCTTCATGATCTAATGCGGATTCAAAATATTCTTTGGTTGTTTTCATGATATATGGAAGGGACTCAACAATAATATAATTTATTGGATAGGAATATGGGACTACACCTAATTTGTTTATTTACCTTGATGATAACTTCTAGATACATAAGGAAGGCATATTATAGTCAAAACATATTTCATTATTGGAACCACATAATGTAGGAAAAAACCTTCATGCATTAAAACCCACCTTAATGATTACTTGTTTCTTGTTAGAATATATTGATGGTCCTCTTAAGTGTTTCCAAAAATATTCTATTATTCCTTTTATAACATGGGTTGAACGGGGATATGTTCCATATTCTTATAATTTATCAGTAGATGAATATACCAATATGATTCAGGGATGGGGACAATAATATGACCCCACTCATCAATGGGTTACATTGACATATTTTTATAGGCCTAATTCTAATGGGTTAAAATATCATCATTTCCTTGTGTGGATACTAGAATATGTCATAAAACTCTTCTAGTGGGACTAGGGATAACATTATACTCTAGAGAAACATTAAGGATATTTTAATGAAATACTATAATACTAGAATAGATATTGTTATACTCTAAGTTGATAGTAAATATATCAAAACAAAATCATATTGTAATAGTATGGATATGGGCATAGAATAAAGTGATTTTTAGGATAACATGAAGAGATTACATGTTAGTTCCAAAGATATGATCCTATACTAAAGTTATACATTCGTAATATTGGATAACATTGATGGGAATGGTAATAAAATCCTACACCTGAACATCATTTTTTATCTGGATATGTCTTTGATTCTCTAAAACCATGGAATGAATTTAGTCATACTCTGGAGTAGCGCCCTACTTATATATGTTATCTCCCCTAAAATTTGATGGAATATGAATAAGATAATATATTTAAATTTTTATCATTATTTTAAGACAATGGTCCCCCAATAGAACATTAAAAATATATGGGAAACTCTACAAGATACTAGCAGTGACAAAATCTTACACTTTTCCTTTAACTAAAATATTCTAACATGATTTACATATATGATAAATGATATTTCCTCACTCTCTAGTCATTTTCATGATAATATTTCATTCCCCTTTTTATGTTCCCATGATTTACCAATTGTATTATATAAAATGCAAAATAATATTGGCTTTATCATCAATTATTTCCCAAAAATATTTTTGAGATTCATCAATGGGAATAGGGAAAGAAGAATACCCATTTCCATCTATCATCTATTTTTTCTAGTGACACATCACCCTAAATAAATTATTATGGGTGGTCATGCTATAATATAATTGTTCTTCCTCGTTAGTGGATTTATGAGGTGTTGAGGCCATATGGAATTCATGGTGGAAATAATTTATAATAGGTTCTCTCTTGGAGGATCCAAAATAATAGTGGGGGTGTTGAAGAAATCCTACTCCACATTCCTATTATAAGGTATATTTTCATTATTTACTATTAGGAAAGTCTCTCAAACTAGTTATGCATGGATATAAGTTCCCTATTCATTGTTGATGTCCTTCATTGGTGGGATTTATAATGGGTTTTCACTAGGTGGAGGATCTATTGACCTAATTAAAATAATATGAGGTAGGAATTACAATGGTACTCGCTAATTATCTCATTATTACATTATGTTGTAAGTGAAGGTTCCCTAATAATATTCTCCTATGTGGTAAGGCCACAACTCTCATCATTATTCATGATTCGTTTTGGAGCCTTAGCTAGTGGGTAGTAGTACATAGAGGATCATGACAGAGACAAATAATTTTTACCGACAAACTGTCATGAGGCATGGTGTGCCTCAATGTTTCCAATTTAATAGAAGGAAAACATTTTATATTCACTAATTTATAAGAGAGTATTTTGAGTAATAATATTCATAAAGATAATAAAATTCACGAATGTTATAAAATCCTAGATAATATTGTTAACAATAATAAGGAAATCCATCAATTCCATGCTGTAATAAAAATATGGTCAATTTGATTACTCACAAAGGTAAAAGAATCAGGTCTGGTTCACTATCTATTTACTGAGTTATGAGGATAATGAAGTTTCTAATACCTAGATTTTCACTTACCTAGTAATTTTTAGAAACAATATTAATTACATGAGGATGTGGAGTTAGCTTTCATGTTTTTGAGAAACAATCAACTTATGGTTCTTTGGAGTCAAAATATGCCAACTAATTAAGGTGACATGGATAATGAATTAGACAATCACAATAATTCTAATATATTAGTAAATCCAACAAATATAAAATATCTATGAAACCTATAATGTACACATTGTTCACCTCCCCCTTCACAGCACTTCCCACCCAATTTTTTATATTCTATTAATTCAGTCATCATGCAATAATATTTATCATATTTTCCCCCCACATCATGACCATGAAAAATAGTGTAATAAAAACCAAACACACCATAATGAATAGGATAAAACTAGTAAATGTTATCTCAGTAATCCTGTAAATATATTTATTCTAGAATAAAAAATTAGAGTTACGAAATACTCTACCACCCTCAAAAAATAAACAATGTAATGTAAAAAAATGTGTATCAAGAGACAAAAAACAGAAACGATCTTCCATGAATCTAAACTATAGTAAACCATTATCAAACTATATAATGATATCATCCCAATTCTAGGTAAACCATATTTTATAACCTCTATAAGGGAATAGGTCAATATGAAATAGAAAAATAGGAGAAGCGGGGAACCATGCATCATGGAAGTGTTCACCACATGATTTAGGTGGATAAGATCCAACAAGATTCAACTAAAATGTACAAAAGGATACTAAATATTATATTGGGTTAGAATGTAGGAAATAAATACAAACCAATGTATTCTTGAACATGTATTTATACAGTAATTTTTATGGAACTTGATAATATAATTATGACATAAAAATGGTCATGACAACTCTAGTAACTCTAGATCCATGATCCATACCATTGGAAACAATTATATCCACACAACCTCTATAGTCATTTCACCCATTAGAAAATAGGAATAATCAAAACTATGATGTGATGGTACCCAAGACAACCACGAAAACCCCACCCCTTACTTCCCTTCAATGTTCCCCAACAGCATGGGAAAATTTCCCCTTCCATCTCATAAAGATAATTGTATGTTACATTGAATGTTGTATCTTCCTTTTATATTTATAATAATCTTAATAAACCCTAACATACCTCATCATAGTAGCAGAATATCAACATTCATGGTCAACCAACCATCCCAATTTTTCCTAGTCCCCCAACAGATTCTGTCCCAAGAACCACACCCACAATACGGGCTCCACCATGATGTAGAGAACCCCATAGTAAGGAATCACACATAAAAAGGATGTATGGAACTTCTTCTTCATCAAATAATAAAAAAAACACATAAAGCCTACTTAATTTAAATGATAAGCACCATGGCCTCCACTATTGGAGTTTTGGAACCTAGTGATCTAAACTCAACCCTCTACCCATGAAACCCATTTGAAATTTATCTTGAACCAACCATAGAAATGATTAACATAAAATAATGGTATATGGAACCAATTTCATTATTCTAGACACCACTAAACTGACTCTCATCCTTAAAAAACATCCAGCCTCATATAGATAATGGAAACCCAATTACTATTCACTATGTCAAGGTAACACTCAAATAAGATAAAAATATTTCCAAGGCCCATTAAAAAATGATGTACTTGATCACAAACCCCCCTCCCACATATGAAAGAAAATTAACTTAAATGACTCACATCCATGGGAGATAATTCTAATACAAAGTATACCCATTTAATGAAACCATACACCTTTATAACCACCCAAACTCATAATATACTCCTCATTATCTACCCCTAAACCTCACTTGTGTTTGAAAACATATACCCATAGAGAAAAACCAAGTATTTAAGCTTTAATCCTTTATAAATCAAAATTAATTTAACTTTTTAATCTCAACCAATAAATAATTGAAAATTAATTCCAAATTCAATAGAAGGGTATAATGAAAGGATAAGTGTAACCTCAAGAAGTCTCTATATCTAACTATTTAATAAAGAAAATGTAGCACACTAGATATTAGTGATCCAATAGAAATGATTCCGAAAAACATTATGTCACATGAAAATAATCTCACTAGACTTAGGAAACATTATGATACCCAACATTGGGATCAATGTTGTGCTTCATATCTTGAAGATCAATTATTTACATCTTCCATGAGACTTAATACCCAAAACTCAAGGAATCCATCTCAAGCATTTAAACTGCTCAAGGCGAATTCATGGAAAGACTCCCTCACATGTAAACCTAAAAATTATATCTTATAATTTTCTAACCTATATCGAAGACATCCAATGAATATCCATAATTGATCATTTAATACCCAACATCAAGGAAGACTCAAAATATTGGGATCGCACTTCTTATATTGGTATAAAACAGAAGAACCATCAAATTAGTTACATAAAAGTATTTCCAATTCAATTCAACCTCTCATTACCCTTATTAATATTTTATAGATCCTCTAAATGATAATTTATCTAAACTTAGAAAATGAAGTCATTCATGAAAAATTCAAGGAACTCGTCCTATGATATATCTTATAGGATTTCACACTTCATCACCCACCACTATCAACATGCATTATAAATCATTTCAAATCTCCAAATAAGATTAGAATTGGTCTCAATTATTCACTATCTGAATTGAAAATCCATTCCCCTTTAATTAACCATAAACATCTTGGATACATACTCCAATATGGAACTCTAATACCAGAGGCCATTGGAACATAAATAATTCCCCATCACACGTTTCTTATTTCTCCATTTCATGAGAAATATAAAATGATGGTGTAGTGTTGGAATTCCATTTAGTCAACATACAACAATATTAGCATAATCCAAAAAAAATCATTATCCATTATATAAAGGAAAATAAACATTTTACAAAAAAACATCATCCCAAACACTAAACTTCCTAAACACGACTTACAGACAACACATCACAAAACCACATCACCACTCCAAATGTCATAAATTTAAAATTTAAATACCAAAAAATTAATCCCTCTAAAAAACATTCCATCCCCATTGTTTAAAATATCAAACCTCTAATAATTCCACAAACACATTTCCCTATGAAAACAATAAAAAATGAACCATAACATAATTTGTTTTACCAAACATCCAGCCATACCATGATAATATTACCCAAAATATTTGTAATCTATTCCAGAAACAACAACATTGAATACAAAGAAACCCAAATAAGTAAACTAATCACATTGATAGATTATAATCATAATATATGATGTTAGTACCGATTTTCAACATTGAAACACTCAATAATTCTATTTTGAAACATACCTTACTGTTAAAACAAAATATTTCACACGAGAATAATATCATTATTTATCTATTACATGTAATAAATTAATTTCCAAATTTAAAATATTAACCTTTTATGAAAGGATATTTCATTTATTCAATGATAGAAACAACACATAATCATAATTACATGATCCATCTTAAAAAACCACATCACATAGATTTTAATAAAACAAAAAAAATTCATGATACCCAT
Source organism: Viscum album (assembly GCA_963277665.1). Classification (NCBI taxonomy): domain Eukaryota; kingdom Viridiplantae; phylum Streptophyta; class Magnoliopsida; order Santalales; family Viscaceae; genus Viscum; species Viscum album. Next base: position 1,887,641,426 of record OY728160.1, on the reverse strand, counting down.
TAATTATGTGAAAATCTCACAAAATCTATCTATTAGAGTGTCAATTTATATTATAAAAAATATGATACTATAAAAACATATAACCAAATTGATTCAACAATCACCATGTAGTTGAACAAAAACGACACTCAAAATTTCTAGTTTATATTTAATAGAATCATAATATGTTTCACATTGATAATGATAATTATATTTGATTTTGAATTATAAATAAAATTATACACATGGTATGATCATATATATATTTCATAATAGTCTTAAATAAGATTTTTTTATAATTTTACCACTAAGAAAACATGATTTTATATTTCACCATGGGTGACATACATTTACTGTCATATTTTAAATATATCCTATTAAAAAAATAAACATGTTTGAGAAAATTCATACTATTTCATAAATTCATTAAAATAATATTCAACATAAAGAATACATTTGTGAAAATAAATATTCATTTTATCTATTTTTATACTACAAGTCCATTCATACTTTTTTACCAAAAAAATTGATCATCAATATTTCAAAAGCCTAAACATGAAATTGAATTATTTATGTAATATAAAAAATTAAATATCCCAAAACATAGATCATTGTTATAGAATAATTTATACATTAATCAACATATAATTTCTCAAAATTCAATGTCATTAATTATAAATTCTTTGTATCTTCCAAAAGTAATAGAAACAGATTACCAAAGTCAAAATTTTATAATAAGGTCATAAAACCTAGGCATAATCGATCATGATATGAAGTTAACTCATGGAATGAATTTTTAAAAGAAAAATAAAGAATTATAGAGACATTTTTATGATGAATTTTACTAGATAATATTTATAGAAGTTTAATAAGTTTTTGTGTCAAATTTATTTTATTTTACTATAAAATGATGTTTTAGATGAAAAGAAATCACCTCACATTGTATTGGTTGAAAATTGGATTGACCATCATATAAAGAGAATTATACTCACAATACATGAAAATGCCCATCTTATTTAGGGGAAGGTGACTGGATGAAAAGAGTTCATCCGATTCACACTGAATTCAGAATGAAAGGATTGATCGTACTTGGGATGAATACTGCTAGATGTAACATGTCATCATATTTTCATTAAATTCATTTTGGAATATTTGGTCATAATGATGGAGAATCAGAGTCTCTATGACTGCAATAAAACAAATATGACTATGATTTTCCATTTTAAATTCTCATAAATCATAATTTATTGATAAAACTTGTGATACAAGCATGATGCATGAAAGGGGGATGGAATGAGATGTTGTCAGTCATCTTCATATTTCTAGAAAGAAAAAATATGATATAAATTTTATTCATTTAGCTTGTATTCATATTAATCATATTCAGTATTATATGAATAGAAATATATTGATGAAGGATAAGGAAGTTTAAATACTATCCTTGTGAATTTAGATGATGTTTAAGGTAATCTAAAATGTATTTTAACCTATGAAGGATGTCATTGCACAAGATGAAATTTGTGAAGCAATAAAATCATTGCAATTTAAGTACCTAATTATCAATATAATTATAATGGGTTAATTGGATTTAGAATGGATAATACTATTTTTGTCAAATGTGAAAAACCAAAGGTACTAGTTTTTGGTCAGACCAAAATCCATAGGACATAAATATTTGGAAAATGAAGAACATGGTTATCGTATTCAGAAGAGAAAGATGAACTCTGATTTTTTTGAAATGATTTTCACAAATGGGTCAAGATTTATCATGTTAGAGTTGATGTTAATTCACCTTTATAGAATAAAGAAGAAGTTTAACATTTCAAATGGATCAAGTTCCATCATATCAATTCATATTTCTAATCTGATGAAGAAGAAGAATAAGTGGTTGAATTTCATTGTATACCGTTCATGTGGGTACTGAGAAGAGATGAAAAAGAATATTTTATTTTATATTTTTCCTCATTTTAATGAGATAAATTATAATCAGAATTGAAATCATACTTTTTATATATTGAAGGAAGTACAAATTTGTTGTAAAGGGGGGGATTTATGTTTGATGAAGATGTATGTTTTTCAGTTGGTACCGAGCATCATAATCATATAAAATAATTACAATGGTTTATATTTCCTTATTAAAGAAATTAGTATTGAGCACCACATTGAAAGAATCATATTGATGAAAATAAATTCGATGTTTGTGATGAAATTTGGTGGTGATTTAAAGTTTTTATAAGATTCAATAATGACCCAGAAGAGGCGATAAGAGTTTATAAATGTTGGTAAAGTCAAGATGCACCCAAATGCAATGAAAAAAAAATGAAAATTCAGGTAATTTGGTCGAGTGGGATTTTTTTTAGAAATTTTTCCCAAACCACATTTGGGATGATTATAAAATGGAGAGGGTCACTATACTTTTCTAACTAAAGTACTATTTACAAGATGATAAAGAAGCTCTGAATTTTTAAGGAAATAAGTGGAATTTTAAATTGATATTTGTTGAAGATGATTTGATAGATTAAAGTGAAAGGAAAAGAGAAAAAATAAAACTATGTTCAATTGATCATTATATTCATTTGAATATCATATTCTTCCTATCATCATATTCGGCTATTCATTATATCATTCTAGATAATCAGATAAGGGAATCGTATTTTGTTTTCTATTAAAAATAAGGAATTATTCAGAATAGTCTCAATTATATTCCTAGATAATCATATTTATTTAATGGGAAATTAGATTGGAAGAATTAGACTATGCTGATCAGATTAGACAAAATGATTGAGTTCTATATCAATATATTTGAAGTTCTTGCCATCTTTTAGGTACAAAACTCAAGAATTAGTTTTAAAAAAAATTTGGTTTTTGAAAAGGGGAATATGTAACATGTGTTGTTACACAAACATTGTATTACATCATTTGTTCTAGGAAGAGAACACACACTATTGGATGGTTTTTTAAAATTTTACACAAGTGAAAGGGAATATCCAATTCATTGAATTCCTCTAAAAATTATTGTTTTCTAGTGAATTGTGTTTTATTTCATTATTTAGAAACCATATAAAGGATGTAGCTATTATTATTGAATAGTTAACCTTATAAACAATTTTGTTCCAAAGTATGTGTGTTTGATTAGTTTCAAGGAGGAAAGAAATATTTAACAGGATGTGAAGGTTGTTTTATAAGCAAGGAAATATAAAAGAAATATTTATCATTAATTAAACGCCTTCTTCTCTTAGTAATACAATTTTCTTGACTGGTCACTTTCAAGTGGTATCCAAGTCAAAGGACCCCTTATCTAATTATTTGATTATGTTTTGAAGATATGTTAATGGAGATTTAATATTTTTTGAATATGAATGTTATTCTAGTTTTCTATGGTTAGAATTATCATATATGGAAAGGTATAATGTTTCCCTATCTTTGATCTATTTGTTACTATGTTCATGAAGATGAAATAGACGTGTTTCCTCATATTGATGATAAATTAACCCTTATATTTGTTGATAAGAAGAATATTGAGAGTTATTAAAGGGGAAATAATTATTTACTATCATCACTTTCTGATAGTGAATTCCTTAGTGTGAAAGGTGATTCCATAGAAAAAGTTATATGGGTTGAAATAAAAAACATATATAAAGGAAATAAAAAAGAGTAGAAGAAAAAATTACAAATATGGAGATTAAAGAATGATAATTTGAAGATGGGTGAGTATGAATATATTGGGGACTTATTTACTAGGGGGAATTAAATTGTTATCACAATCATATATATTTCTGAAATGTTATAATATTCTGCATTTGTTGAAAATATCTTGAGAATCTTTCCTCAAAAGTTTGATGAGAATGTTTCTTTATTGGAATAAAGAGATATTGAAACATTATATCTCAATGATTTACATAGCACTTTCATCACTTATGAAATGAGAAGGGAGAAATCATGAAAACCAAACAAAATATGCTAGAGAAATGCATTTAAAGGATGAAAGGAAAGAAAAGCCAAAGAAGATTCTTATTGAAGATGAAGCTGGTAATTCAAATTATAAAAACAAGGTATGTAAAAATCTTGATGATATTTTATACTTGTTTTAGAAATGTGTTAGAAGAGGTAAGCTGAAGTATAAATTGAATCGTCCTTTGAAATGTTTTGAATGTGGATCCATTAGGCCCTTTGTAGTTAATTGTATTCAAATTAGGAAAGAACATAATAGGGATGAGTGATAATGAAGGCCAAGATGATCATGGAAGAAATATAGAGTAAGGGAAAATTGTATTCCGTAGTAAAAATAGAAAATTATTCAAAAGATAACGTTTTTTATCTAAAGATTTGATGAAGCAGGTAGTGATGTTGAATCTGAAAAATCTGTTTTATATGGTATTGAGAATAATTTTATAGCAACATTAAATGATGAAGAATTTTGAATAATTACTTATAAAAAATAATAAACTGAACATAAATTCCATTTGAAATAATAATTGAAATAATGTTTGAGAATGACTATATGAATTGAAAATAAAAAGAAGAATTTGGAAGATAATTGGTCCTCAACAAAAACTCAAGATTTTTTTACAAGAGATGAAAAAAATTTCAGTGGAAGTTGATGATTTGAGTAAATATATTGAGGAAGAAATTAATTGTAATATAAATCTAGATGTGAAGCTAATGAAAAAATAGAAGTGTTACAACATTTCCAATAAAAACTATCTACATCTAAATTGAGGAATACCAGTTTCAAAAAATCTATCTCTAAGGCTGATTAAAGTTCTCATAATGAGAAATCTGGGAAGGTTTTAATAAAATTTACCTTCCAATGGCGATAAGAATGTTGGATATGTTTTTTAAAAGAAGATAGTTGTGAATGTTATGTTTATGGTGAAGACCAACAATGTTCAGAATTTATAACTTTCAAAACACCATGAGTCTAAAAAACATTTATTTGGGTCTATAAATGCTTCAAATAATTCTTATTCTCTTAAGGATAAAAATTAAAATAATATTCCTATTGATGATAGAATTTCTTTAGTTCAGATAAGAAGATAAAGAAAGTAGGAGATAAATGTATTTAATATTATGGTCAGTATGGAATTTTCATATGAAAATGTTATTTCTATTGCTACTGCTAGTATTTAGGTGGATTCGTACTCACACAAAACATGTGCTCGTTTAATAAAAAAACAATACCATTATTCCAAAGGATATGAAAGGAAATGTTTGAGGGGGATTCAATTCTCTCAAAATAATAAGTGTATGAAGGTTGTTTTGATTAATATAAATAAGGATGGAGTAATTATTGAAAATAAATTCCAACCATTGTAAACTATTTTGAATTATGTTAATAAAGTTGAAACCTTATAAAAGGATTAATTATTTTGACTCTGGCACAACAAAAGTTACTTAATAATTCTCAAAATTTGAAGGCGATGAGAGAAAAGGAAGAAGAAAAAAATCTTGATATAGAAATCACTTTGAAAGATAAAAATAGAGAATTAAAATTGATTCCTGATAGTGGGTGTTCATCTCATATGACATGAGATTTCAAATTTTTGAAGAATGTGAATGTATTTTATAAAGGAACAATGGAATTTGGAAATGTTTGATCCTTGAAAATTATAGGTGTTGGATCAGACATCATTGGGAAAGAATAGATGATATCTAAGAAAACATTGTATGTTTATGGGATGAAAAACAATTTTTATAAGTGTTTCATAATTGTGTGATAAGTGTAACAATTTTATCATTAAAAAATATGGGTTTTTTGTGAAAAGTGAGGAAGAAGGAAATATTGTTACAAGAGGCCAACATACAAAATAAAACTTGTTTCTTGATGGTGAAATACAAAACTCTTGTTACTTGAGTATAGTCTAAAAGAATCAACTGCGACATAAAAGGTTTGGACACATGTTTCAAAGAAACATGAGAATATTATCTAAATAGAACATTGTCTCAGGCATTCATAATTTTTCATGAATAAGATATTTGTGTTGCACTATTTTTCAAAATGGAAATATTAGAAAATCAGTTCATAAGAATGTTGATATTTATTCATAACAACCCTTGGAGATGATTCATTTTGATATTTGTGGGCCATTGAGAAAACTGTCAAAAAATAAAGATAAGTACTTTAGTACATTATTTGATGATTTTACTCTCATTACTAACCTTATGTATATGAACCATAAATATGATTCTTTGGGAATATTTACAAGTTTCAGAAGGAAAGCTGAGAAGGAATGTAAGTATTCTGTGAAGAAGGTGGGAAAAGACAATGGGCGTGGGTATAGAAGTGATGATTTTGAATGTTATATTGAGAAGCATGGAATAAGGAATGACTGTAGTACTCTATGTACTCCCCAAAAAATAGTGTTTCTAAAAGAATGAATAGAATCACACCAGAGATGGGAAGAACTACGTTTCATGAACATTTCCTTTCTCATTATAATTTGAGGTAAGACACAATTATTGTTTTTTATATTCATAACTGATCCTTCAATAGGACAGGTTCATATATGACTCTATATGAATTTTTTATAGGAAAAATCCATGTTAGAAACACTTAAGAGTTTTTGGGAGTTTATGTATCATAAACAAGAAAGGTGGTAACTGTTGATAGTGTTTTTGAAAAGGTGAATATAGAATTATTCTATGCTATACTCTGGATGGAATAAGATATAGATGTTTCAACAAAGAAAAAATGAGAATTATTTATTAAAATTATGTGAATGTAATTTGAATGTCCTATGGAAGAAATTTTTTTTTCAACAATATAAGGATGTTGATCTAGATAAGGAAAACAATTCTGATAAGGATATATATAATTGTAATCCTACACAAGTAGAAGAATAAGAATCTTCTATTTACAGTTATAGGGACGATAATAAAAAAATCATCCTTGGATGTGGAAATAAGTGGAATCTTAGAATATTATTGGTGATCAAAGTCAAAAGGTTCAAACAAGAGAGAAAAAATGTTATTAACCACACTTTTTTTATTCAAAAGTCGAGCTGAATTATGTGAATGAGGTTTTTGAATATATAGAATTCATGGAATGAATGAATAGTTGGATCAGATTAAAAATAATGAAACACAGGAACTCATACCCAATCCAAAAAACAAAATCATTCTTGAAAAAAGTGGGTTTTCTAGAACAAGATTAATGAAAAATGTTAAGTGATAAGAATAAAAAAATATTAGTGTGCAATGGGTATTTATAATGTCAAGTTATTGATTTTTCTAAGACCTTTTCTTCAATGGGAAGATTAAAAACTATCAGAATCATTATTTTTATTACTACAAAATGAGGTTACAATATCTCTCAAATGGATGTTAAATCAAAATTCATGAATGGTGATCTTGTTGAGGATTATTACATTGAATAAAATTATGTCTTTATTGATGGGAAATATGAAAGTTATTTGTAAAAATTGAAGAAATCATTGTATGGGATCAAACAAGCTCCAAGGTAATGGTATTCCAAATTGTATTTTCTCAACATAATTGTTCATGTGGTTGACATTATCCTTACCCGGAATGTTGAAATATGTTTTGAATGATTTTATGATGAAATAAAAAAGTTTATTTAGATTTCCCTATTTGGGGAAATGAAATACATTATTGGTTTAAAAATCTTACAGAAGGAGAAACACATTTTTCATTATTAAGAAATTCATGCCAAGGATCTTATTTTTAAGATTGGAATGGAAAAATAAAAACATATTTCCATGCCAATTTTAGTGGGAACAAAGTTCTCTAATGATGAATAAGGAAAAGAAGTTGATCAGAAAGAATTTCATAAGCTGATAAGAAGTTTGTTGTATTTGACTACCTCAAGACACACCATTGTTTATGTTGTTACATTATGTCCAAGATATCAGATAGATCTAAAGCAATCACATTTACTTTTTGGAAATTTTTTTAGATACATCAAAGGCACAACAAATTTTAGAATTAGTTATGGTAGCATAGATAGTATTTTTTTGGAATTTAGATGCGGATTGGGTAGAAAATTTTTATGATAGAACATGGGAGTCCGAAAACATTCTCATCAGGTTGAGGTATGTATTTATATCCCCTCTATCATATTACATTTGGATAGTGTCATTAATGGGGATACTTATTATATAAATCTATCCTTATGGAAGAATTTAAAAAGGGGATTTTTGGGTATGCGGTGAATTCAACATTGTTTTTTGTGTGAAATATTATAACTATTTGTTGGAGTGATTAAAGGAAAAAATTTATATATTCCAAGATAGATAAAGAGATAAGGAAGAAAGCTGAGGAGGAAAGATGAAGAAGGTTATCATAATCACTACTTTTGTACAACATGTCCTTTCTATCATTAATTATTGTTTCCCACAATGATTTAACTTAGATAGGCCTAGAATTTTTGATATATAATCCATTTCTTTAGGAGAAAAATTTTAGTGATGTTTGAATCTTGGTGAGAACAAAATAAAAAGGGGGAAATGTTTTGGACCATGTTGATTGGGGATGGTTTATGGAAGTTAAAGATGTTTATTTTTTCAATGTTATTAAATTTTTCTATCAAAGGGTATTTTTAACAAAAATATGTCACCTCACATTGTATTTATAAAAAATTGGACTACCCATTGTATTTAGAGAATCAGACTCACAATTATTGAAAAGTTTCATCATATTAAAGAGAAACTAAAGGGAAGAAAAGGTTATATGGATTCAAACTGAATCAGAAATGAAAGGATTGATCGTATTGAGAAAGAATCTTGCTGGATATAATGGGTCGTCATGATTGACATTGAATTCGATATTGAATATTTGATTGTAATGTGGGGGATTCTGAATCTGAATGACTATGATAAAACAAATGTTACGATGCTTTTCTATTTTAGAATTCTCATAAATCATTAGTTAGTGGTAAATCATGTAAATCAAGATTGATGAAATAAAGGTGGAGTAAAATATATGATACCTATCATATTTTGATTTCTTGGAATATAAAAAGGTTATAGAGATTGTATTCACTTAGCTCAAATTCATGCTAGTTGTATTCATGTTAATCATTATCAGGATGAGGAGAAAATATTTTTTTGAATAAAAATAGGGATAATTAAATACAATTCATTTGAAAATTATATGATGCTAAATCTGATCTCTAATATATTAAAAGTCATGAAGGAAGTCATGAAATAAGATGAAGATTTTGAAAAAATAAATTTGGTGAATTTGAGGTCTCCTAGTCTCAATATCATTGTAATTGCTTCACTGGATTTAGAATGTCTAAGTTAGTTTTTTTCAAATGTCAAAAACTAATGGTTCTGGTTTTTAGTCATACCGAAATCCAAAAGAAACAAATAATTATAAAATGAAGAAGATGGGTATCATATTTAGAAACAAAATATTAACTATAATTTCTTTTTTATTTATTCGATCAATTGGGTCAAGGGACATCGTATTGGAGTTGAAGTGGTTTCATCTTTCAGAAATGAATAAGAAATTCTATATTTAAAATGGGTTAAGATCCATCATATCAATTCATCATTCTGAATAGAAGATGTAGGAGAATTGGTTTAATTTAATTATTTACCCTTCAAGTGGGTCAAGAGAAGACATGAAGAGGAATATATTGTTTTATAATTTCATTCATCTTAATGAGATGAATCGTAATCAGAATTGAAATCAAAACTTTAAAATCATGAAGGTGATAAAAAAGTGATTGAAATTGGGAAAATGAAGATTTAAGATTGTAATTATTTTAGTTGTTATCGAGTATTATAACCATATTGAGAAATCAAAATGGTATATATTTCCTCATATAAGAAATTTTTATTGAGAACCATCAGGAAATAATCATATTGAGGAAATCAAATTCAATGTTTGTGAAGAAAGTCAGAGGATAGATGATGTTATTATAAAATTTGAGAAGGATGGATAAGAGATGATATGTGTTCTGAAACATTGTTGGCGTCATGATGCACCAGAAATTCCAGGAAAATAATAAAATTTGGGTAATTTTTTTGAGTAGGAAAATTTTCAAGAATTTGTCCCAAACCAAAATTGGGATGAGTATAAAAGGGAGAAGTACATTATACATTTCTGAATGAAGAACTATTCTTGATAAGAGAGTGAGAAACTCCAAATTTTTAGGGAGATAATATATTTTCTTATATTGGTTTTTTTGATGATGTTTCGATGGATAGAATAGAAACGATAAGATAAAAGATCACAATATATTCAGTTGATCATCATATTCAGTTGATTATCATTTTTTATCATCGTATTTGGATGATCATCTTATTGAGATAGATAATTGGATTAGGGAGTCATATTTGGTTATACAGACTAAAGAAGGAAGTATTCATAATTTTATCAATCACATACTAACATAATAATATTTTTTGTAATGAGAAATTAGATTGGATGAATTAGACTAGGCATATTGGACTAGACAATCTGATTGAGTTTAATATCAAAGTTCATAAAGGTCTTTCTTTCATATGGGAAACCAATTGGATTTTTTTAAAATAATACATTTTGGATGTAGAAATCAACCATAAGTAACATGTGATTCTACACAAACATTGAATTACATCATTTGGGCTAGAAATAGAACACATTCAATCAGATTATTTTCAAAGTGCTGGATGAGTAAAAAGGAATATCATACTCATTGTATTACACATAAAAGGAAATTTTTCTTATGTATTGTGTATTATTGGATTATTTCCAAACCATACCAAGGTCGTAGATATTATTTTTTAACAATGAACCTTTTAAATACTTATGTTCTTATGGATGTGTCTTTGATTAGTTTTCTGTATGGAAAAAATATCTAATAGGAGGTGATGGTTGTTTAATAAGAAAGGAAACATAAAAGAAAACGTTATCACATATTCACCACTCCACCTCTCAGTGATATAATTATCTTGGATGAGAAATTTCAGGAATGATTCTAAAAAATATATTTTAAAAAAAATTGATTTTATTATATTTAATAAGTAATTAAAAAGGAACAAATTGTTTTATGATTTCATATATTAAGGACATCATTAAGAATGTTTTTCTACCAAGTCATTATATCATTATTGTTTGATTTTAATTAATTTTAATGAAATTATTATTAAGATAAAACTTATCGTGGAAATAATTGGAAAAAACATATTAAATATTCAACAAGGGTTTATATAAACCATAAAAACATTTAGCTATCATTTATACTCACCGAAAGATAGTGTGAAAATTTCAACAAGAGAACTATGTGTTATCTAATATTAGAAAATAGAATAACTATCAAGGAATCTTATATAAATCCTAGAATGAAAATTATAATGTTGATAATGATATTGATCCATGTACTTCTATATGAATTCTACCATACAATAGTTACACTTTTAGCTAACCATTTTTAGTTTTATGTTAAATTCCTTAAATTATATCAGAGGGGGTACATACATTTATTTTACATATTTTCATATTGTTCTACATAACTTGATTGGATTATATAACATTGTTACCCTACCAATCCAATGAAATCCTCACATCTTGTTAACTATAGACTCCACCATAACTCTCAACCAAAATCATTAATATCACACATCCACAATCTAGCCCCAATGGGAACCAATACTGTACTAGAAGTGAAGGTATGTGTGACCTTTGAAGCTCCCCTATTATTGAAAATGGGGCGGATATTAGACAAAGGATATAAATCCCAACACATGGAGTAATTTCCAATAGAAATACTAATGAAGAGTTAATAAATTACACCACTGATTAACTAAAAATGAATTTTGTTTTAATAGTAAAATTAAAATAACAATGTTTTTTCTTATATTTCATGTATAATTTTTTTTGGATGCAAATAAATAACTAAATCATATGACCCTGATCATTACCCCATGAGCTACCCTCACAACATCACTAATCACCCTCGATGTATCCTGAAGAACACTTAGTATACTAGGGAAAGGTGTTCACAGGGGAGTACTCAATAGAAAAATTCATTTAAAAATTAATCATAATTGTTCAATATGTATGCATGATTTTACAAGGTTGTTAACAACCAATAAAACACAATAAAAAATAGAATAAGGCTATATATAAGAATTAAATTCATCAAACCCTACATCCCACCAAATGTTCCACACTTTCCACTACTCACTACATCATCATCACCATTTTCTAACCAATTCCAATAAATATCATTGAGAAAAAATGAAAACAAAAACCTTTTATTGAAAAATATACTCATCCCCATCACAAAAATAAAAATTTCCCAAAAAAGTTCATTTAAAATTAACACCACTCTGAACTATCAGTATAGTCCTTATACTTCTAATAGTTAGTGACATTGTAAGACAAATTATTTCCATTTGATAAATAATTCTAAAATTAATAACAACAACACAAAATAAATAACTATATACTCACAAAATAATTAGCCACTTTACCACACATACAAAAAACAAAACATCCAATCCATATCCACAATTATAATTATTTATACCACACCACCACATATACACAAAGGTATCACCAAATATCGACTTTTCCTAGCCACACATCGATATGGTAACATAAAAATGTAGGATATCATTATCTTTCTTAACTCATTCTATGTACATCCCCCCAAAATATTCATATATAAATATCCTCCTCCTCATAATAGGGTATAATGAACATGAATTACATCAACCTTATTCCCTCCACAAACCATGAATGACCTACATAATGAAACCACCCCTTTGATCCAATATTTTGGTTACATTTTACGTTAAATATTAGAAATCCACTAAATATAATCAGTATAGATATAGGTACTATAAGCCACATACCAAATGAAATTTCCACATGTTATTCTACTTTTCCATATCATATCACCAAAACTATAATCACAAGATCAAGATAATAAAAATTAAATTCCATAGAAAAACACCATCATCTATATGAAATCATCATTGATACCATTACTGAATCCATACAGAAGTAAGGTCGCATAATCAACAAAATCACTTTTTCCACATTATTTAAAAACCATCAATTTACCATTTACTTACCATAATAAGTTTACTATTCCATTCACATACCCAAATAAAATTATTCAGGAACTTACAACCAATTTCATGTCATTTTTCCACCATTAATTACATTCATTATGTCTATGTTCATTCCATGTCGTCTCATTTCCTCCATTTTATTTCATTATAAATGAAACAACCCATTATATTAAAAATAATGTCATTAAATTTTTATGGTAGGGGATAACACTTCCTAATCATTTCATGACACATTTAATATATCATATTTCTTAGTACCAACCTATAGTTCAACATTAATTTAACTGACACTATAATATTTAATGAGAAATTTTTTTCCCACTATTTATTTTTTGAAAAATAAAAAAACGCATTAATAATCATTTATATCCATTTAAAAACAACCCAAAAAGTTCACCTCAATAAGAATAATTTTCGAAAACCGAAATGATGGAATCGAGGATAATAATAAATAAGTAAGACAACTTAATTGTTTATATGTTTATGTATTCCCTTTATATTACCATAATTATGTATTTATATAAATATTTATGTGAAATTATTCTTCAACATGATTATAATAATATCTAAAATGAACTTATTAAATCAAAACACTGTAAATAGCATGAAATCCCATAAATAACTTGTTGTTATCCTCAACTTCAAAACTATTATTTATTAATATATTCTAACCAAATATTTAATTCCTCATATCAGATATTTTCTAACATGTTTCCCATTTAAAAAAACTATGAAAATTAATGTAGAAAAAATGAAACACATAATAAAACAATATGATAATGCAATTTTTATCCTATTAATCTATTTAAGAAATTTTTTCCAAAAGATAATGGAAGAGTGTATAAATCACCAACCTTTATCTCAATTTCAACGATGAAACATGAAGTATAAGAGGATTATCCATAGACAAATTTAAATTAAAAAAACATGAAACCAAAACATAGTGAACTATTATCAAGACATACAATGATATTTACTGAAAACTAGAGGAAAATCATTATTATGACTTCAGTGAAGGAAGTGGACTGAAGGAAATATAAATGAATGATAATAGGTTATCCATGGATCAAGGAAGAGTTCAACACATGATTTAGGTTTTAATTATCCAATAATATTTGACTAAAATGTACTAATAAATGTTTACTGTTAGTTAGGGTTTGAAGAAAATATAATTTATATCAAATACAATGATTCATGAATCATTTGTTTTATAGGAAACCAAATTGGTCTTTACCATTGGGTTATACATTTTCCATGGTTGTGGACTCTCTATTCATGATAGATTTATGACCCAACATATATTAAAAATCTATCTAACCATGATATTGGTGTTCATTTCACCGATTTAGAAATTGGCCTTACAAATACCATAAAAAACTCGACCTAGAACGATAGTGATAAACTTCAACACAACATCACTTTGATGATCCACCATTCTGGGGAGAAATTTTACCACCTATTTAAATCTATAATATATACAATAATGGTATAGAGGATATACACTTTTTTCCAAAAAATGTAGAAAACCCGACCACACATTTATATGACACTAGAATGGCCACTAACAAAGTAATTTTTATCTTCATTATTTCAAAAAATAAATCCATCTATTCCCACCCTTACAAACAAATAACAAAAAAAAGATCCATCATGGATTAAAGAACTATTATATTATGGAAACTCACTCAACATTTCAATTTTGAACACAAAATTCACCAAATCATTAGAACAAGTAACTCATTATGCCCACAAAACTGAAATAAACCAAACTAAAGCTTCCCTGAAGAGAAATTTGGACAATAGAGAGCCCAAACCAATCCCCTACCACTAAAATAAATTTTTTACTTCTTAATGAATCTCCCAAGTCCTCTAATAACACAATGTAATGGTACAAGGATATATAGACACTACCAAAAATCTCTTAACATTACTTATTTAGTAGTGATTTTAATGTATTATAACTAAAGAAATATGTTTTATTTTAAAAAATCATATTTATTATAGTTTTCAATCACCATAATTTATTGGATGTTTTCTTTTTAAGTTTGAAAGATAATAATATTTACCAGTTTCTCTAAAAAAATTAATTAATTATACATTTTCTTTTTAGGAACAGAGATAATTAGCAATTACTTATCAGAAGATAATGGATGTTTAAATTACCACCAATAAGTTAAAAAATTTATTCCCATGATAGATATTTTTTAAACCATGACTAATATTGAAAATATAAAAAATTTAAAAACTCTTGTAATGCAATATGGTGGCCTAGAAAATTTAGAGAACAATCATAACAATACAATATCACACTAATAAATTTTATATTAAAAATAAAATTATATCACACTATATTTGGATGGTTAAAAAAAATAAATAAAAAAAGAAATTACTTTTTTGTTGATAATAACATTTTAATATAAGAATATTTATATGTGTTGTCCCAATTTAGAAGAAATAAGAGGGGGATTAATTGATGTTTTTAAAACCATAACAAAACCTTCACTCTTTATTTATAATTTTTATAAAATATATATTTTTGTAAATTAATAATGGTAAAAAAATGTATGCATAGTAATTTAAATGATAAAAATTATAAACAATCTAATTAAAATATGAAAAATATATCTAGTAAAAATAAATAGATAATAAAAAATAGGGTTTACAATAACAATTTTAAAAAAAATAAACACATTTTATTCTTTTTATTGATGATGAAATCATTAAAACATATTGTTAGTTAATCCAAAGATGAAATTAGATCTATCCCTAATCATATAATGAACATTCCAAGTTTAAACATCTTAGATCATAGAAATTAAATTCTTAAAATATTATCTCTATAATTTTTCAATCAATAATAGACAACATCAACTTCATTTTTTTGTAACATCATTGATCTAACATAATGTAAATATCAATCTTCTATCCAAAATTATTCTTCAAAAAAGGATTTAATATAGTCCATACAATATATATTCATATATTAATAAGGTTAATAAGAATATTTTCTTATCCTAATAACTATTACAATAATGGATCATAAGAAAATTCAATAGATAACTAAGTGATTTTATAATTAAATACCAAAAATAATGGAACACATAGATCATATTGAAAACATAAAACTAACAAAAACTCTCAGTTATAGAGATAGTGAAAATCTCTGAAATGTTTTTAAATTAGTTATTTTAACATCATGTCTTATAGTGTTTGGTGTCCTTTTTATCAGTGATGATTGTTAAAAACTTATAACAATTTCTCCATGTTCTTTGTGATCATATGTTTCACTATAATTAAATTGGAAACATAAATATCTTCTTTTGATACATCAAATGTTTAATTTAAACTTCATTATTTTCAAGAATATTTACTAGAATTTGATTAATCTAATTTCAATGATCGTTATTTAGAAGGTTTGATTCTTATGTAATACATAAGATTTCATTACACTCTACCTTAAAACACATTACATTTTAAAATGACTACAAAAATTATATTATGATACATCAAACTAATAATTCACTAGATTTAGTTTATGAAAATGACTAAATAACCTCCTCTTATTCATAATCAAATCACATGATAAAAGGAATGTTAAAATGAAATAAAAGTATATTATTCTTCATGATATTTTTAAAATAACCACATCATACCCTTTAGAATATTGAAGGATACATTCTAAAAAATATTATTCACATTTCTGAAATAACTATCCATAAGAAATCATTATCTCTATTTTATGGAAATTAAAGAAAAAAACGAACTATACTACTATTTTTATTGTTTACAAAACATTATTCCTACCTGGATTTTTCATAATGAAACAGTTATTGAAAATATTTCATAATAATAATAATAATGGGAAAAATAGATTTCATAGATTCATAAAAAACATGAACTATATTCTGCTAACACTATTATTTTAATAAGATTGAAAAAAGATAATATTGTAAGTAAAAGTAGAAAATTATTACTACTATTTTTTCATTCTTAAATATAATCATTGATTAAATAAATTTACTTCTATAATTTATCATCAAATATATACAGAATACTATACTTTCAATGGAAATAGTTCTAGAATATGTATTGAATACATCTTTTTCATTAATTTTAGGAATATATATAATATATATTTTATGTGAATTAAAATTTATCCTAATTATATATTATAAATATCCTCCACATATCACAAGAAATCATTTAATATAAGAATTTACTCTTTCTTAGTAGAGATGAATTCAAATTAATTATTACCCATATACACTTTTTATGTGTAATCTATTTACTCAAACACTCATTAAACATATAAATTTCATGAAAATTTCATGTTGATCATAAATATATAATAATTTTTACTAATTATTTAAGACTATAGTATATGTAACATTCATATAGAAATGAAAAAATGTAATAAGTTAGTACCACATTTTTTTAGGTCTATAAATAATATTACATAGAAGTTTTGGAACCTAATATTTTAATCCATATATATTGAATAGAAGTAATATTTTTAGAAATATAATCCCTAGATATTGTAAAATATTTTTTCTTCCTTTCAAAACATCTACACATTCATTTTTATTAAATTTGAAATTTAGTGAAGAAGTGTTCACTTTACAGAACTAAATAGCTTGATTGAAAATATAAAAAATTAAAAGAAATAGTAAAAATTCCATATCTATAGAAAAAATGTCTCAACATGCATATAATTTTATTAGTGATTTCCCTTCTTGATGTGATGTTGGATAATATATTTTTAGAATTTTTTTTGAACAATTTTTTTCATGTTTGATATGGTATTTAGGCAGTAGTGAGACAAAAATTGTTTTGACTTTCAACTCAAAAGTAAGCCATAAAATATTCTCATTATCATTATATAGTAATATTATATACTACGTATACTATTTAAAAATATTTTTATATTATTTAAAACAATTTTTAGATAATAACTAATTTCTTTAATTATTAGTGAATCATGTTCTTCTTCATCTGAAGTAAGAGTAGAATATAAAAAATAGGTTAAATGGATTCAATAACAACCTTAAACTAAAGTCCTGTTTCATTTCATTTGATTTTATGATGTAATATATAGATATTATAGTTATCATTAATATATGAAACACTATTATAAGATGTATCATCAATAAAAATACAATATTATATAGAACATATAAATTTTATCACTTTATGCTCTAATGATATTACAGATTCCTTTTCAGTCTATTTTAATCATTTAAATTAAATCTTGATGTCTTTAAACATATTTAATTCTTATAAAAATTCATTACTATAGTCTTTTTTACCTTATATTATTTTTGATGATTTATATCAGTCATTTATATATTTTTGGTTTTTTATTCTATAAGTTCTTATTTTGAAACATTCAATCACTACTCTTATAAAAAGAGTGAATTCCTTAACACTAAAATCCTAATTAATATCAACATAATGATTTTATATTAGTTATTTCAATTATAAGTACATAAATCATTTGTAGATCTATTACTTGTAACAGCTCAAGCATTCATCAATTTCTCTTTTTCAACATCACTCAATCTGTGTTTCTCAAATTTAATTAAATTCATGTTAATATCTACCAAAAAAACATATTTATAAGATTAATATCATATATATTTGTCATTTTTACTCATATTCCTTACAAAGGATATAGATAGTATTCTTAACTAACAAGTCATTAGTAATTTATTTTTTCCTGAAGAGATTCGAAACCATTCAACAAAATCATTTACTATGATTATACTATGGAAGCCATTACCAATGAAAAAAATAAAAATATTGATAGTTTACATGAAACATGGTCTCCTAGTACTAAAATTCATTTAAGTTACAGTGAGAGTCATTTATGATTTCATCTAGATTCTTTCGGCAATTTGAAATAGAGAAAAATTACCATATATGTTCTATGTAATAAAATAAAAGTTTGTACTTGAAATGTTATTATTATACTAATAATTTTCATTATCCATTGGAATCATGTTTAAAATTTCAATTTTGGGGATCTTATTTCTTCCAACCATCATTTAACAGTTATATATAGCAGTATTTATAACACCCTAGCCAAAATCATATGAATGGAACCTGAGAAGGGGCACTTGAAAGGCCATATTCATACATCTATTATCATTGGATATTGTTGGAAGGTGGAGAAGGAATAAAAAATATGGGGATATTATTACCAATAAATTAAATCTTAAGGTACCATTAGATTCATCAAAAAATTTAACACGAGTCATCTGTATAAAGATAAATCAAAACCTATGGCATGATAAACAGGTTTCTAAGAGGGAACCTCATGCCTAGAAAATAAAGAATTAAATTTTCTATATTATGTGACAATAAATAACAAAGTTTCAATATAAATATAGAAGGAATAAAGTATAATTAATGTATTCTTTACAAGCCAATAAATGTTTTGAATGATAATTGAAAATAGATTGATTACTGATTAAACTCAAATAATTGAATATAACAGGCCCTCTTCCATTAAAATATACAAGACCTAAACTATGTGTCCTACTTCAATTAATACATATAACCTTAGAGAAAAAGGATTTTCTGCCAATATACAATAAAACCCATCACTTTTATTGGGGTTTGGGTTAGTCAATATACCCATAAAAAACCCCCAAAACCTCAATAATATATAATGTCTCTATAATCAATTAGATGCATATGAATGATTTATAATGTATAAAAGTATGATCGAATTAAAAACCTTCTGATAAAATATCAAGAAATGAACATGAAATAATATGTACCAAGTCTTATTGTGCTAACTAAACACCATGACACTTGATGATCCCTAATTAAAAAAATAGAATGGTTAAAATATCATTGAACAAAAAACATTACCTATAAATGGTAATTTAGTGTAGGGAATCATTATGTTCCTTTTCATCCCATCTCACATAATATTTCTCACTATAAGTATCCTAGGAATTTACTTCTTCATGGAAGTTCATATTGAATTTATCCCAACAAATTCAGTCATAATGATGGGAACATTGAGTAGTTACCCATCCTCTATGAGTAAGTAAGGGTTCAATAAAAAGTTCCAAATCATACTCACCATGAAGAATGAATTTTTCATTGGATCCCCACTCATTCCCTCAAATATAATTTTTAACTAAACTATACCCAATACACTCCTCATAAGGAATGATTCATGGAAAATAACTCCACCCAATCTCAATTAGGATAGCATGCATTTATAGGAATATATTTTCCCCTCTCTTGTAATGGAATACATCTATTAGTATCATGTAATACCCAACCATAACCCATAAATACTAGGTAGTACACACTATATTGTACTATACTAATTTCATTTAGAAAATGGTGATTTTTAGGTTATGGTGATAAATATTTCCTCAAGGATGCCCTAAAATTTGTTCTCAACATCTGAAATACAGACAACAAGTATCACTAATGAAATTGAAAATACGGAATGCAACCCATATCATAACCTCGCCAAATCATCACGTGGTTTCTAGTCACTTGAAACATGACCTCAAGACTCAAGTTACATATCAACATACATATATACTTACATGACACTCTCATCATGAACAACTTAGTCACACAAGTAGAATATTTTGAATCCTCTGTCATCCATAACTCCATCCAACAAAAGTGTCGGCACCAAAATTGGGCCATAAAAATAATAACAAACAATCAACCATCATCACAGAAAAATATTAACAACATTGCTATTATAAAATATGAGAATATAAATACTATTAGGCTTTTTAAAATTGGATATCACCCAAATAAGGTAAAATAAAAAAATATAATTTCAATGAATCCCTTCAAAAATTCCTTTTAACACTTTTAAAATTACTTCTCCAAAATATTTTATAAAAGGTACCAACATTCATCTTACATACACAAGGTCCCTAAAAAATCATTGAAAATTTCTTTAAACCCCCACCACTAATTTTAAAATATCATTTAAATCATTAATTAAATCATCCCACTTCATTTTAAATTAGAATAAAATAAAAATTATTTTAAAAATCATATTTTTAAAAGGAAACCCATTTATTTTTGAAATAAAACTCATATAAACAAATAATCCATAAATAGAGCCACCACCACTCATTTGAAAAAGTCACCACCATTGAACTATTTGAAAACATACGTATCCCATGTTGACTACTAGTTTTACTTGGTCCTATCCTATTCTATGTGATAAAGTATAAAAATGTTTAAAAAGTGGTAATAGTAAATATAATGATTTAATGTAGATATAAAGTCACAATATTTGTAAAATACTCAATAATGTGATGTCTATCTAACATAAATGATTTTATATTAATCAATATCAATATTTAACTGACCTCTACTGAGCCTACAAGAACCAATATTATATATAATCTCTAAAAAATTAGTTAATAAAATATTAAAAAAGAAAATAATAATAATAAATTCCCGTAACTACTTCAAAACTCACTAGGTGACACCACAATTCCAAATGAGAAACCAATAGGGTTTGGTCTACTTCTGAGATGCTCCTAGACCAAAGATATATAAATCCTTAAATGAAATTTCCAAAATAATAAACAATTTAGTCATAATAAAATAATACCCTGGAAAAAAATATATTTTTTGTCATACCTAATGTAAAATGAAGCATGAAAACATGAATATACACCTTTGGACCCTTCAACATGAGTTAAAATGAAATCCCAATAAACAGGGATAGTTTTACAATGTTACAGTGAAAAAAATTATTTATAGCCCTATTTTGTGAACAAATAATACAATAGAAACAATATAAAAGAACAAGGGGAGGGATTGGTGAAACCATACCTTGAATACAAATGAAGAATATATCTCTAATAATTTTGATCAAATGGGAGATAATATGGGGATAATGGAAACCCAAAGAGGGTATCAATCTACTTTATCTTAGCTTGAATAAAATGAGTGTGAGGGGGTTCCAAATAGAACCCCCAATAAAATTAGTAAAGGGTCATAAAAAGTCACAGTTCTAGACTATGGTGTCATAATTAGTGCCACACCATGGTTCACCATCCCACTAATTGTCATGAATTTGACATTATGGTTCAAAACATGACTTCCCTAGGAAGAGGGACCACCTCTTGGATGAGAATAGACACAAAAAGTCCATCCTGGGTTGTGAAACAAATTTTACAAGGAAAATTACATGATTGATCAACTAACAACATCACAGGTAAACTTCTCATGGTCATAGAGTAACCCAATTGGCATGTGTCTAGACTTCTACTGACTATAGAATTCCATCTCCAAGTTCCTAAGAACTCTCTCCATGTGCTATTCCATTGAAAAAACTCTATTGATGTATCTATTTCATCATTTATAAAAAATCTGAAATCTTTTCCAACACATAAAGACCAATGATTCAAAAAAACCCATAGAAGAATAACCCATACATTCATGTCTTTTTTATGAACTCCCCGCTATTAGACTTCTCATACCCATGAATCCAAAACCATCCACCAATCATAATTTTCCATTCTTCCCTAGTTTCCAGTTCACTAAAACAACATAATTAATGATTTAATTAAAAATCATCATATAATGTGCCACTACAAACCCCAAACACTTTATTCATTGAAAACAAAGTTACCCTCTTACTAATTCTCCCACATTTGTAACAATGAAATCCATCACATTTCTTCCATAATTTCTCCCCAATCCATATGTATGTGCTCCTGGTGTAGGCTCCAACTTAGTGTATTTGTTTACATTTATCAAAACCATTATGTCCTATTATAGTTAATAATCAATAAAGATGCTCAGTTTATCTCTTTGAATCATCATCTATTCTCCTATTCACAATTCCTCAAATTCATTGAGGCGTAAAAAAATTGTAAAAATTAGACCATTGGCTAAAAAACTATCACATAGTGTAATTGTACAATTTTAGCATTCATTAAACAAATATGATGTCACACATCAACCATAAGTACCAATGTATATCTGATCTAATTCTATATCTAATTAAATTACATCAATGACCCTATCAAAAACATGGGTTATTAATACGTATAACAACTATATGGGACTACCTTTTTCATAATATTGAGTGAAGAAGAAAAATTGATCAATTTGTTTTTTCAAAAATTTATCTTGAGCACAATCATCTACCTAAGGAAACTTAACTTTAAACAACTGATTTATCTCATGGAATGTAGTGATCCCAAATATAAGACACTATTAAAAATATGAAATCCAACTAATGGTCCTCCCCACCATAGGATTAACCTATCAAAACCTAGAGAAAATGTTATATACTATAGACCCATAAATATTTTGTCTTGCAATATGAGATCAAAATCAGATATCCAAAACATGATCCAAAACACATGACTCACTCAAAACACATTAGAACGCAAATCAAATGAAAAATTCAAACACCCAGGTCACCAATGGGAAACCAAAAAATCCTTGTAAACCTAGTATAAATTATAATTAGTTTCATTTTACCCATTTCGCATTATAAAATTTTCCAACATGTTATCCTTATATGGAGTTTTCCCAGATTTCATGACACAATATCTGATCACACAATTCAAGCACCAGATTCATTCCTCACCAAATTTGCAAACACATTTAGTTTTGTGTCCATTGTTTATAGGTGGTTATTTAAAACAAAATAAACAATTACAAAAAAAATAGCACAAATTCTCAAATAAACACTCAGTATCCAAGGTTTTTCAAAAAAAATACAAATAATCCCCAACCCGGTCACTCTCTTTCATGAAAACCGAACGTGTTTTCAAAACCACATAAAAAAAATTTCATAAATATTTCTCCAAACTATAAAATCCAAAAAATTTAGAAAGATTTGGATCAATGACCCATTTAATGTAAACCAAAAATAAAAAACCCTTCCATGCACACCTCATGACACCACATGAGTTTTCACTTTAATATTGGATTTATATTTTTTTTCAAAACTCCTAAATCCATAAAAAATATCCCTAAAGATGTTATGAATCGAAATCCTAATCAATCAAAAAATAAATTTAATCCAAATATAAATAATTACCCCATATAATTTAATTAATAACATAATGATTAAATTATAACATTTTTCAACAATTAATTGATCCTTAGGAAGAAATATGTCAAATGAAAAAGACCATAAGTTTTTATATAATCCCATATGCATGACAATATAATAATGCATGAATATCTTACTAGATCAATGGCTGATCCCTGCGAATCATAAAAATAATCATTAATACTATACATGGATTCATAATATGTCACCTTAGACATCATAGTCTGTCTTGTCTCATTACTATAAATCTATTGGAAGCATTGTTTTTAAATTGATTTCATGGTAGTCGAGAATGTTCTCATTATATCTCTCAAGCTCAAAAAACCTATATCTAACTATAAATAACTCAATACAATAATAGAAAATAAACTGATATAATTTTTAATAGCCTAATCATGATAAAATTAACAATAGAAATAAAGGGTTGCTATAGGAACTCATTCACACACCCTATATACTTGATGATTCCAACCAACATCAAGAATATAAAAATTCATGGGGAGACAATTCCCTAAAAAATAATGCTCTAGACCATTCCTGAATATATTGTATATTCTACATGATTCATCCATATAAGGACAACTAAAATACTATGGACCAAAATTAAATGAAAAATTAGGGTCCTTAAAATATAAAATAGAAATTAGTAAATAATTTATAAAATATTGAAATGCATAACAAATTATAAGATTACTAACACATATTGCATGATTTTTTTTAAATAAAAGATAGAACACTATGCCATACAAGTTCAAAGTGACCAATGAAAATTATTGTCCTCTATCCCAAATCACATAATCCATAATAAAAGATCATATACCAAAATATATTTATAGAACTAAAAAATTTTCCTTGATCTAAGTGATAATTTTTTTCCTATGCGAAAACATTAAGGACTTTACACAAAAATTGAAACCCATGTCATTTACATGGGTAAGTGTGAATCTAATGTCCTTTAGCATTATCTATTGCCTCAATAAAAATTAATGTTATTAGGATCAAGTGGGTTTGAATTAAATATATATAAGATTCATAAAAATGCTAATGAAATGCACCCACCCTAAAACATAACACGCCATTAACATACAAATATATGTTTCTGAAATTTTTGTTCAAAATAGGATAATAATAAAGGATACTATACATGATTCAGTCAATTCAAGATGGAATAATGTCACCTAATACCATAATCGCTACTAATAATAAATTATTCTGGGTGGGGTAACATTAAGATCCATTTTCATCCCTACTCACCAGAGATGTTTCACAATAAAAACTATATAAAAATCAATACTCCAAGAAGGCTTCATTGAATATGTCCAAACCCATTCCCTTATAAAAAATAGTTCACTGAATAGTACACAATGCACTCCCCATGGGGAAGGCCACACTGAAAATTAACCAACCCAATTCTCTATATGGAAGGGCTCCTTAAATAGATCTCAATTTATTCCATCACAGGGAGAGAAATTCTGAATATTAACCAGAATAATCTATATCTCTAATGATTCTCTAATATGTTCCCAACCCAATTCCCTACATTGAATGGATCACTGAATAGTTAATAACCCATTAAATTTCAAGGAAGAATAGGATAAATAATTCCTATGACACTATCTATAATGAGGGATACATTAAAACGTACCAAACAGAATCCTTTTTATGAAAGGGTAAACTCTAAGGATTGGGAATTATATGCTTTCAAAAGTGAATTCAACCATCTGTATTTATTCATATGGAACCAAGACCACATGATATATAGTATGTAGAACTATATAGTACCCAACAAAATTATCTTTAGGATAGGAGAAATATAAGACTTAGGGAACAACAATCTACTTGATGGTTATATGAAATTATTTTCTCATCATCTTGAATCCAAAATAACAGAGTACACACATGAAACTAGAAACATGGCACATAACCCACCCCATTTTCTCTAGGGTTATGGTTTCTATGATCCTAACCAAACATTTCTAGGAACAAAAGAATTTCCCTCTATATTTACTGTATGAACTAGAAAAATCCATGTATTTTTTTAAATCATTTTGGTTTTTTAGGTGTTTGTGAAAATTGATGATGTGTGATTCTGATCCCGGTGTGCTCGAAATTAATTTATGAACTTAATTTAATGTATATTGAGTAAGCGCATAGGCGGAATTTTTTGTATTTTGAACCACTGCTCTGATTAAAAATCCAAGGGCACCGTTGAATTTGGAATGCTAGGATTCACCAAGAAAGAACTTATCATCGGCCAACGAGTGATTAGAGGAAATGTTAATTTTAGGACTTTTTGAGAAAAATAATAAAATAATTTAAAATAATTAGTTTTCTCTTTTGTCTCTGTTGCATGGCGGAATGTAACGCTGTTAGGAAATGACAATGCAACGATGAGTCACTTCGATGAAACACATGGATGACCCATGTTCCTCAATATAACAGTGAATTTAATGGTGCAAAACAGCGCCGCAGTTTCATAAATGAAATAGTATAATGACCTGACGTCATGTCATTATTGAAATGTTGTAGTGTGGTTCTATAAATAGTTCAATTTTTCTAGAAAAATAAAGAGGGAGTATTTTGGGGATTCTCGGGTGAAGCTCTGACATACTTCCACCCCAGCAAAGAATGACGAACGACGAAGAACGACTTTTGAAGGTTAGACCCAGGAAGCATCGTCGACACCGTAAAACCATCGAGGATAAACGTGTGGCAATGGACCTCATAAAATGTATGGGGTTTATGTTCTTTGATGTTCCATCCCTTCCTATTCTTGAAAAATATAATGAACATAGACCAACCGACTAACATGTTGATCTGAGTCTCATTTAATCATGTGGATGGTTGTTATGGGATCTTAAACTCGGGGATTATTCTTCCTTTTGTTATTATTGTTTTTTTCCTCATGATCAGAACTCTAATATGGTGTGCAAGGGTAAAAAAAAGTCCCTGACCCTCTGATAAACTTGTCCTTGGTGCGTTCTTTGTGACAGAGCAATGAACGTGGCGACAAGGCATGTGAGGGCCGCGAAATGATAGCGACATCCCGGTGGCCTGTGGAAACAACTGTCGGCGTGCCATGCCAGCGACGACCGGCGGTGGGTGGAGGAGACCTGGGGAAACAAACCGTAGACGGTGTATGGTGGCACGCTGCGGTTTCTAGAGGTGGCCGGCCCAAACTAGACACACAGGGGACGAGCGACGCCCGCAGGCGCCAGTGGTGGAAGGAGGGGGTGGTACAGACCCTGCATTGTGCCATGTCACACCGGACGAAATGGATATGCATCCATAGGGCTAGTTAGATGAAGTGGTCCACCTTCAGGAGGATTGGGCTAAGACGTGGGCTGACCGAACGGGCCAGACTCACAGCCTAGCGGGCCAACGAGGGTGGGCTGAGTCCCACCCGGTGGGCTAGGCGAACAATGGCCCATGCTCGCGAGCTAGTTGGGCTGACCGCGACAGGCCATACCCAGTGGAACCAATCTGAACCTTAATGGGACAGACCCAGGCAGGGTCGTGTAGACCCCTGTGACCCGTTGCGTTGGGCTGACCTGACCAAGTCGGATCTGCCCCGGACCCAACTGGCCCCCAAGAGATAAACATACATAATTGAAAAATTGGTTTCCCAATTAACACATCTTCATTTTCATTGGTAACCCTTTTGGGAAGCGGTCCCTTTGTAATATTCTGGAAGGCCCAACCGAGTCGGGCCGGACTGAGGTGCGAACGCCCCTGTTTCACAGAAAGGGCTGTAAGTAACAAATAAGGTGTCTGATCGACGCGCCGTCTATGGAATAAGGACCCTTGTGACAAGGAGGTACTTTGGAGATACTATAAGTAAGAGTTGTTTTGGTGTTTTGACATGGAACCTAGGATGGATCAGTCTTGAATCCAACTAGGCCCTTTTTACAAAAGTGCTCATATCTCACATACTGGGCGTCTGATCGACGCGTTGTCTGTCATTTTGGGACCCCTATGATGGGGCGATCACATTGGTATGATTTTTTTGGGACTTCATAATGGTTTAAAAATTACTGATGTCTTGAGGATAAGAGTCTTCTTAAGATCAGGCGTGCTTCATGCGGGAGTCCAGTGGCTGGCTGTGACATGAGGAAGAAGAGAAACCAATATGGGTCAGCATCTGAAACTCCAGAGTGGGATGATCTAGTTGAATGAATAATCATCCCTACCTCTGTATTGGTTTCCAAGATGGGTCAGCACGAGTGACCAATACGGGTCAGCAACAGCGACAAATACGGGTCATCACCGGCAACAAATATAGGTCACCACCAGCGACCAATACCGGTCAACATCTAGCGACCAATATGGGTTAGCACCAGTGACCTATATAGGTCAACATCTGGAAACCAATAGAGGTTAACATACAGTGACCAATACAGGTCAAAAGTATAGTTACTATGAATTGGATGATCTGGCTTAATAACTAGTCATCTCTATCCCAGTAACCTTGATGTTATACCATTAGAGTGTGATGTCTCTTTTTCTTTGTGCATAATGATCTAGATCATGCTTGTCATATTAAATTTGTGGTATTTCTTGTTATTTTTCCTTTATGGATCACTGAGAGACCATTGGGGGTTTCGGGGTCCCTACTAGGTATTGTTATACTCACCCCTGCATGGGCTTTGCCCGCAACTTGTTGTGTCTGGTGCAGACTACTCACGCTCCGAGGTAGACTTTCCAGGATCAATATTTGGTAAAGCTTGGTGCAATGGGAGTAGTCTAGATCCTCTTATTCAACTTCAATCAAACAGCTACTACCCTCCATGTGGAGCTCCAAGCCAGACACAACACCTGTTTACATTACTTTTGTTTCTATGGCTTGTATTCTGGCCCACAATTATCAGTTTATAGTTGTACTTGTGGTTGTACTTTACTCTTGTGGTTGTACCTTACCTTTAGTGCTTGTTTACTTTAGTTTCACTTTTTTAGTGTGTGAATATCTCTAAGGCAATGCCTTCTTTGTCTGGGAAAAGCCTATAGGTGCTAGTCAGTAACCCCTGGCCAGTGGAAGGCGGGCTACGGGCAGTCGCGTCCATGCCCCATGGGACGGGATGTGACAAAGTGCTATTGGAGGGATGTTGTTTCTACTAGAAAAAATAAGAGTCTAATTTTAATGATTAAATGGTGTGAAGTGTCTTGATTATAGTTTTCAGTACAAGGAGTCTAGCGTTGGTGTGGTGGCTGATGTATCCATACATTAGGTCCCTAAATCTTGTTTTCCAACTCGGTACTTGAAAGCACCAGTTTCTAGTGTTTTGAAAAGTTTTCTTGATCATTCTTGAGTTAGCTCACTAGGTATATCTTATTGAACATATTGCATTTTTTTTAGAACGCCACCATGAAGAAATCCAGTCAGGATTATGGATAGAGATCATTACAATTTCCCACTGATAAACGAGGTGTCGGTATAGGAACGACTCACAGTGATGGCACCTTCGGGTGATGTACCTATAGCACCACCACCCATTGAGAAGATTATTCTACCAGTGGATCTTGCACACTGGCTAAGCGCACTTTATGAGTTATAGAGGTAGAGGCCTCTAAGATTTTGAGGCAAGATAGACCCCCCAGGAAACAAAGGGCTGGCTTGAGGCGGTTTCGTGGGTCTTTTGCTTAGTAGAGACACCCACCGAGAAGATGTCGAACATGGTCGCTAGCCTTCTTCAGAGCTCGATAGGATGATGATGGAGCTTGATGCTCCAGGTGCATGAGGAGATAAACCTCACATGGATCGACATTGAGAGCCTTTTAAGGGAATATTTCATGCTATAGATACTAAGCTCTGTGCTTATTTCGGATCTGCTACATCTGCAGCAGGGTAGCCAGATAGTGGCTCAGTACTCAGCAATATTTACTGACCACTCCCGATACTCCACCAACATGGTACAAGACCCTTTCTTCAGGGATCAAACATTTGAGAAGGGTTTCCGATGAGATATTAGAGCTGCGATAGTTTCTCTCAGCATCTTGACGTAGGTTGGGGGGCTAGAGAGAGCTTTGATTATTGAGAGCTTCCTTGCTGAGCTGGCATCGATAGTGATAGCCCATACCTGATGACAAGTAGCAAAGTCATCTACAGCTGGCAGTAGACAAATGGCATAGAATCCCATGTGGGATAGACCTTCCATAGGGAGACTCATGGATGCAGGGTTAGAGGTGTGAGGCCCGAGAGGCCAAGGGAGCCACCAACGAGGCATGATCTATTTTTCCTATGGGGGATAGGGTCACAGAGCTTGTGACTGTCTGAATCCCCACGTGAATGATTGGAAGATAGTGGAGGGGCCACTGAGGCAGCGACATCGGCCGGAGAATGAGTGTCAGCAAGGTGGAAGACAAGGCAGGGGAGCAGGACATGCAGCGTGAGGTGGGAGGGGTCACCAGGCACTACAACCACCACCATTAGGCAGTCCACCACGAGATCAAGGTGCTGGTGGATGGGGATAGGCCCAATTATAGGTAGTAGAGGCTCATGATCCTAACGTCCCTGAGATGATACAAGGTATGATCTATATATTCTATACTTTATAATCAGTTCTTATCAACACGGGTGCTAGCCATTCATTCCTTTATGTAGATTTAGTTTAGGACTATGAGATTCTAACTAAGCTTTTAGATCGACATTTTCATTTGGATAATCTTACGGGAGGAGATTTAGTGGTCACATACTAGTGCTGATAGTGTGATCTTACTCTCGGAGGAGAGAGTTTCAGTTGGGATATTATAGTAGCAGTATTGAAACCCTACAACGTCATTTTAAGCATGTATCAGCTATCAGCAGTTCACACATAGATTGAATTCTTGAGACGTACAGTGTGATGTACATACAAAGATGGAGGGTAGTTTTCCTTTGTTAGGGAGAAGGAAAACAATGCAGCATGAGATGGACTTTCACTCAGGAGGGTGCAGCCGATTACATATCAACTGGATTGCATGACCTTTGACACGGTGGATGAGGCGAGTCCACAGTTCCTAGAAGTGGTGGAAAGGTATAAAGATGTCTTCACAGAAGATGTACTAGGAATACATCCTCATAGGGAGGTAGAATTATGCATTGAATTTTACCCAGGGAAAACACAGATATCTACACTAGAATAATCAGATGATCCCTATAATGATTCGAGAGATGAGGGTATCGTTGGAAGACTTACAGTGGAAGGGATTCGTAAGGGACAGTGTTTCTCCATGGAAATCCCTAGTGTTGTTTTCCAAGAAATCAGATGGATGTTTGAGGCTATGTGTGGACTTTTGGTGGCTAAACCAGGTGACCGTGAATAACAAGTATCCTCTTCTGAGGACTGATGATCTGTTTGACTAGTTGAAAGGAGCGAGGTTGTTCTCGAAGATAGACCTCAGATCAGGCTATCATCAGCTCAGGGTACAAGATGAGGATGTACCAAATATATCCTTGAGATGTTGGTATGGTCATTACGAGTTTGTTTTTATGGATTTCGGCCGGAACAATGTTCCATCAGTGTTCATGGTGCTGAAGAATAAGATCTTTCAGGAATACCTCAATCACTTTGTGGTTGTCTTCATCAATGACATCTTGGGGTACTCAGCGTCCAAGGAGGAACATGTTGTACAATTGAGGATAATTC
The DNA here is from genome assembly GCA_963277665.1 of Viscum album. Taxonomy (NCBI): domain Eukaryota; kingdom Viridiplantae; phylum Streptophyta; class Magnoliopsida; order Santalales; family Viscaceae; genus Viscum; species Viscum album. The sequence continues at coordinate 1,887,609,717 of OY728160.1, read as the reverse complement.
TAGACACACTCGGGGAGCTCTAGTTATATGGGAATCTCTCGAAGTGTGAGTTCTATATACGGAAGGTCAACTTCTTAAGGCATGTAAATTCATTGGCTGGAGTTGCAGTGGATCCAACGATGATAGAGGCAGTACTTGATTGGGATCCACCCTTGGGTGTTACTGAGATGTCGATATTACTTGGATTAGAAGTACACTATCAGAGGTTCTTACCCAATTTCAGTAGATTAGAAGCACCTATAACTACCTTGAAAAAAATGGGAATTCCTTCCTATTGTCAGAGACCTTCCAATAGATCTTTCAACATCTGAGATAGAGCTTGACCAACACTCCCATCGTGAGGTTTCCGGAGGAGGCCACTAATTACATGGTTTATTATAATGCATCAGGGACCAGAATCATTTTAATCATGATGCCTGGGGATGTAGTGATTTTTTATGTATCACGACAGCCGAGGCCTTATGAGAAGAACTATGTGACTCACAACATGGAGTTTTCAGCAGTAGTCTTTTCACTGAAGATGTGGCGACACTACTTTATGGAAGAGCGATTCATTACTTAATCAGAACAGAAGAGTCTTAGATATATATTCACATAGAAAGATATGAATATAAGACAAAAAAGATGGATAGAGTTCCTCTAGGACTATGAATTTGAGATAGTCTATACTCCAAGAAGGGGAACATAGTGGTAGATTCACATAGCTAGAGATCGAGTTCGCAACAACTAAATGAGGAATCAAGGTAGTTAACCTCACTTCAGATATTATACAGGGATAGAGATGGGATAGTCTACCTTAATTCTATGGTAGTTTACCCTCCACTCCATTAGTGAGTTAGGGAGGCGCAACTCAAAGACAACATCTGTGAGACTATACATGCTCAGATATCCCCTGACCATGCACCTGGCATATTTTATAAAGGCGGGGAGCAAACTATTTTTTCAGTGGACGTTCAGTTATTCTTGTGGCTCTATGAGAGGGGGATCTAAGAGAGTACCATACATTCCCATTGGCTGTACATCTAGGCATGATGAATATGTATCAAGAACTCATGAATCAGTACTGGTGGGTAGGGATGAAGAAAGATGTGGTAGAGTTTGTTTTTAGATGCCTCACTTTTCAGCAAGTGAAAGTCGAGCACCACGTACCAGCAGGCTTGACCCAACCCCTCAATATACCAGAGTGGAAGTGGGAAGGGATATCGATGGACATAGTGATGGGGTTAACACATACATCCATAGGGCACAATACCACTTGGGTGATCGTTAACTGATTCACCAAGTCATACCACTTTCTTTCTATTCAAGAGAAGGGTTTGATAAAATTATTGGAACGTATCTATGTTCAGGACATTGTGCGACTTCATGGGGTGACAAAGATGATAGTCTTAGACCATAACACAGACTTCACTTCTCGGTTGTGGATAGGATTACAGGAGGCTTATGGGGATCATCTTCTCTTGAACACAACTTTTCACCAGTAGACAGATGGTCAGACTGAGTAGACCATCCAAACCTTGTAAGACTTGATTCATGCATGGGTCCTAGATTTTGGTCGTAGTTGGGAGGACCACCTACACTTGGTGGAGTTCACGTACAATAAAAACTATCACTCCACCATTGGTATGGACCCTTTTGAGGAATTGTATGGATGGCTGTGTAGATTTCCCTTGTGCTGGATTGATCTAGAAGAGCTAGCACTCATGGGCCCATAGATGGTACCTGCAACCATTGAGAAGGTGTAGGTCAACCAAGAGTGGATGAAGACTACACAAAGCTGACAGAATTCCTACAGTGATAGGCGATGAAGACCATTGGAGAAACATGAGGGGTACCATGTATTCTTGCGAGTCTCCCCTCAACGGGGACTATAGAGATTTGGTCGAGGTGGTAAAATCTTATCGAGGTTCATCGGACCATTCTTGATACTTCAGAGGATTGGAAAGGTGGTGTCCTCTTGGCACTACCACCGTAGTTAGAGAGGGTGCACAATTACTTCCATGTATCCCAGCTGAGGAGGTATGTTCATGACTCATCTCACGTCATTGACCATGGCGAGCTAGAGTTTGATGACGAGACAAATTTTGCGGTGTACCTAGTGGAGATAGGAGATCAATTGGAGTTGGTCGTTTATGGGAGGTCGATACCTCTGGTGCGCATTCTATGGCAGCAAGGGAATATCCATGAGAGCACATGGGTGTGAGAGGATCATATCCATGCCCAGTACCCATCCTTGTTTGTATATCTTTGTTTGGATTTTGGGGACGTAAATACCCAAGGTGGGGAGGATGTAAAGACCCTGAAAATTGGATATAATTTTTTTATAATTATTAAGGATTTTTAAATGTTTGCAAAAATTGACGGTGCATGATTCTGAGGCCCGATGGGCCAGGAATGAATTTTTGAACACCTTTTAATGTACCTTAAGTAGGTGCATGTGCGGTGTTTTCTATCCTTTGAAATGGTGCTTGGATTAAAAATAATAGGGCACCGTTGAATCCAGAACGTTTTGATTCTCCTAGAAACAACTTAACTTCGGCCATCAAGGGCCAAGTGGGAAAGTTAATTTTTGGACTTTTCGAGTAAAATAATAAAATAATTATTTTATTCTTTTCTCTGTATTGCATGTAAGACGGTGAAACTGTGGGGCAGAGAAGATGCAGTGATAGGGAACTTTAATGAAACACATGGATGACCCGTATTATGAAATGTAACAGTGAATTTAATGGCGCAAAATAGTGATGCTATTTCATAAATGAAACAGCGTAATGATGCAATGTCATGTCATTATGGAAACTCTACAACGGGGTTCCATAAATAGTTCTACATGTCTAAAAAGATAAGGTGGAAGGATTTGGGGGATTCTTAGGCAATGATATGATGCACTTCCATGCTAGCAAAGAACGACGAAAGACGAAGAATGAAATTTGAAGGTCAGAATCAGGAGGCATAGTCGATGCCGTAAAACCCTTAAGGACGAACGTACAACAACGAATGTGAAAAAATGTAGGGGGTTTATGTGCTTTCACTTTCCCTCTTTTCCCGTTCTTGAAAAATGTAACGAACGCGGACCAACCGACTAACAGGTTGATCAGCATCTCATATAATCATGAAGATGGTTGTTGTGGGATCATAAACATAGGGATTATTTTTCAATATGTTATTATTAAATTTTTACTCATGTTTAAAATGCTAACGCAAAGGGTGCGGGACGAAACCATCAATTCCCAGACCATCTACTAAAAGTTTCCTTGGTGCATTCATCGTGATGGAGCAATGAACGTGGCCTCAAGTGGTTTGATGGCTACAACACGATGTAGACATCCCGGTGGCTCGCGGAAACAACTGCCAGACCACCCTACCTGTGGAGGCTAGCGATGGTCGGAGGAGACCCCTGAAAATTGTCCATGAGAGGTGGAAGGCGTCACGCCATCTTGCACCATAGTCTCTAGAGCCAGGTGGCACGAGCTGGTAGTGCGGGTTATGGGTGTCGCTCGTAGACGCTGACGACGATAGCAGCCGCGGCCAGCGGGCCACAACAGGAGGGGGCGGCGCGGACCTAGCGTCACACCATGTCATGCTAAACAAAATGGCCCTACATCCGTATGGCCAACTTGGTGAAGAGGTATGCCTTCAGGTGGACCAAGTCGGACACATGCATGCCAAATGGGCCAGAGCCACCTAGAAGACTGTGCCAGACCCACTGCCCAGTGGGCCAGTGTGGGTGGGCCGAGCCCCACCAGACGGGCCGGGATAACTATGACCTGGGCCCGCAAGCCAGTCGGGCCGACCCCGATGGGCCAGAACCTGTGGAGCCAAGACAAACCTTTATGGGTAGGACTTGAGTGGGGTCAGGTATACCCACGTGACCTATTGCATCGGGCCAGACTGACCATGTCGGACTGTGCCAAGACCCATCCGACCCCCCGAATGAAGAAACACTCATAACTGATGAACATGGAGTTCCTTTGACACACTGTCAGTGGCGTTGGGACCTCTTTTGGGAAGCAGTCCCTTTGGCATATTCCTACAAGCCCGACTGAGCCGGGCCAGACCGAGGTGCGAACACCCTCGTTTCACAGAAAGGGGTGTAAATAATAGACCGTGTGTCCAATCGAAGCGCCGTCTGTGGAATAAGGAGCCTTGTGAAAAGGTGGTAATTTGGAGATAATTGAAGTGAGTTTTTCCGAATATTGATGTGTGACTTGGGTTGGATCATACTTGAATCTAATCAAACCCTTTTTGAAAAATTACCATATCTCATTGACCGAGCGTCTGATCGATGCGTTGTCTATCACGTTTGGACCCCTATGACGGAGCGATCCATTGGGCATGATTTTTGTGGGACTTTGTACCAGTTGAAAAATGACCAATGGATTGAGTATAAGAGTCTTATGGAGATCATGCATGCATTGGATAGGAGTCTAGTGGCTGGCTATGACAAGAGGAAGAAGAGTGACCAATGCAGGTCAACATCAGAAACTCTAGAGTGGGATGATTGAGCTGTACAGATAATCATCCCTACCTCTACATCAGAAATCCAGATGGGTCAGCACCAGCGACTCATATGGGTCAGCACCAGCGACCAATAAGGGTCAGCACCAGTGACCAATACTGGTCAGCACACGTGAGCAATACAGGTCAGAATCTAGTGACCAATATGAGTCAGCACCAGTGACCAATACAGGCTAGCATCTAGAGACCAATACGAGTGAACATACATTGACCTATATGGGTCAGCAGTAGAGTTAATATGGATAGGATGATCTAGAATTACGACTAGTCATCCCAATCACATTAACCTTTATGTTATACCATTAGAGTGAGCTATCTGTTTTTCTTTATGTTTTAGGATCTAGATCATTCTTGTTATATTACCTTTTTGGTATTTCTTGTGATGTTTTCCTTTTTGGATTACTGAGAGACCTACATGGGTCTCGGGGTCCCTACTGGGTATTGTTATACTCACCCTTGAACGAGCTTCACCCGCACATTGTTGTGTTTGGTGTAGACTACTGACGCTCTGAGGTAGTATTTGGAGGTTCATGACTTTGCGGATCTTAGGGAGACATGAGAAGTCGAGATCCTTTTCTTCGAATTCAGACTTACTGCTACTACCCTCCATGTTGATCTATAGGGCACACACAACAAATATTTTATTTCCCTCAGTTTCTAGGTCTTATATTCTGGCCCACTGTTTTCAGTTTAATGTTGTACTTGTGGTTTTACTTTACTCTTGTGGTTGTACCTTACTTTTGTTGGATGTTATCCTTAGTTTCCCATTTTGAGTGTGTACAGATATTTAAGGAAATTCCTTCCCTATTTGGGAAAAGCACTCAGGTGCTAGTCACCAACCCCTGGCCTATGGAAGGCGGGCATGGGGTAGTCACGTCCGGGCCCCATGGGATGGGTCTTGACACTTATAGTATATACTCATCAAGACTACCATTCTCTATAAGAATAAATTTTAAAACCCCAAATCATCCACTTCTCAAACCAATACGAGGTTTCATATCAAAATCAGATCATTAACGACCACACATACATATTTACCATTCATAAAAAACTTCATAAACAATAATCTAATCACAATCCAGATACAACAAAGAAATACTAAAATAGAAAATAGTGAAATAAAACATATGGTAAAACATATGAATTTTTTTTTCAAGTAATCTCTTTCACCATTCCAACAAACCAATGTCAAAATTATCCTTAAAAATCTTTTAGAAAGGGAATACCAAGCCATCTTACTCATAATAGTCCCCTTTTAATATTTAAATTGAATTGGTTTTTAAAAATCCCACATGAGTTTTAAAATTCCATTTAAATCATTCATTAAATATTCAAATTTACTTTTAAATACAATCCACGTTAGACCTATTTTATAGTAGAATTTTTAAGAGAAACCCCATATATCTTCGAAATCTAACTCACATCACCATGAAAACCAAAAATTAGTCCAGCAACACAATTTTTACCAATGTCTCACCATTGATCCATTTATCTAGATATGTGGCCCTTGTTAAATATTAGGAAGATGCGGTTTTATCACTATATTTTTGGAAATATAACACAAGGAATATAACATGGTAATATTAATTATAATGATATTATAAGAATATAAAATAAATGAATGAGAAAGAGAATCATGAAATTTTATTCCACTTAACTTAACTAGATATCCATAATTAAATCACAAACAAATATTGACATCCTCTAAGTTAATGAATACTAATTTATCTATTAACACTATTAAATTAATAAATCTTTCAATTAAAACAAAAAACTTGTCCTAGAATAACCCCAAACAAATTCATTGGGGGACCTCATAACTCGAAAACAACATGAAATGGGGTATGTTCCACATTGAAGGAGTAGTTGAACCCATTCAACATAAAATCAAAAAAATTAAAAACCTATATCAATGTCAAAGATAAAACATAGTTAAAAACCCATATATAGAAATTTGGGGAGACAAACATAAGTCAAATGATGTACAACAACCTGAATGCCCAATCCATAATGCACATTCAGCAGCCACACATGAAATAACCATCATTTCAGAGTATTTAACCATGGTCTAAGGAATATTTTCATTTAAATCCTCTATGGAGAAAATAAATTTTAAAGGGAGTAGGGGAGAACAAACGTGTGAAGCTAAGGGAGAAACATACATCAAATCTACATGATTATCCTTTCATGAATCATTCAGATCAAAGGGTTGAAAATAAGGGTTGGTTTAGATAAAAAATGGGATATACCACTTTTTTTATTTGCTATGGTAAGCGGGAGCCTGTGGGGGATCCAAATTTGTAAGATGAAAAAAATTATTAAATAGAAATAAAAAAGGCACGCTGCTTGGTTGTGGTATGATCGAGAGGGTCACAATGTTGTGCACTATTTCCCATCCTAGAAATAAATCAATCTTTATGGGTCATGGTACATTTCTCCCAAGGTATAAGATCCACCTCTCAAACATGAATAATTATAGTGGGACCCACATAGGTCGTAGTGAAACATCCCATTGGGATAAGACATAATCCCATGGCCAATGACATCATGGAGAAACCCCAGTGGGACACAATGTTACTTCTTGTAACTATTGATTTATATCTTCCGTGATGAGAAAACACACTCCATTCATTATTTTAATGAAATAACACTCCCAAAATATCCTTCAAGTCATTTAAAACACAATCATAACTTTTATCACTCACTTTTAGAATAACAATTCATATTCTTATAGAAAATAATGACCTATAATTTTATGGGTCATTAAATCATTAAGAAAATATTTATTTTATCTCTAAAATTTTAATAATTATCTCTATTAAAAAGGGGTACATTCTAGGATTTAAATTCTCTATTGTTAAAGTAGGTATATTACCAACCATATAAAAAACGTTATCTTAATATATTGTAGTATAATGGAACATTGTAAGGTCATTTTTTTTTATAAAAATTGAATCATGTAACAAAAATTGAGATAAAAAATAATTATATATGTTTTCATATTATGGTAGATCAAAGACGGTATGGATTAATGTTTTTATAAGAAAATAAAAAATTCTTTATTTATAAAATTAATCTCCAAAAGATATAATATTCAAAACTAATAGGTTTAAATAATGATATTCACCAGATGGTAAATGACATATATTATTCAACTATCTAAGTAAAACAAGATAAATATAACTTTTAAAATGAAATAAAACAAAAAAAATGAACATTATGATGACAATAAAACCCCCCTAAATTATCTTAATTATGGGATAAGTATGTTTCTGTCTATTTTTATTATTTACTTTTATCCCAAAGCATAAGGGGAATCTATCCCAGATTTGGAACCAAATGTTCAAATTAGAAACATCTTCCATAATGGATATTGGAATCAACAAGTCATTTTCTAGAAAATATTTGGTCAACAAAAAATAAACCTAATTTTCCAACCCCATAAATTCATTAATCTACAAATATTTAATGATAAGGTTTTTATCCAGTGAATTTATTTGATTTTGGTATGTGTAATGTCTTCACCCTAGGATTTCATTTATCAACTAGAATTAAAAACACATGTTCCTCCCAAAAAATATATTTGGTAATGGATAATAAAAAAATATCTATAATAAGAAAACTATGTTATTTAATAGTTTAATCTCATATTGAATAAAGAATATTTATCACATTGAAAACTAAATGAAATTGAAGCACCCAATCACTAATATTGTAAAAATTTCTCAAAAATGAGTTTATCCACATTTCCAAAATCATATCATATAGTCCCAGATCTCATATTTATTGTATTTTAATTTTAAGAACATGTAAAAAATAATCATGTTAATTGAAATGAAACATTTAATGTCCCATCATTGTACACTATATATTAGTAATATCGGAGCTTCTAGTGAACATAAGTGCACCTCCTTATATGTTAGGGGAGTCTGAGTATCTGCGTGGGTATATGGTAGTATTGTGGGAATATTTTACCCACATATAAAAGTATAATAAATAATTCAAATATCATTAAATCGATCATAACAATACATAGAAAATTAAATGAATCACCACAGACAATATATCTTAAAGTAAATAGTATACCACATGCTATAACATAATGGTCCACATAGAATGTTCCATGTGTAAGGAATACATCAATATGATTTTCCCTTGGATGATAAAAAGAAACTCATACTAGAGTTAATTGAAATGTAAGATAAAATTGGCCTTATGTACCTTCCAAATCCTATATCATGACCCTATCAATGATATCTTTATCAACTATCCAATATCATTCCTCTACCCAACTTTTAGTTGTAATTATAAGATCTTATCAATCACCAAAGTGTTATGGCCACCTAAGGAGGGTGTGAGTAAAACAAAAAATTCTCCAATAATGGTTTCCCTAACATAATGTATAAAAAATTCTTGTACATTTTGATATGTTCAAGAAGAATAAATAATAGATGAAAAATAATATCATTAGTCAGTATAAATCCATTGGTTCTATAGCGACACTCAAGATTGATAACACTTCTTTGTATAGTATAGATTTAAATTAGAATTTAACACATTGAAACTATGGGTTTAAATAACTCCCACCCAAATCACAACATACTTATATCATCATTTCATTGGGTATGGATCTCACCCCCTAATACCATAATAAATCATAATATTTGGGTGGAATTGTTACCGCACTATAATACCATCATATTTCATAAACATTAGGGGGAATGCATCACACCTTGTAATAGAATCACATATTGAAATCAAATATGGTAATGGATCCCACCCTGTAATATAATATTATATCATAATTGTTTGGGGGAATCAATTACACCCAATAATTCCATTATATATTATAATCCTTGGACGGAATGACCCCCACCACTATCAATAATCATATATCTTCAGGGGGAATGGAACCCACCATATCTATTAGCATATTTACTTAAAGGGTACATAGTCTACCCTAGATATAACCATATATAATTGATATAATTGTAAATCACATGATACAAAATCATAAAAAATCATATATAATGGAAGAAACCCTAGATCTCACCATATATCATGAAGGGGAATAAAACCTTCCCTAGAAATCACTATATATCATTGTGTAGAATAGTTACCCATATAGAATCATTTATCACACACACATGTGATGGAATATTTCTGGATCCTAACATATAATTCATTAGTTTCCATCTCAAAAAGAAAACTTATTATAATAACCAACTAATTCTAGGTTGATATGGAGTAAAACCTATATTATAATAATTTTTAAATCTAACACAAGACATAAGAACCCTTTGTAGTACAATAAGTTAAAAATGATCATACACCCTTTATCACATCTATAAATCTAATGTTGAATCCCATCACAGAAAAGGTATCACTTCCCTCAATATAAACATTATCACATAATGACCAATGGTCTACATTAGGATCATCATATAAACCAAACACACAATGGGATGTTGTCTACCACCATTCCAATTTTAATCTCAGTTGGTATCATCACCGAAAACTTATACATTTATTTTTTATTTGGTTTAAACACTCAAACCCACTTATGAATACTCATGGAGGAGGGTGTATCACCCCACTCACAAATAATTTTGTTTAGAGCTCTACGGAATCCCATGATTCCAAATGACATGTACTGATTCCAACCTTTCTCTACACATCACACTCCACTATTTATATGGAACAAAAGGCACAAATACTATGTCACATTGAATTTAAATCATTTCATTTATGTATCTATATGGTCCATGTATATCATAACACATTTTTCTAGGTACATAACAGGTTATATGTGATACAAAAAATATTTTTACCGTTCAATTGTCTTTCATGTCCCAATGATATTTTATTTTACTGATGACATTTATGAATAATAATTCATTTCTGGTCAAACAAAACCAGTGAGACATCATATAACATGATTTATAAAATAAATCATAACAATATGGTTATTTTTATGGACCAGTTTATCATTTTGAATTTACTTCATTATGTAAATCTCAACCACCACCAGCCAAGACAATCCAAGCCCATCGAACCCATGAAAAAAAATCATAGCTAATATTATATAGCATAACCATTAATAAAAGGGATATGTACTACCCCTAAAATTAACATGAATATATATGAATCCACATTAATCCTGATTTGTTCATGCCATCTAAATCTTCTTGAGAAAAGATAAACAAAATCCCAAAAATATTATTTAAATTCTTCTATAACCCATTTTAATCTGCTTCAAACCAAAAAATAATGAACTAACTCACCTTAAATCATTATATATCAAGGAGGGTAAAGGATGAAAGTTAAAAAAATGTTGATCTTGACCACGCCATTTTCAGATGGCACTAAGATAAATTATCTATAAGGGTTTATCTAATTTAAAATCCATAAATGATAGTTATGCCCTTAATTTTATTAATCTGGAAAAATAATATAACAATAAATTTTTAGAAAAAACATGGACTGTTATTTACAAACACATTTATATATTCAGTGAAACTAATATATCACCCCTGGGGATTATATGTAGAGACCCGAAGCCTGACGTACATGGAGATTACATTACATTTGCAGAATACTTAGTACATAACAAAAACACACACATAAGGATCGTAATAGTTTAGTGTCTTTGGAAACTTGGAACGTAATCTCCTAATCATGGTGAAAGATCTTCAACATCTCCCATAAAGATCTTCCTTTTTTTTTACCTAAAACCTTTCTTTATATCCTGGGGAAAAGAAAACATAAAAGGGTGAGCTCAAATGCTCAGTAAGGGTAAACAAAAGAAATATCAATCACATAATATTCATAAGAACATAACATTTTGGAAATCATAACCTGCAAAAGAGAGCATAATTTCATAACATGGGATAAATCATGGAAGTGAAATGTAATCACAATAATCATAACTTAAAACATGAAACTTTGTGGCATTCACACATAATCATAGAGAATCATTTCTTGTTAGTCAAGACTCATTTCCAAGACTATCTTAGTGGACAAAGTCCCTTTCTGAATCGAGTAACCCTCGTTTCAGTCCTGTTTCACTGAACCGGTATAACCTACCGTTCCATCCCTGTCTATCTAATGAGATATAAAATCTTTACCCAATGCATTGGAGGGAGATATAGGTCCCACCCATCTTATAATGAATCCTTTCTTTTGTGTGCCACATAATCATAAATCATACATCATCACATAACACATGTAACAAAAATGGGATTCTTGAAACATCATGACATCATAAAACAAATCATATAAGGTAAATGACTTCATAAAAATAATTTCCTCAAAACATAATCATAATAATTGGGATAAAAACAGAACCCAATATTATCTTAGATGGAAAATAATTTTGATAAAACATTTGAACTCCATTCTTGAGGAAAATATCCTTTCTACTTCAAAAACACTTTTCTTTTATTAACATGTCATACAATTATAAACTAAAAGAAGTTGATTAAAAATAAACTTGAAAACTTATAAAGGAATATTCTTGGAAATAATGTTTTAAAAATCCATTCTTTCCGTATAAGTTAAAAAAAACATTCTTCGTACTTTTGTCGGAAAAGTCAAAAAGTACCTCGTACGAAAAACGACAAAAGATTCCTTTCATATCATTTACTAAAAACTAACCGAAGGGTAAAATTGGATATAAACTATTGTAGAAGTATGGAAATAATATTAGATATTGAGGGAACATGGATGTGGATGATAAAATACACCCCAGTAATTACCAAAGTAAAAACAATCTCGGATAAAAGTGAGATTGTGATATTTCCCTTACCTTAGGTCCGACTTGCTTTATAAGTGTCCGAACCTCCTGTATAATGATTTAAATCATGTTATTGACTTATTCCAGAATCATATTCATTGTTATTATATCATATATGGTCCACTTATGACTTTATATTACCTGTTCTTTTGTAAATTCATGTTAAAGTAGCGTTTTGGGTAAAATCATCTCATTTGTCGTTCGTGTTTTAACTTGTAATTATTCATATGATTACTTAGATAATGATTACTTAATTCCAGAATATAAAACATGAGTTATATATAATATATATTAATAATATATATATATATATATATAATATCAGTAAATGAAAAGAAATACACCGTTCATGGAGACGGTAGACCGTTCGTACGCATGAACGCTGTTTTCGTTTCCTTATTGAGTTGAATGGAATTAATTAGATGACATACATATATATAAACATAAATAAAGTATCTTCATAATGTCATATATTTCATTATTATTGCTTATATATACTTTATAATCATTCTTAAATGGTTAACATGGAGAATGAATCTCATCGCGTCGTGGAGACGGTAGTCCGTACGTACGCACGAGCGATGATATCATTTCCATAATTATTGAATTTAATTGGAGCGGATGATACAATATATAATAATCCTTATTATTTTATAATAACTATGTATAGTTATTCTTTACACCATAATACCCATCCATGTAAGGTGTTGGTGGAAAAGCAGATTACACCACGGCGTGGAGACGGTATTCCGTACGTACGCACGCGCGGTGATTTCCTTTTTCCGTAGGATGGATAGAAGGTTAATTAGAGTTGTGTCATATTTATAATAACATATAAGTATATGAGTGATAATGATGTTATTACTTCATAATGAAACAACCTTAGAAGAAGAAGTGGAAGAAGAAATAAAGGTGAAAGAATTGGTAACGCAAATTACCTCTTCTTTGAAACGCCTCTTTGAATCCTCCACTTAGGGAACTATGATTGGTCTTTGAAGAAGGCCAGGTCCTCTAGGATTATTATAGGGAAGTGGAGAAGGGATTTTGGCAGGGGTTGGCCGAGCTTGAGTGCTCAAATTGGTGTGAAGAGGAGGGGGAGGAGGTGTCCTTTTATAAGGGAGGAGAGGGGCACCTTAGGAATATCTCAAAATATTATTTTATATTAAAGTCAAAATCGGTTTTTAATGGTTCCAAAGGGTCTTATTTTGAAGCTAAAGTGGGGATGGGTCGAAATCCTATCAACCAATAGGATTTAGACAAGTTTAGGTTATTATTTTAACCATATAAATTAGATTTAACTCTAAGTTAAATAATTTAACTTTTACCGTGTCTTTTTTGTTTTCTTACACTATATGGTTAATACACTTACTATAACATGCCAAAAGAACCCCAAATTGTTTATTATTAATATATATATCCTTATCTAAGTCATTTGGCCGAACCTTATATTTTTAGGAATTAAATAACAATTAATAATATAATATTTGATTTAAACACTATTTTGTGTCAATTTTGACACTATTTGATATATGATTTTTGTGAAAGTCATAACAGAATTATATGTTCGAACCAAGTTGATTAAATCAACACTAATATATCATAGTAACCTAGAAAATTAGTGTAATTCATAAAAAGTCTTAAATTACATTTATTTTGGTATTTATAATATCAATTATGTCAATATTTCATTAATAAGATAATTACTGCATCATCTTTGTGTCATAAATAAATTAAATTATTTGATGTCTAAAAATTACAAATAAAATACCATCATGTAGGAAATCGTTTTATCTTTATAATGAATATTTATAGCCGAATTTATCTTATGTATAACCCCATATTAAAAATGATTTACTTATTAAACTTTGATTTTAACTATTTTAACCCTTCTTTAAATAAATTAATAATAAATGTCCTAATCTAATCCAAGTGGACCTAAATGGTCATATTTTATTCATAAGGTTGTTTTTGGTCGAATTACACTTATCCAATAGAATTAGGACATGTGTTAGGGTAATAGTAATATCATATTTACCCTTAGTTACCCTATTTACTATTAACTACGGTAAAAAAAGTAAAAAGTTACTATTCACCAAAAAATTATTTTTATCTCATTGAACCACATTTTACTTACTGATATCAACCGTGTCTGTCGGATTTTCAATATTTCATTCACAGAAGCGTTAAAATTAAGTTTTATGCAAAATTCAGTTTTTAACCTACCACTTAGTGGTTTCACTATTCATCAAAAATTGAAAGTTTTCAGAAAAATACCAAAATTTCACCCTAGGCTAATTTCGATATTCTGAGTCCAAAAATGAAGTCCATTTTGAAAAATAAAATTTACAAAATTTCAAAAAGTGGTTATTACTATTCATAACGGCTAGTTTTAATAATATCTTAATAGCATATCGTTGTTTAACGAAACTTGGTGTTGCGTACAACACACGCTATCTTGGAAGGTCTCGATTGCGTGTAATTCAAGCCAAGTCAGAGATGTGTGTTGTGAAAGCTCTTTTTGGTGTAGCGTATAACACAAGACATTAATGAAATTAAAAAGAATATTTTTCATAAAATCTCGGGCTGTTACATTCTACCCCCCTTAAAATGAATTTCGCCCTCGAAATTCGTCGGGGTTATAAATAGTTTACTATTCGAAAGTTTCTTTAATAGAAACCCACATCGTAAAAAGGAATACCAAAACTTGTCTTTAAAAACTAAAGTATGAAATGTAACGATTACCCAAATAAACTAATCACTGGGTTTCCACATAGGTGAAAATATGGATATGGAAGAAAAATCTAACCATCATGTTCTGATGGAGAGTGGTAGAGAACATGGCTATGGAAAAGCCAACAATCACAAATCCATAAATTTGTGACGATCTAAGGTACCATCCGATTCATCAGGTATAAGATCACTTGGACAACATTTTTGGTTTTCAAGATCATTTCCCTAAAGTTGAAAATTTGAATTAGAATAAATACTTTCTTTATTTTGGTACAATCTCACTGTTGTTCATGCCTTGAACAATTTCCACTTCATCTCTTAAATAAATGAAGTTGAATTTGTTATTCGTGAAGTGTTAGAAGATCATGTGATAGAATGACGGGTCATTCCATCTGTCTCATACAAAAGGTTAGCAAAAATTATATACATAAGTCGATCTATAGTGAGATTAATCACATATGGTTCCTAAAATGGACTTATACTTCATATATCATACTGCTTAATATAATAAAACTAGTTTCTACTAAACAGGGACTTCCTGTAGGCCAGTGGTAGGCGATAAAGGCCAGTCGCACTTCGGTTGTGGGTTCGATTCCCACAACCTTGTCCGACGCGATGGGCTGTCGCCCATCCTGCAGGTTGTCCTTTTTCTAAAACTACATTACTATAACATCCCATCAATAATATCGAATAATAAAAAAAACTTCTATCCTTAAACAATACTCACTTATGTCCAACATAATCCATTTCAATCTTTAGGCTTATCCATAATACTGCAGTCCACTCTCATAACATAGTGAAAACGATTAACAGAGATTTAATACCATCGTTGATCCCCATATATCATAAGATATGTTTTGTTGGTCACATTCCAAACATTAAAAGTACTTAATCATGTATTCTCTTGAATACCCATTGAACCTTAGTGAAAACATGAATACAGTTAAACGTTAACACTTTCCACATACCAAAATCCTCAAAATTCTATATACTCAAACCATGATATCACTTAGTCCTTATATAAATCATGAGCTCATGAATACTATTAAACATTTCATTTTCTCGCATATCATCTTATTTCCAAAAAATATCTCAATCACTTTGAATACCACATCAATAAATATTGCAATACTCAATGATACAACATTATTTTGGAATCCCGTTACATAAACACTTAATCATTCCACCACATCGTTGTCATATTCAACATCGCCAAAAGTGTTCGCATGTGACTTCCCTTTATCCTTTTCCTTAAGCGGTTTCTCATGTCGATCATCACTAACCCTTGGATTAGGGCATTTATTAGCATAATGCCCAATTTCCTTGCACTTGAAGCATTGAAGTGTTGGTGGTGCGTTCTATGCAGTGTTTCCTTTATTCACATCATTAGAAACCCTTTTTCCATTACTTCAACACTCAGCTGCTCGATGACCTTCTTTTCCACACTTAAAACATTTTCTAGTCCCTTTAAGACAATCTCCACCATGCTTCTTTCCAGACTTTGAGCATAATGAAACATTCATCTTCTTTTCACCATTATTATGAGATTTCTCCTTGAACTCCATCTTTCGTTTCTTGTCAAAACCATGAGATGGATATGTAACACAAACTTCCATTTCTACCTTGATAGCACAATGCACAATTTCTTCATAGCTACTGAAGTCTCTTATAGCTAATGCCCTTCGAAGACTTGGTTTTAAGCCACTGAAAAATCGATCAACTTTACTTTCAGGTTGGATGATAATGCCAGATGCATACCTTGCAAGTCTTGTAAAATTCTCTTCGTATATACCAACAGATTCATCATCCTTTTGCTTTAGTTCAAGAAACTCCTTCTCCATCTTTGTTCGAAGAATACGAGGGAAGTACTTATTGAAAAATAAGTTCTTGAACTCGTCCCATTCCATGGACTCAATTTCATCTCTTTGCCTTGTATTCTTGATAAGATTCCACCATTGATCAGCTTCACCTTCCAAACGATATACTGCTAAGATGACTTTATCATGTTCAGAACATTGAAGAACTGAAAATATCTTTTTAGTGGTACTGATCCATTGTTCAGCAACAAGTGGATCAGAAGACCCACTGAAAGAAGGTGGACGTTGCCTCATGAAGGACTCAATAGAATATTGTTCCCTTCTCTGCTCATTTGGAAGTCCAGAATGATTCATAGCTTGTGTAAGTATATCAATAATATTTTGCACTCCATCTCCCATAACATTTGTTTGTTCAGGAGGACAATCATTGCATTGTCCATTGCATTGATCAACATGGTTCCTTCGGGTTCCAGCCATCGTCTAAAACCCAAAAAGAATAGTGTGAGAGGCAAAAATAATGCTAGGGAAAACAACATAATAAAGGGGGAGTACCTTCAATATCTAACATCTTAGGTTTAATTCTATGATCGTTAGCGTAATTCTAGTACTATAACCTATAGGTATACTTAACCTTAGGGACATCCCTAGACATACCTTAGAAATATTTCTAGGGATCTCACGAACGTTTTCGCATCCTAGTTTCCAAAGGTTGACTAAACCTTTCCTCTGATACCAATTGTAGAGACCTGAAGCCTGACGTACATGGACATTACATTACATTTGCGGAATACTTAGTACATAACAAAAACACACACATAAGGATCGTAATAGTTTAGTGTCTTTGGAAACTTGGAACGTAATCTCCTAATCATGGTGAAAGATCTTCAACATCTCCCATAAAGATCTTCCTTTTTTTTTACATAAAACCTTTCTTTATATCCTGGGGAAAAGAAAACATAAAAGGGTGAGCTCAAATGCTCAGTAAGGGTAAACAAAAGAAATATCAATCACATAATATTCATAAGAACATAACATTTTGGAAATCATAACCTGCAAAAGAGAGCATAATTTCATAACATGGGATAAATCATGGCAGAGAAATGTAATCACAATAATCATAACTTAAAACATGAAACTTTGTGGCATTCACACATAATCATAGAGAATCATTTCTTGTTAGTCAAGACTCATTTCCAAGACTATCTTAGTGGACAAAGTCCCTTTCTGAATCGAGTAACCCTCGTTTCAGTCATGTTTCACTGAACCGGTATAACCTACCGTTCCAGCCCTGTCTATCTCATGAGATATAAAATCTTTACCCAATGCATTGGAGGGAGATAGAGGTCCCACCCATCTTATAATGAATCCTTTCTTATGTGTGCCACATAATCATAAATCATACATCATCGCATAACACATGTAACAAAAATGGGATTCTTGAAACATCATGACTTCATAAAACAAATCATATAAGGTAAATGACTTCATAAAAATAATTTCCTCAAAACATAATCATAATAATAGGGATAAAAACAGAACCCAATATTATCTTAGATGGAAAATAATTTTGATAAAACATTTGAACTCCATTCTTGAGGAAAATATCCTTTCTACTTCAAAAACAATTTTCTTTTCTTAACATGTCATACAATTATAAACTAAAAGAAGTTGATTAAAAATAAACTTGAAAACTTATAAAGGAATATTCTTGGAAATAATGTTTAAAAAATCCATTCTTTCCGTATAAGTTAAAAAAACATTCTTCATACTTTTGTCGGAAAAGTCAAAAAGTACCTCGTACGAAAAACGACAAAAGATTCCTTTCATATCTTTTACTAAAAACTCACCGAAGGGTAAAATTGGATATAAACTATTGTAGAAGGATGGAAATAATATTACATATTGAGGGAACATGGATGTGGATGATAAAATACACCCCAGTAATTACCAAAGTAAAAACAATCTCGGATAAAAGTGAGATTGTGATATTTCCCTTACCTTAGGTCCGACTTGCTTTGTAAGTGTCCGAACCTCCTGTATAATGATTTAAATCATGCTATTGACTTATTCCAGAATCATATTCATTTTTATTATATCATATATGGTCCACTTATGACTTTATATTACCTGTTCTTTTGTAAATTCATGTTAAAGTAGCGTTTTGGGTAAAATCATCTCATTTGTCGTTCGTGTTTTAACTTGTAATTATTCATATGATTACTTAGATAATGATTACTTAATTCCAGAATATAAAACATGAGTTATATACAATATATATTAATAATATATATATATATATAATATATCAGTAAATGAAAAGAAATACACCGTTCATGGAGACGGTAGACCGTTCGTACGCATGAACGCTGTTTTCGTTTCCTTATTGAGTTGAATGGAATTAAGTAGATGACATACATATATATAAACATAAATACAGTAGCTTCATAATGTCATATATTTCATTATTATTTCTTATATATACTTTATAATCATTCTTAAATGGTTAACATGGAGAATGAATCTCATCGCGTCGTGGAGACGGTAGTCCGTACGTACGCACGAGCGATGATATCATTTCCATAATTATTGAATTGAATTGGAGTGGATGATACAATATATCAGAATCATTATTATGTTATAATAACTATGTATAGTTATTGTTTACACCATAATACCCATCCATGTAAGGTGTTGGTGGAAAAGCAGATTACACCACGGCGTGGAGACGGTATTCCGTACGTACGCACGCGCGGTGATTTCCTTTTTTCCGTAGGATGGATAGAAGGTTAATTAGAGTTGTTTCATATTTATAATAACATATCAATATATGAGTGATACTGATGTTATTACTTCATAATTAAACAACCTTAGAAGAAGAAGTGGAAGAAGAAATAAAGGTGAAAGAATTGGTAACGGAAATTACCTCTTCTTTGAAACGCCTCTTTGAATCCTCCACTTAGGGAACTATGATTGGTCTTTGAAGAAGACCAGGACCTCTAGGATTATTCTAGGGAAGCGGAGAATGGATTTTGGCAGGGGTTGGCCGAGATTTAGTGCTCAAATTGGTGTGAGGAGGAGGGGGAGGAGGTGTCCTTTTATAAGGGAGGAGAGGGGCCCCTTAGGAATATCTCAAAATATTATTTTATATTAAAGTCAAAATCGGTTTATAATGGTTCCAAAGGGTCTTATTTCGAAGCTAAAGTGGGGATGGGTCGAAATACTATCAACCAATAGGATTTAGACAAGTTTAGGTTATTATTTTAACCTTATCAATTAGATTTAACTCTAAGTTAAATAATTTAACTTTTACCGTGTCTTTTTGTTTTCTTACACTATATGGTTAATACACTTACTATAAATGCCAAACGAACCCCAAATTGTTTATTATTAATATATATATCCTTATCTAAGTCATTTGACCGAACCTTAGATTTTAGGAATAAAATAACAATTAATAATATAATATTTGATTTAAAAACTATTTTGTGTCAATTTTGACACTATTTGATATATGATTTTTGTGAAAGTCATAACAGAATTATATGTTCGAACCAAGTTGATTAAATCAACACTAATATATCATAGTAACCTAGAAAATTAGTGGAATTCATAAAAAGTCTTAAATTAAATTTATTTTGGTATTTATAATATCAATTATGTCAATATTTCATTAATAAGATAATTACTGCATCATCTTTGTGTCATAAATAAATTAAATTATTTGATGTCTAAAAATTACAAATAAAATACCATCATGTAGGAAATAATTTTATATTTCTAATTAATATTTATAGCCGAATTTATCTTATGTATAACCCCATATTAAAAATGATTTACTTATTAAACTTTGATTTTAACTATTTTAACCCTTCTTTAAATAAATTAATAATAAATGTCCTAATCTAATCCAAGTGGACCTAAATGGTCATATTTTATTCATAAGGTTGTTTTTGGTCGAATTACACTTATCCAATAGAATTAGGACATGTTTTAGGGTAATAGTAATATCATATTTACCCTTAGTTACCCTATTTACTATTAACTGCGGTAAAAAAAGTAAAAAGTTACTATTCACCAAAAAATTATTTTTATATCATTGAACCACATTTTACTTACTGATATCAACCGTGTCTGTCGGATTTTCGAAATTCCATTCACAGAAGTGGTAAAATTAAGTTTTAAGCAAAATTCAGTTTTTAACCTACCACTTAGTGGTTTCACTATTCATCAAAAATTGAAAGTTTTCAGAAAAATACCAAAATTTCACCCAGGCTAATTTCGATATTCTGAGTCCAAAAATGAAGTCCATTTTGAAAAATAAAATTTACAAAATTTCAAAAAGTGGTTATTACTATTCATAACGGCTAGTTTTAATAATATCTTAATAGCATATCGTTGTTTAGCGAAACTTGGTGTTGCGTACAACACACACTATCGTGGAAGGTCGCGATTGCGTGTAATTCAAGCCAAGTAAGAGATGTGTGTTGTGAAAGCTCTTTTTGGTGTAGCGTATAACACAAGACATTAATGAAATTAAAAAGAATATTTTTCATAAAATCTCGGACTGTTACATTATATGTAGTTATTTATAATGGAACCATCCTTATATATCCTTATATTTACCTTTAGATTTTACTATTCCACCCAACATTGTAATAATTTTTCTATAAAATACAAAGACCCTTACATATGGGGATACCCACACAAAGCATTATTCTCTTGAAAATTAACCCATAAACATCACATAGTTTATAGTATCATTACAAGACTTCCATTTTTTTATTCTTGGGGGACCCTTAGATATCATCTTATACGCAAAGGGGTACCCGTACATATCACACAAAAATAATTACATATAACCCAAATATAATAATATGTATCATATTATAATTCAAATTTACCTTTATATATTTCGAGGATAACCTAAATGTATTTATGTTACAATAGATTTAATAATTTTAGGATAACCAAAGTAACATCAACATGTCCATGGGGTTACTCCATGGATCGACATAACTAATTTTCTATTCTTACAAATCACAAGTGAACCCAACAATTTTTTAATTTTATGATATAGGTGGAATAATAGATATCTCAGGCATAACGTTATTAATTACTAGGTCCTCCAAGAATTTTTTTCCAAAATTTTCATATGATGAACCTTATGTATGGTGACCTCTTCATATAGGAGTTAGTCAATTCACCAATTCCATTATTGCTAAAAATATGCCCTTATTCCTTATAAATAAAATATAACTAATTTTAAAACCTAAATAAATCATCCCAAGATACATGTAGCTTCAATTTATTAGGAATCATACCATCAAAAGTATGTCAAATTTATAGACTTGATGTATGATCTATGTGATACTTTAGATAATATTTAAGTATCTGAAGAAATACAGTCTATTGGATATTTGACCCTTATTTCCTCTTTGGAATTCCCAACACATTACTCTAACCTTGTTCTTCCAATTAACAATGAAATGGAGACACATTTTCTATATCTAATCAAATATCAAAATATATTTTAATGATATTTAAACTCTTTTAATTCCAATCAGACAATCAATTATCTAAATTTCCACTACTCTGGGACTAGAAATTCAAATTCTCCATGATTTTTACCAACAAACAGTGATGTTGTTTCTAAAACCTCCCCACTATAAAAATTATAAACCATGAAAATTATTCTATGGGATCCATTATGAACCTTCATAATCCCCAAACCTGTATATGGGTACAAAATCCATTATATCCCACTTTTTATGGATGTTCCAACACCTCACACAAACTAGCTACACAAATCAAAACCACACCATCTTTCACCTTATGGAACTGATTATTTCGAAAAATTTCCATGATGATCCCACACTACTAGTGGAATTATTGAGTTTTAAATTTAATTATGCAACACAACATCAATTTACTTTTCTAGTCTATATTTATCCATCACTCAATTGTTTCCAGACCAAATCATCACACAACCATATTCATTTGAACATAGAGTCTCTCTTCGAGGATTATACTAATAATATATGGATATACATGATTGTACTTTTCAGAGTATTTTCCACTAACATAACAATTTAATGAATCATGTCACACAATTTTATTAGCCCCTAAATCCCCCACAAGCATACTACTCACCCTTTATTTTGAATCAAACAACTACCAGTATTATATCCCTAAACCAAAACTCTTTCAAATTTGTGTTTAATTCCAAATAATTACATTTTATCCATGAATCCAATAAATATTATCCAATTTTAACAATCCAAACCTGAAGAATAAAATTGAATTATTTTATCACTAAAATACCAATGTACCATTTTGGTTTATAGTTGAACAAAATTTGGAAAACTTATTACATAATAATCTCCATGTCTTTACCTGATTATTTTTCAGAATATACCTTATTTTATTACTAAAATTTAAGTGTTTAATATATCCTGTCAAATTAGTCACATATGAAACCTTTTTATAATTATATCATTCAATATAATTCTTTATAATCTGAGGAAGAGAAAAATATAAGAATAGTGAGAATAGATTCTCAGTGAGGGAAAACATAATGATTAAGAATTCATGGTCATCAGGGAGAATATGATGTTCATAAGGGTGTGATTAAATAATAATAGTCCATAAACATAAAATAAGATATTTCTTACCCATAAAATTCTAGATCATAAAAAATGAGACATGGTATAAATCATTGACATAAGGAAATTGTAATACAAATAAATAATCATCAGCCATGTGAATAAAATCCCAAAGAAAAGGATTGATTATTACATAATTCAGTCATAAAGAAAAAAACTTTGTAATGTGGAACATAATTTTCATATCACCCATACAATTATCCAATCAAATGGAATAACCTATATATTATATTTTAATAATATATTATGAAAAACATATAACATATTAACTTTTCCTCTTAACCCAATAGATTCAAGATATACATCAATCTAACCCAATATAATGATCTATATCTGGAGAACCTATAATCAAATAATATATAAAAAACCTAAAAATAATCACAACACATGAAATATTTTATTTTTAACATAATAATAATAATTTTTCTTTCATAGAATAATTTTCATACGGGAATGTAGTGGGTTCAATGAATATCTATTTAAAACAATCACAATCCATCAAGATAAATGATAAGGATCAAATCATTACACTATAACCCCAGTGAATTATATGTGAATTTAAGGGGTTTTTACCATCATGAATAATTTTTTTTAAAATATCATCAATAATACTATTTAAGAGAATAACATATTTATTTTGAAAATAAATTTGAAAACAAAAAAACAAAATTGTAAAAATAATTCACGTTGAAAATTACCATTAAAAAATATACAGTATTTATTAAATAAAATAATATTCATGATATGGGGAAGCTATTTTCTTGTAATAAATATTAAAAATAATTAGTCTTTTCAATATTTTTCAAAGAGAGTCAAAAGTGATCCATGTGGAAAATGTTAAGAAAATTACATTTAAAATCATGTAATACCACATAAAATGACAGTGAAAATAACATTTAAAAGAACATTATTTAACAATCAATGTTTATAATAGAACGAGAAATGAATAATAATTATGAAAACATTTATAAGGAAGAGAAATATTCTCGATGTAAAATAACATACAAGATTATTATCAGTTAAAAAAACATTCTAGATATTTACATATTCAATAAAGAGTGAAATAAAAACTAAACAGGTAACAAATTCATAAACATAGAAGATTAAATTATTTGTTGTTCTAGAAAATACAAGCATATGATTTCCAAAATAGAGCCTTGAACATAAAAAATATCGAAAATAAAGGATATCACAACACAAATCATATACTGATTTTGTAACATTCAAATAAAAAGTATGATATATAACTATAAATACCAAAAACATAATAATTTTATATGTAATAATTATTTCCTTAGGATGAATGAACACTGTAAAATGTAATCAAGTACCATGACATGTAGCAGTCTTTACTACATTATATTAAGACAAACAGTACCCTTGAAAATATCATAACTTTTGAAGTTATCTTTAATTAATGAAGTGATTATGTGAAAATATATAAATCCACACAAATAAAGAGTAAATAATGAATATAAAATGATATATTAATTCACATATTATAATTTCATATCAAATTAAAAATTTTTTATATATATATATCCCAATGAAAGGAAATTTTGTTAAGAAACACATTACCACTTCATAACTATCAGCTGAAATCCCCCTAGATGAAATAATTTTCATTGAGATGTAAAATAAAATTAAGTACGAATTATTCATGATATAACATGTAAAATGGGAATTATATACACCATATATATTAAATTAGGTGTTTAACACTAAAATATGTGTCATCTATGAAAAAACGAGACAAAATTCCTTACCTTGAGTAGAGACATGTTTTGTATGTCATCAAACACCTATCTAATAAACATAAATTAATTATTTTATTACACAAGAAAGATTCAAAGGATAAATAAATAATAATTGAATCATTTATTTAATTTTAGTGAAATATTTAACAACTTAAAAAAATAATTCCATATTGGGTATTCTGAGTTTGTTGGGTTGATAATTGAAAAACGACTTTGGTATGTCCACTATTGTCAAAGTTGAAATTTTTCTATAATATGTCGAATAATAATGATTGAATATTTTTTTATCATTGTACATTAATTATACTTTTACAACTAATCATAAAAAATAGTTATGAAAAATGAATTTTTTTTAAAATCATGGAGACGATAGGTTGTACATAGGCATAAGTGATGTTTTCATTTTTCTTAAATTACATGAGAAAAAGAAGGTAATTATCATATCATTTTCTAGAATGAGCATATTATTATAAATATAATATTATTTCATTAAATTAAATTATATTTACCATCCATGTTATACGGTGAAGAAAAATGAATCACATTACTTCATGGAGGTGGTAGTCTACTTATAAGCATGAACTAAATTACCATTTTTAGTGGATGGAATAATTAGAAAATATATGATTTATTATATTTCAAGAATAAAAAAAAATTCATTAATATAATATATATATAATATATATCACTATAACCAAGTGTGGGAGGTAGTGATATTAAACGAATTACATTGAATCTCAAGGCATTAGTCCAATTTACAGAAGAATTATGGTTTTATTTCCTGTTTCATGAAAGAATAAATGGATATATGTTATGATAATAACATAATATATATATTGGAGATAGTGAATTTATTATTCTATAACTTTTTAATAATATTTTAAATGGGTAAATAAGAAATAAAATAAAAACTTTCAGTTGATAACTATATAACTTCTTCTGATAACCATTGTAGGATTATACAAAAATACATCATATGTTTTATTAATGATTAATCTATGGAAACTGGGACATTTATTAGAATGTATAAAGGTATTTTTGGGGGTATTTGATAAACCAAAATGATTTTTTCACATTTTAAGGAGAATACATGGGATGTCCTTCTACAATTGGCTGAGAGGACACACTTGGAATTTTTAAAAAGATTAAATTATATTACTATCTTAATCACGAAATATGGATCTAAAATGAAACATTTATGTATATGAGATGATATATGGTTGAAATATGTGTATATGATAGGTTTTATACAAGTTTTTAGGTAATATGTTTTTTACATTTTGTTAAATCTATGGTAAACATGTTTTAACCTTAAACGTGTAAAAATATTTTTAATGTATGTACTATTAATTATAATCAAAAATTTAGTTGTACTTTTTAAAAAAATTAATTTTTATAATTTAAAATATTTTATAAATTTTATCAAATTCAATTCACATAAGTTGTATAATTTAATATAAAATAAAGCACACAAAACTTCTTGAAAAACATTATTTCTGAATGATTATTTTTTTATGGAAAATTATTTTATACCAAATTCAATTATAATGTTGATTCAAATAAAAATTATTGTATTTTTTAATCAATAGGAACTAACTAAATTGTATAACTAACCCAAAATAGAATGTGGATTTTTTAATACATGAAAAATGATGCTTTCAATAAAAATCATTATTTTTCATTATTCATTGAATAATCCCAAATTTCAAAATGATATAAAAAATTAATCCTAATATAACATTCAAATGATTAATTAAAACTAATGTTAATTTTTTAATATAATTAAATTATATAAATTTTAAATTCATATTTTAAGTAAATCTATATTATCCCTGAAAACCCAATTTTGTTAGAAATAAATCCTCTTCATTTTAACTACGAAACATCCTAATATTCTTAAAATGTACATAAATCTATAAAATAAAAGTAATGAATATTTTTTAAAAATGTTATTGATTTAAAATTAACAATATTTATAATTTTATATTATTAACCCTTTTATAAATGTTTTCCTCATATTTGTATCTTGAGTGCAGTAATCAAGTGATAATTATTTTTAATTTTTTTTAAAACCAACATCATAGTAAGGGATTATAAAAATTCAATTTCAAGGAAAATAATGGGAAATTATAAGGACATGTTGAATATCACATAAATGGGTTTCCATATATGGTGACATTTTTTGGATATGAAAATATAGATCTATGGGTAAAATATAATTACCAAATAATAAAGTAGAGTAAAAGATAACATCGATAAAAAGAAATAGAATAATAATTACAAATTCAATGACAATGAAACCATACATCAATAATGTGTGAGAAATTATGTAGATTCAACTGAAATGAAGGTAATGGGATAACTTTTTTGTTTTAAGATAATTTTTTAAATGTTTAGAGATTACATTACAATATAGAATATGAAAATAAGGAAAAATAATTTAATTATAATTATAATTTCTTCATTTAATAAATATTCACCACAATTTGTTGTTTTTCTCAAAATGATGAGGTTTAAGGAAGATATTTTCATGCAGGAATCCATATGATCAATTTCGAATGGATCACATAATACATAAATAGATAACAAGATATTCATTTTATCAATACATATTAACTGAAAAATAAGGTGTTAGCAGAAGGTTATATAATATCAAAATTCTATAAACCATTATATAAATAAATAATACATTTAACTTGAATATTTACACTACAACACCAAGGATTTAACAAAGAGAATTATACTAATAAAAAACCCTCTATCCAAAATGACATCAATAACCTCAAAAATATAGAATATTTCATCCTTAAATGTTGTCTCATACCTTTCAGCTTGTATCCCAATAAATGTAATAATAATCTTACAAAATAATACTTCATGGTAATCTTAAGGGTCGCATATACATCACCCAAATAAAAAATCACCAAATATTTCATTGTCCACCTTACAATATCATAAAATAAAACTTCAAACTAGGTTTCTATTCATTTGAGAATATGATTAGCCATAGTCTTTTAATCCCCACATTATATCTTTATTAATTATGTTAACCTAATTTTTTTTTAAAATCCTAATATATACATTTACATAAACCTTTTATTTTATACTAACTATAACCGCACCAAAACGAAAGTAATTCAATATAGATCTTAAAGAAAAATATTTATATTATTTAATTTATTACTTATAAATGGGACCCAATTTCAATAAAACAAAAGATAAAACATAATAATGTAATATTGTATATATTATATTTCAAAGGAAATTATAGGTTAATAGTGTGAGGAAATTTGGAATAAATATCACATACCAATACTATTGTCTTAAAATGTATATTTTTTTTTCACTATACCCGTATTTTATTATTCCACATGGATACTTCAACATATCCAATAAAATTTCTCAAACATGTAACATTTATGGACATAGTACATTTAACATCATTCTTCATAACCTAGGGAAATATAAAACCTAAAAAGGTAGACATCAAATTCTCATTAAGGGTCTAAATAAAAATTTTCAATTAAATCCCATCTACGAGAATAATAATATTATGAGGGTATGATGGTATAATCAAATTTCATGAGAATATCATAAGTGAATTCATACCTATCAAAACATGGATCATAAATCAAGAGACATGGAATAGAGTATTAACATAAGACTATATTCTTATAATAAAACAATTATGTGCAATTTGTAAATAATCCTCAAGTAAAGGATCCATTAGAACATGATGAAGTAAAAATAAAACCACATAATAACCAAAAAAAATAATTTTTATATCACTCATAAAATTATAATAAAATACCTAAAAACTTCTAATATTCTTTTTGGATAATCATATAGCAAGTTATAATTGTCCCTTTACCCAATTCATTAGAGAGATATATCAATATAACTAGTCAAACTGAGTTATATCAGGCCATAAATTAGTATAAAAATTTACCAAGAACCATAATACATCCATAACTATTGAAATATTTCATTTATTAAAATAATAATTACCTTTATTCTTTTTTATATTGATTTTAAAATGGAAAAAACCATGTTTGATGAAAATATATTTGAAATAATCATTATCTATCAATATAAATATTAATAATTGAATAATTTTAATAAATTAATAGAGCATCATTAGTTAAACACTGGTTTTTGTAATTGATGAATAGAAAAACCATACAAAGATCATTAAAAATACTCTGAATGAAAATACCATTTTCAAATTGAAAATCATTTTCACTTGCGAATTTTTTTCATAATATTGGGAAAATCCTTTTCTCTAGATTTATAATTAAAAAATTATAATGGGTGATTCAAATAAAATATAGGTCATGATGGTTGAGAAATCCATTCTTATCATAAACCTTAAAAATAAACACTGTTTTCAATCTTTTGTAATGAGAGTCAAAAGAGACCCATGTAGAAAACAATATGAATTATACATTAAAAATATTTTATAAAAAGGTCAAATATCAGGTAAATTAAATTTAGGAAATCATCTTATATAAGATAATATAATTCTAAAAAAATATAAAAAAATGTGCTTATTGATGAGAATGATTCATGATTAGAAAGAAGATACATGATTAGAAACACATTCATATGATATTTTTGACATTTAATTCATAAATAAGGGAGGATATGGAACTAAACAAGAAAACTAAATTCATACAATTTGGAGAATAAAATACATGGGGATTAATAAAATATTATCATATGATTTATTTAAAGGAATCATGATCACAACGAATCTCAAAAAGAAAAATGATTGTGATATAAATTATTTACTGCTCTGGTATATTTTGTATAAATTTTATTTTTAAGTGAGGGTAAGATGTAGATCCATAAATCACATGAATTCCATGAATATTACTATAAAAATTCAATCCCAAGGATGTAATTAAACTATAAAAATGAATCATAGTGCATGAAAAAAACACATCTCAATAAAATGAGATTGGTACAATTAAAACCCCTAAAAATATCATAATATTTGAAGTGATAATTAATCTATAAAGTGATTATATAAAAAATTATAAATCCACATAAATCCATTATTAGATCATGATAAAAAAAATTTATATATCAATTCACACACAATAAATGTATACTGAAGTCAATAAAGAAGAAGTATAACCAAATGAAATAAAATTTGACTAAGAAGCCCCTTACTAATTGGTAAATTTCATGTCAAAACCACTTAGATGAAGTAATTTTAATTAAACAATAAAATACCATGAATTAGTATAAATTATAGACATATAATTTAATAGGCACAATATATAGACCATATAAAAGAAACTTGTTGTGGAACATTATAATAATCCTCACTGAATAGAAATTGAGATGAAATCCTTTTCCTCAAGTATGAAATTTGCATATACATCATTTAAGCTACGTATAATAAAATTATAGAAATTTTTATCTCAATAAAATTTTTAGTGATTAATTAATTATCATTAAATTATTTATTTATTTATTGTAATGAAATATTTAATTACTTAAATTATTAATTCCACATTTGGTATGTTGAGGACATTCCATTCATAATTAAAAAATGAATTCAGTATGTGAAAAATTATCAAAAAAGTAATTAATCCAAAATATATAGAATAATAATAAAAAATAATTAATATTTTTATTTTCCTATAATTATTTTAAAACCAACAATAAATATGGTTACAAAAAATGAATTACGTAACAGTCATTGAGAAAGAAGGTCATGAACATGAATGGGTAGCCTTTCCATTTCCAAAGAACATGATTAAATGAATGAAATTATAGTTTTATCTTTACTTAATGATTATTATATCATATATATAAAATAATATATTTAAATAAACTTATATATTTCAACAATGTGATTGGATGATGAAAACAAAATCATATCGCATTGTGGTGGTGGTAATCCACACATACCTCCGAACAACATTATCATTTTTAAATGTATGGAAATATAATAAAATAAATGAAAAATTATAATTACATATTGATAATAATGTCATGAGGTTCATATATATACCTTAAATCTATCACTATAATCATCCATGAGAGTCTGTGAGGAAAAATGATTTACATTGTTTTGTGAGGTAGTAGTATGTCATAAACAGTAACAATGGTTTCATTTCTGATTCGATGGAAGAGGAGATGGACACAGAGTATTATAATTTCATAATAGAATCTAACAATATTGTAGATATTTATTTTGTTTTTCAAAATGGTTAAATAAGAGTTTATGGAAATATAAGAAAAGATAAAATGAAAATGATCGGTTATGAACTATACATCTTCTTCGGGTATCATATATATGTTTATAAATAAAAAAAAACTATGTTGGTTTCAAAATAAAAAAAGATCAACTATTACATAGTAATGGATGTTAGGAATGGATTTTTTCTGGGATTGGTGGACCCAAAATTCTCATTATGTGTGGAAAGGAGAGGATAGAGGGTTCCTTTTTATAAATGGGAGAGAGAAAACCCCTAGAATTTTTAAAAATATAATATTATATTAATTTATTATTCCTGAAATATGGCTTCAAAATTTGACAATTTCCAAACATAAGATATTATAGAGCCCATTTATTGTCATAAAATACCTTTTGTATATGTTTTTAGTTCATTTTCAACATTATCCATTTATTTTAACCCATGGAAAACCTTTTTAACCTTATATATGGTAAAATAGTTTTTTTACTATTCATTATGATTAAATTAAGTTATCCTAACAATATTGAATTAATTATGATGATTAAATTTTTTAATTCATTTTATGTTAATCAATTGACAAATTTGGAAGAGTTAAATTTAAAATTAAACCTGCAAAATATGATTACAAACACGTTTAAAAAACACAAATTTCATAGTATAAAAATAATTTTATATAAAAGTAATGTACAATGTTGATTATGATATCTATTATTGGATTATTTTTAGTAAAAACAATAACTAATTAATATTTAAAACTAATACATAGTAGAATGTGGTATTTTAAATAAATTAAAATAAAATATATTATTAATGAAAAATATGTATTTTCATTATTCGTTGAAAAATCAATTTTTTTGACAGTTATAAAAAAATTATACTATGAAAATTTTGACATGATCTTTAAAAACAATAAATAAAAAATTGAAAATAATATTATTCTGATATCAAACTTTTAAATAAAAAATATAATTCATGAAAACCTAATATGGTTAGAAATAATTTCATCTCCTTTTGATTGAAAAATTTCCTAATATTAATAATGAATATGACTATATAAAATCTAATTAATCAATATTAATTATCCATGAAATTAATTTAATACTAACATTACCTATATTATTAAAATAATTCATTTAAAGGGCTTAATTATACTGACTATCCCTGATTGATACACACAAATGGTTATTTAATGTTACAATACATAATTCCTCTAATTAACTCAATGGACCATCACAGAACCATAACCACATCCTTGATTTTTCCACTAACATTTCACTCATAAAATTTACAAAAAGATACCTAAAATTAGTATCATAGTCATATATTATTTATGGTGTGATCCAGAATTAGATATTTCATTATCACCAATCTACCAACATGATCATTTTGGAAATCCAACACTAGTCATATGATGAAACTAACGATCCCCACTCAGATATCTTTAGTGGGTCCATATACAATGACCCACTCTAGTGTCCAATTATACCAAAACTCTATATTAACCAAATTTCCCACCCAACTGATATTTCATCATTATAAAACTGATCATTATGGATCTAACTCAATGTCCATAACAAGTCTTACTACCCCTAAACTCCAATATTTTATCTTACTACATGAAAAATCCAGTCCTACTAGAAATGTACAATCATATTGGTAACCAACTCACAGTAATTCTGGTTATCTCTTCATTCTGTATCCATCATGAAAAGAAAATCGACCCCTCATAGTTTCAAAATAACCAATGGTCATGTCATTTAGTCTCCCATTTTTTTATGAAGTTTCAAATGTAATTTCTCATTTGTAATGACTATTCGTCTTAACTAAAATTACCATGAATCTTCATTTATTAAGTCACATCTCAATGAAATCCTTATATCACACACCAATACTAACTCAATTCATCAGTTATGATTTGTCAACCAAACATGATTTTAATTGAGAGAATCACCTTCTAGAACCCATATACATCATTACATAAAAGGTAAACACCCTTTTCTATTCCTAAAACACAAGATTGTTGTATCAAACCATTCCAAAATCAATACATTTGTAATCTCCATCTCTAAACTGTTATATACGAACCCACATAACATTAGAAAGTCTTTGTCAATATAGATTGTGGGATAAGTTGTATTTAACATTATCACACATACTCGAACCCCTTAAGGACATTTCCACTTACTGGTGCTAAGGGACCAAATCCACATATCCAAAATAGATTATCCAAATAATAAAAATACACAAAATTACACCACCATGAATATTATTACATTATCATGAACTCACCCACTGATTAAATTAACATACAAAACTCAATATTCTTATCCCTAAAATTTACAAAAATCGAACCTTCAAAATGCCCCAACTGTCATCTAATTCCTTTCATTCCAATTTAGACACCATGATGACCTCCCATAGGTTAATCATTGTTCCCACCAAACCACCAACCATATAGGTCCAATAAAATATAACTCTCATAAAAGAATGTAAAAGAGTCTTCATCAAAATAATCACCTAATAGTGTTCATAATCCCTTGATATTAAAAAATATATAAAATTTGGGAACATCTCTATTTCACCCAACTAGATCATTCATCTCTTGTTATCTCAAGCCGTATTCAATTATTCTTAGTCTGAAATAAATATTCCTCTTAAAAATTAATCATAAAAGTATTTTAAATTTCATAAATACTACTCTTACATTCTTAATTTACAAACTGAACATGCATCTCATGTAAATCCGACTAATTATGTATCAAGGTATACCCATTATTTGTCCTTAAAAATACCTAATTAATATCAAATATTTCAAAATATACTTGATCTCATCTTTTATATATTAATCTAAAATTCAAAAAAATTACCCATACCTCTTTTATTTGAATTAAATCATAGATCATGGCTAAACCCCCTCTCTCACTTTCCATATATATACTATATTTCATCTCAAATAATATCCAGAACGAATCCTGTGATTTAATTTTAATTCCTAACTCACCAATATATTTTGTGTCATCTTAACATCACTAGGATCTCCCACTAAACCCATAAATATACTTCATATAAGTCCCAACATATAGCAAATCATCCAATCTCATATCAATGAAACAACCAAACAATAATTTGAAAATACACCTTCTACAGGGTTCTCATTTACATAGATCGATCATATCATACTAAAGTCAATTATCCACTCAGGGGTACTGATCTCGAATGGGCATATCTATACTAGCCTACCCCATCAGGGGAGAAAATAAATCATGTCGTAATGTATAAATATCATCACCCTTTGATATGATGTATAAAGAAAATAATATTCATCTAGTTTGACTAAGTGTAATTCCACCAATAAAATATTCAAGAAAATAATTTATTTACTATTGACACTTTATATAAAAAAAATATATTATTTTCTAAACTAGTGTCACAAAAAAACATATAAATTCACATTTCAGGTGACCTACATGCCTCATATGAAGCATGAACACCCAATCCCTTCCCACCAATAGATACTAGAAAACCTATAAATAGATAAATATAAAATTGTATTCATGGAAAGAATAATCTTAACTATATAATCCAAAATAGGGTACATCAATTGAGAAACATTTGGAACATAGAATTTTTATCAAGGGAGTGTTGTAAATCACATATCATAGTGTCCATGTCATGTTATGACATTCTCTATCACATGTATACTATATTCCAAATATTAGAAAATTAAAATCATTCTCAAATACTAATTTGTAACAGCTAATACAATTTTACTCTAAATAACTTGATCTAAGTTCCATGTGACTTCAATCATGCCTCCATATATGTCATAGGATATAGAGTATCTGTGAGGGTATTTGGTTATATCATGGGAAGACTATAATCCCATATCAATGTAAAAAATTGTATATATCATACAACCAGTCTTCAAAATACCTAATAGAATAAAATAAATTCCACATAAAGGTCAACCAAAAGTATATAACATACCACTTGCTATATCAAAATGGTACATCTATAATGTCACATGAGTTAGGAATATATCAACATGATCTTTCAATAGAAAATCATATACAACTCATACCAAAGGTAACTAAACTATGACACCAACCAGTCCATAAGACCCAGCCTATTACCTTATCATGAAATTATATCTAGATCAATTATCTAATATTGGGGATCTTATCTATGTGTCCCATGATCATAAGGCTTTCTTGGGTACAATATTATTATGTCCTCCCAAGAAGGGTTTGATTGAAACTACATTAAAAACCAAAAATTGAATCTCTAATATAAAAATTTTAAAAAATATCTATTGAATGATATTTTCATAGAAAGAATAATTAACAGCTAAAATTCAATAAAACTAATCATTCTTGATCCTCTGGTTAAAATCTAACCCATGATATTGATTATCCCAGATTTGGCTAGTGGTGGATGTTATTGAGAAATTCATTTATTAGAACCAATATTGGAAATAATTTCCACCAATAATTCAATAATGATATATCATGATGTTAGGGGTAATGTATTTAACCACTTAATAACGTAATATATCATACTCATTGGGAGGAATGGAGCCCACCCTATAGTACCATCATATATAATAATTTTCGGGGGGAATGATTCCTACCCGGTAATACAATCATAAATAATATTCATTGATGAATAGAACCCACTCCAAAATATTATTATATTTCATAACATTCAAGGGGAATGTAACCTTCCTAATGATACTATCATATATCTTAACCATTGGGGGAATAGTACCTTCCCCAGCAATCATAATATATCAATAGTGGTGTTTCAATCAAGGTGAATACAACCCACCCTGACTATAACCATATATCATCAAGGGACTTTTTTATACCCTATATGATATCATATATAATTAGGGTGTATTGAATCACAAATTAGTTAACATAATATATAATCATGGGTAATGGATCTATATATGAATGTCACTATATATCATCGAGTGGAATGATTCATTCCCTAAATACCATAATATATCACACTCACATGGGTTTGAAACTCCCATATAGTTGATAAAAATTTCTATGTTATCCTATCAAGAAAAAAACTATTAACATCACCTCATCATAATATGTTGTAACTTGGATAGACCTTTTTTCTAATCCTTTCCAAAGTGAACACAAGAATGGGGCCCCCTCTAAGTTTCATAATGTCACATAAAGGGATTAACACCCCACCATGGTTACTTTATCTCATTTCAAACTCTATGGATGATTTAAAACATTCAATGGGTATTAAATCAAACAAATTTACAAACTAACATATTTTAATAAGTAGATAGATAAGAAACCCCACATAAACCAAAAAATAAATAAATGGAATTTCAGACTTTTACCTTTAAAAGTCATGATCTACGGGCCATCCCACACTAAAACTACACATAATTATTTTACATTTTATACCCACTTAGATCCACACACACACTCTCATGGGGTAGGAAAACTCACCCCCACACAAATCAACTATAAAATAGGCTATAAGGTATCCCATGATTCCATATACCCTATCCATAAGCCAAAAATTTAAATTCCATAACACTCCCTTACTCAAAAAGGACCTAAATGAACATACACCAAGGCTCAATTTTGTTTTAAAAAAAATCAATTATACCCCTCAAAGATCCATGTTTCTAATATAAAATATATTTTATTTTTTAGACCAATCAGTTAGAAAAACATATAAAGTAGTGTTTAAGAGTTTATTGTGGTACAATGAACATCTATTCAATACTTGGGGATTAAAAAACTATTTGATAATTCAAGGTTAATCACCTACATGTGGTGAGACCTTGTAATGAACTGAAGTTTAATCAATATAATTTCCATTATTAAAATA
This sequence comes from Viscum album, assembly GCA_963277665.1. Classification (NCBI taxonomy): domain Eukaryota; kingdom Viridiplantae; phylum Streptophyta; class Magnoliopsida; order Santalales; family Viscaceae; genus Viscum; species Viscum album. The sequence continues at coordinate 1,887,572,361 of OY728160.1, read as the reverse complement.
TTTTCATATAGTATAATCATCTAAAGTCACAACAAAATGACACAACATTCTTTAATGAACCACTAAATATAATGTGACTTTTAAACATAATTTTGTGACTTCTGCGATTTGAATTTTTAAATTCAGACATACACGGCTGCGATCTGTATTATATTTAGAGTCCTATAGGAAAAACATATTTTTTTGGTGAATTTTAACATAACCTTATGAATATTAATGTTACCCTTATTAATTTTAATGTAAACCTTATGAATAGTAAATCAGATAAGTGAATAGTAACCTTACTAATGAAAGTATAAATAAAATTTATCCATCTTCTATGTGATAATATGATATTGTTGGTATTTTTGGTAGGTAATAAATATTTAATTAAAATTTAATAATTTAAATCAAAATTTATTTTAATAAAATAAATTCATACAATAATATTTTTAGTCATATGATTTAATATAATTTTATGATACCTTAGTTAATTTTCCAATGTTTGATAAAATAAGTTAGAATTTTAAAATTTTTATTTTCATATAAATTATGACTTTAATAAAAAATTAAATTTTTCATTTATAATATTTTTTTCACAAATTGAAGTTCATTTTTTGAATCTAAATTCTGAAAAAAATGGTTCGTGTGAATTTTGGAGATTTTTTCTGAAATACATTTTTTTTGTGAATAGTGACATTATGTAATTTACAAAATCTGCTAAATAAATGAATTTATACATAATGATTGAGTCCTGAATGATGTAAATGGACATTGGTTAGAAATAACATGAACGTATTACTATTTTTGGTTTGAAGAATCAGAAATACTACATGTCTTGAGAAAATGATAAACTAATGAATTAAATATTGGGAAAACTCCCCTCTCCTCCACTATAAAAACCACCCCTCATCTCCTCTTCTCAGCACACCTCTAAAGCCTTGTTACATTCCCAAATGTGGATCAAATATCTCGCTAATCATATCTCCTAGGTCTAGGATCTTTGGCCTCATAGAAATACGAAAACCACATCCCTACGGAGTTTCTCAAGAGGAAGTAATCAAGAGGTAAAACTCTCTTCCATTTTCATTAAATTTATGTTCAAGTTCTGTTGTATTATATTATATCCTAACCTATCCTCATCCAAAGGGTGTGATAAATATAGTACCATTCATGTACTGGAACGTTTTTATTATAATGGAATATTTCATCTTCATTTCTTCTTTCCCCTCCTTTTATACAAGAAATGGAAAACCCATCCGAGATTTGTAAATTTATCACATTCAGGACGGTGGGTTTTCAATTTATATTAATGTCTTAAATTATGGTTGTGATTTTTTTGGTTGATCCAGATTACTATGTATGTAAAATATCCCTTTTAATGTTCTGTAATCATTTTTTATAAACAGTATTATTTTATAAAACAGAATGAGTTCGTTGTGATTAAAAAGCTACCAATTAACCCAAAGTACTATCATTAAAGTTTTATATAATGATTCATCCTCACTCAAAATAACCAAATATATATTATAACCATTTAATCTTCTGGATGTTTTCTAATAACATATAGCTTCAATTATTTACAACCATCCTCATCTTACATGATTAACCATACATGAATATAGGTAAAATAATCATGAAAACCAAGGAAACAAACACTCCCAAAAAATGAAATTGAACCTCTTAAGCCATCCAAATGTACATTAATGAACTTTATAACATTATAATAAAAAATAAATGGAGAAGAGGCTATAGAATATATTAATTAATGAATCTAGTTTGATTTTATAGGACATTACGTTCAAGTAAAGAACACCTTTAGACTTAATGTAAGGGATTTTACAAGAACCACCCTTATTCCTTCTGGAGGATCTATATTTTTCTAACTAAATAAAGATATCGTTTTTTATGAACATATTCTAAATTCTGTTTATATATTCCAAAAACATGTATTAATATCCATTCATCATTTTCTTTCATGGATATACATATTTTTAATTGGTACCCTTATCAATTCTTCCTCATAAGAAAACCCATTTTAAGGGAACTTCTCAAATTATTACCCAATTTCATGTGAACACTATCAAATTTTTAAGTTTCCATTGTTTTAAAAAAATTATAATTTTTATTATGAAAACATTAATGTGTAACTTATAGTTTTATATATAATATTATTCCCTTTTATATATATATTTTTTTGTGTTTTCCAAAAAGTCGGACTAAAATATTTTAGTGGTTAAAAATTTTAAATTCCATTTTTACATGTTATCACTTTTGCATGACATAAATTACCATGATATATTCTTATTTTACCTTATTAATTTCCATCCATGTTCTAGTTTATTTCTTTTATGGACACTAATATGATACACCCACTTATTATGCATTTTTACATGATTATGATACCCATTTCATTCCATGAGAACCCTTGTGTTTATGTGTGATTGATTATCTTTGATTCATTATATAGTAAACATATTCATGAACATAGTATATTGGGTGTGACTAGATAGTACTATAATTCATTTGGTAAAGTTCAGTCTTATGATATGTTATGTGCAACAATCTTAGCGGTTAGCCTTTACTTGTCCTCCACGTGCAATGGTCTTGGTGGTTAACCTGGACTCATGCTCATATATGTGATATGATACATAAATCAGACTAAAGTCATGTTTAATGTTTCTAAAACATTTCTATGATTCCATGTTTATTTTATCCCATATTTTATATGTTATGATTCTATATGATCAATCATGTTCGGTGGATTTTTATATCATCATGTCTTTCTTTCAAACCCATGGGCTAAAGAATTATTCTTATGTTTATTCTCTTACTAGGATTTTTAGCTCACTCATGAGTTCATGTTATCCCCATGTTATCCTATAAAGTTTTTTGAGCATAATGTAATTTAGGAGCTCAATATGGAGATTTAATAAATGTTTCATTTATGATGCTTAATTATGTACGTAATCTTCCAAGACACTAGAATTTGCAATCCTAATCGTGTAATTTGACATGTACCAATGCTTAAAATTGTTTAATGATATGTGTACATGGATGGGGTCACTATAGTTTGTATTAGAGGATGGACTAGTTATTTTTGGATATTGGGAATGTTGAACTTTAGTAAGAACCTTAGGTATGAGACTAAGTATAATAAAACATCCCTGAAATTTGGTATGTATAGAGAAAGTGGTTTATCAAGAAAATAAATCCATGTCTGGATATAAACAAGTCGATGTGTCTTTGTCATAGATGTATCTAGGGGTAAAAACCAGAAACACTTCTTTGGGATTGACTTGAACGAGAATTGGTGCATGAAAACATCCCAAGCTACACTCTTAGTTTGACACTCCTAGTGGACATTATTTGGAAAATTCTTAATCTTGATACAAAACATTATTAAGGGAACAAAGAAAAATAATCCCATAGAAATGAATGTGAGGAAAAAAATTGAGGATAACCTAGGTTTAAACATAGGGAATCACAAGTTTGGATATACATTTACTTTATATGTTTTTTATTTTATGATAAATGTTTACTTTTATGTATATTGAATAAGTATTCAAGCCCTCAAATTATATATTATTTTCTTAGTTAATGGTTGGAAATATAAGAATATGCTCCATCAATCAATGTGATAGGGAATGTGAAGATGTACCTGATGACATGCCAAATATGATAGGAACGGGTGCTCCAAACATCATGAAAGTATTTTCTCAGCTAGATCTAGTTATGAATAAAAACATGAATCATATGGAACTCCTTCCTCCTACATGGAAAGAACAAGTTTCTGTTCAATCCTTCATGAGAAAAGGCCTCCCATGTTTAGTAGATCTTTGGATCCCCTCATCAATGAAAAACTGATTAAATCCATTGAAAAGATATTCTAGGTCCTCTAGTGCTTAGAAGAATAGAGAGTCATGTTGGAGGTCTTTCATTTTAATGGGGAAGCTGATCAGTGGTAGAATCTAATCAAGAATAATAATTCTCCAAAGGAAATAGATTATATGGATTTAGAGTAATTCAATAAAATGTTTGTCAATAAATATTTCCCTAAACCCTCAATCTCAAGATAAAAAGAGTGTTCCCCAGAAATAATTAGAAGGAACATGAGTACATTAGGGTGTATAAAGAAAACATCACAAGTCTTACTAGATATGCCCCTGTATTTGTTATGAACACCGAAAGCATAGTGGATCTCATATTTAGCAGACTAAATTATAGAATATGAAAAGTGTTAGCGATTAATGACTTTTATGGTTATGAAGATATTTTTCATCGTTCTTTCAATTATTAAATAGAGATCAGAGACTGTCAATGGTCTCTTAGGACCAATGGAAAAAAGTAGAAAATGGTGTCTAATATGGGTGGTTCGAAAAATAAATTCCATGATGGAAAGAAGATCTAAAATCCCATGTGTAAAAATTGCAGGAAGAAGCTTCCGGGGAACTATCTAAATGGAACTATGAATTTTTTCAAATGTGGAATAATGGGACATCATTCTATGAACTGCTAGAGAAAAATGAAGAATTCTACTAGAGTGGAAGAAGAATGGAAGGTTCAAATCACTACTCAAAAAGTAGTGCAGTGTTTCAACTGTACGGAATATAGTAATTATGAGAAAAATTTCTTTATGAAAATGTTTTTTAGAGTCAATCTACAATAAGCTCTAAGGAAACAAGGAAGGGATTATGATATCACTATTGCTGAGGTGGATCCGAAAAAATGATGTGGTGATAGGTATGCTGGTTATTCATTCAAGAATAGCATATGTGCTATTTGATTCTAGTTCAACACATTCATTTATAACATGCTAAATTATTACAAATATTCAATAACCACCTCTATATATAAATATTCAGTTATCTATGAGAATATGAAATTGGAAAATTATTGTATAAAATGTTTATAACTCCTCTCTAGTTAAATATTTTGGACTAAACCTCTAAAAAAATATCATCATTCTTAATTTAGTGGAGTTTGATGTTATCTTTGGAATAGATTTTCTATCATTATACAAAGCCTATATAAACTTTCGAGAAAGGGAGATCACTCTTCACATCCCGAAGAATACTCTAATTCATTACATGTGTATGGAGTAAGGTGAATGGTTTTTATAATCATTATATCAAGTGTGGATATTACTGCTGTATGAGCAAGATTTTCTAGATCAATTAATTGAGATAAAAGATAAAATCATGCTCAAAGACATTCCCAATGTAATGGACAACACTGATGTATTTCTTAGATAATTTCCTGGTCTTCCTCCTAATTGATAGGTTTATTTCTCAAGTGAACTTATTCCGAGATCCCTACCTATATCAAAGAAAACTTATAGATTGACCTATGAGGATCTAAAGGAGCTGAATAATTAGTTACATAAGAATCTGGATAAGGGTTTTATAAGACCAAGTGCTTCACCATGTGGTGTTCTAGTCCTCTCCATCATGAATAAGTATGAATCATTTCACCTTTTCATCGATTATCATGAACTTAATAAAATATAAATAATGAAAAAGTACCCCTTCGATGGATATAAGACTTCTTTGATCAGCTTCATGGGGCGGTTCTTTCTCTAAGGTGGACCTCCAGTTAGGATATCACCAATTAAAGGTGGAGAAGGAAGATATTCCCAAGACTGACTTTTGAATAACGAATGGGAACTATGAGTTCATAGTGATTCCCTTTGGACTCACTAATTATCTAGATATATTCATGGATTTAGTTAATAGAATATTTAGATATTACCTTAACAAAATTTGGTAGTTTTTATCAATGATATTATGATATACTCCAAGAGCAAGGAGGACTATGTGGAGCATTTTAATACTGTGTTGAGAAATTTGTGAAGGAAGAAACATTATGAAAAGTATAGAAAATGTGAGTTCGGGATGGAGGAAGAATAATTCTTGGGGAATGTTATCACTAGAAAAGGAATATATATGGACCTTTCCAATATAAAGGAAATCTAAGAGTGGCCCATGACCACATCTGTAATGAAGATCCACCGCTTTCTAGGTCTAGCCGGGTACTATCGATGATTTTTGAAGAACTTATCCTGATTTTAAAACCCAATGAAAAAGATGAAATAAAAGGGAGTGAAGTTCTTATTGACTTAAGAATGTGAGAAAAGCTTCAAGGAGCTCAATAGGATGCTTGTCACTGCACTAGTACTCACACTCCCGATAAGTGGAGAACACTTTCTAGTGTAAAGTGATTCTTTAAATATATTATTAGGCTTCGTGACGATGAAAAATGATAAATTGATATACTACGCATCAATATTTCTAAAAAAATTTAGGAAAACTATCCCACACATGATCTGGAGGGGGCGACTTTGATATTTACATTAAAAATCTAGTGGCATTATCTCTATGTGGAGAAGTGTGAGATATATATTTCTCACAAGTATCTAAAATATGTATTCACACAGAAAGAGATTAATATGAGCCAATGGAGATGGTTAGAGCTCATTAAGGATTATGAATGCTCAATCCACTACTATTCCGGTAAGGAATATAAGGTGGTGGATGCTCTAAGTAGAAAGGATCTTTCATATTTATCAATGATGGGAATTAAAAGGATCCAATCTTATTAGATTTACAGAGGACAGAAATATGAATCAATAAGGTAGGAACATAATCAAATACTTTCTCAAATGATTTCTCAACAATCCATCCTATAGAAAATAAAGTATCCTCAAAGGAATGATGTGGAAATTAAGAAAAAGGGTGAATCTATGTGAAATAAGAAAACATATTATTTCATGATTGATAAGGATAGATTTAAAAGATTTGAGTCATGATTATGTGTACAATATGATCTAGAGATAAATAAGAATCCTCTAAATGATGCACATAGCTCAACCTTCCCTATTACCCCAAGGAGCACAATGATGTATCAAGACCTCTAGGAGTATTATTGGTTAGACAATATGAAGAAGGAGATTGTGGATTATATATCAATGTTCCTGGTATCGCAGCAAGTAAAGGTGGAATGGAAAAGTATAAGGGTATGATGAATCCATTACCCATACCAACATGGAAGTTGGAGAACATCACCATGGAATTTTTCACTAGACATCCAAGGATATCCAGAGGAAACAAATCTATACGGGTCATTGTGGAACTTCTTACAAAGACAACTCACTTTATAAAAATTCTAGAGGACTTCTCATCGGATCAAATTTCATAAATATATATCAAAGAGGCGGTAAGGCTACATAGAGTACCAATACCTATTGTATCTAACCGAGATCCAATATGACATGTGGTCTATCTTCACTGCCTGGTCATGTCTCTAGTCCGTACACAGGTCCCTTCTATATAGGGGTTCACTCCATGTAGGTGGAATACCTGACATGTCCCACCTATCCATGGACCATTCCTTTTATGTTGGTCATGTCTATGTACGCAAACCTAGTTTCTGTGTACTTTGGTACACAACATGTTGGTCCACATGGGATGCTGCCCATGTGGTGAACCTATGATCGTATAAATTATACATGGAGTCTCCATCTGAGTGACCCATCACATGGTTTGTGAAACCGGGGAATCTATACATAGTGTGTAAGGAATTACTACACTCAGTGTTATCCTTATTGTTTTTTAAACCCTATAATCACTATAGAGGGAGGCTACACACCAGTGCTCTTTGTACTACATAGTTTGTAGTCGGTATTTTTCCCGAATCATTGTATTTTTCCAATCTTAATCAACACTTAAAATCTAGCTAGAGAGGATTAAATATCACCATGAATCTATCTCAAACAATATATCTATCCAAATATCATGGTCATCAGCTGATATCCTCTGACAGATACTTCGATAATCAATGGGGAATTCATTGGATGTTTTTCATCTCACCATGCATTCAATCTGGGATGATCAATCATTAATGCATATGATTGATCCTCATTTCACCACAACTAATCTAGATATGTTCTTCACTTTTATAATCATTGAAATTTATTCGATCTTCCACAACCCCTATCACCCGATCAATCTTGGGTCACCCGACAACTGTTGAACTAAGAACTGTGGGGATCCATTGGAGAATAAAGAAATTAACAAGAGGAAGAAAAAGAAAAAGAAAAATGTTTTAAGAAATTGCTAGCTAAGAATTCTAGGCCAATGATCAAGAATGTTCTCTAGGGTTTGATAAAGATGATAATTAATTATGTTTATGTACTTCAGAACAAGAAAAGGAAAAACTCATGGCATATATCAAAGGAATAGATTTACTTAATTTTTTAATTATATGGGATGAAACCACAAATAATAATTCCTACCACTTGTTTGGATATTTCATTGTTGAAGAAACTTCTCCCCAATGAATTCAGGAGAAGCTGTTGTGTTCATTGTGGTTCGATCTTCCTTGATCTAGAGGATTATCATTTTTCGTTAACAGAGGAGGGAAGGAGCCCTCACATGAATATTGGGGAATTATGAGCCACCCTTTTCCAATTATCCATACTTAAATATATAGAAATGTTTTTTAGGTCAATGTTTAATTAATCAATTAACTAATTAATTAATTAATTCACATAAACGCAACCAATAATTGAGGGTTCCAGACATCCCACGCCGACTCATTTTATGTTGTGGCTATGGTAAAAACCACATTCTAGAAACAATTGTGGTCTCTAGTTTCTGAACCCATCAACCATATAATATTTTTCCTATTTTCATTAATTAACTATGTGTGCACAATATAAAATATATTTAATATGTTCATAAAAATAATTCTTGGCACACCGAGCCTTGGAATCACACACCGTCTTAGTTCCTCTCTCTATAAATATATATTGAAATATTTCAAAGTCTTAATAGGAACATCTAGGTCACTACATCATTCCGTCCTTCAATATTTTCATCTCCTAAAAGAAAAAAATGATAACAAATTCAGGATTTTGAGCCTGCATCTGGCTTTACAACTCCATGGAACTCACATTCACGTTTTTGTACTACCAAAACATGTGAACTAATGGGATGTCCTATCCACCAAAGGTTCTATCTTGTTGGTCCTCAGTCACCAATGCGTTCTCCACAAAGGTCTCTTCATCCTGGATGTTCAGATCACCCAAATTTGTGATGTGCATCCGGTTATGCATGTATTTCCTCAGCCATGAGACATGGAAGACACTGTGGAAATGATCAAGATGCAGGGGGTATGTCATACCAGTAATAAACAACACCAACCCTTTTCGTGATCTATAATTGGCCGATGAAACTTAGTGATAGTATGCCTTCCTAGAAAAACCACTAAATTCCTCATCATGGGGAGACTCTCAAGAAAACATGGCCTCCCTAATTGTACTCCTAGGGCCTATGATGGTGGTCTAAGTCTCATTTCTATCTTATATAGGCCATCCTCACTCAATGAAATATAACATAAACATTCTCCATTTTTCCCTACCACAATTCTGGGCCCAAAATATATGATTAACCAATCCTTATACATTATATGGGTGACCTCTAGGGTCTCCCTTATAGGGCCTTAAAATGTTCCATTTTGATGGTAGGGTGGTATTTGTTTTGTAAGAAAACTCTACCAAGGTAATGTGATCCTACCAGCTCTGGCCAAAATCCATACACAATCCCTCAGCATATCCTCTGATAACGAGATATTGAAATCGTTCTTCCCATCAGTATAGGGGTGAAGGGTTGTACTCTTTCATAACTAGGTCCTAAATTCCACTTACAGGCCTCTCCAAAATCATGATGTAAACCATGCATCGTGATCGAAGATAGTAGTCGAGGGTACCCCATGAAATCATATGATCTTTTATACATTCAAATTACCCAAACACTCCACTAAACACTACTCCCATATAGAAAGGAAGTGCTCTGACTTCATGAGTTAGTCAAACATCCCATAGAAATCATCACCACCCTTCATTGTGCGTAGAAGCCCTATGATGAAGTCCATTGACATTCTATCTGATTTCCACTCAAGGATCTCAAGAGTCTTCAACAAACCCATAGTAACGTGGTGCTCTTATTTAACCTATAGATATGTGAGGAATTATGAGATGAAATATGTTACACTTTTTCTCATACCAAACTAACAAAACTTCTGCTTTAGATATCTATACATCTTCCCCACAATGTGATGTAAAACCAAGAGATTTGTGTCGAACTCCCACATCACATCTTCCCACAACACAACTAGACCATATTTCCACTATTGGGACATGATGACTTGATTACCTATTTCAAAATATTCATCTTTTGAATCACCTATGCCTATCTAATCAGGAAAGACCTCGTAGTCAAATTCTCCTAGCTGGGACACTCTAACTTGCTTGATGATTGAAGGAGTCAACTCCATCAACTGATGAAAATTTATCCCCCTCTACTCTACCAAGGTCTTCTATAGGGAATGTAACTAATTTAAATATCGATTCACTAGGAATGCTTGGAATTCCTACTAATGTTCTTCTCAATATGTTTTCCATCTCATGGAGTATTAACTATCACAAAGCCATTATCCTATAATAATTCCAACTAGTATCATTGTATCAGGTTCATTCCTCTCTATGTGGAGATGTACCTATGCCGTTGGTGGTCTGAATTAAACACAAAGTGATCTCCTAGAAGGTAGTGTCTCCACATCCTCAAAAAGTATACTACCATTTCTAACTCTAGGTCATGATTAGTATAGTTCTGCTCATTTCGTCTCAGCTTCCTTGACCCATATGCAATGACTACTTGAGATTGAATCGATAGGAATATGATCCCAGCTCTTGAGGTATCCCAATACACTACATATTCTATACCTTCATCTGGATGTCTCAAAACATGAGAAATCGATAGCATCTACTTCAAATCCTAAAATTCCCTTCGGTACTACTCAGACTAGGTAAGTAATTGCCCATTACGTGTCAAGTTGGTCAGAGGGCCATTGATTTTGTATAATTCTACAATAAATATCTTATAGCATCCCACCACGAAAAGAAACATACGAACCTCTAAAAAATTCTCCAGTGATTCCCAAGAAATGAATTAATCGATCTTTTTTGGATCCATGGATAAACACTATTCAGAAATAACATTCCCAAGAATGTGAACCTCATGTATACAGAATTATAACTTTGTGATATTTACATTATGTTTTCACTCTCTAAGAAAAACAATAACCATCCTTATGTTCTTTTCATGTTCCTCCACTATTGAAGCATATACGTGTTTTTGTTGTTGATGAAGACAACAAAAATTGCCTAATTATTTTTTGTAAAATATGGTTTATCAAATCCTTGAAAAATGAAGGGGTGTTCATCACACTAATGGGAATAACAAGTAACTCATAGTTTTTATAGAGATATTGAAATGAAAACAATAGAATATAATCCTTGTGAACCTTCAACTAGTGGTATTCGGATCTACGATAAATCATAGAGAACCATCTCACACATCATAATAGATGAAATATTTAATCAATCCATATAAAGGTTTACTTGTTTTTTATCGTTTCCTAGTTCAAGCAATGATAATACATGAAAATATATTAGATCATGTATTATTTTTTTCATGAACGGACCTAGTTTCAGCTAGAGAGACACACTAAGTCTGATGAAAACATTCTCACAAAGGTCCTTGCACTGAAATTATAACTCTCAATGTTTGTTATGGGCCATTAGATACTCTTTATAATATATAGGGGTATCCCTTGGTTTCATTTTAATGGAAGAATTCATCTCCCATCTCAAAGGTGGTCCCAGAATTTCCTTGGTGGAAGACGTCCATATAATCCTTCCAGACTAAAGGAACCCATATTTTTTATATGTCTACTATGACAATGCATACACTCTCCAACTTATTTGTGACAGGATGAATCCCCTTGATCTCAATATCCACCAATCTCATCAAGATATCACTCTTGAAAAAAAAGAATCTCTTCCCATTAGCGTGATGACATCTGACTTGTCTGTGATAAAGGTAATTATGGGCTTGTGCCATGGAATGGAAATACATAGAGATGATTCCATTATAGGGTTCCATCATGATGAAAATGAGGTCCCACATGACCATATCTCCTCCATGTAATAGATCAAACTATAGTAAAGATTAATGATACAAAATAATTGTTCCAATTATAATCTTTAAGACAATGTTGTTGTGATAATGTCTACAATGGGAGAACTAGATCCCATACCAGGAGCTGAGAGATAATGGAATTACTAGAACATGGGTCTACTAAAACAAATTCAAGAGAGGAATAATATAAAATCACACCTTGAATCATCTAGTGCCCTTTAGTAAAATATATATCCAAAGATTTCAGCTATTTGTGACCCCGACTTATAGCTCCCAGAGCCTGACGTGGGCATACTAGTGGTGGGTGTGGAAGGAACTAAAAGTGTCCTTGTTTACTTTCATCTCCTCCTTCTCCTCTACTAGAACTGACTCCCTAGGGACCACCCTATGTATGCCTAGGATATCCCAGATCATGGAATAGTCTCTATCATGAAGGTCCATCTGCTATTTTCCAGGGCTCCTTAGCATACCTAGATGAGCTGTCCTATTTCATGTGACCTCACCCATCATAGGAAAAAAACAACACCTATCTAGGATGATCATTTTCTATATTATAAACCATCCTCATATTGCTATGTTCCTAATATTTCACATGGAATGGTCTCCTATTCTAAGATCACTAGCACATATAAGCTTCTACATATGACTCTGATCTCTTGTTCCCACTACATACTCTAGTTACATGGAATCCCTCTAACAGAAATATATCTGTCACAAGTGCACAATCCAACATCTCAACCTAGATGGGGATACAAAAGGGTACTATGTTGGATTAGATCTCTTTGTAGAGTCCCTACTCAAAATTTAGTGATTGAAGGTAGATGGCACAGATCATGTCGAGTGAGTACCACATAATTTATTTGAACCTAGTTGTGTACTCACCCACTATCATCCCACAATACCAAAGCTATAGATTCTATTGGATATGAACTGAATGTAAGCATGAGGGGAAATAATACTCATGAAACAGGGACTTGATGTTTTCCCATGAGAGTTTCAACTGATTTTGAATGTTTGTAGTGAGGCTCCACCAATTTCCTACTACTCAATGGAAAATACTAGCTGCCAAAGCAGTGATTTGATCAATCACTGTCTAAATAAGCATAAATATACGTACCAATGAATCTAGAAAATCCTCTCCTACGTGAGGATATTTATTATCATGGAAACTTTGTGGTCTCTAATACTAGAACTCATTGAGTGTTCTCATCCAACTCACCTTACTAGCCTACTCTTTGGGGACATTCTGTTTCTCAGAAGATGGAGGTTCTTCCACTGGCCTACTAGGATGAAGGAGATCATATGATGGAACCTGAACTGAGGCCTAATTACTCATAGGGTATTCATCATGAACCAAAGATGGTACCATAGTTGGATATCATCGTAGAGGAATTCTGAAGGTTATCAAAGAATACCATGGTCAGATTAGCATATATAAATAAATATATATAAATATAAATATAAATATATATATATCAGAAACAATGTGGAGTTGAATCAAGAAGAACATTCAACGACTCAATCATATATGATTCATACACCATTTATCCCCACAATAAATGTCTTGGAATGATATGATGACAAGTAGGTAGTCAAACTCCTCATGAACTAATATTCCAGATGTGTGAACCATTTCTAGACTCCCTAGACTGAGAGCCACACTCAAGACACATTGACACTATTTCCATAAACCCAACCAATCCAGTTAGTGGTAAGTATCTGAACAGTGTAACATTAAAGGAACTCTCTCTGATACCAATCTTTTATGACCCGACCCAAGGTAGGGCTCGAGCCTCAACTACCCCAATCCCTCATCTATAGGCTAGTGGGTTGAGAAAATCACTGATGGCATTCATAAACATTGGGAGGACTTCCCATAAGAACCTTAAAACACACTGACAACCAACTCTATTCAAAATTGAAGAGGTAATGTATGAAATATGCAATAATTATATAAAATAAAGCAACATGCATTCACCATTATATAGTAATAATGTATGGCAATGTAAATTAAATTAATGGTGAAAAATACAGGTCCCACAAGAAATATTTACCAACCTAACAGAATTGGGAAATGTAGAATAGTTGGGAGATCCCAACTCCTAAATCCAATTATACGACCACCATACGTGGTCCAAGAACCCCAAATAAATATGATCCTCCAAATTCCTGATCAAAATATCATTCATCTATAGAATACTTGAAATGTGTTGGGAAAATCCCATATAGGTGTGAGTATATAAATACACAGTATAACACCCCACAAAGGGTAAAGGGGGAGAAGTAATAGATACATTTGAAGTGTAAATAAGTAGATGGAATAATTTACCATAATAGAGTCCAAATCAACCCTAAATAGGAGTGACTGCAAACTAATCTAAATACTAGGAGCTCAAAATTGTGAGAAGACGAACATACCATCGATTTATTACTACCAATATCTGGATAATAGACTCATTAAACCATGAGAATCTAGACACAAAAACCATGAGTCATACCCTCAATGTCTTCACCTCTCCCAGAAGGAGAGTAAACAAAACCCGAGGAGTGGGTACCAAAGAAGGATATATATATATATATATATATATATTCTTTGTCAAATAAGACCAAATGAGCATGTAAGGGGATCTACATCTCCCATCCCATCCCAAGAAGATGTGTAGCCAACTATTCCAATGTTAGTCCATCAACAATTCCCAAAAAAATCATCTGTATACCGTGAGAACACAAGTCTAATATACTAAATCTATGTCCCTCTTTCTTGCGAGTCCAAACCACATCCAAACTAGCCACATAACTGTACCATAGAGTTTAAGGGACATAAATTCTAGTTAAGGATAACATTATCGAGTAAGATAAAAGAAACCGACTCTTATTGTCAATGAGGAACTCTACTACCAATCCTGACTTGAGGTCTACAATCTACAATGTCATCGAGGAACACCATTTCCCAATCCTACTAGAGGGTATGCCGAGTGATTCATCAGGGAACAACACTTCTCATACTAGGAGGAAGGTTACTCATGGATGACTTAATTAGGGTACTCCACTTACAATCCTATATAGACGGTATTCCTAGAACCATCGTTGGGGAATTCCACTTCCCAACCCAACAGTATAGTAAGCCTAAAAAATTGAGGAACTACACTACCTAGTCATAGAAGAGGGAGACTTAGAAATATTTTCTGGAAATTCCACTACCTAGTATTACTAGAGGGTATATTTGTTACTATCTTTGGGGGATACCACTTCCAAGACCTACTAGAGGGTTACGCCTGGGATTCTCTAGTGATCGTGTATTTTTGATATCGTCACCAGGTGTGACCACATTTCACAAAAAATTTAGAAAATTTCACATCATATCTCGTAATATGGTTAAGATAGATCCATTCCATTATACGATGAAAAACACTCAGAATATGCATCTTGTAGGAATAAATTTGATTTCAAAAGAAGGATATTAATACATTTTATTATCGCTCAAATGAACTGGAGAAGTACACAATGTGTGGTTTCATTTCAATGTATGTTAGTGTATGTGGTTGGTACGTGGGTCCCATACATAGAGAGGTACACACTATGTAGGTGGAATACATAGCATGTACCACCAATATAGGGGCCGGTCTGTGTTTTCTGGCTTTTTCCATGTACTTGGACCTCGTGTTTGTGTACTTTGGTACATGGCTTGTTGCTCCACATGGGATGTTTCCAGTGTGTTCAACCAGGGACTGAGTACATTGTACATTGAGTCCTGGTCTGTTTGACCCATCACATAGATTTCACAACTGGGAAAGTTTTACAGGTCATATAAGTAAATACTACACCCCATTTCATCCTTATATTTTTTCAAACCCTATTACCATTGTTGAGGGAGGCTACATGTCATGTGTTCTTCATACTACATGATGTGTAGTCGATATGTTTCCAAAATCTCTATAATTTTCACAATAATCATACACACATTGAATATAGTCAAACCACCTAATATATCACCATGAATATTTCCAAGAACTCAGGATCAGGATGAATCTTACACTTATCAGCCTCTGTTCATAGTAAAATTATTTCGGTCATCAATGAGGGTTTCATTAGATGTTATACAGGCCGTTTCATCTTAGATCCTAGATGATATGAACTCAAACCATAAAATTGATCATCCTTTCATCATAAAAAATCTAGATATATTGTATTCTCATAGAATCTTCAATTTTTTCTCAATCTTCCACAAACTCAGGTACCTGATCAAGCTCAATTTGTTCGAAAACTATCGAACCAGGTACAATAGGGTTCTATCAAAAGTGAATCCAATCAACGGGAGGGAGAAAAATCCAACGAATTTTTTTAAGAGATCGTTGTCCAATTATTCCTGGCCAATGATGAGGAATGTTCTCTAGGGTTAGAAAAAATTGATATGTAATTATGTTTTAGTACTATAGAACATGCTACTTTCAAAATCAGGGTGTAGATTGAAGGAGGAATGAAATTATGCTTAATCAAATAATTATAATGGAAAAAACCATAAATATAGAGCCATAACTCCTGTTGGGATCATTAATTGTTGAAGTACATGCTTGCCAATGGATTTGTGATATGTTGCTACATTCATTTCACTTTGATCTACCTAGATCTAGAGTTTTTTCCTTCATCCTCAATAGAGGAGGGGTGGATATCTTGTAGGAAGATGGGAGAATTATGATCCAACCTTTTCCAATAATCCCTAATGACTATTTATAAAAAAAATTATTAGTAAATGGTTTTATTAATAAAATAATTAATTAATCATTTCACTTAAATTCTCTACCAACAAACTAGGTGTATGATTGTCCCATGCTGAGATATTTTTTGTTGTTCCTCAGGTAAACACCATGTTCTAGACATTACCATGGTATCCAGTTTTTTATCTAATAAACTATTTAAGAGTTATATAATTTTTTTAATTAACTTCACATGCACAATAAAATATATATTTAATATTATTGTAAAATTAATGTCAGGCACATTGGGCCTCTTAATCACATTCTGTCCCAACACTTAGATCTGGAAATATATATAAAAATATTTCAAAATCATACAAGGAAAATAGTGGGTCTCTATATATACCTTTATATATCACCAAAATCAACCCCTACATATAACTGTGTGACTCATATTTAACTTCAAATATCACAAGACTATCCTTTAGGTTTTTCCTTGTGAAAAAATTCAAAAACTCAATGAGACTTTAGGTCTCTTTTACAAATCCCAATTTTTACTCTCATACAATGTTAAAAAGTTATCAACCATTTTATATCACAAGGGTTCCCACACATACCAATTTTTTTTAGAAGGGGAGGACCCTTACATTTCTTATAATTACCCCTATTAATTAAATGTTCCTATAACACTTAGTAATAATTTCTAACCCTTCCTAGGCTGACTGTAACATGTGGTGTCTTTTATGTATAAGAGTTATCCAATTTTCTAAAAATCAAATGAAACTTTAAAAAAAATACCATATAATATCTCGGCACATTTTTAGCCACATCAAATATCATTCCATCATTAATGTATCTAAAAATATAATATAATTTATTTGTGAGACCCAAAAAATATTCAAAACATGATCGCTGATCTATATAATTCATCTAAGTCCTCAAAAAATTTAAAGACACATGTTAGATCTAAGATCGAAGTAAATTTATAATTTATAAATACTTGAGCTGTTACACTAACCTTGATATTCCACTATCATGAGTACCCGAGACTCATCTCAAGCCTCTCATCATTAAAAAAACATATTTTAGAGATATAATAGATATCAAGATTCTTACTTGAGAATGTATTATAGAAACATACCCTACTCTAAGGAAAAAATTACAATATTCCCTAATTTTTAATTACACATAATGATGAAATTTTACAACAACTCTCACTGTTACAACATTAGATGCCCCAAAATATTCCCCCATATTATAAAATATTAAATTTAAACCTCAATATGTTCTTAAATGTGTTAGGTTATGAATAACATGATATTGAATAATGTAATTCATGACATATAATTCCACTATAAATTGGATGATATAATTTTTCACTACATAAAAAACAACATCTTTACATTACAAAAATATAAATTTTATTGTGAATCATAAAAAATGACCCAAAATATGTCATTTTTTTAAATGACTCACTAATATCAAAATTCAAGGGTCTCATATTTACACATATATCCATCCTTGAAGTAAGTAATATGGATGCATAGAGATATGGAATATATCAAGGACAGTTAGATATTGTTTCTATATAACTACGGATACCCCAAGAAGATTGTTGCCCCTCATTTTCATGACAAAATTCATCCCATAATTATTATATTAAAAGAAAATAAATACATAAACTATTTTATGTATGATATAATATGAGTAATATTTATATAAAGTTCTAATAATAACTAATTTCAGTTTATGAGATTATCATATCATGGATGAAATCATTTTAAATGTACTCTTTTCTATTTATAAAACATAAATATCAAGTTTATCAACCATTGTAATAAATTACTCATCCCAAGGTCACATGTGGTAGTCATTATTCTATAATATTTTTCCATACTATAATTATTTTATATCATGAATATGGATTATAAACTTTATTTGGATGGAGGGAAAGGGATGGAATCTGTGTTGTTATTGTTGTGCACTACCCCAAGAATAATTATAGAGATTTTATAATACCCATCATATTTTCATGTCCTAGATGCTCATTTCCCAAAACATGTCCAATATCATTACCCTAGAAAATAGATGATTATTTTTAGTGATTTTCATCCAATTACTCCTTAATTTTAACTAACATATTGAAGAATTTATAGTAATAATTATTTTATACAATCAATTAATAGTTATATATTTTTTAAAAACTCTGATTTGAGAATTTTCATTTAAGTAAATCAATCATGACTTTGTATACAGATCAAACCACATCTCAGTTCACCTACCTAATGATTAATTTCCTTTTACTATATCATTATATATGGTAATTAATATTTTTAAAATATTAATTAACTGTGATTGAACAAATATATATTTAATAATAATTTATATATTCCCTTTCATAATCATCTTGTGGTAGAACACTTCGATCCGACTGTGTGTGGGACAATTTCTTTCACTCAATTCACTATTGTTTTCATTTAAATATTTTTAAAATCTTTTTATTAATAGAAAATGTAATATCATTACAAAATTGATAGGATGCTATTATGAAATTATAAAATAAATTCATTGATTTAGTATATAACCTTTTTATAAATGAAATTCACTAATCTCTAGGTATTTATTTTGGAACATTATCATACATATTTCAATGTATAATCATGATATTAATAAATTGTAACTATTTCCAATATATGAAATCATTCTATTTGTTCCAAAACATTTCAAAATCCATTATTTCACAGTGGAATCCTCATCCTCAAAATAGAAAATAATTTATAAATATGATATATAGAAATTATTTGAAACTTAATCATTTTATTAATATCTAATAAATAAATCTAGGTTTAATAATTATATCCATTTTCCTTTAATTGATTAAAAAAATATCTCATCCTTCTAATTTATTGGAATATAATTACAATAATAATATATAATGGGGAGGGTCATCACCTTAATATCAAAATTATCCAAATACATTCCTTATATGACTCTTGAATCATCCATATGCACACTGAAAATGATGAATTACATAAAAACCATTAAATTATACATCCCCTAAAGTTTATTTATTTCCATGATTGTTTCTATTGTTTCAATGTTTTAATATATTTAATAAAAATATTTAATAGTTACTATAATTATGGGTTAAATAATTTATCCACAACTAAATATATACTAGTAATAGTAACTTTCAAATACCATCATGACATTATGGGTGATATAATATGTGTTCTCAAATATTGGTCATATGTCAGCTGAGACAATTCCCTAATAATCATGTCCATTGATAGCCCCATATTGGTGGAAATAATACCTATAATAGTAGGAAACATACCTAATAGAAAATGAATTATCATACTTGATTAGAAGTTTCATATAACTATATATAATTAATATTTACCTCAAACAACCTAGAATATAACAAAAGTTGAAACAAATTTAACTTATTAAATGATAAAATAAAATAGTTCAACTTAAAATTATCAATGGAAAAATTGAAAATCTAAAATTTGTATTAAAATTTTAAATTAGATGCCAAAAAAATAATTTATTTGATCCAAATTTTAATTTTATTTATTATATTCAAATAAAATGGGCCTTATTTAATTTCCCATATAGCCTTATTTTAAATTAATTAATGTATAAATGAAATTAAATTACCCCATAATCATTAAAATGAATATTGGGTTCGTGATATTTACTAGAATGAAACTTATTCACTCCAAGTTGAATATAATTTGTATGAAATTAATGAAATATTTGTAATATACACTCATTTAATAATTGAATCAATCATTTACAATAGAAAAAATAATATGAATTAAAATTCAAAAAGAGGATTGAACATATATAAATTCCATTGGAAACTGATTGTCATAATCCACCATTAACATGATGTCCTCAACCAGACCCTCTATTGTATGGATAAATGTTACAATGTCATCAGGGAAAAATATGTATGTCACTTCCTGTTGATGGGTTTCAATTTTAGTAAACCATTTTTCAACATCATTACTAAAATCATAAAATTCACTTGTCTTCACATATAATATAACACCCCACCCTTCCTTGATCCTTATCATAAATTTAATTTACAATTTTAGCTCCGAAAAAATATATGGATTATCTTATTCATGATGATCATTATTAATAAAATTATTTAATATAACTAAATAAAACTATAAAAAATATTTCTGTTTACCACAATGACTAATTATCTCACATCAAAAATAAAACAGAAAATAATCCATCATAAATTAAATAGATAATGTTAATTAGTTTCCCACAACATCAAAACTCTATGAATTTTTTTACGGATACCATTATATTTATTTTTAGAATCTCATAATGATAATCTATATATAACATAAATCCATTAAGATTGTTTGAATTTAATCTTAATATATGATTTAATGGTCCTTAATATTAATATTTCAAATCTTATTATAGCCCTGTAATATTTTTAACATTCAATATTATTTTTACAAATGAATAAAAAATATTTTTATTATTAATTTTAGACAATAAATACAGGTATAAATATTAGAATAATTATGAACACATATTAAATTAAATATAATTAGAAAAATATTTTTTAACATTAATGTTTTCCCTATTTTTTTTACATTTTCCACAAAGTTATATCTTTTTTATGATCACAATTTCTCTAGGAAAGGATCTCCAATATAAAAAAAATTCCTATTTATAGACTCTAGAGAAGTTAGAAAGAAATTATATTTTAATAACTAGATGACCTATGGATTTTGATATTTTTATTTTATTAATATATTGAATGTTATTTTTGTTATGTTCATCAGGTAAAACTCTATTTATTTTTTCTCAAACTAATCCAACTATCTCAAACATAAGGTCAGAAACTCCTTGACTAATTAGAATTCTATAATAGATACAACTGCTTGATATTTGTTCTTCATATAACATAAAAATATGAAATTTTTAGAAATAGAAAATTTAATTCACTAATATATGTATTGTATAATGTATTTTATAAATAATACAAAAAACATAATTTTACAACATCCAAATAAAAAATTACATGTTTTGTTTGAATATACTCCATAAAATTAAAAATTATACAATTTTAAAACAAAAACAGGTAAATAAAAACATACAACATGATATTTAGGTATGATTTGTGCCCTTAAAATTATCATATATATGTAAAAAATTGTAAATATATAATAAAATATTCTAAAAAAAATTTCAATTTCAATATGAAATATAAGTAACATTGAAAAAATGAGTGGGGGAAAATAAAAGGAATGAGTTGTATTTATAGGAAGTGTGATATTTATATAATTATTTCAATAATATATGACCATTGGGAATAATAACATTCCATTTAAATTGAATCATGGAAAATGAGAATATAAATTTTCTTAAAAATTAGTATTTGCAATGCGAAAAAATAAATATATTGGAATGTTATAATTCCAAATAATGAATTCTCAACAACTGTAACTAAAAAACTATATTTTAATTCTAATATTTTTCTTTTTGAGATATTTAGTAAGATATTATTTTTGTTAAAAATTAAATATTATAATCAATAAATAATTTTTTTTACATATATATAATCTAAAAAGTATAAATCATATTAACATTAATATTTTTTTTTTAAAATGTAGCAACTCATATAAAATTAATTTCTATTATAATTATTTTTTTTCTATGTTTTATCAGATTATATGTTAAATTTAAATTAATAAAATTTAAAAATTATATTTTATAAAATGGAATTGAATTTTGGAATAATAATATTGAAATTATATTATGGTTTGGTTTTTTATTTTTCTAAAAAGTATTATTTTTTGCTGAATAATAAAAACAATAATTATTAAAAATACTATAACTTTTATAACACACCCATATTAGAAATGTTAAATAAAAATATGAAAACCCTTTTCAAATATTTAAAAATTATTTTTGAAGAAAAAAAATAAAGGTAAAATAAATAATTTGGATTTCAAAACCTATATTTGAAATTATAAACCCTAATTTATTTATTTTTATAATAATAATAATGTATTTCTTTTACCGCTAATAATCTATTTCCAAGATATCAATATGGTCTTTATGGGTTTGAATATCACATAAATTGTATTTTTTTTATTCACAAATGAATAAACTTCTTATGAATCAATACTATTAATAGTATTTGATCTAAATAGTAAAATATTCAATACCTAATTCTTAAATACACATCCACCTTTGAAATATAAGCACTCTTACTCCACCCATTTAAATTGAATTAAAAAATCCAAACATTTATATATTTTAAAAAATATTTCTATACTCCATAATCTATGTTTTGAATGTTATTTCTTGAGAAAAATGGTCACCCTAGAAGCATTTAGACACAACACAATTGAGGATAATCATGTTGTGGTATAAGAGTTTCAAAACCCATGTATCAAATTAAATTCTACACATACTAATTCTATAAATTCAATTTATCAATAAAGGAAACCAAAAATAGTGTCTTCAATCAACATTATGTTTTATAAAACTTTTATATCTACTTGTTTTTTTTCATTTTAAAACTCTCTTCAAACATTTTTTTCGCACAAGGTAGTGTTAAAATAATAACCTGAACTATGATATTATGATATTAATTTGTTCCTTTTAGGGATATTCAAAAAACATTGATTATTTAATATAACATTACAATTAAATTATATTATTTCAGTGATTCTATGTGATAAAATATGCATGTTAACAAAAACATCAACCATAAATAATAATTTTTTTAACATTCATAGAAAATCATATAAATGAAGAATCATTGAATTTTAAATTTATTATAGTATATTAAAATACACATATTAAATAATTATTCAACCAATATTACATTAACTTTTTATAACTTAATTAACCATTGGATATTAATCGTTGGCCATTACCACTACATTGATGTACTATGAACCCAAAAATACCGATATGGTCAATGTGGATAATATAAATTTAATAAAATAATAAAACATGATAAAAATATATTATATGATATGAAATAAATATTATTTTTTATGAATAATTTAATTATTAGAATATACTTTATTATTCTACCAGTTTTTCGAGTATCCTAAGAAAGTTAAGAGTTTGGATAAAAAAGCTTCTTAGTCTTTATCATTTGTTAATATATATTCTCAATCACTCTTAATATCTATATCTTAATCTTTATACCTATCAAATATGATTAAATTATTTGATTTATACATCCTATTGTTTCCATTTTTGGTGATATAAATTCCTTTAGGTTACTATTTTTATTGCTTCCACAAGTCAATCATTATGATTATTATAAGAAATCATATGACAGATTCTAAATATTTTCCCTAATTCATTTTATAACCATCCAATATCATATAGGTTATTTATTCTTAATGATTTTGGACCCATATTTTAAAAATAAATATTATTCAATAATTTTAGTTTTCATGTAAATTCTATTCACTTGTAAATTTTTAAGACTATTTTACCATTTTCTAAAAAATTCAATAATGTTTTATTTATTCCCAATATATTATTGATATATTCTTATTATTTTTATTTAAATTAAGATCTTATTTAATGAAATATTATCCTTACTTTATTAATTAAAGTATAATATGTTTCAATCCCTTATTTTCATGGGATCATATATTATACATTAATGGTTAATGATTTATGGATTTACTATATCACTAATTTCAATTTAAAGGGTTTAATCCATGATTATACATTATGTATGTGTCTTTTATATATATAACTCATAGATATATAATGTTATTATATGGTTGGTTATCCTCTAATAATATAGCCACAAATTTATTGGTTGATGATTTATATATCATGTTATCATTACGGGTGGGCTAGGTGAAGTAAGCCTCTGAATATTATTATATGTGGCCCATGTGTAGTTATCCCATCCTATAATTATATGCATATATGAAAGTGAACTTAGCCTCATGCATAAGTTTATGCATCAAAGATATATGTATTTCCAAATTTATAATTTTATGATATCAGGGTAATGATATGTGAAATATGTTTTGGAATACACGCCTTTCTTCTGTGGTGCCTTTTTTAATTCTAATATTTACCATGATCTTATAATATTTTATCTCTTTTTCCATTTTTATGTATGTTTTTATATTCAATAATTTATTATTCCATGATATGATTATTGAATTTCCTGATATATGTAACACCTCCACTCTATTAACCGACATCATATGGTTGTTTGACAATAGTGGAACATGATACTTAGAGGCACATCCTAAATGGTTAAATATTTAAATAGTCATGGGAGACTAGGTACATATATTATTCTCAAATTAATCTTAAAAACATTGGATATAACATAAAATTATATTAAAAAAATTATTAATTGTTCTAGTTTTCACTAAATTAAGTCATAGATCTCTTATTGGTATCCTCAGACAAAAATAACATTTGTGATAAAATTAATAGTAAGATAAGTAAATTCATAAAATCTATTATAGAATAAATTAATCACGAATAATATGGTAGAGATTAATAATAATTAAATATTGAATATAAATATTATATCTAAAATGGGAATAAATCAGTGGATGATATAATAACATGAATAATCACATGGATAATGATAACTAGTTTCGTAATGAAATATTTTTTTCAAACATTATAATCTCATTGATAAGGCCTTATTTAAACACATTATAACAAACAGATAAGGATTATGGAAAATCCTATTCTAGTTTACCTCATAAAACATACAGATGCATCATAGGTATACAATATTCCCCACTATCCACATATTAGGTCTCACACATTCATTTTTTGAAATAAATGAAATGATACTCAATACACTATCAACAAAAATATTAACATTTAAAAATAGTCTAAAATATATTAATATTTTCCCTTGTTAACAAGAAGAAAAAAATTATCACAATCCATCCAATTTAACATGGTTTATGGTATGTATAGTGTATATCCCCAGTAAAGTATAAAACTTATCCAAAGGTATTTATATAGATGAAAACACTTAAAAAATATCAATGAAATATTTCTTAATGAAAATACCCTAATCATTTTGAATAAATATATATTAAAATAAAAAAAATCAAGAATATTATGGAGAAATTTCATTGAAATTAAATATGGAAAACTATTAATTAAAAATTATCTCAATGAATAATCATGAATCCAATAAAAATTCATTCATTCTGTGTGTGTTAAAATAATGATTTATTTCGGCAATACTTTAAAAGGAACCTCATTAAAAAAATGACAAGAAGATTCATTTTAAATTTTTTTATAAAATATAAAACACGTGATAAATTAATTTTATAGATAATTATAATGTAGTAAAAAAACTCTTCTAAACATTTTAATGAAAATATTGATATATAATAAAATGATTCCCAACCAAATAGAAAAACAATCTCTTTTTCTTAAAAATTATCTTTCAGAAATTTGAGTACATAAAAAGATGAAATGGAATGTAAATTTTTTAATTTATATAAATAAACATACAGTATAAAAATATATGTGTTTTATAAAAAAGGGTCATATAATTTCCCAAATTAAAACTTAATCATAAATAATCTCGAATAAATGTGAGGTTTGAAATAAAACATTGCATCTTTAGAAATTTTGAATCATAACAACCATGAATTAAATAACATTAGATGAATCATTAAATTTTATAAATATAATTTTATTCATAGTATAACATATGAAATTTTATTTATATACACTAAACAATATAAATAAGTTGTGAATATGGAATATGCCTCAAAAATATTATAGTGAAAAGAGACTCCCTAACCTCCGATAAGATTTTCATTGAAAGTGATTTTAAAATACAATATAATAAATATAAATTTATTATTGTTATATTATAGAATAATATTCATACTTATAATACCATATATTGTTTTATTATGACATATTATCATCTATTCAATAGCAACCATCCAATATGATCATCATTTCAGTTAATAACTGCTTTATTTTTCATTTCTGTTTTGATTTAGTTATAATAGTAATTGCATCATGATAAAGGAGAAATTATCCAAAAAAATACATTATTATATAAATATAAGATAATATGTGTATATATATATTTATTATAATCAAATTTTAAATCATCCCTGGATAGATGACATGAAAAATAAAACACATCACTTCATGGAGGTGGTAGTCCTCACATACGCACAGATGACGATATCATTTTTTAATAGGTGAATATGTAAGATGGAAAATGATATATTATATGTCCATAATAAAAATTATGTCATTAATATAATATATAATCATATTTCTATATTAATAACCATCTATATACTATGGTCTTCAAATGATAATTACACCGCCATATGGAGATGTTATGATGTAGAAACACATGAGCGTTGTTTAAAATTTTAAATGGATAAAAAATCAATGGATAATAGTTTTACCATAATCATAATAAATTCTCGATATATAAATGATTCTATATTAATTATCTTTGGATGATTAAAATATATTTATATTGTGTATATGGAGAAATAAACTTTTATGGTGGCACTAAGATGATTACCTCTTCATTGAGACACCTCATTTGGATGAAAACTACATAGTTCTTAAGATTGACTTAATAGAATATAAAAAGATCAAGAATAAAGTGAAGGAATATAGGATTTGAAAACCACTACTATCTAAACTAATGTGTGATCATTACCCCTTCATATGAATATTATGTTTATCTTAAACACCACAGAAAATTTTCTAAAATGAGTGTTCCATGAAGCTCTATTTTCACCATATAGATGATATACACATCACTACATGGAATTTTCCATTTGGAGAGACCTTTCAGAAAATATTTCTTCCCCTTTACGAATTGATATAATCCCATTGAAAAATTACTTACGTCGTGAAGTTTGAGTGCTTCATGAGCTGCCTCTTCTTTTTAGATAGACTCTAGATATAAAAAATAATATCTTCATGAATAAATGATGCCTCATAAAACCCATTTCTTTTGTTAGCTACAATTCTCCAAAAACATCTTCGGCAAACTATCTTCGCAAACTACCTCATCCATGGAAATTCTCCTTCACGAACCACTTCAATATTTAGCTGAATTCATCAAGATACAATATTCACTAATGAAATTATCTGTTGTAAATTTGTTTTATTAGGTCCATTTATATTAAAAATATATACTAGAAATACCTCTAATTTCAATTAATATTAACTAATTTTCTCCATAGCTATCACTATTTACCATACATGCTATAGGTTTTCCTAGAATATTTATACCTTTTTAGTTCACATTAAAATACCATCCTATCCTCCAAGTGATAAGACCCTCGCGAAATCATCATGAATTTTGGTTGACATAGAACATAACCCTTTGGAGTGACCATAATTCTCTGCACTTGTTCATAAATGAAGAAAATCATCATAGATTTCTGGTGCAATTATAAAATCATCCCATTGTGGTCTGTGAACTCTTTTAGATGTTTTTCAGTCAAAAAATTCTTTTAGATTCTTTATGAATCTCTAAAAATTGTATGAAAAAATACATAATTTTAAATAAAAAATTATTATTTGGATAGATATTTTTTAGAAAATAGTCGAAAACTATGCCACCTTCAAAATGTATTCTTTGACACCAACTATGATGTAATGTTGTCAACCCTCTTCATCAATAAGAACAAAAAACCTAGAAACACCAAAATGGAACCTTAGGGGATATTTGTTCAACAAATATTATGTTATATATATATCAAAAAATTATTTCACAAACATTCATGTTATGGTTATATCATTATTATGTTATAAAATTATATGTATTTGTTATAATTGTATTTTTCTTTATTAAAAAATACAAATTGATAAAAAAATAATTTATCGTTACTTAATATTGACATTCTCATTTAATTTTTTTTTATTTTTTCAAATAACTTTTCTAAAAATGGAAGAATTTTATTCTTAATTTCACACATAAAATAAAAAAACCATTTTTTTAAAAAATTACTCTCATGGTTTATAGTACATTTGTTCATACTATTTTCCTACTAACAAAAATTATAATTTTGAAAAAAATTGATTGATTTTATTATTTATTTTAAATAAATAATTCATACGTATATTTCATGTTTCATTAATTTCAATTAATACCCGCCAAACCAATAGTTATGTCAAGATAATCATATTTAAAAATCATTATTACATGATTCATTTAAGCTTGGCACTATGTGTGGTTCATGTTACAGAACATAGTGTTCATTTAAATGATACTAAAATCATGGGGTGTTAATTACCCCCCCCCCCCCCCCACTAAAAATGTTATGTCCTCAAAACTTTAATTCATTTTTAGAAAATCAATAATTTCTAATAGATGTTATCATGAAATTGATTATCTTGGTTAATAAAATTGATAATATTACTACCAAACTAAATAATATATGAACCATTATAAGACTCAACTTCTAAATATGTTTCTTGAAGAGTACTTGAATTCATTATTGATTCATTCTACACAAAATTTGATCGATATATCATCAATTTCATTAGTTTTAGGAGTTATAAGAATATATACATAAATTATTTCATTCCATATTCTATGTGAATTTTCCCCATTTACTGATTATTTTAATTAGGTTCTAGTTATGATTCTAACAATATATAAAAATATAACCTTTTCATTCCTAAGTCTCAAGAAATAAACTTTTAATTGATCATAAATTGCAACAATGAAGAGAAATTTATGTCAATTTTTTTATAATAATGAGAACAAGTTAATATAATACTCAATATAAATATTCCTTCTTATGAATATGTAATGAATTAATATATATAAAATATATAATAACACATTTAAAAATTATAAAACACATTAACCACTAAATTATAATACCACAAGTTGAAAGTTGAATATTTTACACACTATCTACTAACTCATAAACACAATAAATGAATTAATCAAAAAATCTTGAATATTCCAAAGATAAATAAATATGTAAAAACCATGTTTTTAACTAGGGAATAAATATTCATCTAAACAATAACAAATGGATACATTATAATTATGACCATATTTCCTCTATGTGTCTGGATATATTATTCTTTCCTCAAAGTATCATGTGATAATTATATATCCACATAAAATTGAGAATATAGAATACATTTGGTACCAGATAAAATGTGATCTCTGGATAAAATTACTTGTTATGTCAATTTAATGTATTTTGGTTTCTTTTATAGTAATTTTAAATTAATTTCCTTGTTCCCTTATCCCATTTTTTCTGTACATTCCATTGATAAATTTGGTAAATCATTTTCATAGTGCATCATCTCTTTACAATTAAAGAATTGATAAGTTTCAAATTCATTATTCCCCCTACATTCATGTAGTTGATGGATTTTATCACCGTACTGAATGAAATCACTCATTCCATTAAATAATGTACCAATTTGTAATCTTCCACCCTTATTATGTATGGGATGTATTATCCTTACCTTAAATTCATTGTCTTCATTTCATTTAGATTTCATCGTAGTTGACTGCTTATTATATTAATTTCCATTCAATATATTTTACATAGATATTTATATATTCATTTGGATGGAACATGATTCTATATCATCATATGATAAAAACTTATGTGGGAATAGTTACCTTTATGATTGGATAAAACCCATTTTAAAATTTTCCAATCATGTATTTGAGATTATATACATAATTTATAACATAAATTCTTAATCATGTAAATATTTCCCCAAACTCAATGCCACAGTCCTCTTCTATTGGTCTTATATTGAGGAATTTTCTTTCTATATCATCTCATTGATCATGAGTAATTTATTTTTCAATTAATATACACTTAAAAGTCTTTCATTCCATTTTCCACATATCCTCCTAATTTTTAGTTTGAATCAATAAAAATTATTTATTATCATATTCTATTAAATACTAAACTTCGAGAATAACCTTCCACCATTCATTACTTCTCCATACACGATGTATATTTTCAAAGAACTTGATCTATTGATCATTAATCAAAGTATTAGTAGTTATATTAAATTATGAGATTTTATACCACATTCCATAGTACATCATAAATGGATCATGTCAGGAATTAATTGGGCTTTCCATATGAGAAAGGTAATTTGTCACAACCTAATTCAACTATCATTATATTTTCATAGTCTATTTATCTCCCAAATCAGTCTTATCAAATTTTCCATGAGGGATATCACTACATTGATTATGGATGTTCAACTGTTTCCCATTATATATATTATGAGCCCTTAATGAAAAATTATATACACTATATGAGCTCATTAATTTATCAATCATAGTGTATAATTCCAAATATGGAGAAATTTTAAATATAAATTGACTTTTTTCAAATATGATCTCATAATCATATTTCTAATCTCATTGGGAATATATTTAAATCCTAATAATATTTCCATATTTTCCAACTTTTGTTCTTAAATAGTGTTTGAATCAACCATGTAATATTTATGAGAAATGCTTTGCTAGGCATGAAGTCTTTGTCTAATTCTCTATGCATTGGTGAAAATTGATTTAATTGAAAAATATCCCCATTAAGAGTTGTTAACACTAGGTTTATATGTTCCACAACCACATTCAACTTCTAATATCCATAAATGGATGTATTTTCTAGGAAAACCACCCAATATTTACATTAATAAAATTTAAGTTATTATCTTTTATATAGAATTGACCTAATAGTCTATCATAATTTTATGTTCTCTAATATATGATTTAATAAATATAGTACCAATGATTTATACTAAACACAATTTGATACCATATATAACTCTTTGAATCTAGTAACCTGGAGTTGATAGTTATTTTACTACATTGTAAAAATATACATAAAATAACATCATGTAGGATAAAATTGATTTGTATTAATTGTATACTGGATGCAAACAAGATTCTAAAATTACACTAGAATTTATGATATGAAACATTATGTTCTTATAAATCATTATTATTTATGCAATTATATCTATAAATTAATTTATATATCCCTTATTTGAATCTTGGGGAATGGGAAACATAATAAAGGGTGATCTAAGATTATTAGTAAAAGAAATCTTATGCCATAACATTTCTAAGAATAAATAAAGCATAAATAATATGACGTATATTAAGAATAATTAAATACTTAATATGGTTGATATCACAAAAAAGGGAATAAATAAATTTATGTAATATTATCATAAATAATCTCATGGATGAAAACAAAAGGATTCATAATGATATAATTAATAATATAGACACAAAAATCTCACTGTTAGGGCCTCATTACAAGACATCATATATAAATAGTAATGTCGTACAACAAGTAAAAAACTATTTTGTCACATGATACCTATAAATTTATTATGGGTCTATATCAGGCCTCATACTTTACATTGTATTTTAAATTATTCAAACTATGAAATTAATGAATAAAAAATTTCCACATAATTTATGCAAACATTTATTTTGAAAATATATCATTAAAAAAGATAATATTTTACCCGGTCATTAAATAAAGCTACATGATCCTAAAAAAATCTGTGTAATATGGGAAATGATATAAGTATATTATATCCCCAGTAATGTATATAATTAATCAAGGTATATTCCAATACCTAATAATTCTTTAAAAAGACCACTAAGTATTTATTGATTAAAATAACCTAATCATTTTTAAATAAATTAAATTAAAATTTAAAAAATATAAGAATATTATAAAATACATTTCGATTAAAAATAAACATTAAAATAAATAAAGGATTCTTTAAGGCATTAAATATTCATGAGAGTGGGAAAAATTGTTTTTAGTCAGTGTTAAAAAATAGTTTTGTTCATACCTTCAGTAACAAGTTACCTATTTGGAAGTTGATAAGAATATTAATTTTGAAATGTTTTATAAAAAATTAAACATGTGTAAAAACTACATTAATAAATATTTACATAATATTAAATATTTTTCCTAAACATTTAAAAGAAAATATCAAAATTAAAGAAAGAAAGTTTCCTTGGAGAATAAAAAACAATCTAGTTTTTCAAAAAAAAATTCAAATTTTTAGTACATAAGAATGAAGGATGTTATAAAATCATCCAATTTACATAAATAACTATAGGATAAGAAAATTTAAGTGGTTTAATCTATAAATATAATGTAATTATCCTTATAAAACATAAATACAAACAATATTGAAGAGGGCTGAGATTATGAAATAAACCATTACTACTTTGGTAACATTTGAATCATATCACCGAAGAAAGGAAAAAAATAAAATAAAACATCTAAAACAATTAATAAAAAATAATTCATGAAATAACATATTAAATTGGAAGTATATATAATAGAAATATTAGACATGTTTACAAAATGTCATATACCTCACAAAAATAAAAAATGATACAAGAAACCATTACCTCAAGTCTACCATACATTGTAAGTGATGTTAACCTAAAGCATAAAAAATTTAACCTCATTAAATATATACTATATAATTGTATTAATAATTAATATACCATAAATTGGTTTATTGTGAAATTATATCAATCACTCACTAGAAATCATTCTTCATCGTCATCATTTTTTGTGTTAACTCCTCCGTTTTTCATATACGTTTTGTTTCAGTGCTTATGGTCCATACATTATGATCATGGTAAAATAGTATCCTGAAAGTTAATAATGATATAAATATCATAAATATTCCCTATATAAATTTTTATACACATCTAGTAATGGTGTACATAAAAAATGAATCACATTGATTCATAGAGATGGTCGTCCACACATAAGCAAGAGCGACAATATAATTTTTTAGCATGTGAATGGGTGAGAAGGTAAAAGTTATCATATATTTTCAAAATACTAATTATGTTATAAATTATATATATATATATATATATATAACCATCCATATAAATTGGTGATGAAAAATTATTTACACCACTATGTGGATATGGTTTGTCATAATTACGTATGAGGAATGTTTTATTTTCACATATTATGGAAATAAGCTAAAAAATGGTTGTACCATACTAATAATAAACTATCATTATATTTGAGGTTATCTATTAATTATTTTAGGATTAAAAAAATATATTTATAGGATGTAGAATAATTGATAACCTATGAAAGAGTTGATAAATATGGTTATCTCTTATTTGATGGACCTAGTTTTCCTTACAACATATAACATATTAGGTATGTCTGAAGAGGAGGAAAAAATCAAGAATTAATTAATGGAATTTATAATTTTTTTTTGGAAAGGATAGGAAGATATATATTTCTCACTATTTTCTAATAAATGGAGGAGATGAGGTTCTGTTTTATAAGTGAGAGGGGGGCTATACATAGAATGACTTAAAATATTTTTATAATATATTGTAACTTTCATGAAATTGTAGATCCAAATGTAAATAAATTTTAATATTGTATATTATAATGTATAAATAAATTAAAAAATATTAATAAGATAGTTTTTTTGGGAATTCATATCAAAATCTCAAATTTTTACCCTGGGAAAACTTATTTTATCCATAAAGATAATGATTTTTTTTAAAATTTTCTCAATTCATTATGACTAAAAATTTTGTTTGACCTTCTAAATTATATTTATTATTATTATAAAAATTATTAGATCTATTTTTAATTATTAAATTTTTACATGTGATAGAAATTTACTTTAAGATAAGTGTGGAAAACACAAATAAAACCACTTTTAGAATGAAAATGATTTTTTTGTATAACATTGAATTTAATTTCGTTCCCTTCATGATAAAAACAATAATATTAAAATTAAATTATTTTATTGATTATATAATCTATTAATGTCATTAAAATTATCAATCAATAGTCAAATATTTATTTATCATGATAAAACTACATTGCGTAGTTATAAAATAATTTTAAAATATTTCCACTTTTAAGACAAAAAATTAACATACACTAAAAAAAGTCTAATTCTGATTCTTATGTAAATAATTAGATTATTTCTAATTAAATATTTTAATAACTAAATAAACAAATTAAAATAAATTATAAGAATTAATATTCTTGATTGAGAGGGAATAACTAAAAAGTGGTACAGTTATTACCAATACATGATATTTAAATGCCTTTAGGTATAGGAAAAGTCTATTTAAATAAAATGTTAAAATAAAATAGAGTTGAAAATAATAATATAGTTATAAAATATAGACTGTTGTTGGTAATAATTTTTATTAATTACCAACCATTTTTTGGTTTTTCATATTAATTTAAATAACATAAAATATATAAAGTAATAGAATTTATTATTTTCAAATATTAATAATTCAATTTTCTAAATGTTTTATGTGATTGATTATAACAATTGGAAAAAATATAATTCATTTATATTTTGAAATAAAATTATAAAATGTGTGGATTTATTAATAATATAAAAATTTTATTGAACATGGTTAGTGTGACATATTTTTTTATATAATTGTTAAATTAATTTTTAACAAAAAACAAAGACAAAAATGACATAATGGTGTTGTAAATATGATAACCTAAACCATAATATTTATATAATGGATAATTTTATTAGGTTTCAAAAATAATAAGGGAACAACTACATAGTTATTGATTTTGGGTTTGGTAATAATCGAAACTGATATTTTCCCACCCCTAAACATCTAATTTAATTATTATTAAACAAAATTAATTCATATATTTTCCATTAAATTTAAATATTTAACCACCACCTTGACAAATGGATGTTTAAAAAATAGTAAAAACAACCAAAAATTAAATCATTCAATGTCATGTATTTAACTCATCCCCAATTAATGTTTTTGGGAAGATTTTTTCATTAAATCTAGTTAAACACCATTTTGTATAATTCAATATTTTATTTTTTAATGGCCAATTTTTTATTATATAGATCTAATATCATATTTTAATAGAGTGATACTGTTTTATATTTCCCATACCATCCTCAAATTCTATTAAAATTTAATAAAAATTATCAAATCCCATTGGACACTCCATCTAATGAATTAATATAACTAGAATAAGAGGAATCATATCTTGATCAATTTATTAAGGAAGATGAAATGATATTCCATCAATACAAACCTATTTTAAGGGAATATTCTTATATATTTAAACAATAGTTTTATGTATTTCCTCTTGATCAAGAGGATGAGTTCTCTACAGAACTTACTCTTAGATATAATACCATACCAAAAAGTCCCTAAGAATTCCCCCATTGAATTTTAATAGTTAAAGAGGAATGTAAATGAATTATAGGGTATGGGATTAAAAAGTAAAATTTCTTTTCTCTGGTGTTACCAAATCCAATTTTTAAATAAAAAGTATGGTTCAATGAATCAGTAATTTTATTATAATATTCTTATAAATATCCTAGTAAATAAAATGTAACCCCTCTGACGGATTGATGAATTAATCTATCAACTGTTTGGGAATTATTATTTCACAAATATTAATCATTGATCAAGATATACTAAATTGAGCATAATAATGAAGATATTATAGATACTACCTTCTATATAATATATAGATAGTATGATTTCATATTTATTCCATTGAAACTCCCTAATATTATGAT
Source organism: Viscum album (assembly GCA_963277665.1). NCBI lineage: Eukaryota > Viridiplantae > Streptophyta > Magnoliopsida > Santalales > Viscaceae > Viscum > Viscum album. The sequence goes on along the minus strand of OY728160.1, from coordinate 1,887,536,024 downwards.
AATATAAATGGACTTAATGAATATATTCTATAGATATTATGTTGTAAAATTTGTAGATTAACTTAGAATGTTTTTTCTCACATATTATAATCAAAAGGATGTTGATGAACAACAATCGAGGATTATTATTAATAATTTTTCAATGGATAGTTTGCATGAAAAATATATTAAATGTGTAATTTTAAAGTATAAAGTCAACTTATTTTAGAATTTTGTCATGATATAGGGATTAGTAGTGTATTATCAATGGTTTGTGATAAATTTCGAAACATTATACATTATCACCTTAATAGTAACATCTCATTTTCTGAATTTAGGAACATTCATTGCTTTCTAATGATTTTTTGGTCAGAATCCTTATTAGGAGTTATCATTCTCTTCATAACCCATTATGATTTTAGTTTATAATCATTTTTAAGGATGATTACTTTTTATGTTAATCTATACACATAATGGGGCCTAGGATATTCATAATTTTAAAGACCCTCTATCTATACGTTGGGGGTGTGGCCAAAATAAAAGATCAAATTGTTTAGGGTTACATATTGGTAAATCACCCCTATATATTAGTATTGGATAAATCATATACATTGTGTATAGGTAATGTTAACACGCATTAGGGTAAACTGGTTCATTTAAGTGTATATCATAATTATAAACATATATTAAATATGGATAGTTAAATAACATTAGTCTCTAATGTAAGGGTATCAACCCATGTTAATGTGTTGCGTAATAGTTATAATGTTCTTTGTATGAGTAGAGTTGATACATAAGGACCTTTAATGACCATATCTTAGTCAATGTGTTAGGGAATATTAGAGTTGTGTAAGTGTAACCCATGATTTATATTGGATGCATAAGAGTATTCTAGGGTTTTTATAAGGCTAGTCTAGTAAAGTGATCTATGTAAGGATAAGTCCCCTTACCCTTATGTGATATAGATATGCTATGTAAGGCTAAACCATGTAACCCTAGCATAGTTCCCTTTTTTCGTGACCCGTCCCTTGGGGCCCATACTGTGACTACCCCGAGCTCGCCTTCCATATGCCAGGGGCTAGCAACTAGCACCAAAAGGCGTATTCCCTAAAAACGGTAAGGCATTTCCTTTATAACCTGTAACTCACACAACTAAGCACAAATTATGATACAAGCACAAAGTAAAACTATATAGTAAATAGGGTGTGTACAGAAAGTAACAGGGGATATAATACAAGCCCAACTTTAAAGTACTAGAAAAACATAAAAGTAAAAGTAAAACTGAGTACAACTCCTATGAACACCCACCAAGGACTCCCACCTAAAGGGTACGTACAACTCTCAAACGGTAATCTCTATAGTATGCCTCATCTATGGTCCACCTATGAGCTATCTCCAGTCCTGGTACCCTTATCCTCATTCAGCATTGTCCGTTGTCTACACCAAACACAATAAGGTGTTGGCGAAGCCTGTAGAGGGGTGAGTGTAAAAATACTCCGTAGGGACCCCGAGACCCTAGAAGGTCTCACAAAATCCACAAAGGATAAACATCATATCATGAAAACAACTGACAAGCCTACTTAGGTATATGCCCATAAATATACCTAATATGTCGAGTAAACCCATCTAAATCATGTGGAAACCCGAGGCCCAACTCGAAAGCCCAATTCCCAAATGTTACACAATGGAAAGAATATCACAAAGATAAAGACTCAGCTCACACCAGGTATATAACTTTGTGAAATATAATTATGAAGCTAACCCACATAGGATCGCTATGGAAGCTGATAGCCAGCCACTTGATTCTTTAGGGATAGTAACAAGTAACATTCCAAACACTACAATTGCGGGAGAAATCCTCCTCTATCATTTACAGTGGGCTAGTCGATTCACACATAGGCACTTACCTCAAACCATGGACTAATGAGGTACTCCTCCTATTGATTACAGTGGGTTTTCCGCGTCACACAAAGGCTCTCCCCACCATGGGACTGCAGCGTCACACAGAGGCGCTCCCCCTTGTGGTCGCCTGAGTTTCTCCTCCTGTCAAGTACCATGGGTCTGCCACGTCACACAAAGGATCTCCCCACCGTGGGTCTACCTCATCACACAAATGCACTCCCCACTAGGCCAGTCGATTCACTCTGAGTCGAAATGGTCAGCAGTTGTCAAGTATCAGCCAGTCGTAGAGTTCTGTACATATCGTGCTTGGGAGAACCACTCCCCAAGCCATAGGTCATACCTCAACTTCCCCAAATTTAAATACCTGGAAATTCAATGGAATTGTTTTTAAATTCTTGGGATTTTTATGATTCCGCATTTTCTGACGGCGCTTGATTCTGAGGCCCGGTGTGGCTGGAATCAATTTCTGAATTTTTTCTCAGGTACGTTCAGTAAACATGTGAGAAGTTTTTTATAACTTTTGAATTGGTTCTCAGAAATGAAATCTAAGGACACCATTTAACTTGTAGCGTTGGTAATTTCTTAGTGAGACCTTCAGCGTAGTTGCGTTTTTTTGAGAGTGCAAGATTGATTTTGGGGGGTTTTTAATTAAAATGAATAAAGTTAGAGTTTTAACTTTATTTTATTTTGGTGGTTGAAACCTCCAAGGGGAGGTTAGTGGTGGGGGCCACCACACCATAACCTTTAATGAGAGGTTATAGTAGTGGGGCCCACCCACACATAACCTCCCTTTAGAGGATGTTATGGTGGTGGGGACCACACACATATAACCTCCCTTGGGAGGATTATTAGGTGGGGACCACATGATCTATAAACCTCCTCTAAACCCCCAATTAATTTGGTGAAACTCTTCACCTTCCCCCTTCATTTAATGAGCCAAATCCTCCAATTTAATTAAGTAAAGTAAGTTAATTAATTTGGAATCAATTTGAATTCTTTGAATTCATTATGCCAATAATATAATATGTGATGTATTATATGCTCGGTGGTTGGAATAATCTTTGTTGGGAGAATTAAAGAGAGGAAGAGCCTTTGGGAGAATTGAGAGGACTTCATCCTCTCAAAGAATAACATGAAGAACGTCAGTCACCACCGAAGAACGACGAGCACTATCTTCTCCCTCTTCAAATAGAGAAAGTAGAGGAAACACCACCATACACGAAGAACGCCGACGATATCATCTCGGCTCATCTTCCCCGAATCCTTTCTCCTCGACTTCTTCGTCTTCTCCTCTGACGTTGAAGAAATGACGCCACTTTTCTGCGACTCTGTCAACGATCACTGAACTCGAGGTAGGGGGTTTGAATTGTTTTGTACTTGTTCTTCATTGTACAAATCTCTGGTGTGAGAACCGAATGATATTACCATAACTAGGAGGGTTTGGACCGCATGAACACGGCCCGACCCCCCTTTTGTTGGTTCCTGTTTGATGACGAAATAGGCCGTACACGCGGCAACCAAAAACAAGCCAGCCGCAAAGAAAGCCGCCGACGCAAGGCCACCGGGTCACTACATCGGCGTGGCACCACAGTGCCGCATAGTGAAACAAGCCGCGGTGGTGCTGAAGGGGTGCGGCCCCATCACACCACGCCAAAAGAAAAGGGTCATGGCCAAGAGGGCCGCGATAGTCGAACGGTGGCGTGGCGTCGTCGTGCCACGTGGAGCAGCCGGGAGCCGTAGCCAGGGCGGGCCGCGGCGGAGGGCCGCAGCGCCGTCGCATCGTGCCGGTGGTGTAGGGCCGCAAGCATAGGTCGTGGCGGACAAGAGAGGGCAGCCGACTGAGCCGATTGCCGGTGCACACTATAGGTGGGACCCTTCGGGTCCCGCGGTTACCAAGGATCGGAGCCTCGTGCCAGCCATTTTGGACAAAGGGGGCATGGCACCCCCTCCCATGCGTGGCCCACCAGTCCATGCGGGCCTGCCAGCCTGGCCACATGGGCTGGCCAGCCTGGCCACACGGGCCAGCCGGCCAAGCCACGTGGTCCGCCAACCCTCCAGGCCATGCGGGTTGCCACCTGGCCACGTGGGCCGCCACCATGCCACGTGGGCCGCCGGGTCGGGATACCCCTTCGGGTCGGGTTAGAGCCACAGACCGGGTTAGACCCTAGTCCAGACCCTGTTCGGGTTGGTTTGGGTCGGTCCAACTGGGTCGGACCAGACCCGAACCCGTCAGACCCGATTACACCTAATTGCCCGTAACTCGGGCTATGGGCGTCCGTTAGACGAACCGTCAACAACGAAATTTTTCTTGGAATGAAGCCACCCCTTTGAGAAAACCCCATGGGAGTTTGGGGTATAGTTAAGATACGTTGAGGTTGGTTTGTACATGAATCCAACCGAGCCCCCGGAACTAAAAGGCTAATAACTCACTGATAGGGCGTCCGATTGATGCACCATCTGATTCGTTGAGACCCCTATAAAGTGGAGGTACCTTGAGATACTACCACATGATGCTTCATGACACTTGGATTATCGACCTGTAGCTCATGTAGCGGATCCTCCCAGAGACGAGCGTACAGAGTGCAAAGACCTAGTAGCTAACATTCCTGATGACTGCTTGACCGATTCGACTCGGAGTGATTTGACTAGCCAAGTGGGGAGGAACTGATAGTTGGTGGCAGACCCATGGTGGAGGATCACCCATTATTTGGTGGCAGACCTGCGGTACTCGATAGGAGGAGTACCTCTGCAGGCTATTTGGTGGAGTATCCAATATTTGGCGGCAGACCCACAGTGGATGGAGCACCTGTTAGTTGGCAGTTGACCCGCGATACTCGACAGGAAGAGTACCTCAGCAGTCCATGGTTAGTGAGAAGCACCTCGGTGTCGTGACATTCCCACTGTACTCGACATAGGAGGTGTTCTTCAGTAGTCTTTGTTTTGATAATGAAAATTCATGGTTTGGGCAGTGTTAATGACCTTTGTGTTTTCTTCATGATTGATATGGGTTACTTGATAACATAGGTATATCTATAGGCATATACCTATGTAATAATTATCTGTTGATTTCATAATTTGTGGTTTATCCTTGTTGGATTTTGTGAGACCTTGAGGGTCTCAGGGTCACTACTTTATATCATTATACTCACCCCTACACGGGCTATCTCCTCACCTCGTTTTGTTGGATGTAGACGACTGACATCGCTGACGGAGGCCGAGAGCACCAGGACAGGATGGTACCCATAAGAGGACCTTTTGACGTATTGGTACATGTTGGATTCTGACGGGCGTGGAGTGTTGTGGAGGCCATCTAGACCTACACTTCAGGTAGGAACCCCGGAAGATGATCCAAGGGCTGATTTCACCTTTCAGCTATTTGCCCCTTTTTAGTTGTACTTTATTTTTTAGTTTTATTTGTACCATACAGTTGGGCTTGTATTTTGGACCCCCATTACTTTCAGTACACTTGTTATACATCTTTTACTTAGTGTTTTCTTCTGCTTGTACTCTAGTTGTTGTGTTTACGATTTATAAAGGTAAAGCCTTCCCAATTTTAAGGAATTATTCTTTTGGTGCTAGTCATGAGCCCCTGGATTATGGAAGGAGGCTTGGGGTAGTCACGATTCGGGCCCTGAGGGAAGGGTAATGACAAATTGTTATCAAAGGATTCAGTTCTAACGCAAAGCATAAGACTCTGATATTTCTTTTCTTTGAAGAAATAGTGTTAATGGTACAGAGTGTAGTTTTCAGTTCAGGGAGTCAAGTTTTGGTGTGGCGGCCAACGTATCCATAAACCAGGACCATGACTACTGATTTCCAAATTAGTATACAAAAAATATGATTGTTTGTGTGTTTTAAAAAGTTTTCATTAAGTCAGCTCAAACCAGGTCAACTCACCATGTATAATCGTTTGACCTTGTCGCATCTGTTTCTTTCAGGATGCCTCCCCGTGGATGACCAGTTAGAGCCTCGAGAGTTGTATGTACTGACAGCCCGCCGAGCGATGAGGCCTATGTATATGAGACTCTTTTAGTTGAGGCACCAATGATACTACTTTCCATTAGTCCACATAGGCCACCATCCCTAGCAGTAGAGAGTGCACACCACTTGAGTGAACTGCACGAGTTCTAGCACTAGAGGCCGCCCAGGTTCAGGGGAGAGACAGACTTGCAGGCGGCTGAGGATTGGATGGAAGATGTTGTGAGATTCTTTAGACTGGTAAGGACTCCAGCCAAAATCATGGTGATCCTTGCTGCCATCCTCCTTCAGGAAACAATGAGAAGATGGTGGAGCTGGATTCTCTAGATGCTTGACAAGGTGACTCTTCTATGGGCTGACTTCATGGTCCTGTTCTAGGTAGAGTTTGTACCAGCCACCCTCCGAGAATTGCAGATACAGGAGATACTACATCCGCAGTAGGGCAGAATGAGTGTAGCTCAGTACTCAGCGAGGTTCAACGGCCTCTCATGCTACTCCACTGATATGGTACAAGACCCATTCTTTAGGGCCCAGAAATTTGAGCAGGGACTCATGTGAGAGATCAGAGTTTTAGTTATCTCCCACAGTATCCCGATGCAGACGGGGGTGTTGGAGTGATCACTCATAGTGGATAGTCTACTTATGAGTAGTCTCATGCAGTGAGACCCACCACTAGACAACTTGCAGTGGAGTCTTCTGCAGCAGGTAGTAGACAGATGGTGAAGAGGTTCAAGAGGACCAGACATACAGGTGGTTGACCGCACGACTCGGGATCAGTTGTGCGGGGCACACGAAGTGGAGAAAGAGCCAGACATGCCCGGAGTGGGTAGTGTTATTCCTGCGGCGGGCTTGGTCACATGGCTTGTGACTGTCCGACCCGCCATACAAATGATCAGAATATAGTTGAGGGACCTCCTAGGTAGAGGAAGAGGTTTGATCGAGGAGGTCTGTAGGGCGGAGGTGGACGTGGTAGATGAGTTTGACGTGCACCTGGCAGTGGACTATGATACGAGGTGCTAAAACCACCACCACTAGGAGGTCCACCCCAACCATAAGGAACAGGTGGGCATGGTAGAGCACAGCTTCAGGCAGCTAAAGAATAGGACCATGGTGCTCCAGAGATGATATGAGGCACGATCTATATCTACTCCACCATAGGTGCAGTTCTCATTGACATAGGTTCCAGTCACTCATTCATATCCACAACCCTCATTCGAAGCTCTAAGATTCTGAAAGATCTTTTGGTTTGATCATGACGGCTAGAGACTCCTACGAGATCTGATTTGATGATTACACACTGTTGCTGACTGCATGAGCTTACTCTAGGAGGCGAGAGCTTCGGCTGGGAGCTCATCGTAGCGGCGTCGAGGCCTTACGACGTCATCTTGGGTATGCACTTGTTATCTATAGTCCAAGCTCAGATCGACTGTATTAGGTGAAATGTGTGGTGTGTCTGCACGGATGGGACCAGGTTCACCTTCACTGGTGAGAAAGGAACCTTTGCAGCATAGGACATACTTACTCAGAAGAGGGTGCCTCCGATCACTCTCCAGTTGGATTGCCTTACCCTCAGAGCATTTGATGTGGAGAGTCCTACATACCCTATAGTGGTGGACCAATACTCGGTTGTTTTCCCAGATGATGTTCTAGGACTACCTCTTCATAGAGAGGTTGAAATCTACATTGATCTATACCCCAGGACAACACAGATATCTACACCTGCATATCGAATGGCTCCCGCCGAGCATCGTGAGCTGCGGGTATAGCTAGAGGACTTGAAGGGAATGGGATTTATCCGTCCCATTGTTTCTCCCTGGGTAGCCTCGATTCTATTCGCCAAGAAGGTGGATGGGATCTTGAGGCTCTGTGTCTACTACCATAACCTAAACCAGGTGACCGGGAAGAACACGTACCCACTTTCAAGGATAGACGATCTCTTTGATCAGCTCATGGGTGCTCGATGGTTCTTGAAGATAGACCTCAGATCAAGCTATCACCAGCTTAGAGTTTGAGATGAGGATGTGCAGAAGATGACCTTCAAGTGTCGGTACGACAACTACGAGTTCTTGGTTATTCCATTTGGCATAACCAATTATCTAGTAGTGTTCATGATCCTCATGAACATGATCTTACAACCTTACCTCGATCTATTTGTTGTAGTCTTCATAGACGACATACAGAACTTCTAGACTACTGAGGAGGAGCATGCCTACCATTTGTGGGTGGTACTATACACACTCTGAGAGCACCAACTTTATGGTAAGATCTCAAAGTGGATGTTTTCGATTTGAGAGGTTCACTTTTTGAGACATGTCATCTTGGAGGTTGGAGTTGCAGTGGATCTAGAAAATATCGAGGCAGTACTTGCGTGGGATCCACCTAGGATTGTGACATAGGTACGGAGTTTCCTGGGTTTGGATGGCTACTACCGGAGATTAATTTCAGATTTCTCCAGAGTTACAGCAAAGCTATCAGCTTTGATGAAGAAGGGGAAACCCTTCGTGTGGTCGGAGAGATTCCAGCAATGCATTCAGGAGCTGAGACAGAGGCTAACTAGTGCCCCCATCTTGAGTCTCCCAGAGGAAGGTGTAGGGTATATAGTTTACTATGATACATCAGGGACCAAAATCAGTTGTGTCTTGATGTAGGAGAGATCACTGATCACGTATGGTTCTCGGAAGTTGAGACAGCATGAGCAGAACTACGCTACACATAACCTAGAGTTAGCAGTAGTGGTCTTCCCCTTGAAGATGTATCAGAACTATATAATGGGGAATGTTTTACCGTGTATTCTGATCACAATAGTCTCATTTATATCTTCTCTCAGAAGGACCTAAACCTGAGACAACGACGTTGGCTTGAGTTCTTCCATGACTATGAATTTTAGATAGTCTATAATCCTGGGAAAGGGAACATTGTTACGGATGGTCTCAGTAGGATATCGAGAATTCAACTTCTAGAAGAGGTGAAAAAGTATCTAGATTCCTTAAAAATATCCTATGTAGATAGGGATAGAGCAGCATATCTTCAGTCTCTTACAGTCACACCCCCACTTCTTCAGTGAGTTAGGGAGGCGCAGAATGGGGACGCTGACTATGAGACGCGATGTGCTCAGATATCCACAGGGCATGCACCTGATGGATTTTCTGAAGGTGGGCAGCACGCCATCCTATTCAGAGAACATACCATGGTACCAGTTTCACTTCAGGAGGAAGTGTTGAGGGAGTTCCACACTTCCCCTCTAGCAATACATCTAGGTGTGGAGAAGATGTACCAAGACCTTCGATGATAACAACAGTGGCTAGGTATGAAGAAGGAATTAGTAGAGTTTGTCTCTCGATTAATCACTTTTCAGCAAGTGAAGTTAGAGCACCAGGTACCAGAAGGCTTGGTTTATCCCTTAGAGGTCCCAGAGTTGATGTGGGATGGGATTTACATGGACTTCATGACAGGTCTTCCACATACATCCAGGGTTCATGACTCGATTTGGGTGATTGTGGACCGATTCACCATGTCGGCCCACTTCCCACAGATCAGAGAGGAGGGCTCGGTAAAGAGCATGGGACGCCACTATGTTCTGGATATTTTTCAGTTACATGGAGTACCTTCTTCTGTTGTCTCCGTCCGTGACACACAGTTTACTTCCCGACTATGGAAGGGGTTGCAGGATGCTTTTGGGACACAACTTCTCTTAAGCACCACCTTCCACCATCAAATCGATGGTCAGGCTGAGAGAACCATCCAAACCCTAGAGGACATGCTTCGTGCATGCGACCTTGACTTTGGTCGTAGCTGGGAGGATCACATGCCTTTGTTGGATTTTGCCTATAACAATATATATCAATCCACCATCAGTATGGCACATTTTGAGGCCTTGTATGGTCGACCTTACAGATCGCCACTATGCTGGACATACCCAGGGTAGTCGACACTAGTGGGACCAGAGATGGTAGGAGCTACCATAGAGAGGCTGCAGATCATCCATGAGCAGATGAAGACTGCACGGAGCAGGCAGAAGTCGTATACTAACAGGATAAATAGACCTCTAGAGTTCGAGGATGGTAACCATGTCTTTCTATGGGTTTCACGTCGACGAGGTCTACGAAGATTTGGATGATGCAGAAATTTATATCAAAGGTTAATTGGAAATTTCCAAGTCCTTATCAGAGTAGGAAAGGTGGATTACTTCTTGGATCATCCACCTAATTTGCACAGGGTGCAAGACGTGTTCCACGTATCTCTGTTGAGGAGATACGACACGACCCATCCCACATCATCAACCATGGAGAGCTGCACATTGATGACAGGGCGACATTCACGGAGGTTCTAGTGGAGATTGAGGATTTATAGGAGTGGGTCCTACGTGGTCAGTCAATACCTCTGGTTCATGTTCACTTACAGCACAATAACTTCAAGGAGAGCACATGGGAGCGGGAGGCTTAGATGCATGTTCAATACCCCCAATTGTTCCTTTAGTGTGAGTTATATCTTATGGGGACGTGAAGCCCTGATGTGGGGAGAATTTAAAGACATGGAAATTATGTAGAAATTTTTTTCTATATTTTTTTGGGATTTTTACTATTCCGCAGTTTTTGACGGCACTTGATTCCGATGCCCGGTGTGCCGAGAATCAATTTCGGATGTTTTTCTTGGGTACGTTTATTAAACGTGCGAGCGGGTTTTTATAACATTTGAACCAGTGCTTGGAACTGAAATCTAAGGACACCGTTGAACTCGAAATTTCGATAATTTCTTAGTGAGACCCTCACCGCAGTTACGTTTTATCGAGAGTGGAAGATAGTTGGGGGGGGGGGGTTTAATGAAATTGAATAAATTTAAAGTATTAACTTTATTTTAGTTTGGTGGTTGAAACCTCCATGGGGAGGTTAGTGGTGGGGGAAACCACACCATAACCTCACACGAGAGGTTATCGTGGTGGGGCCCACCCACACATAACCTACCTTCGGAGGATTATTATGTGGGGCCCACATGAGCTTCATACCTCCCCTAAAACCCCAATTAATTTGGTGAAGCTCTTCACCTCCCCCCTTCATTTAATTTTCCAACTACTCCAATTTAATTAAGTAATGTAAATTAATTAATTTGGAATCATTTTGAATTTTTCAAATTCATTATGCCAACATTATAACATGTTATGTATTATTATGGTGGGGGTTGGCATAATCCTTGTTGGGAGAATTAAGGAGAGGAAGAGCCTTTGGGAGATTTGAGAGGACTTCATCCTCTCAATGAAGAATGTGAAGAACACCTGTCACCACCGAAGAATGACGAGCACCATCTTCTCCCTCTTCAACTGGGGCAAGTAGAGGAAACACCACCATCCACGAAGAATGCCAACGACGTCATCTCGACTCATCTTCACCGAATCATTCCTCCTCAACTTTTTCATGTTCTCCTCCGAAATTGACAAAACGATGCCGCTTTTCCGTGACTCTGTCAACGATCACTAAACTCGAGAAAGGGGGTTTGAATTGTTTTGTTCTCGTTCTTCAGTGTACAAATTTCTGGTATGCGAACTGAATGATATCACCATAACAAGGAGGGTTCAGACCGCATGAATGCAGCCCGACCCTCTCCTTTTGTTGGTTCATGTTTGATGACGATGAAGGTGGTACATGCGGCGACTGACAACGAGTCGACCATGAAGAATTTCGGTGGCGCAAGGCCACCAGGACTCCACAAGGGTGCAGCACCGAAGTGAACCGATCTGCGGCCAGGCAGGCTGTGGCAATGCTGGAGGGGCGCGCTGCCATTACACCGTACTAGAAGAAAAGGGTCGTGGCCAGGAGGGCCACGGCGGTCGGACGGTGGGGCAGCATCGTCATGCCGCGCGGAGCAGCATGGAGCCGCGGCTCGGGCGGGCCGCGGCGGAGGGGCGCGATGCCGTCGCGCCGTGCTGGTGGTGCAGGACCGTGGACTTAGGCCGCAGCAGACAAGAGAGGAAAACCGGTTGATCCGGCCACCGGTGCGCGCTATAGGCGGGACCCTTTGGGTCCCACGATTACCATGGGCGACGCCTCACGTGTAACGCCCCGACCCCAGTTACCTAGAGTCAGTGCTTTAATACTTATCATTGGAATGATCACAGAAGATCAAGTCTCAAAAGAACAATTAGTTTATTAGTTTTGGAAACACTAGATAAATTCATAATGTTTACATTACATAATAAAGTGAAAACTACAACAAAATATTTTCTCCACATTCATATCCCCTTATACTATCCCTGCAGGTCATTCATAAAATACTTCTTCAAATCCTGGGAAAAATAAAACATAGAAAGCGGTGAGCTCAAATGCCCAGTAAGGATAAAAATATAGCAGAAACTTTCATAAATATTCATAAACATTTAAGGCAATGTATAAATAAAACAAAATACTTTTAGGCATTAACATCAGCAAAATATGGAAAAAAATAAAATAAAATAATGTCATTTACTTATTCACACGGATATTCTACTAGTCGAATAATCACATGCAATATCAATAACCACTTTCATAATGATGGAATGCATAATGCCAGACTATCATAACCACATAGGCAAGGGCTTATTCCAAGACTAAAAATAAGATTTTGTCAAGGCCTTCTTCCAAGACACTAGTTTTTCTCATGAGACATATCGATGTATCGAGGAGCTATAGCGGGCTCTACCCGTCACTTACTAAGTCCAATGCATTTCTCATATGAAGAGGTTTAAACATAACATAAACATTCGTATTAAAACTAGCATACAAAATGTAAATACTTTCTCCATAAACCATGAATGGTATAAAAATAACACATCCACAGTCAAACATATCAAAGAACCTTCAATATAATATGGATGTTTTGTATCATAATAAATAAACATCAAATAAGCTTAAAATCAATTAAAGGATGTTGACATAGATGAATTCAAAACTATTTGATAGAAATATCTCTTTTTTGAAATCATTTAAAATTCACATAATTATAAAATAAAACATTTACTTCTAAAATATTCTTATAAGCTTGTAAGGGAAGCTTTGAAGATTTTATAATGGCGGAAAATAGCTGCACCCACCGTATAAGTTTTAAAAAGACATTTTTACCTTAATTCTGTCGAAAAGGTTAAAAAGGACCTGGTTTGGAAAATGACAGAAAGATTCCTTTATAAACATCTAATAAAAGTCAACAAGGGTATAAATGACTATAACCCATAGTCTGTAAAATGGTAAGAATGATTTTAAATACATTTTTAAGAAACATGGATGTGTATGATAAAGAGGTCCCAATAGATAATTACATATAAACAACCTCGGATAATGAAGAGATTGTGAAATAAACACTTACCTTGTACTTTTACTTGGTTGGGGGTAGGTTAAACTTTTGTATAATTGGGAAATAATTGTTATTAAATTATAAAATAATCATATAAATTAATATGATATCATATATGATCTCTTAACATTGCTTTGTTAATAGTATCTTAGTATTATCGTCGTTTCAGGTGTTTACTTACTCGTTTTCTTTTATATGTTTTGTTACATAAGCCATGTTTGTTATGGATAGGTTTTATCTTATTAATATCCAGAATTATATCATGTCATTAAACAATATTTTTAATCATAAAATGAGAATTAGTCTTGAATGGATATGATGGGCAATGAATCTCATCACGTTCGTGGAGACGGTAGTCCGTATGTACGCACGAGCGACAATATCATTCTTATGATATTAAAATAATATATAATTGGATGGTATATCATATATAAAGAATCATTAACATGTTATATTTATTATTTACATGAATTACACATCATTATTATACCCATCCAAATAATAATATATTGAATAAAAATTACACCACGGCGTGGAGACGGTAAGCCGTACGTACGCACGTATGGTGACATGTCATTCAAAGGATGGATAGAATTATGAATATGGTTGTACCATGTTTATAATAACATAAAAGTATATATAAGATACTGGAGTTGTTATTTTATAATGGGAATAATAAAGAAAAAAGAAGTTGAAGAAGAAAGGAACTTGAAAGAGGGTGGTGAAAACATTACCTCTTACTCGGGTTTTACCTTTTGATTTGATCAAAAGGGCTCCATAGGTTGGATTTATGATCAAACTAAGGCATCTAGGTTTAATTGAGGGAATTTTAGAGAGTATTTGGGAAGGGTTTGGACTAGGAAAAAGGCTTTTAATGTGTGAATTAGTGAGAAGGTGAAGTGCCCTTTTATAAGAGGGGTGAGGGGCACCTTTGGAAAATCTAGAAATATTATTTTATAATAAATTAATATTCGGATTATAGTGGCACAAAAGTAGATTATTAAACGTATAAGGTGAGGATGGGTCGGAATAACTTCAACCAATAGAATTTAGACAGGTTTGGGTCATTATATTAACCTTATCGTTTAGTTTTAACTCTTAGTTAATCAGTTTGACATTTATCATGTCACTTTATATTATTATATTAAATAGTTAATAAACATAGTATATACATCCAAGAGACCCCCAAAAGGTCCATTAATTATACACCTATCATTATATAAGTTCTTTGGCTGAACCATATATTTTAAGAATAGATTATCAATTAATAATATAATATTTGTTTTAAAAACACATTTATGTCAATTTTGACACTATTCAATAATTGATTTTTGTTAAAGTCTTAACAACCTTATTAATTCTAAATAAATTCATTTAAGCAATCCTATAATGGCATATTATCCAATAAAATTCATTTATGTCATCAAAACTTTCAAATTATATTTATTTTAACATTTGTAATACCAATTATTTGATTCTTTCATTAATAAGGAAAATACTGCATCATTATTGTGTCATAAATAATATTAATTATTAAATGTCTAAATTTTTTAAATAAAATACCATTATGTAGGAAATAATTTTATATTTTTAATGAATATTTATAGTTGAAAATAAAACATAAATAACCCTATGTAAAAATTGTTTTTCTAAAAGATATACGCTTATGTCATTTTTGTATTTATTTAAACTTAATTAATATAAAGTGTCCTTATCACTTGAAAGTGGATCCCTGGGGTCCCAAAATCGACCCCAATATAACCATGGTCAGACATGTATCAACCCATAAGGTTAGGACACGTTTTAGGGTAATTTATTATTATAATAATATTATTTTTTTACCCTTATTTACCAGATTTACCCTTTAACCATGGTAAATAAAATATTTACCGAAGTAATTATTCAAAATGTCTAAAAATAAAAGTTAAATAATTAAATAATTTGGACATCCTGATTCCAAAAATGGAATCCATTTTTCCAATTTCAAAATACATAAGTGGCAGAAATTATTTTAAAATTAATTGCCGTTGTTAAAAAAAAGCATGTTTTTAAGAGATAATAACTATCAAAAGATTGACACATGTTTAAGTCCGGTTTAATTGTGAAATTATGTACAATGACCAACATTGTATTAAATGGTAAAAACATATTCTAAATATACTTTAAAACCACTCAAATTCATAATTTATCACTATTAATTATTTTGATTAGAAAAGTTGTTTTTAATTTAGATTTAGTAATTTTCACTATTAATCAAAATATATAAGTTATGTGAAAAGTACCAAAATTTCACCCTAGGATAAATTTGATATTTCGAATCCAAAAATGAAGTCCATTTTGAGAGATAAAATTTATAAAATTTTAAAAAATGGGTATTACTTTTCAGAATGGCTAGTTTGATTGGTTGCGGTGTGTGTTAGAATTCGAAGTTGCGTACAACAAACAATACTATTTTATTCAAAGAGAAGTGTACCATGGAAGCTTGGGGTGTTACAATCGCCCCTCCTTCAAATAATTTTTTCCTCAAAATTTCTAGAATACTACCGCATGAGAATTCTTGGGTGGTTCTTTATCATAAGTTTCTCGGGTCCCCACATTGCCTCTTCCATCTTATGGTTCCTGCATAGAACTTTTACCAGACGAGTCGTCTAGTTTCTCAGCACTTGCTCTCTTATATCAAGAATTTTAATGGGATCTTCAAAATAAGACAGATCGGGTTCCAACTCTAATTCCTCATAAGTGAGTACATGCGTTGGGTCAGACATGTATTTTCTCAACAGTGATACGTGGAACACATCGTGAACTTTGGAGAGACTTAGTGGAATTTCCAAACGGCAAGTTACATCCAAAATCCGTTCTAGAATTTTGAAACTTCCTATGTACCTGGGACTCAATTTAGCTTTCTTTTCGAAATGTATAACTCCCTTCAATGGAGATACCTTCAGGAAAACATGATCTTCTACCTGAAATTCCAAATCCTTCCTCCGGTTGTCAGCATAGCTATTCTGCCTACTTTGAGCTGCTTTGATGTAGTTTTGGATTAACTTCACCTTCTCCATCGTTTCCTCCACCAGTTCTTGGCCAACAAGTTTTCTTTCACCAACTTCATCCCAATAGGTTGGTGTGTGAAATATCTTTCCGTATAACGCTTCATATGGTTCCATTCGAATAATTGAATGGAAGCTATTGTTATAGGAAAATTCACCAGAGGTAAATATTGATCCCATATACCCTAAAAGTCAAGTGAGCATGATCTCAACATGTCTTCTAAGGTTTGAATAGTCCGTTCTGATTTTCCATCTATTTGAGGGTGGTTGGTAGTGCTCAAACAATATATAGTATCCAAGGACTTCTGAAGACTCTTCCAGAATCTTGAAGTAAAACGGGGATCACGATCCAAAACAATTGATAGGGATACTCCCCGAAGTCTCACAACTTCATTAATATATAGTCTTCCGAGACGTTCCAGTGGTAGAACTTCTCTTATAGCATGAAAATGTGCTGACTTGGTAAGAAGATTAACAATAACCCATATTGCATCATTCCATCTTGGAGTCTTTGGTAGCTCCATGAAGAAGTCCATCGTAATATTATCCCATTTCCACTCAGGTATGCGAAGAGGTTGAAATACTCCACTAGGTTGCTGCCTTCCATCTTTCACTTGTTGAAAAACCATACATCTTGACACAAAATCAGTAATCACCCTCTTCATGTTGTCCCACCGAAAATGTTCCTTCAAATCACTATACATTTTGGTGCTCCCAGGGTATATAGGGAAATTGTAACTATGAGCATCATCCAACAATTACCTTTCTAGATCAGGTATATCGGGAACACAAAGTCTCTTCCCAAATTTCAAAATTACATATTCATACACAAAGTCTCTCAATCTCCCATCATTCATAGCTTTAATCTATTTTTGAATTTCTTTATCATCGGTCTAAGAACTCTTAATCCTTTCTAGTAAAGATGGTTTGGAAATCATTTGAAAAAGCATTGATGTTTCTCCTTCCATGGTTATTCCCATGTCCATCTTCACTAGATCCATGAAAATTGGATCCCTTTCAATTCTCATATTGTTCAAAACTCCATGATCTTTTCTTCTCAAAACATCTACCACATTGTTTGCCTTCCCAGGGTGGTAGTGTATCGTGCAATCATAATCCTTGAGTAATTAAAGCCATCTCCTTTGCCTTATGTTGAGTTCCTTTTGTGAGAAAATATACTTCAAATTCCTGTGATCAGTATAAATCTCACATTTTTCACCATAGAGGTAGTGTCTCTATATCTTCAAAGTAAAGATCACAACTACTAACTCGATATCATGAGTAGGATAGTTTTCTCATGAATTTTCAACTATTGTGATGCATAGGCAATAACCCTATCATTCTGTATAAGGACACAACTAATTCCTTTCTTCGATGCATCACTATAAATAACGAATCCATCATTCCCCGATGGTAGAGTCAATATAGGAGAATTGAATAATCTTCTCTTCAGTTCTTCGAAACATTCTTCACACTCTTTTATCAAAACAAATTAAACCCGTTTACATGTGAGCTTTGTTAATGGGTTAGCCAACCAGAAAAAATTCTGGAAGAAATGTCGATAATAACCAGCTAAACCAATAAAACTGCGTACCTCAATTATACTCGTCAGTGCAGGCCATCCTTGGATTGCCTTGGTATTAGAAGGATTAAAAGAGATTCTATCTTTAGAGACAATATGGCCAAGAAAACAAATCCCCTAAATCCAGAATTCACACTTACTAAACTTCCCATATAATTCATGTCTTCTCAGAGTCTTTAGGATAATGTGCAAGTAATTTTCATGATCTTCATTGCTTTGGGATTATACCAAGATATAATCAATAAATACCACCACAAATTCATCTAGATATTCCTTGAAAACTCTATTAATTAGATCCATGAATATAGAGGGCGCATTAGTCAGCCCAAAAGGAATTACTATAAAATCGTAATGCCCGTACCTGGTTCGAAATGCTGCCTTCAATATGTCTTCCTTCTTCACACACAACTGATGGTATCCAGACTGAAGGTCAATCTTTGAAAATTATTGAGCTCCATGGAGTTGGTCAAATAAATCATCAATGCAAGGTAGGGGATACCTGTTCTTTATTGTTATAGCATTGATCTCCCTGCAGTCGATATATAACCTCATAGATCCATATTTTTTTTTAAAAGAACAGGGGCTCCCAATGGAGAAAAACTAGGGAGATTAAATACCTTATTACTCAATTTCTCTAGTTGTTTCTTTAGTTAAACTAATTCCATAGTGGCCATTCTATAATGGGTCTTCAATATATGCCTTGATCCAGGAATTAAATCAATGTAAAACTCAACTTCTCGTTCTGGAGGATGTCCAGGTAAATCTTCTGGAAAGACATCTACATATTCTTTCACAATAGGTACATCCTCTATTTGAACATTCCTTTCCTCACCCACAATAATTTCATTATCTTCCTCCCCAATAATTGAATTTAGTTGAGCTACTGGGGGTGGATCTAGATAAGAATTAGGTGGTGACGATTCTGCTCTAAAGATAAGGTATTCCTTATCATCATCATAAAAAATCATAACCTCCTTCTTCATACAATAAATCTTTACATCATGGTCCGAAAGGAAATCCATACCGAGGATTATATCAAACTCAATCATAGGTATGACGATGAGATCAGCAGATAAAGAACATTTATATGCTCTAATGAGGACTGATTCAAAAAACATTGTTGCAATGATACATCCCTTAAGAGTTTTAACTGGAAACTCCCTTGTTAAATCAAATTGAAAATATCTAATTTTCATAGCAAACTGGGAAGAAATGAAACAATACTATGATCCAGAATCAAATAACGCATTTTCTAAACTTGAGGAAACCATTGAATTACCTGCCACCACGTCTTTCGGAGCTTCTACTTCAGCAGTAGTGATAGAATAAGCTTGGCCTTAATACCTTGTCCTTTTCTGAGGTAAGTTCCCCTGACGCTTAGGACATTCATTTGCGTAATGTCCCATCTCACTGGAATTGTAGCATTAGACATCAGTAGCTTCCTTCTTCCCCTTGCAATCATAAGCTTGGTGGCCTTTTTCACTACACTTGTAATAGACTCCCATTCCTTTTATGCAAGTACTAGGGTATTTCTTCCCACATTTACTACATGATGGATATTCAAAATTTCCTTTCTTCACCTTATTTCCATTCCCAGATTGATCAGCAGATCTCTTCTTCTCTTGCTTTTCTTTAAAGTCATAAGAGTTAGAGAATTACTTTTCTATCTTGATAGCACATGAGACAATGTCTTAGTATGATGAGAAGGATTATGAGACTAATGCTCTACAGAGAAATGGTTTTAACCCATTAAATAGATGATCAATATTACTTCTTGGGTTGAGTATATATTCTCCAACATACCTTGATAAACATGTAATGTTAGCCTCATACTTTGCGACATTTTCATCCTCCTTTTGTCTCAGACTCAAAAATTTGCTTTCCATATCTGCTCGATGGTCATGAGGAATGTATTTTTCTAAAAATAGATCTTTGAACTCCCTCCATTCCATATTTTATACTTCATCATCTTCCTTCGTTTTTTTAATCAATGACCACCATTGATTAGCATCTCCAGTGAGGTAGTAAACTGCCATGATAACTTTTTCCCTTCACTACTCCTCAAAGCCTGAAATATTTTCTCTAGGGAACTAATCCATCGCTCCGCTACTAATGGATTTGTACTCCGATTGAATGTTGGTGGTTCTTTCCTCATGAAGCGAACTAACATTGATGCTCCATACTGTGGATCAGGTTGCTTCAAACGGGTAAGGTTATTATTCATAAGCTGAGTGAGTTTTCCCAGTATGGTGATAAGTTGATCAGCACCAATTGTATCACCAGCTCCACTATAATTATCTTGAGTAGGAGGGAAATTTATACATGGAGTGAGTGCATTGATACGGTTCCCATTTCTTCCACTAGGCGCTATTTATAAACATTGGAATAAACTGAATCAGTTTATGAATCAAAATACATAATTCCATAATTATAAAACACTTAACATAAATTGAACTATTTATGGATGTAATCCATAATCAAATAAATGTTTTCTTTGAGGAAGTATATACTCATAAAACCTTCATAATGATTTGTAAAGAAAATGGGAGTTATCCTAAGCATAACCCCTGGGAGTGTCTTAACCAAGAGTGCAGCACGACCCGTTGTCGTGCACCAGTTCCCGTTCGAGTCTAGCTCAAAGCAGTGTTTTCAGGTTTTACCACTAGTTACATCTGTCCCAAAGCCGCCTCAACCTGCTCATATCCAGACAGGGATGTATTTCTCAAAAAACTCAAAAAATCTATACTATTCCAAAATTCTAGGAAGTTATTCTATACTAATCCTCAAAGTCCATCTTAGATCTATGTGCTCTAATCAGAGTTTATCTAAATCTAGCTTCCAAGGATTGTACTAAACTTCCTCTGATACCAATTGTAACGCCCCGACCCCAGTTACCATGAGTCTGTGAATAATTACATATCATTGGCATGATCACAAAATATGAAGTCTCAAAAGACCGATTAGTTTAGTAGTCTTGAAAATACTAGATACATTCATAAAGTTTACATTACATAATAAAGTTAAAACGACAACAACATCTTGTCTACACACACATATACTCTTATACTATCCCTGTAGGTAATTCATAAAATACTTCTTCACATCCTGGAAAAAATAAAACATAGAAAGGGGTGAGCTCAAATGCCCAGTAAGGATAACAATATAGCGGAAACTTTCATAAATAAGCATAAACATTTAAGGCAATGTATAACTAAAAAAAGCCCTTTAAACTTGAACATTAGCATAATATGAAAAAAATAAAATAAAATAATTCCATTAACTTATTCACATGGATATTCTACTAGTCGAATAATCACATGCAATATCAATAACCACTTTCATAATGATGGAATGCATAATGCCAGATTATCATAACCACATAGTCAAGGCCTCGTGCCAAGAATACAAATTAGATTTTGTCAAGGCCTTGTTCCAAGAAACTAGTTTTTCTCATGAGACCTACCGATGCATTGAGGAGATATAGTGGGATCCCCCCGTCACTTACTAAGTCTAATGCATTCCTCAACGAACAAGTTTACACATAACATAAACATTCATATTAAAACAAGTGTACTGAATTTTTGATGCTCATTTTTTGTCACAGAGTCTAAAGGTTGTAAAAGGGGAATATCTTAGCTCAAATTGATTCATCCTTTGAAGAAAATATCAAAAATTGGAAAAGGGATGAACAAGGTTAAGATTTCCCATAAGTCGTGCAAGTTTCCTCATAGGCGCGTAGGTCAGCTTGTGCGGCGCATTATGGTCGCGCAAGTGACTTGCGCGACCTAAGTTATAACCGCCTGGGGTCTTCTCCTGTCTATAAATAGACCCTGTGGGCCCCCCATTCCAGAGAGGAATTTTTTCAGAAACTCATATTTGAGCTCCCGGTGCCCCAGTCTCTTCTCAAAGCATTCAGAACGCTTCTAAGGTAATATCTTACCAAGAACGGATGATCTAAAGAGGGGCAAGAAGGCCTAAGTGTTGAAACTCATCAACACTTGCACGCCTAGATGGCTATCCCTTAAGGGAAATGGCCACACTTGCGCGCCGCCTTACTCCTTCAATAGAACCTGCGCGCCCCTCTCCTGGAAGAACCTCAGGAGGATTCTAAAGGCCTTAACCAAAAGTCGCTCAAGTATTACCTTGCTGGTTGAACACCACGTAAGTAACCAAAGTGTCGCGTAGGTATACCTACGTGAACAAGACTTGCGCGCCCACGCAATACCTGCGCGCCTTCCAGGACTTGCGCGCCCCTGCCTTTTGGGTGCCCTTCTTGCCCATTTCCCCCCTCTTGGGCCATTCCACCTTTCCTATTAAAGATTTATTCTTCAAGACACTCTTCAAAGCCATTTATGGCGTGATTTCTTGATTTCACTTCTTTATCTGAAAGTAATTATGTGGAATATACCTCAAAGCATAGTGATTTACACATCATTATATCACTAAAGATTAATATTTCATTCAATCAACCTCATCCTTTAAGATGAGAGATCCCCTAACCTGGGCCTCCTTTTCAGGAGTAAGTCCCAGTCATAATTCCTTTAACCTGAGCCTCCTTTTCAGAAGTAAGTCCCAGTCATAATTCCTTTAACATAGGCCTCCTTTTGAGGAGTAAGTCCCAGCCATAATCATTAACCTGGGCCTCCTTTTCAGGAGTAAGCCCCAGCCATAATCATTAACCTGGGCCTCCTTTTCAGGAGTAAGCCCCAGTCATAATCATTAACCTGGGCCTCCATTTCAGGAGTAAGTCCCAGTCATAATCATTAACCTGGGCCTCCTTTTCAGGAGTAAGCCCCAGTTATAATCATTAACCTGGGCCTCCTTTTTCTGGAGTAATCCCCAGTCATAATCATTAACCTGGGCCTCCTTTTCAGGAGTAAGCCCGAGTCATAATCATTAACCTGGTCCTCATTTTCAGGAGTAAGCCCCAGTCATCATCATTAACCTGGGCCTCATTCTCAGGAGTAAGACCTAGTCCCTAAATTTGGGCATCCTCCTCAGGAGTAAGCCTCAAGTCCCGTAATATTCAAATCCATTTAACATGGGCCTCCTCCTTAGGGATAATCCCCAGTCTTAATTTCTCTTAACCAGTCAAAATTCCATTTGATTTGGGATTCCTTTTCAGGAGTAAAACCCAATCATAAGTCCTCTTCTAAATTGGGTCTCTTTTTCAGAAGTAAGCCCCAGGTTAGAGTATTCAAAATATCCATGATTCATATATACCTTTATGGACCCTGTTCCTGGATTTCGTCCCTGAAGTAAAATCCTAATATTCATTTATCTGGGTAGTCATACATACATAAGCCCCACTTTATTTCTTATGATTGCATCTTTCATGGCACAATTGTCTAATTTTTTACCAATATCTCTTGTTTCTCACACCGAGAATGACTCATGTGAGCTTAGAGTGTTAAAGTAATTATGACATCCTTATTTGAGCCATCAATCATAAACATCATACTCCCTTACTCGAACTACATGGGTTCTGATTCCTTTTCCAAAACAAAGGATACGTAGGTAGCCCATCTGCGGGTTTGATCCTAACTCTGAAATAATCCATGTCCTTCTGAATGACAATAAACATCAAGTGCCCCACTAACTGGCTTTGAAACCAGCATGGTCATCATAATGACCAAGAGACTTTTATATAAATATGCCGAATGATACCATTGACAAAGAATCTTTAATAAATATAGATGATTCTATATCGATGAAGAACCTTGAATACATATAAAAGATTCTCTAAATTTCATACATATTTTATCATTGATTGTAAGATATAAAGGAAATCTCATTTTTATACTTGGTAATGTAATATGGATTCACAAACATAACTTAAATCTGTAAAGAGAGTCCCGGAATAGACAATAATTCCCCTCAAAAAGGTGTGATGAGTCCGACCTCCCATCCTCTCGACCAATGAAAATTCCTAATCCTCATCAGTCCACAAACTAATGAGCGCCTACCTTTGGAAAGTAGGTCCAAATGGATGTGGAATCATTGGATGTTTCCGGTTCTACGAACAAACCCGTTAGAAACCAATCAGAACATTTGAACCTCCCATCAAGAGGTCATTCCTGAATTCTGAGGGAAACAAAAATGGTGAACCCGACATGAATCCTTAACCAAATTAAAAATGATGTTTTACCTATTTGTTAGGCCCCTATTTAAACTCAATGAGAGTTCCAAAAAGATAGTAAAAAACAAATGTTCTAATCCTAAATATGTAGTAGTTGAATTTATCTTGATTACGTCTGTTATATCAAACATGAACTCTTTTCCAAGATCTTCTACATTTTCATAATGGCCGCTCTCAAATTCACACCTGTGAATACTGCTGCTGTAAAGGCCGCTGCTTCTATTCCTGCTGGATCGTCATCCGCTCTGAGGATGACATCACCTACTCAGCGTCTTCAACGCTGGGTATCAAATGCGCTGGTTAAGGAGTACCATCAACACGGTACTATCCCAACTCTGGAGGCTGCCCTAAAAACCCTCTAATTAAACAACTCACATCGGTCATCCAGACAATGATGACCAGTGATCAAGAAGAAGGCGGTGTTGACTACCATCTCCAACCGTTTCGGGTCGTTATCCCCGGAACACAGTCACCATTCGCTCCCTTATTCTGGGGAGGTGAATGAGAAGGTCCCTCAGGACCTTAATTCAAACAGACAGGAGTCCTTACTGAGGACTCCCTCCAGCAATCGCCGCCAGACTCGTGCGTCAATACACCCTCAACATGATGAGGGTACCGACTCCAGGTGTTCGGCTCAGGTTCCTCGAACTAGAGCAAGCAAGACGAACCACCAGAGGCAGAATCCGGTCAACAGTGAGCAGGTTCTCATCTCTTCCATCTCCGGAGAAGTCCACCAACCTAAATTGGTGGCAAGCAACGAGAGGGCACATACACCTGCCCATTTTAATTCTGCTGTCCAGCAGACTCGTCTGGCAACATCACGCCAATCCCGCCAGGCAATTCCGGCGGAGTACTGTAGGCAGGAACATACACCTGTTTATACATCATCGGCTAGTCAGCAGGATCGTCTGACTACATATGATGGATCTCGTCAACCACGTTTGGCGAAGTGCAATCAGTAGGCACATACACCTGCAAGTATTAATAAAGCCTACCAACAGTCTCGCTTGGTAGCGTTCGGAGAAGTTAGTCGGAAAGCCCTGACAACAAATAGGAAGAGGACTCAACTCTCTGCCCCCACACTTGTGTACTGTCAGGATTCACTGACAGGAAATGGAGGACAGGAGCAGACACATACACCTTCTCCAAGTCTGGAATGGATGTATATTCCCATTCCGGCAGTTGAAGTCACCAATCATATTCCATTAATGGTGAAAGAGAAGAAGCAAATCCCAGCTCATATTTTGGATGCCTACCAGGATATTATAACAACTTCAGCGACATCTCAGGGAAAGACACATAAATCTATCCCTACCAATGGAGTGAAACATCAAAAATTCACTCCAGAACAGACACACACATCTGTTCCAGTCCAAGAGGGTTGTAGGGCATACTCCCCCATATTATACGGACAACCAAGTCAGGCACATACACCTGATTTGAGTAGAGATCGTCAGCCTAACCAGGACATCTTTCCTGATCAGGCACATACACTTGCTCAGAGCAGCCACTTTCGTCAACAAGTGGTTTCCAAAGAGAGTAAGAAGGTGTCTATGAAAAAGACCCGCCCAGCACAGTCAGGAGATCAAGAGCCAATTTGTAACAAGGCCTTGCTCAATGCTGGAGTTCTTGAAGCCCTCAGACATTTATCTGTTGGAATTCAAGATTCTACTCCCTCAGTTCCCAGTTGTGGGAACATTAATTCCGAAGGTCTTCAACATACACTTCTTCATGAAGGCTTGCTTCATGAAAATTCGGTCAATCTCAAAGTTTCATCTTCAGATGAGAGCCACAGGAACCCTCTGTGTGGTCAGAAGACCAAGGAGAAAAAGATCTCATCTTTTGCTGTAACCCATTATGGTGGTCCTCCCCATGATGATGAATTTCACTGCGAAAGTCCTCTCCGCAGTAGTGATGCACATTGCCCGGAAAATGCTCAAGTGGACAATGTAGTGCCGAGAAAGCCCTCTTATCTTGAGGCACTTGAAAATGCGAAACCAGTCATGTCTGAAGCTTCATCTCTAGCAGGTGAAATACTTTCTCATTCAGAAGATAGCCCAGGGTGTAGGTCATTCTCCAAACCACCCCTAAGTCACGCATCTTCTAGTTTGATTAATGATTTCTCTACTAATCCTGTTGAATCCAATGAAGCAACAAGGAAACACCAACTCTGGTCAAATCAGGTAGAAGAATATTCATCAAATGACAAAGAGGAAATGCTGAACATGAGAAAACAACTGGAAAAAGGTGAAGTGCCAGTTATGTTTTGGCCTCTGGCTGACTCTCAGTACAATATTCCAGAAATGTTGACGAAAGATGAAATTCATGATATTCATCTCAACATATGGAAAACTCTTTGTTAGTTGAAAAGGAAAGTATTATCTTATGATGAATATGAAAATCTTCTTAAGATAATAGAAGGGTTACAACGTCAGATTGATTTGGAGTCTCTATCAGTCTCTCGATATCCGAAGGCTGAAAAACAGTAGAGAACCCATCAACGTTCATGCCTTGGCGCACTAAGAATATTGCGTCAGTTAATTTCGATGCCCCATCTGGTATTTATGTCAGAGGATGGGGTGTTCATGGAGCACTGCATTTCATGGTGATCTCTAGTCAACAAAGCCCGCCGAAAATGGTCTCATGCAATGTTATTGCCCATAACCGGCCACAGTCAATGGGCTTTGTTTGTAATCAAAAGCTTTCCCAAGAACAGGCTTCAACTAGTTCCTCTCAAAATCAAGAATACAGAGAACAAGTTGTTGAAATACTCTTGCATAAAAAAAATGAGAATATTAAACAGGCATCTTGTTTGGATCAAGCACGTCACCAAGTGACAGAAGTGTCAGAAATCATCCAACGATCTTTTGAACCGGGTGATAAAAGCAGATATATGTTAATGCATCCAGCTAATTTCCAGAATAAGGTTCGCAAGATCAGAAGGACTTTCAAGAAAGTCTCATACATAACATGTCAAGAACCACCCCAGCTCGCTAGACTGGGGACTCTTTTAAACCAACCCACAGAATCAACAAATAGGTTCCAAGGAGTTGAGCGGGAACAGCAGGAACAGCCCCTGTCCACTGGACTGGGGACATTTTCAAATCATCAATCCCCTCCTCAGAGAAAGTCAGTCTTTTCTCGATTGGGGAAGAACCCTCAAGAGGAATGAAGAGCCAAATTATCAGGAGATTGCCTCCAAATTACAGTTCGTCAAGAAGTTCTTGAGGGATCGAATCAACAAAAGGCAATGTATCATCAAAGACATGGAAGAAGACAATATCACAGAAATGCTGATAGAATGGATGTGATGAGTTATGCATCAATCAATTTCATCAATGACGTTGTTGCTGATCCACCAAATGAGGATCACTCAGGGGACTCAGATGAAGAGGTTCCTTCTCAAGAAGATGTACGCACCGACACAAATGAAGAAGGTGTGCGTACACGAAGTCAAAGGATTACTCAGAATCTAGGTAATCCTTCGAGTAAATCACTTTTCCCTCTCCGAAAGGGATCCAACAAAGGGAAGGGAAAAAACCAGGTTACATATCCTTCCTCTGGAGAAGGTCAATCGCTCTCACTAGAGAAAAGGTTTTCACAACCGGAAGAAGAAATGAAGGAATTAAGGAGGTTGAATGCAGAACTACTTCAGGGTAGTCTTCTTCGTGAGCGTTCTAAAGTCAGTCAGCCAAGGGAATTTGTTGCAGCTACTGAGATGGATTTGGAATATCCTCCTCTATCAGTACACTCTTACAGGTCTAATCCTATGGGTCAAGTGCAACAACAGATGGCAGTGCTACCATCAGTTGCAGCACCAATCGCCACAACTGTCCAAGCTCAGGTCATTGCACCTACCCAAGTCCAAGTTCAACCAGATGTTTCTCAAAAGCTAATAACTACTATTGAGTCATTAACAGCTTAGTTAGAAACTATGTAAGGGAAACATGCACAAGTTCAACCAGAAAATAAATTTTACCCTGAATGAGTAGATTCAATTTCTCCTCCATCTAGTTTTGGGAATACTTTATTCCCTATTTTCAATGGATCAGGCGATCCTAAATATCATTTGATGCATTACATGTCTTGTTGCGATCCTATGATGGGAACTCTGGAGCAGCAAGAAGCAGTGAAACTCAGATGCTTCGTGCGAACCATGCAAGGACCAGCTTTTGTTTGGTATACAAGCTTGCAATCCCGGTCAACTACCGGATGGGAAGATCTTCTCCAACAATTACTTTTTCAGTTTAGCTCAACTTTTCCAAAGACAATAGTTTTCGACCTTACAAATTGTAATCAAAGGGAGAATGAAAGAGTCTCTGATTTCATTGCTCGCTGGAAGGGATTAACATATTCCATGAGTTTAGCACTCCCTCAAGAAGAATTGTTGCCAATCTGTGTGGAAAATCTGCGTGACGAATTACGGATGCCATTAATCCCTGTGAAATACACAGGAGGGTTTCGAGACCTTACTTCAATCGCTCAGCAGATTGAAGATTACCTTATACAGGCTAAGGCTAAATCTCGTATAATTCCATCATCTCTACGAAGGAGAATGGGTAAAGCAGAAACTGCTACAGTTATGCTTAAACAAGCCCCTGTACCTATTTCTACCTCAAAACCTTCTTCTTCTCGAAGGGCTCCACCTTCTGAGCGCCAACAAAAAAGGCCTTTTCGTCCAGATGATCAAAAAGATCAAAAAGATCAAAGACGAAAACAATTTGAGGATCTGAAGAGCAAAACATACTCTTTCCGAAATGAACAAGTTCCTGGTTATTTCATTTTGGCTCTGGAAAACAATTTGGTTCAATTGCCAATTCCCAAGAGGCCAAACAAGAAAGGAGAAGAAGACCGTCCCAATTATTTCCCTTTTCATCAAATATTGGGTCATCCCATCCATGAGTGTTTTGTCTTCAAAGACCTCCTAAAAAAGATGGTCGACTCGGGACATGTCACATTGAAAGGCTCCTCAGCCCAGGTAGCATGTGTCACTGCTACAGTTCCATAGGAGGAAGGTGAATGGCAAGAAGTAAAAAAGAAAAAATGCACAGAAGTATGATGATTGGATGGTCAGAAAGACAATTGATCGAACTCATGATATTTTGGGAACACAATTAGTGAAACCAATTGTGTCTTCTGCCACGAATGTTGTGGAAAAACCTTCTTTGTCAGAGGGAAAGTCCTCAAAGAAACGACATGATTCAAATATAGAAAAAGAATCAGATGAAGATTAGTATGTGTCAAAGCCTAAGTTATCTTTGACTTTGGTGGACTTCATTCCAACTACTTCAAAGCCATGGGAACCGCCCCACCAAACGGCATAGCCTAAACAGGCTAATCCGGCAGAGTCTTTATCAGACGAAGAGTTAATCTTTGGTTCTGTTAATATGATTCAATTAACAGATCCATATGCCAGTCGCAGTTTTGATTTCAATGAGCCTGAATTCCCTGTATCAAACAGAGGAATCGGAGGAAGTTCCAGGGGCTTAGGATACAGGGGAAGACGTGGATCTTTCAGAAGCCACTATTCCAATTCTACCCCTGCTAGAACTGTGTACGCAGCAGAAACTCATGGTAGAGCCCTTCAGCGAGCTCACCAAGAACAAGAAAGTTCTTCTACCAATAGCCAATTCAGTCCTGGAATACTTATTTTGGAAGACCGATTGAAGATTCCATCTTCTTCCTCTCAGCAAGTAAATGGATCTAATCGGTCTAATCTTCCAAAAACAAGGATGTCACCAACTCCTATCCCAATACAAGATGCATCAACTTCCAAAACATATGCTTCCAAGGTACCTTCTAAACCACATATTCCTATTGGGAAACGCAGACCTCTGGATCAAAAGTATGATATATTGAAACACTTTTCCCAGGTACCAGCCATGTTGTCAATTCTAGATGCTCTAAATCTGTCAAAAGATCTTTGGGAAGCACTCATCGAGGCTTTGTCAAGTCCTCAAGAGTTTGAAACTGAAATTGCTGCAGCTGAAGTCTATCACATAGAGAATAATCCCGCAGAATGCCATGCAATAATATCATTTACTGATAAAGATGAAGATGATGTTGTGCATGGGAATATCAGACCTTTGTATTTATCTGGCAAGGTCAATGGTGTAGATATCCGAAGAGCTTTCATTGTTAATGGTTCAGGAGTCAACCTCATTCCCATTTATACACTTTGTCGATTGGGCCTCACAGAATCTGATTTATCACCTTCTACCATGATGTTACAAGGATATGATAAAAATGAACAAGAACCACTGGGTGAAGTTACACTCAGAACTCAGTTTGGAGATCTTCTATCCAATTCAGATTTCATGATTGTTGATCAAGACTCAGCCTTCAACATCTTGCTTGGAAGACCCTGGCTACATCAACATGCGGCTATCCCTTCATCATACCATAAATGTATCAAATACTGTTTTGATTGTCAAGTTGGAACATTATATAGTGATAAGGCCCCATTCAAGACATGTGAGTCTCAATACATTGAGGGGGAATTTTATCACATGAAGGGAAAGGAGAAATCCACAACAAAGGAAATTACCAAAGTTAATGCTCCATATGGTTCAGAAAAAATTCCGGTAAATCCATTTACACATGTGAGTACAGATTATGTGTTGCCTATCAGTTAAATTGACAAGATAGACCCAAATCAAAATACTCTTATGGAAAGATCCATAATGTCAATTACGACAATCGAGCCAGACATCATGGGAGAAATTGGTAATCTACTATGCAGTGATGAAAGCACAAATGGTGACGTCTTCATTTCATCTGCTGAAATCCAACAAGTCTATACTTCTCCAATTAGTCCAGAAGGAGTTATTATGACAACCATGCTTTTTATTACAACTCAAACATGCTTTATTACATAAAACTTCACTTGATACAACAAAGAAGATCGAGAGGTTTAGTGTCTTTGGGGCTTAGGATCATTACATAAAAACTTTAAACTTGAAATACAACATCCTTATTGAAAACTTCCTTTACATGACCACTAAATTCCTTCGTACTTAGCATTGCATGAGATAACCTGAGGACATGCATAAGAAAAGGGTGAGCTATAAAGCCCAGTAAGGGAGTACACAATGAATAACATGAGGAGTACAATACATGTTAGGAAATAGGCATATCAATAGAGCATAAGAGAGACATGAACATAAAGGCATGATAAAGCATGATAATCATAACATGGAAATGTGGCAACAACACTTAACATTGAATTAGCATGAGCCAAGGCTCATTGCACATGGAGCATGAGTAAACCCTCATTGCACTTGAAGAACGAGTAAACCCTCGTTGCACTTTAATTAGCATGAGTCAACACTCATTGCACATGACGTATCATGATACTATACTTTACCCAATGCATTGGAGCGCTATCAGGGCGCACCCTTCTTAAACATTTCATTTCATGCATAAGTGTGCCACATGGATCATAAAACATGGATTCATAAAACATAATCATTTCTTCAACGATAAAGGAATGTGGAATTAATACATGAAACTTTACAATCAATACGTATATGTGCATAAAGGTGAATACCCATGATGGAGAAATGGGCATGGTATTCACTACACAAAGACATTGGCTTAGAAAATTGGTGCGATTTCGGCAGCGTAACGGGGTGACATAAGAATTCATAAAAAAGGTTGATGAGAGAGAAAGGGGTTCCTCATCATATTTACATGTAATGGACAGTAAGGAGATCATATATATACATGTCCCAACAATAGAAATGGAATTTAGATTCATGATACAAAAGTATTCCTTGAATATAGAAGAGGAGAAAAAGGTTCCTTTCGGAATTTCGGCATAGTAACGGGTGTACATGGGATGCATTTAATGAGAGAGAAAGGGGTATCCCATCATTCAAAAAATAAGAGGGAAGTATGGGAGAGGTGCGAAACCATACCCCAACATTCATAAATTAAATTAAAAGGGCAATACAACTTAAAGAAAATTGACAAAAATGAGAAAGGAAGAAAAACCCTTACTTGGAAGTGTGCTTCCAAAGGATAGAGAGAGGCTTGTGAGAGGCTTCTTGGGAGCTTGGGGCACCTTGAGAGGATTCTAGAGAGAGTAGGGCAGAGGTTGGACGAACTTCAAGGGCTTTGAGTGAGGAGGAAGTGGGAGCTTGGGTGGGTTTATATAGGAAAGGTGAGAGAATTCTTTATTATTTAGGTTTGGGACCCCTTATTTTAAAATAATCCAAACCACAAACCATCCAATGGTATTAGACCATGGTTTCTAGAAAATGAAAGAGGAAAACAATATTTTACAAGGCCAAAGTCCGAACTTATTAAAAAATTAGGGTTGCTTATGTGGAGGTGAGTCACACTCCCATGGAAATTAATTTAAAAAGGCAAAGTGTTGAATAAGTCTTGAGGGCTCCATTAATGCATTGAAAAGTGAGTCAAACAAACCCAAAACCTCATTATTTTAATGATAAAACACATATTGGCCGAACATAAGGATTATGGTATTTTATTACATCACCAATGGGTCATTATGATGTCATAAAACACATTATATATTTAAATGGTATTTAATTTTTACCCAAAAATTTGACTGTCTCAGAAAATTATGAAAAATTCACCGTTGGATAATTTCGACGTCCTGATTCCAAAAATAATATTTATTTTATCTAAATAATTTTTTAAATATGTGAATTTTCACTTTTAAAATAAAAACCGACATTTATAAAAAATTCACGGGTTTTGACAGGAATGGCTTTCAAACCTTAATAAAAATTTTAATTGCATTCATAAAATTATAAGATCATTTATATTTAATAAAAATTAATTTAATATTAATAATAATATTTTATTAAAATATTATTTAATTCAAAAATCCTTTAATTTAATAAAATATAATTCTTAATTAAATAATAACTAAAAATATGATTTGTACTTTAAAAACTAATTACAATGCATCAAAAATGACTAGAAATTATATTCATTATTATATACAAAAATAATGTACATGAACATGATGCTACTTATTTGTTACATAACCCCTTAAAATAGCCGCATAAGACCTAAGGGTAAGGTGTGCGATGGTGACAGACTCTTGGGGTTGCTCGGATAACATCGCTCGAGTGGTGATCTCTATCAACTTCCATTTTTCCCGTAGACGATCACGTTCGAGCTTGACTTGATGAAGCTCAGCTTGGGTTTGGTCAAGGGCAAAGCCCAAAGACGCCACCTCCTTTCCGAGCTCCGACAAATGGGCTTCGTAAGGGGAAATTCTACTGGATGAGGCCATCGCTTCCTTTGTCTGAGTAGAAAATTGGTTCGTTAAAGCCTTATATTTAAACAACCCAGATGATCACTGTTCAACGGCTATAAAAGTAACAGTCACAAATCTTAACGTTAAACTAAAGAAGTTGACATCATATAAAAACATAAAGAAACATTTAACTGGATCAAGAGGGATTTTCCATTAATGAAACTTTGGGTCGTTACAACATTCCCCCCTTAAGAAATTTCGCCCTCGAAATTTTCCTTTTCCCACACTAAAACAAATGTGGGTAACTTAGCTTCATCATATCCTCCGACTCCCAAGTTGCTTCTTCAAACTTGTGGTTTCTCCACAACACCTTGACGAGGGGCATTGTCTTATTTCGTAGAACTTTTTCTCTACGATCTAAGATCTTCACTGGTTTCTCCTCATAAGAAAGATCGTCTTCTAATTGTACCACCTCGGAAGAGAGTACATGTGAAGGGTCTGGTATGTACTTCCTTAAGAGGGATACATGGAAGACATCATGCACCTTGGCCATAGTAGGTGGAAGTGCTAGTCGATAGGCCACAACCCCAACATGATCAAGAATCTCGAATGGGCCGATGTACCTTGGACTTAACTTCCCTTTCTTTCCAAACCTCATGACCTTCTTCCACGGAGATATGCGTAAACACCATGTCTCCGACTTTAAACTCAAGGTCTCGTCGACGATTATCTGCATAACTCTTCTGTCGACTTTGGGCTGCCTTGATATGCTGGTGAATGGTTTTCACCTTCTCCACCATTTCTTCGACCATTTCTGGTCCAAGCAGCTTACGTTCACCGACCTCATCCCAACATGCCGGTGTTCTACACCTTTTCCCATACAGGGCTTCATATGGTGCCATTTGGATGCTCGAGTGGAAACTATTATTATAAGAGAACTCAACTAGGGGAAGATGTTGATCCCATCCTCCTTTAAAGTCCATTGAGCACGCTCTCAACATATCCTCAAGTGTTTGGATAGTCCGCTCGGATTGGCCATCAGTTTGAGGATGATAGGCCGTACTGAAGTTCAGTTCAGTATTCAGAGAATGTTGAAGACTCTTCCAAAACTTAGAGGTAAATCTTGGATCTCGGTCCGACACAATAGATAGTGGTACTCCATGCAACCGTACCACTTCCCTGATATATATCCGTGCCAGTTGATCCAAAGAGAAATCCTCTCGAATAGCAATAAAGTGTGCAGTCTTTGTAAGATGATCCACAATAACCCAGATTGCATTGTTGCTTTTGGATGTCCTTGGAAGTCCAGTGACGAAGTCCATGGTGATGTTCTCCCATTTCCATTCTGGTATGGGCAATGGTTGCATCATCCCCTTAGACTTCTGCCTCTCTGCCTTCACTTGCTGACACACCAGGCACTTTGATGTATATTCGGCGATCTCCTTCTTCATATTATCCCACCAAAAGTTTTCTCGGAGATCTCGATACATCTTTGTGCTCCCTGGGTGAATAGAGAAATTTGAACTATGTGCATCATCCAAAAGTTCCTTCTTCAGCTCCGAACTTGATGGGACACATAGTCTTTTCCCAAACCGCACAATTCCTTCTTCATTAACATTAAACTCTGAGGATTTTCCCTTTTTGATAGCTTCCACTTTTTCTTGGATTCTCGCATCATCCTTTTGAGCATCCTTTAACCTTTCCAAAAGAGATGGTTGAGCAATCATTTGTGAAAGGATTGATGATGTTCCCTTCTTTATGATTCCCACGTCCATCTTCATCAAGTCTAAGAAGATTGGATCCTTCTCAATTCTCATCATTGATAGAATTGATGGATCCTTTCTACTTAGGGCATCCGCCACCTTGTTCGCCTTCCCAGGGTGGTAATGTATTGAACAGTCATAATCCTTGATGAGCTCTATCCATCTTCTCTGGCGCATATTAAGCTCTTTCTGTGTGAATATATATTTAAGACTCTTGTGGTCAGTATATATCTCACATTTCTCCCCATAGAGATAATGCCGCCAGATTTTCAAGGCAAAGATCACCGCCGCCAACTCCAGATCATGCGTTGGATAGTTTCGCTCATGGATTTTCAACTGCCTTGAGGCATAGGATATCACTTTATCATTCTGCATCAGCACACATCCTAAGCCCTTCTTCGAAGCATCACTGAATACCACAAAAAGCTCCCCACTTGTGGGTAAAGTGAGCACAGGTGCAGTGATAAGCCTCCTTTTCAACTCCTTGAAGCTTTCTTCGCATTCGTCACTCCAAGCAAACTTTACTCCCTTTCGAGTTAGCTTGGTAAGAGGGTTGGACAATCGTGAGAAGTTTCTCACAAATCGTCGATAATATCCAGCTAACCCCAAGAAGCTACGGATATCAGTTACCGATGTTGGCCTCGGCCATCCCTCAATTGCATCTGTTTTGGAGGGGTCCACAGATATCCCATTGCTTGTGATGATATGGCCCAAGAATGAGACCTCCTTCAACCAGAACTCACACTTGCTGTACTTGGCATAGAGCTTCTCCTTGCGCAAAGTCTCCAGTACAGTTCTTAAATGCTCCTCATGGTCCTCCTTGGTTTTGGAGTATATTAGAATATCATCTATAAAGACTACCACAAATTTGTCTAGGTAATCTCTAAAGACTCTATTCATCAAGTCCATGAATATTGCTGGAGCATTGGTGAGTCCGAAAGGCATTACTATGAATTCATAGTGCCCGTACCTTGTATGAAAAGCAGTCTTGGGGATATCTTCCTTCTTCACCCTTACTTGATAATATCCCGACCGCAAGTCGACCTTGGAGAAGTATTGAACTCCACGCAGCTGATCAAACAAGTCATCGATTCTTGGGAGAGGATACTTGTTCTTTATTGTGATTTTGTTAAGTTCACGATAATCGATGCAAAGCCGCATTGACCCATCCTTCTTCTTGACGAAGAGGACTGGTGCACCCCATGGTGATGCACTTGGGCGTATAAACCCTTTATCCAGATTCTCCTGTAGTTGTTTCTTCAGCTCTTCAATCTCAACAAAAGCCATTCTATATGGAGTCTTGGATATTGGTAGCGCCCCAGGTATAAGTTCAATTGAGAACTCAACATCTC
Source organism: Viscum album (assembly GCA_963277665.1). NCBI lineage: Eukaryota > Viridiplantae > Streptophyta > Magnoliopsida > Santalales > Viscaceae > Viscum > Viscum album. The sequence continues at coordinate 1,887,499,730 of OY728160.1, read as the reverse complement.
TTCTTGGAGGAAGACCAGGAAGTTCCTCGGGAAATACTTCAGCGAATTCCCTCACAATAGGCATTTCTTCAAGGGTGGTTTCTTCCTTGGACTCAATCATCTGAGCTAGATATGCGTGCTCATAAGGTAGTAATATCCATGCTTGAGATGATGGAGCTAAAGGAGATTCATCTTCCTCCTGACACTTGTAAAGAATCGGGGGTCGATTCTTTATATGGAGTGTGATTTCCCTCTCCCGACAATTTATGTTGGATCTATATAAGGAAAGCCAATCCATGCCAAGAATTGCATCAAATTCCACCAAAGGGAGTATGAAGAGGTTCGCCGGGAAATTCAATCCACAGATTATAATAGGGGAGGACTTATACTCATGGGATGCAATGATTGCCCCATTTTCCGTACTCACCGACATCTTTACTTCCATGATTTGTGGTGGTGCAGGGATTATTCTACTAAACTTTTGAGATATAAAAGAATGCGTAGAACCTGAATCAAAAAGTACGTTCGCTATCCTTGAATGAATAACTAGCGTACCTGTCACCACTTCGTTGTCGGGGTTCACTTCGGCAGAAGTGATGGAAAAAGCTCTTCCTTGCTGTCTTGGAGGTTGTTGATTGCCTCCGATAACCCTTGGATTAGGGCACTGATTCGCACAATGACCCGGTTCTTTGCATTTGAAGCATTGAACAATGCGTTGAGGTTCGAACGGAGCGTTCCTCCCCTCCGTCGCAGCCGCGGGTCCTTCTTGCTGACAGTTAACAGCTAGGTGCCCTTCTCTTCCACACTTGAAGCATTTTCTTGTCCCCCTAAGGCAATTTCCAGGGTTCTTCTTTCCACACTTTTGGCAAGTGGGGTGCTGGAATTTCTTAGCGCCGTTGGATTTATCCATCGGACCACCAGTATTGAAGTCCACCTTCCGCTTCTTGTCCCCATGATACCCCTGTGATTCTACGATCTCCATTTCAACCTTGAGGGAACATCGGACAATTTCCTCATAGCTGTCGAAGTCACGGATCGCTAATGCTTTCCGCAAGCTAGGTTTCAGCCCACCAAAGAAGCGGTCAACCTTGCATTCGGGGGTAACGACAAAGCCAGAAGCGTATCGTGCAAGCCTTGTGAAGTTTGCCTCGTACGCTCCCACAGATTCCTCATCTTTCTTCTTGAGGGAAAGGAAGTCCCTTTCCATCTTAAGACGGAGGGTGCGTGGAAAATATTTATCGAAAAACATCTTCCGGAATACCTTCCATTCCAAAGCCTCGATCTCCTCCTCAGGCTTCGTATTTTTGATCAACGTCCACCATTGATCAGCTTCACCCTCCATACGATAAGCCGCCAAGAGAACCTTCTCTTTTTCAGAGCATTGGAGGATAGAGAATATCTTTTCAATGGAGTTGATCCATTGTTCAGCAATCGTGGGATCGGATGATCCACTAAAAGTAGGAGGCCTTTGTCTCATGAAGCTTTCAATAGCGACTTGTTCTTTCTTAGGGGGGGTTGAACGTTCCTCTTGACCAGTGTTTCTATTCAAAACTTGAGTTAGCTGAGAGAGAAGCGTGACAAAGTTCGCGATTCCCGCTCCCATTGGATTGGGAATCTCATAAGTACAGTCATCACACTGATCTTCACAACGGTTGTTAGCCCGAGTTCTCCTATTACCGGCCATTGGCTGGAATAAAAGGAAAGTTAGGGGTAACACATAAAGGGTAATCCAAAGACAAAAGTTGATGACTTATAAATAAACTTTAATCTCTTTAACTCATGAGTCTATAGGACTCAATCCAGGCTTTTCATGATCTTCCTTCTAACATATATTCTTAGGGGGCATTTTTCCCTTAATAAGGGTTCATACTAAGATTGTGAATTTATCAAAACATATCCCCCGGGAGTGTCGTAACCAAGAGTGCAGCAAGGCCCGTTGTCGTGCACCAGTTCCCGTTCGAGTCTAGCTCAAAGCGGTGTTTTCAGGTTTTACCCCTAGGATACATCTGTGCCAGAGCCGCCTCTACCTGCTCGTATCCAGACAGGGATGTATTTGTTTGATAAAACACTTACTTAGTATTTACCAAAACTTAGGGATGTTTTTATTATGCTTAGTCTTGTATCTAAGGCTTTACTAGGGTTTCCTAATCCCAAAAATAACTAAACCTATCCTCTGATACCAACTATGACAACCCTTCTTTTTATTACAACTCAAACATGCTTTATTACATAAAACTTCACTTGATACAACAAAGAAGATCGAGAGGTTTAGTGTCTTTGGGGCTTAGGATCATTACATAAAAACATTAAACTTGAAATACAACATCCTTATTGAAAACTTCCTTTACATGACCACCACATTCCTTCGTACTTAGCATTGCATGAGATAACCTGAGGACATGCATAAGAAAAGGGTGAGCTATAAAGCCCAGTAAGGGAGTACACAATGAATAACATGAGGAGTACAATACATGTTAGGCAATAGGCATATCAATAGAGCATAAGAGAGACATGAACATAAAGGCATGATAAAGCATGATAATCATAACATGGAAATGTGGCAACAACACTTAACATTGAATTAGCATGAGCCAAGGCTCATTGAACATGGAGCATGAGTAAAACCTCATTGCACTTGAAGTACGAGTAAACCCTCGTTGCACTTGAATTAGCATGAGTCAACACTCATTGCACATGACGTATCATGATACTATACTTTACCCAATGCATTGGAGCGCTATCAGGGCGCACCCTTCTTAAACATTTCATTTCATGCATAAGTGTGCCACATGGATCATAAAACATGGATTCATAAAACATAATCATTTATTCCACGATAAAGGAATGTGGAATTCATACATGAAACTTTACAATCAATACGTATATGTGCATAAAGGTGAATACCCTTGATGGAGAAATGGGCATGGTATTCACTACACAAAGACATTGGCTTAGAAAATTGGTGCGATTTCGGCAGCGTAACGGCGTGACATAAGAATTCATAAAAAAGGTTGATGAGAGAGAAAGGGGTTCCTCATCATATTTACATGTAATGGACAGTAAGGAGATCATATATATACATGTCCCAACAATAGAAATGGAATTTAGATTCATGATACAAAAGTATTGCTTGAATATAGAAGAGGAGAAAAAGGTTCCTTTCGGAATTTCGGCATAGTAACGGGTGTACATGGGAGGCATTTAATGAGAGAGAAAGGGGTCTCCCATCATTCAAAAAATAAGAGGGCAGTATGGGAGAGGTGCGAAACCATACCCCAACATTCATAAATTAAATTAAAAGGGCAATACAACTTAAAGAAAATTGACAAAAATGAGAAAGGAAGAAAAACCCTTACTTGGAAGTGTGCTTCCAAAGGCTAGAGAGAGGCTTGTGAGAGGCTTCTTGGGAGCTTGGGGCACCTTGAGAGGATTCTAGAGAGAGTAGGGCAGAGGTTGGACGAACTTCAAGGGCTTTGAGTGAGGAGGAAGTGGGAGCTTGGGTGGGTTTATATAGGAAAGGTGAGAGAATTCTTTATTATTTAGGTTTGGGACCCCTTATTTTAAAATAATCCAAACCACAAACCATCCCATGGTATTAGACCATGGTTTCTAGAAAAGGAAAGAGGAAAACAATATTTTACAAGGCCAAAGTCCGAACTTATTAAAAAATTAGGGTTGCTTATTTGGAGGTGAGTCACACTCCCATGGAAATTAATTTAAAAACGCAAAGTGTTGAATAAGTCTTGAGGGCTCCATTAATGCTTTGAAAAGTGAGTCAAACAAACCCAAAACCTCATTATTTTAATGATAAAACACATATTGGCCGAACATAAGGATTATGGTAGTTTATTACATCACCAATGGGTCATTATGATGTCATAAAACACATTATATATTTAAATGGTATTTAATTTTTACCCAAAAATTTGACTGTCTCAGAAAATTATGAAAAATTCACCGTTGGATAATTTCGACGTCCTGATTCCAAAAATAATATTTATTTTATCTAAATAATTTTCTAAATATGTGAATTTTCACTTTTAAAATAAAAACCGACATTTATAAAAAATTCATGGGTTTTGACAGGAATGGCTTTCAAACCTTAATAAAAATTTTAATTGCATTCATAAAATTATAAGATCATTTATATTTAATAAAAATTAATTTAATATTAATAATTATATTTTATTAAAATATTATTTAATTCAAAAATCCTTTAATTTAATAAAATATAATTCTTAATTAAATAATAACTAAAAACATCATTTGTACTTTAAAAACTAATTACAATGCATCAAAAATGACTAGAAATTATATTCATTATTATATACAAAAATAATGTACATGAACATGATGCTACTTATTTGTTACATAACCCCTTAAAATAGCCGCATAAGACCTAAGGGTAAGGTGTGCGATGGTGACAGACTCTTGGGGTTGCTCGGATAACATCGCTCGAGTGGTGATCTCTATCAACATCCATTTTTCCCGTAGACGATCACGTTCGAGCTTGACTTGATGAAGCTCAGCTTGGGTTTGGTCAAGGGCAAAGCCCAAAGACGCCACCTCCTTTCCGAGCTCCGACAAATGGGCTTCATAAGGGGCAATTCTACTGGATGAGGCCATCGCTTCCTTTGTCTGAGTAGAAAATTGGTTCGTTAAAGCCTTATATTTAAACTACCTAGATGATCACTGTTCAACGGCTATAAAAGTAACGGTCACAAATCTTAACGTTAAACTAAAGAAGTTGACATCATATAAAAAAATAAAGAAACATTTAACTGGATCAAGAGGGATTTTCCATTAATGAAACTTTGGGTCGTTACAGTTATAGCAAAATTATAGGTGAACAATGATGTTGATTCTCAATCCATCATTTCCTCTTTATTACCCAAATAAGACCCTTCATCATCAATCGGGTCGGAAATGGAAGCTTACTCTTCAAAATGTGCAAATTTTGACATCTCTTCTGATCATGAAAATTATGATGTGTCATTTACAATGCAAGTAGAAACGGAAGAAATAACACATGATGAAGAAGAAGAGGAAGATATCAGAGATGCTCCTCCAGCATTTGAAGAGGGTATCTCTACCACTGTGGATGAACTCAGAGAAATAAATCTGGGTACAAAGAAAGATCCACGCCCCCTTTAATCAGTGCGGCCATGACCCTTGAAGAGAAAGAGATGTATATTTCTTTTCTAAAGTGAAATAGAGATATTTTTTCTTCGAACTATATAGAAATTCACGGGCTTGATCTTGATGTTTCTACTCATCATTTGGGTTTACCAAAAGAACATCGAGGATTTAAGCAAGCCGCGAGAAGAACACACCCAACCTATGCTTCCAAAATTGAAGCTGAAGTGGATAAGCTTATCAAATCTAACTTCATCAGGGATGTTCAATATCCCAAATGGTTGTCTAATATTGTCCCTGTAAAGAAAAATAATGGACAAATTAGAGTTTTCATCGATTTCAGAGATCTTAATTGGCATTGTCCTAAGGATGATTTCCCAGTTCCGATTACAGAACTTGTAATTGATGCAACAGCTAGATATGAAGCACTTTCCATAATGGATGGATATTCTGGATATAATTAGATCCGAATGTCCCCATAGGATGAGGAATCTACAGCCTTCATATCCCCTCAGGGTGTGTTTTGATACCAGGTAATGCCCTTTGGCTTAAAAAATGCAGGTGCAACATATCATCGTGCCATGCATAATATCTTCAAACCCTTCTTAGAGAAGTTTGTTGAATGCTATGTAGACGATTTGGTGGTTAAATCCAAAAAAATTTCTAATCACTTGGCTGATTTGGAACTCATATTCTGCAGGCTTCGACAACATAATTTGAAGATGAACCCCTTAAAATGTGCTTTTGGGGTAACCTCAGGAAAATTTCTCGGCATTGTTGTACGCCATCGTGGTGTTGAAGTCGATCCTGAGAAGACCAAGTCAATCCTTGAAATGTCACCTCCTCAAAATTTGAAAGAATTAAGAGTACTTCAAGGACACTTAGCCTATATTCGGCGTTTCATTGCCAATTTGGCAGGAAAAATTTTACCCTTTACCAAATTGATGAAGAAGGGAGTCACTTACCAGTGGACTGAAAATGTCAAGAAGCATTCGATATTCTCAAGAAATACATCTTGAGTCCACCGGTACTCATGTCACCTGTTGAAGGAAGACCACTTATCCTCTATGTGACAGCTCTAGAGAGATCATTGGGTGCCTTTATTGCTCAAAAGAATGATGTTGGGAATGAAAATAGCCTCTATTATCTCAGTCGAACTATGCTTCAAGCAGAAACCTAGTATTCAAGTATTGAGAAGTGCAGCCTAGCATTAATATTTGCAGTTCAGAAGTTAAGACATTACCTGCAACATCACGAGGTCCAATTGGTATCTCTCAATAACCCGCTCAAATTCATCCATAGTTGTCCAATGCTTACAGGACGTCTAGCAAGGTGGGAAGTTATTTTGTAGCAATTTGACATTTAGTATGTGTCTCAAAAGGAGATAAAGGGCCAAGCACTGGCTGATTTCCTGGATGAACACCCTTTAGTGGAAGACACGTCTTCAGATATTGAACTCCCTAATGAGGAAGTCTTCTCTATTCAAGAAAGTCCTCAAGCATGTGAAATGTATTTTGATGGTTCTTCCAGAAGTCCAACAGGGAAGAAAATGGAAAATACTAAATTCAACAATGTTGGCTTAGGAATTGTGCTCATTTCTCTAGAAAAGGTATTGTTACCTTATTCCTTCTTATTGTGGGAAGGTGGTACCAATAATGAAGCCAAATACCAAGCTCTTATCGCAGGCTTGGAATTATCGCTTCAAGCAGAAGTGAATCACTTAAAGGTGAAGGGTGATTCAAACCTGGTAATCAAACAATTCAATGGGGATTATGCCATCAGAAAAGAAGAACTAATCCCTTTATATGATTATGTCAGAGAGTTAATGGCGGAATTCCCTTCAGAACAGACATTTTCTTATGTCCCAAGATCACAAAATGCCCAAGATGATGCGCTGGCTAATATAGCCACAGCTCTGGCAGATCCAAATCGTGACGAGACAACCATCAGTATTGCACACCGTCGTGCAATTTCACCTTATGTTCGAATCAGAACAGAGGAAATTAATTAAATTAGTCCCATTACTGAACCGTATGGTCATAATACAGGATGGAGGTCACCTTTCAAGGAATGCCTTCAAAATGGAACACTCCCACCCGATAAAGCCGAGAAAGAACAAATCCAGCGACGTGTGGTCAATTTTACTCTTTATGATAGCCCGGATCACTTAAAGAAAGTTCTCTACAAATGTGGTTTTGATGGAGTTATCTTCATATGCATTGATGGTGAAGAGACAATGGCTGTCATGAAAGAAGTGCATGCAGGAGTCTGTGGTGCCCACCAGTCTGGACATAGATTGTCAGATCAAATTCGAAGGCTTGGATACTTTTGGCCTTCAATGATACGAGATTGTGTTGATTTCACAAAGAAGTGTCATTCATGCCAAGTTCATGCCAACTTTATCCATCAACCTCCAGAGTTGCTCTATACAGCTAAATACTCATGGCCATTTGCCACATGGGGAATGGATGTGGTGGGACCTTACCCTTCGGCTACGGCCAAGCAGTTTAAGTACATTCTTACTACTACTGACTTCTTTTCCAAATGGGCAGAGGCAATACCTCTCAAGGAATTCAGTTCTAAATGCATTGTTAGCTTCATCAATTCTAACATCATTACCAGATTTGGTGTCCCTCATACCATATTGACAGACAATGGCACCAATTTCTGTTCATCCGAGGTGAAGAAATTGTATCAAGAATACAACATCAAATCCAACCATTCATCTCGGTATCATGCAGCGGCCAATGGTCAGATAGAAGCCTTCAACAAGACTCTTTCAAATATACTACAAATGATGGTGGATAAAGATAAGAATTCATGGCCTGATAAACTCTTTCACGCTTTATGGGCTTATCGGATTACCACCCGCACTGCAACGCGATCAACTCCATATTCATTGGTATATGGAATGGAAGTAGTCTTGCCAATTGAAGTTCAATTACCCTGGCTCAGAGTAGCCATTTGCGATCAGTCATCTACAGATGAGCAATCTCAAAAGCGATTGAATGAATTGGAACGGTTAGATGAGAAAAGATTGTGCACTTTACACCACTTGGAAGTCTATTAAAATCTAATAACATGAGCTTTTAACAAAAAAGTGCCTCTTCGTTCATTCACTCAGGGAGAATTGGTATTAGTTCTCAGAACTCCAATGATACCAGGAAAGAAACCTCCCAAACTTGAACCAAAATTGGAAGGAACTTATTCAATACATAGGGTCTACTCCAATGGAGCTTATTCATTAATCTCGATGGATGGAGAATTCATCACTACTCCAACCAATGCCATATTTTTTAATAAGTATTTTGTATAAACGGAAAATTTCAATAGTTTGTCCCTGCAACATGACACTAAACTGTTCGGCACCAGTTCTTCCTTTCTATTTGATGTTAAAATATACATCAATGGTCTAGTATGACCTTAAACTCCTCCTTGGTCCAGTATGACCATAAACTATTCACCAGTTTTTCCCTGCAACATGACACTAAACTGTGCAGCACCAGTTCATCCTTGCTATATGACGTTAAACTATACAGCAATGGTCCAGTATGACCTTAAACTCCTCCTTGGTCTAGTATGACCTTAAACTATTCACAAGTTTGTACCTAAAACGTGACACTAAACTGTGCGGCACCAGTTCTTCTTTGCAATATGATGTTAAACTATACAACAATGGTCTAGTATGACCTTAAACTCCTCCTTGGTCTAGTATGACCTTAAAATATTCGCACTTTCGTCCAACATGACGCTAAACTGTGGACCAAATCGTCCTTGATATATGACATTAAACTATACAGCAATGGTCCAGTATGACCTTAAACTACAAATTCATCCCACACGATGTTAAACTGTGAAAAAGTTCCCTAAATGGTTCAGAATGACCTTAAACTTCAACTAGGTCCAGTATGACCTTAAACTGCATCATCAACAGTCCATGCATATGACCCTAAAATTTTTGCAAGTCCCTTACATCCAACAAGACGTTAAATTGTGATGTCCTAACTACATGACGCTAAACTGTATAAAAGTCCCTTATGTATGGAAAGACGTTAAAGTACATAATCATCAAATGTCTTGTATGACCATAAACTACACTTTTGTCCACCATGACATTAAACTGCACCATCCACGGTCTATGAATATGACCTTAAACTATTCTCACATTCGTCCAACATGATGCTAAACTGTGGGAAAAATCCCCAATGCGTCCAACTTGACGTTAAATGGTGTACTCTTTTGTCCTCACTGCATGAAATTAAACTGCACAGTTCTCCTTTCGTCCAACATGACATTAAACTCTACTGTCCCCATCGTCCTAACTACATGATGCTAAACTGTACAGAAGGTCCGTGATACGTCTTACATGACATTAAACTGTACTTTCTCCCTTCTACATGACACTAAACTCTACAGCACCAATAGTCCTAACTGCAAGACTTTAAACTGCATAGTCCCTTCATATGTCCTACATGACGTTAAACTGTGTATCGTTAATGTTGTTGCTATCTCTTGTTTCTCAAACCGAGTATGACTCATGTGATCTTAGAGCAAACCTCAACCATAACACCCTCTTTGGGCTGCTAACCATGTGTAAGTCCCAACAATATTTTTTTAGGTTGTTGTCCCCAAGAACAACTTGATCATTAATTCATTCTTTAATTGAACTACATGGACTTTGATCCTTGCCTTCTAGGCTGGGTACATAGGAAACTTCCCAAGGTTCAAGACCAAAACCAATTTCTTCACATCGGTTCAGCTCTATCTCATATGATGTTGATTCGTTAAACTGCCCCTAGAATCAATATCTTTACATTGGTTCACATTTTTCCTTGTTATACGATGTTAAAATATACAACACTTTTGTCCAGTATGACAATAAACTACAATATTCTTTGATACCCTCACCTGAGAGGGAACCATTATTTACATTGAGTTTTCAATCATGTTTCATTTTAAAGACTACATGCATACATTGCAATGCCCAAACCTTTTATCTTGGGTTAAACCATCATTGTACTAAAGTCCCCTTTCACCCTTCATATGTACGACCCAAATTTGTACAAAGGGTATTTCTAGAACTGTATGGGCTTGATTACCATCCTTATGGGATATGTAGGAACGTTCGAGTGTCCCTCGAATACAGCCCCAAGTCTTTGGGCCTAACCCCAAATTCCACTTCAGTCCCTTGGCTGAAAAGTCCCCATGAAAACAGACATTGTGTATTTCATACAATGGTCCAAGATCTATGACCCTAAACTAACATCTCTAATCCTTTTGTACCACATGAATTTAAACTATAGTTTAAGAACTACGTATGGCTTGATTCACATACTTATGGGATACATAGTGAAGTCCAACATTTCAATTCAGGACCAAGCCACAACATGATTATGGTTAACATTGATCTGTGTATCTCTCTATACATTGAACAATATCCATCATTATGTGTCATAATCCCAACCTTAAATATTTTCAGATCCTCGTAACCCTTTTCATGACTTCTAGTCACAAAAATGTCAAACTTCTGAGAATTATTTTTTCTTGACTATGCAGCACGTGCCCATAGGTGGCCTTACATAAACAATCTACATAATAGACTTGTTTTCCAAAATATGCTATTATTTGACTATGCAGCCAATGCCCTTAGCTGACCCTGCATAATTCAACCCCCTAACAGGTTTTTCGGATAGTGGTAACTTCATTCTTATGAAGAATGCCTCTTTTGTCCTTATTTTTCTTAAATGACAGTATGTAGGGATCCACAAAAATATCCATCCTTAACATACTTGTCCCATATACTTTTTTATGATATTAAAGTATTCAAGTCTATGGATTATATTCTCCTTCCCTACGTTTAAGTCATACCTTCGTAGGAGTGATATTCATCCAGTTCTTTGATAATCTTGTTTGGAAATATCTTCTCCATATTCAAGTACCTCTTTCCATACAGAAAACTCTATACATTGGAAGATTTGAATCTCCATAAACGTTCACTAGATTTTAGCACTAGGAAAGTAAATTTCTGAGAGTTCTTTTGCCTGACTATGTAGCACGTGCCCATAGGTGGCCTTGCATAAACAGTCTACATAACAGAATTATTAGCCAAAAGATACTATTTTATTTAACTATGTAGCCAATGCCCTTAGGTGGCCCCGCATAATTCAACCCCCTAATGGGTTTGTTAAATAATGATAACTTCATTCTTGGGAACTACTTCTTCTAATGCCTTTTAGATCTTTTTCATATCATTCATCAGATTCAAATATTCTTAAGTCATAGTTTACATATTTTCCCTCAAACTTGAGTATGGTACTATGTTTTCAGATGAGTTGTCAAGGAATTAAGTCAATTCTAATCCATTTCAGTCAAATCTATTTCGAACATAAACATTAGCCTTTTTATGTTTGACGTGAATGACTTTAAACTTCCCACAAAAGACAAAGGAACTCTGAATAAAAGTCATGTTCCAGCTCACTAAACATTCATTTAGTATGATTTAGGTATCATTGATCAATTAAAAGGTTTGAAGTTTATAAGGTTAATTACATTAATCCTAGTAAAAAAACTATGCTTACTAGGCCCATTGGCTTAGGTAAAAATCTAAAGCATGTAGAAAAAGAGAATGAAGGTACAAATGAGTGAAGGTGAAAGTGTTTTTTCATTGATGCACAAGAGTTAGAAGGACATCCATAGACAGGAGACTCTTCTCTTTTTCAAAAAATTACAAGAGGCTTTCAACGTAACTCTTAATTTTATTTACGGCATCCTGAGATTCATCAGCAACCACCTGGAATTCATTCATTCAACTGGATAAAATAAGAGATGAAATAATACTAGCTCTTCTTGGAACAGTTGTAAAAGGATGTTCTTGAGTGCGGTTCGAGAAACTTTTCTGCTGATCTGACAATGAATCTGTTTTTGTCCAAGAGACTTGGAAGATGGATACATGGATTTGAGAATGGATCATTGGAAGTAAAGATCCATTTGGAGAGAGTACTCTTTTCAGATGTTGCTCTAATTCCATGTTTATCTTCTCTCCACCAACTGACAGCGGAAAACATTTCAGCCCATGGGTTTTCCATTTTCATATCTGCAAGAAAATGACATGGAGGAAGAATTTGAAAGTTCACACCATTGTTATTGTTCTTACTGTAGAGCATAACTGAAATAGAAGAGTAGCAGTGTAGCTGCATTTTAGGCGTATAGTTATTTTCATCTAGAACATTGACTCCTTGCAGATGACCATGACCATATAGAGGCAGGTAGATGCTCTGTGGGAAATTAAGATGATATTTCTTCTAGTACATAGCCAAATTTGGGAAAGTGCTGTCACAGATATCATAGTAATCATGGACAATTATGTTCATCATGTCATCAATCCGCTTGCAATCCAGTTCATTAGCCATTTTAATTCCCTTGGGAGTCATTAAATCTGCACACAAGTTGAATAAACTAACTCTTAAATGAGTTTATTATTCCTAAAATTTGTGAAAGAATTCGAGAAAATGGCTAAGGCATTAAGGCACACAAGTCTAAACTCGACGCGCAAGTGTTTTTGTGCTGTGCTAGTTTTTGACGCGCAAGTACAAACCACACATGTACAAATACTTATAGAGTAGTGCGACAACAAAAAAACATCAGAAAACAGAGCAACCTGCGCGGCTAAGGTGACCTGTGCGGCAAGAGCACGACGGTTTGAAATCCGGAAATCCGGATGCTTTGTACAGAAGTGAGGCCCTCTATTTATAGACGTGTCTATAACCCTACGCGTCGTACCAAGTGTGCCCAAGTCCTGTGTGACACACACTTGCGCGACGCCCTCTGCGCCATCCTGACTTGCGCGCCACCATTCCTTTGTATGTATCTCTTTTCCTCAGAGTCAAATCCGCATTTCTTTTGGATCCAACTCTGAGGGGGGACTTTTGTTGATGCTCCTTTTTCGTCATAGAGTCTAAAGATTGTAAAAGGGGAATATCTTAGCTCAAATTGATTCATCCTTTGAAGAAAATATCAAAAATCGGCAAAGGGATGAATACGGAGAAGATTTCCCATAAGTCGCGCAAGATTCCTCATAGGCGCGTAAGTCAACTTGCGCGGCGCATTATGGTCGCGCAAGTGACTTGTGAGACCTAAGTGATAACCTCCCGGGGTCTTCTCTTGCCTATAAATAGACCCTGTGGGCCCCCTATTCTGGAGAGGAATTTTTCCAGAAACCCATATTTGAGCTCCCGACACCCTAGTCTCTTCTCAAAGCTTCCGGAACGCTTCTAAGGTAATTTCTTACCTAGAATGGAAGATCTAAAGAGGGGGAGGAAGGCCTAAGTGTTGAAACTCATCAAAACTTGCGCACCTAGATGGCTAGCCCTTAAAGGAAATTGCCACACTGGCGCGCCGCCTTACTCCTTCAATAGAACCTGCACGCCCCTCTCCTCGAAGAACCTCAGGAGGATTCTAAAGGCCTTAACCAAAAGTTGCTCAAGTATTACCCTGCTGGTTAAACACCGTGCAAGTAACCAACGTGGCGCGCATGTATAACTGCGTGACCAAGACTTGCGCGTCCACGCAGTACCTACGCTCCTGCCAAGACTTGCACACCCCTTCCTTTTTGGGTGCCCTTCTTGCCCATTTTCCCCCTCTTGAGCCATTCCACCTTTCCTATTAAAGATTTAGTCTTCAAGACACTCTTCAAAGCCATTTATGGCGTGATTTCTTGATTTGACTTCTTTATCTAAAAGGAATTATGTGGAATATCCCTCAAAGCATAGTGATTTACACATATTTATATCACTAAAGATTGAGATTTCATTCAATCAACCTCATCCTTTAAGATGAGAGCTCCCCTAACCTGGGACTCCTTTTCAGGAGTAAGTCCCAGTCATAATTCCTTTAACCTGGTCCTCCTTTTCAGGAGTATGTCCCAGTCATAATTCCTTTAACCTGGGCCTCCTTTTCAGGAGTAAGTCCCAGTCATAATTCCTTTAACCTCGGCCTCCTTTTCAGGAGTAAGTACATGTCATAATTCCTTTAACCTGGGCCTCCATTTCAAGAGTAAGCCCCAGTCATAATCATTATCCTGGGCCTCCTTTTCAGGAGTAAGCCCCATTCATAATCATTAACCTGGGCCTCCTTTTCAGGAGTACGTCCCAGTCATAATCATTAACCTGGGCCTCTTTTTCATGAGTAATCCCCAGTCATAATCATTAACCTGGGACTCCTTTTCAGGAGTAAGCCCCAGTCATAATCATTAACCTAGGACTCCTTTTCAGGAGTAAGCCCCAGTCATAATCATTAACCTCGTCCTCCTTTTCAGGAGTAAGCTGCATTCATCATCATTAACCTGGGCCTCCTTTTCAGGAGTAAGCCCCAGCCCCCTAATTTGGACATCCTCCTCAGGAGTAAGCCTCAAGTCCCTTAATTTTCAAATCCATTTAACATGGGCCTCCTCCTTAGGAATAATCCCCAGTCTTAATTTCTCTTAACCAGTCATAATTCCTTTTTATTTTGGATTCCTTTTCAGGAGTCAAACCCAATCATAAGTCCTCTCCTAAATTGAGCCTCCTTTTCAGAAGTAAGCCCCAGGTTAGAGTATTCAAAATCTCCATGAAGCACATATACCTTTGTGGACCATGTTCCTGGATTTCTTCCCTAAAGAAAAATCCTAATCTTCATTTATCTGGGCAGTCATACATACATTAGCCCCACTTTATTTCTTATGATTGCATCTTTCATGGCACAATTGTCTAATTTTTTACCAATACCTCTTGTTTCTCACACCGAGCATGACTCACATGAACTTAGAGTGTAAAAGTAATTATGAAATCCTTCTTTGAGCCATCAATCAAAAACATCATACTCCCTTACTCGAACTACGTGGGTTCTGATTCCATTTCCAAAACAAAGGATACGTAGGTAGCCCATCTGCGGGTTCGATCCCAACTCTGAAATAATCCATGTACTTTTTAATGACAATAAAATTCAAGTGCCCCACTGAGTGGCTTTGAAACCAGCATGGTCATCATAATGACCAAGATACTTTTATATAAATACGCCGAAGGATACCATTGACCAAGAATCTTTAATAAATACAGATGATTCTCTATCGATGAAGAACCTCAAATACATATAAAATATTCTCTAAATTTACTACATATTTTATCATTGATTGTAAGATCTAAAGGAAAGCTCATTTTTATACTTGGTAATGTAATAAGGATTCACAAACATAACATAAATCTATAAAGAGAGTCTCATAATAGACAATAATTCCCCTAAAAAAGGTGTGATGAGTCCGACCTCCCATCCTCTCAACCAATGCAAATTCCTAAGACTCATCAGTCCACAAACTAATGAGAGGCTACCTTTGGAAAGTAGGTCTAAATGGATGTGGAATCATTGGATGTTTCCAGTTCTACGAACAAACCCGTTAGAAACCGATCGGAACGTTTGAACCTCTCATCAAGAGGTCATCCCCGAATTCCGAGGGAAACAGGAATTTAAATAATTTCTCCATAAACCAGGAATGGTATAAAAATAACACATCCACAGTAAAACATATCACAATACCTTCAATACAATATGGAATTTTTTTATCATAATAAATAAACTTCAAATAATATTAAAATCCATTAAAGGATGTTGACATAGATGAAATCAAAAGTATTTCATAGAAATATCTCTTTTTTGAAATCATTTAAAATTCACATAATTATGAAATAAAACTTTTAATTCGAAATTATTCTTATAAGCTTGTAAGGGAAGCTTGAAATATTTTATAACGGCATAAATTATCCGCACCCACCGTATTTGTTAAAAAAAGACATTCATACCTTAAATCTGTCGAAAAGGTTAAAAAGACACTGGTTTGGAAAACGACAGAAAGATTCCTTTAAAAAATTCTTATAAAAAGTAAACAAGGGTATAAATGAATTTAACCCATAGTCTATAAAATATTAAGAATGATTTGAAATAAATTTTTAAGAAACATGGATGTAGATGATAAAGAGGTCCCAGTAGATAATTACGTATAAACAACCTCGGATAATGAAGAGATTGTGAAATAAACCCTTACCTTGTACTTTTTCATGGATGGGGGTATGTTAAACTCATGTATAATGGTGAAATAATTTTTATTAAATTATAAAAGAATCATATAAATTAATATGATATCATATATGATCTTTTAAAATTACTTTTTTAATAGTATCTAAGTATTATCGTCATTTCGGGTGTTAACTTACACGTTTTATTTTATATGTTTTGTTACATAAGACATGTTTTTCATGGATAAGTTATATATTATTCATATCCAGAATGATATCATGTCCTTAAACATTATTTTTAATCATAAAATTAGAATTAGTCATGAATGGATACGATGGGGAATGAATCTCTTCGTGTTCGTGGAGACGGTAGTCTGTACGTACGTATGAGGGACAATATCATTCTTTTAATATTAAAATAATATATAATTGGATTTTATATCATATATACCGAATAATTATCATGTTTTATTTATTATTCACATGAATTACATATCATTATTATCCCCATCAAAATAATAATATATTTAATAACAATTACACCACGACATGGAGACGATAAGCCGTACGTACGCACGTATGGTGACATGTCATTCAAAGGATGGATATATTACTGAATATTGTTGTACCAAGTTTATAATAACATAAAAGTATATATAAGATATTGGAGTTATTATTTTAGAATGGTAATAAAAAATAAATAAGAAGTTGAAGAAGAAAGGAACATGAAAGAGGGTGGTGAAAACATTACCTCTTAATCGGGTTCTTCCTTGATTTGATCAAAAGGGATCCTTAGGTTGAATTTATTATCAAACTAAGGCCTCTAGGGTGAATTGAGGGAAGTTGAGAGAGTATTTGGTCATGGTGTGGCAAAGTAGAAAGGTTTTTAATGTGTGAATTAGTGACAAGGGGGAGTGCCCTTTTATAAGAGCAGTGAGGAGCACCTTTGGAAAAGCTAGAAATATTATTTTATAATAAATTCATATTCGGTTTGTAATGTCTCCAAAGTGGATTATTAAAAGTATAAGGTGGGGATGAGTCAAAATAATTTCAACCAATATAAGTTATATAGATTTGGGTCATTATATTAACCTTATCTTTTAGTTTTAACTCTTAGTTAATTAGTTTGACATTTACCAAGTCACTTTATATTTTAATAGTATATAGTTAATAAGCTTACTATATACATTCATAAGACCCCCAAGTGGTCCATTAATGATAAAAATATCATGATATAATTCCCATGTCCGAACCATAGATTTTTAGGAATATATTATCAATTAATAATATAATATTTGTTTTTAAAACTCATTTATATCAATTTTGACACTATTCAATAATTGATTTTTTTAAAGTCATAACAACTTTATTAATTCAAAATTAATTCATTTAAGAAATACTATAATGTCATATTTACCAATAAAATTCATTGATGTCATTAAAACTTTCAAATTATATTTATTTTAACATTTATAATACCAATTATTTGATTCTTTCATTAATAAGGAAAATACTGCATCATTATTGTGTCATAAATAATATTAATTTTTAAATATATAGAAATTATAAATAAAATAACATTATGTAGGTAATATTTCTAGATTTGTAATGAATATTTATAGTCGAAAATACAACATATATAACCCTTTGTAAAAATTGTTTTGCTAAAAGATATATGCTTTTTTCATTTTTGTATTTATTTTAACTTAATTAATATAAAGTGTCCTTATCACTTACAAGTGGATCCATGGGGTCCCAAAATCGATCCAAAGATTCCCATGGTCAGACATATATCAACCAATATGGTTAGGACACATTTTAGGGTAATTTATTATTATTATAACATTATTTGTTTTCCCTTATTTTCTGGATTTACCCTTTAACCATGGTAAATAAAATATTTACCGAAGTAATTATTCAAAATGTCTAAAAATAAAGGTTAACTATTTAAACAATTTGAACATCCTGATTCCAAATATGGAATCCATTTTTGAAATTTCAAAACACATAAGTGGCAGAAAATAATTTAAAATTAATTCCCATTGTTAAAACAAAAAACGTGTTTTTAAGAGATAATAACTATCAAAAGATTGACACTTGTTTATGTCCAGTTTAAATATGAAATTATGCACAATGAAAAATATTGTATTAAATGGTAAAAATATATTCTAAATATACTTTAAAACCACCCAATTCATAATTTATCACTATTAATTATTTTGATTAAAAAAGTTTTTTTTTAATTAAAATTTAGTAATTTTCACTATTCATCAAAATATAAAAGTTATCCGAAAAGTACCAAAATTTTACCCGAGGATAAATTCGATATTCCAAATCCAAAAATGAATTCCATTTTGAGAGATAAAATTCATAAAATCTCAAAAAGTGGGTATTACTATTCATAACTACTAGTTTGATTGGTTGCGGCGTGTGTTAGAACTTGAAGTTTCGTACAACACATGCAACTGTATTATTCAAATAGAAGCGTACCGTGGAAACTTGGGGTAATACATTCTCCCTGACTTCAAATAATTTCTTCCTCAAAATTTATAGAATACTACGGTATGAAAAGACTTGGGTGGTTCTTTATCATAAGTTCCTTGGGTTCCCACATTTCCTCTTCCATCTTATGGTTCCTCCATAGAACTTTTACCAGACAAGTCTTCCGGTTTCTCACCACCTGATCTCTTGTATCAAGAATTTTAACGGTCCTTCGCAATAATAAAGATCGGGTTCCAGTTATAATTCCTTATAAGTGAGTACATGCATTGGTCCAAGCATGTATTTTCTCAATAGTGATGCGTGGAACACATCGCGAACTTTGGAGAGACTTGGCAGCATTTCCAAACGGTAAGCTAGAACGCCAATTCGTTCTAGAATTTCGAAAGGTCCAATGTACCTGGGACTCAATTTACCTTTCTTTCCAAAATGTATAACTCCCTTCCATGTAGATACCTTCATGAAAACATGATCTCCTACATGAAATTCCAAATCTTTCCTTCAGTTGTCAGCATAGCTCTTCTGCCTACTTTGAGCTGCTTTGATGTGGTTTTGGATTACCTTCACCTTCTCCATCGTTTACTCCACTAGTTCTGGGCCTACAAATTTTATTTCACCAACGTCATCCCAATAGTTTGGTGTGCGGAATCTCTTTCCATATAACGCTTCATATGGTTCCATTCGAATACTTGAATGGATGCTATTATTATAGGAAAATTCTACCCGAGGTAAATATTGATCCCACATACCCTGAAAGTCATGTTAGAAAGATATCAACATGTCTTATAAGGTTTGAATAGTCCATTCTGATTGTCCATCTGTTTGAGGGTGGTAGGCAGTGCTCAGACAAAGTTCAGTATCCAAGGCCTTCTAAAGACTCTTCCAGAATATTGAAGTAAAATGGGGATCACGATCCGAAACAATCGATAGGGGGTACTCTATGAAGTCTCACAACATCATTAATATATAGTCTTTCTAGACGTTCCAGTGTTAGATATTCCCTTATAGCGAGAAAATGTGATCAATTGGTAAGACGATAAATAATAACCCATACTGCATCATTCCTTCTAGGAGTCTTTGGTAGCCCCATGACGAAGTCCATCGCAATATTATCCCATTTCCACTCAGGTATGGGAAGAGGTTTAAATACTCCACTAGGATGTTTCCTTCCAGCTTTCAGTTGTTGACAAACCATACATATTGACACAAAATCATCAATCTCCCTCTTCATGTTGTCACACCAAAAATATTCCTTCAAATCTCTATAAATTTTTGTGCTCCCAAGGTGCATAGAGAAATTGGAACTATGAGAATCATCCCACAATTCCCTTTTTAGATCAGGTATATCGGGAACAGAAAGTCTCTTCCCAAATTTCAAAATTCAATCTTCATACACAAAGTCTCTAAATCTCCCATCATTCATAGCTTTAATATTCTTTTGAAATTCTTCATCATCGGTCTGATAACTCTTAATCATTTCTAGTAAAGATAGTTTGGAAATCATTTGAAAAAGCATTGATGTTTCACCTTCCATGGTAATTCCCATGTCCATCTTCACTATATATATGAAAATTGGATCCCTTTCAATTCTCATATTGTTCAAAACTACATGATATTTTATGCTCAAAGCATCTTCCACCTTGTTTGCCTTCACCGGGTGGTAGTGTATCATGCAATCATAATCCTTGAGTAATTCAAGCCATCTCATTTACCTCATGTTGAGTTCTTCTTCTGAGAAAATATACTTCAAACTCTTGTGATCAGTATAAATCTCACATTTTTAACCATAGAGGTAGTGTCTCCACATCTTCAAAGCAAAGATCACATATGCTAACTCGAGATCATGAGTAGGATAGTTTTGCTCATTAATTTTCAACTGTCGTGATGCATATGCAATAACCCTATCATTATACATAAGGACACAACCATGTCCTTTCTTCGATGCATCACTATAAATAAAAAACCCATCATTCCCCGATGGTAGAGTCAATATAGGATCATTGACTAATATTCTCCTCAGTTCTTCAAAACATTCTTCACTCTCTTTTGTCCAAACAAATTTAACCCCTTTACATGTGAGCTTTTTTAATGGGTTAGCCAACCGGGAAAAATTCTGGAGGAAACATCGATAATAACTTTCTAAACCAATAAAACTGCGTACCTCAGTTATACTCATCGGTGCAGGCCATTCTTGGATTGACTTGGTCTTAGAAGGATCAACATAGATTCAATCTTTAGAGACAATATGGCCAAGAAAAGAAATCTCTTGAAGCTAGAATTCAAAATTACTAAACATCCCATATAATTCATGTCTTCTGAGAGTCTTCAGGATAATGCGCAAGTTATTTTCAAGATCTTCGTAGCTTTTGGAGTATACCAAGATATCATAAATAAATACCAGAAAAAATTAATCTAGATATTCCATGAAAACTCTATCTATTAGATCCATGAACACAGAGGGTGCATTAGTCACCCCAAAAGGAATTACTGTAAACTCGTAATGCCCTTACCTGGTTCCAAATGCTATCTTCAGAATGTCTTCCTTTTTTACACACAACTGATGGTATCTAGACTGAAGGTCAATCTTTGAAAAGTATTGAGCTCCATGCAGTTGGTCAAATAAATAATCAATGTGAGGTAGGGGATACTTGTTCTTTATTGTTATAGCATTTATCTCCCTGTAGTTGATACATAACCTCATAGATCCATCTTTCTTTTTAACAAAAAGAACAGGGGCTCCCCATGGAGAAACACTAGGGCAAATAAATTTCTTATTACTCAATTCCTCTAGTTGTTTCTTTAGTTCAACTAATTCCACAGTGGCCATTCTATAAGGGGTCTTCAATATAGGGCTTGATCCAGGAATTAAATCAATGGAAAACTCAACATCTCATTCTGGAGGATGTACAGGTAAATCTTCCGGAAACACATCTACATATTCTTTCACAATAGGTACATCCTCTATTTGAACATTCATTTCCTCACCCACAATTATTTCATTATCTTCCTCCCAAATAATTGAATTTAGTGGGGCTACTGGGGGTGGATCTAGATAAGAATTAGGTGGTGATGATTCTGCTCTAAAGATAAGGTGTTCCATATCATCATCATCAATAATTGTAACCGCCTTCTTCTTACAATAAATCTTCGCATCATGGTCTGAAATCCAATCTACACCAAGGATTATATCAAACTTAATCATAGGTATGACAATAAGATCAGCAGATAAAGAATATTTATGTGCCCTAATAGGGACTGATTCAAAAAACTATGTTGCAATGGTACTTCCCTTAGGAGTTTTAACTAACAACTCCCTTGTTAAATAAAATAGGAAATAAATAATTTTCTTAGAAAACTGGGAAGATATGAAATAATGCGATGATCCAGAATCAAATAATGCATTTTCTAATCTTGAGAAAACCATTAAATTACCTACCACCACGTATTTCAGAGCTTCTACTTCAGCAGTATTGATAGCACAAGCATGACCTTGATCCCATGGCCTTTTTTGAGGTAAGTTCCCCGGACTCTTAGGACATTCATTTGAATAATGTCCCATATCCCTCCAACTATAGCATTAGACATCAGTAGCTTCCTTCTTCCCCTTGCAATCACGAGCTTGGTGGCCATTTTCACCACACTTGTAACAGACTCCCATTCCTTTTAAGAAAGTACCATTGTGTTTCTTCCCACATTTACTACAGGATGGATATTCAAAATTTCCCTTCTTCCCCTTATTTCCATTCCCAGATTGATTAGTAGATCTCTTCTTCTCTTGATTTACGTTAAATTCATAAGACATAGAGAATTACTTTTCTGTCTTGATAGCACATGAGACAATGTCTTCGTACGATGTGAAGGATTTTGAGACTAATGCTAAATGGAGAAATGGTTTTAACCCATAAAAAAACCATCAATCTTACTTCTTGGGTTTCATATATAATCTCCCGCATACCTTGATATCCTGGTAAAGTTTTCCTCATACATTGTGACATTCTCATCCTCCTTTTATCTCAGACTCAGAAAACGATTTTCCATATCTTCTCGATGTTCATGAGGAAAGTATTTTTCTAAAAATAGATCTTTGAACTCCCTCTATTCCATATTTGATACTTCATCATCTTCCTTTGTGTTTTGAATCAATGACCACCATTGATCAGCATCTCTAGTGAGGCGTTAAACTGCCGTGATAACTTTTTCCCTTTCACTACTCCCCAAAGCCTGCAATATTTTCTCTAGAGAACTTATCCATTTCTCCACTACCAATGGATTTGTACTCCCATTGAATGTTGGTGGTAGTTTCCTCATGAAGCAATCTAACATTGATACTACACGCTATGGATCAGGGTGCTGCATATGGGTAAGGTTATTATTCATAACCTGAGTGAGTTGTCCCTGTATGGTGATAAGCTGATCAGCACCAGTTGTATCACGAGCTCCACTATAATTATCTTGAGCAGGAGGGAAATACCTACAAGGATTGCATGCATTGATACAGTTTCCATTTCTTCCACTAGGCACCATTTCTAAACAATGGAATAAACTAGATCAGTTTATGAATCAAAATACATAATTCCATACTTATAAAATACTTAACAGAAATTGAACTATTTATGGATGTAATACGTAATAATAAAAATGTTTTCTTTGAGAAAGTATATACTCATAAACCCTTCATAATGATTTGTAAAGAAAATGAGAGTTATCTTAAGCATATCCCACGAGTGTTTCATAACCAAGAGTGCAGTAAGGACCGTTGTCATGCACCAGTTCCCGTACGAGTCTAGCTCAAAGTGGTGTTTTCGGGTTTTACCCCTAGGTAAATTTGTGCCAGAGCCGCCTCTACCTGATCATATCCAGACAGGGATGTATTGCTCGGAAAACTCACAAAATCTCTACAATACCAAAATTCTAGGAAGTTCTTCTATACTAATCCTCAAATTCCATCTTAGATCTATGTGCTCTAATCAGAGTTTATCTAAATCTAGCTTCCAAGGTTTTTACTAAACTTCCTATGATACCAACTGTAACACCCCGACCTCAGTTACCAAAAGTCAGGGCATTATTACATATCATTGGCATGATCACAAAAGATCAAGCCTCAAAATTCCGATTAGTTTAGTAGTCTTGGAAACACAAGATACATTCATAAACTTTACATTACATCATAAAGTAAAAACTACAACAACATCTTGTCTCCACACTCATATCCCCTTATACTATCCCTTTAGGTCATTCATAAAATACTTCTTCACATCTTGGGAAAAATAAAACATAGAAAGGGGTGAGATCAAATGCCCAGTAAGGATAACAATATATTGGAATCTTTCATAAATAAGCATAAACATTTAAGGCAATGTATAACTAAAACAAAAGCCTTTTAAACTTGAACAATTGAAAAATATTGAAAAAATAAAATAAAATAATACCATTTACTTATTCACATGGATATTCTACTAGTCGAATAATGACATGATATATAAATAACCACTTTCAAAATGATGGAATGCATAATTCCAGACTATCATAACCACATAGTCAAGGCCTCATGCCAAGACTTCAAATAAGATTTTGTCAAGGCCTTGTGCCAAGACACTAGTTTGTCTCATGAGACCAACCGATGCATCGAGGAACATTAGTAGGCTCCACCCGTCACTTACTAAGTCTAATGCATTCCTCATATGAATAGGTTTAAACATTCATATTAAAACTAGCATACAAAATGAAAATACTTTTTTCCATAAACCATGAATGGTATAAAAATGACACATCCATAGTGAAACATATCACAAAAACCACCAATAAAATATTTAAGTTTTGTATCATAATAAATAAACTTGAAATAATCTTAAAATCCATTAAACGATGTTGACATAGATGAAATCAACACTATTTGATAGAAATTTCATTTTTTTGAAATCATTTAAAATTCACATAATTTTAAAATAAAACTTTTACTTAGAAAATATTCTTATAAGATTGTAAGGGAAGGTTTGAATATTTTATAATGGTGGAAAATATCAGCACCCACCGTATAAGTTTAAAAATCACATTCTTACCTTAATTCTGTGGAAAAGGTTAAAAAGGACCTTGTTTTGAAAACGATAGAAAGATTCCTTTATAAACTTCTTATAAAAATTCAACAAGGGTATAAATGACATTAACCCATAGTCTGTACAATAGTAAGAATGATTTGAAATACATTTTTAAGAAACATGGATGTGGATGATAAAGAGGTCCCAGTAGATATTTACGTATAAAAAACCTATGATAATGAAAAGATTGTGAAATAAAACCTTACCTTGTACTTTTCCTTGGTTGGGGGAAGTTCAACCTCCTGTATAATGGTGAAATAATTGTTATTAAATTATACAAGAATCATATAAATTAATATGATATCATATATGATCTTTTAACATTGCTTTGTTAATAGTATCTTAGTATTATCGTCGTTTCGCGTGTTAACTTACTCATTTTGTTTTATATGTTTTGTTACATAAGCCGTGTTTGATATGGATAGGTTGTATATTATTCATATCCATAATGATATCATGTCCTTAAACATTATTTTTAACAATCAAATGAGAATTAGTCTTGAATGGATATGATGGGGAATGAATCTCATCGTGTTCATGGAGACGGTAGTCCGTACGTATGCACGAGCGACAATATCATTATTTTGATATTAAAATAAAATTTAATTTGATGGTATATCATATATACAGAATAATTATCATGTTATATTTATTATTTACATGAATTACACATCATTATTATACCCATCCAAATAATAATATATTGAATAACAATTACACCACGACGTGGAGACGATAAGCCGTACGTACGCACATATGGTGACATGTCATTCAAAGGATGGATAGAATAATGAATATAGTTGTACCATGTTTATAATAACATCAAAGTATATATAAGATACTGGAGTTGTTATTTTATAATGGGAATAACAAAGAAAAAAGAAGTTGAAGAAGAATGGAACTTGAAAGAGGGTGGTGAAAACATTACCTCTTAATTGGGTTCTACCTTTTGATTTGATCAAAAGGGCTCCATAGGTTGGATTTATGAACAATCTAAGAAATCTAGGTTGAATTGAGGGAAGTTTAGAGAGTATTTGGGCAGGTTTTGGACTAGCCAAAAGGCTTTTAATGTGGGAATTAGTGGGAAGGGTGAGTGCCCTTTTATAAGAGGGGTGAGGGGCACGTTTGGAAAAGCTAGAAATATTATTTTATAATAAATTCATATTCGGTTTATAATGGCTCCAAAGTGGATTATTAAAATTATAAAGTGGGTATGGGTAGAAATAACTTCAACCAATATAATTTAGACAGGTTTGGGTAATTATATGAACCTTATCTTTTAGTTTTATCTCTTAGTTAATCATTTTGACATTTACCATGTCACTTTATATTTATATATTACATAGTTAATAAACATACTATATACATACAAGAGACACACAAGAGGTCCATTAATGATACACCAATAATTATATAATTCCTTTGGCTGAACCATAGATTTTAATAATAGATTATCAATTAATAATATATTATTTGTTTTAAAAACTCATTTATGTCAATTTTGACACTATTCAATAATTGATTTTTGATAAAGACTTAATAAAATTATTAATTCGATATAAATTCATTTAATAAATACTATAATGTCATATTGATCAATAAAATTCATGGATGTCATCAAAACATTCAAATTATATTTATTTTAACATTTATAGTACCAATTATTTGATTAATTCATTAACAAGGAAAATACTGCATCATTATCGTGTCAAAAATAATATTAATTATTAAATGTTTAAAAATTATAAATAAAATACCATTATTTAGTAAATATTTTTATCTTTCTAATTAATATTTATAGTCTAAAATAAAACATATATAATTCTATGTAAAAATTGTTTTTTAAAGATATATGCTTATGTCATTTTTGTATTTATTTAAATATAATTAATATAAAGTGTCCTTATCACTTAGAAGTGGATCCATGTGGTCCCAAAATAGACCCAAAGATTCCCATGGTTAGAAATGTATCAACCAATAAGTTTAGGACATGTTTTAGGGTAATTTAGTATTATCATAATAATTTTTTAACCCTTATTTACCAGATTTACCCTTTAACCTTGGTAAATAAAATATTTACCGAAGTAATTATTCAAAATGTCTAAAAATAAAAGTTACCTATTTACAAAATTTGGACATCCAGATTCCAAATATGGAATCCATATTTCCAATTTCAAAACACATAAGTGGCAGAAATTAAATTTAAATTAATTCCCATTGTTAAAACAAAAAACGGGTTTTTAAGAGATAATAACTATCAAAAGTTTGACACTTGTTTATTTCCGGTTTAATTGTGAAATTATGTCCAATGACCTAAATTGTATTAAATCATAAAAAAATATTCTAAATATACTTTAAAACCACTCAAATTCATAATTTCTCACTATTAATTATTTTGATTAAAAAAGTTGTTTTTAATTAAAATTTAGTAATTTTCACTATTAATCAAAATATAAAAGTTATCCGAAAAGTACCAAAATTTCACCCGAGGATAAATTCGATATTCCGAATCCAAAAATGAATTCAATTTTGAGAGATAAAATTCATAAAATCTCAAAAAGTGGGTATTACTATTCATAATGGCTAGTTTGATTGGTTGCAGCGTGTGTTAGAACTCGAAGTTGCGTACAACACATGCTACTGTATTATTTAAAGAGAAGAATACCGTGGAAGTTTGGGGTGTTACATCATGCCGGAAATATCAGTAAAAGGAGGGTGGGACACCACCTTCCACCCGGGGCCAGGCAGGCCACGCGGGCCGGCCAGCCAGGCCACATGGGCTGCCAGCCAGTGAGGCCACGTGGGCCGCCACCTGACCACGCGGGCCGCCACTAGGCCATGCGGGCCGCCGGTCCATGCCTCTCCTTTGGGACAGGCCGACCCTTATTGCTGGGCCGCCCCTTCGGGTCGGGTTAGACCCACGGATCGGGTCAGACCCCAGTCTGGACCCGGGTCAGGTCGGTCCCACTGGGTCAGACCAGACCCAACCCGTGAGACCCGATTACACCTAATCGCCCATAACTCGGGCTACGGGCGCCCGTTTGATGAACCGTCAGTGGAACTATTTTTCATGGAACGAAGCCGACATTTTGAGAATAACCCAAGGGTGTTCAGGGTATAGTTGAGATACGGTCAAGTTGGTTCGTACATGAAACCAACAGGGCCCTCGAGACTAAAAAGCTAATAACTCACAGACCGGGCGTCCGATGGACGCACCGTCTGATGCGTTGAGACACCTATAACATGGAGGTCCCTTGAGATACTACCAAATGAGGCTTCATGACAATTGGAATATCGACCTGTAGCTCATGGAGCAGATCCTCCAAGAGATGAATGTACAGTGTGCGAAGACCTAGTACCTGACAAACCTAATGACTGCTTGACAGATTCGACTCAGAGTGATTTGACTAGCCTAGTGGGCAGGTCCTGGTAGATGGAAGAATACCCATGGAAGAGGAGTTCCCAGTATTTGGCGGCAGACCCATGATACTCGATAGGAGGAGTACCTCTGTAGGCTATTAGGGGGAGCGCCCGGTATTTGGCAGTAGACCCACATTGGACGAAGCTCCTGGTAGTTGGCAACAGACCCACAGTACACGATAGGAGGAGTACCTCAATAGTCTATGGTTAGTGAGAAGTACCTAGGTGTCGCGACATTCCCACTGTACACAAAAGAGGAGGAGTTATCCAACAACCGTGGTTTCGATAATGAAAATCTTGGTTTGAGCTGAGTCAATAACCTTTGTGTTTTCTTCATGATTGAGATGGGTTACCTGATAACATAGGTATATGTATGGGCATATAACTAAGTAATGGTTATCCATTGATTTCATACTTTGTGGTCTATCCTTTTTGGATTTTGTGAGACGTTGAGGGTATCAGGGTCCCTACTGAGTATAGTTATACTCACCCCTGCACGGGCTATGACTGCACCTCGTTGTATTGGATGCAGATGATGGAAAACACTGACAGAGGCCGAGAGCGCCAGGACTGGACGTTACCTCGAGGAGGACCTTATGAAATATCGATACAATGTGGAGTCTAACAGACGTGGAGTTCTGTGGAGGCCATTTGTACCTACCCTTCAGGTAGGAACCCCGGTGGACGATCCAGGAGCTGCTTTCACCTTTCAGATGTTTGGCCCTTTTTAGTTGTACTTTCTTTTAGTTGTATTTTTACATTATAGTTGGGCTTGTATTCTGGACCCCATTACTTTTAGTACACTTTTTATACAGATTTTAATTATTGTTTTCTTCCGATTGTACTCTGGTTTTTGTGTTTATGATTTATAAAGGCAATGCCTTCCCAGTTTTAGAGAATTCTGCTGTGCTAGTCGCCAGCCCCTGGCTTATGGAAGCAGGTCCTGGGGTAGTCACGATATGGGCCTCGGGGGACAGGTCATAACATGGACATTCCTCTAAATTATAACCCAAATGTATGTTACATCAAAAGGGACCCAACGCAATAGACGGTTTGTCAATTGGATGCCCGGTCTGCAAGTTATTAGCGTTTCCGCTCTGAGGGCCCTATTGGATTCGAGATCCGACCCAACGAGGACATACTCCAACCTTATCCAAAACTCAAGTGAAGTATATCAGAAGGACCACCTTGATCCAAGGATTCCAATGCCGTAAATGGTTTATTAAACGGACGCCTGATTCACATGTTATGGCCAAAAAGGTAATACTATGCCTAGATGGGCACGGGTCCCGTCCGACCTGGTCGGACCGGCCCGGCCGGACCCGGTTCACGTCAACCCACCCTAGTCTAGGTGTAACCTGGATGTCCTAGGCCTCATCGGACCAGGCCCGCTATGCCATTGTCTAGCCCGACCTGCTAGGCGGCTCGCGGTGCGGCCCATTGTGCAGCCACGTGGTGCGGCGCGCGGGGCGGTGCGTCCCCGTGGTGCGGCCCCACGATGCAGCCTCATAGTGCGTCTTCGTAGTGTGTCCTGTAGTGCGACTCACTAGCAATAATGAACAGTCGGTATTCCCACACGGTATGCCTTGGCCTGCCTGAATGACCAACCACTCTTCCTTCTAGCGGCACGATGATGTCGTTGTCCACCTGCGGCCAACCAGGTACCAGCCGCCGTCCGCCTCCGCTGCAGCCGCGACCTCCTTCTCCACCAGCGGCGTGGATGCATGCTGCCACTCCGCCACATGGAAATATTGTTGCCGACCGCCATCCTTCCCCACAGCGGTTGACGGGCCACATCCTCTCCAACCGGCGGCCCTGATGCGCGCCGTCCTTCCTTACCTCTGGCCGGCTGGTTGCCAGTCATCGCCATCTTCCATTAGCCACTACAACTTCATTCAAAGCCTTAAAAATTATCCGATCTCATATTTTAGATCCTTGTTTTGAGGGATTCACATCCATATATCGCGCTCAACAAAAAACTGTATTTCCAACACAAATAAAAATTATAGGGTTGAAGAACGCACGAAGAACGCGTGAAGAAATTGAAGGAAGAGAAGCAAGGTAAATGTGTGGGATGATGACCATGTTCGTTTGGCCATCATCATTGTGAATTCAGAATATGAAGGATCAATAAATATATTTAATCATATTAGACACCCCTACCTTGTTTCTTGGAGACGACATGAGGAAGAAGACGTAGTCGATGGAGGGGACGTCAGCGTTCATCGCTTCTGAAAGACGCTTCCGATTTGGGCTCAAGAGTCATCTTCATTATTCATTGGAGAATTTTTGTTGTTCGAGAATGTGTTCTCCAAAACTCTCCCTCCAAGTGATCTCCTTTCCAAAAATTATCCCAACCCATAGAAATGTGAGAAGCCAACATAAAATTAAACTAATTGAATTGGCACAACAATTAAATTTAAGTTGGTAAAATTAATTCGGGGGAGAAACCAAGAGTTACCTCCAACTATAAAGAGGGGGTTCTAGTGTCGGGTTTTCACCACCATTAATTTTATAATGGGAGGTTTCACGCTCGGTTGGTCCCCACCACTAAATTCAAATGGGAGGTTTCACAAGGAAAAATAAAATAAAAGATGTTTTATTTTGTTTTTATTTTTTTAACACACCCATGAAAAGTCCGAAAACTATCTTTCACCCTCAACCTACTGAAGTCGAGGTGAAGGTCTCCTTAAGTGAATATCGGCACTACTAGTTCAATAGTGTCATTGGATTTCAATTCCGACCACTGGTTCAAAATATAAAAAACTCCACTCGCACATTTACTGAACGTACCCGAAAAAAGTTCGTAAAATTATTAACAATCACCCTCGACCCATGCCAGTCAAGGCTAGGCTCTACCTAAGTGAAACACACTCCAATGAACCCAAGAGAACTTTTAGATTTCTAATCTGAGTTACCATTTAAAAGTAATGAATTTTTCCATTAAATAACTATCATTTAATTATTTTATTTACAGCTGAAAACTAAATTTTTCTGGTGGCCCGCAGCGGCTAATGTTAGTATCTACCTAAATAATGAATACCCTCAAAAGTTTGGGGGTCGTCTCAGATTTTTAATCTGAGTTACCGTTCGTGAGTCATAAGAATTTGAAAAATAAAAAAACTTTGTTTAATTATTTTATTCATGGTCAGGCCATTTTTGGGGTTTCTCAACGTAGGTTTGCGCCAACTAAACTTAAGTCGCATCTAGGTTAAACCAACCATCCTAAGACCAACAGTGACCTCTGATTTCTGACCTGAGTAATAATTTATGATTTTTTCCAATTTTCATGGAAAAATGCTTATACACACTAATTAAAGCTTAACAAAACATCAACAGATCATTCTGGGCACTCTGGGCCTCGGAATCACACGCCGTCAGATTTCGCGATCTCGAAATAATTCTATATAATTAAAAAATTATATGAAATTTCTAGGAAATTACACCTTTTAATGAAAAATACATTTCCACCTATTATTCTTCTAAAATACTTTTAAATATATTTTTACTGATTTAAAAGATGGTAAACATGAGAATTAAATTATTTTGATCTATTAGAAGTTTTGAATCCAAATTTAATTGATTTTATACATCTTTAATTCATAAATATATTGGAAATGTAAAATTATGTAATGTTTTAATATGGGATTTTTCTTCTACAAACTAGGACATTCAGAGTTTAAATTAAATATTCCTAAAAAATTGTTTATTTTTTAGTGATTCCATTGAATGGAATTATGGTGTATATTTGAAGATGAACATTTTTGTTTGTTTTCCATTGGCCTGGGTATGTGAATCAACTAATGTTTCCCTTTTAGGTTTCCTTATCCCAACTATGTGATATTACATTTATGGTAGGTGATTACATATGGAAATATCTATTATCTTAAACCTTCATTAAATATATATTATAAATTTATTTTCCAATTAATTTATTAAGAATGAATTCAGATAATAATAAATAATTATTAAATGGAATGGTGTGTGATGTAAACTCTTCGTTGTGTCAATTTCAGAATAATATTTGATTATCAAGAAAATTATTGAATGGTAATGATAATTTTTATTTGAATATTTATGAAAAAAGTCCTGGAAATTTTCTAATTTTCTATTATATGATCAACATGAGTTTTTTATAAAAACCTGTTGATGTTTGTTTTTAAGGGAAAATATTTTTTTGAAACAAGAACACAAGGACATTGAAAAATCATTATTTGAATGATTTTTTAATGATTGAAATGAACATATTTCCCCATTTATCTTATGATTACTATAATGAAAATGAGTGCATGATTAGTTGGGAAGGGGTTTTTCAGACATTACGTGATTATATGATGAAAAAATTAATATATCCTAGGAAATGCAGTCATTATTTAGTGATGTATTCCAATTCTCCCTAGGATTGAGTCTATGGATTTGTGAACACCTAGATCTATAACTCACCAAGGATATTTAAACCACATATCCAGGATACACTTATTAATTTTTAAGGATTATATTCATGGTGTGATCCAAGAATATCTTTTAGCATTCCAATGTTATGAAATGTTTTACTGATATCAGTGTTTTGATTGAGATGATTTAACATGCCTCCTTTGATAAAATGTTATATTCATGTCTCATTTGAAAAAAAATCTATTTATAAATATTGTATTATTACCCATTGAAATATTCCGTAATTTGTGTTCTGATATAAACCATGAAAATATTTCCATACCATGTTTTATTTATATTTAAGCATAAATGGTGTATCTTATATGGATTTCTTATAAAATGAATAGTGAAATAATATTTTGTAGGTATCTCACACCCTACGTTTTCCATTAGGTGTTGGTAGATTTACTTTTGTCATGTATATGGAAAGGGATGGAAATACTCAAAGGTGTAGGGTGTACCTGACTTATGGGACCTATGGGAGTTGGAAGAACATGATTGAATTTGTGATCCACCTATTTTAGCATGTTTAACCTATCATTTTTATGGTTTTTCTTAGTTATTGTGAAAATTTAATCTTGCGGTATATATGTTATAATGACACATTTATTTATTCTCATATTCTTTTTTCCTTGTATATCTTCTTGTTGAATCGTTAAATGATTATTTTTATTCATTTGATAGCACTTGTTTCTATTCTATGAGGTTTGGAAATTCAGTTTGGTTCCTGTCAGGGCTAGATTGACTATCAGTTTGGCGGGTTATATGGGTTGGATTGTCCAAATTTTCTTGAATGGTTATTGTGCCTAATCTTTATTGTTGTTATGTTGTTTGGGATAATGTTATTGAGATATAAATTTAATATTAGGGGAGATTGTCTGGCCAAATAACCTTGTAAAGAGCCCAATGCTTCAACATGTTGAATTTAATTGTAACACAGAGGGGTTATTTTATTCTATATTTTTACGAGTTTCTTGTTTGAGTTTTGTAAATCCATGTCGAATTATTCATGATATATATAATGATCTCATTTCTCATGACTGATGTTTTTCATGAAATTTATTTACATTTTGTACATACTCCTCTTTATAGAAGGGTATTATGAACATGAATTTAATCAACCTTGTCCCCTACTTCATCCATATATTATCACTATAATGCGACCAACCTATAATCATATATTCTTATTTGTTGGTAAATATATGTAATAAACATTAACCCAATATAGTTCGTTTTCATATAACTACTATGATCCATCAAAACTATTGAAATTTCTAGTAATCATCTTCTTTTACTGTATCATGTCAAAAAAATACACATTAATAGTATAAATATAAAAAATAGATATTCAAAAGAGAAAAACCACATTCCAAAAAAAATTATAATCGATAGAATAACTGAAACTATGGAGAAATATGGATGCATAATAAACATCTTAATTTTTATTACATCATTTAAAACCCATCCATTTACCATTTTCTATCCTCAGTAGGATAATATTTTTATTCATTTACCCATTTAACCTCATTTATTACCCCATTTCCCGTTTAATCCATACATTCATCATTAATCACATTTATAATAGTAGTTTACATTCCTTGTAAAATCGTTTCCATTATTTCATTATTTTCTTATATCCATCAGTAACTATATTAGTAATAGATTCGTTTAACTTCCATCATTATGGATAACCCGTCATCATTGTTTCAAGATAATATTAATTTATAATACTTATGAGTACTCACCAAGAATTACAATCTATGTCAAAATACTTTTATCATATTTATCTCAATAAATAGTTTATTGACATTAAATTTTATACATAGTAAAAAGAATACTTTAATACTCATTTCATACCATATAATACCAACCCATCAATGTTCAACAAAAATGAAAAGAATTTATGAAAACAATAAAGATGAAATTGAGAATAAAAATAAATAACCATGATAGCTCTATAGTGTCTAGATTTCATTAATTCATTTTACATTACCGTATTTAAAAAATTGACTAATTAGTAATGTTAAAAGGTTCACCAATAAGAGAATTACAAGAGTAAACATCATATAATTAAACAAATTCACTATAAATAATATGAGAATTCATATATTATCTCCACTCCCCCTCCCCTTACCAGCACTTCATACCTAGTTTATTATATTCATTCAATTAAATCATATAATGTGATGTTTTAAAAAAAAACCTACTTCTACATAACCATGATCATTCATGTAATGAAATAAAATTTGGCAATAAAATAATATGATAAAATTATTGGATGTTATCATAGTAATATAGTTAATAATATTCTTCAAAAAGATAATATAACACTTTATAATTAATATACCTCCACCAAAGCTTCATCAATTTAATGAGTATAATGAAATGACTAACCAGTACTAAATCTTCATGTATCTCCATGAATACTAACCATAATAAACCATCATAAAAAATACTCAGATATCATCCCAAAACTTGCAGAACACCACTTTAATGACTTAGAGTGTGGATTATTTCAAGATTAAATTGAAAATAAGAATATGTGTGGATTCTTGTATCATGGATGAGTTCACAAAATTCTTTAGGTTGATAAAATCCATAAGTAGTAAAATAAAATGTATAAAGGTTTGTTTTGATTCGATTAAGGTTTGAATAAAGGAAATAAAATTCAAACCCAAGGATGAATGGTGATCTTTTTATAAGAGAATCCCAATAGTTGATATTCATGGATTGAGGAGTTCACCCAAGATCATGTTATCTATAGTCAACCCAAATCCCAGATTCCAGATATTTAAAAATCTATATCCCCTTGAGATAGGTTGGCTTTTACCCTATTTAGAAATTGGATATACCAATACCACATCTTTCTAGGACGTAACATTGTTGTGATGACCTCATCCATAACTTTCTTTTAAAGATCCACCACCATGTGGAGAAATTTAATTAGTAATTTCTATTGTACCATAGATCCCACAACATTATAGAGGATACAAACACTCTATTTTAAATAGACCAACAAAAAATTACCACAAGATGATATGATATCACCATGGATACCAGTATGAATTTTATAACATTCACATTTAACACAATAACTCCATATATTATCACCATAATATCAAAAACACCAAAATAAATCTATATTGACATGGGGAACTAAAAAAAAGGACATTGAACCAAAATGACCATTTTGAACCCAGAATTCAATAAATCATAAAAACACCCAACACATAATACTTATAACACCGAAAAAATAGCATTAAAAATTCTAACCTGGTTATTTTTTACTCTTAAGATCTTAAATTCATCATATAACTATGGAAAATATTTTATCATCCACTGAAGACTCTCAAAGATAGTAAAAACACAATATAAAGGTACAAAGAAACCAAATCATTAATAAAAACCAACCCAAATTATTATTTAATTTGTATTTGTTTTAAAAAATGAAAATAACAGAAAAATATTATAAGTTTCAACAATGTTTAGTAGATGTTTGAATAATTTATTAATTTATTGTGTTTTATTTGGGAGTGAAAAAAATAGAAAATATTTATTAGTGGTTTTTAAAACTGAGAGTTGATTTTAGTAGTGGGTTTTTTGGAACCTGGTTAATTTTAAATGAATTATCTATATATAATGGACATTTAAACCACATAAAATAAATTATTATAATTATTCCCAATGTATTATTCATTTTTAACATAAGAAAATTATAAAATATATAACAAATATTTCATGCAATACAATATGGTAAAACATTAAAATAAGAAAACATATTTAAAAATAATGTATGATTATAATAAATATAAATATGACATGATAAATAGGTCACAATATATTAAATAAATATATAAATATAAATAAAAAAATTATTTCATTTAATATTGATAACAAAAATTTAAATAATAATCATTTATATTTGATATATAATTTGGTTAGCTAGTATAGTATATTGAAATTATGTTATAAAAAACATAAAAATAGATTTACATCCTTAAAAAAGATATGTCTAGAATATATAATGTTTAAAACTAATTTGAGTATAAAAATTATAATCATTTGAATATAAAAAATTCAAAATATGATTTCATTAATGTATATTAAATAAATGGAACAATTAAAGAAAATAATTGAGATTATGAAAACATTATCTTTATGATAAATATTTATAAACAACTAAACACATTTCATTTAATGATATCTAGCCTCCTATCCCTAGAATATATTCCCTTTTAACCCAAAATATTTAGAGGATATAACCATGATATAATATCATATTCTATACAATAAAAACTATTACATCACAGAGATCATAACCTACAAGCCATATCTGTAGAGCACTTAAATCATTAATAGAAACACCATGTTATTATCCCTTGAACTTAATTACTCAAATATTAATGTAAGATCAGACTCATATCCTGAATAAAGTTTCAATAGTGGTTGGTAGAAATTACTTTTCTTAAGAATTCATACGATAATAAGGATAAACACTACAAATTCTTATCCCATGTATTTCTATAAACTAAAAGAAGAATAAATAAAACATGACAGAAAACTAAGTGAATTTAAAATGAAATCTCATAATGATAAAACACTTAAATCATATTGGAAACTAAAAACTTATAGAAAATCTCACTCATAGAGACAAAAAATGTATCTAAAAATTATTCAAGTCAATATTTTTAGTAGCTAGTCATTGATACCCTAGAATAATATTTATGGTCGATTAGTGTAACACACTTGTAAAAAATTATCCATGTTTTTTATGATGATAAATATAACTACATCTACTTTGGATTCTTTATTTTTTTTCATTTGGTCTATGATTCATTTAGCTCTTCACTTTGTTCCATAAAATACCAAGTTAGGAATAATTTTATTTCTACAAAGGTGTTTTATAAGATATAATTCTTCTTTAATATAGAATATTGAATTTTACTCCACTATAAATTACAAATCTTTTAAACTTAACTAAAATATAATGTATACTTTGATTCATCAAAATAATTATTCATAAGATATTCTTTTGGAAAATTAATCCACAACCTCCCTCTTTATAATAATCATTAAATATTATAAAATGGTATATTAAAAATAAATAAAAGTAATGTAATATTCCTAATGTGTTGAAAATAACTTTAACATACTACACATTATAATGTGCACTGATTTATTCAAATAAAATCTTCAATTTAATAAGAAAACTTTATAAAAGAAAAAATTATCCTTTTTTCAGTGAAACATAGGAAACAAACTAATTTTTCTTCCATTTAATAGTTTTTTTAAAATAATTTCTCTTTGAGATTGTAAAAAATAAACAAGTACAGTTAACCTATAATAATAAGCATTGTAAAAAAGTAGAGAAATTATCCTATAGATTTAACAAAAACAAATGCATAGTGAAATAAATTTGGTTAATGTGGAAATTTTAATATGAATGAAATTTTTTTAATAACTTAAGTAAATTTTTAGAGTTTTTAATTTTTACATTTTCATTTAGAAATATTAACCATAATGAAATAACATTCCATCAAAAAGTTTTATTCATATATATGGGGAATAATATTGTTTCATAGGATATTCTTTTTTATGATATATTGGATACATCTTTATCATCTTTTTTTGAAATTTTAGAATATATATTGTACTTATATAAAAGTATATAATAATTGATATAAAAAATACCATCCCCTTTCTCCATGACTTTTCCAATGTATGAATTTACTATTACATAGAAGATATAAATCTATAGTTATTATTAAAGTAAAATGTATTTTATATTAGGACTATTTACTCTTACACTCTTTCCCATTTCACATTCCTTTAAAATTTGATATTAATATTATATATATAATATCAAATACCATATATTTTTGGCTACTTGTACAAAGAACATTCATTCTGAATATAATGAACAATGAATTGGGTACACAAACCTCTTTAGGTCCTGAAGTGTTACCAAATAGAACTAAATGATTCCATTTTTCTTGTTAATTTTATATTAAATTTATGTAAGATATTATGAAATATATTCCATTGTTTTCCTAAAATATTGTTTATTCAATCCAAAACATCTACTATTTTGGTAACATCTATTTTTTAATTTAGTATAAAAGGGTGAACTTTACAAAGAAAAAAATGATTATAAATGTAAAAATTACAAAAAAATTTGAATGGTTATAAATCAAGTATCATATGGCCTCAATTAGAGAGTAATTTTAAACATGATATCCCTTCAAGATGTAATGTTAGAGTATAACTCCATGGTCAATTAATTTTTAGATGTATTTTTTAAAACATTGTTCTGATAAATGTAATGTAGTGAGAAAAAATTGTTTTGGCATTGATATCAAATGTAAGCCTAATATATTCATTAGATTTCTAATACTATACCTTATCCTAATTATTTTAATTCGAAATATTTTTATATGTTTATTCCCATTTATCACATAATATAAAATTTGTTCAATTGATATTGAATCCTTTTCTTCTTCATTTTAAGAAACAATACAATATAATGAATAATTCAAATTAAAACCACTAATAACCTTTTCTCAAAATCATGTTTCATTCCATGGAATTTTAGAACATAATATAGAGATCTAGTGGCTATCAATATTACCTAACCACTATCATAATATGGATCTATTCCAGAACACTATGTTTTAATGGATCATACAACTTTTTTACAATAGGCTTTGAGGATCCCCCATATTACTTATCTTTATATGTTCGTCATTGATTTTATTTATTATGTCTATATTATTAATTTACACATAAAAATTTACTAGAGTAATTATTCAGGTTTATTCATTTTTAAGCTTCATATCTATACTTTCTATCCTTCCGATTATTTTTGGATGTTGTTATTTTTTAAACGATCTATCCATACACATATAAATATGACTGAATTATCCTCCACTAAACTCCTACTCACTATCTTGAAATTTTTTATATACGAATTCATCATATTACAAGGATTTGAATCATTTTCAAAACTAGTACTAGAAAAAAACACCATTCGTGTGCTTCACATATTTAGCATTTCTTATCAAGTGACTATCTTTTGAATTAAAAATATAATAAGATCATCCAAAAGTAAAATTATAAGATTCTTATTATCACTGATTTCTATTTTATTTGACATTAATTATTTCTAAAAAATTCCAATATTTTTCTCAAACAATAGATAATAAATAATTTATTTTTTATCCAAGAGATTATAAACCTTCACAATAATTATAAACATATGTTGCATCATTGTAAAACATTATCCATAAATAAAAAAAATCATGATAATCAACTTGAAACATGGTCTTTTAGTTTTCAATACCGTTGAATTTCCAATGTTAGTCATTTATAAATTCATCTAGATTCAATTGGTTGTCTAATAAATATATTTATGACTATAGAGTTTCTAATTCATAGAATACACGTTTTTTGTCTAATCATTATAGTTACACTAATACTCAAATTTATCCTCACGATTTTACTTTGGAATTATATTTTTGTAAGATCATGTAGTTTTCATCCATCATTTAATAGTTATTCATAGTAGTATTTATAACACCCAATATAGGATAACCTTAATGGAACCAATGTAGGGGAAAACTAGAGGAACTTAAAAATATATCATTTTATACTAGAGGTTGTTTACTTGCGAAGAGAGATAAAAATTTGTTATTATTTCCTTTAAAATAAATCTTAATGAACATGGAAGAATATAAATTTTTTTCCATGAATCGTCATAGTATAACACATACCAAAAACTGTGGACAACTAAAATGGGTTCTCAAAGGGCTACCATAGTCTAGAATATAAATTATTAATTTTTTATATGGTTGAAAAATACATAACAATGTTTTAAGAATGGTAAACATATATCCATAATCATGTATAAATACAATATGGAACACTGTACAATATAAGTGTGTAAATATAACAAAAAATAAAATACCCATAGATCCAACTCATATTTTCCAATAAAAAATTTCATTTACCTCCTTATCTATAAGACCCAAACCTTGTGTCCAAATACACATTATACTTGTTCCCTAGGATAAAATAAGAAGTTATACCAACATATATTGAAGTAAATTCCATATACATAAGAAGGGGGTGATTCCAATGACCTAGAAGGAATCATAAATTCCTTAATATGAAATAAATGCGGGGAAGGGGAATAAATAATATTAAGATTATATAATTAACAAGTAGAAAAGAACTGGTGAGACTCAAACTTGAGACCTCAATGAGACCCTATAGAGACGATTCAAACCATACATGACCTTGTGAGAAATCCCAAATTCCATAAAAAAATTAATTAATTCTATGATAATGTTTTTTATATGCAATATATATAAGTTTTACATTTTTTATTATGCAATACATCCAACAAGAAAAATATCACACAATGGACACCCAATACTATATTCCATGTTGTTGTGCACTACCCAAGCTACCATGACACTTGAACATACCTATATTATATTAATATAAATAAATAAATAATCCTTTAAAAAATATCCTAACCCATTCCAAAATATTCTAGGAAGCACATCATAATGTACCTTTTTAATTACTACTTGAATGAGATATCGCATAATTAGTACCTTTAGAAATCAATTAATTAGGGAAAGTCACTTTTAATTTATCCACAAACATTCACTCATAAGGATGAGAACATTAAAAAGTACTCAATCCAATCCCCGCATTAAAGGCCTCAATATTTTTTCCAAATCTAACTCTTTATAGGGAAATGATTATTGAATATATCCAAACTCATTCCCTAATAGGGAAGGGTGCACTTAAAAGTAACAAATCCACTCATTATTGGGAAGGCCACACCGAAATGTACAAAACTTTGTCCCACATATGAAAAGATTCACTTCAAGTCAGGTATAATCCCATCTTCCATAAGGGACTATATAAATTAGTATCAACTAAAAACCCACTAAAACACACTAATATAGGGAATGGTTCACTGTATAGTACCCAAACAAACCCCCTTAGACATGGGAGTACTGTATGTCTTAGGTTTGATCCTTATTCATCATGGTCGTTCTGATTTCGTTTACTATCATCTAATATCCACAAAACATTATACATTCCTGAAATAGGAAATAGGGAACTTTGGCCACCCCATGAACTCACTAGTTTACCATTAGTGTGCTAGTGACTCAGAACCCAGCCCCACATCCCAAGGAATGTCTCAATATATCTTTACCCTCATAGTCCACACTACTCAAGAAAACCATTGTAACACCCTAATTTTTTTTAAAAAAATATCCGTCCAAATGAATTTATGTTCTTTGACAGATTATTATACACAAAATACATAGATTAAGTGAACCATAGTATACTATCAACACATTATCCTTTAATGGGAATGTTACTGTATACCCACTATATTAGATAATATTAATCACTGTTGGTTAATGATTTTATGAAATTAATATATTATATATTGAAAAAAATTATTTTAATAATAATATTATATTTTTTATATTAATTAGTTAATAATAACCCCTTTTAATGCTTATAAATGTATTTTACTAAAAATGGGTTATTTCACGTTTTGAAAAATTATTTTAAAATGAATTATATCCACTTATATAAATTGATTTAAGAAAAATGTATCTCATCAAAGAAATTATGTTATTAATATTTGGTAAATAGGTCCGTTTTATTTTTAATCATTATGAATTGTGTCCTATGTAATGTTTGGTAACCAAGGTGTGGATAAAATTAGAAATTTTGGTTAAAAATATGAGATGAGGTATCAAAATTTACCCAAATCATTCCTTTAGCCTATTTTATGGGTTAATTATTCCATATCCATCCATGTATTGAATATATGGATTCTCGGTGCCATGTTTCATTTATTATGGCATTTATATTAATTTGTGAAAAGAATAAATAAAAATGTCACCCTCTTGACATTAATATCTCTAATATTTTTAGATAATGATAATAAAGTGGATAAGTTCAGTTATAAATATTTATTAGAATGATGAAATAAATATTCTTATCATAATAATTGTTTAACAACATTTGTGATTAAATCATTGCAATAAATTCTTATGCAACTCTAATATAGTATTTATTCAATTAAAATAAAAAAGATATAAATGATTTTTAAATTATTCAAAGTAATATAATTTTTTGGAATTATACCATTTCACAATTTTTATAGAAAAATTAAAGTTATAATAGATTGTTCAATGATTTATATTTGAATTACATTTATGGCATGTGGTATTAAAAGTCAATGTAATTGGATAATTCCGAAATGACATTAATTATCTTTTATAATAAACAATATTTATTAACTTATTTGAAATTTATAATTATTAGAACATCATAAAATTCTGTGGGATACTATTTAATATATCAATAATGGAATATTTATTGTCAAAATTTCATTTTATTGTAATATTCATTTCCCTTTATGGGTGAAAAAATTGATATCATTATAATTTTAGAAAGGGTTAACATGGAGTAAATAAAAAATAAAGGTGTGAAAACATAACCAAAACATGTCCAATTATTATTGGATGAGATTATTTTTACTATTAATCCTCTTATATTTGAAATATATCAATTTTAAGTTATTTTTTTTAGGACAAATAATTTCTATTAATTTAATAATTTAAGTAATTCCATGAGCGCCTCTCACCTCACTTATAAAAGGGAACATATTTTCCTCTATTACTCACACAAATTGATACCAATATATCATCCAATATCATTCATAATACAATCATATAAACCTTAAACACATCCTCTATCTTATTATGATTCTAGAAGAACATCCCTTCTTGGCTTAAGCGGTATGCCAAATTATAATTTCTAATTATGAGGTATAACTCTTAACCAAGAAATTTATATTTTATTTCCTTTTATAATAGCTCTAAATTCTTTGTATATATTACAAAATAATTAATCTCATATCCTAAATATTAATAATTTTAATTTTTAGAATATTAACACCCCTATGAACCTTCTTCTCATCCATTGTAAATTGATAACTTATCTCATGCATATATACCGACAATCACCTTGAAAAATAGATGTGAATAATTAATAATTTATAAACTAAAACAATGGTAAGAAGGATAAATTTAATTAATATATATGATAGATACTATATATTAAAAAAAATTAGAGTTGAATTACTATTTTCCATTATTTTTGTTCCATTAATTGAAATTTTAAAGCATTGTGCATGCGTACGTACAA
Organism: Viscum album; assembly: GCA_963277665.1. Classification (NCBI taxonomy): domain Eukaryota; kingdom Viridiplantae; phylum Streptophyta; class Magnoliopsida; order Santalales; family Viscaceae; genus Viscum; species Viscum album. The sequence continues at coordinate 1,887,455,878 of OY728160.1, read as the reverse complement.
CCAACTACCTCTATGAATGGTGTATTTTATTTTTCAATATACATATATATATTTTAGATGAAAATAAATATTTATATTTATATAATAAATATTTAGGTTATATATATCATGATAAAAATTATGTACATCACAAATCCCTTATCAATGTAGTAGGATAGAAACTACTAAATCAAACTTTTCATAAAAAGGAAATAGTTAAGAGTAAAAAAAATGATTTAATAAGTATTTGTTTATAAATTTCTTTTGAAATATTATAATTGTATAAAATATTATATAATAATTATTTAAATTATTATTTTATAGATTTATAATAAATTTAAATTTACTATTTTGGTATGATATATTTATTTCATTAATAGTATAACATGATTTAATGTTTTATCATATCAAAATTTTATTATTTGAGACATATGTTTTTGTGTACACCTATATTTTTATTAATATTTTCTAATAATATCCTTGAAATTTTACATCCTAAATTTATTTAATATCATGATATTTAATGTTAAATTTTAATTACTTAATTCATGAATATTATTATTCAAAAGATACAAAAATTGGTATGGGAATTATGTTATAATCATTGAGTTAATCAGGATTGTTTATGATTAAATTTACACTGACCAAATTTTGTTACATATCTCTAAATAATCACATTATTATTATTATAATATTTTTATTTTATCTTAATACATGTATTTATATTATTTTCATTTCTTTTAGAACTCCAAATATCAAATTAATGTATTTTATTTAAAGAGATGTTATTCTCTTTTCGATCAAAAATCATTTTTCGTAAATTTCCATGTTTCCCAAGAAGTGATTCCTTGAATTTATTATGGTGATTTTTAAATTAATTTTTACACAATAATTGAATTTTATAAAAAAATTTAAATTTATTTTTGTTATCATTTTCCCAATGATCTAATTTTGAATTTTAACTAAATATTCGAGAAAAATATTTAAAAAAGAATACACTGAAAGAAATCAATTTACAATAATTATTACCTCTAAATGAATTGAATCTTACAATTCATTTATCAAAGGTTATTTTGAAATATAATTTCATTAATATATGGGAATTATTTAGATTTTATATTATCAATTTCAATATAAAAAAGTGTATTTACCTCATGAAATATTCGAATGATCTTTCAAATGAATTTGTAATATATGATAACTTATTTTATATTTAATTTTATTTTAATAGGGATATTATCCAAAAATACCTTAAAATTTAATTATTTTGAGGTATTTTTAAAATTATAATTTAATCATGATTATATGAAATCTATTTATTTTCCATAGGGAAATTATGTTATAAAACATGTTTCACTTCCATGGGTTAATCAATGAATAAATGATGAAATATTTATTAAAATCCATTCATTTTAATGAATTATGATATGATGAACGAAATAATATCTTTTTGAAAACACATGTGTGATTCCTATTATGTCATGGGTTGGGATGAAATTATAAATCCCTCCAATGCATTGGATAAATATCATTGGAATGGAGTGTAAACACATTTTAATTAGGGATGATGTCCATTATGACAGGTTTTGGAGTAAATATTTACTAATATGATGGTTAGGGGAGTAAACCAAATCTACTATAATAGTCTTTGTAGAGATCCTTAACAAAAAAAGAAATGATCTTCTATAGTTAGTTTTAGGCCAATAACTTATGTCTTATGATAACTTTATTCTCCCATTGATCATATTCATTGTATATTTTATGTATAATATCTTAAAAACTAACAAAAATTATATTTTGAGTCAAGATTATGATCTATTATTTGTTGGTTGTCGTTTTCAGATGTTAAATTCAATTTTTTTCCATTATTATTATGTTACACAAGTGAAAAAATGTTTACCATGTCGAAGTATTTTACATAGGTTATATATAACTAATGTGAAAAGTGGTAAAATTTGGTTTATCATGTTGGTCATTTTATAACCGACCTGATAAAGCACTGAGAACCGATTTATAATGTCGGTTATTTTATAAGTGACATAAAAAATACCAAGATTTAATTTTTCACATCAGTTATTTTATAACCGATGTGATAAAGGATTTTCAATTTCAAATATTAAATAGTTGACATGGTAAACATAAAAAAATTGTTTATCATGTTGGTTATTAAATAACTGACATGATAAAGTATTTAAATGATTTATCATGCACAGTATTCTTCCATTCTGTTTTCTTCCATCGAGTGACCTGTGATATGTCTCTCTCATGTGGAAAACCTTGAAACGATTCTTCGAATTTCTGCCCTTCAACCCCATTTTTCAAACATCATTTATCATCTTTATTATCACTAGATCAATAAGGTCGACTCACAACACTAAATTAAGCCTCACATGCCTCGGTTTCACTCTTTATTTTTCACGATGCCCTAAATTTATGTTTTGACATATTATTTTTCTATCATTTTTCTTGCTATTATGGTAACTGTTATGGTGTTTTTCTATACCATTCTATGTTGTTTTCTAGTAAAATAAACAATGAGTGTGATATCATGCATGTTCAACGTTTTTTGTTGCTACCATGTGTGTTCTATCATGCATGTGTGCATGTACTTCCATGTGTGTGTTGGCATGAAATCATTATCGTGTAAGTTCTTCCATATGACCTTACAACCAAGGAAGTTATTCAATTAATTTTTTACTATCAATAATTATATCATTCCATAATTCATAGTTTTGTAATATATTCAAATTAAAATTCCTTTTATATTGAGTATTTTATTCTCCCTTATATGATAAAACTCTTTATTTAGTATCTGAATCTAAACTAACTTACTCTAACATTCTCTTTAAAAATAAACTTGGTTGGACACAACCCCCACCCCCTGAACACCCCCACCCCCGGGACATCCCCCACCCCCTGGAAGGCCCACCCCCACCACACCTAAATACTGCCACCCCTAGACACCCCTACCCCCTTAGAAGGATCCCCCACCCCTAGGACACCCCTACCCCCTTAGACAACCCCTCACCCCTGGATACCCCCAACCCTGGACACACCCTGGACACCCCACCCCAATGGACAGCCCCACCCCTCTACATCCTCTTAGCCCCCCAGACACCTGAACCCCCCTGGATAGCCCCAACCCCCTCATAGAACCCACCCAATGGACACCCCCACCCCTGGACACCCCCACCCCCATGGACAGCCCCCACCCACCTAGACAACCCCCACCCCAAGACACCATCACCCCTGGACATCTCCCACACCCTAGACAACTCCCACCCCTATATAAACCACCCCTAGGACACCCCTACCTCTTGGACACACCCCTCACCCCCTTGGAACCCCTACCCCCACACCTGGATAAACCCACCCCTTGGACAACCCCCACCCCAGGTCATCCCCTAGCACTCCGGACACCCCGACCCCCTGGACTGCCACCAATCCTCTAGATAGCCCCACCCCCGTACACTTCGTCACCCATGGTCACCCCTACTCACTAGAACATCCCCATCACCCCCTAATCACCCCACCCCCTTGGACACACCCACCACTGTGAACAACCCCCAATCCTGGACATCCACCCCAACCCTTGGACACCCCACCCCCTGGATTGACCCCACCCCCTGGATAACCCCCACCCCCAGGACACCCCCATCCCCTGGACACTCTTACCCCTTGGACAACCCCCCAGACACCACCCCACCCCCTTAGACACACCCTGGACACCCCCACCCCCGTGGACAGCCCACCACCCACCCCCGGACCCCCTAGATACCACCTGGATAGCCCCCACCCCCTGGACAACCCCCCTTGATAGGCCCCACCCCATGGACACCCCTGGACATGCCCATACCCCCCAGATAGCCCCAACCCCCAGTTTAACCCATCACCCCCCATACACCCCCACCCACAGGACACCCCTACACCCTTGGACAACACCCTCGCCCCTATACACCACCCCACCCCTTGGAAACCCCCTTGGACATCTCCCACCCCCATGATATCCCACCATACCCCTAGAAAACCCCACCCCCTGGACAGCCCCCAACCCCCTGGACCGCCCTCCACCCTCCAGGACACCCCCACCCCCTTGACACCCCCACCTGCATGGATATCCCCCACCACCTGGACAACCTCCACCCCTAGACACCCCCACAATCTAGACATCCCCAACCCTCTGGACATCCCTCCCGCCCTAGACACCCCCAACCCCCGGGACACCCTCTACCCTCCTTGGACAACCCCCTCACCCCAAGACATCCCACCACATTGGATATCCCTCACCCCATGAAAAGCCCTCCCCCCAGCCCCTTGTACACCCCCACCCCCTGGACAGCCCCCTGGACACCCCCTTGGATAGCCCCCCCGGACAGCCCCCACTCGCAGCCCCCTGGACACCTCCCCCCTTGGACAACCCACAGCCCCGTGGACACCCCCACCCCCTAGACAACCCCAACCCCTTGAACAACCCCCACCCCCCGAACACCCCCAAGCCCTAGACACCCCCACTCCATTGACAACCAACACCCTTGGAAATCCCCCCACCCTGGACACCCCACCCCCAGGACAACCACCACCTCCTGTACACCCCTACCCCCTTCGAAAACCCCCTCACACCCCCTCACACCACCCCACTCCAGAGACACCCCACCCCCTTGGACAAGCCCCACCCTCCTGAATAGCCCCAACCCCTTGGAAATCCCCACCCCTAGACATCCACCACCCCCGTAGACAGCCCAACCCCTTTGGAAATCCACCACCCCCTAGATACCCCCACCCCCTTTTAATCGATTATATACTAGAGAGCGTATGAAAATGGTTCTTGAACCGTTGGTATACATATATACCAACAGTTTTGGTGAAACCATTGTAATAGTTTTTATCCTAGACAACATGTATACAAATGGTTCTTGAACTTTTCCTATATATATATCCCAATGGTTTCATTGAAACCATTTTCATATATTAACTTTAGACAATCTATACCAACGTTTCTTGTAGAACCATTTGTATAGGGCTATTGAAACGACCATTATGCCAACAGTGTGTGAAACCATTGGGATATTCTATCTAAACAGTTTCATGGGCTATCCTAATGGTTTCAAACCATTAGGATATGTGTAATATTCAACAGTGAATGTATACATATTTTAATATTCATACTTCATATTTTGGGTTTACAGAAGGGTGAATTTGGTAATTAGTTTCATCATGATGTATTCTTTGTGTACCTTAAGATAAAATGATTAAAGATGAATTTATACTATTATATCATGATCCCTATAGGAGAGAGATGTAATCCTAAAATGATTTTCTTATAAATATAAAATTGTTATATCTAACTATATTTTTTTTTAAATTGTTTCCATGCATATCTTTTTTCAAATACGCATATATTTGTTTTATATTTTAAATTTTTTTACATTCAAATTATTATATTTGTCATATAGATATAAAATTAGCTTATCTTAACTAGATGTATAAATTTGATATTTGTTATGGGTAATAATGAGTCAAAGTTTGATTATGGAACATCAAATGAGTAATGAATATGAAGAAGGTGTTGATGCCTTTTAGGAATTTCCATAATGAAATGTTTCGAGCAACAACATTTTTTTGGTCCATGCCTGAAATGTTTGAATATGAAGAAGCTGAAAAGTATAGAGATCATAGATCATCTGATTTTTCATGGTTTTAATCTGTATTACATCCATTGGATTTATCTTAGTGAAACTGGATAGAATGTCAAATATATTGATGATGATTATTTGCAAGATGGTAACTCCAATGGAATTTAGGAAATTATTAGTGATATTGCTGTAGAAAAAACTGAGATAGAACCGATAGTTGCACATCTATATAGTGATTTTGAAAAACCATTGTATCCTAGTTGTATAGATTTTTCAGTTTTTTCAGTGGTTTTAAGATTTATTTACCTCAAGGTGAAACATGGATGGAGTGAAAAATGTTTTACAGAGCTGCTACAATTTTTGAAAGACATTCTTCCCAAAGAAAACGATATTGCAGATTAACATTATAAGGCCAGGAAAATTTTATGCATGATAGGATTAGGATATAAGAAAATACATGCCTATCCGAATGACAGTATGATATATAAGAAGGAATATGAATTTCTATCATAGTTTCTTAAATGCAGGACATCATGATATAAGTTGAAAGAAAAATCACTGGCTGATGTAGAGATTACAGAGATCCCGACCAAGTTATTTTGGTATCTTCCTATAATTCATCATTTCAAATGATTATTTACTAATTCAAATGATACAAAAATGTTAATATGGAATTCGAATGAGTGTATATGTGATGGGAAAATATGTAATCCAGCTGATTGTGCACAATGGAAGAAAATGGTTGAGCAGTATCCTATACTCAAGAATGAAATATGAAATCTCAAAAATGGGTTTTGCACAGATAGAATGAATCCATATTCAACCCTCAATAGCACACATAGTTCATGGCCTATTTTATTTGTAATTTAAAACATCTCTCTTAAAGTTTCAATGAAGCTAAAATATGTAATGTTGAGTATAATGAACTCTGGTCCAATGCAACCGAAAAAGGATATTGATGTTTTCTTGTCACTATTGATTTATTAATTGGATATTTTATGGGAGGATGGTATTAGGGTGTATGATTATTATAAAATAAACCATTTTCAACTGCATTTAGTGCTTATGTTCACTATAAATGTCTTCCCAGTGTATGGAAATTAGTTTGGAAACAATGTTACGGGGCATAAAGTGTGTCTAATTTTAAAAAAATAGACTTCTTATTGTCAATTTCATCATGGTAGGAAAACAATATACATGGGTAATAGAAAGGTTTTGCCTATGGATCACTCTTATAGAAGGCTAAAAAATGTCATTTAATAGATCCCACGAATTTGATACTGCTCCAAAACATTTACCCCCTAATGTATATTTTTAGAGGGGGAAAACATGATTTTAAATTGGGAAAGACACATAAATCTGGTAATGATAGACTTAATTAGAAGAAAAGGTAAATATTTTTTGAGCTTCTATATTGGAGATATCATGAAGTGAAACATAATATTGATATCACGCACTGGGAGAAGAATATATGCGACCGTTTCGTTAGAACAATGTTAGATATTAATGGAATGACTAAAGATGGGTTGAATTCAAGATTAGACTTACTATCAATTGGAATATGTTTGAAGTTATCTCCCAATCCTAATATAAGATGAAAATTTCATCCCTCGGCTTGTCATACATTATCCAAGAGGGAGAAATTAAGATTTTTTCAGTGTCTTCATGATATGAAAGTGCCTAAAGGTTATTCTTTAAATGTAAAATATTTTGTATCATTAAAGGATTTGAAGTTGATAGGTATAAAATTTCATGATTGTCACATCATGATGCAACAACTTCTACCAGTTTCATTGCATGTAATATTTCCCATCCGTGTGAGAAAGACTATAATGAAGGTATGTTATTTTTTCAATTCAATTTGTAATAAGGTGATTGAAGTGAATGCTTTGAAAATTTTGGAGAAGGATTCAATTTATATTCTTTGTAAATTGGAAGTGTATTTTCCTCCATATTTTTTTGATATAATGGTGCATTTAATGGTTCTTATGGTTCATGAAATAAATCTTTGTGGATCTGTATATCATCGTTGGATATATCCTTTTGAAAGTTATATTAAAATATTGAAGGGGTATTTTAAGAATACATATTGACCTAAAGCATTTATTATTGAAAAGTATATTTCTATGGAGGTTGTGGAGTTTTTTATAAGCTACTTGGATACGGAGGAGCATATAGGTTTGCCTCTATCTCGCCATGAAAGAGTTAATAATGAGGGAAAGGTGATTCATGGTTTGAAATTCAAATCTTTTTCAGCTGAATAGATAGAGAATTTACAATTATACATCTTGAATTACATCAGTGATGCTCAACCATATATCACATTACATGGTTTAACAAGACCTTACTTGGTAGATCACATGTATCAAAGACATTAAGATGGTTAGTGGGTGGTCTAAGTTTAAATGTGATAACATGGGTTGGGTTTGAAATTAATGGCTATATATTTCATATGAATTCTTAGGACAACATAAGTAGAGTTTAGAATAATGGCGTACTGATGTCTATAGAAGAAATGCATTTTTTGAGTACTAAATACAAAAACTCAATTTTGGAATTAAGTGCATACTATGGAGTCATTGAAGAAATATGTGAGGTTGATTAATTTAAATTTAAAGTTACTATTTTTAATTGCAAATGTTTTATTAGTAAAAAAAGTGTCAGACATGATGAATTTGGAATGAAAGTTGTTAATCTGAATAGATTGGAAGACATAACAGATTCTTCTATAATAAAAACACATGAAAAACAGATTTTCTATGTTGTTGATCAATCATATATGTAGTGGTATATTATTTTACAAGTAAAAAACAATATATTGGTGAGGATATACTTGATGAAGATGCTTCTTTATGAGAGATCCCTAATTCCATGGAAAGATTAATAGAAAGTAATGATGATAATGTTGAAGACTTGGTTGTTTCCAAAATGAGTGATCATGATAAAGGAATTTGGGAAAACAATCCATTTGTACATTCCTAATATTTCATGTAACATATGTTTATTTCTCATTTACATTTTTTAATATCATAAAATGTTAGATACTGTAATTGTTTTTTATTTAAATTCATTCTAAAAAAATAATTATAAATGATTGTTTGTTTTAATTTTGTTTAGTTTGGTTTATCATGTTTATAATTACGTAACTTATATATCTGTTGATTTTTTTGAATTAAAATTACCTTATCAGGTCTACCATGTTAAAAATGTTTACTATAGTTTTCAATAGTTTACCATTACATAACATATATATATATATATATATTTTAATGACAATTACACTACCATGTTTACCATATTACCATTATTTAAAATGCTTATTATATTTACCATGTTTACTATTACGTAACTTAGTTCAGTTTTTCTTTTTTTGTTTAAATTTGTATTATAATATTTGAATTTGTATATTTGTGAACTAATTTTTGCTTTTTTGATTTGATGGATAATGATATATCAATCAATTGATCAACCACATGATTTTGGAGATGATTATCATGATCATACATTTGGGGAGAAACATTCACATGCTCCCCTTTATGTTCAACAATATTCCTCATGTTCTACAATAATGACAAAGAAGAGTTCAAGAGTTGGAAAATGTGGTTGCACATGTTTACCAAAATTATCACATTCCCATAGCCCAGACCAGAGGATACTCATTGAGTTTGATGAGAATGATATTCCTAGAGGTCCAAATTCTAATGAATTTGATAGTTTTGTATCAACTCAGGGTAAAATAAAGGTAATAATTTTTTATAATCATTGGAGAAGTGTATAAAAAGTGACAATATCTCAGTTATATGAGACAATTTGGGTAAGATATTTTTCTATTGTTTGAATAATATTTAAATGTTTACAGTACAAAATGTTTTACCTCTTCTTCATCATATGAAATTTGATATTCCTAACACTAGAGGAGTTAATAAGAAATGTTTATCGATGGATACTAGTAGATGGAGGTATTTCAAATAAACCCTCACATATGATTTTCTTTTTTGGTCATAGGAAATTGGACAACCCATGTCATATGTATCCTTTCATAGATAAAGTCACATAGAAACAATTTGTTGAATGTATAATAAAAGAAGTAGTTTTTGTAAGGGAAATGAAAATTTTTATAATCTTTCTTATATATAAGATGTTATTAATGTCTTATTAATGATTTATTATTCTTAAATTAAAGAAAAAACGACATATCATCAAGATATCCAATCAAAAAATTTATACCCTCATAGTTTATCTCAGGGAGGGTATTGTTTATTAGAGGAAGAAATGATTATGGAAAAATTATGAAAACTTAGAGCTGAGTCTTCAAGCTCTGGAGAGGTTTTCCTTCCATTCCCTCCATCTAGACATGAAAAATAGAAGAGATCTCGGATAGGGAAAATGTGAAACATGTTTCAATATAATTGAGAATTGTGGCTGAGAGGATTGTAAGATATTTATTTTATATATTTAAGTTAATTCTATTCTTTATAAAATTTGAATCATTACACAAATGTTCAATTATTTAATATAGGATTATCTTGGGGAGAAGATCACACATAGGGTATTTACAGCTACTAAGAGGCAAGATATTTTTTATATAGCATTGGGATACCCCAAACACCCTATTCGTGTATGAGGATACCTGATGGATGTATCAGTAAGAAAAGTGCTTCCACGTTCTTCAAATTCTTCTATTGATGGTGTTTATAAAAAATAGAATCATTAGAGGCTAAAGACATAATATTAATGAGAAGATGGAGGAAAATATTAGAGCATTGGTATAGTCTATGTTTGCAGACATGAAAATCCAATTTCAAACTGTCACTCCCACTTCTCCACCTCTCCCGGCAGACCCCATTATTTATCCTCCACCTCAGCCTATGGACCACATTTTTTATCCTACCCCTTCAGCCCAATTTTTATTTTGGCCATCCAGACATCTGAAAATCATTACCATAGAGGTATGTATGTTATATCATATATTGTATTTTTTATTAAATTTGTTTAACATTTAAATACTTATATATTTTTATATTTATTTACTGGATTACATCAAAGGTACATAAATACTATATAGACAAAAACAATGAAAAATGGGTGTGACATTAGATACAGATTCGAGTAGTCTTGACAGATTGTCAAGATATTCAAATTTATTGGTGGATCATTATTCATTTCCAAAGGAATCTCATTTTTGTGGATGTCAAATAAATGTGGTGATTGTGAAAAATGATATCATGTAGGTTGTTATTGGAGATATGTTTGGAATCAACGTGGTCCATATTTTTTCCATGTATGTCTTAACACCATTCCCTACATTATATTTATTAAAAATGAATACTTAGGTCTGTTTTGTATTAGGTATCTTTATAACATGTGTGAGAAGAATGAGTGGACAAATGTATATGGATTCACGGACCTGCATATGATTTTCCTTGAAGTATATGCATTTCATGAGGAACAAAGGACACTTTATATTACTAATGGATTTGAAGAGAATATAATGACACAGTGTTGGATGATTCCTTTTTATGAGAGGTATGAAACATATGTCTTTCAAAGTATTTTTTTCTTTTAACATAAAAAAACCACAAACCAAAACTTTCATTTCATATCAGTGATCATTAGATGTTAGGTGATTTTTATCTAAGGGAGAAAACAATTTATTAGATATGCTCTATCCATGGTGATGTACGAGGATGTTTTAAGAATATATTGGAAAAGTAAGTTTCAATTTCCTAATAGTTGTTTATATTATAATTAATTTTAATTTTATCTCATTCATATTATTTTCTAACAAGGGATGGGCATAATTTTGAAAAAACGCAAAGAAACGGTGTTTGAAGATCAAATATGTAAAAGTAAAGGTAAATATCCATTTATAATTTTTACTTTTCTATGTATTACCTAAAAATGATATTTTTAATTGACACTCATTTAAATAGAATTATCATGAACAAAAAGGAGTAAATGAATGCAGATATTATATGTTAAGATTTATGTATGAAATAATTACAACTGGAACAATAATAATCATTGACCAGGTTATATTTCCTTATAAACTTCTCCATAATAATTCTGTTGACCTATTTATTATAAATGTTAACAACTTTCATTGTAATTTTTAGGCATTTTATGACCTTCAACCCTATAGTGGTCATGAGTTCAAAAACATACAAGCAGAATGGTCAAATTTTTTTACAGGTCAGATTGAATTTGAGTAATTGTAACTATGTATTTGGTTGTTTTTTTGGCTGTATTTAGATTTCTTATCTGACATTGTAGGATTTTAATGTTATATATGTAAATGTTGAATTTTTCTATGGTTTTTTTGTTTTGGTCATGTTTTAATGTTTTTATGGTATAGGTTATGGATTGGTTTTGGTTGGATTTTAGTTTGGTTTCTGCTTATTTCAAGTATAATTTGGCAGAGAATAGTATGGTTTCTCTATTTTATTTAAAAAAGTTAGTTTTTTCATTAGTTGTTTTATAACCAATGTAATAAAATCATGAGGGAATGATTTACATGTCGGTTATTTAATAACCAATTTCATATATCAATTTTCAGGTCGATTATACAATAACTAATGTACAAACCGCTTCGCAAACAAGTTATTACATCGGTTATAAAATTACCAATTTAATAAATTCCCAGGTACAATGTTTTATGTCTGTTATTACATAAACGACGTCGTATATCATTTTCCACGTTGTTTATACAATAACCGACGTGAAAAATTCTTCGAAGGAATGATATATTACATCAGTTATATAATAACCGATGTAATAAACTATATACCACATCAGTTATTTAATAACTGATGTAATAAATCAAGCCTCTGAAGGGTTATTCATGTTTTTTTGTAAATAACTGATATGAAAACCCCTTATAAGGCTCGATTTATTACTTCCATTTTTAAATAACCGACCAAATAAACTATATACCACACCAGTTATTAAATAACTGACATAATAAATCATGCATCTGAAGGGGTTTTTATTCAGATTATTTATGAACTGATGTGAAAAACTATTCATATTTATGATTTTTTATGCCAGTTTTAAAATAACCGACGTAAAAAAACAACATTTATAACATCTCTTTTAATAACGTCGGATAAAAATCGACATAAATAATAAAAAATAACCAACGTAAATAACATTTTCTTCACTATTTTTATACTTATATGATTATTGATATCTCTATTTTTTACCTTTACCATGCATATTAACTCACAAATTCTTATTCTTCCTTTCCCTAGGTTATGAAGAAATGTTTAAATTATGATATGTCTAAAAATGGATCTATTTAACAATAACATAGTATGATATGGTGTAGATCACTTATAAAATAGTTTTTTATGAATCCATGCTTTCAAGGATGTTATACCTATACTATTTTGGAATGAATTTAAATGTTTGATAAGAATAATCTTCTTTAATGATGTTATATTTGTGTACAAAAATTGTGGATCTCTATAGTTGGTAAAAAATAATTTTTTGTTACCTTTGGAAATAAGGATGAGAAAACTTTAGTGCGATCTCATAGGAGAATCCTATGTATAAAAGAATATCATATATTATTATAATGATATAAGTATGGTTATCCTAGAATTACAACTCTTTCTTGATATTAAAAGTTGATTTCAGTTTCTAAAAAATTCTTCTAGAGATAATAATCAAAAGAGTTTTTCATGTTTATCTCAGACATAATTTTGGTTCATAGTGGGTGTTCCCTTACTTCACACCTAGTATGACACTCATGGTGTATATGTATAATTTAATTATAATTCTATATATGTACCATCATTTCGTATTTTAATAGGTTATATTTATGATAGAACAAGGTTGATCCTTATTTCTCAAAGATTCAAATTAATAAGTTGTGATTTAAACATCCTCTCAGAATTTTTTTATGACTGGTCAATATGATTAATGATATACAATGGTCGTGATAATAGTTTTGGTTTTAATTTTTCTTTGAAGATATAATGATTATTTCTAGGAGTTAATAGGTATTATCAAATATTGAATTATAATTTTTGATCTCAATTATACACATTCATACATATTAGGAAATGACTCACAAAATGTTAATTCATATCCCCAATAATTAGATATTAAATTTACAATGGAAAACAATAATGTTATGATGATCATGCCTCATGACTATTATTCATCATTGGTTGTTGTTTTATGGGTATATAATTCCATAAAATATTATAATTATACCTTTAGTTTAATTCGATGTTATTTTGGAATGGATTAGATTTCATTACATAAATCCCTCATTAATTTCTATAGAAGTGAAGTTATGTTTTATATTCTGAACCAACCTATGATTTACAAATGGGTTGCTGATAAATATAAAATTCTAATAGAAATTAAATTCATTATATCTGTCTTGATTAAAATTCAAAAGGGTTTTATTATCTCATATAGTTGTTGAAAATCACAACATCAAAGATATTCATATTTTATGAGATATTAATAGTGTTTTTCAAGAATAGTTTCCTAGCCTTCTTATGAACGATGAATTTGAGTGTTGAACTCTTAACAAGTGTAATATGTATTCTAAACACACTATATCGAATGTATCTAATTTTGTTTCATGAATTCAGGATGGAAATATTCGGGAATATTGATAAGGGATTCATTATCCCAAGTGATTCACCTTGGGGTTCATTTTTCTTGTTTTAAACAAGAAAGATAGAAAACTGTGATTCTATATTGATTTTGGAGAACATATCAGGATCACCATCATAAACCTGTATCATCTACCCTATATATATATATGATTGGATTGATAAAAAATGAGGATCTCAATACTTTTACAAATTTTATATTTTTGTTGATACCATAAATTGATCACTCATACAAACTATGTACATATGAAAACATTCTATAAATATTTTCAATGCCATGAATTTTTTGTGATGCAATATCACCTTTCTAATTCCACTCCAATATTCATTGATATAATTATAAGAGTATATATAAATCAACTTTATCAATTTACTATAGAATTTATATACTACATTCTTATATTTTATAAGGTAAATTCATATCATGAAGATTAATTGAGTATTTTACCAAATACCCTAATAATTATAGGTAGAAAATGTTTAATTTTTTAATAGTATAATTTCAATTAAGGGTATATTAGTGGATCCATCAAAGATGGATGTTATAGATTTTTAGCCAAGGCTAGGCATTGTAACTGAGAAATATAGTTTTCTTGGTTTGGATGAATATTATTAATGGTTATTTGAGAATTTATCCCAGATATCTAATCCCCACAAAAATTTTACTCATATGGGATCCATGTCACTTTTATAGATGAATGTGAGGAAATATTTAAGGAACTGAAGAGAAGGTTAGTTAAAGGACAAGTTATTACACAACTATTTTTTAATGAATGGATTGTAATATTATTTGATCCATTGAAGAGGGAACAAGAATTAATTATCTTGTTGAGTTGTTTTTTAATCACTTATTGATAACACTAATTGAATGGTTTTTTCATAGAAATACACATAACAGTATTTAGATATTGTTGTTCTAATGATTATAGTAAGGATAAGTAGGAATTATGTTTAAGGTTAAATGTTATATATATATATATATTTATGTATAGATCATAATTGAATATAGTTTATATTCACTCAAAAAGAGATGAATAGGAACTAGAGAATATAGTTGGATTTGATTAAATATTATGAAACATCTTTCAATTACCCCCATGAGAAAGAGAATATGGTGGTTGATGTTTTGAGTTGAAGGATCATACAATATTTCCTATAATTAGGATCACAAAAGATCCAATATTTTTATATTTGAAATTTATCTTATTATAATTCATGAATAATGGATAGAAATATTATCTCTATCTAATGAGTGTTCAACCATATATCCATTTGAAGAGTAAAGAGGCGAAAAATAAATAAGTGTAATTATAGAATATTTTCATAAATGTTACTTCGTTCAACCATGATTATGAGGTAATGATATGATTTTCAAACCATGTATGTGTTGTATCCATACCAAATATTTGGTAATTTTTTTACGACACTCATATTTTATCATTTTATATTCATTATAAATATAGTAATACCTATAGAGATATGAAATATTATTTTTCGTTGGACAATATGAATAGTTATATTAGAAATCATGTATCAGAGTTCTTGGTATATAAATAAGTTATAGATGTGAGAAAGAAAGAATATGGGGTGTTACAACTATTACCCACACTAGAATGGAAATGGAAAAATACCACCATGTATTTTTTCAGTGGACTCACTAAACCATCAAATGTCCGTATTTATATTTGCATTATATTCTGCCAACTTAGGAATATAGAAAACATCATTATTATAAGAGAATATTAATATCATATTTATATTACAAGAATAAACATTAAAATTTTGTTGTGGTTTCATGGAGTTCCAAATTATGTTGTTTCTGATCAGGATCAGAGGTTCACCTTGATGTTTAGATGAATTCCTATGAAGACTCTAGATATAGAGTTCAGTTTCAATATTTCATAACATCCTTAGATTCATGGTATGTATGATTTTACCATTAAAACCATACAAGAAATTATAAATTCATTTCCTATGTAATTTTAAGGTTTATGGGATAAACACCTTCCTCTAGTTGAGTTTTCTAATAACAATATCTTTCTCTATAGCATTCATATGGATCATTTTGAATCCCTATACAGAAATAAGGTTAAAACTCCAATCAATTGGGATAAAGCTAGATTATGAAATCTATTAGAATGGAATCAAGCTATATAAATTGTAAAAAAATCAAATCCATTTAGTAGCATATTAAGGTGCCTTAGAGTTAAAAAAACTCTAACAATAATCAATGAAATATGGAATTTGAACATGTTGATAACGTATTCCTTTGAATTTATCTATGTTGGATGGTTATTAGAATTGGAAGTAAGGGATATCAAAGGCATAGGTAAATTTTCTTTTTTTAGATTCTTTATCCATTAGAAATGGTATCATATCACTTTGTTCTTTCATCCAACCTTTCTCAAATTCATGATGTGGTCCACGTATCTTTCCTGATGAAGTAAATAATGGATCCTACACATATACAAAACTCATATGTTTTACCAGGAGAGCATGAAATTTCCCATAAAGAACAAAAAATATAAATCTTGGATCATAGTGATAAAGTGTAATGGAATAAGAATAATAACCTAGTTGAAGTTCTCCCGAAATATCAATAATTAAAAGAACCTACTTGTGAACCTGAGGAATTGATGAAAAAAGGTATCCTCGTTTTTTTCATCGAACAATCATAATTTAGATATAGAAATTAATTTTATTGGGGGCATAATGTAGCAATGTTATATTTTATGGCACATATATTTTCAAATGAATTTTATTTCATCAATATCTTGTGATATACCAAACACCGAGTTTAAAAGAACTGGTATATACTATATAAATATTATTATTTAATGTTAATATTATTATTCAGCCATTAGATTATAATGTATGAAAGGAAATAATTTTTTTGAGAAATGAGTGGTTTATACATGAATAAAATGAATTTATCAATAATAATAAAATTAAATTAAAATTAAAATCATTTGATAATAAAATATGTTTTTTTTAAAAATACTATTTTTATTCGTGCAATGTGTTTTTATCATTATAAGTTAAATTATCACAATTAGGGAATGGTTTTAAGGAAATTTATATATTCTACATTCAAGAAAATTTTAAGAATAATCTAATATTTATTTATAGGTATGACATAATAATAAATCATGCTTTATTCATAAAATTCTTCCTTTCTAAAAAATGGGTTTCTTTAGTTTTTCTAAAATAATTTTTATATGAATTTCATCCTCATATATAAATTAAATCCTGAAAAATGCATCCCATATTTAAAACCAAGACATTCCAATTTGGTAAATAGGCCATGTATATTTTTGGTCTTCTTTAATAGTAACCTTGGCAATTTTTTGTCACCTTAGTATGGGTAAAACAGGTAAAATAATGGTTAAAACCATGTGATAATGTCTAAAAATTAATATGACCCTTTCATTTATCCAATATTATTGGTGTTTCTTATCCATTTCCATCAAATTCTAGAATATATGACCACATGGTGAATTTTTCATTAATTATGACCTTTATATATTTTTATGAAAATAATATATTCAAGATGTTATTTTTTTCACATTTACTTCCATAATATTTCTTCATAATGATAAAATGAGGACAAGTTTGGTTATATTTTTCTGAAGATGAAATACTTTTTTATAATTTTAATGTAGTTTTAAATTTTATTTATTATATAATTACATTAAAATATTACGCAACACTGACATATTATTTCTTTATTTTATAGAAAAATAATATAATTTAAACACAAAATATTAAAATTATATAATATGGAAGAATAATTTGGGATAAATAATTTTTTAGTTAAATATAAAAAATATTGATGTTTCAAGGGTTTTGATTCAAATTAATTATCTTCCATTATTTTTTCTATGTGAAATAAGATGAATAGTTCAAAAAATGACATTAAATGAAAATTTATAATAATGAATATTATGTTAATTTAGTTAAAATTCATAAAAATGTTATAATTATCCATATAAATGTGATATGGCTGACTAAATCATCCATGGTACTTTTAAGGGTCAATTTTTCTTTTATTGAATCATTATATAACATTCAATAGTAAAAAAATATTTATATCACGATAATTGTCAAATTGGTTAATGGGGGATAAAACAATGTGTTAATGGTAAAAGATAACTAAAACATGTCTAAATTTTATTAAATGAGATGATTTATACTCATCCTTATAATTTATTCTAAATATATAAATTTGATGCAATTTTCCTAAGAAAATTAATTTATATTATTTCAAATCTGTAATTAATTCTATGAGATCCCCTCCCCTCACTTATAAAAGGGAAAATATTATCCTAACATAAAAGCCAATTTTAATACTACTAACCCACCCAATATATTCTAATATACCTTCCCATTTTCCTCGAACACATTCATGAGCTTCTAGTGTTTTCGAAATACCATCCCTTCAAGACACAATGTGTAATCCTAAAACATACTCTCAATAAAAAGGTATCATTCTTAACTGAGAATTAAAAATTTAAGTTCTTCTTAAAAATCCAATAAATAAATAGAATTATATTATAATTTAATGGAATGATTAACTAATATATGTTGATTTTTTATAAGAATTTAACAAACAGTATCCATCTTCTTCCAATCCATTTGAAAATGATAATGGTGCTCGTTTATACTTGTGGACTAGTGCCTCCAATAAGAGATGTTATTAATTTTTCAGTGAAACATTACATAAATTGTTATAAGTGTATGTTTAATGAATATATAAGATAAATATTCTATTATATTTATTTTTTATTGTTAAATAATTTGTTACCATTCTTCCTTCCATCCTTCAAAAATTGAAAACAGTGCTCAAGGGTACAAACAAACTACTTTATGCAAGAATGGTGTATTCCATTTTTCAACATCAATATTTCATGTATGAAACTATATATATTATATATATATATTTATATTATTATTTATATTCTAGAGATAATGTTACCATGACCAATGTACAAGGAAATTATGTATCAAACTGAAATTTACAAGAAAAGTGAATCATTTAACACAATGGAATGTTGATTTTAAGAAGGAATTCTTGATAAAAAGTTTATGAAATATTTCTAGTTGATCATATAAGATTTCATGATTTATTATTATTACTATAGTAAATAATTATACTAAATTCAAACTAATTATATATGATTTTATTTCACTCTAAAGATAATGGGAACTTGAGGTAAGAGTTTGTCATCTCAAAATGTCTTATTGAAGAAATTTGTTATCTTATGAACCTAAATTTTTTATGATGTGTAAGTATATCGATTTTAAACATTAGATAAATAATTTATTTATGTTAAAAATATTTATTTTTTAATTTTATTTTCGTATTTAATGGGGATTATAATTTATAATTTTACAATGCGGTAAGAGATTTATTTTCCAATATCTTTTTTACCATTATTGTTTGTGATTATATTTTCAATATTGATATTATATGACATATGTCTCTTAAATCTCATATATTTTCTCATCCACAAGTTATTTCTGAAGAATAATTGTTTTACTTTCATTTTTCTCACCTTAAGATCTTTAACAATGATGCAAACTTTTTTATGAAAACCAACTTTATTTTCTCTTTGGTAGAAGAATATTTTCCTTAAATGAACATTGATTCACTAAAATGTTTTAATACTATTATTTTTGTAATATTTTCTATTTTTTTGACAATTCTTTTAAAGGAATCTTCTTTTAATTTTCCAAACATGGTACTTTTTACTTTTTACATAAAATGTAAAAGGATCCGTTGTTTTAATGTACATACCAAGAATGGAATTTCTCAATTTCTAGAATGCCCATTTATTTAAAGATTCATTTAAATTTTTAAAACATAATTTTCTATGAAAAATTTTTGGTTAAAATTTTAGAAATTTTTCGATTTAAAATAAATGATTTCAAAGAAAAAAAGGGTATTTTACACACGAAATTTTTCAGTGATCTTTCAAAGGAATTTTATTATATGATATCATATTTTGGGGTTAATTATGATTTAATGGGGGGTATTATCTAATAATACCATCGAATTTCATTATTTGGATGGATTATGATGGTGATGATTTATGAATGACTCAAGGAAACCCATTTCCTTTCGATGAGTTAATTATGTTACAAAACTCATTTCACTTCCATGTGTTATGATATGATGAAATGATGAAATATTTATGATACCGTTTTTCATTTCAAGGGTTATGATATTATTAAGGATTTTTGGTCTTCCAGAACACATATATATGATTTTAATTTTGTGATGGGTGGGCATGGAATTATATATCCCTATAATGAATTGGGTAAATATCTATATCTCAAGAGATAATTAGGATGATAATGGGGAGTTAACCGTATTTAGTGAAGGAATTTATTCAATATGATAGTATTGAGAATGAGATGTGAATAATATGATGTCTTAGAGAGTAAATCCAATCCATTATGATATTCTTGGAATTAATCCTTGATTACTAAGGCAATCATTCTCTATACTTATGTGTACCCCAAACAATTATGTCTTATACCAATGTTATTCTCTCATACCTCATGTAAGATGATTCCTTTATGATACATACCTTATGGCCTACCCAAATCAATTCCACGATTTAGGTTGATGATCTATGATATGCTAGGTATGGTTTATAAATGTAAATATAATGTTATAAATCCCTTTATTCTCATGTTCTAATTAATTAATCATTGTTATATCCCTTTTTAACCATACTGAGAATCTAAGATCACTCTTTATTATTATTTCTTTCCACTGGTTATGAAGAAAGATATTAAGTTTGATATGTTTAATACAGATTCTTGCTATGAAAAACATAGTGGGGAGAGACACAATTTACTTATTAAATGGTTGTTTATGTATCAAAGTTTCCAGTGATACAAGACATATAAGATTCTAGCATGGATCATATTTGTACAGAATTAATATTCATCTAAAACGATCTTATATTTTTGATTGGATATTATGGGTTTGAATAGTTTTAATAATAGAAATGTTTAATTAATTTTATAAACAACGATGATAAAACTTTTGATATCCAATTGGATAATCTTATATATTGGTGAATTTCATATGATATGGTAATGAACAGAGTGTCTTTTACATAGAAATATATCTTCTTCTAGATAATAAAATGGGAAAATATTTTGTCACAAACACATATACGGTTAATAACCCCAAAAATAGTTGGCCAATTATATCTCCAACATTATTCTAGTGAGCAGTTTGTGTTCCCTTACTGTGCACCTCGATTTACACATCTTGGGGATATGCTTGGGATAATTACTATTTTATTATCATCATATGTTAATTATTTTTATTGATTAGGATCATAAATAACCCATTTTAGACTTCATTTTTCTTATATTTAAATTAATGTTACATGATTTACTGATAAACATAGTGATTTTTTATGATTGGTCACTATAATTAATGTTTCATGGTGGTCAAGATAGAAATTTTGGTATTTATATGGGATTAAAAATAGAATGATAATGGTGAGGTGGTAATAAGATTTCCCAAATATTGAAGTACCATATTTGATATTAATTATATGAATTCATGTATATTAGAAAATTTCGAATGAATTTTAATTCATATCCTAAAAAAATAGCTGTTGAATTATTCGTAAAAACCATGAATGGTAGAATGATCACATCTCAAATTTAGGATTCTTCTCACGTTGAATTTTTTTGGAAGCTAATTTAGAAAAATATTATTATTCTATATTTAGTTCATTTCGATGCAATTTCGGGATAATATTGGCTTTCATAGCATAAATACCACATCAATTTCCAAGGAAGGGATGTCATTTTTTATATTCTGAAACGAAAAATGATCATATACTAGAGAAATGAGAAATATAAACATAAAATGGAATTCATATCCATTATTTGGGGAATGGTTCATAATGAGAAGGGGGTTTTATCTCATATGGTTTGGGAGGAAATAAACATTTAATATATTCATATTCTATGAGTGTTTTTTGATATTTTTCGGAAAGAGTTTGTTATTCCTGCTCAAAATCATGATATTAAATTTTTTATATAACTCATACCTAGGGTTAGACATATTTCAAATACTCTATATAATATTTATCCAAATTATTTTTAGTAATTTTATATGAATATTCATGTGAATATTTATATGTAATTCATTTATCCATGTGAGTTTCCTTGGGCTAAACCAATTCATTTTGATAACATGTTATGTGGATAAATATGACTGTACATGGATTATCATGAACTTAACAAGAATAATATCAATAAAAAATATCCCATGTGAAGACCCAAAACTATGCTTCTAGGTTCAACAAATATAAATGTTGTCAATTTTTATAAAACAAACTAAACAAATAGATGAATTTAATACATAAAGGTACTTTTCCAGTATAGGTTTTGGATAATTAGATAAAAGACCTAAAAATAAAAAATCTATAAAATAAATAAATAAATAAATAAATCCTTCACTAATAATGACTCTATAAAGAAATACATTACACAAATAAATTCTAATGAACCCAGGAAAAATAAATTTTAATAATAGAGTGAGCATTTAATTTTTATATTATGGGTAAATAATTTTAAAAATTTTAATTTTCTAAAAATAAATCATACAAAATAGTTTTCGAAAAAATGAAAAATAATAATAATAAGTAAATATAATTTTGAAAACAATCCATTTCCCATAGTAATAATATTTTGAAATGACTCCTTTGATTTCTCCATTGGAAAATAATAAATTTTGAGGATTAATTATGATACTCAACAAGCCATAAGAAAACTAAAAGGACACTTATCCATATCCCATATGGGAAAATGTCCCCTTATGTTCATGGGTTCACTCCCATTACATAACAAAACATTCAATACTCATGTTCCAATTTTAAGAAACCATTTTAATAGTCCACCATTTCTAAGGTATAACACAAAAACAATTAATTATAATACTTACATAGATTATATTACTTAAATTAAAAAAAATATTACGTTCTTTTAAAAAAGGAATAATCATTTTTTGAGAAAATTTAATATAATATTTTGGAGAAATCCATTCTTATAAACAACAATCTTATTTAAATGTCATCAATAAAAATGTTAATAATATAAACAAATACCTGAATAAAATGCATGTAATGTCGATGATAACAAAGATGATGGTTGTAACTTATTTATGAGTGAGATGCATAGATATGCAGAGTGATTTTTGAACATAAAATTGTAAGTTTTATTTAGAATTAGGACATAAAATTACAATATTTATCATTCATAAAGAAAAGATAAACAAAAAATAGTAACCATGAATAGTTATATATTCTTATAGATATTTTATATGTAAAATAATAAAATAATAAAATCAATGTTTATTTATTGGTCAATGTTTTTATGAAATAATTATTTAGCCCTTGAATTCCAAATAATCTCAGAAGGGTTTATAAAAAGTTATTTTCTAAAGGAGGTTATTGAAAATTTTTATTAAAATTGTTGAATTCTTATTTTTATGATTTGAAAGAATACTAACTTATATATATAAAAAAGTTTACATATTTTGTAAATTAATGTATTCCCCTTGAAACACCATGAATTTTTAATGGATTATAAATGAAAACCTTAAAAATATAAATTTAAAACAATCCCTTACCAAACATAAATTTAAAGCATAAATTTATATGTCTCTAAATAATTATTTTTTTAAAAAATAATGATAAGTATATATATATATATATATATTTAAAAACAAAATTGATAGATTGAAAAAATATTAAACCCTTTCATATAAAATTTAAAATAAATTATTGATCTCTTTCCTCGAGGAAAGGAACCAATAACCCTTCTACTCGAGGCTCAGACACACCATGTCAAAGAAAAAAGGGAGCATAAGAGAGTTTAGTGAAGAAAAAGTTGTGCAGAACAAGCGAAATGTGTGCAGAATGAGACCTAACCTATATATATATATATTGAAGCTTATATTGGAATCCGAACGAACAAAAGGATGGGTTTGATTAATTTAGCAGGAATCCTCTAATTTTACTTTATTTTTTTATTTGTTAACATTTTAATATCTTATCATTATTTCATTGTCTTTTAGTTAGTCACGTAAATTTAGATTTTTCATTTATTTATTTGGTTTGGTTTGTTTATTTCACTTATGCATGTCACATTTTTTTCTGATTTTTTTCCTTATTATTATTTAACTCATATCTATCTCTCACATTTTTCTCGCTTTTTTATTATCAACTCAGTAAAGTCATCATTGTGATAATATTATTATATTATAAATTATTATTTGATTTTTAAAGTCATAATTTTATTATAATATTTTTATATTATCAATTTTATTTAATTTTTTTTCATAAGGATCATTTTTTAAAGTGAATTTATAATATAATATGTAATGATTTATTAAAAACTAATTCCAAATATTGTTAATTTATAATTTTTTTTTGAATATTAATATAATAATATATATTTATAATTTCAATTTTTTTTAAATTCATATATTTGTAAAATATTTTATCGTAAATTAAAAAATTAATTTTCTTCCAAAAAATATTTACCATTAATTATTATTGTTGTTTTTACTATTATTATCATCATAATCTTTTACATTAATTTAATAATAATAATTTAGTAATATTTATTAAAAAAAATATAAAGGCATTATAATTTCATTTCTAAAATATATTACAATGAAATTTTTATTTATTATATTATTTATTTATTTTATTTAATTCAAATTATCTTAATAACAATAATTCAATGTTTTAAAATAATATTTATAATAGCTATGTTTATAATAACATGTTTCTCAATATAGTTGTTTATAATAACCGTATAACTGAAGAGAATTCCATGTTTATAAAAGTGATATAATTTTGAATACTAAATAAAATAAAAAACATATTTCCTGAAATATTAATTTATTTAAAAAATATTAAAGCTGTATTTTTCATTAAAAACTAAAATAATTTAATATTCCATCATGTGTAGAGGTTATATGTTTGAAAAATAAATCAAATCTCAACAAAATTATTTTGATTCAATAAAATCACACAGTTTCACAAAATATACTTTATAAAATAATTTATTTAAATTATAATTCATTTATTAGTCACTTTAAAAAATTTGGGATGTTACATTTTCCCCCATAAAATAATTTCGTTCTCTAAATTCATTCATCAGAATAAAGAAAATTCTAAATTTTTATATTTAATATTGAGAAAATTTTAAACAAAACATCTATACTTTGCTGCTAAGAAATCATCTAATATAAAAATTTATCTAGATTATTGCTCTAATACCAACTGTGAAGACATGAACCTATTCTTCCTAGATGAACTCGTATAAATGTTTTTTTTAATAAATTGAACAAATACATTACATTTAATAAATTACATCAACTTTTATTATCTCAGTTATGGAGAACTAGATACTGTCTTAAAAAATAACAAAAATGTAAAAAATAAAATAAAATAAACAAAATTTCATTGCATGTGCTGACTCCATAAAGAAATAAACATCACAAAAAAATTATACTAAACCTGTGAAAAATAATTTTTAAACATAGTGTGAGCATTTAAGTTTCCATGTAATGAGTTTTCAAAATCATGGGGAGATAATTTTATAATACTTCAATTCCAAAAAATAGTACTTATAAATTAGTTTTCAAGAAATTTAAATACTAAAATAATATGATTACATAATTTTAGAAACCATAAATTTCCAAAAAAGTAATATTTTCAAATAACTCTTTGGATATTTTTGTTAGAAAATAATAATTTTAAAGGATTAATTATGATACTCATCAGGTTAGAAGAAAACAATGAGGCAATTTAGATATATTTAATTTGGGAATTTTTTTCGTAAGCTCATGGGTTCACTCCCCATAACAAAACACCACATTTGATACTCTAGTTCCAATTTTAAGAATATATTTTCATGGTACTTCCATTGTCAATGATAACTCAAAAGCATTTCAAAATAATACATACATAAATATTTTCATTAAAATAAAATAATATTTCACACTCCTTAACATTGAATAATCAATTTTGAGAATTTCTAAAATCATATTTTGGAGAAAACCATGATTAAAAATAATTGATCTTATTTAAAAGTTATAAATATAAATGCATAATAATATAAATGAATAAATTATTAAAATAAATGTAATGTCGATGATAATATAGATGATGACCATATTAAAATTATGTATGGCATGCATAGATGTTAAATTTCATTTTTTGTATATAAAATAATAAATTATATTTATAATTAGCACATAAAATGATAACATTTATGATTTGTAAATAAATTATAGACATAAAATTATAACTATAAATAGGAATCTACTCTCATGGAGATTCTATTTTTAAAAGGAAAATTTTAAAATAAACAAAAAGAAAACATTTTTTTTATTTTTTACAGATTTTTTAGGAAATAGTTCATTGATGCATGAAATTAAAATAACCTTAGAAGGGATTGGAACAAATAGAAACTTTTTCTTCTAAAGAAAGACTTGGTAAAATTTTATAATTTTTTTACATGAATCTATTATAATATTTGAATGCATAGAAACTTATATATATATATATATAAGTGTATGGGTTTAGTAAATCAAATTATGCCCTTTGCAACATCCTGATTTCTAAAAGGATTAAAAAAGTGTAATGACCCGAATCTACAGCCACTCAACTGGTGCCCCATACCCGGTTCGCCTCATTACCTCAAGCGCATTTCCGCAAATTCCAAAGGCTGCTGATTAGAAGAAAGGGCCTTGGTGAGTTATTGGGGAAACTATGCCCTCATTTAGAAAAGTATACAAGGGAATGGAAATAATAGTCAATAGCGGAAGCGGTAAACAACATACAATAACTGAACTAAATAGTGGAAGCAATAAATATATATTAATGATGATAATGATTCAGTAGGTACAAGTATCTAAGAAAAACAACTAACACAACTACTTCCTGAAATACAAATGAGAAACAAAGTATGATAGGTAAACAAAAACTCCAGCAACATCGCAAGGCTAAGATTGGTCCTATGCTCTCCAGCTCTAACCAGCAATCATGTACCTGAAGTAGAGGGGCCATAGTCCCTATCCACACCTGTAACCATAGAAATTGTTTGGGCCAAAAAACAAGACCCAAACAGGGTGTGAGACTAATCCCAGTAGGTAACCAACACAGGATCTGTGCCCTACTGTCAGTGAGTAATATAACAAAAGTAAAGGAAATAAATGCACCAGAGAAACAAGAGTACACTAAAGTAACCAATCCTATAAATCTACATTCAAATTTATTTATTAAATCAATTTAATCATTTGGTTATCAACCAAAGAACCTAGAAAACAGCTCTAAAATCCCAAATCATAGCAAGTAACACAACAGGTATCTCCGCAGACTACATAAAAACAAGCAGTACGAAACCCAAGATTGTTCTTTGGCTTGGTGGAATCATCACAACCAACCAAAAATTATTCACACTGACTCTCTGGGTGGATCGTACTGGAAGAACCCTATAGTCAAATAATCATACAAAGGCACATACACTCTGGGAATCTCTCACAGTCAATTCCCCTACGATCTTGCAATGATAGCTAAAGACTCTTTGAGGAAGCACTTACATCAAATTCCACCTGTAGTCTCGATATGTAACTACAGACACTCTGAGGAAGAACAAAGTCCAATTCCCATTGGTCCTGCGAATGATAAAAAATTAAAACAGACTTTCTAGGGAAGCCCTTAATTGTCAATTCCCCCTATAGTCTACCACACCAGGTTCACACAGCCCTGAGCAGTCAAGTCATGCGTAATCAACTGTCAGAAGCCCTAAGTAAGTTCCACAAACTACTTGACTAATAGCTATAATGCATCAAAAACATATAAACAGGAGGCACCACATGAAATCAATTATATCAAGGCAGGAAATCAATGCAACAAGGTCTACCTCATAGGAAACCTAAGCCAAACAATAATAAACATCCAAAACAAGAGAAACACCCATGGGGTGATCCTCAAACTTGCTAACAAGAAATCATTATTCACCTAACAATCTCAATTATACAGGAAATATAAGACATATAATAATGTAGGATCAAAACCCTAACCCGAGACACCCGTTACATGGGTATCCGACACTTTTGCAAAAAACACAAGGACATTCAACATAAGGCAACAAACCACAAACCTCGATCCTAATAGATTGATATACTGGAACCTCGGCCCATGAATCATCCTAGAATGGAGTTGATCTATAAAAATTCCTAAAATGTTCAACCTCAAATAACTAACATGAGAGAAAGAATCAGGAAACATGTCTAAAAAAGAACAAATAACTCACTGCTACGATTCTATTGCAACTGACGGTGTTCGATTTGGATAACCAGTGACAGATAGATGGCTCAGAGAAGATCTGCAGCCATACCCTCACTCTCGGTCAAAGAAGTCGGAGAAGGTGTTTTTGGGGATAAGACGTGACCCCGTTCCGTTAAATGAAAAAAATAATGTACACAGCGTGTACTAGGATTTTCCGTACTCCGAATTATGCGGCCTCCACATCACCCCTACTTGGCCGTGTGTGTGGCCATGACACGACCAGAACATGGCCTTAGCGGAGGCAAAGTACACGGTGTGTACATATAAAGTACAGGGCGTATACTTAGAAAATTTCCATATTCCCCTATTTTTTCCAAAAATGACTAGAAAAGAAAAAACATACCTAAAAAAATGTCCGGGTTTTTAAAAGCTTCCCCCATTTAAGAAATTCATACCCAAATTTCCCTAACAAGGTGGCAAAGAAGAGGTCTCAAACAACTCTGGCCACTGTGATCACATATCGTCCTCCCTCTCCCAAGTCTCGTCCTATACATGGTCGTGCTGCCATAGCACCTGTACCAGAGGAATAGACCGGTCACGGAGTACCTTCGCACTACGATCAAAAATCCTGATAGGATACTCCTCGAACAATGTATCCTGCTCCATCCCAACCTCCTCATGTTGAAAGACATGATATGGGTGGGAAAAGTGGCATATAACCTGGGAAACAAGGAAGATGCCGTGCATAGCCTGGTACCTCTGAGGTAACTGTAACCTATAAGAAACCAGCACGACTCTCGCCAGAACCTCAAACGTCTCGACGTATCTCGGTGAAAGCTTCCCCAGTCTCCTGATCCTCTTGTGTCCCAACCTTAGGGTAACACGTAGAAAGACCTGATCTCTGAACTTGATCTCCAAAGTTCATCTCCGGGGATCAGCATAAGATTTCTGCCGAGACTGTGCAGTATCCATCCTTTTCTGAATCAACTCCACATGTTCTGTGGTCTCCCGAACAAGACGAGGTCCCAACATAGCTGCCTCTCCTACCTCCACCCAACACATGGGTGATCAGCGCAACCTACTTTACAAATCCTCATAAGGTGTCATCTGAATAGTTTCTTGGAATCTATTATTGTAGGTAAACTATACTAGAGATATATGTCTCTCTTAAGAACCTCCAAAATCAAGGATGTATGCTCATAACATGTCCTCAAGAACCTGAATTGTGCGCTCTGACTGACCATCTGTCTAGGGATGGTAAGCTCTACTCCTAAGTACCTGTGTAACCACAGCCTTCTGTATCCCTTACCCGAAATGCGACATAAATCAGGCGTCCCTATCTAAAATGATAGTACTCACAACCCCATGGAAGAGTACAACCTCACGGATGTACAACTGTCTAATCTCATCAACACCAAAGGTCTCCTTAATCAGCAGAAATTGACCAACCTTCGTGAACATCTCAATGAGAACTCATACCGCATCATTCCCTCGAGGCGATCTTAGTAACCCTGTCACGATGTCCATCGCAACATTATTTTACTTTCACTTAGGAATGGGTAGCTACTGTAAAAGCCCTGCTAGCCACTGGTGCTCCGGCCTCACTTGCTGACAGGTGGAACACCTCATGACATAAATTACATCCTCTCTCTTCATACCTGGCCACCAATACTGATGGTGTAGATCACGATACATATTGGTGACTCCAGGATGAACTTCCCAAACCGAGGAATGAAAGTCTCACATTAGATACTTGCGTATATCTGCTGGAACCCATACGCGTTCCTAGAAATGCAAGATCTCAGCCTCGCCTACAGTCCATCCGAGAAGAGGGTCCTCTCCCGACACACATTTCCATAGGACTAGGCCTTTAGAATCTGATATGTACCTCATGCGAACTCGTTCAAGAAGGGTTGAGGTAACAACTAAGGAGGAAAGAAATGGCTGACCCTACTTATCGTGCACCTCCAAATGAATTTAAGAGAACAGAGTCATAAGCTTCCACTCGCTGCTAGCCTCATGTACTACCTGCATCTGTGTCGTCTTTCTTAGTGAATCTGCCACAACTTTGCCTTTCCCAGCCATATAAGAAAGCTCAAAATCGAAATGCTGTAGCTACTCAACCCACCTCTGCTATCTAAAATTCATGTCACGCTGCGTGAATATGTACTTGAGGCTCTTGTGGTCAGTATATAACACAAAATGCTCTCCCAGAAGATAATATCTCCAACAACGCAAGGCATGATCAACTGCAGCTAACTGCATGTCGTGCATAGGATAGTTCCTCTCATGTGGCCTCAAATACCGAGATCTATATGCAATGACACGATCCACCTGCATAAGCACTGCTCCAAGCCCGATGACAGTTGTATCATAGAAAACTTTATAACTCTTTCCCGACTCCAGCAAAACTAGAATCAGTGCTGAAGTCAATTTTCCCTTCAACTCCTGAAAGGCTGAATCACAGGATTCTAAACAAAAATACTTCACCCCTTCTTAGTCAAGCCCATCAACGGTGCTGCTAAGCATGAGAAGTCCTGTATAAACCACCTGTAGTAACTAGAATGTCCTAAGAAACTTCATACCTCAAAGACATTCTTCGGCTGCTCCCAGGTAACTACTGCTCTCACCTTCTCTGGGTCTACCAATACTCTTGTCTCTGAGGTGATATGACTTAGGAAGTGAATCTCTTCCATCCAAAAGTGGCACTTTGAGACCTTAACATTTAACTGATGCTCCCTCAGTGTACTCAAAACGATTTCAAGATGGGTAGCATTGTCGTGTCGAGTGTTAGAGTACATCAAGATATTGTTCACAAAAACCACCAGGAAAGAATCCAAGTAAGGATGGAAAAGTCGGTTCATCAGTGCCATGAAAACTGCGGGTGCATTCGTGAGACCGAACAGAATAACCATATACTCATAGAGACCATACCTGCTCCAAAAGGCTGTAAGAGGTATGTCAGATGGTCTGACACGAAACTGATGATAGCCGGATATCAATTCAATTTTCGAGAACACTATTTCTCCTTGTAACTGATCAAAGAGATCATCTATCCATAGAAATGGATATCGCTTCTTGACCATCACAACTAGTTTAGCTTCCGATAATCCACACAAAGCCTTAAAGTACCATCTGCCTCCTTTGCAAACAGAACGGGAGAACCCCAAGTAGATGTACTGGTTCGGATAAAACCCTTTTCCTGAAACTCCTCCAACTTCTTCTTGAGCTTCTATAACTCAGGTGTAGCCATCCTATAAGGGGGAATGGATACCGATGCTACTCCTGGAACAAGATCAATAGAGAAGTCTACCTCTCGATCTTGAGGAAAATGTAAAAATTCTTCTGGAAAGACACCTGGAAAGCGATCAACCACTGGAGGAATATATTTCTGTGAAGTCCCCTGGTTATCCAGATATAGACTGGCAATCTAAGATGCAACTCCGCCTAGCCCATGATTCTTTGGTCCAGCTCTGCTCGCCTGGACATCCCATTCACCCTTGTGAAGAAAATATTCACCCTCTGGTGATGTAAAGCTCACCCTACAACGATAGCAAAGGATAAAGGCCTATAAGGGAACTAACCAGCCCATCCCAAGAATGACATCATATCTTTTCATCTCAAAAACAAAGAGAATCCCTGAAAAATGACACCCACCAACCTCAATGGGGTAGTCTAACCACCGATACACACTAGCCGTTCTATTTCTCAAGGAAGTGTCTAGAATCATCATATCCACATAAGTATAAATAGTAATTCTAAGGATTTATATAGTGTGCACATAAATAAATCTATGAGATGTTCCTGTATCGAAAAGTGCAGTGGATAAAATTGAGGCTACTAAAATTGTACCTCGAAAAGTAGAAGGTACAGGATCCTGCTCCTAATGAATCTGCTCTACCGCAAAAGTCTGGCCTACACAGCGACCCTATGTAGCAGCCTGAGATCCCTGAGATGACCCTCCCTGAGCCTAAATACTGCGTCCATGACCTCGAATTTGGATTTAATGACCTGAAAAACTCCAGCCCCCAGTCTTTGCGGAACTAGTAATCCTGCTCTTGTACGGGGGGTCGAAACTGATCCTCTTTCACTAGATGATGGAAGGAGAACCTTGCAGAAACGCTGCAGATGACCCATCTTGTGGCAATATCGGCACTCCATTGGGTCTATCGGGAAATGAGGGTTCTTATGCCTGCTTCTTACACACTGATATCACCCCACTTGGTTTCCATAAGAAAGATCCCGTCTACCAGAAAGAATACCTTGCTTCCTCGGGTCACCTCTTGTAGACTCACAGTGGCACTTCATGCTGTCTATCTGAAACGAATCAGCCTTGGGTGCTGAACCACCATGGTTCACAGCTCCAGTATCCCTCATATTTCTCTCTGTGATAAGGACCTTGTTGACTATCAGAGTAATAGAAGTCAACTGGAAGATGTTCACCTGTGATCGATGTCCGGTCTGAGGCCTTCCTCAAATTTGCTCGCAAAAAAGAGCTCTTCATTCTCCAGAATGGGATTGAAAAGCCGTAACTCTGTGAAGAGAAATGAATACTCCATAACTGTGAGAGTACCCTACTTCAGGTTCATAAACTCTCTGGCTCTGTCATCCCTCAGTGTCACTGTGTAGAAATAGTCCTAGAATGTACGATGAAACTTGTCCCAAGCCTTAACCTGTTGGTGCCCTGCCTGTGACACCACATCCCACCATTTCTCGGAGGAGTCTCGCAGCATATAAGTCATAAGATTCACTCTCCTCTCCAGAGGTGTCTCCAGGTGCTCGATGATGGATAGCATGGCTT
The DNA here is from genome assembly GCA_963277665.1 of Viscum album. NCBI lineage: Eukaryota > Viridiplantae > Streptophyta > Magnoliopsida > Santalales > Viscaceae > Viscum > Viscum album. The sequence goes on along the minus strand of OY728160.1, from coordinate 1,887,422,487 downwards.
CTACCCATGACTCCACCACTGGTGGTCTTCTGTCCCCTATGAACGTGGGAGGATGTTGCTGCTGAAAAACCTACGTCAGTTCTTCCATAGATGGGGTAGGATGCTGATCTCCCAGGAAGGTCTGCATGAATCTCATGAAACCCTCTTTGAACTGAGCATTGAAACCAGTGTCTGGAATCAATATAGGTGCCATGCCCAGAATGATAGGCGGAACAACTAGTAGTCCCTAATCTGCCGTATCAGGCGTACGGTCACTGCCTGGTTCTTGACGTGCAACGGGAGGACGTCTCAGTGCCATGACTCCGCAAGGTCAAAAGTACACCTTAGATCACATTACCAGAAACTAAAAACTAGGAGTGTAAGAAGGGAACATGGGAAGTAAGCATTCAAAAGAAAACAAAACATGACTACATGGAATGTATAAAGACTACACGGTGTGTTCCCTTAAGTCATTTACATGGGTGTGTACTCCTACCTAACCGGTTGGGTAACACCCCAAATAAACGGTGTGTTGTCCTAACAAAAGGCATGTACTCTAACTCTCTTCCCAGCCCAAGTCCTTCTACACGGTTAAGACACATGGCTCTCTTAAGACAAAAATACACGGTGTGTTAAAGGTATACACGGAGTGTACTTAACAAGCTTCACTAGGCCCATGTTATTAGTGGTACCACCAGTGTGCCCAGATCACATTACATGGAATGTTCCAGAAAGACACGACATGTATAAAGTTTTCCTAATAGACCGGGTTGGTTAGCCACACGGCCGACTACACGGCTGAAACTACACAGTGTGTTTCAAAAGAACACAACGTGTATGTGAAAGGATAACACCGACCCGTGTTGTTCGTGACACGGCCGGGCACCTAGATCAAACTACACAACATGTATGATTTAGACAAGGCGTTATGTGAAAAGATAACACGACCCGTGTTGTTCATGAAACAGCTGGGTACCTATTTCATACTACACGGTGTGCTAAACTAGTACACGACGTGTGCCTACAGAATTTTCCATAACCTAGTGTCCTTGCTCGCACGGTCAGTGACACAGATATAGGCTACATGGTGTCTAACCATAAAGTACTCGCCGTGTATTCTGTGTTTTTCTGGATAGTAGACTCAGAAACTACACCGGAGCCCAAAAAACACATAAAACCAGCGTTAAGCTTCCAAATTCAGATCCGTGAGGGCCCATACTCCCCGCAAATCAATGCTTGGCATCATAAAAATACATATAACAAGTAAATAGGTCAATGATCCGCCAAATTCCAGTCAATAAGGGATCATAACTCCTCTAAGACCAATGTTTGGCATCCATGATAAAGAATCTCTAAACAAATGATAACCTATCAACATAGAAGGTATTCTATGATAGCAACTATCAAAACAGCATGCATAGTCTATCATAAATTCTATCACAACAACATGCAATTTCTAATGCAATTTAGATGGAATGGAAAAATGCATGACATGGGATTTTCTATTAAGTGTCTATATGATGCATGAGTTGGCATACCCTCATCTCATCGAGTTGCGAAAAAATAGAACCACAATCATATAAACAGTAACAACACAAAACAAGTGCACCACCCAATGGTGAAGTCAATTAAACTGTAACATTTTCAAAACTAAAAAATTTCAATATTTGAGGTAACCTGTATTTTCCCTGTACACGGGGTCTAGAACCCCCGGGCATAGCTATTTACCATTTACCTATTTCATCCTATCCCTGTCTAATGTCACTAAACAGATGGTCAGTAGAAAAGAAAGGAAAAGGACCTGCCCTTTAATACTACTTTATAACTACCCAAATCCGGAGCCACTCAACTGGTGCCCCGTACAGGGTTCACCACATGACCTAAAGCACATTTCCCCAAACACCAGAGGCTACTGACTAGTAGTGAGGGCCTTAGTGTGTTATTGGGGAAACTATGCCCTCATTTGGTAAAGTATACAAGGGAAAGGAAATAACAGTCAATAGCGGAAGCAGTAAACATCATACAATAACTGAACTAAACAGAGGAAGCAATGAATATATATTAATGATGATAATGATGCAGCAGGTACATGTATCTAAGGAAAACAATAAACAGAACAACATTCTGAAATACAACTGAGAAAAAAAGTACGAAAGGTAAACAACAATTCCAGCAGCATCAAAAGCCTAAGCTCGGTCTTATGCTCTCCAGGTCCAACCAGCAATCATGTACCGGATGTAGAGGGGCCAGAGTCCCTATCCACACATGCATCCATATTACCTTTTTGGGCCGAATATAAGGACCCAAACAGGGTGTGAGACTAATCCCAGTAGGTAACCACCATAAGATCTGTGCCCTACTATCAATGAGTAATATTAAAAAAGTAAAGGAAATAAATGAATCAGAGAAACAAGAGTACACTATGGTAACCAATCCTACAAATCTCTATTCACATTTATTTATTAACTCAATTTAATCATTTAGTTATCAACCAAGGAACCTAGAAAATGGCTCTAAAATCCCAAAGCATAGCAAGTAACACAACAGGTATTTCCGAATACTACCTAACAACAAGCAGCACAAAACCCAAGGTTGTTCTTTGGCTTGGTGGACTCATCACAACCAGCCAAACAATATTCACACTGATTCTCTGGGTGGCTCATACTGGCATACTCCTCTAGTGAAATAATCATACAAAGGAACAAACACTCTAGGAAGATCTCACTATCAAATCCCCTACGGTCTTGCAACGATAGATAAATACTCTCTAAGGAAGCACTTACGTCTAATTACCCCTATAGACTCGATACGTAACTAAGGAAACTCTGAGTAAGAACAAAGTCAAATTCCCATAGGTCCTGCAAACGATAATAAATTATAATAGACTTTCTAGGGAAGCCCTTAATCGTCAATTCCCCCTTTAGTCTACCTCACCAGGTTCACACAGCCCTGAGCAGTCAAGTCATGTGTAATCGACTATCATCAACCCTAAGTAAGTACGACAAACTACATGGCTAATAGATACAATGCATCAAGAACATATAAATAGGAGGGGACACATGCAATCAATTACATCAAGGAAGGAAAGCAATGCAATAAGGTCTACCTCACATGCAACCTAAGCCAAATGACAATAAAAATCCAAAACAAGGGAAACACCCATGGGGTGATCCTCAAACATGCTAACAAGCAATCATTATTCATCTAACAACCTCAAGCATACAAGAAATATAAGACAAATAATAATGAATTATCAAAACACTAACCCGAGACACACGATACATGGGTATCCAAAACTTTTGCACAAGAACTCAAGGACATTCAACATAAGGAACAAACCACCAACCTTGATCCTAGGAGATTGATATACTCGAACCTTGGCCCGTGAATCGGCCTAGAATGGAGTAGATCTGAAAAAACGCCTAAAACCCTCAACCTCATATAACTCACACGAGAGGAAGAATCAGGAAACATTTCCAAAGAACAACCAAGAACTCACCGCTGCGATTCTATTGCAACTGACGATGTTCGATTCGGATAACCAATGACAGATCGATGGCTCAGAGAAGATCTGTGGCTATAGCCTCGCTCTCGGTCAAAGAAGCTGTAGAATGTGTTTTTGGGGTTAAGGCGCGACCCCATTCCGTTTATCAAAAAAAAATAAAGGACACGACATTTACTGGGATTTTTCATACTCTGAATTAAGCGGCCTCCACATCACCCCTATATGGCCGTGTGTGTGGCCATGACACGGCCAGCACACAGCCTCGAGCAGTAGCAAAGTACACGGCGTGTACTTAAAAATTACACTGTATGTACTTAGAAAATTTCCAGATTCTCCTCTTTTTTCAAAAATGACCAAAAAAGGAAAGACATACATGAAAAGAAGGTCCGGGTTGTTACCAAAATAAATCCTTAAAAATATAAATTTAAAATAAAAACTTTTCAACCCTTAATTTAAAAAAATTAATTGATTGGTTATGAAATAATTATGAATTACTAAAACAAATAAAGATAAATTGATATATATTTATATATACTGATAAACATATATTGATAGATTGAAAATAATGTCAAACCCCTTCATATAAATTTGTAAAGAAAATACTAATCCCCTGCCTTAATGAAATAAACCAACAACCCTTCCTCTCGAGGTATGGACACAAAAAAAGAACATGGAAAGGGTATAGAAGGGAGTGCGGTGATAAAATTGGTGTGAAGAACAAGTGAAAGGTGTAAATAATATGAGTTAATATATATATATATATATTGAAGCATGTACTTGAAGAAGAATGCTGAATAAGAAGGGTTTTATTAATTCAATGGGAATCTTATTGTCTCACTTTTATTTTTATCATACTAGAATTACTATTATCTTATCATTATATTATTATTTATGGTCTGTAACATCACTTTTTGGTCATTTTCTTCTTTTCATTTGTTTCCCTGTTTGACTTAAGCATGTCATGTTTTTCTTCTCATTTGGTTCCTTTTCAATTCAACTCATTTCTCTCTCTCTTTTTATCTCTCATTTTGATTCATAAATCACTATGTCATAATTTTTATAAAATTATATTATTATGAATTATTATTTTATTTTTCAAGTCATCATTTTATTATAATATTATTCTATTATCAATTTGATTGAACATTTTTTCCTATGTATCAATTATTAAAGTATTAGAATTTTTTTAATTTATATGTAGGGTTTTTTATAACAAATTAAATTTTTTTAAAATTTATAAATTAATTTTTTATTAATAAAATTATATATAATTATAATTCCAATTTAAAAAAACATATTATAGATTGATATATTTTCAAAATCATATCATCTTAAAATAGATTATAATTTTCTTAAAAATTATATCGTTTAACCTTTAATTATTATTGTTATTATGATAATAATTATAATTATAATTATCATCATCATTGACATTAATTTAATAATAATAATTTCATAAATTTATTTACTCAAAAAAAATTACAATTGCATTTAAAAAAAATATTAAATTAAAATTTTGATTTATTATATTCTTAATTCAAATTCTATAATTCAAATTAACTTAATAATAATAATTCAATGTTTTATAAAACAAATTTATAATAGTTATATTAATAATAACATGTATTTAAACATAATCATTTATAATAACTTCATAATTAAAAATAATAAAATATTTATAAAAACAATAAAATTTGTATTATTAAATTAAAATCAAATCTTATTTCATGAAGATAAATATATATTTAATAATAAAATAATGAACTATATTTTTCATAAAAACAGAATTTAATAAATTAATTTTTCTTCTGTGTAAATGTGATATTAAAAAAATGAAAAAAATGATTGAATTAAATGACTTATTTTAATAAAAGATAGTTTATAACATAATTTTTTTAAATTATTATTAATTAATTAATAACTTTTAAATTTATTGATGACATATTTAATCAACTACACAATGTTTAATACTTTTCTAAGATTATCCTTTATTATAGTTATCATCGATTGAGGGTCAAGAAGCATGATATACCCAATATAGCCTTCCACACAAGGTATCCACCCTATAGATTTTCCATTATTCAATTTTTTCTTAATAATTCCACATTAATATCGTATAATTAAGGCATATAGTTTCTAGATATTACTATGATCAATTTGCGGTGATATTTATAGATCTTATTATTATATATTATTAAATAATAGAAGAGAATAAAAATCACCTATAGATATTAAATACAAACCAATTGAAGGAGAATACATATGAAAGATATAAAAATAGTGAATTGATTATCCTAAATCATTAATTTTTATGTCATATAATCTCATTTAATGGTATATCCTTGAATCAATCAATGGAAGATATTATAGAATGTTGGCCTAAACTGTAATGACCCAACCATAAAAATTATGAAATCTTGGGTTTTAAGTAACGAATTAATTCTATTAAATTTGAGGATATTTTTAGGATTTATGTTTTAGACAATTAAGTCATAAAAATTAAATTAAAAAACTATATAATACAATGTTGACACTTCTAATTAGTATCCATTTTTTCTATAATATAGAAAATTAAAAATGAATCATGATTTATTTTCACGGAAAATCATCAAGATCTTAAAATTGACATCTTGAATTCTCCTAAACATATATAAAAACAATTATTTTTTTTAAATGTGGGATGAGATTACAAATATCAGTTAGAGACCTAAAAATAAATAAAACTTTTACTCTAGTAAAAAATTTGAAACCCATGAAATTTTATAGCATTATCTCAATTTCATTTTAGAAAAATAAATAAATAATATTCACATGAAAAATTATATATTATCTTATTTAATATCATGAAAACACATTGAAATAAAACCAAACTCCTTTTAGAAATGTAGAGCATCATATTCTGTACCCGTTTTAATCTTATGTCACCAGTAACTGGAGTCTAGTTAAATACATAAAAGATACCTTATAGTAACTTGATTATTCTTAATTATTATGAAAAAGAACATTACGCAATGAATTAGATAACTATTAGAGTGCACACATCATATGATCTATATGGAGCTCACCCAGTATTGTCTATATTCATTCATTATATAACCCGTATCAGGATCATGTAGTGCTATCTGGGTGCACCTATCATAGAAGTTGTATCAGGGTTACCAATTTCTCTTATAATTCTCAAGTACCATATCATTAATAAAAAAATTTATCCATTCACATTATCAATATAAAATACTTGGAAATATCAATAAAACGTTCATGAAAAGTGTTTTTAGATATCAAAATACCCTTGTCTTTTAAAAACCCATTTTCAATACCCAAAAAAATTATTTTCAAAACACAGTTTCAATACTAGAGTACGAAAAATAAATTTAAATAAGATTCTTCAATGAATAAAACATTAATTCATTAAAGGGATTCCAAACATAAAATAATGGTTAGGGTGGTAGATAAAGTCATTGTCACTATATAAATTAAAATAGATATTTCCTTTTGTAAATGGTAGTGAAATACATACATTCTATATAAATATTCCATTTCAATTTTATTAAAAAATAAATATATATTTAAATAATAAAATCTTCATGTTTATGTAATTTAATTCATAAAATCATTTTTAATTTTTTTCATGGTATAAAAATAGATTTTGATGGAAAACATTAAATTAGTGTTTTTATAAAAGAAAACTTTAGAATCATTAGAATCATACGACACCATAAATTAAAATAATAATTTTTATAATATGACATTAATATATTAATTCATGATAAAAAATATCGAAGGGGTGGTATATAAACATTATATATGAATATAGGTTTATAGAATCCAAATATACATCAATGAATGTGAACTTAGATGAAGTCCCTTACCTTGAGTCTAACTTGTCACATCTGTCTTTATGTTACTGAATGATAAACATATATTAATTACTTACTTGATTGAAATAATTTTCCATGTTTAATATTTATTTTAATTCACTTGTTACCATTCCCTAATCATTTACTTAATTAAATTATATTACTTCATAATTTTTATGGTATTTGACTTATATGTCAAAAATGAATTCGATCAATTTACTATGGCCAAAAATGTTATTATTTTAACATATAACAAATAAAATAATTATATATTAATAATTTTCATGCATTTTTTATACTTTTAATACCAATCAGTATTTATGGTTACAAAAAATGAACTAAAACAAAATCATGAACACGATAAGCTATATGTACACAAGAGTAACATATTATTTTTTTTCAACAATCATTATTGAATGTAGATGTGTAATATTTTATTATTATATAATTACCACTATAACATAAATAAAATTTATAAAAATAAATATACTTACATATATCAGCCATGTTCTGTGGGGATAAAAATAAGAATCACATCACTTCGTGAAGGGAATTGTACACATATATTGACAAATGATGTTATCATCTTTTAATGTATGAAAGTAAATGATATAATATATTTTTTAAATGATAAGTATGTCATTAATATCATAATAATATCATGTATATACCACATTTTCATGAACTTGACCTTTATTACCTACTATGTAAATAGTTACTGAAAAAGAAACTCAATCACTTCATGAGGCGGTAGTCCACGACAAAAAGGAGTGGTGTTATGGTATCCCTAAAGGAATGGAAATTAAAAGAGTATATTTCAGATAATAATTAAAAAGTATAAATATGTTTAAAAAATCATATATATATATATATTAAATACATCATTAAAACAATTTCTGATATGTGATGACAGAAAAATAATGGCACTAATTCATAAGGAGGCAGTATATTGTACACAATAATGATGATTTAAAATTTCATATTATTGAATAAGAGATACTTTTTTGTTATTAAATTAATTTAATAACATATAATTATATTTTATAAAATGGTCTTACTATATATTTACAATTTATGATGATTTAAATGTGGTGGAAGAAGAAATAGAATATAGACACTCATTTAAGGAAGATACCACTTATTCATACAACCTCATTAGGCATTCATAAAGGGATTTCATAGGATGTATTTATAAGAAACATATGGGATATAATTCATGGGAAGGGAATAAATGAATTTATATTGGCATGGTTTGTTCAATAAAGAGGGATTTTATTATGTTAATATGAGAGGAGAGGGGGTTTTGTTTTATAAATAATGTGAGGGGAACACTAATAATTTTCGAGATGAAAAAGGTGCACCATCAATTTTCACAATAAAAAAGGATCCTAAATGAAAAATTATAAATACTTATAAATTATATGGTCAATATATGGAAAGAAATATATTTTAAATTTTTTTACTTCATTTAAACTGTTAGTTTTTTAGTTTAACTGTTAAATCTGTTTTCACCTTAATTGTAGTAAATGATTTTACTATATTTACTATTCATTATAGTTAAAAAACTAATTCGACCATATTATATAATATAAATTAATACACTTGAAAATATTTAATCCATTTTACAAAATTAAATTTATAAAACTTTCCAAATTTAATTAAAATTTAATCTCACAAACATGATGAAAAAATTGTATTTCAAGAAGTTTATTTTTTTAGAAAACAATAATTTTAGATTAGCTCTATGAATAACAATAACTACTGTATGAATTGGAAAATAATAATTTTAAAAAAATTCTAAAAATTTTACTTAAAAAATTCCTGTTACGGGATAATCTTAATTTATTAAAAAGGTGAACCATTTTGTAAATTAAAATTGATTTTTGAAAAAAACCAATTTTTAAACATAAAAATAATCCTATAATAAAATAGAATAAAAGGTTTGTTAAAAAACATAAGTGGATTAATATAACCAAATAATACATATCTAAGTTGAAATAATTTTCAAATACTAACAGTACTTTTAAATTTCATAATATCTTTAAATCAAATTACATGTTTAGAAAAAAAATTATTTTTCACTATTACCTAAAAATTCAATATTTCCTGAAAAATCATAACATTTTACCCTAATTACATTTTTATATGTTGAATTAATATATGATATTAATTTTTTAAAATTAAAATTTCAAATTTAATAAATTTAATTTTAAAATAAAACTTTATAATAAAATATTTTAACTACAACTTGTTAAAATTTGATTAAAAAATATGTTAATATTTTTTAATGAATATGAAAATAAAATTCATAATAATAAATAGAAAAATAACTTATTAACAATAAAATAAGTTTTTACATTATTAACCCTTTGGATATTGTATCCACAATTTTTTTTCACTTATTATAAAAGTAGGGACATCATTCCCTCGTAGAATTTTTATATTCTTAGGATACATCTTCAACCAAATGTTTTTTCTATAAAACAATTACCATTTGAACAACCATATTCTGAAGCACTTTCTATATAGGATCAAGAACATGAATAATACATTTCTCATGATAAATTTTCTCTTCTATATGAACATCTTTAAGGATCAACCCATGAGATTATTCTGGAATATATATCCTTAAAATGGAAACAAAAAACACCTTCTGTGATGGGGATAAACATAAAGGAAAGGCCACTCTGTTGGAAGTTGTTCCAAAATTCAAATTGAATTTATATGGTCCCACAAACATCATTAATATATTTCCATTTTTACCAAGATACATAATAATTTCCATGTAGGTACATTAAGAAAAACATAATCACCTAACATGGATGAAAAAACAGTTCTTCAGTTCTCATTATAACTTTTATTGTTACTATGAGACATCCTCATATATTTCTGAATAAAATTAACATTATTAGTTATTTCCTCCGTTAACTATTACCATATCTACATCCACTTCCCTAATTCATCAAAAAAATCTTCTAACATATATTTCCTCATAATTCCTTAAATAGTTAAATTTGTATACTTGAATGAAAACTGTTGTTATAAAATAACTCATCCAATGAAATAAGATGATCCCAAAATTACTATAAATCCACTAAACATTAATGAAACATATCTTCTAATTATGAATCACTATCTCATTAATTTTATCTTATTTAGTATTAATATATATACTAAAATATAATTCATCACACAATGACTTCTGATGTCCTTTCAAAAATTTATACGTGAACCTAGGATCGCGGTTAGAGAAAATAGAGTGTGTTCATCCATATATATTAACTATAACCTTTTTATATAGTCATGAAAAATGATATAGAGACAAAATATATATTATAATAAGGAAATTATCAAATTTATTCAACCGATTAACAATAACACATATCAAAATTTTACCATAAGATGTCCTTAATTTCCAATAATGAAATCCATTGATATATTTTTAAATTTCCACTCTAAAACTGGAAAATTTTAAAGAGTTCCCTTCATAAATTTTCATTCTGATTTTACCAATTTAAAATTTAAAAAAATCATTATAAATTTAGAAATAACTCTTTTCATACCATCCCATGAAAAATAACCCTAAAAGTCTCATTATATCATTAGTAATACCATGATGAATGTAAAATAGAGGGAAATGAGCTTCATTTAATATCTCTCTATTCATCTAGAAATCACAAAAAGCAAAAATTATTTTTTCAAATTTGATAAAACCTTCCACATCAACATTATGACTATAAAACATAACCTTTATAATGGATTCTACAATATCCTCCAATGCACGATACCCCTTCTATGTATTCTTAATTCTTCATTATTGGGTCAATTGAATTGAATCTTGAACCAACATATTGGATGTCCCTAGATCCAAAACATCTAGGATCATATTAATCAAATCATTTTCCAAAGTGTCATGTCCCAAATTTAATATGGTTAGTTTGGCATTATTTTTCAAACTAAAAGTTTCATCCATTGTGTTTTCTCTTCCCCTATGATAATGAATCATGAAATCACAATCCTATATAAATTCAAGCCATATTCTCTATTTTATCTTAATTTACTACTAGTGAATATATAAATTATAATTTTGTGAAAATTATATATTTCCAAAAATAAAACATAAAAATTATTCCTCAGATTATTTATAGAAAATCTCACAACAGTTAATTTCAAATCATGTGTAGAGTAATTTAAATCACTTTCTCTCGACTGGCATGAAGAATAGAAAATTACTGGATCATTCTACAATAGGATAAAACCAAGTCCCTTCAACAAATAATTGTTTAAAATAACAAATTCAACAATTCTAGAAGGTGGGGAAAAACTATAACAATATCTTACCTTGTTTTTACGTCTTGAAAATAATCATTACATTCATTTGTTGAGATGAATTTATGTCCATTTTAACTTATATTAGTCAGTCTTATGAAAAACTAAGATTTTTTTTAGTAAATTTTTCATAGTAACCCGATAAAACAAGAAAACTATAAATCTCTATGATATTTATAGAACTTGTCCATTATTAATCAACTATTTTTGGAAGGGTCATACTTTATTAAATATTTAGAAATAGTAGGTCCCCTGAAACAAATGAATTTCAACCAAAGTTAATACTTACTAAATTTCCCATACATTTTATCTTATTTCATGATTTAAAAAAATACTTTGTTTTATTCCTTGTTCATCCAATATTTTAAAATTCAAAATATTATAATTTATAAACAAACTATAAATCTATCTAACAACTCATGAAAAAATATATTCATAATGTCCATAAATACATTATGTGTATTCAAAAACCTATGAAGTATAAATAAAAACTTATAATTCTCATATCCAGCATAAAACAATGTCTTTAGAATGTTATCATCCTTGTACTTCATCTAATTCTACGTAGTCCTTTTATCAACCTCACAAAAATATTTAGTTCCCCAGTGTTGAACAAAAAAATCATCTATATAAGGGAAAATATACTTATTCCTAACAGGGTTTTTATTTAATGATCTATAGTCAATGAAAATATTCATTGAATAATCTTTCTATTTGAAAAAAACATGTATACCCCATAGTGATTTTATAGGGTGAATTAAACATTTATCTAGAAACTATTTTAATTTATTTTTTATTTCTTAAAGATATAAGGGTGATTAAAATAGGGTTAGTTCCAAGAAATAAGTCAATGTAAAACTCACACTTCAAATTTGGAATAACACTAGGAAAAACATTAGGAAGTACATCTATTTATTTTTTTCACTACTAGAAAATCACTAATTTTAATAGTTTATTTATTTTTTATAATATGAACTTGGTATCTTTCATTTTAATCTATAATCAATTTATATGTTTCATGATAAATTAAAAATTCATTGAATTATTAAAAATAACATTTTATATCTTCAATATATTTTATAATGATAAATTGAAAGCCTATCCATATTAACATTAATATCATACAATATTAAGGGATGTTCAATATGATTTTTTTAGAAAGACCATACAATGGATAACAAGAGGTATATTTTTATAAGTCTTTTTAGATTCACTTTTTTTACAAGGTGTTTTCAGAACAATTTCATTATTTATTTCATGGGTGGATTTTACCAATTAAAAATTAAATTTATCAGAAAAAATGAATGCCAAGATAAACAATCAAACAAGGAATTGGTAAAATTTTAATAAACATTTTTCATTCTAGTCACCACTTCCGTTGATGGTTCAACATCAACTGTAGTAGTATAAAATTATTTTTCTATACCAATTTTTTTGGATCATGATGATATATATCATGTTCAAATATAATTGGAAACATGTTGTCATAATAACCCAACTCATTATATCTAAAACACCTCACAATTTTATGTATATTAGTTACCCCAGACATTATTTTATAATAAATATTTCCATTATAGTCTTGAGCCCCATGTCCAAGATGACTAGAATAAAACCACATTCTAGATCCTGTAATTTTGATTTGTAGAATGTCATTTACCACACTTGTAAACTTTTGGGGGCTTTCCTATTAACTCATTATATAGTATATATTCTATTTCAAACCAAAACGACCTTTTCTAATTGTTATCATCTCGATGATCATATGTTTTTGAAAAATTCATCTCAAATTTTTTATCACAAAGAGACACTTTATCATAACTTGTAAATTTTATTTGAAAAATGATCTTCGTAAAAACGGTTTCATCCCAGAGTAAAATCTATTAATTTTACTATCTATGTCATATATAAAATATTAATCATTCTAAGAAAATATTGTGATGTTTTATTTATATGAAGCTATAAAATCTTCAATGTTATTCCTAAATTGCCAGATTTTTTTTCCACCCATTATCAAACGACCGTAGGGAAACATTTATGAATAAAGATATATTTAATTTTTTTCCATTCATTGGAATCAAGATATTATTATTATATAGAATTATTAATTAGAGACTACAATTGATCAGTTTCAACTTCAAAAAATAGAAATGTTTATCTTTTTACATTCCAGTTTTCTCATGACTTTAAATATATTATTTAGAGAGTTAATTTATCCTTCATTTTACCATATTTTAGATGATATATAGAATTATGATTGATGTTGTCTCATGAAATTTTCAACTACTAAAATTTTCCTCTATGGTTGATTTTTATGCTCCCTAGTATTGACACCACCACTATTTTTTCCCTTTTCAAATGATATATCAGAGTAACAAACTATTTTGTTCTAATTCCAACAATATCAGGATGCTGATTTACAAGGATATCTTCATCTTGGTTCCTTCCCAAAAAAACACCTAGGTTTACTCTTTAGAAAAACATTTTAAATAGATATTGTTTATAAGAATCAATATGGTGTTCATAAAATTATTATATCATCTCAACTATACAAAAATTTAAAAATGTTCAAGGGAATGCTATTAACATTATTAAAACCACTAAAGGTATCTAAAATAGATTTTGATAAAAATATATGGAATAGGCCTAAAACACTATGTAATCTTTACTTTTATGTAAAAAAATAATTATATATAATTAAAGGATATTTTTATGTTTAGGTTTTTAGATAATTATATCATAACGACTACATTACAAAACTACATAATACAAAGTGGAAACTTCCAAATAGTATCTATTTTTTTCCATAATGTAATACATTTAAAATAAAGCATAATTTATTTTCCCAGAAAATCATTGTAAACATCTGCATGACTTATTCCTTTACCTTATCTATCTATAAACCTTGTGAATAATTTTTTAAAATATGGGATGAGCACATAAATATTTATAAGGGATATAAAAATAATGAAAACAATTAGTCGAGTGAAAAATCTAAAATCTGATGAAATTTATTACCATTATCTCAATGCGATTTAATTGATTCAAATAATTAATTTTCACATAAAATACACAAACTTTTTTATACAATAAGATAATTAAAACTTGATGAAGGAAAATCAAAAGTGTTTTTTAAACATAGAGCAACATACGCATAATCTGTTTTAAACCCATTTTAGAAGTGACTATTGACCAACTAAATCCATAAGTGAATCTGTCTGGTAACTCCCACCATATTACCTAATAATAAAATGAATGTTACCTAATGCATTGGAGATATATCTACGAATAGTCTTCTAATAATATATATTAGGATCAATCAACACTATCTTAGTGTTCCCATCGTATAAGTGTAATCTGTCTCACTCGGTCCAATTTTGGTGCACCCCTCAAATAAGTTGTGTCACGATCAAATATTTCTCATATAATGACCATGTACAACATCATTAATATTTTTTTATTACCCCTTTTAATTTTAAAACATTATAATTTTATTAAAACTCATATTCAAATCACTTTTGGATATCGAAAAACACTTTTTTAAATCCATTTACCATACCAAAATACCTTTTCCTTTTAATACCCCATTTTCAATAAAAAAATAATTATAAAAATGGTAAAGAGGGGGTTTAATTGAATAAATAATTAAATCATTTAATGGAAGTTATACATCAAATAAAATAAAAAGTGGTAGGAAATGTCATTTTCGCCGTATATGTTGAAATATAATATTTCTGTTGTCATTTTTTAATAATGTCAAACATTCATAAAAAGAATCATTTTCTAATTTTGTTTAAATAAAAATAAATATTCCATTATAAAATAGTCACATACATATAATATAATTCTTAAAATCATTTTTAAAAAACATGGATAGAGATGAAAAATATTTTCTGAAGGAAAACATTAAAAGTGCATTTTCATTATTAAAAGATAACATTTCAAAATTTGAATCACAAGCCCCATGAAACAATAACATTGAAAAATACATTTAATATTCTATTTATTGAGAAATTCATGATATAACATGTCCATTGGTATTTATATATATCTTATAAATGACTATATGTGTGTAGCATCAAAATAATACTCAATTAAAGTAAATTGAGACCAAATTCCATACCTTAAGTCAAACATGTTCGGTGTATCATTATCTTCCTGAATAATAATATTATTTGAATTATATAATTATATAAGAATATTTATTATGTTTAATATTCATTTTATTTAATTTTTAACCTTTTCATATTTAATTAGATAATTAATTATGTTTAATTCATATATTTTGATGTCATTCAACTAATTTCTAAAAAACGGATTTGGTTGGTTGACTATGGTCAAAGAGGACATTATTTCAATGTCTCCAGTGTAACAGTCCTAAAAAGGTGATAATTTTTATACATTATTTTTTTATTAGAATCATTATTTATGGTTTAAAAAATGAGCTATGTTACAATTATAGAGATGGAACGTCTACATTCTCTTGAGTGGAGTTTTAATTTTTTTTCAATTATCATTGGTGATAAAAGGTAAATAATATTTTATCTTTAAATAATTATCCTAATATCATAAATAAATTATTATTTAATTATATACATATATAAGAATCAATGTGTTCAAGTGATGAAAAAACAATCGCATCACATCATGGAGGTTGTAGTCCACGCGTACACATGAAAGATGTTATTATTTTTAATTGAAAAAATAAAATGAAATATTATCTTTTACAAATATTAAATATTTAATTAATATTATAATAATTTCAGATATATCATATATATTTATTTAAATTATCTTTATTTTCTTTCATGTGATGCATTAGTGAAAATCTAATCACCTCATTTTGGGAGGTGATATTCTATAATACACAAGAATGACATTGTCATATCCCCCATAGAATAAAAATTAGGAAGGTATATGTGATATCATAAAAATATAATTATAAATAAGATTCAAATACTAAATATATATATATATATATACACTTTAAACAAATAATTATATGATGTGGTGGAGTGCGATGATAGAAAATGAATGCCTTTGGTCCACGGGTGGTAGGCTTTCTTGCACATGAATAATAATTTCATGAACCATTTGAAATAAGTGAACATGTATTAAGGATATTAAATTAACATAATAAAATAATATAATATTTATTATACTCGTGTTTTTATATAATAAAAATATTTGAAATTTTTATGGATTTGGAAGAAAAAATAAAATAAAGATGCTTGGTTCACCATGATACATCTTTTTTGGAAAAAATGCTATGGTAAGAATAGAAAATATTATTAGTATTTTCTTATTATCAATAAAAGATATCTAGGTAATGGGTATAGTGTTTATGATTGTATCCGGGAATAAATTGGTTAATCCAAATGTATTTGAATGTGTGAAGTGGAGAGGAGAGTTGGTAGACTTTTATAAGTGAGGGGAGTTGAAAAATTATAATTTTTGAAAACAATATATACCCAGATTTTTAATGAAAAATGATAAACAAATAGACCATTATACTAAATTAAACACAATAAGGTAAAACATATATCCATTAAATAAAACTAGTCATGTATTTTACTAAGTTGGATCCTTATCATTAAGGCTTAACCCCTCGATAAATCAGTTTTTACGATAACTATGGTTAATTTTTTTAATATTTTAATTATTCACTATGGTAAAAAAATATTTTGAAATTATTAAATTATATAACTTATTATAGTTCTAAATATTTATTCCATTTTACGAGATTTAGTCAAACAAAAATTTTTAATTTCATTTAATATTAAACATACAGACGTGATAAAAAAGTGGGGTTTCAAGAATTGTGTTTTTCATTTAAAAGATGATTTTATATCAACTTTAAGGCACATAATAATAATTTCATTCAAATATGTTAATATATATTTAAATATATTATATAAATATCATTTAAAACATTCATTATTTTGTATTATATTAATTAACTAAAACAAAGAAACATTATGAACTTTAAGGGAATTTTTATAAACCCCATATTAATATGAAATATAAACATATACTAAAATAATATAATGGTAATAAACTCAACTCATAACGAAGTAAAAAACTATTGGATAGATTAAAGTGAGGTAAATTTTATGGAACTAGATAAAATTTTAGTCATTATAATTGTGTTTACACTAACCTATAGTGGATAAGGGTTTATATTCTATAGTGATACATCAAATAAGGGACTGAAATTCATTCACATAGAGAATGATATGTTGATAACTTATTAATCAATCCTATTTAAGGTTAATGTAAAAAATTACAAAACTAATGATTTAGAGTTAGATACTATAATTATTTCATTAAAGGTATAGATGGAATATCATTGCAAAATGGTGTGCAATATATATTGATCATAGAATACTAAAGTATATATTCACTAAAAAAAAGATAAATATGTTCCAAATAATATGGATTGAGTTGATTAATGATTATGAATAATAAATATATTACCACCTTTGGAAACATAATAAGGTGGATGATTATTTTTGAAAACAAGATCATGCCTGATTATCTATTAGGAGGATCATAAAAGATCCAATATTTCAGGATTTTCATTGGAAGGATTTAGAAATCTTGAAATAAGGGGTGAAATATTATCGTAATAACTTTTTTAACAAACTATACATGTTATTATTAAAGATAAAAAATGAAGATATAAAACTACATAGGAAGTTCAAGAAAGGTTTTTCGGATCAACATTGATTATGATAGAATGATAATGATCAGGAACTATGTATTTGTTCATTCTATAGAAAAATTGAAGAATGAGTTTTTGTATGAGGATCATAATAAATAATTATCTATTAACCCTGAAAATACAAATATGTAGAGATATATAAAAGTGTGTATATCATGCGAAAATACAAAGATACTTATTGTAGTTTATATATTCTAGTGTTAGGTATGTTTGTATGTTGATGCTTAGATATATAAGATTAAGGGGATGTTAAATCATTACCCATACTAGAATAGAAATGGTAAAGCATCACAATGGATATTATCATTGGACTAAAAAACATATAAAGACTATATTTTTTTACTCAATATCCTTATGAATTCAACACAATATTCAATAACAAAGTATATTTTCGGCTTGGTTAACTTTTGGAAATATACATTAATGATGTGGTTAGGTTGCATGGAGTAAAAATTTCAATGGAATCTGGTTAAGATCTGAGAGATATGTTGATGTTATTTTGAAGCCTCTAGTAGGCTCAAGATAAATAGTTGATTTTAAATACCTCATATCATCTATATATTGGTGGTTAGTCTAATAGGAATTATAATCCCTTATTGGATATATTAGACACTGGTTATATAGATTTCAAATATGTTTGGGATCAATACCTACGTGTAATAGAGTTTTCTTAAGATAATATCCTTCACACTAGAACTCATATATATATTTATGAAGACATCTATGGAAATAAGTATAGAAAACCATCATTCTAAGATAAACATAAAGAACGAAAGTTATTTGGACCTATGTTGGCTGATGAAATGTCATAGAATGTCAGATTCATTTGGAAACATATTAAGGAATCTTAGGGTTGATAGAAATGTAAAGATGAAAATAATTGAAAAAATATATAATTCAAAGTTGGTGAAAAGTAATTCATATATGTTTCTACATGGAATAATATTATGAAATTTATATAGATGGTAAAATTGATCCCTATGTATATTATCCCCTTTTAAATTCTTGATAAAATGGATTGTTTTTTTGGAATTGGTACTTCCACTAAACATCTCAAAACTTCACGATGTTTTGCATGTACCTTTCTTGAGGAGGTAAATAAATCATCCAAAATATGTGATAATATCATAGGTTTTAACGTTGGAGATTTATCATTCCTATGAAAAACAACTGGAATAAATCTTGGATCATAGAGATAAAGTGCTCTGAAATAATACTACTCACCATGTTAATGTTCTATGAGGGGATCATAAATTTGAAGAAGCTACACGGGAACATGAGGATGTGATGAAATAGATATATCTTCATTTTTTATATCATAGATAAATATTTTCAATATAGAAATTTATTATATGGGGTCATAATGTAACACACTATCATATTACAATAAACTTATTTTAAAAAATTTAATTTCATTAAGTGATTGTGATACCCACAACATAATGATTAAACAAACCTCGATATACTATTGAAATATTATTATATAATGAGATAGTTTCAACATAGATATTTGATTACAGGGTATGAATATAAATAACTAAACTATAAAAAATTTATTTTTTGTACATGTATAAAATTTATTCATTTGATAGCATTTGATTAGAAATTAAAATAAAAACAATTTTCTTATAAAATATACATTTTTCAGAAAGGAATTCTTTATATACACAACATATTTAAACGTAATAAATTAAATTAATCACCATTGAGGAATTATTTTAATTAAAATTATACATTATATATTCAAAAAAATTTAAACATTCATTTAGTATGTTTCTCAAGACACATGATAAGAATAAAAAAATATTAGGATTAAAACATTATTTTTATAAATAAACATTTTCCCTCACATTTGTCTCAATTTATTTCAATGAATTTCTACAAAATATATAAATTTAGTAATGAAAAATGGATCCCATATTATAAATTAGGAGATTAAAATTTGGTAAATAGGTCTATTTTATTTTTTTACATTATGAATAGTAATATTCTCAAATATTTGTCACCTTTTCAAGTGTAAAATGGGTAAAATGTGGTTATAACCCTGAGATATGGTCTCAAAATCAACCCAAAACGTGCCTTAATCCTAATAGATGATTTTATTTCATTAATTCATTTCCAATTATCAAATATATAGCCATTATGTTCCTTTTTTCTTTGATTATGACATTTATATTAATTAATTAAAATAATAAATACAAAATTTCTCCCTCTTGAATTTAATATCTCTGATATTTTTAGATAAGGATAAAAAGTTGATATATTTTTTATAAGTTTCTATTTTAAATATTTATTATATTTTAAAAATATTTTTTTTTAATTTTTTTCCATCTAATAATATACATGAATTCTTACCCAACAATGTTATTTTATTTATTCATTTTTTAAAATAATTAAATAAATGATTTTATAAATATTTAAACGTATCGTAATTTGGATGAATTATTTTTTAAAAATAATTTTTTTGAAAAATATATCATATTAGATATGTTTGAATTTCTTATATTTGTATTCCATTACTAAAATGATATTTTAAATCACAAAGTACATGAATAGTACAAAAAATAAAATTAATAATATTTTACAACAAAAGATATTTTATTAATAGATATAAAATTAATAAAAAAGTCTATAAACATCCATGTTGATGGGATATTCTTGAATATATTAATGATGGTCCATTTACAACTCACTTTTCCTTTTATGTTAACATTATTCACCCCTTATGTGTAAAAAACATTGATATCACTATAATTCTCCAAAGGGTTAATGTTGGTCAAAACAAAATGAATAAGGGTGAAAAACCAACCAAAACCAACAAAAACTCTATTTTATTATAGAATTTAGATTCATAATCATCTTATTCATTGAATTATATCAATTTTGATAAATTTTTTGATGAAAATTAAAATATAATAATTTAATATATTTTGTAATTAGAAGAATGCCTCGCCCATCACTTCTAAATAGGTACCTATTATCCACTATTTCTCAGAAACATTAGACCTTATATCTCATTAAATATCTACCATAATACCTTCAATTATCCCTTAACCACGTATTATATCTTTTAATCTTTACACAAGATCATTCCATCAAGGCATAATATGTAATCCAAAAGAGGATTCTCAACGAAGAGGTGCAACTCTTAAATGATCATTTTCAATTTTATGTAATCTTCTATATCTTCTAAATTTATGGTATCCATTATAAAATAATTAATTTATTATATCACATATTACTAGTTTTTTATGATAATAGAACAACCATTATCCCCATTCTTCCCATCTGTTAGAAAATGATAACATCGGTCACATGTATGTGTGTACTACCACCTCCACGAAGCATTGGGATTATCTTTTCACATATGAATTACAAGAATGTTAATAATGAAAAGTTTAATGAATATATATGATAAATATAATAAAACAAGTATAATTAAAGGTGAATTATTATTTCCTTTCTTTTTTTACATCCATCAAAATCTAAAAAAACATTCATGCGTGCATGCAACTTTATATATCAATGAATGGTGTAATTAATTTTTTCTATTACTATATGTTATTGATGACTATAAATGGATATATAATAAATATGTATTATATATATATATATATAATTATTAACATTCAAGAGAAATTACAAACATATAAGTATAAGAACTAGAAAACCAAAATTTTCATTAACAACGAAACAATTAACACCCAGAAACAATGATTTTAATAAGGAATTGTTAATATATTATTTTTGAAACATTATAATAGATTAAAATAGATTTTATAAGTTTTTAAATTATTATGTATTATAATTATAATAAATTTCAATTTATTATATAGGATCTTATATATATTTCAATGAAATTGGAACATTAGCTTAGTGTTTATCGTCACACATTATCTTCCCTGAGAAAAAAGATATGTTATGAACCTATATTATTTTATGGGGATTTTATACAAGCCTTTGAAATTTTCCATCATAATATTATTCATATTCCTTATATTTATTTTTTTGTTTTATTTTATTATTTCATGGGTGTTATGATCCAAAATTTATAGAAGTGGTATAGGATTTGTGTTGCAATCTCATTGTTTATCCAATTTTTTGATTAAAATTACAATGGTTAAATTTTATGACAAAGCTCAAAAGTTCCAATGAATTATATTATACTATAGTTATTTTATGGGAATAAATTGTTTCCTTTCATTTTATTCTCATTATAAATACATGTTAATAATGTAATATTTTTAATGATAACTCGCTTTACTTTCTCTTCCACTGAAAATATTTATTCTTCTACGTCAATTTTATCACTATTTTATTGAGGAATAATTTAATATGAATTTCTAATTTCATTTTTAAATTTAATTACATTTTAAAAATCATTTTAAAAGAGATCATATTTTTATTTTCTAAACGTGGCAGTTTTCACATTTTTTTGAAAATATGAAAGTAATCATTATTTTAATGCACGTGGCCTGAATGAAATTTCCCACCATCCTGAACCATAAATTATTTGAATCTTCCTTTTATTATCTACAATAATATTTTAAATTAAAATATTTTCCTTGATATTTGGATTTTTTTTGAATATAAATAGTTTATTTCAATTTATAAATAATGGTGTTTTCCCCATGCAATATTCTATTGAAATTTTAAATTCATTTTTCATCAATGATAACATATTTTGAAGTTAATTTTTATTTATTGTGATATAATCAAGTTATAACATCCACTTTCATTATTTTGATTTCTTGTATTGATGTTGATTTGAAAACTATTTTATAAAATCCTGTTCTTTTTTCAGGGGTTATCATTGCTATGAAACCCATTTATTTTCTATGGGTTATTCTATAATAAAATTATCAAATCTTTTGGAAACAATTTTTCTTTTCACAGGTTATGATAAGATGAATTATTTATTTTCCTATGGAAGACATATTTTGGATGTTCAATATGGGAAAATTGGGTCCAAAATTATATATGCATCTAATGCATTGAGTAAAGATGGATATATCAAGGGATAATGTTATCCATCCTGGGTAGTGAACCCATTTTTGTAAGGGATTTTATCTTATATGATAGTATTGGGAGTAAACCATGCATAATTTGATGGATTATGGAGTGAACCCAATCCACCATGACAGTATTAGAGTTTATCCCTAACTTCTAAAAATTGATTTTCTTTAATTATGTGTATTCCAAAAACATTTTTCATATCCAAATGTTATGATCACATGGATCATGTTCTTTAATTCCAATACGAATTATATCTTAAAAACATCCAAAAATTATGTCATGGTTGAACCTTATGATGTATCAAAATTTTGGTATTTTTTCATGTGATAAACTCTTGTTCTCAAACCCTTATGCTCATGTTTTACATAATTTATCATTGATATCTATCTTATTTACCCTTTTTGGAAGTTTTAGATAACACTCTATTATAATTTATTTTTCCATGTTTTAAAGATAGGTATTAAGTATTATATGTTATGAAAGGGCCATTATTTTATTGAATGTAGTGGGAGATTATGTAGATCACTTATGAACAAGATGTTTCTGTATCCAAGTTTACAAATATATTAATCCTATACAATTTTTATTTGGATCATAATGATATGAAAATAATGTCCATAAATAATATATATTATATTTATGTTTGAAATAGATCTGTCGCTTTAACCTAGGTTGCCCAAGCCTAACATATTGAACCTTGAATCATCCCAAACACAAAACAGAATGATCTCCAATAGTAAAATAAGATGTTCAATAGCCACACACACACATTCAGGAATAAATTGGAAATAATGTAAACAATAAATTAATAATAATCAGAGATAACATCTATGTGACTAGGAATTAGAAAACAGGGTATCTCTCAAACATGGTGAAAAAGAAAAAAATATTTTTTATCCATGACCTTCCTGGTTTCCCTTAAACCGATTCCAAAATACTCCTCACAAATCAATTAGAAATGGAGAAAATTTTTATATTAATCCCACTATTCCCCAATACAATATTCCATTAAGACATTTTTTAGAAAATACTACACTGGATTTTAAATACCATTTCACACATTCATTAAACCATCCCATATCAATTTAAATCAATTAATAATAAACCCTCTTTTAAATATCACATTGTAAAAAGGATATCCCTTTCCTTTTAAAATCTGGCTCACAACACCAATCAAACCATAAAGAATGAAAATATTACATGTTAAACCATGGTTCCACCATAGAAGCATTGATAGACATTGGCATCAAATGTTTACTAATCAGATGATTTGATCTTACCCCAATGAATGTAATCAAATAGCACATGGTATGCAACATGAATATAGTAACTATAGTGATAGAATACAAGTACAAATATAAAAAATGATTAAGAGACTCAACAATGTCATGTCCACCAACAACAAATGAAAATCCATAAAAAAATATCATGTTCATACTAACGTCATCCATTTACACAAGAACCTATATTAGAAATATAAACCAAAAAAATTTTGATTTGAATATTTAAAATAGAATGTTTTAAATTTCCATAACTGATTCAAAACACAATGGGTGATATTATAATGCTAAAATAACAATTAATGGGGTGCAGTCTCCACCCAATATTCACCAAAAAAAATAGGTGTCATAAAATTATCCAATTAAATACACAAATCAATATTTAATTTAATAAAAAATTAGAATATCCATAAATTTTTTAACAGGGAATCAAATTTCATATGAAATAATTAACCATGTACTAAAATCACCCTCCCAAATACTTATCTACATTTCATATTAGAAATTCCTATAATGTGGTATAATAACCTGATTATTTTGTGATGTAATATATTAAAAATCCATGTTGATGAACAAAAATTATGAGAGGAGAAAGGGATACAAATAATGATAGTGGAGGACAAATCCTTTCCCCAAATTAATGCGGTAATCCACTCCTAGATCAGCTAAATGGAAGGAAGGATAAGAGGGTAATTGAGACCCAATTTTGGCTCTATGTCTTACTCCTCTATGTAATATTGATGTGATCTTGGGTAGTTCCAAATTAGACCCACAAAAACTACCAAAATGACCAAAAAAAGTAATTTTTAGGCAATCGTTTGGCAATTAGGGTTGACTGTAGTTCCCAATCACCCTAAAAACCTATGTCTTGAAAATAATGTGTCACAGCTCAACAAAACCCATACATTGGGGGCACCTATCATCCAAGAATTATCACTAAGTGACCCACATGGTTTATGGTGTGAATTACCTTAGGTGAAGGGAATGATCCATTAATATACAACATCATGGATCAGCCCCTCTAAGTCACGGTTTGACCCTTTTGGGTTGAGGAATTACTTCTAGCTACTACTGAATTCCATCAATCAATAAATAAAAAATCTATCCATGTATTATTTAAATCAACCAAAACATATTCTACATCCCATGCATTTTTTAAAGTATAATAGAAATTCTTCTCCCACTTGTAAGGACTAAATATACAAAATCCCCCCAAAAAATTATTTTTAAGTGATTTTTTTGTTTCCAACTCACCAAAATACTGATTGTCATCCAAAAAAGTCCAAGCCTTCCTCCATCCAATTTTAATGACCAACCTTGGTTTTCAATTCAATACCATAATGGGTTTTATATTTTAATTCATAATGATAATATTATGTGAATCTCCATTCACAAAAAATATTATTCACTAAAATCATATCTACCCACTCAGTAATCCTCCACATCTCTACCCACGACAACCATCACATCACTACAATATTTTACCAATAAATATTCCATATGTACTCATGGATAATGATTTTTCTCAAGGAATTTATTTCCATGCATCAACACCAATCAGTATTTCATCTTTTAAACTATCCTCGGAAATACTTAACGACACCATTTGATTCCATATCACATAAGTATGACCTAATGCCTCATTTCATTGTGGAATAAAAAAAATAAAAACTAACAAATTAATGTCTAAACCCAACACTTAGTATAATTCCATGATTTTAACCAAGACTAACCTAGTATGATATCACACTTATCCCATGATGACAAACACATATCTAGTCGGATTCTCTGATAGATTTCCCTACATAAATGAACATAACAAACACAAGGGATATAAATATAAGAATAATTTTATGCTCACCACCATGGGAGTATCTATTTCATTATCCTTTTGAACCAAAAAATAAAATCTTCACATCCCACTCCATGTCCATTACTGAGCCCAATAACTGGATTTGATACAAAAACTCATACTCAAACATCAACATAAATCACCAGTCACCAAACACTAATATGGTTTTTAACCAAAATCATCTACCAAAATAAACTAAAGTTATAATAAATAGTTTTTAAAATGTATTATATGGTTCCCTATACTATTACTGAAATAAAAAATGAATATTATGACTAATGGTTTTCCCCACCATAGGAATCACCTACCAAAACCCAAATCATAAATTATAAACCATTTGAGGTAAATATCTAGTCATAATACTCGATATATATATTATAACATCTATAATGATCCCAAACACATGTATATCACAAAAAACATTATAAAACCAATGAAATTAACAATTAAAACATGCGTGTCACCCTTGGTCAGCCTCTGAATACCAAAAAAACCCAATACACATATGAACTGGTTTATTTTTACCCATTACCACCAATACTTGTTCAAAAATTATAGCCTTAATTTGTGTTTTCAAAGAGACAAGGACATATTAGTCAATCACATAATTCAATCATCCTTGTCCCTTTTATCCAATCCACAGAGGCCAAGAAGTTTTGTGTTAATAGGTTTGGGAATCTTATTTTAAACAATAAAAAAAATTAACCCACTAAAGACGTCACCTTGGTCTTTAAAAATCTCCATGGCCTCCATCAGTTTTCACTAAAATGGAAAATCACAAAATCCCCATCCAATGTAGTGTTTTTGGGAAAACTAATATCATTTTAAAAACCACAGTAAACTATAATTTCAAAAAGCATTTCCCTATGACTATCTCAAAAACAAAATATAAAAATATTATAGAATAATTGTCTCCAAAATGAATTTTTCGTAAAACCAACTTATAAAACTCTTAAATTAACAATGAATTCCTCCACATAAGATTTCCTGTTAAAATGGGGTTAATATTTTTTCCTCAAAAAAAATCCTGACAAAAATCCCTCTGGAAGTCAAAAATTGAATCTGAAATAAAAAAAAACATTCCTTTAACCCATATAAATGTAATATCACCTAGTTTTGAAATTTAAAAATCATGGATTTTTTAAAATTTTCTACAAATAATCATGGGTACAAATAAAGAAAATTGTCAAACAACACAACCCAAAGGCTCATGTATAATTCCCTATTCATATCTCTATTATGATGCACAAATAACTACCAAGAATCCCTAGTGAAGAAATGTGACTCACCCCAAGAATAATCTAACCCATGTTGGTATTCTTAATCCAACTCCACAGTCATCAAATAATGTATATAAAAAATAGTGTGATTTCTTTTGAAAATGTTATTGAATTGGTTTCATAATGGTAGATAATTTTTTTAGTCCTCCCCTTCAGTTATGAAAATATATCTATACTATTTTCTAACACAATACCATCCCAAAACCTGATATGACATTATTTTAAACACCCCAAAACCGATCATTCAAATGAAACCAACAAGGTGGTGATAAAAGAACTCAGGTACACCTCCCTATATTCTAGAGGTTTCCAACATAAATCAAGTTACTAATGAAATAATTGGTAGATTATTCCCTATAAAATAATTATTATGGTCATTTATGAATATACCTAAAATCATGATTATAATGAAAATCCTAAAAACCATAGAAAAAACATAAGTCTAAACCCATGTAATGTACATGGGAAGTGGTAAATCCAATGACATAGTAGTAATCACTAATTCCTAAAAAATAATGAATAATATTGCATTATGTTGGACCCATAGTTGTTTTTTTGTAAATTATGTTTGAATATGATTTTGGTCAGTTTGTATGAAGTTGTGATGCTTTAAATATTATTGTAGATTAACAAGATGGAATTAGATGTCATACCCAAGAATGTTTCTATTTTATTATTTAATGAATGTCTAAATAGATATTAAATGGAAATGATATGTGTTAATGAGTACATATTATTTAATATTATATATGAAGAATAAGTACAATTGGAAGATTCTATGAAATATCTCCTATTGCATGAGGATGTGAATAATTCCATGGAAAACCATATTCACTTAATTGTTATGAGTATTAAAATGATATTTCATGATTTATATTTGTGGAATATGATATGTGGAATCATATTTCACAATTGTATTGGAAATTTAATGAATCGTATTTATTTTTTTATTTTTTACTCAGTTCATATACTAAATTAATATTTGAAAGTGCATATAATGGGAAAAATTGGCTAACCATTTGAGGAAGAATCCATATCAACCCCACATTGTGGGTGGAAAAACCTAAACCATTTAGGGTATCCAAAACATAATAACTCATGGTATTAGTGGTTTAGGGGGGCTGTGTATAAGCCCACATGAGCATAGGTCTGTGTGATCGCACATATAGAAGGTCCAAAAGGGAAGACTGGGCTTGTGGACATGCACATATTTAAGAAACTATGTGAGGTTCACATGTGAGTATGTGAATTCAGGGTTTGATCCCCCACCAAATACTAGAAGTTTTTATGGATTTTTATGTAATAAATAAAATAGATAAGTAAAGGATCTAGAAAATTTTATACTAAAACATTCTCAGTCATTGTTTTATCTATACTAAATATATAGAAAAAATAAGCAAAACATGATTTGAGAGGCCATAAAAATGTGATGGATCCCACACAACATGTATTGTAAGAGGTTAATTATAAGGACCCAACCTTAAACATTAAATAATCTTGAATTAAATGAATAATAAACATTTAGGATCTTTTGAGGTTTAGAGTTTTAGAGAATTAAGCTTTAACTATTACATTACATCTCAAAAATATCAAAGTAGACACTTCTACTCAATTTCCATTTTTTTCATAAAATAAAAACTCTTAAAAAAGAGTCATGTCTAGTTACATGTTTTAGAGATCATGAATTTTCCTTGAACCCATCCTTGACCCTATTCATCTTTAAGTCATGTGAAAAAACATTTTAAAAGATGGGATGATGATAAAAAGCTCAGTAAGGGGTATAAAACAAAGAAAGAAGACATTAGTTCATCAATACATACATAAAATAATATTTTTAATATATCCCAATAATTCATAAGATTTATGAATAAAACATAGTAATCAAAAATCATAATGGAAACTTGTGGCATCCATAACATACTTATGTTGTATCTTTTATAGGTACATAGGGAGTTTCATTTAGAATAACCATCACCATATATTCCCTAAATCTATTATGAGAAACATTCATGTTTACCTCTGTCATGTTTCCCAAGGAATTTTAGATTTATCTCGGGCTCACCCAACATATGTTTATCACGGAACCACCCGTATATGTAAACAATTCCCAAGAACAATAACATATTCATAAAACATAAATCAAATATAAAAGAAAGATAACATTTCCACGTTGCAATAAAAAAATAAAATTTCAATATATTTACATAATAATTCCATTATAAAACCCATTTTCAATTAAAAAATACATAAAATAGTATATGGTATTTATTTTCCTTTTAAAAACATTATGGCTTGTAAAGGAAGCCAAAAATCAAATAACGCGCGCGGCGACTGAAAGGTCGTTGTCACTGTATACATTAAAAAGAAACATTTTATATTTTGTTCAGTAAAATGATTTGTAGTGAAAGGATTCCCTTTGAATGAAATTAAAATTCAAATGTATTTATACATAGTATAAAGTAAATTCATGTATAAATCAAAATCTGCCTCAATGAAAGGATATTGAGACGAACTCCCTTACCTCGTGTCTAACTTGACACGTTCATCCTTTGATCTCTTAAATAATAAACTAAAATTAATATCCACATCATTGAAAACCTTTTTCATGTTTATTATTCATTTTAGAACACTTAATACCATGTTATAAATATTATGTAATCATTTATGTTAATAACAGTCGTTTTGTTCATATTTGGTATTTGAGTCAAAAATGAACATCTGATAATTACAAGATGTTCATGTGGTAAAAAGTCCATTATTTACATAATCATATTATTGATTTAGATATCATATATATCATATATATCTAATATATATATTTATTTATAATAGTACATAACATTTGGAGCTAATAAATGAAATGCACCATTCACGGAGATAGTAAGTCGTACGTTCGGATGAATGCTACATTCATTTCTATTTCATATTTTAATGGAATGAAAACATAATGATACATAGGTATATTATAATTCAAGTATAATATTATATATTATTTTAGGAAATCCATCCTTTTTACATTACATTAATGGCATGAATGAGTCATACCACTTTGAGGGGGCGGTAGTCCGTACTTCCTCAAATGAAATTTCCCCGTTTACCAATTATGGAAACCATAATGTTATGATATAAATAAAAATTATATAATCATAGAGACAATTAAATATAATATATATCACATATAAATATAGTTCTTTCTTAATGTCCACCATAATAGTTGGTTGGAGATAATTTGAACAATCATCATTTCGTGAGGCGTTAGTTCGCCGTCCATAGAAACAGTTTGTTATTTACCAATTAGATGGAGGTGTAAATAAGGTTAGTTTGAATAATTCTCATAAAAACAAACTAGTATATTGTGGATAATCATGTTTTTATATAATCAAAGAATAATAAGAGAATAGGGAGTGGATAATTAAAATAAAATAATAGATCTCTAGGGAAGACATTACCTTTAAATTGTGTAACTCAATTTGGTTTGAGCCAAAATGATTTCTTGATGTGACTTATTCCTAAGTTAAGGCTTCTAGGTAGAATAAAGGGGTCTTGAGATATTATTTGGGGGGAGGATGGATGAGCCAAGGGGCTTGAGAGGCGTGAGTAATGTGTTAGAGGTGAGGAATTTTTATAATGTAGAGGAGGGGCTCTTTAGGAATGTTTGAAAATATTAATTTATTATATAATGATTTTCAATTTCTAAAGGCCCAAAACTTATTAAAGTAGAAGATAAGACGAAAATTTTTCTAAATAAAATTATCCAATAAGAATTGGATAGGTTTTGGATACTGTTTTAATTTTTATAATATTATTTATTTAAATCATTCATTAATGAAGTAAACACTGCAACATTATTGTGTCAATAATATTTTTTATTTATTTGATCTGTAAAAATTATAAATAAAATACTATGATGTGGTAAAACGTTTTATATTTATAATGAATAATTATAGTCTAAGATATAACTTATATAACCCTATGTAAAAATTTATTTACTAAAAGATATATGTTTATATCATTTTTGTCATCACATTAAGTTAATTAAGGTAATGTGTCATTATCACTTCCAAGTGGCTCCATTGGGTCCCAAAATCGACCCAAGGATGCCCATGGTTGGAGATGTATCAAAAATAATATTATTAAACTTGTTAGGGTAATTTAATATTATTATAATATTATTTTTTTACACTTATTTACCATATTTACATTTTAACCATGTTAAATATAATATTTACTAAAGTAAATATTCATAGTGAAAAAAATAAAAGTTACCTATTTAAAATATATGGACCTCCTGATTTCAGATATGGAATCCATTTTTCCCAATTCAGAAAACAGAAGTGGCAGAAATTAATTTAAAATTAATTTCCGCTGTCAAAATAAAAAGCCTGTTTTTTATGAAATAATAACTATCAAAAGATTGACACTTTTTATGTCCAGTTTCAAATTCAAATTACTTTTAATGACAAAAAATGGTTTAAATGATGAAAATATAATCTAATTACACTTTGATACCAATTAAAAAGATAATCTAAGAAAATAAATAAATTAGATGAAATGGAAGTTTTGAATTAAAATGCAGTATTTTTCACTATTCATTAAAAAATGAACATTATCCCCAAAATACCAAAATTTCATCCAGAGAAATATTTGATGTCCCAATTATAATGATAATTTTATTTTGTCAATTAGAACATATATAAGTGACAACAACTATATTTAAATTGGGTTTTCCATCAAAAAGCAGTAAATCAACCTTTTAAAGGATATGATAGTGTTTATGCTTAAAATTGGATTCATTCACATTTTAAGATTATAACTTTTAAGGATAGATTCGAATGCACTCACTCAGAATGCTCCTGTTCCTCCCGATGCGTCGGCACTCCCGAACGGAGGTGTGCATGGTTCTTTAGCATCTGATGGTGGTGTTGCTCGTCTTCCTCTGCCTTATTTCAAGGATCCCATGTTGCGGCCTCCCCTGGGGATAGGTCTGGATTGGGATTCCATGCTGTTAATCCTATTGTCGGCTACCTCTTTCTCGGAGATGGGTTGTCCTATGCTTTTAGATCCAGGGGTTTCTTTCGAGGTGGCAGCTAAGGATCTTCATTGGAGGCTGATAACACGTTTTGGTGCGGATAAGACACCCCTTGTTGTCTTCATTGATTGTGTTCACAGATGGGGTTTTTCTCTTCTGTAGTCAGTGTCGATCTTCGATCGGAAAGCCTTATGTATTGTTCTATCTTCAAAGGATGATTTTGTTAAATATTGGAGTAGTAGTCTGAGGTTTGTGGGGCGCTGGAGGTTCTCACATTCTCGATGGTCAATAGAGGATCACTCTGGAAAGGAATTCTATTTTGTGATAGTTTGGATCTTGCTTCCAGGGATCCATATTACCCATATAAATGAATCTTTCCTAAGGGCGATTGGGGATTCATTGGGTTTTTTTGTGCACAGACGATAGGATGAGTCGCTTGGCGGAAGTGTCTGTCGTGAGGATTTGTGTTGAGTTGGATCTTTCTCATCCGATTTAGAGTCACCTGGTGCTTCAGATCAAAGGAATGGAGGATCATCATCAACTGCTGATTTACCCTGCTATTCCCAGTTTTTTATCTTTCTATCATATTTCTGGTCACATGTTGCAGGTTTGTCGTAAGGCCCGTCAAGGGGATTTTAGTTCTTGATATATTTTGAGTTCTCCTATAAGGGGTTTGGCCTCACGTTGATCTTCAGAATAGCTAGGGAGTGACAAAGGGAAAGTGGAGGTTTCATCGGGACTGCTTTCTGAGGCATCCTCATTTTCACAACCCTTGAGTCATGACGGTGATTAGCCTCTCTGTCGGGATATTGTTTTATTTAACAAAGGTATGGGGAAGGATTCGTCTCATAATCTTTGGGATAGGGGCTTCCCTTATGCTGTGGCGACGATTAGAAATTTAGTCCGGCCTTCTCAGTTCCGTTTCGATCCTTTAGCCACCTCTCGTATCTGCATTTCAAAGATTATATTGATGGAGCCGGGCTTTGATGACCAGGGAGCGTTGTTGTCCTTCTCGCCGAGGGAGGGCTATCTTCAATCGGTGGTTTATTCATCCCCGCTGTATCCTATTTCGAAAGTTCCCTCTTCGCTGCTTCACTATCCTTCAGTGCTGAATGGGGTCATCCCATGTAAAGGAAGATATCAGTGTTGTGTTTCTCTAGAGGGCCTTTCTAAGGCTTCATGCAGTGGTTCGTGCTCCCCGGGTTTAGTTGCTTCGAAGGTTCATAGCAGTGTTCACATGCTGTCTCAATCTAGATTAGGATTGGTGTCTTCCCCAGTTGTGTCTCATACTGTTAGGGGCCAGAAGTCTGTGGAAAAAATAGACACATCTATTCTTAATGGTTAGAATCATCGTATGGAATGTGCGAGGCCTAGGGGCTCGGGTAAAATCTGATTTTATAGTTAATGATCTTTGTAACATTTCTGTACCAATAGTTGTCATTTTTGAACTAAATCAGGGGAATATTAAATTCATGGAATATGCTTGAAGGCAGGGAGTGGAGGTTTTCATGCATATGGATTCTCTAACCTCTCAGATTTGGTTGTTTTGTAAGGATCACATCACGGTCGACAGGTATGCTGTGTCGGATCAGTTTTTAGATACTAAAGTTTTTGTTGGGATTCATTCATTTTAATTTTCTTTCGTCTATGCTAAGTGCCTTGATCAAGAAAGAGAGAAACTTTAGAGTGATTTGGGATGGTATTATCTCTGATTTTGATCCTTGGATTTTTGGGGGATACTTTAATGTCATAGCTAGTCCGGAGGAGAAACAGGGGAGTGGTGATTTTCCTAGGACCGCCAGCCAATCTTTGCTCTCATTTATGGCGACTAGTGGACTATTGGATGTGGGGTTTGAAGGATATTATTTCACATGGTGTAACAACCAATGAGTAGGACATCAAACCTGGTGTCATCTTGACCAATTCTTGATATATGAGGCTGCATTAACTATATTTCCGGATGCCAAATTCTCTCATTTGGCTCGGTGTCTCTCTGATTGTAACACCCGAGACTTTTATGTTATATAAATCATCAAAGGAATATTTTTCTACACAACACTTTCTTGGCTTGCTTTACACGCAATCGCGACCTTCCTCGATAGCTTGCGTCGTACGCAATACCGAGTTTCACTAAACAACAATATGCTATTAAAACTAGTCGTTATGAATAGTAATAACCACTTTTTGAAATTTTATAAATTTTATTTTTCAAAATGGACTTCATTTTTGGACTCTGAATATCGAAATTAGCCTAGGGTGAAATTTTGGTATTTTTCTGAAAACTTTCAATTTTTGATGAATAGTGAAACCACTAAGTGGTAGGTTAAAAACTGAATTTTGCATAAAACATAATTTTACCGCTTCTGTGAATGGAATTTCAAAAATCCGAGAGACACGGTTAATATCAAGGACTAAAATGTGGTTCAATGAGATGAAAATAATTTTTTGGTGAATAGTAACTTTTTACTATTTTTACCGCGGTTAATAGTAAATAGGGTAACTAAGGGTAAATATGATATCAATATTACCCTAACACATGTCCTAATTCTATTGGACAAGTGTAATTCGACCAAAAACAAACTTAGGAATAAAATATGACCATTTAGGCCCACTTGGATTAGAATAGGACATTTATTATTAATTTATTTAAAGAAGGGTTAAAATAGTTAAAATCAAAGTTTAATAAGTAAATCATTTTTAATATGAGGTTATACATAAGATAAATTCGATTGTAAATATTCATTAGAAAGCTAAAACGATTTCCTACATGATGGTATTTTATTTGTAATTTTTAGACATCAAATAATTTAATTTATTTATGACACAAGCTGATGCAGTAATTATCTTATTAATGAAATATTGACAAAATTGATAATATAAATACCAAAATAAATGTAATTTGAGACTTTTTATGAATTATACTAATTTTCTAGGTTACTATGATATATTAACGTTGATTTAATCAACTTGGTCCGAACATTTAATTTTGTTATGACTTTCACAAAAATCATATATCAAATAGTGTCAAAATTGACACAAAATAGTTTTTAAATCAAATATTATATTATTAATTGTTATTGTATTCCTAAAAATCTAAGGTTCGGCCAAATGACTTAGATAGGAATATATATATTAATAATAAACAATTTGGGGTTCGTTTGGCATGTTATAGTAAGTTTATCAACCATATAGTGAAAGAAAACAAAAAGACATGGTAAAAGTTAAACTATTTAACTTAGAGTTAAATTTAATTGATAAGGTTAAAATAATATCCTAAACTTGTCTAAATTCTATTGGTTGATAGGATTTAGACCCCTCCCCACCTTATCTTCGAAATAAGACCCTTTGGAACCATTATAAACCGATTTTGACTTTAATATAAAATAATATTTCGAGATATTCCTAAGGTGCCCCTCTCCTCCCTTATAAGAGGACACCTCCTCCCCCTCCTCCTCACACAAATTTGAGCACTCAAGCTCGGCCAACCCCTGCCATTTTCTCCTCTCCACTTCCCTAGCAACATCCTAGAGGTTCTGGTCTTCCTCAAAGACCAATTCTAGTGCCCTAAGAGGAGGTCTCAAAGAGGCACTTAAAAGAAGAGGTAATTACCGTTACCAATTCTTTCATCTTTATTTCTTCTTCCACTTCTTCTTCTTAGGTTGTTTCATTATAAAGTAATAACATCAGTATCACTCATATACTGATATGTTATTATAAGTATGAAACACCCCTATTTCACCATCTATCCATCCTACGGAAAAATGAAATCACCGCGCGTGCGTACGTACGGAATACCGTCTCCACGCCGTGGTGTAATCTATTTTCCACCATCACCTTACAAGGATGGGTATAATGGTGTAATGAGTAACTATATATGATTATTATTAAGTAATATTGATACTGAAATAATATATATATATATACTCCAATACAATTCCACGATCATAGGAACGATATCATCACTCGTGCGTACGTACGGAATACCGTCTCCACGATGTGATGCGATTCGTTCTACATGATCTTCATTTCATAATGATTATATAAATGAATTGAATGAATGAATATGGTATATACTACACTAATACCATTCTGGAAATGAATTATCTATAACCTAAAGATAAGAATAAGAATTTATTCAACAAAACACGCATAAGAACAAAAAGTTATAAAGACCCGAGTAACAAGTAACAATGAAATATTACTAACAAGAAGTTAATAATATATGATCTCATATCAATATGTATGATTCTGGAATAAGTCAATAACATTATTTAAACCATTATACATGAGCTTCGGACACGAACAAAGCAAATTGGACCTAAGGTAAGGGAAATATCACAATCTCATTTTTATCCGAGATTGTTTATTCGTAAGTATTTACTGGGGTGTATTTTATCATCCACATCCATGTTTCATCAATATGTAATATTATTTCCATCCACCTACAATTGTTTAAATCCAATTTTACCCTTCGGTGAGTTTTTAGTAAAAGAAATGAAAGGAATCATTTGTCGTTTTCCGTACGAGGTACTTTTTGACTTTTCTGACAAAAGTACGAAGAATGTTTTTTTTAACTTATACGGCATGATTGGATTTTTAAAACATTGTTTCCAAGAAGCTTCCTTTACAAGTTTTCAAGTTTATTTTTAATCAACTTCTTTTATTTTAAAGTTGTATTACATGTTATGAAAGGAAAAATGTTTTTGAAGAAGAAAGGATATTTTCCTCAAGAATTCAATTCAAGTGTTTTATCAAAATTATTTTCCATCTAAGATAATAAAGGGTTCTGTTTCTATCCATATTTTTACATTGGTTTGACTATGTTGTGATGGAATTATGTTTATGAATTCCTTTATCTTATATGAATTGATTTATGATGTCATGATGTTTCAAGAATCCCATTTTTGTTATATGTGTTATGCGATGATGTATGTTTTATGATTATGTGGCACACATAAGAAAGGATTCATTATAAGATGGGTGGGACCTATATCTCCCTCCAATGCATTGGGTAATGATTTTATATCTCATGAGATAGACATGGCTGGAACGGAAGGTTATTTCGGTTCAGTGATACAGGACTGAAACGAGGAGTGAACTCGGTTCAGAAAGGGACTTTGTCCACTAAGATAGTCTTGGCAATGAGTCATGACTAACAAGAAATGATTTCCATGATTATGTGTGCATGCCACAAAGTTTCAAGTTTTATGTTATGATTATGGGGATCTCATTTTCACTTCTATGATTTATTCCATGTTAAGATATTATGATATCTTTTGCAGGTTTTGATAAAGATATGATATGATTTTTATTTCCTTTATTTGCCCTTGCTGAGCATTTGAGCTCACCCTTTTATGTTTTCTTTTCCCCAGGTCAGGAAGATGGATATTAAGTACAATATGCTAAAAGGGACCCTAGATATGATGTAATAAATGGGAGACACTGTAGAAGATTTATGAACCAGTTGTTTATGTTTCCCAGTTTCTAAAGACACTATACCTATACGGTCCTTTGTGGTTTTGTCATATGTTGTAATAAGTGTGCTTCAATTTTGAAGTATTAACAATGTATGTAAAGTGTGGGTTGTTATAGTTGGTATCAGAGGAAAGGTATAGTCAACCTTTGGAAACTAGGATGTGAAAGCCTTAGTAAGAACCCTAAGGATAAGTCTAAGCATAGAACACAATCTTAGTGTTTTAGAAATGGCCTTGAATAACCTAGGATAAGACCTTAAGCATGAAAATTTTATTCCTGAATTATGTGGTTTCCTATTATAATTAGTGTTGCTCACACTATTCTTCTTGGTTTTAGTCAATGGCTGGAACCCGAAGGAACCGTGTTAATGCGGAATGCGATGGGCAATGCAATGATTGTCCCCCTGAGCAACCAAACGATATGGGAGCTGGAATGCAAAAT
The DNA here is from genome assembly GCA_963277665.1 of Viscum album. Taxonomy (NCBI): domain Eukaryota; kingdom Viridiplantae; phylum Streptophyta; class Magnoliopsida; order Santalales; family Viscaceae; genus Viscum; species Viscum album. Next base: position 1,887,383,720 of record OY728160.1, on the reverse strand, counting down.
CTTGTAGCCATGCTCACACAACTTTCTCAAGCTATGAATCATGCAGGATTTCCAAACGAACAAAGGAGGGAGCAACATTCTGTTGAATCCTTCATGAGGCAGCGTCCACCATCTTTCAGCGGGTCTACTGATCCATTAGTTGCTGAACAATGGATTAGTACTACTGAAAAGATATTTTCAGTTCTTCAATGTTCTGAGCATGATAAAGTCATCCTAGCAGTGTATCGTTTGGAAGGAGATGCGGATCAATGGTGGAATCTTGTTAAGAATACGAGGCAAAGGGATGAAATTGAGTCTATGGAATGGGACGAGTTCAAGAACTTATTTTTCAATAAGTACTTCCCTCGTATTCTCCGAACAAAGATGGAGAAAGAGTTCCTTGAACTGAAGCAAAGGGATGATGAATCTGTTAGTACCTATGAAGAAAATTTTACAAGACTTGCAAGGTACGCTTCTGGTATTATTATCCAACCTGAGAGTAAGATCGATCGATTCTTTAGTGGCTTAAAACCAAGTCTTCGAAGGGCGTTAGCCATAAGGGACTTCAATAGCTACGAAGAAATCGTTCGATGTGCTCTCAAAGTCGAGATGGAGATTGGAGTAACCCATCAGTCACATGGGTTTGATAAGAAGAGGAAGATGGAATTCAAAGAAAAATCTAAAGAGCACACGGAAAAGAAGATGAAATTCCCCTTATGCTCAAAGTGTGGAAAGAAACATGGAGGGAGTTGTCTTAAAGGGACAAGTAAATGTTTTAAATGTGGAAAGGAAGGTCATCGGGCATTTGAATGCCGTGATAATGGGAAGAAGATGTCTAATGATGCAAACAAAGGAAGGGATACACAGAATGAACCTGCTACACTTCAATGTTTCAAGTGCAAGGAGATGGGGCATTATGCCAATCAATGCCCAAATCCAAGGGTTGATGATGATGGTCGACGTCAACAAACTCTTAAGGCTAAAGACAAAGGAAAGTCACATGCAATTTCTATCAGCGAGGTGGAGTACGATAACGATGTGGTGAAAGGTACACTTACCATCCACTCTAAAGTAGCAAATGTTTTATTTGATTCTGGATCCACCCACTCTTTTATTTCTGAAAAATTTTCTAAGGGTATCACCTTATTACCTCAACAATTAGATGTTGAGTTAGCTGTGACAACACCTAATGGCACATCAATCGCATCAGAAGTTTATAATTCTTCTCCGATCGAAGTTTGTGGGAAAGTGCTTCCTGCAAATATTGTGATCCTTCCTTTAGTGGAATTTGATGTGATTCTTGGCATGGATTGGCTTTCTCTACATGGAGCTCATATCAATTGCCAAAGAAGGGAAGTCACATTTCATATTCTAGATCAATCTACGATCGTATACCAATGCAAGGATGAACATAACCTTCCAGTGGGAATTTCTTCCATCTTATGGGTATTGATTCCACTAAATGAAGGTTATTTATCTCAAATGGTTGGTGAGAAACTCACGATTAAGAATATGCCCATTGTACGGGAGTTTGATGATGTCTTTCCGGAGGAATTGCCGGGTCTTCCACCAAATCGTGAAGTTGAGTTTTCAATAGAACTCGTACTGGGTGCTTTGCCTATTTCAAAGACACCTTATAGAATGGCCCCAATTGAGTTGCAGGAATTGAAGAAGCAACTCCAAGAGAATCTTGATAAGGGATTCATACGCCCTAGTGCGTCACCTTGGGGAGCACCTGTTCTATTTGTTAAGAAGAAAGATGGATCAATGAGACTCTGCATTGATTATCGAGAACTTAACAAGATCACTATCAAGAACAAATATCCTCTCCCACGCATTGATGACTTATTTGGCCAACTACGCGGAGCTCAATACTTTTCCAAGATTGATCTTCGTTCAGGGTATCATCAATTAAGGGTCAAAAGGGAGGATATACCAAAGACGGCTTTCCGTACAAGGTATGGACACTATGAATTTATAGTGATGCCATTTGGTCTTACTAATTCCCCTGCTATCTTCATGGATCTAATGAATAGAGTCTTTAGAGACTATCTTGATCAATTTGTGGTAGTCTTTATAGACGATATTCTTGTCTATTCAAAGAGAAAGGAAGAACATGAAGATCACTTGAGAATTATATTGAAGACCCTGAGAAAGGAGAAGCTTTATGCCAAATTTACCAAGTGTGAATTTTGGCTTCAAAAAGTTGCATTTTTGGGTCATATAATCTCAAAAGAGGGGATATCTGTGGATCCAGCAAAAACAGAGGTTATCGAAAGATGGTCAAGACCAACAACAGTAACTGAGATCCGAAGTTTTCTTGCTTTGGCTGGTTATTATCGACGTTTTGTAAAAGATTTTTCACGATTATCTAATCCACTCACCAAGTTGACTCGGAAAGGAGTTATGTTTGTCTGGACAGAGGAATGTGAAGAGAATTTCAAGGAGTTGAAAAGAAGGTTATCCAGTGCACCTGTGCTCACACTGCCTTGTAGTGGAGAAAGGTTTGTGATCTACAGTGATGCATCCAAGAAGGGATTGGGGTGTGTTCTTATGCAAAATGATATGGTGATAGCTTATGCCTCACGACAGTTGAAAATCCATGAGCAAAATTACCCAACACATGATTTGGAGTTGGCTGCGGTAATCTTTGCATTAAAGATTTGGAGGCATTACCTTTATGGTGAAAGGTGTGATATTTATACTGATCATAAAAGTTTAAAGTATATTTTCACACAAAAGGAGTTGAATATGCGTTCAAGAAGATGGTTGGAGCTGATTAAGGATTATGACTGCTCAATCCATTACCACCCTGGGAAAGCAAACAAGGTGGAAGATGCATTAAGTCGACAAGACCATGCTAGTTTATCCATGATGAGGATCACAAAAGATCCAATATTTATGGATTTACAAAGGATGGATCTTGGAATTATAATGGAAGGGGAAAAATCTTATCTTTCTCAAATGAATGTTCAACCATCTATACATGTGAAGATTAAAGAGGCACAGAAAGAAGATGTCGAGTTACAAAAGAAGGTGAGAAATGTTCCTGAATTCAACCTTGATTGTGATGGGATAATAAAGTTCAGGAATCGGGTTTGCGTTCCTCCCATCCCCGAATTAAAGAAAGAGCTGCTGGATGAGGCTCATAGTTCTTCATTCTCTATTCATCCTGGAAGCACGAAGATGTATAGGGACCTGAAAGAGTACTTCTGGTGGGATGGCATGAAAAGAGATGTTGCTGAATATGTCTCTCGATGCTTGGTTTGTCAACAAGTTAAAGCTGAGAGACAGAAGTCTAAGGGGATGTTACAACCATTACCCATACCCGAATGGAAATGGGAAAACATCACTATGGACTTTGTCACAGGACTTCCTAAAACATCCAAAGGCAATAATGCTATCTGGGTCATAGTTGATCGTCTTACAAAGTCTGCACACTTCATTCCTATTAGAGAGGATTTCTCTCTAGATCAGCTTGCCAGGATATATGTAAAGGAAGTGGTAAGATTGCATGGAGTACCACTTTCTATTATATCTGATCGAGATCCGAGATTTACCTCGAAGTTCTGGCGAAGTCTTCAGCATACTCTGGATACAGAGTTGAGTTTCAGCACTGCTTATCATCCCCAGACAGACGGTCAGTCTGAGAGAACAATTCAAACCCTAGAAGATATGTTGAGAGCTTTCTCTATGGATTTCAAAGGAGGTTGGGATCAACACCTACCTTTGGTGAAATTTTCTTATAATAATAGCTTTCACTCCAGTATTCAGATGGCTCCTTATGAAGCTCTCTATGGAAAGAAATGCAGGACTCCAACTTGCTGGGATGAAGTTGGGGAAAGAAAGCTATTAGGACCTGACCTCGTTGATGAAATGGCAGAAAAGGTTAGATCTATTCAACAACACATAAGAGCAGCTCAGAGTCGACAGAAAAGTTATGCCGACAACCGAAGAAAAGACCTAGAGTTTGAAGTAGGCGATAAAGTATTCTTACGAATATCTCCCTGGAAGAGGGTTATGAGATTTGGAAAGAAGGGGAAGTTGATCCCTAGATATATCGGTCCTTTTGAAATACTGGATCGTGTTGGGAAGGTAGCTTACCGATTGGCGCTTCCACCGAATCTCTCTCAAGTTCACGATGTGTTCCACGTATCTCTCCTGAGAAAGTACATACCAGATCCTTCACATGTACTCAGCTCAGAAGTTGTACCACTGGAGCAAGATCTTTCTTATGAAGAACAGCCGATAGAGATTCTGGATCGTAGCAAAAAAGTCCTACGAAACAAGACCACTCGCTTGGTGAAAGTTTTATGGAGGAACCACCAACTTGAAGAAGCTACATGGGAGCTTGAGGATATGATGAGGGAGAAGTATCCTCATTTGTTTGTTACAAAGTGACGAATTTCGAGGGAGAAATTATTTTTAAGGGGGGTAGAATGTAACACCCGAGACTTTTATGTTATATAAATCATCAAAGGAATCTTTTTCTACACAACACTTTCTTGGCTTGCTTTACACGCAATCGCGACCTTCCTCGATAGCTTGCGTCGTACGCAATACCGAGTTTCACTAAACAACAATATGCTATTAAAACTAGCCGTTATGAATAGTAATAACCACTTTTTGAAATTTTATAAATTTTATTTTTCAAAATGGACTTCATTTTTGGACTCAGAATATCGAAATTAGCCTAGGGTGAAATTTTGGTATTTTTCTGAAAACTTTCAATTTTTGATGAATAGTGAAACCACTAAGTGGTAGGTTAAAAACTGAATTTTGCATAAAACATAATTTTACCGCTTCTGTGAATGGAATTTCAAAAATCCGAGAGACACGGTTAATATCAAGGACTAAAATGTGGTTCAATGAGATGAAAATAATTTTTTGGTGAATAGTAACTTTTTACTATTTTTACCGCGGTTAATAGTAAATAGGGTAACTAAGGGTAAATATGATATCAATATTACCCTAACACATGTCCTAATTCTATTGGACAAGTGTAATTCGACCAAAAACAAACTTAGGAATAAAATATGACCATTTAGGCCCACTTGGATTAGAATAGGACATTTATTATTAATTTATTTAAAGAAGGGTTAAAATAGTTAAAATCAAAGTTTAATAAGTAAATCATTTTTAATATGAGGTTATACATAAGATAAATTCGATTGTAAATATTCATTAGAAAGCTAAAACGATTTCCTACATGATGGTATTTTATTTGTAATTTTTAGACATCAAATAATTTAATTTATTTATGACACAAGATGATGCAGTAATTATCTTATTAATGAAATATTGACAAAATTGATAATATAAATACCAAAATAAATGTAATTTGAGACTTTTTATGAATTACACTAATTTTCTAGGTTACTATGATATATTAATGTTGATTTAATCAACTTGGTTCGAACATTTAATTCTGTTATGACTTTCACAAAAATCATATATCAAATAGTGTCAAAATTGACACAAAATAGTTTTTAAATCAAATATTATATTATTAATTGTTATTGTATTCCTAAAAATCTAAGGTTCGGCCAAATGACTTAGATAAGGATATATATATTAATAATAAACAATTTGGGGTTCGTTTGGCATGTTATAGTAAGTTTATCAACCATATAGTGAAAGAAAACAAAAAGACATGGTAAAAGTTAAACTATTTAACTTAGAGTTAAATTTAATTGATAAGGTTAAAATAATATCCTAAACTTGTCTAAATTCTATTGGTTGATAGGATTTCGACCCCTCCCCACTTTATCTTCGAAATAAGACCCTTTGGAACCATTATAAACCGATTTTGACTTTAATATAAAATAATATTTTGAGATATTCCTAAGGTGCCCCTCTCCTCCCTTATAAAAGGACACCTCCTCCCCCTCCTCCTCACACAAATTTGAGCACTCAAGCTCGGCCAACCCCTGCCATTTTCTCCTCTCCACTTCCCTAGCAACATCCTAGAGGTTCTGGTCTTCCTCAAAGACCAATTCTAGTTCCCTAAGAGGAGGTCTCAAAGAGGCACTTCAAAGAAGAGGTAATTACCGTTACCAATTCTTTCATCTTTATTTCTTCTTCCACTTCTTATTCTTAGGTTGTTTCATTATAAAGTAATAACATCAGTATCACTCATATACTGATATGTTATTATAAGTATGAAACAACCCTATTTCACCATCTATCCATCCTACGGAAAAATGAAATCACCGCGCGTGCGTACGTACGGAATACCGTCTCCACGCCGTGGTGTAATCTATTTTCCACCATCACCTTACAAGGATGGGTATAATGGTGTAATGAGTAACTATATATGATTATTATTAAGTAATATTGATAATGAAATAATATATATATATACTCCAATACAATTCCACGATCATAGGAACGATATCATCACTCGTGCGTACGTACGGAATACCGTCTCCACGATGTGATGCGATTCGTTCTACATGATCTTCATTTCATAATGATTATATAAATGAATTGAATGAATGAATATGGTATATACTACACTAATACCATTCTGGAAATGAATTATCTATAACCTAAAGATAAGAATAATAATTTATTCAACAAAACACGCATAAGAACAAAAAGTTATAAAGACCCGAGTAACAAGTAACAATGAAATATTACTAACAAGAAGTTAATAATATATGATCTCATATCAATATGTATGATTCTGGAATAAGTCAATAACATTATTTAAACCATTATACAGGAGCTTCGGACACGAACAAAGCAAATTGGACCTAAGGTAAGGGAAATATCACAATCTCATTTTTATCCGAGATTGTTTATTCGTAAGTATTTACTGGGGTGTATTTTATCATCCACATCCATGTTTCATCAATATGTAATATTATTTCCATCCAACTACAGTTGTTTAAATCCAATTTTACCCTTCGGTGAGTTTTTAGTAAAAGAAATGAAAGGAATCATTTGTCGTTTTCCGTACGAGGTACTTTTTGACTTTTCCGACAAAAGTACGAAGAATGTTTTTTTTAACTTATACGGCATGAATGGATTTTTAAAACATTGTTTCCAAGAAGCTTCCTTTACAAGTTTTCAAGTTTATTTTTAATCAACTTCTTTTATTTTAAAGTTGTATTACATGTTATGAAAGGAAAAATGTTTTTGAAGAAGAAAGGATATTTTCCTCAAGAATTCAATTCAAGTGTTTTATCAAAATTATTTTCCATCTAAGATAATAAAGGGTTCTGTTTCTATCCATATTTTTACATTGGTTTGACTATGTTGTGATGGAATTATGTTTATGAATTCCTTTATCTTATATGAATTGATTTATGATGTCATGATGTTTCAAGAATCCCATTTTTGTTATATGTGTTATGCGATGATGTATGTTTTATGATTATGCGGAACACATAAGAAAGGATTCATTATAAGATGGGTGGGACCTATATCTCCCTCCAATGCATTGGGTAATGATTTTATATCTCATGAGATAGACATGGCTGGAACGGAAGGTTATTTCGGTTCAGTGATACAGGACTGAAACGAGGAGTGAACTCGGTTCAGAAAGGGACTTTGTCCACTAAGATAGTCTTGGAAATGAGTCATGACTAACAAGAAATGATTTCCATGATTATGTGTGCATGCCACAAAGTTTCAAGTTTTATGTTATGATTATGGGGATCTCATTTTCACTTCTATGATTTATTCCATGTTAAGATATTATGATCTCTTTTGCAGGTTTTGATAAAGATATGATATGATTTTTATTTCCTTTATTTTCCCTTGCTGAGCATTTGAGATCACCCTTTTATGTTTTCTTTTCCCCAGGTCAGGAAGATGGATATTAAGTAGAATATGCTAAAAGGGACCCTAGATATGATGTAATAAATGGGAGACACTGTAGAAGATTTATGAACCAGTTGTTTATGTTTCCCAGTTTCTAAAGACACTATACCTATACGGTCCTTTGTGGTTTTGTCATATGTTGTAATAAGTGTGCTTCAATTTTGAAGTATTAACAATGTATGTAAAGTGTGGGTTGTTATACTGATCATTCTCCACTTCGACATTCCTTAGATTCAGGATCCTCGTGAGGGGAGAAGTTCAAGTTTTATAATACCTTGTTGGAGGAAATATGTTTTAATAATGTGGTCATAGAGGCCTGGAGTCTACAAAACCTAGGAAACCCATGGATCACACTCTACAACAATATTATGCATCTTACATATTTACTATGGAGTTGGAGGAATTCTATATCTGCGAGGGATAATGATTTGGTGGAGATCAGCAAGGAGATTGATTGAATGGAGGAGGGTCTGAAGCAAGAATGGGATGAAACTATTTTTAAGGGGTTAAGTCTGAAAGAATATCTTCTATCTGATACTCTTCTGAGGCATGAACAATTGACTAAATAAGGGGCTAGAATTTGGTGGCTTCGGGAGGGGGATCGTAACACTGGATTTTTTCATGCTTGTATAAAGGACCATCAACATGTCCAGAGACTGAATATTAGATGGGAGGATGGTTACTATTCTACTGATCGAGATGAGGTTGGCGTCCTGGTCAATGATAGTATCCAATCCCTACTGGCAGGGCCCAATCCTGGCTTGAATGGTGGGTACTCGAGGGGTGATACTGAAATTTTTGAGGCAATTCTGAGCTGTGTTTCAGAGGAAGTTGATATAAGCGTGAGGAGGAATTAGGAGGAGATTGAAGTGCGTGATGTTGTATGTAATTTGGATCCATAGAGCGCACCAAGTCCTGATGGCATTCCAGGGTCCTTTTATAGGGCAGCTTGGGACATAATTAAGGGAGATTTAGTGAAGGCAGTGCATGACTTTTTTCAAGGTGGGAATTTGTCACGCATTTCATGTGAAACCAAGATGGTGATGATTTTAAAGATTTATAATTCATATTCCATTGATCAATATTGTCCCATTAGCATGTGTAATATTCTTTACAAGGTTTTGGACATCATTCTCAATAAAAGAATGGCATTTCACTTGAATACATGGGTGTCTCCGAAATAACATGGATTTATTAAAGTGCATTCAATTTAGGGGATAATTGGAGTGGTGTAAGAAGTGGTTAGTGATATTAACAATATGTTTTTTGGGGGTAACTTGGTGAAAAAATTAGATATGAGCAAGGAATATGATAGATTGGAATGGGGTGTCATCTTAAGGGTGTTGGCTTGCACAGGGTTCTCCAACAAGACTATTGATCTACGTTTTCGGTGATTTAGTTCGGGCTGGATATCAAAATCATTTTTGGGAAAACAGTTTGGTTTTTTCAAGGCTTGTAGAGGTCTTAAGAAAGGAGACCCTCTTTCCCCCACTCTGTTCATCCTATCTCAAAATTTCATTGGCTACTATATTAACAAAGGTCTTCTCTTGGGGAGAGTTTTTCCTTACCAGAATCAGCATGTAACATGGGGTATTTTTCATTTGATGTTTGAAGATGAAAAAATTTTATTTATCAATGGCAGTAGAAGATTAGTGGAGGGGATAAATGAACTGTTAGGAGAGTACTGCATGTGGATGGTCAGGTTGTGAACTGAGAGAAAAGTTTGTTTTATACATCCAAGGATATCTCAAAGAGTAGGGTTAGAACTCTTGATGACAACTTGAACATGAATATGGGATCATTTACTATGGAGTATCTTGGGGCACCGGTGAGCCCTCACTCTCTTAGAATTCAGCATTTGGATAAGTTGGTTGCTAAGCTCACATGGCCCTTCTCCAATTGGAAGAACATATTTTTGTTGTTTGGTGGCCGCATTGCCCTTGTGAATAGTGTTATTGTTTCTATTAACGTGCATGTAATGTCCACCTTGATGGTTCCCAGAATTGTAATCACAAACATGGAGAGGATAATGGTGTCTTTTATATGGTATGGTCAGATGGCAGGCATACACCACTGGGCATCTGGAAAACGTCTTGAAAAACCCCTCTCTGAAAGGGGTATCAATATGATGAGTGTTTCTTTGACCATGAAAGGTCTACATGATAAAATTCCATGGGAGGCTATGGAAGGAAGAAAAATTTGGGGTAGGACAATGTAGGATAGATATGGGACAAATGTGAATGAGAAGAGAGGATGACCCTCTAAGATTTGGAAACTTATTCACCCATACGTGGAGGTATTGTATCAAAAATCTAGGTGGATGGTTGGAAGTGGTGATATTTATTTCTTGTTGTACGATTGGGGGGATGGTAGGTTGTGGTTTCCAGGATTCCCCACACCGAATATATCATTTCATGAGTCTAGCGGTCATTCTAGTTTTATTAATTCCATTTTGGATGATAGTCAACGGTCTATTTTCAATATCATTGTTATCAATGATGAGCATGATAATATTATTTCTACAGGTTGTTCGTCAGGTTTATTATCTTTAAAGTCTTTTTCTCTAGTGAGGAGGGATGAAAATGATGTTGATACATGGGGGGAGACTATGTCGTGCAAGGAGGTCCCCTCAAAATTTAATTTCCTATTGTGGCAGGCAAGGAACCGAGCTTTTCCAACTGATGATAAAATTCAGCGAATGGGTGTTAGCATTGCCTCCTGGTGTTGGTGTTTCCATGAGCCCAAAACAAAATCACTGGGGAATTTTTTTATAGTGAATGGGTTATATGGATATGGTCGTTGTTCGGTGCTTTCACTGGGTGGAACAGACAGGGAGGTATGATGGAAAACTTTTAAAGTGCATGGTTTCAAGGAGTGGGCAGTCAATGACTTGATAGGAAGGAACGAGCTATTATGATATTAGCAAGATGCTAGAACCTTTAGAGCACAAGTAATGATGAATGGAACAAAAATATAATAGGTACACAGGCCAATATTATTTTTAAAATGAATAACTCTTTTCAAGACTTGGTTTGGGTGTGTGCTGGTTTTCAGGATGCGCCATCTGTGAAAGCCATTATACCCAGTTGTTTTCTTTCCATCTGAAGCGGGGAGTTGGGTCATGGGAACTGAGTATGTTGGAATCAACTTCACTTTGGCCTAAAACTAAACATGGATGGATCACTTGTTGTGGGGATATGAAGTTGGAGGGGTTATTCGGAACTTGGCATGATCTATTGTAGCAGCATTTTCTGCTTTTTATGTATGGGGAGATGTTTTCTAGGATGAAGCACAGGCTATACTCACGGTATTAGAGATGTGGGGGTAGTGGGATATCAATATTAAAGTAGTGGAAACAGATTCTCTAATATTCTTAAAATCATTAGTAGGTATATGTTGGGTTCCGTGGAATAGCGTTTATATCATCAGAAAGTGAAAGCAATTTTTGGGCAATCTTATTGATATCACTCACACATGGCAGGAAGGGAACTAGGTGGCATATTTCTTGGCGTCCAAGGCTTCACCCAACCAAAGTATATCTTTTTTTCCTTAATATAGGTTCTTTTCCTAGTGGGGGGATGAAGTTTGTGATTAATGATGCTTTGGGATTGCACTTTTTTCGACCTCCGTGATTTTCTTGTATCAACTTTTCTTTCAAAGTCAAAAAATGTTTCTTTTCAGTCAGATTCTAACTTTTAATGGATACATTTAAAAACATTTTATCAAATATATATATATAATCATATTATATTTAGTCCTATTCATTCCCACCAATACAATGTTTATGTGTTATCTACCATTTAAAATAATAATAAAATTATATTATTTTTTGGTATAACTTAATGTTGTGTGTAATGTAAGATTTCAAAGAAACTGATTGTTGTATATCAGGTATGCTATCGAAAATGGGATCCCCTTTAATGTAAAATTAATATTTAATTCTAAAATACTAATAAATATGAGAATTCCATATTCTTTATTTATGTGAGATATTACATCCTTCCCCCTTTTGGAAATTGCATCCTTGCAATAAAATTCACTTATCAAATAAGTGGGGGTATTTATAACTCTTAGGATTTTTAGATTACCACATTTCCTCTTCAACCATATGGATTTTCCACAAAAACCTTACCTGATTATTACCTTATTCCACAACACTTTCTCTCTATGGTCAAGAATCGAGATTGGATGTTCCTCATAAGAGATATTCTCTTCCAACTGAGCTACCGCTGGACTCAAAACATGACATGGATCCAGTATACACTTTCCCAACATTTTAACATGAAAACAATTGTGTACCTGGGATAAAATTGGCGGTAAATCCACTCTATAAACTACTGATCCAACATTCTCTAGGATTTAATAGGGTCAAATGAACCTCAGACACAACATTCCCTTCTTACAAAAACACAACAAACTTTTCCCTAGAGAATATTTGAGAAAGACATGATCACATACCTCAAAATATATATCCTTCCTCTGGTTATCCAGATAACTTTTATGCCTGCTCTGAGTTGTTCTCATGTTATCCTAAATCAACTTAACTTATTATGTCTTCTATTCTACCAATTATTGTCCCATCAACTTCCTTTCACTTAATTCATCCAAAAAAGATGGACTTCGACACTGCTTCCCATATAATTCTTCAAATGCATCTATCTGTATACTGGAATAAAAATTGTTATTATAGGAAAATTCAACCAAAGAAATATTTTGGTTCTAATATCCCTGGTAATCCATTAAAAAAGAATGTAACATATCTTCCAAGGTCAAAATCGTTCATTTTGACTGCCCTTCTAATTGAGGATGAAAAGTTGTACTAAAATTTAACATAGTACCCAACACATTTTGAATGCCTTTACAAAATTTAGTAGTAAACCTAGGATAATGATCAGATACAATGGAAAGGGTAACTCTATGAAACCTGACTATCTCTTTAACATACAACTGAGAAAGTTTTTCTTGATACAAAGTATCCCGAATAGGAAGGAAATGAGCAGATTTAGTCAATCGGTCAACAAAAATCCATATTTCATTATTACCTAGAGATGTCTTTGGTAATCTCACAACGATGTCCATGGATATATTTTACCATTTCCACTATGGCACCGGTAAAGACTGAAACATCACTTTCAGTAACTTTCGATCCGCTTTAACCTTCTGACAAGTCAAACACTTCATAGTAATATCAACATTATCTCTTTTCATTCCATCCTACTTGTAATACTTATGAAGATCTCTATACATCTTAGTATTATTAGGATGAATTGAAAATGGAGAACTATGAGCTTCACATTATAACTCTTTTTTCAGTTGTGAATCACAAGGAACACATTATCTCTTCCCAAAACTCAAAACACAATCATTATCAATGTTAAAATCAGGAAACATACGCTTCCTAACTAACTCTACCTTTTTCTATAACTCACTGTCTTCCTTCTACGCATGCTTAATTATTTATGATAGAGATGATTTCATTAACACCTGTAACAAAAAAGAGGAATTTCTAGCACCAAAAACTTCTATACCAAAGTTCATCAAATCAAAAACCAAAGGATCTCATCCCAAACGTTGCATGGTTAATGAAGAATTACTTTTCTGACAAAAAAATTATCAGCCACTTTATTTTCCTTTCATAGATGGTAATGAATCGTGTAATCATAATCCTTGATTAATTCAATCCATGTCCTCTGTCTTATGTTCAACTATTTCTGAGTGAATATATACTTCAAAATGTTGTGATCAGTATATATTTAAAAATTTACTTGATACAAATGATGCCTCCAAAATTTTAAAGAAACAAACAACAGCTGTTAATTCCAAATCATGTGTAGGGTAATTTAACTCATGAGGATTCAACTGACGTGAAGCATAGGCAATTACATGATCATTCTATATAAGGACATAACCTGGTCCTTTCGATGAATTATCACTATATATAACAAAATCACCATTTATGGATGGTAATGACAAAACTAGAGCATTCACCCATCTTTTTTTCAATTCTTGAAAAAAAGCATCACATTTTTTCTAGAAGAACTGAACACCTTTTCGAGATAACTTACTAATTGGACTAGATAACACAGTAAAAGTTTCAGCAAACCTCCAGTAAAAACCTGCTAAACCAAGAAAACTATAGATCTCGATTATATTTGTGGGTCTTGTCCATTCTTCAAAAACTTTTTTATAATAGGATAAATAGTTATGCCATTTTTTGAAACAATCTGACTACGGAATGAACATTTTTTTAACCAAAACTCACACATGATGAATTTCTCATATAGTTTGTTTTTCTTTTAAGGTTTTCAAGATAAAACTTAAATTACATTCATGGTCCTATTTTTTTAGAATAAACATAAATATCATCAATGAACAAAACCACAAACATATCCTAGAACTCAAAGAAAATTCCATTCATAAGTTCCATGAATACAGTAGGTGCATTGGTTAACCCCAACGACATAACTAAAAATTCATAATGACCATATATTGTACAAAACATTGTCTTTGTAATGTCTACTTCCTTTAATTTCAATTGATGGTACCCTGACCTGAAATCAATCTTCAAAAAACATTGAGCTCCCTGGAGCTGATGAAACCAATCATTGATATGAGGAGATGAATACTATTTCATAATAGCGATGTTATTCAATGCTCTATAATCAATGGAAAGTCTCATTGAACCATCTTTCTTTTTAACATACAAGGTCGGATCCCACATGGTGATGTTCTAGGTTGAATGAAACCATTATCGAATAACTCCTAAAATTGATTCTTTAACTCTAAAAGTTCAATTTGAGATATTCAATAAGGGGGTTTTGAAATTGGCTTAGTATCAAGAACTAAGTAAATAGTAAATTCAACTTCCTGATTAGGTATAATACCAGACAACTCATCAGGAAAACATCAAGATACTCATTTTCCACTGGCATATAATTAATCTGAATAGTTCCTTTGTTTTCAACAATATGATCAAGGTAACATTCATTTCCATATTTTACAAGAATCTCTACTTCATAATATGTTATCAAAATTAAGGGTTCATTCATGTACAGAAAATGAAAATCTTTCTAAAAAGAAGCCTATTTATCTCAATAATCAATCATAACATGATAAAAATAAATTCAATCTCTACACAAAATGACATCAAACTCTACTAGAGGCAAAACAATAAGGGTTGTAGGTAGAATATTTCCGCACATAAGGATAGAAAGTTTCTTATAATTTATTTTTGTCTCAACATTTCCCCTAGTGTTTTTACCAGAAATCAAGATTTATATCTTGAGATGGAATTCCCAATTTACTAGAAAATTTCTCATAAATGATCGAATATTTAGACCCTGAATCAAACAACACATTGGCATAATCAGAACAAACAAACAATGTACCTGATACTAGTTCATTTGATAGAAAAACATATGCTGAAGTAGTTGCAATTGATTTCACCACCCCTTTCTTCTTGTAGTCTGGATGCTTTCCCATAGTTGGGTTATTCATTGAACACTCATTTGCATAATTTCATATTTCATTTTACTTAAAACATTTTACTGATTGTAAATCATATTTTGTTTTACCATTACCCTAATCTTTTTCTGTACAATTATTAGCCTTATGTCCCATTTTACCACATTGGCAGCACTTACGATAATTCATAAGACATTCCCCAGTATTCTTTTTACCACAATTTTCACAAACTATAAACTTAATTTTCTTACCATCAGACTTTTTTGAAGAGTTCTTCTATTTCGTCTGCCACCTAGACCAAATATATGTTGTTTTTTAAAGAACATATGATCATTGACAAACTCCATTTCCACCTTCTCTGCACATTGAACAAGTTTTTCATAAATTTAAACTCACAAGAAGCTAAAGACCTTCAATTCATTTTCTTTAATTCTGGTTAAAATTGTTGACTTTACTATCAAGAGCTCGAATGAAATTTGGAGCATACCTTTCTAGTCGAGTAAATTTTTCTTCATAAGTTGCCACTGATCCATTTTACTGCCTCAATTCCAAGAATTATTTTTCTATCCTAAGACAAACCACCTTAGGAAAATATTTCTCAAGAAACATACCTTTGAATTCATCCCAATCAATAGGATCAATCTCCTCACTAACCCTGTTATTTGTTCACCATCAACCACCACTAATCAACTTCATTTTCAAAACGGTAAACAGTAAGACTAACCTTTTTATGTTCTAAACACCCCATGACATAAAAAAACTTCTCAAGTGCTTCAATCCACCCTTAACCTTGAACATAGTTAGATGATCCTCAGAATGATGGGGTATGTTGCATCATGAAATGCTCTACTACTGACATGTTCCTCTGTGGTTAATCTGGATGATCTCGTGCATGGATACCACCACCATTTATAGCATAGGTCGACTGTGTCATCATTGAAACAAACGGTTCAGTTCCGATTCTGACCATCTCATGTTACTGATTTGGAAGGTTGTCTTCCACCTGATTCCATACCATTATAGATTCCTTATTTCCTCTACGAAAAACTAATCTGAACACATAAATATCTTAGGTGAAGCAACATAGTAATCTGTAAATTCTATATCATTTTAATTTGACCATAAATTTATTTATGGACATTAATTCAACAATATTATTACTCCTAAAGTTGTCTAAACTGACCTTTAATACCAACTATAGGGCTCCATCCTTAAACATTACTTAATCTTCAGTTATATCAAGAATTCACATTGAGGATATTTTCAGGTTTATATTTTTAGAGAATTAGGCCATAACTATGATACTTCATATAAAAAATTTCAATTTAGACACTTCGAATCAGTTTCCATTTTTTCATTAAATAAAAACTCTTATAAAATGTGTCATGTCTAGTTCAATTTTTTAGACAACATGTCTTTTCCTTGATCCCATCCTTGACCCTATTAATATTTATGCCCTATGAAAAATATTTAAAAACATGGGTTGAGCATAAAAAGCTCAGTAAGGGTTATAAAACAAAGAATGAAAAAATTAGTTCATGAATACATACATAAAAAAATATCTTTAACATAACTCCTGGAATCATAAGATTTATGAATAACACATAGTAATCACAAATCATAAAGGTAACTTTTGGCATCCATAACATACTTATGTTGTAGCTTTCACAGCTACGCAGGGAGTTACATTTGGAATACCCATCACAGTATATTCCCTAAATATCTTAGGAGAGACATTCATGTTTACCTCCATTACATTACCCAATGCATTGTAGAGCTATCTCAGGATCACCCTCCATAGGTTTTTCATAGAACTACACATATACGTAAACAATTCCCAAGAACCACAACATATTCATGACACATAAAAAAAATAATGGAATGATAACATTTCCACATTGCAATAAAAATATCACATTTCAATATATTGACATGATAAATCTATTATCAAAACCATTTTCATTTCCAAAATACATAAAAAGAGTATATGGTATTTATATTCCTTTTAAAAACATTACCGCTTGTTAAAGAATCCAAATATCAAATAATGCTCGCGGTAGCAGAAATGTCTTTGTCGCCGCCTATATTAAAAAGAAACATTCTTTTTTGTAGTTTAGTAAAACACTTCATAGAGAAAAGACCCCCTTTTAATGAAATTAAAATTTAAAGGGATTTATACACCATATAAAATAAAGTCATGTATAAATCAAAATATACCTCAATGAAAGGAGATTGAGAAGAAGTCCCTTACCACGTGTCCGACTTAACCCGTTCGTTCTTTAATCTCCTTAATAATAAACTAAAGTCAATTTTTCCTTTCTTAAGAACTTTTTTAAGTTTATTATTCCTTTTATATCACTTATTAACATGTTATAAATATTATATAATCATTTATGTTAATAATGGTCATTTTGTTGATATTTGGTAGTTGATTCAAAAATGAACTTCTTATAATTACAAGTTGTTCATGTTGTAAAAATACCATAATATCCAAAATTTTATTCATGATTTAGATATTATATATATAATATATATTTAGTATATGCATGTATTTATAACACTACATAACATTGGGAGATAAGAAATGAAATGCAATGTTCAAAGAGATGGTAAGCCATATGTACGCATGAACACTACTTTAATTTCTATTTCATATTTTAATGGAATGAAAACATAATGATACATAGGTTTATTATAAGTCTAGTATAATTTTATATATAATTTCATTAACTCCAACCATTATACATTCCATGTATGGCATGAACGAGTCATATCACTTTGAGGGGGAGGTAGTCCGCACTTCCTAAAATTAAATTATCACATTTACCCATTATGTAAACCATAAAGGTATTATATAAATGAAAAATACAGAATCATAGAGACAATATAATTATAATATATATCACATAGAAATAAAGTTCCATCTTAATTTCCATCATAAGAGGTAGTAATAGATAATTTGAACAATCATCATTTCCTGAGGTGTTAGTTTTCCGTCCACAGAAACAATATGTAGTTTACCCATTAAATGTAGGTTTCTATAAGTTTTGATTGAATAATTATCATACCAAAAACCTAGAATATTTAGGATACTGATTTTTTATGTTAAAAATAATAATAAGAGCATAGGGAGTGGAGAAGTAAAATAAAATAATTGATTTTAAGGGAATACATTACCTTTAAATCGGACAACTCCCTTTGGTTTGACCCAAAATGATTTATTGAAGTGACTTCTGCCAAAGGTAAGGTTTCTAGGTGGAATATAGGGTTCTTGAGAACTTATTTGGGTAGATTATAGATTATCCAAGGGGCTTTAGTGGTGTGAGTTATGGGTTAGATGTGAGGAAAATTTATAATGGGGAGGAGGGGTTCTTTTAGAATATTTGATAATATTATTTTATTATATATTTATTTTCCATTTTAAAGGTTAAAAACTTATTAACATATAAGATAAGATTATTATTATTCGAAATAAAATCATCCAACAAAAATTGGATAGTTTTTTCATTTTTTTTTAATTTTTATAATCTTATTTATTTAAATCTTTCACTAATGAGGTAAACACTGCATCATTATTGTGTCATAAATAATTTTATTTATTTGATGTATAGAAATTATAAATAAAATACCATGATCTGGGAAAAAGTTTTATCTCTCTAATTAATACTTATAGTCAAATAGATAACTTATATAACCCCATGTAAAAAATGTTTTACTAAAAGATATATGTTTATGTCATTTTTGTCTTTACATTAAGTTAATTAAAATTAAGTGTCAATATCACTCCCAAGTGGCTCTATGGGGTCCCAAAGTCTACCCAAGGATGAAGGTCATCGGAAATGTATCATAAAATAATATTAGGACACATGGTAGGTAATTTAATATTTTATAATATTATTTTTTTACCCTTATTACTTGATTTACCTTTTAACCATGGTAAATAGAATATTTACTAAAGAAAATATTCACAATGTTTGAAAATAAAAGTTACCTATTTAAAAAATTTAGACCTCCTGACTCCAAATATGGAATCCATTTTTCCATATTCAAAACATATAATTAGAATAAATTAATTTAAAATTAATTTCTGTTGTCAAAATAAAAAGTGTTTTTTAAATATTAACTATCAAAAGATTGACACTTGTTTATATCCAATTTGAAAGTTAAATTACATAAAATGACCAAAAATAGATTAAATGGTAAAAATATAATATAATTATTCTTTAAAACCATTTAAAAAGATAATCTATCAGTATAAATAAATTATACTAAAAGGAAGTTTTGAATTAAAAAACAGTATTTTTCACTATTCATTTAAAAATGAAAATTTTTAGAAAAACACCAAAATTTCATCCAAAGTAAATTTTTTTCCCTATTCTAAATAAAAATATTATTTTCTCAAATATAACCTATAAAAGTGACTAAAACTAGATTTAAAAAGTGATTTCCATAAAAAAGTGGTAAATCGACCTTTTAAAATATATTAGAGTGTTTATGCGTAAAATTGGATTCATTCACATTTTAAGATTCTAACTTTTATTGGATAAATTTAAAAACATTTTATCAAATATATATAATCCTATTTTAGTTAGTCCTATTCATTCCTTCCAATACAATGTTTATGCGTTAACTACTATTTAAAATGATAATAATATTATTTAATTTTCCGGTATAAATTAAAGTTGTGTGTAACGTAAGATTTCAAAGAAACCCATTGTTGCGTATTGGGTATGCCATAAAACATGGAATAACCATTAATGTAAAATTAATATTTAATTCTAAAATATTAATAAATATGAAAATTTAATATTCTTTATTTACTTGGGATATTATATCAATCTCTTACATCCTTGGCCACCCATGTGTTTCTAGTTGTTCTGTAATGATCGAGACAAGTGAAAATTGAAAAAAAGAATTATCTATTTATCATCCTAAGGGTATTGGATAATCACGATCGTACTGATAAAATAAATGAAATTAAATTCTTACATGAAAAATATTATTTGAAGACATATTTTGGCTGATGACAATACATGTTATGAATATGTTTTTTGCATGAATGAATTAAAATAAACCATTACATTTTTTTATATTGATTTGATTACATGATGTGAAAAAGATATCGTGAAATTTTTTCACATTAAAAGAACTTAACTTGGGTTATAAGAAGATCACTTTATTTAATGTTATTATCACATGAAGTCTTTATTGATTATCATGCAACTACTAAGTTAGGCGTTGCATAAAGAAAGGATGATCACACGACACAATGAGTGGTCTCATGAAAAAGCATTGTAATCAATTAATTTCATGATCCCTCAACATATCCTTATGAGGTTTAAGCTTCCATCAATTCTATATATATTAGATACAAAGAGATATTCAATCATTAACTGATACATAGCAATGACATGAAACTTTGATGAGAAGTGGTGAGACACCACAAATATAAACTGAGGCTCAACTAAAATTTACAGTTACATCACTTCGATATATCATGATCACACTAAAAAAGAGCACTCACATGAACCATTCTCTTAAAGGATAGAAGGAGCATATCTGAATCATTAGCATGAAGCACAATATTTTGGTTAATCCAAACACATGAATGAAATTACTTATAGAACCTCTTGAATAGGTGAAGTTATTTGAGAATAACCTTAAAAAAATATGTGTCACCTAAAAGGGAAGGAGTAGAAAAAATCTACCCACATGAAAGACACCTTGATTAAAACACCTATCATGTGAAGGAACATGTGAATAAACCCTTATCACATGAAACCAATATAAGAATTAATAACTCATTCACACTATTTTTCATCCTCACATTCATTTCATTATGTATATATTATTTAGAAGGTAGTGTGATTTTTTTTCAAGGAAGAATCGTCAACTCACACCAATTTGGGATTGGATGGGAAGACCGTAGGGGCTTGGAGGGACTTGCATTATTTAACACATATACATGTGGGTATGAAACACATTATCACATGAATAAGCACGTGGGAATTATAAAATGATAATAAATCATATTTTTTTTAATATAATAAATCATAGAATATTATATGCACTGGGGTTTTATTTGAGAAGACCCATGAAAGTTGAAATTTGTGAATGAGGTGTTGTTGAGTTAAGATTATATGAATGGATTAAATTTATAATATGAAAAATTATAAATGCATAAAATATTTGTGAAGATATTTGTTCCCATTATTCAGAAATATTAATTATAATCTAGAATTTATTAGAATGTGGAGTTTTTTAGTAAGGTTCCATTGCGATAACTGATCAGATACTGGTGATCAAATATATTTGAGAAAGGCAAGCAAGATGAAAATGATCATTAAGTTCAGATGAGTAAGTATGATCCAACAATACTATAGAGGTAGATTAAGTGATCATTTTATAGTGGATTAGGATAGAAGAGATTAATGACCTTATGACTAGTGGAATAAAAATTTGTTTGATTCCCTAAAATAGAATAATGTGGTTAGTCGTATAACCAATTAACGAAGAAGAGTTGGATTAATAGTGGTATAAAATGGATAAATTGGACTAATTACTACATGGTTTTATAATATTTATCTACATAGACAATTATAATCTTTGATAGTATTATACAGGATAATCCATGTTGGAGGGACTAACAAATAAGGAAAGGAGTGGTATATATCACTGAGTAATGTAAATGCTTGTGTTTGGTGCCTTTTTTCAGTGATTATTGTAGGAGATGATGAGATGCATAATAAAAGTGGATCTAGGGTTTAATCACACATACTTTTTTAATTGAAAATAGATAATTGAAAAAAGGGTTTGCTGATTTACCCACACTCATCAGTGTTATCTCAAACTAATTTGGTCACTACACGTGGTATATATGACAAGTTATCCTTTGTATGGTCAAAAATACTACTGGGGATGGTGAATATAAATTTATTAAATATCATGGATGTTCTTATTTTAAATGTTGAAAAATAAAATGTCTTGAAAAATAGGATGATATTATACAACATATCACTTGGGGTTGAAGTCAGAGACGTAGCTACAATGTGATTTCAACCTTAAATTTCGATTTATCATAGGCATTTTTAAGATTAGAGGAACATAGAGATGTGTGTAATGGATCAAAAATAAAATCATGATGTCTTTATCATAAAATGTATACTCTAAATTTATGGTCTTACAGACCCCTAAGGATATCTCAGATAAAATGAGAAGGATTTATGAAGTATATTTTAAATCCAAATAATCTTACTACAAAAAATATAGAAGAAGATTTGAATATCTAAAAATAGGTTTTAGGGAAAGTATTGATGAATAAATTACCAGATTAAATAAGAATGTTATAATAATCATAATTTCTTGTGGGAAGATGGATGCCTTAAATATTCTGAAGATACCAACGTGAAACATTCACTATTGATTTGATCCAAAATTTTCTACACTGGAAGACCATTGAGATCTATCCTTGTATTAAGATCATAATATTCTAATATCATCTCAATTGAGAAAATACTATAATTAAATACGAAATAAAAAAGATGATCTGTAATTTGAAGTAAATATAAAAAATAGAGTTAAAAAATAATAAGAACCAAATGATTCTAGGGATGAGGAATAATAATAATAATTCAACCAAATTATGTCATTATTATCAAGAATTACTAACTAGGGAATGTGGAAAATAGAAGGTAAAAAATCACACAAATGGTTGAATTTTTAAAATTGTAGTCATCTTTCATTTAACTTTTTTTAATAAAAATGACATTCAAGATGACTCGGACAAAGAAGATAAGAAGTCCATGAAAAGGGAATAGAAGAAGCATAATAAGGGATTTACTTCCAAGAAGACCAATATGATGATCTAAGAAAGAAATGATTTTCATTAAAAAGTAGTGATATAGAATATTAAATACATTTTAATAATCAAAACTGCATTATTGGAAATATTATGAAATATAATGACTCCTTTGAATGTGATGAAGTCGATGAGGGAACAAAAATAAAAATTATGTTAAAAGAAAATATAATATATTCTCTTCTGAACAATATGGAATTGATGAATGAAAATAAAATGCTGAATTAAGTAATTAATAATCTCACATTTGAGGAAAATGAATACGTTCTGAATGAAGAGAGAAATCATAAAAAATTAAGAGATAATATGATGAAAATATCTTATATAGAAAGAAAAAATTAATTTTTATAAAGAAAAACTAGATGGAATGGTTGAGAATCACAATGAAGAATTAAAAAATGTTGAAAAAATTAAACAAATCATAATGATGATTGCTATTTTTTAGAAGATGGTGAGTGATCTAAGTGAAAATATTATTGAGAAAGAGATGGAATTATCTACATCAAGATTACTTTTTCTTACTACTCAAAATGAAATAAATAAAATTAGTGAATACATATCCAAATATTTTGATATTAGTGGTAAATTTTATAAAGATATTGAGAAGAAGTATCCACAAATAATGATTATTACCATATATAATTAATCTCAATGTATATTTTTTATTTTATATAAGGAAGTACAGAGAGACAAGACTAAATCTATTTATAGAAAAATAATTAATGAGAAAAAATCTTCTACAAATGAATATTTTATTTTTTTTAATAAATCTACCTACTAAGAAGAAACCCCGACAATATGTAGAAATAACATAAAACAATCATCAAAGTGTGACTATTATCAGTCTATAAGGTCATGGTTCAGAGGCTACTACTAGTGTTGTGGTGTGTTTGGTCATAAATATTTATCATTCAAGTATAACATGCAACTAATAGGAATAAGTCATGAATAAAAATGGAAAAATTCTGAGAAGATAAGATCATATAATGATATTTAGTATTCTATAACCATAAAATCACAGAAAATATCATTCTACAAAAAATTCGAATTTGTTAAAAACAGTTGTGGATGTTTTGGTCAATTAGTTAACAAGTATGACAAATACAGAGTATGCTCGCTATGTAATAGTTATTACAATGTAATTATAAATAGAATACAATTTGTGAGGAATGGAAAAACCCTTAACGAATTATATTATATGCACAAAAAATTGATAACATTGACAAATATTTTTTTGTTATATGGACTGACCAATGTCCAACAATAAATAGTTCTATGATGAATAGAAACATGATGAGGTAAACAGAATGCAATTGTTCATAGTTTGAGAAGTTAATGTTAGTTATAATTCAACTAAAATTATGACTTGAAAATCCTTATGTTTGAAACATATGAGAAAACTAGCCATGAAATAAAAGAAATTTCGTCTATCTTACAAGACAAAGGAGAAAACATGAAAATGATGTTTCAAGATAAAATAAAAATTCAGGGAACTAGAGATGAAGAGATAACCACATCATATTTGTTAATCTATGGGAACAAATCAATAACCCATGCTAATAAATAATCACAGAGTCACATATTAGGATAAACATATAAAGAAAAAGAAGTCCATATTGTGGGGAATATCTCAGTATAAATTTTATTTCTGAGAAACAGTTTTTTTACTTCTTCCTTATTATTTTATGTCTTTTGAGATATCATTCAAGAAATTGGAGGAGAAATTTCAGGTTATCACTTTTGGAAAACATAAATATAATTTACTTCACGGAGTCTATTTAAATCCATGAAATGGATGAAAATAGTGAATCTCATAAGGGAGATCAACCATTGGATGGATATTTCATTTTAATAAATTCTAGTTAATAAGAAAATTATTGAAAAATTTAAAATTTGGATGATTAGGAGTTCCAACAAAACATCCCTCACTCATTCATTGTTTTATTAATCATATATATTTTGTGGGAATGATTTTTTGATGAAAATATGAGACAAAAGGTGTGTTATTTAATTACATGTGAACATTATAATGTATTTGTTGATGTGTGAATATTTTCTAATTTCATTGAAAAATATTATTTTGGGGGACAAATTTAATGAATAATTGGAAATTTCATAGGATTATTTAACATTCATGGTTATTTATAGACAACATATATGACCTTGTTTGTATGTCTCTTTTTTCTACATCGGGTTGGCCCACATAAACATAGTGTTTATTAACTACTGTATTTATGCTAATAAATTCATGTGAGAACATTCCACTCATAAAAGTGATCATTAAATTTTAATATAATGGTTATCTTCATGTTTCTAAAAGAAATATTAGATGATAAGCCCCCCACTTACACTTTGTAATTTATTTCCAATAAGGGGGATATTGTTTGAGAACACATATATAATTTTAATTTTTTGATGATATATTGAATGAATAATGAAAAAGAGAATATTGTTGGGATAAGTGTTGAATTTATTATCAAGGATGGGATAGTACGTGTTTGGTTATTTTGGATGAAGTGGTGATGCGTTGAAATTTTTATGGATTCAGTTAATGGTATTCGATGTCAAGATGATGAAATTATCCATGATAAATTGTATTGATTGTTTGAAGAGATCTTAAAAAAAGAACTATGTTAAAGAGTACAAGTTATTTATGTAAATGATTGAATAAAAGATATACTAATAAAAATGTAAATACAATATCTTTTATTTCATGAGTATGTGAATAATCCCATGAAAAAATATATTCACATATTTTTATGAGTAATAAATGTTTATTATAGGTAGAATATTTTAGGAATATGATAACTGGATTCATATTTTGGAATTGTATTATAAATATGTGAAATCATATTTAAGGTTATTTTTGAATTTGTTCATATAGTAAATAATTATTGGAATCATTCTTTAAATAAAAAAGTGGACAAAAACCTGAGAAAAGAACTAAATCAACCACATACTGTGAGAGGATGAAGATCAACCATATACGGTAGCTAGATCGTAGTCTTAAATGAATGTATAGGTGTAGGTGGGATGTGATTTGGCCCATAGGAGTGGAAGACTATGTGAGTGTGCATGAGGATGGGACAACAAGGCTGGCTATACTATTGTGCCTAAATAGGTGGGTGTAGACACATGAGGCCCATGTGTGAGTATGTATATGCATGTGTTGATCCCCCATGACCAACTCAAAGTAGAGATAGATGTGTTTTTATAAATGTAATATATAAAAATAATTCATAATAATTGTGGTACAAAATCACGCTCGTTCACCAGTCCTCTATCATTAAAAATATGTCCCAATTGATGGAAGCATGATTTGAGTGATCTTTACGATTTACTAGATCTTCCGCCACATGTATTTTAATAATTCGTTTATTTTTTTCTGGTTAAATGAGTGTCTATTTTTGTATTATAGTGATCTATGATTGCAAAGATTGAGTCAAACCAGCCATCTACCATTATTATCCGAAGGGAATGATATATGTTATATCATATTGAGCACATGGGTGCAATAATTGCCTTACATTCATACCGTTATTTGAAGGATTTTTTATCCAATGAAAAACCAAATTATAAATAAGTTCATCGCATGATTGAATAACTTCACCAGTGGCATCGTGTGATTTTATTTTTATCATGTTATTAAATCCTGAGATCCTGAGATGTTGTCATATTAAAAAAACATCATCTAGAAGGAAAAAATCCCATCATTTATAGTTGTTAATGTATAAATTATTTGATGATATTAAAATGAATGTATAGATAAGATCCAATTAGTAAAGGAATATTCCAGGAATCACCAAGATGTCACATGATCAGGATAATTGATATGACAATATTATGATCCCTCAGTGTAGCGCGATGAGGCCAAAAATTTGGTCCATTAAAAATAACTATGAAATTCTATGATCTGTAGTAGTTTACTGATTCTGTTATGTAACATAAAATCCAATATATTAGTGCTTAGAAAATGCCTAAATAAACCATTGATCGTCTTAGTGTTCTAGCTTCTTCCCATTGAGATATCATGGGATGTCTCAAAATATATCATTCAAGTGAACCATTCATGCAAGGATTGAATGAGACCATGTGATTCAATCACAGGAAGAAGAAGTGTTCTCATTATCCAATATCATGATTTATATTACGTAAAGCACATATTTCCTAGAGAAAATGATTTTATCATAACCCAATGAATTTTTTTTTCACCCAAAGGGGAAGGGGTTCATGTGATTTTATCATTTGAAATTCAACTCGAGGACATCTCTTGTATCATGAAGGAACCTATGGGAAAACCATGGTCATGGAAAGAAAATATTAAATGGAAGACCTCATTCACTTTATTTTTCATCCTAACATATAGTTCATTAGGAAAATAACATTGAGAAGGCACTTTGAGTAGTTGTGCATGGAAGAATAGTCCAATCAGTACCATTTATGTTTGTGCAAGGCAGACTATAATGTGGATGAGGAAGTCCTTATATGAAATAATATAGATGTATATGATTATCAAAAAGATTCACATGTAAAGAATCACTTCAGATATATCAAAGGTGAATAAATGATAAAATTAAACTAAAATAATCAAAAAGGAACATTATATGTTCTGGGGTTTTAATGGAGAATACAAATGAGTGTTGTTATTCATGAATGAAGTGTATATGAGTCAAGTATAAAAAAATGGATTGAATATAAATTTTTCTAGATTATTAATTCTTAAGTAATCAGGGGATATATTTTTATGAATCATTATCACACATTAAATGTGTTAGGGAATCTATATAATGTGGAATTTATTGGGAATAATTTTAACGGGGAAACAGATCAGATATAGGTGATCAGATATATTTGAGCATGAAAAATATTATTGAATGTATCATAATTTGTACATGATAATGTGTTATCTAGAAATATCAAGGAGGACGATTAATATATCATCCTATGGTGGAAAAACAAGAGGAGAATAAGGATATTGTAAATGGGGGTATACCTAGTTTCTAAAGAGGCTCGACAAAAGAAGACGGTTGTGGGTATATCCGACAATGGGAAAAGATTTTTATTACTGAAATATATAACCATGATCAGTTGAAGGAATGAATAATAGAGGGTATACCCAATAACTTACTAAACCATTGTAATCATTAATAATATTATAGTGGAGAATTCATCTTGGTGAGACTAACCAACAAGAAACGATATAGAAATTGGTAATAAACCTTGTAAATACTTTTCTTTATGCCTCCGTATTAACTGTTGTATTTGACGAGAGGGTGAGAGACCCAAGAAGAGTAGATTGAGGCATTAACCAGCCGCAAAATTTTTAACAAAAATGTAATTTTTTTTAAAAAAAATGGACCAATAATCCACTCCAATCAGTGATATCACACTAATATAGACATTAATATTGAAATACTTATAAGATTTATAGTCATTATCGTGAACCAAAATATCCCTGTGCCAAATCCAAAAATTAATATAAAATCATACATGTCAGGACAACAATTATAAACTAGGAAACTGTAACACATAAATAAATATGCTTTTGTCAATTTCAGATTGAATAAAGCCACTTCTTAGCAAAAAATCAAACCAAACACTATGATTCAGTGTATGAAAACATAAAGATTCATACTCATCCCTAATCACTAGAGATGATGCATAATAAATACCATATACTAATATATCATTTGATAAAGTTGTAATTAAATCGTACCAAGGTAAAAGAGCCACCTGTCACCTAATAATATCACGGTGTGACCTATATAGGTCACAGTGAAACTTCCCATATTCATTGGACCTGATCCCTTGGCCCAAAACATCACGGTGATACCCCTATTGTTTAGGGAATTATTTCATACTACTTTATATTTTTTTACCATTAAGATCTAAAAACAAACTCCATATTGTATTCTATAGAACCATTTCCCCCAAAAAAATACCATAAATCTTTTAAAAAATGATCTAAACACATTTTCTACTCTATAAGACCAAAATTTAAAATTCCATTTAAAAAATAGACCTATAAATTAAAACTTATTACAGAATTAATAACATTCATATTCATTCCATCTCAACTATATTCATAATTTTATCCATTAAAGACGAGTACTCGAATAGGATTCAAATTATAGTTGGTAGATTACCTACCACATAAAACTTATATTCTCTACAAATATGTTATTATAAGGAAGTAATGTAAATTATTTTTTGATAAAAAATGAATCTGAAAAATAATGTAGTGATATGCACAAATTTTGAATTTTTTTCCCAGTATGTCAGCTCCAAGATGGGGTGAATTATTGAATTTTTTACATATAAAATGTATAAATTCATTATAAATGTATACTTTAAAATATATAATATTCTAAACTAATTAAGGTATCAAAAGTAAATACATCAAAAAAATTATTATTCAGAATATAAAACTATATAGGAAAAATATGTTAAAAAACATGTAGAATGAAATAGAACATAAAATATAAAGTTTGTTTAGTATAAAAAATAAATAATCCCCTAAATTTGTATTGTTAAGGGATATATATGATATTATCCTAATAACATATTCACTTTAAACCCATAGTGTAAGGGTCTTGAATCTTTTATATAGTACCACAAGTTCCATATTGAAACGCCTTTTTACACTGATATTTGATGAAACTAGTACTATCCCAATTATTCATTAATCAATTATATGTATCACAATGTTTATATCCTTGAAGATTCTTTATTATATAAATATCGAGTGATAAATACCATTTCCCTAAATATTATTTGATTAGGTTTAGTATTATTTATTTACCCTTAGACTTCATTGATCAACGAAATATCTAAATAACAGCTCCTATTATTGAATCCTCATTGATTAAGGAACCGAAGATAACAAATGAAATATGAAAAAAAAAATATTTTATAATTAAATATCATCGTAAAGGAATCACATAGATCACATTTAAAGATAACAACTAATGGAATATCCTATTAACAACTATACTCAGATGCCTTATAATGTTATTCAAAAATCGTTTCCAATATCTAGTCATGATATCTTCAGTCTTCTATTTATGGGATATGTTTTTAAAGAACTTGTAAACAATTATCCATGTACTTTGATATGACAAATATAACATCCCATTGAGGAACACTATATAATAATTATATTAGAGAACCACATTTCTCCAAGTTTAACTCCCCATATACGAAATTATACAAACTAATAATAATGGCCAAAGGTAATATTTTGGTATGAATATTCCCTCATATCAATGTATAATAAATAAAATAAATATCACACAGTATGTTATCATAATAATTTTAATATTAATATAGATACTGTAAACAATAAAAAAAATTAACTAATAAAACACAATAAAAAATATAATGGGCCAATTAAATTGTCACACAAGGTAGAAAGACATTAATAATATATCCCATGTGAAGATAAAATACAATTCATAAAAATGGTAAATTAACTGTAACCCCAATCTGGTCCTGATTCCCTTCTAGATCCCATTTCATGAATCTATATAAGATATCTAAATCAATACTAAAATATCATGATTCTACCCTACATGTACTTGTGATCATGAGGTCGACTCAAGAACTAAAGTGTTAGGTCCACCCATGTATGGTGTGAGTAAAACTCAATATATCATTGCCAATGATGTCCCTAACATAACCTATTAATATATTATACGTGTAACAACATAATATTTTATGAATGATATTCCCTTTTGAATGAATAAATTCCTTTCTATGAAATATGTTTGTATAAAAAACATATACTTCATTGGTTATTTTTAACCAATATAAAATATACCATGTTTGATTCCAAATAACATTAATCATAAAAACCATTGATAATATAGTTATTGTACAATAACTATTAAGATTCATATATATTTAGGGTTATGATAAATACAAATAGATAGAGATAAAAGAAGTAATTTCCTTGAACATTAGGATCACACCCTATAAAAAATTTTAAGAAGGGATTTAGAGGGAAGTATATACACTAGTGTTTTTTGTTAACAAATCCAAATATAAGATTCAAAAACCGAATCTCAAGACTAAACTTTTATGGAATAAGCTCAATTTTATCAAGATCATAACACAATCCTTGATTTTCAAACCACCCCAAAAAGAACCATCATCTCACTCCATACCCTTGTAGTATATTCTTGGGTAGTAAGGAGTTATATATCCAAACCCTAGTAATATTAATATTTATATACTCATTTTAGTAAAATAATAATTAGATTTATCCCTTTTCATAATTTATAAATGATTATGTAAATAAATTTATAAAAATTATATTTTGATATGAAGAAATAATATATGTATTTTTTTGGGAAATATATAGTTTCACATATGAATCTTACTTGATAATTAAATAATTATTGATATAAATGTTATTTTAATAAAATATTCGAATTAAAAATATTTATTTATATATAAATGATAACCCAGTTTAAGTAATTCCAATGTAATTTTTATAAGGGATATAATGATTTCATTATAATAATAACTAGAAGTTTTCAATAAAATTTATTTATTATTTAAAATTGAAAACTATAATATATTGAAAATTTTGTTGACAAAATAAAATTATTTTTTGAAATCATCATTTTTATGTTATCTAATAGTGATTTTTTAATAATATTCTAAAACATTTGAATTTTTGGGTAAACATATATCATGATATAAATATATAGTTTTAATTATGACAACATAATAGACCAAAATTGACATAATAAATTGTATAATTTTAATCCATGACTAAAATTCTGTTTCCCATTTAAAATAATGTATTTCATAATTTATATGATTAATATTATAAAACCATAATGAATCCTCCAAAGGATATATTATATTTTACAGGATTTAAATCAATTTATTTTAAAAATGTCTCACTTCCATATCACCATTGGTAATAATTTAAAGATTTCCATTCTTATTAATTCAAAATAATAAAACAACTCCTATTTTTTGGAAAACATGGGATAATGTTTTGTTTGGTTTAATTTATTAAATATAGACCAAAACATATTTTTAAAATTTAATAAATAATATTCAACAAAAAAACCCCTCATATTCACTAAAAATTAATTTATAATGAATTCCCTCTCCCTATCCCTTTATATATCCCTCACATGGTGTTCTCGTTCTCTTAAGAAGCTCCTCCCATGCTTTTAGCAGTACCCACTCAATGTAAGTGATCTTATCCTCCTCCTATTTATTGATGAACTTTATTTTCAATATTCATTTTGAATTCAAATTTTTCTTATTGGGATGTGTTTTTACACATCCCTTTTCATGTACTTATGATGTTTATGTAATGGGAGACCCTTTTTCACTATCGTTAAACTGTTTCACGAATCTTTATTTTTACCCATTATACTGCCAAAATAATCCAACGATTTTCCCTAGGAAGTATTTATGTTGTGAATTCCTATCCCTATTTCCACTCAAGTTAATTAACCTAGATGATCCTGACCATCATTTATTGTTGAATTCTATGAATGTAACCTACACTTATTTATTTTGGAATTAAAATTGTTTAATGTTTTATTTAGTTATTTGATTTCTGTTGATAGTAACACATTTGAATGTTATGAATGTTATGGGTGGTCCTAGACTTATATATCCCTCAAATGAATTGGGTAATGTTTTTATCTAAGGATATTCCATGTACGTTGCATTGGAGGTTTTCCAAGGAACAATATGTTACGATGTCTTTGTCGTTATCCTTAACATATGTTTATAATATAAGGTTTTATGTTGTTCCCACATTCATATTTTGATTTTATGTTATTATTTTATGTATTTATTTGATGTACATGTTTATAATTCTCATCCATTTTATGTTCATTGATATAAATGTTGAAACACAAGTGTTTAAAATAATATTGTTTTGAGGGATAATTCCCTTATTAGTATTTGTAGATCACCCCTTTCTTATGTACATCATCAGGATATCATGGGAAGTATTAAAATATATATTTATTTTTATGGAATAATTTGGTGTTTTCTTAAAAAAAGTTGATGTATCCTTATTCAATATTATTTTTCAATATATATAATTTCCCAAATACAATGGTCCTATTAATATTCTAGGATTGTATTTTTTGTCTCTATATTTAATAAACCATAAATTATGATTTTAATAGATATTGGTTGTAAAAGTTGGTGTTAGAGGAAAGCCTAGTCATATTGGAGGATTATAATTACAAAACCCTATTGAAAACCTATGGGATATGAATAAAAATATCAAAGAATACCAAAATTTATGTTTAGTATAGATAAGCGGTTTCCAAGAAACGAAATTATTTTCTTGATACTGAAAGTGGATGTATAATTGGAATAGTTTTTCCTAGGGGTAACATCCTCATATAGGTAATATTATTATTTGAAATTTTTATCACCCAGTGTAATAAAAAGAGGATTTTCTTTCATCATAGTTTGAATCTCCTAGGGAATGTGGTTTAAAATTTTTACAAGAACACTATGAACCATTATAAAGTGAACAAAAATTCCAAAAAACAATTTCTAGGAAATAGATAATTCATAAAAGTTATTTAAAACATAAATTAAGAGGTTAAGGGTTGTATTTAATTTATGAGTTACCCCATCTTTGTCCATATATTCCTTTTCATGTGTATTGTATTTTTAAAATTCTAAACCCTAGTTTTCTGTTTATTTTATAAAATGGTTGGTAATAGGAGGAACTGAGTAATCAACAAATGCGATGAGAAACTTAATGCATACCCCTACGATATGTGCAACCTGATGGTATTAAGAGTCGATAACTTATGGAAAAAGAAATTCTAAATTAACACATTTTTTTAAATATAAACATTAATCAATTGGAAAATCCATACCCCTCTAAGAAATAGAAATATGAAATTGAGACCTTGATAAGATTAAATCTTCTAACATTAAGTGGATGTTAAGATCCCTTAATCACCGAATAATGTATCAACACCATTTAAAATATCTTCCATATTCTTCAATTCTATATAAAATGGAATTTCATAGTGACTATTTACAATATGGAAGGATAATATGATAAATTGTGGATTTTGATTAAAAATATGAACCCCAAAGAA
The DNA here is from genome assembly GCA_963277665.1 of Viscum album. Taxonomy (NCBI): domain Eukaryota; kingdom Viridiplantae; phylum Streptophyta; class Magnoliopsida; order Santalales; family Viscaceae; genus Viscum; species Viscum album. The sequence continues at coordinate 1,887,349,481 of OY728160.1, read as the reverse complement.
GATGTTAGACTGATGAAGTGAAAATAACTCAAAATATGTCTTCAATGTGTATTTTACTTTAATACATTGAGATTAAATGGAGATGTATTTTGTTTTCCTCATGAAAAAGGATAAAAAATTCATTTGGGAATACAGTTAAAACATCAAAATACTTACATAATATTCCTGTATGTTTTTTATTTCCCCTGAATGTAATTTTGGCCATATATTTGGTGGGATAAATCTAATTTTATAAAATCATTAGTGATTTGCGGATTTTAAATCTATAAGGGAACTCTCTGATATTACCTTTATTTTGAAATAGATATTAACAAAACCAAAGGATATCATGGGCCAAGAGATATAAAGTGGATAATGTATTTATATTTTTTTACAATAGAGAAATATAATAGGGTTAATAAATTACAACACCCCACATTCCAAAAGTGTGGGATGAAGTATCCCAAAAATTTCATGAAGGGGACAAGAAAAGGTATTATGTATGCGAAAAAGGTAACCGATAGAGAGAATATAGATTAGAGAAACCCACCAATGTGATAGAAGAATGAAATGATTCAATCAATAGTCATCCTACTGTAAAATGTTTTAAAATTAAGAAACAAGGAAACAATGTGAATCCACATACTAAGCCAATGGTTATCAACGATAACCGACACCAATAAATGAGTAAATTATTTCATTACAATATCCAAGACTCTATACATAATGACTACTCTTGATCATGGTGGTCTAAATAGGAAACTACATGATAATCTAGATAAATGGTTTATATCCCCTTCTGTTTTACGATAGGGTGAATAACTCATTTTAATTAAGAAGAAGGGTGGTTCAACACACCTCTACAGTGATTATCACATTCTGAACACAATACTGATAAATAATATGTAACCTTTATCATAAATTGATGAATTGTTCAATAGACTATCTTTAACATATTACTTCCCCATGGTGGATCTTTGATAGGGTTATTATTATAAAAAATCAAGAAGTGTTTTATCCCCGAGAACCTTTGTATAATTTAAATACACTTTGAATTCATGTGAATCTATTTGGACTCACTAATTCTCCAGATATCATTATGGACATAATGAATATAGTCTTCAGGGATTACCTCAAAAACAATTGTTAGTATTTCTAGATTACATTCTTATCTAATCTAAAATAAATAAGGAAGATGAGGATAATTTTAATAATGTACAGAAGACCATATAGAAGGAAAATAGACTATTTATAGTATATTAAATGTGAATTTTGTATGTTTCATGAAATATTTCTGATCATGTTATCACTAAAAAGGGGTATCTATAAACCCTTTTAAAAACATAGCCTATTTAGGGACATCACATACCATCATCTATGATGAATATACATATTTTCATTATATTATCATGGTTCAATCTACAAGTTCTAAATAAATTATCTGGGTTTTCAATACTACTAACCATGAAAAACGAAATAGAGTGATGTTTTTCTGTACTGATAAATGTTATTAAATCAATATTGAGTTAATAAAGAATTCCACCACTACACCTAGGATCATAATACCCCCCATAGGGGAAGGATTATTGACATATTGTGACTCATAAAAAATGTAATTGGGTTGTGTACACATATAAGAAGGAAAATTGACACCATATCCCACCTAGTAACTAATTATCAATGCATATGAGATCCAAACACATGATCCTTATTTTGCTATAGTGATCATCACATTCATGATATATTTACATTATCTATTTATGGATATGTGTGATATATATATAGAGAAATATAACTAAAATAATATGTTCATATAAAAGGAGATCAATATGTGATAATAAAAGTGGATAGAGATGGTCAAGGATTATGATTGTTCAATCCCTTACTATATTGGGAAGGAAAAAAAGTTTTAGTTACTCTGAGTATAATGGATACCGCAACCCTACCCATGATGATGATCCAAGGAACAAAATATAATTGGACATGAAGAGAATTTATATGGTAATACTAAATGATATTCACCAAACATTTCTGTGATAATTTCTCATCCACACATTCTTGAGAGGTTTGATGAAGCCATAAAAGTTGATGTGGTTCTATAAAAAAATTAGTGTATATTTCATTATTAAACTTTGATTATTATAGAGTTATATGGTTCTAAACAAATATATGAGTCCCATAAAAACTAGAGCGGAAGAGGGAACTTCTAGATGATTCACATAGCTCATCCTTCTTTATTCAACTAGGAATAACCATGATTTATAACTTTCTGGATGAATTTTTCTTGTGAGAAAAAATGGAGAGGGACATTTTAGAATTTGTATCTTGATGCTTTTTATTCCAATATGAAAATATTAAATGACATATGTAATGGTTTATGAACCCATTTCCCATACTAGTGTGGCAATAAGAAAACATAACCATGGATTTCATCATTAGATCCCATTAGACATCAAAATGTAATAACAATATCTTTGTGGCACTAAATTTTCATTGAAAATAATCAAATTTCATTACTAAATAAGAATATTTCTCTACGAACTCCCTCTCTATGAAATTCATAAGGGATGTAGTAAGGCATTAGGGATTTCTAGTATTCATTGTGTCTAATCAATATATGATGATTAACATGAGGTTCTAGAGAAACTATCTGCGTGATCTGATACAATGATGAATTTCAATACATTATATCAATCAAAGATAGATGGTATATCTAAGGGAACCGTTCAATATTTATAGTATATATTGAGATATTTTTAAGTGGAACTACATGGATTTTTTCATCAACACCTTCCTATATTGGATTTCATATATAATAATCATCTCCATTATAGAATTCAAATGGAACCTTATGATGATTCATATGGTAAGAGGTGTGAAACTCTAACATGATGTAATGAATTTGTAGAGATAAAGCATAAGGGGTTTAATATAATCCCAAAGATTATATATATTGTTAAAACCATTAAAAATCATATAAAAGTTGTGAGTAGTTAATAGAAATTCTATGCTGGAAATAATTAACAAGGCATAGTGTCTAAGGTAATATATAAAGTTTTCCTTCATATATGACCATGGATGAAATTTAGGAGGTTTTATAAGAAGGGAAATCATATTCAAAGATACATAGACCCCTTTGAAATAAATGTATGCATACAACTTATTTCATATTTAGTTGAACACCTAACTACCATATCTGAAGTACATGTGTTGATCGATATATCCCTTTTGAGAAATTTCAAACAACATCCCTAACATGTACTGAATCCAAAGGTGGTACCCATGGGGAATGATCCATAATATGAGGAGAATTCAATGAAATTCTGAGTTCCAAGAGAAAAATCTCTATAAAATAAGACAACTCTTATGGTCAATGTATTGTGGTGGAACCACATGCTTCGGGAAGTAACATGGGAACCGAAATTAGTGATGAAAAAAATGTACCTTAATCTATTCGAGGGTAAAAAATGAAATTTCAAGGGTGAAATTTATGAATTGGGGAAGAATTTAATGACCTGATATTTCATTAATTAAAACACCTTATCAATGAATAAATGATTTATTACATAAAATAGTTATATAAAACACAAGAACTAATTTGGTCATATTTTTTCATTATGAAATACTGTTTGAGGGATTCAAAATACCACTAAGTATCTTAACCATTGATAACATAACGACTTTATATTGACCTTTAGCATTGTTATATATTAAGGGTTTTGATAAATTCTAATTGAAACACATATTGAAAATGTGACGACTATGACCATTATGATCATACCCTATGAGGACTATTTATTAGAGGATATGAAGGATATAAAATCCCTAGGATTTTCCCTTGACCAAGCCCAATCCATGATTCATCAACTAAATATCTATTGAAACCATTTATGGTTTAATTTTAATCTTATCAAGATCACAACACAACACATGTTTATTAAACTATCCCATAAAATCACTCCCATCACACACTATAATAGTAGAGTGTATTCAATTATTATAAGAGAATATGTATTTAGACACTAAAAATAAGAATTTTTATATTTTATATTTTATAAAATAATTATTTATTTATCCCTTTTTATTATTTATTTATTAATAATTTTATAATTAGTTTGATAAATATTATATTTAAACAGGAATAAATCAAAAGTGTATTTTTGGGAAATATGTTGATTCAATTAGTACACTCTTTTAATAATTCTATAATTTTTCAAATATAAGTTATTTTAATAAAATATTTGAATTAAAATATATTTACCTAACTATAAATGATAATATAATTTAATGGCGTCTAATATAATTTATACAAGGGTCAGAAAAATATTAGTCTTGTAAAAAATGAATGTTTCAATAATTTAGGTGCTCTATTTAAACCTAAAAATTATTATATTAATAAAATTAATTTTAAAAGAGAAATATTATATTTTAATTATAATTTTAAAATTATCCAATGTGTATTTTTCATAATTTTTTAGACAATTGAATGTTGGGGTTGAAATTAAATACGTTATAAATATAGGGTATGAAATATAACATAATAGTAGTGAAAAATTGATATAATAAATTGTATAAATTTATTTCAAAAAAAATAAATTCCATTTAAAATAATGTATTTCTGAATTTGGTTGATTAATTTTGTAAACCATTAACGATTCTTCCAAAAACCAATATTATATTTTATGGGTTTAATGTAAATTTATTATAAACATTACTCAGTTAGACATAAAAAATGTTATTAATTGTATGATTTAGGTATATAGCGTTTTAAGATATTTAAACCAACTTATCCTTGGTAGATTTAATGGGTAAAAACCATGGGATGATTTTTGGTTTGGATTTATTTATCGTATAGAGTCTGATAAAAATGTTTTGAAATTAATATTGAATTACTCTCTACATTTCTATAAATACTCACCCAAACTCCCGTTACTCTTAACTGGAATCCCACTTATAATGATGTTCATATCCTTATACCTCTCTAATGTCATGTCGAGGCTTTTCAATGCTCCTAATATTCATCTCCCATTCCTTTAGAAGGGCCCTCTCAAAGTAAAGTATATTATCTTCTTCTTATTAATTCAAGAAGTTTCATTGTATTATACTATTTGAATTCAAATTTTTTTATGTTGGAATATGCATTCAAATATCCCTTTTACTGTCTTTATTATTTACAAGTAATGAGATAACCCCTTTCTATGTCATTAAAATCTTCAATAAATTTTTATTTATAGTCGTTATATTGTAAAACTTTTTCCGTCCATTTTACATGCCAAAACTTTTTGTAGTGAATTCCAATCCCCATTTCCACCAAAGAGTATTCACTTAGATGTATATATTCATCATCAATTGAGGACATAAATTTATGTAACAAACACTCCATATTCATGGTATTAAGAGTGATGATAGGTTCACCTATGTTTTATGAAATTTGTGGCACACTAACCCATGTACATGTTATTAATGTGATAGGTGTACCCATAATTATAAATCCCTCAAATGATTTTTTTTGTATTTTTATCTCTTAAGATTATATTTATGGTGAAAGTGTGGTTATACTAGGAAAACTATTCTATGATTTCTCATTGTTTATTCCTGACATATGTTTATGATGTCACATTTTTTGTTGTATACATATTCCTGTGTTTCCTAGATGTTACCACAAATATCATGCTTCAATGTTCATGTTTATGATTCTCACCCCATTTATGTCACCTTGATATATAACATTACTCGCATATGTTTACACTAATCATGTTATGATTTGATTATTCGCTAACTAGGTTTTATAACTTAGCCCTTTCTTATGTACATCCCCATATTACCCCATGTCATGCTAGAAGATCCATAGATTTTAAGGGCATGTTGTATATTTTTTTTAAAAATAAAATAGGCCACTTAATCAACATGTATTGTATTAAGTGTCTCCATATATAATAAATCATAAAATTAAGAAATTAAATGACATTGGATTTCAAAGTATGTAAAATTTCATATGCTTAGTAAGAATGACTAATAGAAAAACAAAACAAAATAAATCCTTATTAATCCTTGGTATTAATAGTGACACATTATAGTGACCCTAACTACTTTAGCCAGTGTTTGAAGTCACTGACCAAGTCACACATCATAACTGAGGGTAAGAATAAATTCCACCCAAAATACCATCAAGATATATCCAAACAAGGGGGTATGGTGACCACCCCATAATACAATCATATATCATAATCATTGGGTGTAATAGCACCCACCATGTAATAACATTAAATATAGAAATCATATAGGGGAATTAAGTCAACCTTAAAATACCATCATTTATCATAACCATCAAGGGTAATAGTCTATGATATAACACTATCATATATTAGAATCCTTGTAGTTAATGGTACATACCATAGCAATCACTATACATCATCAGGGGGATTGGAACCTTCTTTAGATATCACTATATAGTATCTAGGGGAATGGAGCCTACCATATTTATGAACATATATAATCTATAAGAAGGAAACTCACCATATATACCATTATATATCATTATAATGAATTATTCACACCCAATCCATCACTATGTATCCTCAGGTGGATTGGAAATCACCATTAATATCCCTATATATCTATAGATAATGGACCCTTCCTCATATACCATTATATTTGATTCTCACATTAGTTTAAACCTTTTTGAAACCCAACATACATTTCATAGGAATCGATTCTAAGAAAAAAACATGTTATGATAACAAAATTACACTATAATGAAATGGAATTATTCATCTATTGTAATACATTATAATAGTATCACAAGAAAAGGGAACTATCTATATTACACTAACTAAAATCATGGTTTTCACACTTTTTATCCAATTTCCATCTCTATTTTTTAATACTATCACTAAAAGTGAATCACTTCCATCAATATATCCATTCTCACATAAGGGTATAAAGGCCCACCTAGGAAACACTATATAATGAAAAAACATGATAATTTTGAAACATTCATCACCCATGAAAAGTTGATATCATTTTTTATTCCCACATCATACTAATAAATATATAAAATCCATGGTGTACCCACTAGAATCAGGACACACATAGTCATAGAGGTGAAACACTCACCCTCACACATAAATAATTTTTCCGAGTGTCTCAATGTTATCCAATGATTTCATACAACCTATCCCATACCCAAAATTTTAAAAACCATCGCACTTCCAAAACTAGTTGGAACTAAAGGTTTCTATCCTAAGTCCCATTGGGTTTCCCTCATCTCATTTACACACTTATAGGTTATATGTGTCTCGTAACACATTTCTAAAGTTATTTCATTGTCTATTTCTTGATAAATCTGTGTGTTTATTGTTTGAGGGAATGTCAAGTCCTAAGGATCTATACATTACTTAGGGGGGTTATGAATAAAAATTCATTATAATTCAACATTTATTACACATAAGTGGAGAGATCACATATCACATGATACATAACATGAAGAATAATTATTGGGGATGTTTTTAGGAACTGGAAACCACATTTTAAGATATTCCTTTTATGTAAAGAGCATCCACCATCACCTAATATATTCTAAACCCATACAACACATCAACATGATGCACAAATTATCTACTATGGATTAACCATTAAGAAAATTTGTAGACACCACCCATGACATCCACATGTATCTCTATAATCCACATAATACACCATATGTTCATCCTCTCTATATCCCCATGAGCCATGAAAAATAAAAGAAACACTATATCATCCTAATTATGCTATACCTTGGGGAATCGACATGAAATCCTTAAATAATGAATCAAACCACCTTAAATCATCATAGATCAATGAGGTTTAAGGATGTTTGGGGAGGGAAATACCATCTTATTCTCTCCTTACTCACATGGATTAAGAATGAATAATACTAAAGGGGATATAAATTCTAAATCACAAAATTGAAAATAATACCCTTAATTTTAATAATATTGATAAATCCTATCAATGCATTTTTTTTGTAAACAACTAGACACTTATGTATTGCCCCATATATATATGGTGAAACTTATTTTAATTCAAGTGAACCCTTATATAGTCCATTACAGTATCTCCACCCTTACTTATCATTAAATTTAAAATTACGTATCACAATATCATCTTAAGATGTTACCCATTTTTTCATGAAATAGATGGACTCTTACATATGAGCATACCTATATGAATGATTATTAAAATGAATGTAGACCCATTCAGACCACAATTTTTACCCTTATATTACAAGGCTACCATTTTTTCAACCTTGAGTAACCCTTAAAAATTATTCTTTACATATAAGGTGACCATTATGTATCAACTATCTACACTTATGTATCACATAGATCTTCTATTAATTATCATGGAGTAACTTGTAGTTACCTTTACATATCACTAGGATAACCCTTATGTATTTCTATAACTAAAAAATTATAAAATCAAGGTGAATACTAGTTACTTTCATATATCCCAAAGGATACTCACACATATTTATATAAAAATTTTAAAATCCTTTCATATCACAATGTATCTTCACAGTTATCTGATTTTCAAAAATAGAAGGACCCTAACGTATATGTAACTTACCCTTATGTGTCACAAGGACCACTAAGGTATTATTTTCCCAAAAACATTATAAAAAGAATATTATTTATGGTAACATTTATATATGGAATCTATTTGAATTTCCATAAATCTAGATGAAATATAAAAAATTCCAAAAATGATAATTTAAAATCACTAACACAGTTCTAGCACCTACAAACTTCCTTCCAAAATTTTTATAGCTCATGAATAGTATCATGCATAACTTTGATCATGGGAAAAAAGTTCCAACACTTGACCCTGGATATACATGATACTATTTAGAATAATATAGGTTTTAAATACACATTGACTATTGGATATCTGATTGAAATATCCATTTTTGTATACCTAATCTGTTACATCGACCATTCTCTACCACTCATCCAAGAAGTTAATAAACCATGGAATCCCCCAATAACATCCATAATCACCTTTAAAAGATATTAAAAATCATAAAATTTTGATTGGTTACTATCACTTAAAAACATCCACTCCTCTAGGACCAAAAACTAAAATTTCCCATGTTTTTGAATGACTTATAATGTTGCGGTTTTAACAATATCTTAACATCATACTACACACTTTCATGTAAATCTATTGTCTTTTGTTTTTTTATTATTTAATTGGTTTCATCTTGGGGATCCTGAGGTTGGGGAAATTTTTTTGAGAAAAATAAATTAATATTCTAGGATATATGTTTTTTTGAATTAATGGTGTCCGAGTATAATCATGTAATGACATTATGGGGTTCTCCCCAAGTGTGGAGAATTCCCAACTTATTTTGATTTTTTTGGAAGGACGATATTTTTTTACAATTTTTAGGGAATTTTCAAACTCTATATATAGTATATGATGTGTAATGTTTTAAAAGGAATATTCCAGGAACCTAGTACATAGTGTGAAGGATGTTCATGCCATGTACAGGATAAATGCTAGTGAATGATTAAAAATTTGTATTTAATAAAAATATGTTGGTGTTTTCAGCGTATATGATCGCAATGGATTAAAAAAAATTGTAAAGGTCTAATAGGATTTTTAATTTTCAATTATATGTATTTTAGGGAAATTTTTGATTGATATGTTTTTTATTCAAAGTGAAGATTGTCCCCTCTTGAACTGTAGATCAATTCTGGTGATTTTGGGAGCCTCTATTCATTTTTAATTTCTTCATTATGTTATTGATCACCATTGTGGTTGGGTTTAATCACTATGGGTGATTAATCCTTTTTGTTTAAAAATTTCATTTGTCAATGGTAACATCAATGAATTCCATTATTGTGTATTTTGACCCATGGTGATGATCCATTTATTTTTTTCTAGGTCTGTTATGTGATACTTTTCTCAGGGTCATTTCCTTATTGGTTATGGTGTGGTGGGTGTATGTTCTATAGGTATGTGTTAGTTACTACTATTTATAGACATGTCTCCTAAAATGAATCAATTATAATTTTTTTGGACTTGTTATAGGGGATTTGTTTTGGTTTTTAATCTTATTTGTAGGTGTATCCTGTTGTAGGAATGTATGACCCATGTTTTGAAGTAGGTTCTTTTGACTCTATCATTTTTTGGTGAGCTAAATTGTTGTAAATATTTTATAAAATGTTTTATAAATGAAATGGAATGATTTTTTATTGTATGTGTGTTTTTGGAAATGGGTCTTTGATAAAATATGATATCCCCCTATTTTGGTAAATGAAACGTGTTTTCAAATCATTATGTAATGGTTTTGTGAATTTGGTTTCAAAGAATGGTTTGTTAAAAATAGTATGTGGATCAGTTTGGAAAATAGATCACATGGGGAGGCTTGGATACTTAAGTGGAATGTATAGAAATAGTTCATTTCCACTTCGACAAGGTTTTCTCCTGGGGCTTCCCTCTTCTCCTTATGCATGTTGATCTATGGACTTGTGAGATAGATTGGTGTGTTCACTTTTTAGGGTTTTACTCTGTTACATATATTTGATTCACAAGTCCTATGGATTTTTGAATACATTATTTTTTATGTTATATATTATTTTCCCAACTATTCTATCTTAGTTTAATCCTAGATATTATGCCACCTATCATTTTGGATGATTTGTGTTACATTTGGATTTTATTGTTTCAATTATACTACAATGGATTTTATATGATTTGTGATAAATTATTTTCAATTAATTTGGTATATCTATTTTGATATATAAATATAGAATGTTTTGAAACTAATTTAACATATTTATTTGAAAATGTAGAAAAAGGGTAAATAAATTTTTTTTCCATGATATTGATATAATAACTATTAAAATTTTATCCTACATTATTTTATATAAAGATCAAAATGATTAGATTATTGTATAACGCCCTATTACAGAACACTTAACTTGGATCATATTGATAATGTTAGATCACACCCTCTTCACCCCTTTGATGGAGAATAGAAATTGTTATGTATTCTGATGTAGATAATGGAAGGGAACCATGGTGAGGAGGTGAGGCTTTTTATCATCTAGGAATTGGGTAGCCGATGGTGAGATGTATGGAGTTTTACTACACTATCATCTAGAGATGATAAAGTATCTTTTCTATTTTTTAGTCATGTACAATTGTCATTTTCTCTTGGTGATTGTTTGTGATACATTTTATGTTTTATTTCTTCGATTTTTAATTATGTTTCAGGGAATATATTTATATCTTAATCTATTACTAGATTTAATGTGAATATATTCAATGTTGTTAGTTATGGTTGTGAAAATAATTTCCTATGATTTTTGTCTAATGTTAGGGTACTAATCTCTAGACCAAGGGGATTAGAGACACCCTTCAAGTATATGGTGGATCAGGTCAGGTAAATGTTTTGAGAGGGAATCTGGGTTAGTTCATTACAATGAGGTACTAGAGCACTTAGTTTCGGGTTTTTTCCTTAAGAGGTTTTATATTGGGAAATATAATAGTATAAAGATAAGTTTGTTGAGACTTGAGTGATATATTATGATGAGTTCCTAGACATCTCTTATCATGTTGATACTATAGTTACCAAGGGATTTTGGGATTTTTTCCAATTTTGTTTTTTGGTGTTATTATCTATTTTTTATTTTCAGTTTTTGGGTTTGAACTATGATTAATATATTGTATGATATTTTATTCTTTTTCATTGTAGATTAGTATCCCTCTGAGATATAATCATTGAGTTCCTTGGGAGAGTGCAACTACTTCTCCTCGATTGAATCCTCCCACAGATTAGAAGATTATCAAGGATATCTTGTTATTAATTTGTGATTTTTTGACCAAAATGATCCACATGTTCATAAGACAGTTATGGTGGTACATATAGGAGATGTAGGTAAAATATACCGATCATGATAATTCTTAAGAGAGAAACCACTATTCATTAATGGAATGAATAAACCAAAAGAGGCATAGGACTGGCTTGAAAATATTGATAATATCATAGAGATACTGGATAAAACTATGTGAATAATGATGATGTGTTAAATGTTCAGAATTGAGGGCCTGAGAAAACATTGGTGGGAATCCATGGTATATAGAAGATTAGCATGTGGAATTTTACTAGAAAGGTTTGAATAATTCTTTCTTCCAGTATTTTTTTTCATAGGAACTAATGTTATAATTATCTCTAGAGTTCCTCCCTTTACAATAGGGTTAGTATTCATTGTCTCCATACACCAATAAGTTTACTGATCAGTTCATTTTTCAACATAGTTTATGAAAAATGATCAACTAAAATATCATAAGTACCTATAGGGTTTGTGATCAGATATCAGATTGCATGTATTTATACTGAATAATTAGACCAATAAGGAGATAATGGATAGAGATATGATGGTATAAATGAATATTTCCAGAAAGGTTGGATTTGATTGCTTTATCTTCCAACTAATGGTAGTTTCTATCTTGTTATAAGGAATATCCAGACGTTTCAAGATCATCACAGGTGTGTTGGAGGTAGTTCTGTGTGGCATGCAACTTCATCACCCCATGATGATTCTAGTAGTGTGCCTACAACATGACATCAATGTAAAAAGTATGGAAACACTCATAATTATTGTCCTTAAATTTAAAATATTTATAAAATATGTGGACCTTATATTCATTTTCAATGTTTCTATTAGGATATGTCTACACCATGATTTGGTAAGGGAAATTCAGCTCCAAATTCCACTACAGTGTAGTCATTTTCTTTAATGGTTATGAAGATCTATCGATAGGCCTCAGTACTGATTCAAATTCACATAGTAGATATGTTTGTAGTGGAGGTAGATGCGGGTCCAATTGCAGTGATAGGTACTATAAATATTGCATATTTTCTTGGGGTTGTTTTATTTAATATTGATTCATCCCCCTCATTTATATATGACCATTTTTTTGATCTGAATAAGCACTCAATGGATGTCATTTCATCTGTTATGGAGTTGTAGACACATATTGGAGAGATTAAAGAGTAGGGGTTTCAAATTACTTATTGAACACTATCGATAGATGATGCAATGTTTGTTTGGGATTTTCTTGTCCTGTATTTGGTTACATTTGATGTCATCATCATGATGAATTTTATTATTTCAAATCATGCTGAGGATGATTACTATCATCATAATGTTTATTTTTTTATGGTATCTGGTAATTCAAGTGTGTTTTAAGGAGAGTGGTATCTAAGGTCTTTTCATCCACGACCTTCCTGTTATGTGTTCATGACAATTTTTTCTATTTTAGTACTTGTACCTGATGATGATTCTTTTTTTTGTAGAACTTCTAACTAGTAGAAATTATTTTCATGATATTTTATTAGATGATTTATCTGGGATTACACCATTGTGGTAGGTAGATCTCATGATTGAACTAGTATAGGTATGTAGTTGATTTTGATACATTATTATTGTATAGAACCTGTGGAGCTGAAAGAGATAAGATTTAGTTGGATGATCTGGTGGAGAAGGGTTTTTCATTAACTAGTGGTTCGAAAATGGAGACCTTAGTGTTGTTTTCCATGAAGGTATATAGTTTAATCTACTTATTCATCAACTATAAGAATTTGAACTGAGTAATTATTAAGAACAAGTATTATTTTCATCGTTTTGGTGATTTTTCATAGTATTTAATATTATGGAAGTGATTGTATATGATTTATCTTTGGTTGGTTTATAACCAGCTCCGGGTTTGAGAGTCTTATATACTAAATACAGATTTATGGGGAAATTATGAATAGTATGAATAACTTATGTTTCTATATTGTTTGAAAAATTAAAATGTAGATATGTTTTCTTTGATTTAGCAAATATTCCATCTACATATCAAGACTTTTGTTGTAGTGTTATTGGGTGATATTTTGGTTTATTTGAAATATGATCACAAGAAGAAGAACTATTTGAAACTCGTTTCTTAAATCATAGCGAGTCACCATTAATATAGAATTATTTTGAAATGAAACATTTAGATTTTAGTTGTGAAATTCTTATAGAATGTGTTTTTTTAGATTGGATTTTTAGTTAATATTAAAGAAGGTAATGGTTTTTTTTCATTGGGATAACTATGGAATGTCTTTAAAATTCATAGACTCCTTGTTATTTCCAGATACTAAAATTGGTTCATCGAGGATTTGTCAAAGTATTTGTCACCATTTACTAGTCTTACGTGGAATCTGGTGAAATTCATATTGGATGAAATATTTTATTCTCATTTCGATGATTTTAATGTAAATTTGACATTATCTCCTATTCTAATCCAAATTGATCTTAATAAGGGGTATTTTTTTGTGATTCTTTTGGTTCAATATTAGTTTTTGTTCTTATAAAAGATAATAATGTGGAAGATTACAGATCTTTTAATCTTCAACCATATAAGAAAAATTACCCCACTCATGATTTATATCTTTTTATAGTTATTCATGCACCTAAGTATTTGGGGTATTATCTTTTTCTATAAAAGTTCCTAGTCTATCATCATTATAAGAGTTTCAGATATATATTTTCTTAAAAAACATGAATCTTACACGTAGTAGTTTAGTGTAATTCTGTCATATGTTTAAATTTGATATCACCTACACCCTGTTGAAGGGGAATTTTTTTGCAAATTCTCATATCAAGTAAGTGACATCACATGATATTTTGGAATCAAATGAAGAGTGGAAATTTATAGTGATTTTTTCTCATGTAAATCTAGATACTTAGGAGGATTCTTTAAGTGTGTTACTGACGAGTGTATAATTATTATTATCTCTCCTTAAGTTTGTTCTATAGAGTCAGTAGGAGGATTATGATTTGAGAGGTATTGGAGAAGGCCTATATGTTGGGGAGATCATTTATGGTTGTTCTTTCATTTTTGATTGTATTATTAGTTTTTAGGATTTTATTGAAATCCAAAAATCAGTGAGGAACTTAGTTTTGTTTTATTGTTATATTTATTTGTAGTCCATTCATATGGGTACTACGAAAATGTTTTATGAAATGAGACAGTAGTTCTAGTGGTCTTCTATGAAGCATGACATTGTTCACTATCTGTCTCACTGTTACGCATTCCATTAAATTAGGTCATAACAACTGAAACAATCTCGTTTTCTACATAATCATTCTATTCTAATTTGGAAATGGGGTGAGGTATCAATATGTTTTACAGTTTGGATTACCATTGCCTCCCCAATAGAGGAATACTATATATTTGGCGAATGATTGGATGAAAAATTCATCTCATATCATTATGATCAATGATAATGTCAATGTTAAAGGTCTGGGTACACTATATGTGTAAATGATTGTGAGGGTACACGAGGTTACTTTTTTTTTAAACAAGGACCCCAAGTTTATTTCATGGGTTTGGTGAAGTATATAAGAGGTGATTGGGACTCTAGTCAGGTTGAGTACATATTATCATTAAGAAAAAAAGGACCAGGTAAATAATGTTATTTTGGTCATGGAGGATATGATCCAATAATTTTTCTTAGATTTTGGTGGATATTAGGATATCCATATTGGACTAGTTTAGTTTTCTTTAAAAAAATGATCATTCATGGATTATAATGGATCCTTTAATAGATTTTAATGGTCGCCCATTTGGATCACCTCATTGTTGATTATAAGTTGGTGAAGCTTCTTTGGTGGGATTGAGTATGGTTCAAGTGACATTGATCAGGATTCAAGATATGTGTAAGTGTTTGATTACATCTCATAGTATAAAAATATCATAATTAGATTGGTGGAATCATCCTTTAGATTTTTCAATAGGTTACTATGTTTTCTTGAATTTTTATCCTTGGGTGAGTCACCATGTTCTTTGAAATTAATGAATTTTATCCACAAGATATATTAGAAGATTGAAGGTCTCTAAGAAGCTTGGGATGGTTTCTTTTTGATTGGTATTACTAGTTTAGTTGATGTACATTCAAGAGTTTTCCATATATCTTATTTCTAGAAATACCGTCTATATCCCTCTCATGCTGAGAGTTGGGTTTGTGATTGAGTTAGATACAAATGTTTATTTTCTTGAGAAGTCAGTTGATTTCATTGAATTTATAGTGAATTTATTTTGTGGGAAACAAATTCCATTGGTCATAGTTTTATGGTGTTAAGGATTAGATTCTCATGATACAAGGGAATTCGAGTCATTAATATGGGACCAAAAACTATAATATTAAACTAAATTTCAACGATGAATGCATTTTTGAATTAACTGAGTTCAGGTATAATAATTTAATGTATTTATAGGGTTCTCCCCATGTTTGGATAACACTTGGTCTAGCATGATGTTTTTGTAAGGAATATTCTATTTTTGTATCTTTAGGGGATTTACACAATGTATTAAGAGTAAAATACTTTTAATGTTCTCCAAGAAAGATTCCATGAACCTGGTACACAACACGAATAGAGTACACTTCTAGTAATTTTAAAAATAACATCTTTAATATAAAGGTGATGTGTTTTAATGTTATAAAATATTCATGGATTATACAATGTGGTAAGGGATTACATGCCATGTAATTTTTGTGTATAGGGAATTGATGGAATATTGTGACTGATATGTTGTTTATTAAATGTGCATCCTCTTTCCTATAAACCTGGATCTCTCTTATAGATATTTTGGGAGACTATTTATTTTGAATATCTTTAGTCATCAATTGATCCCCATTGATATTTGTCTGAATATCCCTAAATGATTAATCCTTTATGCTTCTTTATTTCCTTTGATCACATTTTCTCTATTGTTTTGTGTTATTAGATCCATTTTCCAATGTTGATGATTCTATTTATTCCATCCTGGATCTATTCTGTTATCTATTATGATATCCATTTCCAAGGTATTTTCTATATAATGGGTGTGAATTCTTGATTTATATGTTATTACCTCTTCTACATCCACAGTTTTCATAAATTGAATCAATTAAGTTATGTGTTAATTGTTTCTATGGCCATTATTGTGGTTGTGTCTTCCTATTTGTTGGTGTATCTTATTATAGGAATGTTCAACCTGTGTTTCTTGGTATTTGGTTCAATATCTATCCTATGTTGGAGAACATAATTACATTAGTTTTTTTATAAATGTTTTCATAAATGAAATTTCATGATTGAAATATTGAATTTTTTTTTTGTGTTAATGGGTTTTTGAAAAAATGATTTCACCCCATAGTTTTCTTAAATGAAAATTATATTCAATGCATTATGAAATTATTTTTTGAAATGGATATCAAATAATGGTTTTATGAAAATGTTTTTATGGTTAAATTTGGAAAACAAGACCCATAGGAAGCCTTTGGATTTTATGTGGAAGGTATGGAAATTTTTCTCATCCACTGTTGGGGGTTTGATCATGGGGCTTTCCTATTCTCCCTAGGAATGTTGTTCTAGGTACATGTTAGACTTATTGGGGGGTTCACTTTTGGGTGTTCCTATTCTATATATAGTCAATGAATATTTCTAATGGATTGATGCATAATCAATTTTATTTCTTAGGTATTACTGTCCAAGTTACCCTAACCTATCATGATCATTGGTGTGATGTTACCTATGAATTTGGCAGATTGGGTATACTTTTGGCTTGTAATATTTTTGTTTTACATCCATGGATATGATAAGATATACTATAAATTATTTATTTGATATAATATATCTATTTTTAAATATGTATAATAAATGAATTGAAACTCAAGTTAATATTTTTTCTGTGAAAATGTGGAAAAAGTGAAAATTATAATGTTTTTTCATGCTTTTGATATAAAATAACTATTAAACTACTATTATTCTTTGTTTTCATTAAATATGAGGATATATTAACTACTTTATAAAGAAATGTTATCAAAGAGATGTGTGAGATCCTATTTAACCTATTATCTCAAACCTTATATACCCCTTTGATGGTTTTTAGACCATGTTATGTATATCAATGTAGGGAAAGGAAAGGTGTTGTGGTGAGGTGGAGAGGTTTTTTATCAGCTAATATTTGGGTAGTAGGTGGTGAGATGATGGAAGTTTTCCCACATTATCACATTGAGCTGTTATAGTACCTGTTTGGTTCTTTTAGTACATTGTTGTTGGACATATCCCATGGAAGTTTTTTTTCAACCTTTTTAATTTTATCGCATTTATTGTTACTTATCTATCATTGAATATGTTTATATCTTAGTTTGTATCTCTATACTGTGTGTATATATTCTATTTTTTATTCAAAATAGGAAAAATTGTTTCGTATTAGTATTGTTTCATGCTCGGGTTCTAGTCATTATCCTGTGGGGATCAAGAACAACATTCATGTATGTGGAAGATCAAGTCAGTTACCAACGTTGAGGGGTTATCTGGGTTGGTTCAATACAATATCCCAACCATAATGATTCTAGTATATTTGATGGATTTTCACACATATTTATGAACTATACTTGTCACCAATACCTGATACATGGTCTAAATCTATTGTCTACCTATTTTCATGGATATAAAAATATTCTCCCAAACCTTATACAATACATATAATGACACCAACATGCACATTGTGGGATAAATTAATTGTAAAAAAAATACATTATGATTCCCCACTACTAATGGAATAATGTAATTCCCAATTTTTTGATGTACCTTTACATCAGTTGATATTATTAGTCCACACCATTTCAACATTCACTTGGTGTAACATGAAGGTATCAACCGTCCATATTCAGATACATCTTCGGTCTCCCGTAATGGACTATACGAAAAACATATATCCCTACATTATTAGACATATTGGATTTCTTCCACCAACACAATGATTTGATGAATCCCATAATTCATTCATCATGCCCCCAAAATCAACCCCTAATCTTACTGCCCCACTAGTATTTTTATCCATCATCTACATGTCATTAAATGAACTTAATTGAATCAAGTGTCGTTTATTGATACCTATATATGGGTATTACAATATACTTTAGATAATTTTTTTCAATCCATCAAAGAGATATCACCAAACTGTATCCATCATTGCGTTTAATCCTTTAACACGTGACACAAGAAATTTAACAAAAAAACTCAAAATGCGAGTCATAATATTACATTACGTATAGTGTAATCCACGCTATGGTGATATCATTATATCCAGTCCAAAATATTGATCTCTTAAAAAATAAATCACCATACATACACTAAAATTCATCATCCTCACCTGTTTCTCTTTAACAGGTATAAATCCTATGTCCCACACTGAATCCCACTAATACCATTGTGCTCGATGGTGTAACACTCCCACAAAACTAATATTCTTTCATCAGACATCAGACCCCAATGGATCCAACTCAAGGTTTATGACCATTATCATTACCTAAAAACTCACACTTTTATCACACTACAAGACCAATTAGGTTCAACTACCAAATCACAAACAATTTAGTACCCAACTCACAAATAATTAAGGTGCTCTCTTTCTTCCATATTCATTATGTCGGTGCACTGAGATGTTAAATCTTTTATATTTATCTCAAAAAAAAAATCCTCATAATTAAATTTTAGACATATTTACCAATATTTTTTAATACACATTTCATACCATATAATAAAACCCATCAATGTGCAACACCAATGAAAAAAATTTCTGAAAACAATAAGAATTAAATTGGGGAAAAAT
Organism: Viscum album; assembly: GCA_963277665.1. Taxonomy (NCBI): domain Eukaryota; kingdom Viridiplantae; phylum Streptophyta; class Magnoliopsida; order Santalales; family Viscaceae; genus Viscum; species Viscum album. The sequence goes on along the minus strand of OY728160.1, from coordinate 1,887,329,822 downwards.
AAATACCCATGGTATCTCCATAGTGTCTAGATTTCATTAATTACCTTTACCTTACATTATTTATATAATAAAATAATTTCTAATGTTATAAATTTCATCATAAAGAGAATAACAATAGAAAATATCATCTAATTAAATAAATTCACAATAAATAGTTTGAGAACTCGAATATCATCTCTTATACCTCTCCCCTTCCCAACTCTTAATAAATAGTTTATTAAATTTTTTCAATTCAATCTCCATATGGGATTTTTTCCAAAAAATATCCCCCTTTAATAGGAACATGATCACTCATGTAGTGAAAACCAAACTAGAAATAAAATAATATGAGAACATAATTGGATTTTATCATACTAATATAGTTAATAATATTGTTCTATAATATAATATAATACTTTAAAAATAATATACCTCAATCAAAGCTTCAAAAATTGAACGAGTAGAATGAACTGAATAACCACCATTAAATATTCATGTCTATCTATGAATCCAAACCATAATGAATCATTATCATGATTTACTCAGATGTCATCCCAAAACTAGAATATTCTTTCTTTAATGACTTATAGGAATGTTTATTGCAATAATAAATAGAAAATAAGGACAATTGGGAATACTTGTATCATGGATAATTTCACCACATTATTTAGGTGGATAATATCCACAAAGAGTCAACCAAAATGTGCTATATGATGTTTTGAGTCAATTAATGTTTGAATAAAGGAAATAAAAATCAAACCCAAGGATTCATTGTAACCATTTTATATGAGAATCCCAATAAGTGATATTCTATAAAGACCCGTAAGATTCAAAGGAAATTTTTTTCTTAATTTTATTTTGGATTTTACAAGAACGCAGTTTCTGACGGCACATGATTCCAAGGCCCGGTGTTCCCGAAACCATTTTATTATGTTTAGCTCAGGTACGTTCAGTGAACGAACGAGCGGGATTTCCTAACTTTTGAATCGGCGCTCGGAATCGAAATCTGAGGACACTGATGGAATGGTAGCGCCTGTAATTTCTTAGGAACACCTTTTCCAGAGTTGTGTTTGCTCGGGTGTGGTTATTAAAATTTTGGGTTAAGTAAAAGAATAAAATAAAATGGTGCAACCAATTTTATTTTATTTAAAGTAGTTTAACCTAAGATATGTGGTTGAAGTGGGACCCACTATATCCTACTCCACTAGGTAGGATATTTTTGGGGTGGGGCCCACATTAACCCCACCCTTTCATCTTCTTCAACCCCTATTAATTATGTAACGCACCCATACCCCCATGAAATGAAAGTCAACTCTTGTGTTTAACTAAATATTATACGCCTCTTTAAATGGGAGGTTTAAACTCTTCAATTAATTCAATTAATTGTATGATTCAATTTTGAATTTCAAAACATTTGGCGTGAGTGATAAAATAAGGCAATTCTTATTTTATTAGTGTTGTTTTGGAGAGGATTTTCTCTATGTCTTCAAGTTCATCTTCCTCAACGAAGAACACGAAGAATGCCGAGCCTTCGACGAAGAACTCCGTCACCGCAAAAAAAGAGTTTGTCATTCCGTCTTCTTCCCTCTCCGCAGCCGGTGAGAGACGATATCATCAGAGATTGATGACGCGACGCCGACGAATCTTTTCTCCGCAATGCCGACGATCCTCCTTCTGTGACGCCTTCTTCCGCGACATTCAATTCCGCAACGTTCAATTCCGCGAGGAACCTTCGTTCAACTTTTTCTTCGAGGTAGGGGTTTGGTTTTATGTCGTGAATAATTTTGGGCATTCATCGATAAACTTTTAGCCACATGCTACCTATTAACGGGAGGGGGAAGGACCTCACAAACACGGCCGACCCCACTCCCTTATTATTGTTGTCCTTCATTGTGGATTGGAACAGAGATGGCGCGGTGCCGTCGCACCGCGCAGAAACGAGAGAACCGCAGAGAAGTAGCGTTGTGCCGTCGCACCACGCCGTTGTGGTCAATCAAAGTCGAGTTGCTGTCGCGCCGCATCGGGGTATCACGAAGATACTGTGGCCAGATTAGGGACGCGGCAAAGGGGCGCGACGCCGGCGCGCCGCGGCGGAGCCGGGAGCGGTGGCCGGCTACCGGCCGCCAGCGACAGAGCAGGATGGCGGGACCGCGGGGTCCCGCGACAGCAGCACGGACGGCAAGCCGGGCCGACCGAATGAGGAACCGGGGGTCGTAACCCCCGGCTGGGTGAAGGAGTGGCCCCCCACATGGGGGCCGCAGTTTTCCAAACAGGGGGGCAGCGCCCCCCCCCCCCCCTCCGCTCGGCCGTTTCGGCCGAGCGCGCGAGGCCGGGCCGGGCCTCGCCCTGGATAGGCCGGGCCGCGTCGGTAGGGCCGGGCAATGCCCACTAGGCTGGGCCGCACCCACCAGGTCATGCCGCACCCTATTGAGCTGGACCCGGACCCGGGTCAGGCCGATCCAGGGGGTATCGGGTCAGGTCGGACCGGGCCCGAACCCCCTATTCACTGACTTCTTTCGGTCTTCTTCCCATAACATGGGCTGTGGACCTCTGATCGACGCACTGTCAGCTGCGATGCGATCCTTGGATTGAGACGGTCGTTTAGGTATATTACACTCAAGGTTTCGGAGAACTTTGGATTCGTCCGGGTTGGTTCATACATTAAACCACCCAGGCCCTCGGAGAAAAAACGCTTATAACTTGAGCTCCGGACGTCCGATTGACGTGCCGTCATCTTTTTTGGATTCCTCTTAGTGAGACGGAACTTTTCGCTTACTCCACTCAAGGTTTTGATGCATTTGGTGTACGGTCGGGTTAGTTTTGACTTAAAAACCAACCGGGCCCCTCGGACGAAAAAACCAATTACTCTCAGACCGGACGTCCGATTGACGCGCCGTCTGTGACGTTGAGTTACTTTTGACGATGTGGAACTTTTGGATACATCAACTCTGGACTTCATGTCGGTTGATGTATCAGCCCTCGGCTCGTGGAGCGGACCCTCCCCGAACGAGGTTATTGTGTGCGGGAACCCTAGAGCTGGCTGCGACTGCGAAGACGATGAAGAGAGTACGAGAATCCTCTGTGGGTTCGACAGTGATGACTACAACACTCAGAGATCCTCAGTGGATCAGTGCTATCGATCCTGTGTGGGTCAGCGCTCAGCGGTCCTGTGTGGGCCAACACATACTGATCCTATGTGGGTCAGATCCGGTGTGGTTCATTGCAAGGGTTAGTACCTATCGATCCTTTGTGGGTCATTGTGGGGGATTGTACCTATCGATCATGTGTGGGTACGATGGCTAAGATGAATCAGTAGCTACATCTGACCATCTCTATCATCTTACGAAGAAGTATACCTGTGTGAGATGACTCTTGACTTTTAATCATTATCTTCGATATGATTGACATGCTATCCTATGTGGATTGTGTTGTGATATCCTGTGTGGACGTGATCGAACTTGGGCTTGGATGCTGGAGCCGAACTGGAATTGATGACTTAGGTATATGTATGGGCATATACCTAATTAGTATTGGTTGTTACTTCATGACTGTATCTTTCTTTTGGGGATTATCCTTTTTGGATTCTGGGAGACCTTCGGGGGTCTCGGGGTCCCTACCGAGTAGCTTATACTCACCCCTGCACGGGATATGCCCGCACTATGTTGTGTTGGATGCAGTAGACAGACATCGCTGATCGTGGTTGAAGCTGGTGGAGTAGTCGGTACCTGGAGGTGGACCACTGGGCGGGACGTACACGGAGTGGACGGCTGGACCCAAGGAGCTGAGGTGGCTATTTGTACCCACCCTTCAGATGGGACTACCAGTGGATGGATCGACGTTGCTGCTTTACTTTCAGTTGCTATACTTTCTTCCAGTTGTACTTTACTTTCAGTTTGGGTTTGAATTCCGGCCCACCTACTTTTCCGCACTTACTTTTGTACCCAGTTTTACATAGTGTTTACTTCTACTTGCTTACTCTGTGGTGGTTGTTTACTTTAAAAAGGAAATGCCTTCCCATTTTTCTCGGGATTTATGCCTTGGTGCTAGTCACCAGCCCCTGGCCTATGGAAGGCGGGCTTGGGGTAGGTCACGGCAGAAGCCCCGAGGACGGGTCGTGACAAATTCATGGTGTTTTGATTTCATCCATGATCGAGGAATCTTTGGTCAACCCAAATCCAAGATCCCAACTATTTTGAAAATCATTATCCCCATGAGCTTGGTGGTCTTTTCCCCTATTTAGAAATAGGTCATACCAATACCACATCATTTTGGGACATAGAACCATTGTGATGACCTCATCCATAGATTCCCATTAAATATCCACCACTATATAGGGAAATTTAATTAGTAATTTCTAATGTACCATAGATCCCACAACATTTTGGAGGATCTAAACACTTCATTTTAAAATGACCAAAAAAAATTACCACAAGTAGATATGACATCACCATGGATACTAAATGGTATTTTAGACTATTCTCATTTAAAACATGCACACCTCATATTATCAACATAATATTAAAACACCAAATTAGATCCATATTTTCATGGATAATAAATAGAACAAATAAACTGATCCAAAATGACAATTTTGAACCCTAAATTCTCTAACACTTCAAAACATGCTACTCACCTTGCCAATAAAAATGAAATAAATAGAATTACATATTCTACCATGGTAATGTTTTACTCTTTAGATCCTAAATTCAGCATATAACAGTGGAAATAAATTGATCATCCTCTCAAGACTCTCAATGATAGTAAAAACACAATTTAAAGGTGGAAGGAAACTATATCATTACAAAAAACCATCAAAAAAATTATTTAATGAGTCTTGGTTTTAACCGATGATAATAATAGGAAAATATTATATTTTTGAAAAAAAAATCGTAGATTTTGGAATCATTGATTAATTTTTTGGATTTTATTTTTTTTAAGAAAATAGAAAATATTTATTAGTGGTTTTTAAAATCAAGAATTAATTATTATAGTGGGTTTTTTGGAACCTGGCCAATTATAAATGAATTATTTGTATATAATTGAATTTAAACGGAATAAAAAATAGTAGTATTATTCCCAAAGTATTGGTTTTTTAATGCATAAAAAATATTAAAAAAATAAAAAAATATCATGTAATACATGATGGTACAACATAAAAGTTAGAAAATATATTTAACAAATATAATATGATCTTAATAAATAAATATATGATATAAATATAGGAAATTTTAACATAAAAAATACATAAATATATTTAAAAAATGTATTCTATTTATTATTGATAATAAAAATTTAAATAATAATCATTCATATTTGATATACAGTTTTTAGCTAGTAGAGTGTGGTTAAATGGTGTTTTAAAAAACATATGACGAAATTTACATCTTTAAAAAGGATATGTTTGGAATAAAATGTTTAAAACTAATTTTAGTATTAAAAATAAAAATATTTTAATATAAAAATTAAAAATATGAATTCCTCAAAGTAAAATAAAATTAATGTAACATGTAAAAAAATTGAGATTATGATAACATGATGTCTGTGAATTTTTTTTTGGAAACACCCAAACACATTTTATTTAAGGATATCCAACATTTTATCATAGAATATATTCCATTTTAACCCAATAAATTATAAGGATCTCCCCATAATCTAAAACAAAATTCCCTACTTGGAAACATATTATATCATAGAGATCATAATCTATAAGCCCTATCTTTGGAACAATTCAATAATTGATGGAAAACACCATTTTATTATCCCTATAACTTCATTAATAAAAAATTAATGGAAGAGTAGTCTCGTGTCCCCAATAAAGTACCAGAAATGGTTGGCAGCAATTCCTTTCCCTAAATAATCATACCTTAATAAGGATAAGTAGTACCAATTCTAATCCCATGATATTCTACAAACTAAGATAATAAGAAAATAAACTTGATAGAAAAATAAGTGAATTTACAATGAAATATCATAATGATAAAACACTTACATCAAATTGGAAACTAAACACTTAATGAAACTGTCACTCACAGAGATTAAGAATTTATCTAAAAAGTATTCAAGTTATTATTTTTATTATCTAGTCATTGAGTCCCTAGAAACAGTTATATAAGTGACTAGTGTAACACACTTGTAAAATTTTATCCATGTTTGTTATGATGATAAATATAACTATATTTAATTTGGATTCTTTAACATCTATTTATGATTTGTCAAAGTTTCATTTAACTCTTCACTTGGTTCTATAAAATATCAGGTCTTGAATAATTTTTTTCTATAACAGTGGTTTATAAGATATAATTATTCGTTAATATATAAGATTGAATTTTACTCCATTATAAATCACACATCTTATAAACTAAACTAAAATATAATGTTCTCTTTGATTCATCAAAATAATTATTCATAAGATATAGTCGTGGAAAATTACTCAATAACCTTCCTCTTTATAATAATCATTAAAAATTATAAAATGGTATATTAATAAGAAATAAAAGTAATGTAATATTCACGATGTGTTGAAAATTATTCGAACTTACTCCACCTTCTAATATTCGGTAATTTATTCCAAAAAATTCTCCCATTTAATAAGAATACATTATAAAAGAAAAGAATCTTCTTTTTTCAGTGAAAAAAGGAAAAGAAATAATTGTTCTTCCCTTTATATAATCTATTAAACATTATTTCCCTTTAATATTGTAAAAAATACACCGGTATAGTGAATATATAATAATAAGAATTGTTTAAAAGTGGAGAAATTATTCTATAGATTTAACTAAACAAAAGAACCACAAAATTAATTTTGTTTATGTTGAAATTTAAAAATATATGTAAATTGATAATGTTTTTTATGTTATCTTTTTCATTTAGAAATATATATATTAATGAATTTTCTTCCCATATAAAATTTTTATTCATATATATGGAATTATATTATTTCATTGGAAATATATTTTTATGATAGATTGAATACACCTTAATCATCATTTTTATGATCTTTTAGAATATATATTGTACCTATATAAAAGTATATCATAATTGATATAAATACTAGCATCCCATTTCCCCTTGAATTTTTCAATATATGAATTTACTCTTAAATTAAAAATATGAATCTATAGTAATTATTAATGTTAAAAATTTTTTATATTACGCATGTTAACTATTAAAATATTTCCCCTTTCTCATTCCTTTAAAATTTGATATTAATCATATATATACTATAACATACCACATATTTTTGCTACATGTACAAAGAACACTCATTATTAATAGATTGAACAATGAATTGGGAACACAAAACTCAGTAGGTCTATAAGTTCTACCAAATAAAAATTAATGATTTATTTATTATTATTATTATTATATTAAGTTGATTTAAGATCTTATGAAATATATTCCATAGTTTTTCTAATATATTTTTTATTGAATATAAAATATCTACTCTTAAGGTATCATCTAATTTGGAATTTATTATATAATGGTGAACTTTCCAAATCAAAAAAACTTCATTGGAAATATAACAACTGTGAAAAATTATGTATGATTATAGATCAAGTATTAGATAACTCAATTAGAGTGTAATTTTATCAATGTTAACCCTTAATTATGTAACGATAGAATATAAATTCATGGAATATTAATTTTTAAATAAATGTTTTGAAACATTGTTTTGATACATGGAATGTAGTGATAAATAACAGTGTTGGAATTGAACTCAAATTCAAGACTCAAAATATATTCATTAGAATTATAATACGAAAACTTATCATAATTATTCTAATTTGAAATATTATTATATGTTTATTCACATTAGTCCCATAATATATAATTTGTTCAATTGACATTGAATCATTTTCTCAGTCATATGATGAAATTTTATAATATAATAAACTTGTTGAATTGGAACCACTACTATCCTTTTCCAAATATCATGTTTCATTCCAAGGAATTTTATAACATAATATAGTGATTTCATGGATATCAATATTAACTAACCACTATCAGAATATGTATCTTTTCAAAAACTCTATGTTTTAATTGATCTTAGAACATTCTTTACATTATTCGTTGAGGATCTTCCAGAATATTTATCTTTATATGTTCATCATTGATTTTTTTGATTATGTATACATTCTTCATTTATTCATAGAAAAAAATAACTATATCCATTATTCACATTTAATCATTTTTAATCTTCATATCTATCCTTCAATATTTCTGGCTGTTTTTTGGATATTCTAATTTTTAAATGTCTATCTGTATACATAGAAATATAACTGAATTATCCTCTACTAAACTCCAACCCAATATCATAAAAATAATTATATTAATTCTTTAAATTATAAGGATTTAAAGAATTTACATAACTAGTACTAGCAAAAAACACCATTCTTTTGTTTCAAATTTTCAGAATGTATTATCAAGTTATTCTATTATTTAATTAAAGATATAATAAGACCATAAACAATTTAAATTATAATATTCTTAGTATCACTGAAATTTATTCCCTTTGACTTTCATTATTTCAAATTTTTGCAGATAGTTTTCTTAAACAATAGATAATCAAAAATTTATTTTTTATCGATGATATTCCAAACCTTCACAAAAATGATAAACCTATGATGCTTATTTGAAAAACATTATCCACAAAGAAAAAAAATCATGATATTCAAAATGAAACATGGCCTTTTAAAATTAAAAAAGATTGATTTTCCAAATTTAGTCATGTAAAAATTCATGTAGATTCCATTGATTTTCTCACGATTCTAATTTAGAAATCCATTTTCTGAAATCATGCAATTTCCATGCATCATTTAATATTTATCCATAACACTATTTATAACACCCTACCACAAATAACCTTAACAGCCCCCATGTACGGGAAACTAAAAGGCATTAGGAATACATCATTGTAGACTAGCGGTTGATTAATAGTGAATAGGGACTAAAAATTGGTTACTATTTCCTTTAAAACAAATCTTGATGAACATGGAGTAATATAATAATTTTTTATGAGTTATCATTTTATAATACCTACCAGAAACTATGGACAATTAAAATGGGTGATAAGAGGCCCCCATAATCAAGAATAGAATGTATTAATTGGTTTATATGGTGTAGAAATACAAATCAATTATGTAAGAATGATACCCATATAACTGTAATCATGTATAAATACAATATGGAACACAATACAATATAAGTGTGGAATGATAACATAAAATAAATTAGCCATAGATGCTACTGACATTTTACAATCTATAATTTCATTCACCTTTATATATATTATGCAGAAACCATGTATCCAAATCCATGTTATACCAATTCCATAGGATGAAATCAGAAGGTCTACCGACATAAACTAAAGAAAATTCCATATCCATAATAAGGGGCTGAGTCCAATGACCTAGAAGGAATCCTAAATTCTATAATATGAAAATAGCGTGGGGAAGGGGGATAAATACTACGAAGATCCTATGATGAACCAATACGAAATAACTCATCAAGACTCAAACCTATGAAATCACCGAGACACCACAGAGCCACTACCAACCATGTGGGTCCTGAGAAGATATTTTGAATTCCTTAATAATACTAAATAAATATATAATGTTGTAGATTTAAATTCAATATATATAAGGTGTACATTTTTTGTTATGAAACACATCCACATGGAAAACTATCTCACAATTCACATAAAATCCTATATTATATTTTTCTGTGTGCAACCCAAGCTACAATGAAACCTGACCATACCTACATTATATTAATATAATGGAAAAAAGTAACCAATCCACTCCTTTTAGGGAAACTATTATTGAATATATCCTAACTCATTCCATCATAGGGATGGGTTCACTTAATATTAACCAATCCACTCCTTATGGTGAAGGCCACACAAATAATTACAAAACACTATCCCACATATGAAATGATTCACTTCAAGTCATGTAAAGTCATATCTTACATAAGGGAATATATAAATTAGTATCAAGTAAAACCCCACTACAACACTCCAATATAGTGTAGGGTGCACTGTATAGTACCCAAACCAATCCCTGTAGAAAAGGGAGCACTGTATTTCTTAGGGTTGATCATTATTCCTTAAGGTTGTCCTAATTTCATGTACCATGTTCTAACATCCACACGACTATGTACATACATGCAATAGGAAAAATCGATCTTAGACCATCCCAAGTCCTCACTAGTTTATCATTATTGTGCCAGTGACTCCGAACTAAGCTCCACATCTCAAGTAATTTCTCAATATCTTTTTATCCTCACAGTCCACACTACTCAAGAAAACCTATATAATACCCTGATACTTTTTTAAATATTTCCTTCCAAATCAATTTATTTTCTTCAATAGATTATGATACAAAAAAGACATAGTTTAAATGAACCACAATATACTATCAAAATATTATCATTTAATTGGAATGTTTCTGTATAGCCACTAGATTGGAATATATGTATAGGAATAACTAAATTATGAAACATATATAGTCTATAAATGTATATAAAGATTTAATTATGTATCAGTTGATTATAAATGAAAAAAGGAATTTGAAATTAAAGGATATGTATTAATGAAAAAAATTCACACGTGAAATTTATTTTTATGTTAATAGATTTAATTAATCACTATTGGTTAATTATTTTATGAAATTAATATATTATATATTGAAATAGATTAATAATAATTTTATATTTTTTCTAGTAATTAGATAATAATAAATCTAGTTTAATGCTTATAAATGTATTTTACTAAAAAATGGGTTCCTTCACATTTTGAAAAATTATTATAAAATGAATTCTATCCACTTATATAAATTGAATTAATAAAAATGGATCCCATTAATGAAATTTTGTGTTACAAATTAGTTAAATAGGTCCCTTTTATTTGAAATCATTATGAATTGTATCCTATGTAAATTTTTGTCACCTTAGTGTGAATAAAATTGGAATGTATGGTAAAAAATATTATATATGGTCTCCAAATCAACACAACTCTTTCCTTTATCCTATTTTAGGGGTTTATGTTTCCATATCCATCCATTTCTCGAATATATTGATTCTTGGTGCCCTATTTTTTATGAAATTTATATTAATTTGTGAATGGAATAAATACAAAATGTCACCCTTGTGAAATTAATATTTCTAATATTTTTATATAATGATAAACAAATTGGGTATGTTGATTTATAAATATTTATTTAAATAATGAAATAATTATTTTTATCATGATTTTTTATATTTTTGAGTGATTAAATAATTACCTTAAATTCAAATGTAACTCTAATATAGTATTTATTCAATTAAATAAAAAATGAAATAAATGATTTTTAATTTATTCAAAGTAATATAATTTGGTGTAACTATACCATTTCATGCTTTTTATAGAAAAATATAATTTATCATAGATCATTGAATTATTTATAATTTAATTCCATTTATTCCATGAGGTATTACAAGTCAATGTAATTGGAATTTACTAAAATGACATTAATTATATTTTATACAATACAATATTTATTAATTTATTTGAAATTAATAATTATTATAAAATCATAACAAACAGTGGTATATGGTTTAATATATCAATAATAGAATATTTATTGTCAACATTTCCTTTTATTATAATATTATTCACCATTTTATGTGGGAAACACATTGATATCATGATACAGGGAGTCAAAACAAAATATAAGGGAAGCTCTTCTCCTCTCTTCGTCACACATATTGATATCTATATATCATCAAATATCATTCATAATACATTCATATCATCTTCACTACATCTTATATCTTATTATAATTCCAATAGAAAATCCCTTTTTGGCATTAATGATTAGCCAAATTTGAATTTCCAATGTTGAGGCATAAGTCTTAACCAGGCATTTTGCATTTCATTTATTTTTCACCATGATCTAAATTATTGGTATGTAATATAAAATAATTTACTAATTGTCTTAAATATTAATAATTATAATTTTTTATCATATAACAACCATTATCTATCTTCTTCTCATCCATTAGAAAATGATAGCATCTCTCATGCATATGTACAGACAATCACCTCGAAAAAGAGATGTGAATAATTTATCAATTATGCATTAAATGAATGGTAAGAAGGATAAATTTAATAAATATATATGATAAATAATATATTATAATATTTTTTATAATATTGAATTACTATTTACTATTATTTGTTTTCTATTCATTGAATGGTGAAAGCATCGGGCATGCGTACGTATAACCAACTGGCTACATGATTGTTGCAGTTTTTTACGTATATTTATGTTATAGATGAATATATATATATATAATAAATATAAAAGTTATATATATCATCAATAAAATTATTTACATCACATATCCCTGATCAATATACAAGTATAGAAACTACTGAACATAACTTTTCCTAAAAAATGAAATAGCTAACAGTAAAAAAATGATTTTAATAAGTAATTGTTAATAAATTTATGTTGAAATGTTATAATTTTACAATATATTATTTAATAATTATTTAAAATATTATTTTATATAATTATAATAAATTTAAATTTATTATTTAGAAGTATATATTTCTTTCAATGATAGTATAACGTGAGTTAATGTTTTGTCATCTCAAAATTTTCTTGTTTGAGACATATGTTTTATTGTACTCGTATGTTTTTATTAAGTTGTTCATGTATTATCCTTTGAAATTTTATATCATGAATTTATTTGAAATCATTATATTTTATGATAAATTTTAATTACTTCATTCATGAGTATTACAATTCAAACGAAACGAAAGCGGTAATAGATTTTTGTTATAATCTCAGGGTTTATCAGGATTGTTTATCATTAAATTTAAACTGATCAAATTTTATAACATATCTCCAAATAATCACATTATTATTTTTGTACAATGTTTATTTTATCAGAAAACATGTATTTATATTATTTTATTCTCTTTAAGTACTCAAAATAGAAAAGTAATGTTTTTAATGTAATGAGATGTTATTCGCTTTTTGATCAAATTTTTTTTCTTATACTTCCATGTTTTCAATTAAATGTTTCATATACTTTATTATGATGATTTTTGAAATTATTTTTACGCATTTATGGAATTTTAAAAAAAATTAAATTTCATCATCTTTTCATTCTCTGAATTATGTAATTTTTAATTTTTACTAAATATGTGAGAGAAATAGTTTTTAAAAAATAAACTAAAATAAATGGATTTACCATCCAAATTAACTCTCAATTAATTTAATTTTACATTACAAGTATCCAAGGTTATTTTCAAATATAATTTCATCAATATGTGGGAATGTTTTAGATATTAACTTATCTATTTCAATGTAAAAAACTGTATTTACATCATAAAAAATTTGCATGATATTACAAATAGTTTTTTAATCTATGATAAAATATTTAAAAATGAATTTTAATTTACTAGGGATATTATCCAATAATAACATAAATTTTCATTATTTGGATTGGTTATGAATAGTATATTTTAATCATGGTTAAATGAAATCTATTTATTTTCCATAAGAGAATTATGTTATGAAACAGGTTTCTTGTCCATGAGTTATGAATTAAATAAATGATGAAATATTTATTAAATTTCTTTCATTTTCATGGATTATGATATAATGAATGATTTATGTTTTTTTTGAAAACAAATGCTTGATTTTCATTATGTCATAGGTTGGAATGAAATTAAATATACCCCCAATTAATTTGATAAATATCATTGCAATGGGGTGTAAACCAATTTTAGTAAGGGGATATGTCTAGTATGATAGTTTTTGGAATGAAACATTTCTAATATGATTGTTTGACGAGTAATCCAAATCCATCATGATATTCAATATAGTGATCCTTGACTAAGAAGGAAATAATTTTATATTGTTATTTGTAGGCCAAAAACTTATGTCTTATGCCAATTTTATTCATTCAATGGTCATATTATTTGTATCATTAATATTTCAAGTCTTAAATACTACCAAAAATTATATCATGAGTCAATATTAGGATCTCTTATTTGTTTTCTGTGGTTTAAAATTTTAATCTCAGGTTTTTTTGACATTATTCTTATTTTATAATTATTTGATCATCAATATCTTCATTGTTTACCCTTAATGAGAATATTAACTTACAAATTGTTATGCTTACTTCCACCAGGTCATGAATAAATGTTTTAATTATGATATGTCTAAAAATGGTGCTAGCTTTCAATAATGTAGCAGGATATGATATAGATCACTTATAAAATACTTGTTTATGCATACATGATTCCAATGATACCGTACCTATAATATTTTGGAATGGTTTTTAATGATAAATAAGTATAATATTTTTAAATTATGTGATATTTATGTATAATAATTGTGGGTCTCTATAGTTGGTAACAAATAAAGGTTTTGTTAACTTTTGAAATAAGGATGAGAAAACTTTTGTGAGATCTCATAAGAGAATCCTACGTATATGATAATATCATATATTATATTAAATATATAACTATGGTCTTCCTATAATTACCACTCTTTATATATACAAAAACTTTATTTCAAATTTTAAAAAAATCTTGTAGGGTTAATAATACAAAGAGTTTGTAAAATTAATCTCAGACATCATTTTGGTTCATAGTGGGTGTGCCCTTACTAAAAACCTAGTGTGGCACTCATGGGGTATATGTGTCGTATAATAATCATTATATATATGAACCATCAAGATATATTTCAATAGGAAATGTCTATGAAATTCCTTGGTTAAGATTCATTTATCATAGATTGAAATTAATGTTTAATTATTTAAACATCCTCTATGTAATTTTTTTATTGCTGGTCAACATCATTAATGATATATAATGGTCACGAAAACAATATTTGTTTTATTTTTGGATTGAAGATATAATGTTTATTTCTATGAGGTTATAGGTATTCTTAAATATTGAATTATTATTTTTTATCATAGTTATAATTTTTCATACATATTAGGAAAAGACTCATGGAATGTTAATTCATATCCTCAAAAATTAGATATTGAATTTAAAGTTGAAAAAAATAATGTTATGGTGATCACATATCATTACTATGATTCTTATATGGTTGATGTTTATGTGAATATTATTATTGAAAATATAATTATTCTACCATTATTTTAATTCAATGTAATTTTGGAATGGATTCGATTTCATTACATAAAACAAATATCAATTTCTATAGAAAGGAGGTTAAGTTTTATGTTATGAACAAACCAATTATTTATAATTGGGGTGATGATAAATATAAACTTATAATTGAAATGACATACATTATGTTGGTTTTGATACCAATTCAAAAAGGGTTTTTAATCTCATATGGTTTTGGATACAAATGACATCATATATATTCATATTTTGTGAGAGATTAAGGATGTTCTTATAGAAGTGATTCATATACTTCTTATAAATGATGAATTAGAGTATTGACCACCTAAACTATTTTATATCTATTATAAACACCCTGTATTTAATGTATCTTATTTTGTTTCATGAATTCATGATGAAAATTTAATATAATATTGATTGTGGATTTATTATCCCAAGTGAATCACCATGGGGTTAATTTTTTTGTCTTAAATAAGAAAGATATATAATTGTGAATATATATTGATTTTGGAGAACATAACAAGTTCACTATCATGAAATTTTATAATCTACCCTATATACATGACTTTTTTATAAACTACGAGGATCTCAATTATTTTCTAATTTATTTATTTTTTGGATATCATCAACTGATCATCCTTGTAGAGGATATATGATAGAAAATATTATATAAATGTTGTAGATGACATTAATTTGTAGTGATACAATTTTTACTTTCTAATTCTCTTTCAATCTTCGTGGATTTTATTATTTAAGTCTTTATATATTAACATGATCAGTTTATTATAGAATTTTTAGACTATATTCTTATATTTTAGAAGGAAAATAGATATCATGAAGATCACTTGAGTGATTTACTAAATAACCTCATTATTATATGTCGAAAATGTTTCATTTTTTCATAGTATAATATCAAGAAAGGGTATATTAGTGGATCTAGAAAAGTTGGATGTTTTCAATTATTGCCCCAGGCTATGCACTATAACTAAGATATATAGTTTTCTGGGATTAGATGTATATTATCAATGGTTATTGGAGAATTTATCATGTCTATCTAATCCCCAAAAAATTATACTCATATGGGATCCATGTTACTTTGTATTGATGAATGCTGGAAAAAATTCAAGGAACTAAAGAGAAGGTTAGTCAGGGGATATGTTATTACACAACGATGTAGTAAATGAAGGATTATAATCTTATTAGATCCATTTAAGAGGGTACTAGAATAAATTATCACGTTGAATTACTTGTTTATAGATTATGCATAACACTAAATAAATGGTTGTGTTAAAAAAATACCCATCTCATTATTTAGAGAGAGATATTTTAATTTTTATATTAAGGATATGTAATAATTTTCATTAAGGTTAATGGTGTGACATATATATAGATTATAAATGGTCAAAATAGATATTAAATCAGAAAGAGATGAATATGAACTAGAGAATATAGTTGGAGTTTATTAAATATTACAAATTATCTGTCAATTACCACCATGAGAAAGAGAATAAGGTGGTTGATGTTTTGAGTTGAAATGATCATACCATACTGCCTATAATAAGGATAAAAAAGATCCAATATTTTTATGTTTTAAATTGATGGATCTATAATTCTTGATGAGGAAATATTATCTTTATAAAATTAGTGTTCAACCATCATTCCACATGTGGAGTAAAGAGGTGCAAAAGAATGAAGTGAAACTATAGAATATGTTCATAAAAGTTACATAGTTCGACCATGATTGTGATGGAATGATATGGTTTATAAACCATGGATGTGTTATATCCATACTAAATTTTAAGTAATTTTTTATGAGGATCATGTATCATTATTTTATTTTCATCTTGAATATATAAAGACCTATAGATATATGAAATATTATTTCTGGTTGGACAATATGAAGATTTTTATTAAACATCATATATTAGAGTTATTGGTATATCAATAATTTATGGATGAGAGAAAAAAAGTACAGTGGTATGTTTCAACTATCACCCATACTAGAATGGAAATGGGAAAACATCACTAGGGATTTTTTCAGTGGACACCCCAAACCATCAAATGTCCATATTGAAATTTGGGTTATAGCCGATAACCTTCTGAAGATAGAAAACTTCATTATTATTAGAGAAGATTAATATATTGTGTATATTTAAGGAATATGAATTTAAATTTTGTAAAGGTTTCTTGGATTATCACATTCTGTTGTATTTGATTAGGATTTGGGGTTCACCTTGAAGTTCAAATTAATTCCTTATAAGACTCTGGATGTAGAGTTCAGTTTCAATATTTCATAAAATCATTATATTTATGGTTAGTTTTATAGGACCATTAAAACCCTATAAGAAATTATGAGATCATTTACTATATAATTTTATGGTTTATGGGATCAACACCTTCCTCTAGTTTAGTTTTCTAATGGTGATAGCATTCTCTCAAGCATTAAGATGTCTCTTTATGAATCCTTCTATAAATAGAAGGGTATAAATCCAAACTGTTGGGATAAATATAGAGTATCAAATCAATTGGGTTAAAATCAAGATATATAAATGGTAGAAAAATTCAAATCCATTGAGTACCAAAAAAATCTACCTTAGAGTTAAAAAATTATGACAATAATTAATGAAATACAGAATTTGAATATGTTGATAATGTATTCCTATAAATTACTCTAAGGTTGATTATTATAAGAATAGGAAATAAGGGATTTTAAGACATAGGTACATCTTCCACATTGAGATTCTTGATCCATTATGTCTAGTATCTTATCTATTAGTTCTTTCGCATAACCTCTCTCAAATTCATGATGTGTTGCATGTGTCTCTCCCAATGAAGTACATAACAGATCCTTTACATTTACTAAACTCATAAGTTTTACAACCGATGCATGAAATTTCTCATCAAGTCCAACCAATATGAATATTGGATTTTAGTTATAATGTTTAATAGAACAATACTAATCATGTTGTGGAATTTCTCTAGAGGAATCAAAAATTGAAAAGACCTACTTGTGAAACTAAGAAAGTGATGAAAAAATATACCCTCATTTTTTTCATTAAACAATCATAATATATATAGAGAAATTATTTTTATTCGGGGTATAATGTAACAACATTATATTTTATGGCACATATATTTTCAAATGAATTTATTTTCATCAATAGGTTGTGGTATTGTAACATCCCAGGAAAATAAATAATAATACATTTTCATATTAATTAATATTTGCGAATTAAATATTAATTTTACCTTGAATGCGTTGCTATGTTCGATAGCGTACCTGATACACAACAAATAGTTTCTTTGAAATCTTACGTTGCACACTAGTAATAAAATAATATTATTTTAAATGTTAGATAACACGTAGCCGTTTTATTGGTGGGAATGAATAGAAATAACTAAAATATGATTATATATGTTTGTAAAATGTTTTTACATTTATCCAATAAATGATAATGGCTTAAAATACGAAAAGAATTCAATTTTAGGCATATATACTCTAATTTTCACTAAAGGTCCACTTATCAACTTTTGATGGCGAACTATCATTAAATATAGTTTTGGTAACTCTTATACATTCTATTAAACCAAATAACATTCATCTTTATAATCGGGACATCGAAATTTACTTTGTGTAAATTTTTTGTATTTTTCCGATAAAGATCAATTTTTAATGAATAGTGAAAAATATTGTATTTTAATTCAAAACTTTTTTTAATCTAATTTTTTAATATGATTAGATTATATTTTGAAGTGGGTTTAAAGAGAAATTATAATATATTTTTACCATTTAATACAATAGTGGTCGTTGGAATTAATTTCACTTTGAAATCATACTTGAACTAGTGTCAATATTTTGATACTTTTTGTTTCATAAAAACACGCTATTTGTTTTGAAAGTGGGAATTAATTATTAAATTAATTAATTGAAATTTTGTGTTTTGAATTTTGTAAAAATAGACATTATTTTTGAATTCGGCATATCAAATATAGCTTATGGTGAATTTTTGGTATTTTTCTAAAAAACTTCAATATTTGATGAATAGTGAAACCACTAAGTGGTACTTAAAAAAACTGATTTTTCATTTAAATGAAATTTTACCACCTTTGTGTTTTTAATTTAAAAAATCATACATACATGGTTTTCATTAAGGAGTAAAATTTGGTTCAATGGGATTTAAATAATTTTTTGGTGAATAGTAACTTTTAAGTTTTTAATCGCGATTAGAAGTAATTAGTGTAGTTTAAGGTAAAAATAATGTTTTAATAATATGAAATGAACCTGACACATGTCCTAACCTTATTGGATGTGTCATGGCCGACCAAGAAAATACATGGGTCAACTTGGGGACCCCATGGAGCCACTTTAGTTGGAAAATGACATTAATATCTTTTTATTTAATGATAAACTAAGAATGTCACAAACATGAGTTGTTTTACTAAAACAATTTGTAAATTTGGTTATACAAGTCATATTTTTGACTATAAATATTCATCTGAAATCTGAAAATATTTCCTACATCATTGTATTTGTTTTATAATTTTTAGACATTAAATAAATTAAATTATT
The DNA here is from genome assembly GCA_963277665.1 of Viscum album. Classification (NCBI taxonomy): domain Eukaryota; kingdom Viridiplantae; phylum Streptophyta; class Magnoliopsida; order Santalales; family Viscaceae; genus Viscum; species Viscum album. Next base: position 1,887,310,119 of record OY728160.1, on the reverse strand, counting down.
TATGACACTATGATGATGCAGCGATTACCTCATTATTTAACGATTTAAATAAAATTTAAAGATAATGTAAATTCTAAGACCTAAACATGTCCAAAACCTATTGGATGGGTGGATTTAGAACCCGTATCACCTTATCCATGAAACACATCAATGTGGGACAATTAAAATTTGAAACGCATTCTAAAATAAAGTAACATTTCCTTACATTCCAAGATTGCCCCTCCTCTCCTCTTATAAATGGCCCCCACCTCTACCACCTTACCCACACCTCTCAATCCATTGGATCGGCCAAACCCTACCAATTTTGTCTCTCCACATCCCTCTATTACTCCTTTAAGCCTCAATATGGGCAGAATTTTTCACAAGGAAGCCTTTGAGCTCAAATCAAAAAGAGTTACCCGATTCAAAGGTAGTGTCTTCTCTTGTGTTCTTTTGTTTTATTTTGCTTCTCCAACCCCCTAAAATCTTTTTTCCTTTATTTTGTAACAACTCCAATATCTTCAATATACTAGGATGTTGTTGTAATAAGGATTATATCTATACATACACACACCTTCATCTAATGGTTAAAGAACATACTGTTTCTGTGGATGGTGAATTTCTGCCTCAGGAAACGATGATTGTTCAACACTCATATAACACCTTCAAAGGTGGCCATTAAGATGTAACTATATTTATATATGATATATGATATGTTTATGTTTTACTTAAGCTTCTGTATTTTTCATTTATGGCATACCTTTATGGTTTCCATTATGGGTAAAGGTGATATCTTTATTTTAGGAAGTGCGGACTACCGCCCACTAAAAGTGATTTGATTCGTTAATGCCATATGTGGGACATATAAAGGATGGATTTAAAGTTATTATATATGATTTTATACAGTAATTATAATATACCTTTATATCATTATTATTTTCTTTCCATTAATTTATGAGATAGAAATGAAAGTAGTGTTCATTCGTACGTACGACTTACAGTCTCCATGAACGGTGCATTTAATTTCTTACCTCTAAATGATTATGTAATATTATAAATACATGTATATTCTGGATATATATGATATATATGATATCCAAATCATGAATATCATTCTGGATATGATGAAACTTTTACCACACATACAACATGTAATTGTATGAATTCCACTTTTGACTTAAGAACCGAATATTGACAAAACAAACACTATTAACTTAACGTTTACATAGTGTTTATAACATGGAAATAAGTGATATAAAAGGAATAATTAACTTGAAAAAGGTTCTTAAGAAAGTATAAATTAACTCAAGTTTATTATTCAGGACTTTAAAGAACCATCGAGTCAAGTCGAACCCGAGGTAAGGGACTTCGTCTCAAGCTCCATTCATTGAGGCATGTTTCGTTTTATACACAACTTTCTTTTATATGGTGTATACACCCGTTTGAATTTTACTTTTATACAAAAGGAATATTTTTCTATGAAGCGTTTTACTAAATGGCAAAAAGGAATGTTTCTTTTAACGTACACGGTGACAACGACCTTTTCGCCGCCGTGAGTGTTATTTGGTCTTTGGCTTCCTCAACAAGCCGTAATGTTTTTAAAAATGAAATAAATACCATATACTATTTTATGTATTTTGGTATTGAAATGGTTTTTTATAATGGATTTGTTATGTCAATATATATAAGTGATATATTGTGATCAAGTGTGGAAATTTTCTCTTCCCATTATATTTGTTTTATGTCTTATGATTTTATAATGGTACTTGGACATTTGACGGGTGGTTACGTGATAAACCATATGACAGGTGGTTCCATGAATACTGGGATGGGTGGTTATGTTATAACCTCCAATGCATTGGGTTTGGAAGTCGGCCGTATGGCTATTCCATTAAGTATGTATGGAAGTTTTCCGTTTGGCTATTCCATTAAGTGATATGTGTGGAAGTCGACCGTATGGTTATTCCACTAAAGTATGTTTATGTCCCAAGTTACCTTTATATATTATGTGTTCTTTATATGGGTTTTATGGTAATATTTTGGTTACAAAAGGGTAAGTAATGATATTTTATTCAGTGAAGAGTTTTTTACTACTTCATAAAGGAGAAGGTATTACTTTGATAAAGTATACATGGTTTACTTGTTGTTTTAAAAACTAACAGTTTTCATTATTTGTGTATCCCTTACTGAGCTTTTTATTCTCACCCCAAGTTTTTTTTGAAATGTTATTCACAGGTGAAAAATGTTGGTAGTTTTCATTGATGATATTTTGGTGTTTTCTAAAAGTAAAGAAGAGCATGAATGTCATTTAAGGGTTATCTTGAAAATCTTAAAAGAAAAGAAACTATATGGAAAATTCAGCAAGTGTGAGTTTTGGTTACAACAAGCTTCTTTCCTAGGTCACATTGTTTCAAAATATGGAATAACTGTTGATCCTCCTAAAACAAAAGTTGTTGAAGAATGGAAAAGACCCACAAATGTAACCATGATCCGTATTTTTCTTGGTTTGGAAGGTTATTACCAAAGGTTTCTTGAATATTTTTCACGGTTATCTATTCCAATGACTAAGATAACTTGGAAGGGTGTTAAGTTTATCTGGAAAAAATAATGTGATTATTGTTTTCAAAAGTTGAGAAGAAGATCGGTGAATACTCCAGTTTTGGCACTTCCTTCTAGGAATGGTGAGTTTGTTATATACAGTGATGCTTTGTTGAAGGAACTTAGTTGTGTCCTTATGCAGAATGATCAGGTAATTGCATATGCTTCACGTCAGTTGGAAACTCAGGAGGTAAATTACCCCACACATGATTTGGAATTAGCTTCTGTTGTTTTTTCTCTAAAAACTAGGAGGCATCATTTGTATAGAGTAAATTGTGAAATATATACTGATCACAAAAGTTTAATGTATATATTCACTGAGAAATAATTGAACATGAGACAGAGGAGATGGATGGAATTAATCAAGGATTATTATTGTACAATTCATTACCATCCGGGAAAAGAAAATAAAGTGTCTGATGCTTTGAGTCGAAAAAGTAAAGCTTCATTAACAATGTTGTGTTTGGAACGTGATCCTTTGGTTAAGGATTTGATGAGATTTGGAATGGAAGTTGTTGGTGCAGGAAGTTCTTCTGTTTTGTTTCAGGTATCAGTGAGATCATCCCTATCAGACAGAATTAAGCAAGCATAGAGGGAAGACAATGAGTTGCAGAAAAAGGTAGAGCTGGTTTAGAAGGGTAAGTTGCCTGAATTCAACATTGGTAATGATTGAGATTTGATGTTTGGGACGAGATTATGTGTGCCTTGTGATTCACAGTTGAAGAATGAGCTATTATGTGAGGATCATAGTTCCCCGTTTTCAGTTCATCCTAGCAGTACTAATATGTACATAGATCTGTGGGAGTATTACTAGTGGGATTGAATGAAAAGGGATATTACTGATTTTACTATGAAGTGTTTGACTTGTCAGAAGGTTAAAGCAGAGCGACAGTTACCAAAAGGGATGATTCAACCTTTACTAGTTCTAGAGTGGAAAAGGTAAAATATATCCATGGACTTTATTGTGGGATTACCGAAGACATCTAGAGGTAATAATGCAATCTGGGTTATTGTTGATCGATTGACTAAATCTGCTCATTTCCTTCCTATTCGAGATACTTTATCTCTAGATCAACTTTCTCGTTTGTACATTAATGAGATATTCAGGTAACATGGATTTCCTCTCTCCATTGTATCTGATCATGATCCCAGGTTTAGTTAAAACTTTTGGAAAGGCCTTGAGAAGTCGTTGGGTACTGAATTAAATTTTAGTACGGCTTTTCATCTGCAATCAGATGGCCAGTCAGAACGAACAATTCAGACCTTGGAGGATATGCTACGAGCTTGTTCGATGGATTATCGGGGAAGTTGGGACCAACATCTTTCTTTGGTTGAGTTTTCATATAATAACAGTTTTCATTCCAGTATATAGATGGCTCTATTTGAGGCATTATATGTTAAACGGTGTCGAACTCCAGATTTTTGGGATGAAGTGGGTCAAAGGAAGCTAATGGGACCAGAATTGGTAGAAGAGATGGCAAAAAAATATTAGTTGATTCAGAAACACATGAAAATAGATTAGATCAGATAGAAAATTTATGCAGATAACTGGAGGAAGGAACTATCTTTTGAGGTAGGTGATCATGTTTTTCTCAAAGATTCACCATGGAAGAGTGTGATGTGATTTGGTAAGAAAGGAAAGCTGAGTCCAAGGTTCATTAGACCATATGAAATTCTAGATAAAGTTGGATTAGTTTCTTACCGAGTGGATTTACCTCTGATTTTATCTCAGGTACACGATGTTTTTCATGTTTCGATGTTGATAATGTATATGCTAGATCCATCTCATGTTTTGAGCCCGGAGGGAGCTCAGTTGGAAGAGAATCTCTCTTATGAAGAACAACCAGTCCAGATTCTTGAGCGAAGAGAGCAAGTGTTGTGAAATAAGGTAATTCACCAGGTAAAGGTTTTTTTGGAAAAACCATATGGTTTAAGAGGCAATGTGGGAATCTGAAAATGCTATGAGGGATAAATACCCCCACTTATTTTGATAAGTGAACAAAATTGCGAGGACGCAATTCCCAAAAGGGTGGAAGGAAGTAACATCCCAGGTAAATAAAGAATAATACATTTTCATATTTATTAATATTTACTAATTAAATATTAGTTTTACCTTGAATGGGTTTCTATGTTCGATAGCGTACTCGATACACAACAAAGAGTTTCTTTGAAATCTAACGTTGCACACTTGTAATAAAATAATATTATTTTAAATGTTAGTTAACACGTAGCCATTGTATTGGTGGGAATGAATAGAAATAACTAAAATATGATTATATATGTTTGTTAAATGTTATTACATTTATCCAATAAAGGATAAAGGCTTAAAATACGAAAAGAATTCAATTTTAGGCATATATACTCTAATTTTCACTAAAGGACCACTTATCAGCTTTTGATGGCGAACCGTCATTAAATATAGTTTTGATCACTCTTATACATTTTATTGGACCAAATAAAATTCTTATTTAGAATCGGGACATCAAAATTTACATTGTGTAAATTTTCTGTATTTTTCTGATAAAGATCAATTTTTAATGAATAGTGAAAAATATTGTATTTTAATTCAAAACGTCTTTTTAATATAATTTTTTAATTTGATTATATTATATTTTGAAGTGGTTTCAAAGTTAAATTAGAATATATATTTACCATTTAATCCAATATTGGTCATTGGAATTAATTTCACTTTGAAATCGGACTTGAACTAGTGTCAATCTTTCGATATTTTTGTTTCATAAAAACATGCTATTTGTTTTGATAGCGGGAATTAATTATTAAATTAATTAATTCAACTTATATGTTTTTAATTTTTTTAAAAAATACATCATTTTAGAATTTGGAATATCAAATATAGCTTAGGGTGTATTTTTGGTATTTTTCTGAAAAACTTCAATTTTTGATGAACAGTGAAACCACTAAGTGGTACTTAAAAAAACTGATTTTTCATTTAAATGAAATTTTACCACCTTTGTGTTTTGAATTTCAAAAATCTGACATACATTGTTTTCATTAAGAAGTAAAATGTGTTTCAATGGGATTAAAATATTTTTTTTGGTGAATAGTACGTTTTAAGTTTTTAATCGCGATTAGAGGTAATTAGTGTAGTTTAAGGTAAAAATAATGTTTTAATAATATGAAATGAACTTGACACATGTCCTACCATTATTGGATGTGTCATTGACGACCAAGAAAATCCATGGGTCAACTTGGGGACCCCATGGAGCCACTTTAGTTGGAAAATGACATTAATATCTTTTTATTTAATGTTAAAATAAAAATGTCACAAACATGAGTTGTTTTACTAAAACAATTTGTACATGGGGTTATACAAGTCAGATTTTTGACTATGAATATTTATTGGAAATCTGAAAAGATTTCATACATCATAGTATTTCTTTTATAATTTTTAGACATTATATAAATTAAATTATTTATGACACCATGATGATGCAGCGATTACCTCATTATTTAACGATTTAAATAAAAAGGAAAGATAATGTATAATCTAAGACCTAAAAATGTACAAAACCTATTGGATGGGTGGATTTATAACCCCTATCACCTTATCCTAGAAACACATCATTTTGGGACCATTAAAATCCTAAAATCATTCTAAAATAAAGTAACATTACCTTACTTTCCAAGAGTGCCCCTCTTCTTCTCTTATAAAAGGCCCCCACCTCTACCACCTTACCCACACCTCTCAAGCCTTTGGATCGGCCAAAAACTGCCCATTTTGTCTCTCCACATCCCTCTATTACTCTTATAAACCTCAATTTGGGCAGAAGTCTTCCCAAGGAAGCTTTTGAGCTCAAATCCAAAAGAGTTACCCAATTCAAAGGTAGTGTCTTCTCTTGTGTTCTTTTGTTTTATTTTGCTTCTCCAACCCCCTAAAATCTTTTTATTCCTTTATTTTTTAACAACTACAGTATCTTAATTATACTAGGATGTTTTTATAATAATAATTCTAGCTAGACATACACACACCTTCATCTAATGGTTAAAGAACATACTGTTTCTGTGGATGGCGAATTTCTGCCTCAGGAAATGATGATTGTTCAACACTCATATAACACCATCAAAGGTGGCCATTAAGATGTCAATATATTTATATATGATATATAATATTATTATTCTTTACTTAAGCTTCTGTATTTTTCATTTATTGCATACCTTTATGGTTTCCAATATGGGTAAACACGATATCATCATTTTAGGAAGTGCGGACTACCGCCCCCTCAAAGTGATTTGATTCGTTAATGCCATATGTGGGACGTATAAAGGATGTATTTAAAGTTATTATATATGATGTTATAATGGAATTATAATATACCTTTTTATCATTATTATTTTCTTTCCATTAAAGTTTGAGATAGAAATGAAAGTATCGTTTATGCGTACGTACGGCTTACCGTCTCCATGAACGGTGCATTTCATTTCTTACCTCTAAATGATTATGTAATATTATAAATACATGTATATGCTAGATATATATGATATATATGATATCACAATAATGAATATCATTCTGGATATGATGAACCTTTGACCACACATACAACATGTAATTGTAAGAAGTCCACTTTCGACTTAAGAACCGAATATCGACAAAACAAAAATTATTAACTTAATGATTACATAATGTTTATAACATGGAAATAAGTGATATAAAATGAATAATGAACTTGAAAAATGTTCTTAAGAAAGTAGAAATTAACTGATGTTTATTATTCAGGACGTTAAAGAATGATCGAGTCAAGTCGGACTCGAGGTAAGGGACTTCATCTCAATCTCCTTTCATTGAGGCATGTTTTGTTTTATACACAACTTTCTTTTATACGGTGTATAAACCCCTTTGACTTTTACTTTTATACAAAAGGAATATTTTTATACGAAGTGTTTTAATAAATGGAAAAAAGGATTGTTTCTTTTAACGTACGCGGTGACAATGACCTTTTTCGCCGCCACGAGTGTTATTTGGTCTTTGGCATCCTCAACAAGCCGTAATGTTTTTAAAAATGAAATAAATACCATATACTCTTTTATGTATTTTGGTATTGAAAATGGTTTTTTATAATGGATTTTTTATTTCAATATATTTAAGTGATATATTGTGATCAAGTGTGGAAATGTTTTCTATCCATTATATTTGTTTTATGTATTATAATTTTATAATGGTACATGGACATTTGATGGGTGGTTATGTGATAAACCATATGACAGGTGGTGCAGTGAATACCAGGACGGGTGGTTAAGTTATAACCTCCAATGCATTGGGTATGGAAGTCGGCCGTTTGGCTATTCTATTAAGTATGTATGGAAGTTGGTCGTATGGCTATTCCATTAAGTGATATGTGTGGAAGTCGACCGTATGATTATTCCACTTAAGTATGTTTCTGTCCCAAGTTACCTTTACATGTTATGTGTTATTTATATGGGTTTTATGGTAATTTTTTGGTTACAAAAGGGTAAGTAATGATATTTTATTCAGTGAAGAGTTTTTTAATACTTCATAAAGGCGATGTTATTACATTGATAAAGTATACAAGGTTTACTTGTTGTTTTAAAAAATAACAGTTTTCATTCTTTGTGTATCCCTTACTGAGCTTTTTATGCTCACCCCAAGTTTTTTTTGAAATGTTTTTCACTGGACATAATGTGGAATTTTGACAAGGATGGGATCAAGGGAAAGTCATGCTATCTAAAACATGGGACTAGACATGTTTCTTTTTAAGAGTTTTTATTTTATGGAAACTTAGTAGAAGTGTCTACTTTGTAATCTTCTGAGATATAATAGTTATGTCCTAATTCTCTAAAACTCTAAACCTGAAAAGATCCTCAATGTGAATTATTCATTTAATTCAATATTAAGTTAGGTTTAAGGTCAGGGCCTTATAGATATAGCCAACACTGAGTTTAAAAGAATTGAGATACACTATGGAAATATTATTATTTAATGTGAATATGACTATTTATCCATAGAATTGGAATGTATGAAAGGGAATAAGAAAATTATGATAAATTTATTCTTTATAAGAGAATAAAATGAATTTATTAATATTAAAAAAAAATTAAAATTCAAAATTAAAATCATTTGAAAATAAAATATATGTTTTTCTAGAAAACTATTTTTTATACATGTAATGTGTCTTTATAATGATTAGTTAAATTAATCACTGTTGGTGAATTATTTTAAGGAAATTTATATATTATATATTCAGTAAATATTTTTAACATCTAATTAATATTTCTTTCTAGGTATGAGATAATATCACATCATGTTTTATTTATAAAAGTTTTCCATCCTAAAAAATGGTTTACCTTGGTTTTTGTGAAATTATTTTTATATTAATTTCATCCTCATATATAAATTAAATCCTAGAAAATGGATACCATATTTAAAATAAAGATATTACAATTTCTAAAATAGGATATGTATATTTTTGGCATTTTTAATAGTAACCTCGGAAAATTGTTGTCACCTCGGTAAGGGTAAAATGAGTAAAATAATGGCTAAAACCAAGAGATAATGTCTCAAAATATATTCAATTCTTTCCTTTATCCAATATTATTTGTTTTTATTGACAATTTTTATCAAATTATAGAATATATTTCCACTTGGTGTATTTTCCAATGATTATGAACTTTATATTTTTTTATAAATAGAATAAATACAAGATGTGAATTTCTTGACATTAACTTCCCTAATATTTTTACATAATGATAAAATGAGGATAAGATTGGTTATATTATTTTCAAAATGAATTATTTTTTTATTTTTAATGTAATTTTAAATTTTATTTAATATATAATTATATTAAATGCTTACACAACACTGACATATACATTATTTATTTTATAGAAAAATAAAATAACTTATATACAAAATATAAAAAGTATATAATATAAAAGAAAAATTGGGTATAATTTCTTTGGATAAATATAAAAATATAATTATGTTTTAAGGGTTTAGATTCAAATTAATTAACTTCCATTATTTTTTCAATATAAAATAAAATGAATACTTCAAAAAATGACATTAAATGTTATTTTAAAATAATGAATATTATGTAAAATAAGTTAAAATTCATAAAAATATTATAATTATCCATATAAATGTGGCAGGGCTGAATAAATCATCAATGGTACATTTAAGGGTCAGTTATTCTTTAATTGAATCATTCTATAACATTCAATAGTAGTATAAATATGTCGCAATAAATTCCAAATGGGTTAATGGGGGGATAAAACAAAAATATAATTGTAAAAAAAACTAAAACAAGTCTAAATTTTATTAAATGAGATGATTTAGAATCATCCTTATAATATCATATAAATATTTAAATTTCGAGAAATTTTACGTAGAGAATTAATTTATATTATATCAATACTTTGATTAATTCTATGAGTTCACCTCCTCTCAGTTATAAAAGGTAACATATTATCTTATCTTAATAACTCATTTTGAGCCTACTAAACCACCAAATATATTATAATATACCTTCCCAGATTCCTTGAACACATTTAAGATATATTGGTCTTTCTGAAATACCATCCCTTAAAGACATAATGTGTAATCCAAAAGCACACTCCTAATGAAAAGAAATAACTCTTAACTGAGAATTCTCAATTTTATTTAATCATAAACATACTTTATATTCATTTAATCTATTATAAATTTATGCAATCAATAACTTATATATTCTGAATTTTTATTATAATAATTAAACCAACATTATCCACCATCTAATCTATTTGAAAATGATAATGTCGCTCATCTGTACATGTGGAATACCACCTCCAAGAAGGCATGTTATTCATTTTTCAGTGAAACATTACATAAATAGTTATAAGTGTATGTTTAATGAATATATATAATAAATCTGATATAACAATGATTTTTTAATGTTAAATTATTTGTTACCATTCTTCATTCCAACCTTCAAAAACATAAAATAGTGCTCAAGGGTACGTACAACCAACTGTCTACATGAACGATGTATTCTGATTTTAAATATAAATATTTTATGGATGATGATATATATATATATATGATACGTATATAATTATTTACATTATATAGATGATTTAAATGTGATCATTGTACACAAAAATTATGTATCAAACTAAAATTCTCATTAAAAGTGAAACATTTAACACTATAGAATGATGAATTTAATAAGGAATTGTTAATAAACAGGTTATGCAATATTATTAGTAGATCATATAAGATATTATAATTATTTTTATTATTATAGTATATAATTATAAAAAATTTAAAATTATTATAAATTATTTGAGTTCACTTTGAAAATAATGGGAACTTAATGTAAGGGTTTGTTGTCTCAAATTGTCTTGTTTAAAACATTTTTTATTTTATTAAAGTGTATTATTTTATCAGGTGTGAGTAAATACCTTTTAAACATTAGATAATTTATTTATTTATGTTAAAAACATGTAGTGTTTCAATTTATTTTCTTCTTTAATTAGAATTATGATTCAATATTTAATAAAGCAGTAAGAGATTTATTTTATAATCACATTTTTTCACAAAGATTGTATGTGATTACAATTTTAATGTTGATATTATATGACATATCTCTCCAAAATATGATATATTTTCCTATCCACAAGTTATTTCATGAGAATAATTCTTTTACTTTCATTTTTCTCTCTTTAATATCTTAAGACAATGATGGAAACTTTTTGATGAAAACCTACATTATTCTCTCTTTGGTTGAATATTATTTTCCATCCATGTCCATTGTTTCACTAAATTTTTTTAAATAATGTTTTAATATGAATATTTAAAGTAACTTTGGACAATATTTTTTTAAATTTTTTTTAATGGAATCTTTTTTTCATTTTCAAAACATGTTACTTTTTACTTTTTACATAAAATGTGAAAGGATCCATTATTTTAATGTACATATAGAGAATAAAATACCCCATTGCTTGAAATTCTCAATGATTTGAATCTTACTTTATATATTTCTATTGAAAGTTTCTATTATAACTTTGTTTGTTAACATTTAAAAGATTTTTGGATTTTAAATAAATAATTTTAATGTAAATATGGTATTTTCGACATGAAATTTTCTAGTGATATTTTAAAGTAATTCTATTTTATAATATGATATTTCTATGCTAATTAGTATTTAATGGGTATATTATCTAATGATACCATATAATTTCATTAATTGGATGGCTTATGATGATGATGATGATTTAAGCATGAATATAGGAAACCCATTTCCTTTTACGTGATTAATTATGTTATGAAAGTCATTTCTCTTCCACATGTTTTGATATGATGAAATGATGAAATATTTTTGATACCTATTTACATTTCAATGTTTTCGATATGATTAAGTATTTTTGATATTCTAGAACACTTATATATGATTTGAATTATGTGATTGGAGAGCCTGTAAATATATATCTCACCAATACGTTAGGAAAATATTGATATCTCATGATATAATTATGATGAGAATGGGTAGTGAACCATATTTAGTCAGGGAATTTATCCACTATAATAGTATTGAGTGTGAAATATGAATAATTTCATGTTCTAGAGAGTAAATATAATTCACTATGATATTCTTGGAATTGATCCTTGACAACTACGGAAATTATTCTCTATAATTATTTGTATGCCACAAAATTATGTCTTATAACAATTTTATTCTCTCATAGCTCATGTAAGATTATTCATTTATGATACATACCTTATGAACTACCAAACATCATTCTATGATTTAAGCTAATGATCTATGATATGCAAGGCATGGTTTACAGATGTAAATATAATGTTATCCTTCGCATATTATCAAGTTATGCTTAATTGATCATCAATATTTTTTTCATAACATTACTAAGCATCTAAGATAACCCATTATTATGTTTCATTTACCCAGGTTATGAAGAAAGGTATTATGTATGATATGTCTAAGAAGGATTATAGTTATGAAAAAATTACTGGGAAAAGATTTATTTTACTTATGAACTTTTTTTATGTGTCAATGTTTCCAATGATACGAGACCTATAAGATTCTGGAATCGATCATATTTGTACGAAATTAATATTCATCTAAAAGGATGTGATATTTTTGGATGTAAATTATTCATTTAAGTAGTTGGAATAATATAAATGTTTAATTAATTTTATAAATAATTATGATAAAACTTTTTATATCCCTTTGGATAATCCTATGTATAGTTGAATGTCATATGATATGGTTATGAAGAGAGTGTGTTTTCCATAGAAAATTACCATCATTTATATACTATATGGGTAAATGATTTTTTCGGAAACACATCTATTGTTAATAACCCAAAAATTAGATTTTCCATAATATCTCAACCATCATTCTAGAGAACATTTAATGTTCCCTTACTATGCACCTGGAATTACAGTTATTGAGGATGCGCTTGGGATAATTCCATTTTTATTTATCATAAAATGTAAGGTATTTTTATAGATAATGATCATAAATAACCTATTTTAGACCTCATATTTAATATATTGAAATGAATGTTCCATGATTTACACATAAAATGGGTGATTTTTTATGATTGGTCACTATAATTAATGATTCATGGTGGTTAAGATAGATTTTTTTGATAAGGGAATAAAAATATAATGATGAAGGTGAGGTGGTAATAGTACTTCTCAAATATTGATTTACAATATTTTAGATTACATATATAAATTCATGTATATCAGAAAAATTTGAAATTGATTTTAATTCATATCCTCACCAATTAGATGTTAAATTATTAGTAAACCCCCTAAATGGTTGAATGACCACATATTAGATACTGTATTCATCCCCCATTGAATATTTTTGGAAATGTGCTTTTGGAAAATACTTTTATTCTTTGTTTAGTTTATTTTGATGTGTTTAGGGAATGGAGTGGCTTTCATAGCATAAATCCCACATCAATTTCAAAGGAAATGAAGTCATTTTTTATATTCCAAAACAAACAATGATCATATATCAGTGAATGATAAATATGAACATAAAATGGATTTTATATCCATTATATGGGTCGTGATTCATAATAAAAGTTGTATTTATGTCAGATTGTTGCGGAGGAAATCAACATTGAATATTTTACTATTCTATGAATGGATTTTAATGTTTTTCTGTAAAAGTTTTTCTCACATCCTCAAAATTATTATATTTTGTTTTTTATGAAACTCATACCTAGTGTTAGATATCTTTCAAATACTTCAAATAGAATGTATCAAAATATTTTTTAGGAATTTAAGAAGACTATTCAATAGAATCGTGATAAGTGATTCATTCATCCGTGTTATTGACCATGGGGTGAACCTATTCATTTTGATAACCTTTTATATGGATAAATATGACTCTAAAATGATTATCATGAACTTAACAAGATTAATATCTATAAAAAATATCCTTTTTGTAGACCTGAACCCCTGCTTTGGAGTTCAACACATATAAATATTGTTAATATTTTTTATAAAAGAATGTAAAAAAATATAGAACATTTAATACATTCAAGGTACTTTCTAGTCTACGTTTTGGAAAATTACATACAAGAATTAAAAAATAAAAAAATTTAGAAAATAAAATAAAATAAATAAATGTCATTCATAGGTGATACCTCTATAAATAAATTCATATCACAAATAAATTCTACTGAACCTGTGAAAAATAATTTTTAAAATATGTGAGCATTTAATTTTTTTATAAATGGGTTTTAAATATCATGGGTATTTAATTTTAAATTTTTTCATTATTTAAAAAGAATACATAGAAATAGGTTTTAAAAAAATTGAAATATAATAATAATTAGTTAATATAATTCTAAAAACAATCAATTTCTCAAAGTAATAATATTATGAAAAAAACCTTGGATTTATCTATATGAAAATAAAAATATTGAAGGATTAATTAGGATACTCAACATGCCATAAGAAACCGTAAGTCCACTTATCCATATCCCATAAGGGAAAATGTCCCATTAAGGTCATCAGTTAACTCCTCATACCCTAACGTAACATTCGACACTCTAGTGTCAATTTTTAGAAATCATTTTAGTAGTCCTACATTTCTCAAGGATAACCAAAAAAAATTTCAAAATAATACATAGATAAATTAAATTAGTTAAATTAAAATTATATTACATACTTATAGACATTTAATAATAATTTTTTGATAATTTATAAAATCATATTGAGAAGAAATCCATTCTTAATAACAATGATCTGATTTCAAAGTCATAAATTTAAATGTGTAATAATAAAAATGAATACTTGAATAAAATTCATAGAATGTTGATGACAATATAGATGGTGACCATATCATAATTATGAGTGACATGCATAGATGCGAAGAGTCATTTTTGTACATAAAATAATAAGCTTTATTTAAAATTAGCACATAAAATGAAAACATTTATCATTTGTAAATAAAAGGTAAAAATAAAAAGGTAACTATAAAAAGGAGTCTACTCTTATAGGGATTCTATTTATAAATGAAAAATTTAAAAATAGAAAATAAAAAAAAATATTGTTTTTTTCTGTTTAATTTTTTTATGATATAATTATTTGGACCATTAATATCAGATAACCATAGGAGGGTTTAAAAAAATAGAAATATTTATTTTTAAAAGAAATACATAATAACATTTTATTAAAATCTTTAGACTCTCATATTTTAATATTTGAATGAATACTAAATCATATATATATATATAAGTGTATTTATTTTTTAAATCAAATTATTCCCCTACAAACAACATGAATTATTAATGGTTTATAAATGAAATACTTAAAAATGTAAATTTAAAACAATCCCTTACCAACTACAAATTTCAATCATAAATTTATATGGCTAGAAATAATTATATATTCTATTAAAAAATAAGATAAGTAGATGGATATACATACATTTATTTTTGTAAAAATAGAAATTGATAGATTGATAAAATATCAAACCCTTAAATATAAATTTTAAAATAAATTATTAATACATTAACTCAATGAAATGATCCAATAACCCTTTTGTTTGAGGCTTGGAAACACCCGATGCCAGAAAAAATAGAGCATATGATCCTGCAATGAACAAATATGTGTGTAGAAAAAGGGAAAGGTGTGCAGAATGAGACATAACACACACACACACACAAACACATATGTTCAAGCCTGTATTGGAAGCTGAATAATGAAAATGAAAAATTTAATTAATAAAATATAATTCCTCTATTTTTACTTTATTTTTGTTTCTATATTAACATTATTATTATCTTATCATTATTTTATTGTTTTTTGGTTATTCACGTAACTTTTTTTTAATATTAATTGATTTTTTTGGTATTTCTGTTTTTTTTACGCATGTCATGTTTTAATTCTCTTTTTTCCCTTATTTTTATTTAACTCATTTTTCACTCTCACGTTTTTCTCTCTTCTTGATTCCCAACTCACATAAGTCATAATTAGGATAATATTATTATATTATAATTTATTTTTTGATTCTGAAAGTCATCATTTTATTATAATATTATTATATTATCAATTTGATTCAATTTTTCCTTTAGTATTACTTTTTTAATGTTTTAGCATTTAAATAAACAAATATGTTACATTTTCTTAAAAAATAATTTTCAATTTTGTTAATTTATAATTTTTTAAATATTAATATGATAATATACATTTATAATTTTAAAAATAAAATATTTAAAATTCATATATTTATTAAATATTATATCTTAAATATAAAAATAATTTTCTTCAAAAAATATATTTTATCCACAATTATTATTGTTTTTATTATTATTAATATTATAATCATCATTTTAATTAATTTAATAATAATAATTTATTAAAAATTATTACTTATAAGAAATTTAAAAAAATTATAATTTCTTTTAAAAAATACCTTTCCATGAAATTTTTATTTATTATATTATTTATTCATTTTATATCATTATAATTAACTTAATAAAAATAATACAATGTTTTAAAAATAAAATTTATAATAGTAACATTTATAATAACATGTATTTCAATATAATTATTTATAATAAATAAATAATTTAAAAGAATACAATGTTTATACAAAGGATTTAATTTTGAATATTAATTTAAATTATAAACTTATTTCTTGAAATTTTAATTTATTTAGAAAAATTAGAAAACTTTATTTTTCATAAATAAAATTAAATAATTCAATATTTCAACATTTTTAAAGGTGATATTTTTTTAAAAATAATACGAATCTAAGAAATTTATTTTTATTTAATATAATCACATAGTTTCATAAAATATATTTTTAAAGATAATTTATTTAAATTTCAATTCATTTATTAATCACTTTAAATTTTCTGGGTTGTTACATTCTTCCACCAATGAAAGAATTTTGTTCTCTAAATTCATTCATTAGAAAAAATACAACTCTAAATTTTTATATACAGAATCGATAAAAATTTGAACAACTAAAATTCTATACATATTTGTTTAGAAATCATCTAATATCCAAATTTATCAACATCATTGCTCTGATACCAACTCTGAAGACCTGACCTTGTGATTATGAGTTTGACACATATAAATGTAGTTTTTATATGAAACTGAACTAATTAACTTCAATATAAAAAAATATAAAAAATGAAATAAACTAAAAGTCATTGTGTGTACTGACTCCTTAAAGAGATCAACTTGACAAAAAATTCTATTGATCCTCTAAAAAATAAATTTTAATCATAGTGTGAGCATTTAATTTTCTTAGTAAGGGGTTTTAAAAATCAAGGGTAAATAACATTAAAATATTTCAGTTCTTTAAAATAGTACTTATAAATTAGATTTCATGAAATTAAAAATTTATAATAATATTTTTACATAATTTTAGAAACAATAAATTTCCAAAAAAATATTATTTTGAAATAAATCATTGGATTTTTTCATTAGAAAATTTTAATTTGGAATGATTAATTATGATACTAATCAGGTTAGAAGAAAACTATGAAGTCGCTTAGCCATATATAACATGGGACAATTTCTCATTAGGGGCATGGGTTCACTCCCCATAACATAACTTAACATTTGATAATCTAGATCCAATTTTAATAATATGCATTTATTGTATTTTTTGATCAATAAAAACCCAAAAATAGTTCAAAATAATACATACATAAATATTTTATTCAAAATAAAATTATCTTACACACTTAATAACATTGAATAATCATTTTTTTAGAATTTCGAAAATCATATTTAAGAAAAATCCATGCATATAAACAACTAAGCTTTTATAATGATAACAAATATAAAAGCATAATAATATAAATGAATACTTGAATTAAATAAATGGAATTTCGATGATAACATAGGCGATGACTATATTTAAATTATGAGTAACATGCATAGATGTTCAATTTGTTTTTTTATACATAATATAATAACTTATATTAAGAATTAGCATATAAAATTATAACATTTATCATTTGTAAATAAATGATACACCAAAAATTATACCCATAAATATGTATCCACTTTCAATGAGATTCTATTTCTAAAAAAGACAAAAACATTTTTTTGTTTTCATTTACTTTTTTTGGAATTAATTCATTGGTACATGAAATTCCGATAACCTCCAAAGGGATTGAAATAAATAGAAACACTTATTTTCAATAGAATTACATGATAACATTTTATAAAAATCTTTACATGAATCTACTATAAGATTTGAAATAATACAATATATATATGTATATGTATATATTTTGGAAATAATATTATACCCTTTATAGCACCATGATTTCAAAAAGTATTATAAAATAAATCCCTGAAAGTATAAATTTAATATAAACCCTTTCCAACCATTAATTTAAAAAATAAAATGATCCATTAAGAAATAATTATAAGTTACTAAAACAAATAAAGATAAATTGATATATATATATATATATATAAACATAAATTGATATTTTGAAAATAATGTCAAAACGTTTCATATAAAATTGAAAAAAATTGTAATTCATTATCTCAAAGAAATAAACCAACATCTCATCTTTTTAAGGCTTAGACCCAAAAAAAAAGAATGTATAATGGGTGAGGAAGACAGCGCAGTGCTCAAACAGATATGAAGAACAAGAGTAAGGTGTTTAAAATGAGAGTTAACATATCTACATATATATTGAATATTGTATTTGGAGATGAATTATGAATAAGATGGGTTCTATTAATTCAATTGGAATCCAACAGTGTCAATTTTATGTTTATCATATGAGAATTATTATTATTTTATCATTGTTTTATTTTTTGGGGGTTTTTTCAAATCATATTCTTTTTATTTCCTTTGTTCTTTTGTTTTTTTTGAATTATGCATGTCTTGTTTTTATTCTAAGTTTCCCCTTTTTTAATTCAACTTATTTCTCTCTCCCTCTTTTGTTTCCTCAAATTTTTATTTTTAAATCACTAAGTCATCTTTGTTATGATATTATTGTATTGTTAATTATTATTTTATTTTTCAAGTCATTATTTTATTATAATATTATTGTATTATCAATTTGATTTTACATTTTTTTTCTTATTTATCAATTTTTAATGTATTATCAATTTTTTTTATTTATATGTAATGTTTTTTTAAAACCAAGTACATTTTTTTTTAAATTTAAAGATTCATTTTTTATTAATACAATATTATATATTTATAATTTCAATTTAAAAAAACATATTATAGATTAATATATTTTGTTAAATATGTTATATTAAAAATGATAATAATTTTCATAATAATAATATGGTTTGTCGATAATAATAATAATTTTTATTATTATCAATGAAATTAATTTAATAATAATAATTACATAAGTATATTTACTCAAGAAAAATATAAAATAATTATAATTTAATATAAAAAATATTAAATAAGAAATTTTATTTATTATATTCTTAATTCCTATTATATAATTCATATTAACTTAAAATAATAATTTGATGTTTCATAAAATGAAATTTATAATACTAATGTTTACAATAATATGTATTTTAATATTATTATTTATAGTAACATCATAATATAAAATAACACCATATTTATAAAAATATGATAATTTTTATTAATAAATTAAAATCAAAATTTATTTCATAAAAATAATAATATATTCAATAATAAAATTATAAAAATATGTTTTCCATAAAATCCTTATTTAATTATTTAATTCTTCATCTGTTTAATGTAGATATTTTTATACTATAATCCAAATGAAAAAAACTAATTGAATAAAAAAACTTAGTTTCATAAAAGATATTTTATACCTTCATTTATTTAAATTATAATTCATTTTTTAATCACATTGAAGTTTGTTGACAACATGTTTAATCAATAACACAATGTTTTATAACTTTCCAAGATTATCCATTATTATAGTTATCATCTATTGAGAGTTATGAAGGAGGATATACCCAATATAGAATTCTATACAAGGTATCAACCCTATGAATTTGTCATTATTCTATTTGTTCTAACTAATTCCCCATTAATTTCCTAGATTTAATGAATATAGTATTTAGATATTACTATGATCAGTTTTTGGTGATCTTTATTGATCTTATTATTATATATTGTAAAATATTGAAAGCGAATAATGTTCACCTACAGATTGTAAAAACAAACCAAATGAAGGAGAATATATATGAATAATATAAAAATAGTTAATTTTTTCTCCACAAATATTCATTTTTGTGTCATATAATCTAATGTAAGGGTATATCAATGGATCCATCAATGAAAGGTGTAATAGAATGTTGGCCTAAAATGTAATGACCCAACATTAAACATTATGTAATATTGAGTTTTAAGTAAAGATTTCATTCTATTAAATTTGAGGATCTATTTAGGGATAATGCTTTAAGGAATCAGGTCATAACTATTACATTACAAAACCATATAATATTATGTGGACACTTCAAATTAGTATCTATTTTTACCATAATATAGAAAATTTAAAATAAATCATGATTTATTTTCCTAGAAAATCATCATGAACATAAAAGTTACATTTTACATTCTCCTATAAATTCATAAAAACTTTTAATTGTTTTTAAATGTGGTTTGAGAATAAAAATCATTGTAAGACATATAAAAATAAATAAAACATTAATTCTATGAAAAATGTGAAACCCATGAATTTTTTTTCATTATCTAAATTTTATTTTATCAAAATATATAAATCATCTTCACATGAAAAATGATATCTTTTTATCATTTAAGAGTATTAAAACCCATTGCAACAAAATCAAACACCATTTTTGGAAATGTAGGACATCATATTCACTATCTATTTTAAACACATGTCCTTAATAAATGGAGTCTATTTAAATCCATAGATGATATGATCTAATAACTTGCATCATCTTAATTATTATGAAAAATAACATTACCAAATTAATTAGATCACTATTATCCTACATGCATCGTATAATCTATATGGATCTCACCTGGTTTTATGTAGATTCATTAATTATATAACTCATATCATGCTCAGCCCACACTATCTGGGAGAGCCTATTGTATAACCTATATCAGGGATTCTAATTTCTATTATAATTCTCAAGTAAAATATCATTAATAAAAAAAAATTACTCTTTCAAATTATCATCATAAAACATTAGGAAACATCCTTCAATATTTCATGAAAATTAGTTTTAGTATCAAAATACCGTTCTCTTTTAAAAACCAATTTTCAATACCAAAATAAAAATTTATTTTTTAAACCTCATTTAAAATACAATTGTACAAAAAACAAATTTAAATAATATTTTTCAAGTAATAGAACATTAATTCTTTTCAGGGTGTCCAAACTTCAAAAAATGGTTATAGAGGTAGACAAATTATTTGTCAATATATAAATTAAAATATAACATTACTTTTGTAAACAGTAATGAAAGTCATACATTCTGTATAATGATTCCATTTCAATTTTTATTAAAAAATAAATAAATAGTAATTTATAAAAATATCATTTTTATATAATTTCATTCTAAAATCAATTTAAAAAAAACATGGTAGAAAAATAGAATTTTAAAGAAAGCATTAAAAAAATATTTTATATTAAAAGAAAACCATGGAATCAGTCGAATTTTAAGACATGTAAAATTAAAACAATAATTTTTATAATATGGTGAGAATAGTTAAATTCATGATATAAAATATCAAAGGGTTTTTATATACACCTTATATGTGAATATAGAATTATTTCATCAAAATATTCTTCAATGAAATATAATTTAGATAATGTACCTTACCTGGAGTCTAACTTGTCACATCTATGTTTACCATCCTGAATGATAAAAATATGTTAATTACAAAATTAATATTGAAAATTTTCTATGTTTAATATTTATTTTACTTCAATTTTTACCATTCCCTACACATTTATGAAATTAATTAATTTTACTTTAAAATTTTTGATGGTATTTTACTTATTTGTAAAAAATGACTCCGATAAATTTACTATGCACAAAGAGGTTATTTTTTTAACAGATCCCAAATAATATTCATGATATAGTAATAATTTTTATACATTATTTATACTTTAATAACAACTAGGATTTATGGTTATAAAAAATTAACTATGATGCAATCATGAACACAGTAAGACATATGTACACATGAGTAACATACCAATTTTTTTCAAAAATCATTATGGAAAGAAGATATGTAATATTTTATTATTAAAAAATGATCACCATAACATAAATATAATTTTATTTAATTAAATACACATATATATAATACATGTGATGTGGTGATAAAAATAATAATCACATCACTTCATGGTGGTGGTTATAAACACATATAGAACAATGATGTTTTCATCATATAGTGTATGAAATGAAATGATATATTTTATTTTCAATATGATAAGTATGTTATTAATATCAGAATAATATCATGTATATATCACATGATTGTGAGATTGATCCTTATTACCTTTTATGTAATTAATTAGTGAAAAAATCAGATCTCTTTTTGAGGTAGCGGTCCACTATAGTAAGAAGTGATGTTAGGGTATCCCCTAAATAATTGAAATAAAGAGGGTATATTTGAAATAATAATTAAAAAACTATAAATATGATATATATATATATATGATATATATATATATATATTATATATATATATATATTAAATCCACCATTATATCATTCTGTGAGAGGTGATGATAGAAAAATAGTGGCACTAATTCATTAGGAGGAAATATATTTTACACACGAATGGTGATTTCAAATATGATATGATTGAAGGGGAGATACATTTACGTTGTTAAATTAATGTAATAAGGTAACAACCCAAATATTTATCAATTTAATTCCCTTTTGATAATTATTCCTTATAGTATAATCACATTTGGAAGCACAATGACATATCACGATACAAAATACTATGTGATCGTTAAACAAACTTTTTCCACTTCAATGTTTTTGAATTTTGAAAATCCGACTTACCCGATAGCAATTAGGGTGTTTTTTTGAGTCTAATTGAACCAACATAATTTTATGTGAATATTAACCTACACTTATGAATATTAACATGATCCTTATAAATAGTAAATCATCTAAAATAATTTTAACCTCACTCATGAATGAATAAATAAAATTTCAGCCTCTTATAAGTGATAATATGAAAACAGTTAAAGAATTGGTATTTTTGTAAGTCATAAATAATTAATTTAAATTATGAATTAATTTAAAATAAAATTTATTATCTTAATTTTTTTTAATAAATTAACAATTCTATGTATTCTGGTTTTAGGATAATTTTACAATAACTTATGTAATTTAAGAATGCATTATGAAATAAGTTTTAATTTTAAAATCTGTATTTTTCTGGTTAGTTATGATTTTAATTAAAATTAAATAAATCATATTTGGAAAATTATTTTGAAAAAATGGAGATAATTTTTGGATTCTTCACATTGAAAAATAGTTAGGGTGAATTTTTGGAATTTGTTCTGTAATACTTGAATTATTTATTAATTGTGAAATGCTATAATTTAGACAATAAGATAAATAAATTAATTATAGATTATTGTATGATGTTCTGATGATGTAAGAACAATTTTTTTGAACTCACTTGCAATTATTACTATTCTTGGTCAATTAATAATCACTATTACATGTATTCTGGTGAAATAATAAATTAATGAATATAATATTGAGAAAACCCCTCTCCCCTACATTATAAATACCATCGTTCACACTATTATTTTCTCACAGATCTCAAGCTTCAAGGATTATCTATACTCTATCCAAAAATATTCCCTATCCCCACCCTCACATCTAAAGAGCTTCTAGTCTCATCAAAAGGCTAGTCCAAGTTTCCTTAAAGAGGATTCAAGATGTAATTCCTTTCTCTCATTTCCATTAATTTATTTTCAATTTCAAGTTATTTTCTTAATATCTCCCAAAATATCCTCATCCTTATTGTTTGGTAACTATACTATATTAAATATATATAATTTTATGATACTAATGGGAAAATTTATCATCCATCTTCGTTCGCATATAATTTTTATTTTATAAAGGAAGGCATTGTTCGTAAGGTGTTAATTTATCACCTTCATGATCGACTTGTTTTCATTTTCTTTCTTCTCCTTCAAATATTGTCATGAATCAATTTTATGGTTGAACCAGATTATTTTGTTTGTATTATATCCAATTTAATTTTTTGTAACTATCTTATGTACATATTACTAAATTATTAAAAAAAACACATTTGTTGTGGTTGAAAAACCGCTCGAATTAACCTAAATGATCATCATTAAATTATTTTCTAATAATTCATTCTCATGGTATATAAAAAAGTTATTTAGAAGATTATTTCAAGTTCTCTAACATCATAAATAACATATAATTACAACTAGGGATGTTTATCCACGTTTTAAATTAATTTCCATTTATGAATACAAGTGAGCCGTTCTAGAAAACTATAAAAACAATCATTCCCGAAAAATGAATTTGAACTCTTTATCTCAATAAAATTCATATAAATGAACATATTAAAACCTTAATGAATCTTATTAATGAATAAAAGGTCATTTAATTGTTAAATAATGAACCTAATGTGGTTATATATGAGATTAATGTGAAGAAATCTTTTGGATACAAAGTAAGGGGAAATTCTCGATCCCAACTCTCATACTATGGGGTTTCCCTCTTTCAAATAATTTTTAGTATAGATATTCCTTAATAATTATTTATTCATCCTCATATTACCAATTCAAAGATATAAATGTTTTCTAATTTAATTTATGACAAACCCAATGTTCTTCCATATGAACGCATCTTACAAATAAACACCATCTTTTTTACTTCTCAATGATTGTTTCTACTTCACTCATCATTGATTGTTCTAAGTCAAGAATATTATACCGCCCTTATTTTGGGATCCATATATTTTTTCATATATTATTTATAATGTGAATCCCATTAATTTTTATGGGTATTTTTTTTATTTTTGTTATATTTGGAATTCATGATAATGAATGTTTTATGATTTGACGGGAGAATCATGAATTATATAGCACAATATGATTGTTTAAATGTGACAGGTGTTCCTGGAATTATAAATCACTACAATTAATTGGGTAAAGTGAATAATCTCATGAGTTAAAGTGAAATTATTTGGTAACATGATTCTATATTTGTTCAAAACTATGTGTGGTAGTTGACCACTAAGACATGATGTTTCATTTCTTATGCATTTCCACCTTTCAAGTTTTTAATTAATGCTTCCTCTCATGTTCAGGATCCTTTTCCTATGGTATGAATGTACTCAACCATTTTTATATTGTTCATATATATCCTCTTATTGGGATTTTATCTCACCCAGTTTTTATGTATATCCTTATGTGATTATGTGTACTAAGGTGTTTTCAAGGGGAAATAGAAAGATGGAGAATAATGAATTAAGTAAATGATTATGATTGAGGTTGTATATTATATGTATGGCCCTATATTTTCCATGAAATAAACCTCTGGTTCCTCAGGGTGTAACACTATTATGTTTTTTTTCTTCATAATGATGTAATTTTAATGTATGAAAAGGTTTGGTCACTATAGTTGGAATTAGAGGCAAGGATTAGTTAATTTTGGGAATTAGGATTAAGGAACCCTAGAGAAAACCTCTAGTATGAGAATAAGTATGAAAACGAACACAAGAAGAATTATAAAGTGATCCCATAAGTTATAATTTTAGTGTAAATTGTAAAATTAATAACTTATTTATTCATGACTTTTTGACTTATCTTTTATTCTAAACTTTTCTATTTTAGAAAATAGTGGGAACTAGGAGAAACTAGGCCAAAAACCCATGCGAGGGACAATTCAATGATTTCCCAAATGAGATCCCCATTTTTTGGTATGTGGAGTTCAAAAATTCATGGAAATTCTTACCTAACTATCTCAGTTTATGAACAATAACTAGAATAATAGGGAATGTCCATCATCACATAAGAGGGAGAAACTTTTTGTAGAGTGTTTTATATGGAAATGACCACAGATGTTCAGTGGGTCTTCTCATCCACTAGTTGTGAAATAGTTGGTCAACTACATGGAGAAGATATTTTTTGTGCTTCACTATTCAGATATGGAGAAGGTAACACTAGACATTTATCATTTATATGGAGCGGCCGGTCAACGGTGGGATTTGATTAAGAACACCAAGCCAAGTGAAAAAATTTAAGAGTTGGAATGTGAAGACATTAAGATCATGTTTCTTAACACGTAATTCCAAAGAACTCTTCGTAAAAAGATGGAGAGGGAATTCATAAAGCTCATGAAAAAATAATGATAATATTTGATGACCTACAAAGAAAATTTCACATTGATTGTGAGGTATGATTCAGGTTTTGTTATTAGTATTGATATCAATATTGATAGATTAATTAGAGGATTAAAATGACACCTTCAAAAATATTTTGAAATTTGAGACTTTGGTAGTTATGAAGAAGTTTTTTGGTGTTCCCTAAAAGTGGAGATGGAGTTTGGAGAATGGTCACATGGGTATGGTGATATGAATTGAAATATGGAGTTTCAAGAATGAGGATCTAATTATAAAGTGGGAAGAAAACTCAGTGACCCACATGCCAAAAATATGTGAAGTTCTATCATGGGATCTGCCTCAATGGATGGAAATGCATTATGTTTTGGAAAGAAGGACACCATTATCAAGAGTGTTGAAAATTCATGAGAAGGAAAGAGAATGTAGTGGATTAAAGGGGATCCCCACCCATGGATTAATGTTGTAACTATAGGGATAAAGGGAACTATGCAAGCCAGTGCACCAAACCTCAACTCCTTGAGGGTAATCAGTATCAGTAGCCACCAAAGCCAAAGGATCAGCGGATGGATTATTCCATCACTACTACAGGAGGGGATCAAGATAATGAATTCATACAAGGTACACTTCCAATGTACTCGGGTATGGAAAAAATCTTATTTGATTCCGGTTCTACACATTCATTTATATCTTGTATGTTTTCTAAGACTATAGAATCAAAGTCTTGAATCTTGGAAGTAGATATATCTATAAAAACAAAACGTGGTGAAACTATTGGAACCCATGTTTTTTAACCTTCTCCTATTATCATATGTGGGAATATTCTTCAAGAAAATATCCTAATACTTCTCTTGGTGGAATTTGATACTATAATGGGATTATATTGGATCTCACTATATATAGAACATATAAACCATAGGGAAAAGGAAATATATTTCCATATTTTGAACCATCCCAATCTCCTCTAAAAAATCAAGGAATATCATTAATATCTTTTGAAAAATCATTCAATGGTGTTGGTGTTTATACCCAATGAAGAATCATACCTCGCCAAATTCTTTGAGTAAAGTGAAAGTCCCAACCTTGCAGTAATTCCCATAATGAGAGAATACAATAATGTATTTCTTGAAGAGTTACCTAGACATCCCCTGGATCATGAGGTAAATTTCATAATAGAACTCATACCCAGAGCTAATCCTATCTCAAAGTGTCCCTATAGGATGGATCCTTTTGAACCTGAGGAGTTAAAGAAGGAGCTCCAAGAGCATTTGGAAAAAGGGTTAGTATGCCCTAGTGCATCACCTTGGGGTGCGCCGGTACTCATTGTAAAGAAGAAGGTTGGATCAATGCAATTATGTATCAATTATTGGGAACTCAACAGGATCACCATAAAGAACTTGTATCATCTTCCAAGGATATATGACTTGTTCGATCAGCTAAAAGGATCTAAATAATTATCAAAGGTGGATCTTCATTCTATATATAATCAGATGAATCATAATAATGATGATATCTAGAAGACTAGGTTTTGTACAAGGAATGGCCATTATGTGTTTCTGGTGATTCCCTTCGGAATTACTAACTCCCCTGAAATCATCATGGGTTTGATTAATAGAGTATTTAGAAAATACCTCGACAATTTTGTGGTATTTTTTTGATGATATTCTACTATAATTCAATATTTAGGAGGAATATGAAGAATATCTAAGACATGTGTTGGTGATATTGAGAAAGGAGAATTTGTATGACCAGTTCAGCAAGTGTGACTTTTGGATGAAGTAATTCACGTTCTTGGGACATGTGATCAGAAGTGATTGAATTAATGTGGAAACTTAAAAAAAATAGTGATTAAGGAATGGACCATACCATCTAGTGTCAAATATACCCATATTTTTCTTGGATTAGAGGGGTACTGATGACGTTTTGTGAGAAATTTTTCATTATTGTCAATCCTACTAACTAAGTGAACATGGAAAGGTGTAAAAGTATGTCTGGATGGAAGAATGTGATTGAAGCCACAATGAGCTAAGGAGAAGGCTGATCATTGCACTTGTACTCACAATACCAAAATGTGGAAAATGGTTTGTGAAATATACTGATTCCTCAAAGATATTATTGGGTTTTGTACTCATGAAAAATGATAATGTGATAGCCTATGCCTCACAGTAGCTGAATATCAATGACAAGAACTAGAAAATGCATGATCTAGATCTGGAAGTCATCTGTTTTGCCTTGAAAATCTGGAGGCACTGCTTTTATGGTGATAATTGTGACATATAAACCAACCACATGAGCTTAATGTATATATTCACACAAAATGAGATCAACAAGAATCAAAGGATATGGTTAGAGCTAATCATGGACTATAATTGATATATTCACTACCATCTTGACAAGGAGAACAAGGTAGCAACTGATCTAAGTAGAAACGAACCTGCTACTCTATCCATGTTATGAATGACAATGACCATATCATCCTGGATATTCAAAGGATGGATTTGGAAATCATAAGGGTAGTGGATACATATTAAATTTCTCAAAATATTTCACAACCATATATCCAAGATAATATTAAAGAGGATGAAAGGGATGATATGGAGTAACAATAGAAGGTGAAATGCAATAAAGGATGGGTAGCTGCAAGATTACATATCAATGATGAAGGTGTGATTCGGTTTGGAACATGACTTTTTGTGCCTTAATCACCCCAGATATATAAGGAGCTATTGGAAAATGCACAAAGCTTAACATTCTCTATCAGTCCTGGTAGCACCAAGATATAAAAAGATCTCTGAGAACACTTCTGGTCGGATAGCATGATGAAGGATATTGTAAAATATATCTCATGGATATTTTTATGTCAGCAAGTTAAATATGTGTGAAAAAAATTCCACAATGATGATGCAACCATTGCTTATACCCATGTGGAAATGGGAGAATTTCACTATGGACTTTGTCATGGGTCTCCTAAATATGTCCAAGGAAAATAATACGATATGGGATGTGGGTGACCAACTCCCCAAGACTGCCCATTTTGTCACTATTTGAGAATATATCTCACATGAAAATCATGAAATGATATATGTGAAGGATGTGGTGAGAATATATGGTGTTACACTCTCAATTGATTCTAATCACGATCCAAGGTTCACATCTAAATTATTGAGGAGTCTTCAACATGCATTGAGTAATGAATTAAATTTCAGCATGTCCTA
The DNA here is from genome assembly GCA_963277665.1 of Viscum album. Classification (NCBI taxonomy): domain Eukaryota; kingdom Viridiplantae; phylum Streptophyta; class Magnoliopsida; order Santalales; family Viscaceae; genus Viscum; species Viscum album. The sequence goes on along the minus strand of OY728160.1, from coordinate 1,887,280,502 downwards.
TCACCCCCAAACTAATGGCCAATATGAAATGACTATTCATATTCTTTAATATATGCTAATATAATTCTCTTTAGGATTTAAAGTTGGATGGGATCAACATATACCATTAGTTGAGTTCTCATACAACAATAACTTCCACTCGAGTATTCAGATGGCTCCATATTAAGCTTTGAATGAAAAGTTTTTTAGAAATCCAACCTGTTGGGATGAAGCTGGAGAAAAAGAGCTACTTGGACCCAATATTGTGCAAGAGATGACCAAGAAGGATTAAGTCATCTGGAAACATATCAAATCTACTCTGAGTCAGTAGAAGAGCTTTGTTGAGAAACATCGAAGAGACTTGGAGTTTGTTGTTAGAGATAACGTCTTCCTTTGAATATCACCATGGAAGAGAGTCATCCGATTTGGAAAGAGAGGGAAGCTAACCCCATGGTACATTGGACCCTTTGTGATCCTTGAACACATAAGAGTCGTGGCCTGCCGTCTTGAACATCCACCAAATGTGGCTCAAGTTTGTGATGTTTATCACTTATCACTCTTGAGGAAGTACATGCCAGATCATTCACATGTACTAAACTTATATGTGGTACAACTAGAAGATTATCTCTATTATGAGGAGAATCTAGTAAAGATTTAGGATAGGAGAGAAAATTTCATATGCAAAAAAAAACAACCCATCTTATAATAGTGTTGTGGAGGAACCATAAGTTTGAAAAAAGTAATTGAGAACTGGAAGAGGCGATGAAAGAGAAATACCCTCACCTGTTTGTGTAAAATGAAATTTCAAGGGAGAAATTTTATAAGGGGAAATAATGTAAGAACCCAATGTTTTATCAATGGAAATCCCTTCTTATAATTATTACTTATAGTATAATCGTATTAGGAATAAAAATTAAATCTAATGATACTAAATACAATGCGATCATTAAACATAATATTTCCTCTTCTAGGTTTTGAATTTTGAAAAACTTTTCACACATATTTGCGTTCAATGTGATTTTTGGAGTCTAATAGAATTAATATAACATTTTGTGAATAGTAACCTAATCTTATGAATAGTGACCTACCATTATGAATAGTAATATGACCCTTATGGATAGTAAATCATCAAAATTAATAGTAACCTCACCCATGAATGAATAAATAAAAGTTATGCATCTAATAAGTGATAATATTACCATAATAAAAGTATTGGTATATTTGTATGTCTTGCATAATTAATTATAAGTAATTAATTAATTTAAAAGAAAATTTTTATCCAAAAATGTTTTCATAAATTATCAATTCTATGTCTTCTAGTTTGAAGATAATTTTATATGAAGTTATGCAATTTTTCAAAGCATTATGCAATTAGTTTTAATTTTAAAATCATTATTTTCATGTAAATTATGATTGTAATTGAAAATAAAATTAATTATATTTACAATTTTTTTTTGAGAAATAGAGTTTTTTTTGGATTTGAAACACTGAAAATAATTTGGGGTTTATTTTTGGGATTTTTTTTAAAATACTTTAATTTTGGATAAATAGTGAATTGTAATAATTTATAAAATAAGATAAATATATTAATTATAGAGTCATGTATGATGTTCTTATGATGTAAGGACAATTGGTTTGAACTCAAATGAACTTGTTACAATTCTTGGTCATGGAATAATCACTATTACTTGTCATGGGGAGAAATAATAAATTAATGATTATAATATTGAGAAAACCCCTCTCCCCTCCACTATAAATACCACCTTTCACACCATCATTTCCTCACACATCTCAAACATCAATACATATCTACAATCTATCCAATCAACCTCTATAGACCCTCCCCCACATACATATAATTAATGGTCTCATCAAAAGACCAATAAAATTCTCCTTAAGGAGGATTTAAGAGATAATTCTTGTCTCTCTCTTTTCTGTTAATTTCCTTTCAATTTCACGTTCTTTTCTTAATATCTCCCCACCTATATTCATCCTCATGGTATAGTTATAGTATTATATTAAATATAATGTAATTTTATTAAAATAATTTCATAATATATCATCCAACCTCATTCTCCTCGTATTTCTATTTGAGAAAGGAAAATGTTGTTCGTGTGGTGTTAATTTATCACCTTTAAGAATGGAATGTTTTTATTTTCCATTATCTGCCATAGATCTGGTCATGAAAACATTTTTATGGTTGAACTATATTATGTTATATGTATTATATCATCTTTAATTATTAAGAACTAACTTATGTATATATTACTAAATCATTGAACAAAAAATGTTTATTGTGGTTGAAAAACCACCCGAATTAACCCTAATGATAATCAATAAATTCATTTAAAAAGATTCATTATAATGGTATATTAACAATTTTATAAGATCATATAACGTTTTATAAAATCATTAATGATATATAATTACAATTATGGATGTTTGTACACGTTTTAAATGACCTTGCAATCATAAATACAAGTGAACTATTCAAGAAAACTATAAAAATGAACATTCTTGAGCAATGAATTGAAACACTATAACTCATCCAAAAGCCCATAAATGAACTTAATAAAACCATAATGAATCGTATTAATGTATAAAAGTTCCTTTAATTGTTAATTATTGAATATAATTTGGTTATACGAGACATTAAAGTGAACAAAGTGTTTAGATACAAGGTATGGAAAAATTCTCAAACCCAACACTCATTCTTTGGGTTTTCCCTCTTTCAACCCATTTCCAGTATGGATATGCCTTAAGAATCATTTATTCACCCTCATATTACCAATTTGGGGATATAAATTTTTTCTAATTGAATTGATGACCAAACCCAATGTTCTTCCAAATAAACTCATCTTACAAATAAACACCCTGCTTTTACTTCTCAAAGATTGTTTCTACATCACTCATCAATGATTATTCTATGTCAAGAATTTTATCCCATATTTATTTTGAGAGCCAAATGTTTATGAGTGTATTATTTATGATTTAAATACCATTCCTTTTGAGGCATTATTTTATGTTTAATATTGATATATGTTGCATGCATGATTGTGAAAATGTTATGATGTTACGGGTGTGCCCAGAATTATATAGCGCAATATGAATGTTTGAATGTGATGGGCACAACTTGAATTATACCACGCTCTATTTTATTGGAAAAAGTGATGAATCTAATGAGTTAAAGTGAAATTATGCATGAACAGGATGCTATCTTTGTTCACAACTATGTGTGGTGGTTCACCACTAAGACATGAATATTCATTTTTTATGCATTGCCACATTTCATGTCTTTTATTAATTCTTCCTCTCATGTTCATGATCCATTGCCTATGTTATGACTGTTCTCACCATTGTTATATTTTTCATATCTACCTCTTACTGGGATTTTATCTCACATTTTTTATTTATATCATCAGGTGATTATGTGTACTAAGGGGTTTTTAAGGGAAAATAAGAACCTGTAGAGGAATGGAATAAATATATGTTTATGTTTGATGTTGTAAATAGTATGTCTGGTCCTAGTTACCCCTATAACTAAACGTATGAATCCACATTGTGTAATAATATTATGTTTTTCATCTTCAAAATGATTTAATTGTAATGTAAGAAATGGTAGGGTCACTATAAATAACAAAAAATTATTTATTAGAAAATGATTTTACTATATATTCAAAATTTGCGATGATTTAAATGAGGTGAAGAATAAATAAAATACAGATTCATGTTCAAGGAAGATACCACTTCTTCAGAAAATCTCATTAGGCACGCAAAAAAGGCCTTCATATGATGATTTAAAAATAAAATTAAGGGATATAAGTCATGGGTAGGGAAGAATGAAATGTATTTTGGTAGGGTTTGTTCAATAAAAAGGTATTTTATTATGTTAAAATGAGGTGAGAGGGGTGTTCCATTTATACGTAAAGTGAGTGCCACACTTTTAAATTTTGAAATGAAAAAGGTGTACCCATATTTTTCACAATCCAAAAGGATCTTAAATGAAGAATTATAAATACGTATAAATTATAAGGTCAATATATGGCCATAAAATATATGTTATATTTTTTTAATTCATTTAAACTTTTATTTTTTTAGTTTAACCTATAAATCCATTTTCACCTTAATTATAGTAAATATTTTTTACTGGTTTCACTATTCATTATGTTAAAAACGCATTTTGACCAAATTATATAATATAAATTACAATAAAATATAATATTTAATCAAATTTATGAAATTAAAATAATAAAAGATGAAAAATTTAATTTATATTTAATCTCACAAACATGATGAAAAAATAGCATTTCAAGTAGTTTATTTTTCAAGAAAATGATAATTTTATATTTTCACTATAACTAATAATAAATCCTTTATGAGTTAAAAAACAATATTTTTTTGACACAAAATTTTTAAATTTTATTTAAAATATTCCTTTTATAGTATTATCATAATTTATTAAAATGGAGAAACTTTATGCGCTCTAAAATATATTTCTGAAAAAACCAATTTTTAAACCTAAAAATAAACCTTTAATAAAATACAATATAAAGTTTATTAAAAAAATAAGTGTATTATGATAACCAAATAATACATATGACACTAGAAATAATTTTCAATTACTAATGGTACTTTTAAATTACTTAATATATTTAAAACAAATTGCATTTTTAGAAATATTTGTATTTTCCACTATTCCTTAAAAAATAATTATTTTCTGAACAATCGTAAAATTTTACCATATGTGTAACACCCCAAGCTTCTACGGTACGCTTCTCTTTGAATAATGCGATAGCATGTGTTGTACGCAACATCGAGTTCTAACACACCACAACCAATCAAACTAGCCGTTATGAATAGTAATACCTACTTCTTGAAATTTTATAAATTTTATCTCTCAAAATGGACTTCATTTTTGGATTCATAATATCGAATTTATCCTAGGGTGAAATTTTGGAACTTTTCGGATAACATTTATATTTTGATGAATAGTGAAAATTACGAAATTTTAATTAAAAACAACTTTTTTAATCGAAATAATGTATATTGATAAATTATGAATTTGAGTGGTTTTAAATTATATTTAGAATATATTCTTACCATTAAATACAATTTTGGTCATTGTACATAATTTTACAATTAAACCGGACATAAACAAGTGTCAATCTTTTGATAGTTATTATCTCTTAAAAACACGCTTTTTGTTTTGACAGCGGGGATTAATTTGAATTTAATTTCTGCCACTTCTGTGTTTTGAATTTGGAAAAATGGATTCCATATTTGGAATCAGGATGTTCAAATTGTGTAATTAGATAAATTTTATTTTTAGGAATTTTGAATAATTATTTCGGTAAATATTTTATTTACTATGGTTAAAGGGTAAATCCGGTAAATAAAGGATAAAAAAATAATATTATAATAATAAACAATTACCCTAAAACATGTCCTAATGTTATTGGTTGATACATGTCCGACCATGGTCATCTTTGGGTTGATTTTGGGACCCCATGGTGCCACTTGTAAGTGATAGGGAAACTTTATTTTAATTAAGTTAAAATGAATACAAAAATGACACAACCATATATCTTTTAGAAAAACAATTTTTACATAGGGTTATATATGTTGGATGTTTGACTATAAATATTCATTAGAATTATAACAAGATTTTGTACATAATGGTATTTAACTTATAATTTTTAGACATTAAATAATTTAATTTATTTATGACACAATGGTGATACATTAATTACCATAATAGTGAAAAATTAAAAATATTAATATTGTAGATACCCAAATAAATATAATTTGAGACTTTTTATGATGAAACTAATTTTCTAGGTTAATAGGACATTTTTGGAAGGATTTAATTAACTTTTTTTTAAGTAATCAGTCTGTTATGATTTTTAAAAATAATAATTATTGAATAATGTCAAAATTGACAAAAAAGAGTTTTTAAAAAAATATTATATTATTATTTGATGTTAAATTCCTAAAAATCTAAGGTTCGAACAAGGGACTTATATAATTATAGGTGTATCATTAGTGGACCACTTGGGGGTATCTTTGATGTATATAGTAAGTTTATTAACCATATAATATAAAAATACAAAGAGACATTGTAAAAGTGAAACTAATTAACAAAGAGTTAATACTTAAAGATAAGGTTAATATAGTAACCCAAACCTGTCTAAATTCTATTGTTTGAGTGGTTTTCGAACCATCCACAACTTAACCTTTAAATAATACACTTTGGAGGCATTAGAAACCGAATATGAATTTATTATAAAATAATATTTCTAGCTTTTCCGAAGGTTCCCCTCACCCCTCTTATAAAAGGGCACCCCCTTCTCATTAACTCACACCTTCAATGCCTTTTGGTTCTGCCAAACTCTTCCCAGATAATCTCTCAACATTCCTCAATTCATTCGAGAGGCCTTCCTTTAGTCATAAATCCAACCTAAGAGCCATTTTTATCAAATCAAAAGGAAGAACCCATAGAAGAGGTAATGATTTCACCACCCTTTTCCAAGTTCCTTTCTTCTTCCACTTCTTCTTCCTTTGTTATTACCGTTATAAAATAATAAATCCATTATCTTATATATACTGTGATGTTATTATAAATAGGGTACAACCATATTCAGTATTCGATCCATCCTTTGAATGACATGTCACCATACGTGCGTACGTACTGCTTACCGTCTCCACGTCATGGTGTAAATGTTATTCAATATATTATTATTATATGGATGGGTATAATAATGATGTTTAATTCATGTAAATAATAAATATAACATGATAATGATTCTGTATATAAGATATACCATCGAATTATATATTATTTTAAAATCAAAAGAATGATATTGTCGCTCTTGCGTACGTACGGACTAACGTCTCCACGAACACGATGAGATTCATTCTCCATCATATCCATTCAAGTATAATTCTCATTTGATGATTAATAATAGTATATAAGGACTTGATATCATTCTGGATATGAATAATATACATCCTATCGATGACAAACATGGCATACATATCAAAACATATAAAATAAAATGAGTTAGTTAACACCCGAAATGAGGATAATTCTAAAATATTATTAACAAAGCAATGTTAAAAGATCATATATGATATCATATAAATATATATGATTCTTGTATAATAAAAATTATTTCACCATTTAAAGGAGGTTAACTTACCCCCAACCAAGGAAAAGTACAAGGTAAGGGTTTATTTCGCAATCTCTTCCTTATCTGAGGTTGTTTATACGTGATTATCTACTGGGACCTCTTTATCATCCACATCCATGTTTCATAAAAATGTATTTCAAATAATTCTTTCTATTTTAGAGACTATGGTATAAATTAATTTATACCCTTTTTGACTTTTATAAGTGGTTTATAAAGGAATATTTCCGTCGTTTTCCAAACAAGGTCCTTTTTAACCTTTTCGACAGAATTAAAGTAAGAATGTTTTTTAACTTATACGGCGGGTGCGGCAATTTTCCGCCATTATAAAATCTTTGAAGCTTCCCTTACAAGATTATAAGAATATTTTAAAAGAAAAAGTTTTATTTTATAAATATATGACTCTTAAATTATTTCAAAATAGAAAGATATATTTCTCTAAAAAGTGTTTTGATTTCATCTATGTCAACATCCTTTGATGGATTTTACGCTTATTTGATGTTGATTGATTATGATACAAAACATCTATATTGTATTGAAGGTTTTGTGATATGTTTGACTGTGGATGTACTATTTTTATACCATTCATAGTTTATGGTGAAAGTATTGACATTTCTTATGCTAGTTTTAATACGAATATTTATGTTATGTTTAAAGCTTTTCATATGGGAATGCATTGGACTTAATATGTGACGGGTGGATCCCACTATAGCTCCTTGATGCATCGGTAGGTCTCATGAGACAAACTAGTATCTTGGAACAAGGCCTTGGAAAAATATTATTTGTAGTCTTGGCACGAGGCCTTGCCTATGTGGTTATGATAGTTTGGAATTATGCATTCCATCATTATAAAGTTGTTATTGATGTTGCATGTGATTATTCGATTAGTAGAATATCCATGTGAAGAAGTAAGTGGAATTATTTAATTTTATTTTTGACATACTATGTTGATGTTCAAGTTTAATAGGGTTTTGTTTTAGTTATACAGTGATGTAAATGTTTATTCTTGTTTATGAAAGTTTCCGCTATATTGTTATCCTTACTAGGCATTTGGGATCACCACTTTACTATGTTTTATTTTTCCCAGGACGTGAAGAAGTAAATTATGAATGACCTGCAGGGATATTATAAGGGGATAATAGTGTGGACTATGGAGACAATATGTTGTTGTAGTAGTTTTCACTTTATGATGTAATGTAAAACTTTATGAATATATCTAGTGTTTCCAAGGCTACTAAACCAACTGGTTATTTGAGATTTGATCTTTCTTGTGATCATGCCAATGTTACGCAATAATGCACTGACTCCGGGTAACTGGGGTCGGGGCGTTACAGTTGGTATCAGAGGAATTTTATTACAAACCTTGGAAGCTAGATTTAGATAAACTCTGATTAGAGCACATAGACCTAAGATGGACTTTGAGGATTAATATAGAAGCACTTCCAAGGATTTTGGTACTGTAGAGATTTTGTGAGTTTTCCGAGCAATACATCCCTATCTGGATACGAGCAGGTAGAGGCGACTCTGGAATAGAAGTACCTAGGGGTAAAACCCGAAAACACCACTTTGAGCTAGACTCGAACGGGAACTGGTGCACGACAACGGGCCTTTCTGTACTCTTGGTTATGACACTCCCGGGGGATATGCTTAGGATAACTCTCATTTTCATTACAATTAATTATGAAGGGTTTATGAGTATATACTTCCTCAATGAAAAAATTTTATGATTGTGGATTATATCCATAAATAGTTCAATTTATGTTAAGTGTTTTATAAGTATGAAATTATGTATTTTGATTCATAAACTGATCTAGTTTATGCTATTGTTTAGAAATGGTGCCTAGTAGAAGAAATGGAAATAGTATCAATGCATGCACTCCATGTAGGGATTTCCCTCCTGCTCAAGATAATTATAGTGGAGCTGGTGATGCAACTGGTGCCGATCAACTAATCACCATACTTGGACAACTCACTCAGGTTATGAATAATAACCTTACCCATATGGAGCACCCTGATCCGCAGCATGAAGGATCAATGTTAGATGGATTCATGAGGCAAAAACCACCAACATTTAATGGGTGTACAAATCCCTTAGTAGCTGAGCAATGGATAAATTCCCTAGAGAAAATATTTCAGGCTTTGGGGAGTAATGGAAGGGAAAAAGTTATCATGGTAGTTTACCGCCTCACTGGAGATGCTGATCAATGGTGGTCATTGATTCAAAACATGAAGGAAGATGATGAAGTATGAAATATGGAATGGAGGGAGTTCAAAGATCTATTTTTAGAAAAATACTTTCCTCATGACCAACAAGCAGATATGGAAAGGCAATTTCTGAGTCTGAGACAAAACGAGGATGAGAATGTCGCAAAGTATGAGGATGACTTTACAAGGTTACCAAGGTATGATGGAGATTATATATGTAACCCAATAATTATGATTGATCGTTTCTTTGATGGGTTAAAACCATTTCTCCGTCGATCATTAGTCTCACAATCCTTCTCATCGTACGAAGACATTGTCTCATGTGCTATCAATACAGATAATGAATTCTCTATGTCATATGAATTTAATGAAAAGAAAGAGAAGAATAGATCTACTTATCAATTTGGGAATGGAAATAAGGTGAAGAAGGGAAAGGTTGAATATCCATCCTGTGGTAAATGTGGGAAGAAACACCCCGATTCTTGCTTGAAGGGAATGAGCGTCTGTTACAAATGTGGTGAAAAAGGTCATCGAGCTCATGATTGCAAAGGGAAGAAGGAAGCTACCAATGTTCAGTGCTACAATTGTAGGGAGATGGGAAATTATTCACATGAATGTCCTAATCGTCAGGGGAACTTACCTCAGAAAAGGCCAAGGGATCATGGCCAAGATTTTTCTATAATTATTGCTAAGGTAGAAGCTCCCAAAGATGTGGTGGCAGGTAATTTAATGGATTCTTCAAGTTTAGAAAATGCATTATTTGATTCTGGATCATCGCATTGTTTCACATATTCCCAATTTGCTAAGAAAATTAGATATTTCCAATTTTATTTAACAAGGGAGTTGTCAGTTAAAACTTATAAAGGATGTATCATTGCAACAATGTTTTGTGAATCAGTCCCCATTAGAGCACATAAATGTTCTTTATCCGCTGATATCATCGTCATACCTATGATTGAATTTGATATAATCCTCATTATGGATTGGCTTTCGGATTATGATGTGAATATTTATTGTAAGAAGAAGTAGGTTACAATTTTTGATGATGATGATAAGGAACACCTTATCTTTAGAGCAGAATCGTCACCACCTAATTCTTATCTATATCCACCCCTAGTAGCTCAACAAAATTCAATTATTGGGGAGGAATAGAATAAAATGACAGTGGGAAAGGAAAGGAATGTTAAAATAGAGGATGTACCTGTTGTGAAAGAATAAGTAGATGTATTTCTGGAAGATTACCTAGACATCCTCTAGAATGAGAAGTTGAGTTTTCCATTGATTTAATTTCTGGATCAAGGCCTATATTTAAGAACCCTTATAGAATGTCCACTGTAGAATTAGTTGAACTAAAGAAACAACTAGAGGAATTGAGTAATAAGGGATTTATTCACCCTAGTGTTTCTCCATGGGGAGCCCCTGTTCTTTTTGTTAAAAAGAATGATGGATCTATGAGGTTATGTATCGACTATAGGGAGATCAATGCTATAACAATAAAGAACAAGTATCCCCTACCTCGCATTGATTATTTATTTTTCCAACGGCATGGAGCTCAATACTTTTCAATGACTGACCTTCGCTCTGGATACCATCAGTTGTGTGTAAAGAAGGAATACATTCCGAAGACAGCATTTCGAACCAGGTACGGGCATTATGAGTTTACTGTATTGCCTTTTGAATTGACTAATTCACCCTCTGTATTCATGGATCTGATGAATAGAGTTTTGAATGAATATCTCGATAAATTTGTGGTGGTATTTATTGATGATATCTTGGTATACTCCAAAAGCTATGAAGATCATGAAAATCACTTGCGCATTATCTTGAAGACTGTGAGAAGCCATGAATTATGTGGGATGTTTAGCAAGTGTGAATTCTAGCTTCATGAGATTTATTTTCTTGGAAATATTCTCTATAATGATGGAATCTCTGTTGATCCTTCTAAGACCAAGGCAATCCAAGAATATCCAGCACCAACGAGTATAACTGAGGTACACAGTTTTATTGGTTTGGCAGGTTATTATCGAGGTTTCGTCCAGAATTTTGCCCGATTGGATAACCCATTAACGAAACTCACACGTAAAGGAGTTAAATTTTTTTTGGACAAAAGATTGTGAAGAATGTTTCGAAGAAATAAAGAGAATATTAGTCAATGCTCATATATTGACTCTACCACCTGGGAATGATGGGTTCGTTATTTATAGTGATGCATCGAAGAAAGGACTTGGTTGTGTGTTTATGCAGAATGATAGGGTTATTGCCTATGCATCACGATAGTTGAAAATTCATGGGAAAAACTATCCTACTCATGGTCTCGAGTTAGAAGCTGTGATCTTTGCTTTGAAGATATGGAGGCACTACCTCTAGGGTGAAAAATGTGAGATTTATACTGATCACAAGAGTTTGAAGTATATTTTCTCAAACAAATAACACAACATTAGGAAAAGGAGATGGATTGAATTACTCAAAGATTATGATTGCACGATACACTACCACCCGGGGAAGGAAAACAAGGTGGAAGATGCTTTGAACAGAAAAGCCCATGGAGTTTTGAACAATATGATAATTAAAAGGGATCCAATTTTCATGGATCTAGTGAAGATGGAAATGGGAATAACCAGGGAAGGTGAAACATCAATGCTTTTTCAAATGGTTGCCAAACCATCTTTACTAGAAAGTATTAAGAGTTCTCCGACCAATGATGAAGAATTTCAAAAGAATATTAAAGATGTGAATGATGGGAGATTGAGAGACTTTGTATATGAAGATGGAATTTTAATATTCAGGAAGTGACGTTGTGTTCCCGATATACCTGATCTAAAAAGGGAATTACTGGATGATGCTCACAGTTCCAATTTTCCTATACACCCTGGGAGCACTAAAATGTATAGAGATTTGAAGGAACATTTTTGGTGGGACAACATGAAGAGGGAGATTGCTTATTTTGTGTCAAGATTTATGGTTTGTCAACAAGTGAAAGTTGGAAGGCAACTTCCTGGAGGAGTCATGCAACCTCTTCCCATACCAGAGTGGAAATGGAACAATATTATGATGGAATTTGTCATGGGGCTACCAAAGTCTCCAAGAAGGAACGATGCAATATGGGTTATTGTTGATCATCTTACCAAGTCAGCACATTTTCTTGCTATAATAGAAGATCTACCACTAGAACGTCGAGCAAGACTATATATTTATGAAGTTGTGAGACTTCATGGTGTACCCCTATCAATTGTTTCAGATCATGATCCCCGTTTTACTTCAAGATTCTAGAAGAGTCTTTAGAAATCCTTGGATACTGAACTTCATTTGACCACTTCTTACCACCCTCAGACAGAAGGACAATCAGAATGGACTATTCAAACCTTATAAGACATGTTTATATCTTTCACACTTGACTTTCAGGGTATGTGGGATCAATATTTAACTTTGGTAGAGTTTTCCTATAACAATAGTTTCCATTTGAGTATTCAGATGGCACCATATAAATCGTTATACGGAAAGACATGTAGCACACCAACCTGTTGGGATGACGTTGGTGAAAGAAAACTTGTAGGTCCAGAACTGGTGGAGGAAACGATGGAAAAGGTGAAGGTAATCCAAAATCACATCAAAGCAGTTCAAAGTAGGCAGAAGGGATATCCTGATAATCGAAGGAAGGATTTGGAATTTCAAGTCAGTGATCATGTTTTCCTAAAGGTATCTCTATGAAAGGGAGTCATAAGTTTTGTTAAGAAAGGTAAATTGAGTCCTAGGTACATCGGACCTTTCGAAATTCTAGAACGAATTGGGGCTGTAGCTTACCGATTGGCAATGCCGCCAAGTCTCTCCAAAGATCACGATGTGTTCCACGTATCTCTGTTGAGGAAATACATGCCTAACCCAACGCATGTACTCACCTATGAGGAATTAGAACTGGAACACAATCTGTCTTATTGTGAAGAGCCCGTCAGGATTCTTGATACGAGAGAACGAGTACTGAGAAACCGGACGACTCGTCTAGTAAAAGTCTTGTGGAGAAACCATAAGATGGAAGAGGCAATGTGGGAACCTGAGGAACTTATGATGAAGAACCACATGAGTCTTTTCATGCGGTATTATTCTAGAAATTTTTAGGATGAAATTATTTGATGGAGGGGAGAATGTAACACCCCAAGCTTCTATAGTATGCTTCTCTTCGAATAATGCGATAGCGTGTGTTGTACGTAACATCGATTTCTAACACACCACAACCAATCAAACTAGCCGTTATGAATAGTAACACCTACTTTTTGAAATTTTATAAATTTTATCTCTCAAAATGGAATTCATTTTTGGATTCAGAATATCAAATTTAACATAGGGTGAAATTTTGGAACTTTTCGTATAACATTTATATTTTGATGAATAGTGAAAATTACTAAATTTTAATTAAAAACTTTTTTAATCGAAATAATTTATATTGATAAATTTTGAATTTGAGTGGTTTTAAAGTATATTTAGAATATATTTTTACCATTTAATAAAATGTTGGTCATTGTACATAATTTTACAATTAAACATGACATAAACAAGTGTGAATCTTTTGATATTTATTATCTCTTAAAACAAGCTTTTTGTTTTGACAGCGGGAATTAATTTTAATTTAATTTCTGCCACTTCTGTGTTTTGAATTTTGAAAAATGGATTCCATATTTCGAATCAGGATGTTCAATTTGTGTAAATAGGTAACTTTTATTTTTAGACATTTTGAATAATTATTTAGGTAAATATTTTATTTACCATGGTTAAAGGGTAAATATTGTAAATAACGGTTAATAAATAATATTTTAATAATAATAAATTACCCTAAAAAGTGTCCTAAACTTATTGGTTGATACATGTCCGACCATGGGCATCTTTGGGTCGATTTTGGGACCCCAGGGTTCCACTTGTAAGTGATAGGGACACATTATTTTAATTAAGTTAAAATGAATACAAAAATGACACATGCATATATCCTTTAGAAAAACAATTTTTTACATAGGGTTATATATGTTTTATTTTCAACTATAAATATTCATTAGAAAGATAAAACGATTTCCTACATAATTGTATTTTATTTATAATTTTTAGACATTAAATAATTTAATTTATATATGACAGAATGGGGATGCAGTAATTACCATTATAGTGAAATATTAAAATGATTGATATTGTATATACCCAAATAATTATAATTAGAGACTTTTTATGAATTATACTAATTTTCTAGGTTAATATGACATGTTAGGAATTATTTAATTAACTTTTTTCGAAGTAATAAGTCTGTTATGATTTTTACAAAAATCAATTATTGAATAGTGTCAAAATTGACATAAAAGAGTTTTTAAAACAAACATTATATTATTAATTGATATTAAACTCTTAAAAATCTACGGTTCGGCCAAGAGACTTATATCATGATAGGTGTATCCTTAATGGACCAATTGGTAGTTTTTTAGATGTATATAGTATGTTTATTAACCATATAATATAAAAATAAAAAGAGACATTGTAAAAGTGAAACTAATTAACTAAGAGGTAATACTTAAAGATAAGGTTAATATAGTAACCCAAACCTATCTAAATTCTATAGGTTGAGTGGTTTTCAACCCATCACCACCTTAAACTTTAAATAATACAATTTTAAACTATTAGAAACCGAATATGAATTTATTATAAAATAATATTTCTTGCTTTTCCAAAGGTGCCCCTCACCCCTCTTATAAAAGGGAAATCCCCCTTCTCATTAACTCACACCTTCAAAGCCTTTTGGTTCTACAAAAATCTGCCCAAATACTCTCTCAACTTTTATCACTTCATCCTAGAGGCCCTCCTTTAGTCATAAATCCAACTTAAGAGGCCTTTGGAACAAATCGAAAGGAAGAACCCGAAGAAGAGGTAATGATTTCACCACCCTTTTCCAAGTTCCTTTCTTCTTCCACTTCTTCTTCCTTTGTTATTACCATTCTAAAATAATAACTCCAGTATCATATATATAATTTGATGTTATTATAAATATGGTACAACCATATTCAGTATTCTATCCATCCTTTGAATGACATGTCACTATACGTGCGTATGTACGACTTACCGTCTCCACGTCGTGGTGTAAGTGTTATTCAATATATTATTATTATTTGGATGGGTATAATAATGATGTGTAATTAATGTAAATAATAAATATAACATGATAATTATTCTGTATATAAGATATACCATCCAATTATATATTATTTTAATATCAAAAGAATGATATTTTCACTCGTGCGTACGTACGGACTACCGTCTCCATGAACGCAATGAGATTCAATCTCCTTCATATCCATTCAAGTCTAATTCTCATTTTATGATTAATAATAGTTTCTAAGGACTTGATATCATTCTGGATATGAGTAATATACATCCTATCCATGAAAAACATGGCATACATAACAAAACATATAAAATAAAATGAGTAAGTTAACACCTGAAACGACGATAATTCTAAAATATTATTAACAAAGCAATGTTAAAAGATAATATATGATGTCATATTAATATATATGATTCTTGTATAATAACAATTATTTCACCATTATACATGAGGTTAACCTACCCCCAACCAAGGAAAAGTACAAGGTAAGGGTTTATTTTTCAATCTCTTCATTATCCGAGGTTGTTTATACGTGATTATCTACTAAGACCTCTTTATTATCCACATCCATGTTTCATAAAAATGTATTTCAAATAATTCTTTCTATTTTAGAGACTATGGTATAAATTCATTTATACCCTTGTTGACTTTTATAAGTGGCTTATAAAGGAATCTTTCTTTCCTTTTCGACAGAATTAAGGTAAGAATGTTTTTTTAAATTATACGGCAGGTGCACCTATTCTCCACCGTTATAAAATCTTTTAAGCTTCCCTTACAAGCTTATAAGAATATTTTCAAATAAAATGTTTTATTTTATAAATATATCACTCTTAAAGTATTTCAAAATAGAAAGAGATATTTCTCTAAAAAGAGTTTTGATTTCATCTATGTCAACATCCTCTGATGGATTTTACACTTATTTGAAGTTGATTTATTATGATACAAAACTTTTGTATTGTATTAAAGGTTTTTTGATATGTTTGACAATTTATGTGATATTTTTATACCATTCATGGTGTATGGTGAAAGTATTGACATTACATATGCTAGTTTTAATACGAATGTTTATGTTATGTTTAAACCTTTTTATATGGGAATGAATTAGACTTAATATGTGACGGGTGGAGCCCACTATAGCTTCTCGATGCGTCGGTAGGACTCATGAGACAAACTAGTGTCTTGGTACAAGGCCTTGGAAAAATCTTATCTGTAGTCTTGGCATGAGGCCTTGGCTATGTGGTTATGATAGTCTGTCATTATGCATTCCATCATTATGAAAGTAGTTATTGATATTGCATGTGATTATTCTATTAGTAGAATATCCATGTGAATAAGTAAATGGCATTATTTAATTTTATTTTTTCCATACTATGTTGAAGTTCAAGTTTAAAAGGCTTTTTTTGTAGTTATACACTACCTTAAATGTTTATTCTTATTTATGAAAGTTTCCGCTCTATTGTTATCCTTACTGGGCATTTGAGGTCACCCCTTCTCTATGTTTTATTTTTCACAGGATGTGAAGAAGTAAATTATGAATGACCTGTAGGGATATTATGAGGGGATAATAGTGTGGACTATGGAGACAATATTTTTTTAGTATTTTTTTCACTTTATAATGTAATGTAAAAATTTATGAATATATCTAGTGTTTCTAAGGCTACTAAACCAACCAGTCTTTCGAGATTTGATCTTTCTTGTGATCATGCCAATGTTACGCAATAATGCACCAACTCCGGGTAACTGGTGTCGGGGCATTACAATATGTCCCTTTTGATATTATGATTTAATAAATGATATTAATTTTTTAAAATTAAAATTCAAAATTTTAAAAATTCCTATTTCCAATAAAAAATTATAATAAAATATTGTAACTATGACTATTTCAAATTTGATTTAAAAATTTCTTAATATTTTTTTAATGAATATAACAATAAAATTCATTATATTAAAAAAAATTATTCTACCACTACTTAGTTTTTTTACATTCTTCCCCTTTCGAATATTGTTTCCCAAATATTTTAATCACTTATTAGAAATGTAGGTATATCATTTCCTTATTGAATTTTGATATTCTCGGGATGCCTCTTCAACCAAATGGTTTTCCAGAGAAAATTAACCATTTGATGAACCACAAATTAAAAAACATTCTATATATGATCAAGAACTCAAATAATACATTCCTAATGATAAATTCCATCTTCTAGATGAACAAAATTATTGATCAACCCATTATATGATTCCAATACATATATCCCTAAAATGGAAACAAAAAAGACCTTGTGGGCCGGGGATAAAATTGAAGGAAAGTTCACTCTGTAAGAAACTATTCCAACATTACCTATGAATTTATATGGTCTAACAAACATCATTCATAGCTTTCCCTTTTTATATAGAAACATAATAATTTTACATGGTGACAATTTATGAAAAACCTTATAACCTAACATAGAAGAAATAACATTTCTCTAGTTCTCATTATAACCATTATGCCTACTATCAGACATGCTCATATATTGCTAAATAATTTTCACATTCTTAGTTATTTCAGTCACAAACAATGACCCCATCCACTTCCATTCCCCTACTTCATCCAAAAAAATTCATCTGACACCTCATTCTTTATAATTCCATAAATATTGATATCTGTATACTAGAATGAAAATCATTGTTATAAAATAACTCAACAAATGAAATATAATGATCTCAAAATTCATATAAATACACTGAACCTGAATAAAACATGTCCTTAATATATGAAACATTCTCCCATTCTTTCTATAATATTGAGGATGAATATATATACTATAATATTAATCATTACACAATGACTTCTGATATCTGTTCAAAATTTTAGATGTGATCCTAGGATCATAGTAAGAGAAAATGGAGAGTATAAATTCATATAGCTTGACTATCATATTTATATATAGTCATGAATGATGATATTGAGACATAATATATCAAATAATAAGGAAACAATCAAATTCATTCAACTGATCCATAATAACCCAAATCACATTGTTACCATAATATGACATTAATTTCCCTCCATGAAATCCATTGATATATTTCCAATTTCTACTCTAGCACTAAAAAAGGATAATTAATTCCCTTCATAAATTCTTATTTTGATTTAACATATTCAAAATTTAAACAATTCATTGTAAATGTAGCATTTTTTTTCGTACCATCCCATCAATAATAATAATAATGGCATTGGTATATCTTACTACTACCTAGATGAACATAAAATGGTTAAATATGAGCTTCACCCTATATCTATCTATTCCACTGGAATTCACAGAAAACAATTTTTTTTAAAAAAATATGATAAAAACTTTTTCATCAACATTATGACTATAAAACATGACCTTCTTAAAGCATTCCACATTTTCTTCCAATTCATGATCCCCCTTCTACGTAATACTAATTCTTCATTATTGGGTAAATTTAACTAAACCATAAATCAAAAAATATGATGTCCTTGTATCCAAAACATATAGGATCATATTGATCAAATAATTATCCATTGGGTCATGTATCTAATTTAACATGGTTAATTTGGAATTATTTTTTTAACAGAATGCATCATCCACATTGTTTTCTATTCCAGGATAGTAATTAATCATGAAAATGTAATCCTATATCAATTCAAGCCATATTATATATTTCATGTTCATCTAATAATAAATAAATAAATAAATAAATATTTTATGAAAAAAATATATTTCATCCCATTAATCATACAAATGATGCCTCAAATTATTAAAACAAAACCCAAAATAGTAAATTCTAGATCATTTGTAGGGTAATTTAAATCACTTGGTCTCAATATATGTGAAGAAAATAATACTAGATCATTATACATAAGGAAACAACCAAGTCCCTTCAATAAAAAATTACTTTAAATTAAAAATTCATTTAATCTAGAAAGTGGGGCCACAATTAGAACTTTATTCATTCTCTTTTTTAGTTCATGGAAATTAGAATTAAATTCATTTGTCGAGATGAATTTAATTCGATTTTAACTTAAATTATTCAATCTCCTGGAACTATATGAAATATTTTCAACAAACATTTTGTAGTAACCCGATGAAACAAGAAAACTATAAATATCAATGATATTTATTAATGATATCCATTATTAATCAACATTTTGTAAGGTTCAAATTTTGTTCAATATTTAAAAGAAATAGGTCCACAAAAACAAATTCATTGAAACAAATGTTCATACTTACAAAATTGACCGTAAATTCTTATTAAAAGTCACGTTTTTTTAAAAACAATCCTCCGGTTTATTTCTTTTTAATCATATCTTTTAGATTAAAAAAATTATAATTTATAAACATAACCGGAGATATATACACTGAATCATGAAAAAATCTATTCATAATGTCCATAAATACATTAGATCCATTTGAAATCCTATGCAGAATAAATAAAAACACATAATGCTAACATCCATACTAAAACAATGTCTTCAGAATGTCATCCTCGTTTTCCTTCATCAAATTCTAACTATACATTATATTAACCTCACGAAATATTTCAAGTTACCTAATTTTGAACAAAAAAATATTTTATATAAGGAAAAATATACTTATTCAAAACTGTTTTGTTATTCAATGATCTATTGTAAATGAAAAGACTCATTGAGTAATATTTATATTTGAAAAACAAAAAAAATACACCCTATAGTGATGTGCTAGGGTGAATGAATCCTTTATCTAGAAACTCCATTAATTTACTATTCATTTCTAAAAGTCATATATGATCCATTTGATTAGGGGGTTTAAAATTAGGGTTAATTTAATGAACTAAGTCAATAGTAAACTCAAACTCCCAATCAAAAATAACACTAGGAAAAACATCAAGAAATACATCCATTAATTTATTCACTACTTTAAAATTACTAATTTCAATAGTTTATTAATTTTTAATAATATGGACTTGGTATCATTCATTTCTGTCTATAATAAATTTATATACTTCATGGTTAATTATGAAATTCATCGAATCATTGAAAATAGTATTCTTTGATCATCAATATATCTTTGAATGATAAATTTAAATCCTATTCATATTAAAGTTAATATCATTATCTAATATGGGCAAGTGAATATGATTTTTAGGAATGACCTTCCCACTTATAACAATAGATATTATTTTATATGTCTTATTAGATTCAGTATTTCAACCTAGAGTTTTTAGAAAAATTTCATTATTTCTTTCATGTGGGGATATTAATATTTGAAAATAAAATTTATCAGAAATGAAAGAATGAAACGATATATAGTCAAACCAGGAATTGTGAAAAATTTATTAAATGTGTATTATAGTAGTAACCACTTCCTTTGATTTTCCAATATCAAATATAGTATTATAAAATGATTTTCCAATACCTATTTTTTTATCATGATGATTTACATCATGTTAAAATATCATTGGACACATTTTATCATAATAACCCAACTCATTATAACTAAAACACATCACTATGTGATGGACATTAGTTACCCCATTCATTTGTTGTTAATGAATCTTTTCATTATAGTTATGATCCACATGACCAAGATAACATAATAGAAACACATTTCAGGTCCAATTATATTTTTTATAAAATGTAATATCTCAAACTTGTAAAATTTTGGGATATTACCTATGGAATTATTTTCAATTATTTTATCAATTTACTTCCACAGTTTTATTTTCTAGTTGTTATAATATCAAGTTACATAAGTGTTTGAAAAATACATATCAATTATCTCCATACAAAGATCCCGATTATTATAAAATGTAAACATTATTTTAAAATTCTATTTGTAAAGATGGTTTCATCCTAGAGTAATCTATTTTAATTTTACAATCCATTTCCTGAATAAAATATTAAACATAATGATAAAATATTGGAATGTTTTATTCCATTTAATCTAAAAAAATATCATCTTTTTCCCTTAATTTCAATATTTTCTTCCACCCAATGTCTATCAACCGTAGGGAAGAATTTATCAAGGAAGATATATTTAATTTTATTTCCATTCCTTGGTATTATGATTATATTTATATATTTAATACTTAATTAGAGACCACCATTGATCCGTTTTAACATTAAAACGAAAAAAAACATAAAGGGTGATCTTTTGACATTCAAATCATCTGATGACTTTAAATATCTTTTTCTAGGAATTAATCCTTCCTCAATTTACCAAAATTTTAGATCACTTACTTAATGATGTTAGATATTGTCTCATAAAATTATAAACTACTAAAATTTACCTCTATAGTAGATTTGTAAACTCCCTTGTGTGTACATCACCACCTTTTTTTCCTTTTTAAAATTATATATCATAGTAACAAACTATTTTTTTTCTAATTCAAATAATCTTGAGATAATTATTTAGAAGGATATTTTCATCTTGGTGCCTTCCCTCAATAACACCCTAGTTTAATCTATATAAAAAAATATATAGAGTTATTTTTTATAAGAAGTGATATGGTGTTCATAAAATTATTATATCATTACAACTATACCAAAATGTAAAAATGTTGAAGGGAATGCTATTAATGTTATCTAACCCACTAAAGATATATAAACTAGCTTATGATTCCAACTATATGGACTCAGCCTAAAACACTACCAAATATTTTGTTTTATGTTAAAAATTCATTCTATATAATTTTAGAATACTTTCATATTTAAGGTTTTATACAATTATATCATAAATATTACATTACAAAACTGTATAATACAATGTGGAAACATCTAAATAGTATCAAGTTTTTCTAAAATATAATAATTTTTAAATAAAACGTGATTTATTTTCATGGAAAATATTCATGAACATCAACATGAATTATTCCATTACCTTAACTATCATTAAACCCTGTGAATAATTTTTTAAAACATGGGATGAGCACAAAACATATCACTTAGGAACATAAAAAGAAAGAAAGATATTAGTCTTGTGAAAGACCTGAAAACCCATTAAAGTTCTTACCATTGTCTCAATTTTTATTGGCTGATAGAAATAAATCATTTTCACATTAACATCACACACTTCTTTCTAAAATAAAATAATTAAAACTCAATGAATTAAAATCAAAAAACTTTTTTAAAAACATTCTGCATAATTTATATAAACTATTATAAACCCATTTCAAAAGTCACTATCGCCTAACTCTATCTGTAAGTGAAACCTTCGGGTAACTACAACCATATTATATAAAAATAAAATGAATTGTACCTAATATATTAGAGCATTATCTAGTAATATTCATCTTATAATCAATATCTGGCTCACTCAACACTATCTTAGTACACACATCATATAAGTAGTATATGTCACACCAAGTTCTATTTGGGAGCACCCCACATATAAGTTGTGTCAGGATAAACCAATTCCAATATAATTACCAAGAACCATATCATGAATAATTTTTTAAACACATTTTCATTATAAAGCATTTTAATTTTTTAACTCATATTTAAATCACGTTTGGATATAAAAATAAACTTTTTAAATCCATTTTCAATACAAAAATACATTTTCCAATTAAAACCCCATTTTATATAAATTAATAATTTTTAAAAATGGAAATAGGGGTATTCATTGAATATATAAAGAAATTATGTACAGGAAGGTAAAACTCAAAAAAATCTATAATGACGAGAAATGTAGTTGTCACCTTATATGTTAAAAAAATATTTATATTTTCTTTTTTAAGTAAAGTCAAACAATCCTAAAATGAATCATTTTTTAAATTATTTTAAATAAAGAATATATTTTTTTTATAAAAATATCATGTCAATATAATATAATTGTTAAAATAATTTTTAAAAAATGTGTACAGGTTAGAAAAATAGATTATGAAGGAGAAAAATAAAAGTGGATTTTGTTTATTAAAAGATAACATTGTAAAAAATTTGAATCGTAATCCTCAAGAAATAATAACATTGAAAACAACATTTAATACCATATTAATTGTGATATTCTTGATATAACAAGTCAAGGGGTATGTAAATACTTCATATAAATTAATTTATGTGTATAACATCAAAATAAGCCTCAATGAAAAAAAAATTGAGACCAAATCACTTACCTTGAGTCTGACATGTCTTTTGTGTCATTATCTTCCTGAATAAAAACCATACGTGAAATATATAATTACATTAAAATATTTATTATGATTGATATTACATTTATTTATTTTAAAATCATTTCATATAGAACTACATAACAAATATAATTTTATTCATATATTTTTATGAAATTCAACTCATTTTTCCAAAAATGTCTTCGGTTGGTTGACTTTAGTCGAAGAGGTCATTATTTCAATGTCTCCAAAATAATATTCCTGAAAAAATGATACACTTTATACATTTTTTTAATATGAATCATAATTGATGGTTTTAAAAAATGTTCTACATTACAATTATCGGGATGGAATGTCTACATTCACATGAGTAGAGATTAAATTATTGTCAACTATCATTATGGATAGAAGGTATGAAATATTTTATATTTCAATAATTATCATAATTTCATAAATAAATTATTATATATATATATATATCATTATTAATGTGTTGTGGTGATGAACAATTAATCACATCGCTTCATGGAGGTTGTAGTCCACACGTACCCATGCATGATGTTCCTCCAATGGCTCTATGGCCTTCATTTTTTATTGATTTTGATATTACACCATTCAAGGGTTGAGGTGGAATGCTTAAAAGACCATAGGCATAAGTATTACATGACATGTAGGTATTAGAGGAATTCATTGCTCGTAGGCGTCAAATATTACATAAAACCCATACTAACACCTAGGAACTGCTCTTACCCAACATCTTCCTCATTAAATCTACTCTCCACCTTCTTATGGTTGTTTGGATAGGCTTTCCTGTGCATGCATAGGCTTTTCTGGATGGCAGGTGTCATACCCTCCCATTCTTGTAATATATTTATCTTCTGTTGTGGTGAAATATCCTTTCTCATCCTATTTTTGGAACTTGTTCCTTGTATGATGTCTAGTTTTTATTTTCACTTAAGGTGGACTAAAGGCCTTAAGGTGGCCCTAAAGCCTTGAGGTGGCCCGAAGGATTTACTGACCTAATGTCCTGGGTGGCCTGAAGGCCTTAATGTACTTGGAGATAAAATAGGTGGACTGAAGGCCCAAATTGGGGAATAGTCTTGGCTGCTACAGTGCAAACAATACCTTCTATAGTTCCTACTATAGTAGCTACTACCCAGAAATTATGGCTCCACCGAGATTTTACCCAAAGTCGCATGGATGCACTTAAGAAGTCCTCACCAACCGAGCTGAGGCTCATGTGAGAATGATGTTATTATTTTTCATTTTAAAAAATAAAATGATATATTATCGTTTAAGAATAATAAATATGTAATAAATATTATAATAATTACTTGTATATCATATATATTCATTGAAATTACCGTTATTATCTTTCAGGTGATGTATTAGTGAAAAATGAATAACATCATTTTAGGAGGAAATATTCCATAATACAAAAGTGAGACATTATCATATCACCCATAGAATAAAAATTAGGAAGGTAAATGTGATATCAAAACACTATAATTATAAATAAGTTTCAAATATTCTATATATATATAATTTAAATCAATCATTATATGGATTGGTGTTGTGTGTTGATGGAAAATGAATTCCTTTGGTTTGCAGGAGGTAGTCTTTCTTCCACACGAATAATAATTTGAAGACCCATTTTAAAGAATTATAGATAGATTTAGGATATTAAATTAAAATAATAAAATCATTAAATATGATTCATACTACTATTTTAATATAAGAAAAATATATTAATTTTTTAAGGATGTATAAGAAAAAATAAAATAAAGATGCTTGGTTCAACATGATATATATTTTTTGGAAAATATTCTTTGGTGAGAACAAAAAATATTATTAGGATATCTTTATAATAAAGAATGGTTATATATGTATTGTGTGGACTATTTAGTGTTGTATATGGGAAATAATTGGTAGATCCAAATGTATTTGAATGTGGGAAGAGGAGAGGAGAGTGGGTAGCCTTTTATAAGTGAGGTGAGCGGAACACTTATAATTTTTGAAAAGAAAAAGGTATACCCACAATTTTTAATGAAAAATGATTAAAAAAAATAGACCATTATCCTGAATTAACCACTATAATGTCCCAATATATCCATGAAAAAAAACTATTCAAGTAATTATGTTATTTTTTCCTTGTCATTTTGGCTTCCCCCACGATAAATCTGTTTTTACGATAACCATGGTAATGTTTTTACTATTTTAACTATTAATTATGCTCAAAAAAAAAATCTTGATGTTATTAAATTATATAACGTATTTTGATTCTAAATATTAAATACATTTTACCAGATTTAGTCAAATAAATTATTTTTATTTAACATAAAATTAAACCTCTAGACGTGAAAAAAAAATTATTTTCCAAGAAGTGTGTTTTTCATTAATAAGATGTTTAGATAAAAACAATTAGTTCACATAATAATAATTTTATTAATTTATGTTAATAGATATTTAAATATAATATATAAATTTCATTTAAAACACTCATCATTTGGTATTATCTTAATTAATTAAAATAGAGAAACATTATACACTTTAAGAAACTTTTTAGAAAAATAATTTTAATCCTAAAAATAAATATATAGTAAAATAGAATATAATGGAAACAAAATCAACATGTTAACTAATAATTATTTCAACATAAATTATATAGATTAAGGTTAGGAAAATTTCATCGAACTAAAGATAATTTTTGTTAGCACACATGTGTTTACACTAACATAGAGTGGAGAAGTGTTTTTATTCTATAGTGATGCGTCAAATAAGGGACTAGGATTCATCCGCATGCTAAATGATAGGTCGATAATTTATAAGTCAAACCAATTGAAGTTTAATGTATAAAATTAAAAAAATCATTATTTGGAGTCAAATACTATAATTATTTAATTAATGATATATATATGTAATATCACTAGAGATAATGGTTTGAATATATATGGAACATAGAATATTAAACTATATATTCAATCAAAAAAATATGAATATATGCGGAGGAATATGGTTTGAGTTGATTAATGACTATGAATAATCAATAAATTACCACATTTGGAAAAAAAAATATAGTGGATGATCCTTTGTGTAAAAAGGATCATGCCTGATTATCTATGATGATGATCCTAAAAGATCCAATATTTCTTGATTTTCACAGGAACGATCAATAAATCCTGAAATATGGGGGGAAATATTATCTTATTAAAATGTTTCATTGATAATATATCCATGTTATGATTTAATTGGGAAAACTGAAGATATAGAACTATATAGGAAGGTCAGAAATGCTTCTGAGTTCAACATTGATTATAATAGAATGTTAATGATCAGGAACTATGTATTTGTTCAATCCATTGGAAAATAAAAGAATGAGTTTTCTTATGATGATGATAATATTTAATTATATATTCATCCTAAAATTACAAATATGTAGAGATATCTAAATGATTATTTATATCCCTGTGTTATTTATATTTGTATGTTGAGGATGAGAGATTTAAGACTAAGAGGATGTTAAAATCATTACTCACAATAGAGTATAAATGGTAAAGAATCAAAAAGGATATTGTCATTGGACTAAAAAAACATCTAAAAACAATAATTTTATTTTTTCTTTACTGGATATCCTTATTAATTAAACACATATAATTACTCAAAAATAATATTTAATTATTGATTAACTTTTTTTAATGTACATTAATGAAGTTGTTAGGTTTTATAGACTACAACATTCAATTTCATCTAATCTAGATCCCAGAGAAACCATGTTGTTCTGTAGAAATATTTAGTAGGATATAGATAACCAGCTGATTTTAAATACATAATATCATAAATATATTGGTGGTCAGTATAAAAGTACAGATAAACCACTATTGGATATTTTGAGAACTGGTTTTATAGATTTCAAATGTGTTTGGGATCAATATATACCAATAATAGAGTTTTCTAACATTAATATCATTCACACTAGAACTCATATAGATATTTATGAAGACCTGTATGGAAATAAGTGTAGAACTCCACTATGCTAGAATGAAGGTCAAGAAAAAATGATATTGGTACATGATCTAGATGAAGAAATGTCATAATATGTTATAGACAATTAGCAACATATTAAGGCATCATAGGGTTGATATAAATGTTTTACTGAAAATCAATGTCAATATAGATAATTCAAAGTTGGTGAAAAGGAATTAATATATATTTCTTCATGGAATAATATTATATTATTTTTAGAGAATAATTTTTTTCCCTATTTATATTATTCCCATTTAAATTCTTGATCCAAAATGGGATGGTTTCTTATAAATTGGTACTTCCGCTAAACATCTCCTAACTTCACAATTTGTTCCATGTTTCTCTATTGAGGAGGTACATAACTCATCCAAAAAATGTTATAATATAATAGGTTTTAATATTTGAGCATGATATTTCATATGGAAAACAACTTGTCTTAATCTGGGACCGTAGAGTTAAACTACTCAGAAACAAGAATACTCATCTTGTTAATGTTCTCTCAGGGGGCCAGATATTTTAATAAGATACTTGGGAACACGAGTATGTGATGAAATAGAAATATCTTATTTTTTTATTTCACAGAGAAATAATTTCAATATATAAATTCATTATATGGGGTTAAAATGTAACACACTAAGATATTAAAATATATTTTTTTAAAAAAATTAATTTCGTCAATAGCTTAGGATACCCACAACACAGAGATTAAACGAACAACAATATACTATTGATATATTATTATATAATGAGATATTTTCCACCTATATATTTGATTGGAGGTTACGAATAGTAATAAAAAATATATAAAAAAAATTAAAAAAAAATTTAAAAAAATTTCTTTTGTTATCAATACATTAGAAATTAAAATAAAAACAATTTGAAAATAAAAGAGAATTTTTAGTAAAAATAATTATTTATTCACGCATTATAATTTAAGATCATAAATTAAATTAATCACAATTAGGGAATTATATTAATTAAAATTATAAATTATATATTTAAAATATAAGCTTTTATTTATTATGTTTCTCAAGACACATGATAAGAATAAATCCAATATTAGAATTAAAATGTTATTTTTCTAAAAATTATTATCCCATGAATTTTTCTCAATTTATTGAAATTAATTTCTAAAATATATAGAAATTAAATCTTGACAAAATGATCCTATATTATAATTTTAGTGAAAAAAATTTGGTAAATATCTCTGTTTTATTTTTCATCATTATGAATTGTAATATTCTTAAAAATCTGTCACCTCTAAAAGTGTAAAATGGTTAAAATAGGGTTATAACTCCAAGACATGGTCTCAAAATTGACCCAAAACGTGACATTAACCTAATGGATGGTTCTATTTTATTAATTTATTTCCAATTATCAAATATATGGCCACTATATTCTCTTTTTCTTTGATTATGACATTTATAATAATTAATTAAAATAATTAATATATAATGCCAATCTCATGAATTTAATATCTCTAATATTTTTACATAAGGATCAAAATTGGATATGTTTTTATAAGTTTTATTTGAAATATTAATTTTTATTTTCTAACAAATTGTTTATAAAATTTTAGTGATTTAATATTTTATATGAATTATTACTCAACACTAATATTGTATTTATTAAAATGTTAAAATAATAAAATAAATGATTTTAGAAATATTTAAAAGTATCATAATTTGGATGAATTAATTTTTAAAACTAAATTTTTAGAAAAATATATCATATTATATATTTATGAAATTCTTATATCTGTATTCCATTTCTATCGAGATGTTTAAAAAAAGTAAATGAACAATACAAAAAATAAAATTTATAATATTTTATAATAAAAATATTTTAGTAATTGAATGGAAATTTAAAAAAAAGTCTATAAACATATAAGTTGAGGGGATATGTTTGAATACATTAAGGATTTTCCATTTATAGCTCACTTTTCCTTTTTTGGTAACATTATTGACCCCTTAAGTGTAAAAAACATTGATACAACGATAATATCCCAAAGGGTAAATGTTGGTAAAAATTATAGGATAAGGGTGAAAAAATAACCAAAACCTATAAAAATTATATTTTATGAGATGATTTAGACTCATACTTATATTATTCATATAATTATATCAATTTGGATAAATATTTCCCTGAAAATTAATAAATAATAATTTGAAAAATTTTGTAATTCGAAGAATGGCTCGCCCATCACTTCTAAATGGGAACCTCTTCACCACTAATTCTCAAACAATTTACACCTTCTACATCATTAAATATATACCACAATACCTTCCATTTTTCCTTAATCACGTATTATATCTTTTTATCTTTCCATATGATTGTTCTATCATGGTTTAAGATGTAATCCAAAAGAGGATTCTAAATGAAGAGGAGTATCACTTAAGCAATGATTTTTAATTTTAGGTATTCTTATATATCCTAAAAATTAATGGCATCCATTATATAATAATTAATTTAGTATATCACATATTACTAATTTTTTTTATAAAAATGGGACTACCATTATCCACCTTCTTCTCATCTGTTGGAAATTGATAATGACGGTCACACGTACGGGTGGACTACCCCCTCTACGATGCATTGTGATTTTTTTCACATATTAATTACGTGAATGTTAAAAAAGATAATTTTAATGAATATAACTGATAAATATAATATAATAAGGATTATCTAATTGTGAATTTTTATTTACCTTTCTTTCTTTACATACATCAAAATGTAAAAAAACATTCATGTGTTTATAAAAATTTCCATCTCGAAGAATGGTGTAATTAATTTTTATATCGCTATATGTTATGGATGAATATAAATTGTGATATAATAAATATTTATTATATCTATATATTTATTAACATTTTAGAGCGATGATCAATATATAATTATTGGAACTAAAAAAACAAAATTCTCATTAAAAATGAAAATTTTAACACCATGAAATAGTGATTTAATTAAGGAATTGTTAATATATTATTTTTAAAATATTATAAATAGATTAAAAATTATTTTATTTTTTTTACATGATTATGGTTTATAATTATAATAAAATTAAATTTATTATATACGATCTTATATATCTTTCAATTAAAGTGGTACTTTAGGTAAGGGTTTATCATCAGACTTTGTCTTCATTGGAATAAATGTTACGTTATCAACCTATATTATTTTATGAGGTTTTTGTACAACCCTTTCCAATTTTCAATCATGATATTATTATTATTCATTATATTTTAGGATTTATATTATTTTGTTACTTCATGGGTCTTATGATCCAAAATTTACCAAAGTATTAAAAGATTTTGGTTATAATCTCATTGTTTATCCAATTTTTTTGATTAAATTTAAAATGATTAAATTTTATGACCTAGATCTAAATTTTCCAACAAATTATCCTATACTATAGTTATTTTAGGAGAATAAATTATTTCCCTTTATTTTCTTCTCTTTATAAACACATGTGAATAAATTAATTTTTTAAGGGAAACTCTCTTT
Organism: Viscum album; assembly: GCA_963277665.1. Taxonomy (NCBI): domain Eukaryota; kingdom Viridiplantae; phylum Streptophyta; class Magnoliopsida; order Santalales; family Viscaceae; genus Viscum; species Viscum album. Next base: position 1,887,249,377 of record OY728160.1, on the reverse strand, counting down.
ATTTTATCTTCCGTAGAAAATATATATTTTCCATATCAATTTTTTCCCAAATTATTTTGGGGAATAATTTAATATGAATTTTTAAGGTAATTTTTACCATTTTTTACATTTGAAAAATCAGTTTAAAAGGGATCTAATTTTCAGTTTCTAAAAAAGGCACTTTATACATTTTATTTAAAATCCGAAATGAATCATTATTTTAGTATACATGGCATAAACGAAATATCCTACCATCATGAAAAATAAAATATTCGATGCTTCCTTTAATTAGTTATAATAATATTTTAAATTTAAATATTTTACATGATATTTTGGAAATTTTAGAATTTAAATAATTTATTTCAATGTAAAAATAATAAAGCTTTCCTCATGAAATATTCTTTTGATATTTTAAATAAATTTGCATTAATAATAACATATTTTGAAGTTATGTTTTATTTTGGGAGATATGATCAAGTGATACTATCCACTTTTATTCTTTAGATTTCTTATATTGATGATGTTTTAAGGATTATTTGATGAAACCTAGTTCTTCTTAAAAGGGATATGTATGTCATGAAAAAATTTTATTTTCAATGGGTTATGCTATATTTAAATGATTAAATGCTTAAGAAACCATTTTTCTTTTCATGGGATATGATATGATGATGTATTTATGATCATATGGAACACATATTTAGGATGTTCATTTTGTGAAGAGTGGGCTCAAAATTATATAAGCCTCCAATGAATTGAGTAAATATGGATATCTCATGATGTAATATTGTTGTGAATAGGGATTGAACCTATTTTTGAAAGGTATTTTATATTCTCTGATAGTTTTGGGAGTAAACCTTGACTAATATGATGGCTTGGGGAGTAAACCCAATCCACCATGTCTATTATAGTGGTGGGCCAGGAATACTAGGAAATTTATTTTATATGCTTATCTGTATGAAAAAAACATTTTTCTTATCCAAATATTATAACTCATTGCAAATGTTATTTAATTACTATATGATTTATTTCTTATGAACATCTAAAAATTATGTCTTTGTTGAAACAAATTATCTATGATATGTTGGGTATTTGTTTAAATGATAAAATTGTGTTCTCAAACCCAGATGCTTATGTTGTACATAAATTATCATTGATATCACTCTTATTTACCCGTATTGAATTTATGAGATCACACACTATTATGGTTCATTTCCCCAGGTTCTGAATTATGGTATTAAGTACGATATGTTAAAGAAGGGTTCTTATTTTCTAAAATATAGTGGGAGATTATCTAGATCATTTATGAAAAATTGTTTATGTATCCATGTATCCAAATATATTAAGCCTATACAATTCTTATTTGTATCATAATGTTATAGAAATAACATTTATAAAAATATATATTATATTTATGTTTGAAATTAATAGGTCACTCTAACCTAGGTTGAAAATTCATAACATATTGAACCTTGAATCATCCACAACAGAAACCAGAATGATCTCTGATACTAAAATAAGATGGTCAACAGACACACACACACAATCATGAATCATATAGAAACAACATAAACCATAAGGAAATTATAATCAGGGATAAAATCTATGTAACTAGTAATTAATGAATTGTGTAACTCTTATACATGGTGAAAGATAAATAAGTCATTTTTATCTCACTCCTTTCTGTTTTCCCATAAATGGATTCTAAATTACTCCTTTCAAATCAATTAAAAATGGGGTATCTTTTTATATTCATCTAACTATTCCCCAATCCAAACTTCTATTAAAATATTTTAGAAAACACTAAAATAGTTTTTAAATACCATTTAACGTATTGATTAAATCATCCAGCATCCTTTAAAACCACTTATAAATAAACCCTCTTTTATAAATTACATTGTTAAAAGGAGATCACATTATTCTTGAAATCAGACTCACACTACCAATATAACTTTAACTATGGAAAATATTACATGTTAAACAAAGGTTCCACAATCGAACCATTGATAAAAGTTAGTATCAAATGTTGAATATTTGAATGATTTGATCCTACCCCAATCTATGTAATCAAATCGTACATTTTATGAATCATTTATATAATAACTATAGTGAAAACATAAAAGAAAAAAGATAAAAAATGATTGAGAGGCTCGAAAATGTCATGTCAACCAACATCAAATGAAAATCCATAAACAAATCTCATGTTCATTCTAACCTCATCCAATTCCACAAGAACCTATCTTATACATAAAAAGAAAAAAAATTATGAATTGAATATTTAAAAAAAATACAAAATTTATATAACTGATTCAAAACACAATGTACAATATAATAGTTCTAAAAGAACAACCAATGGGGTGTGGTCAACTCCCAATTTTTACCCAAAAATATGTGACACAAAATCATCCAATTAAGTACACAAATCAATAGAAAATTTTAAAAAATAAGAATATCCCAAAAAAAATTATAGGGATTAAAATTTAATTTTATATGAAAAACCATGTCTTAAAATAACCTTCCCAAAACCATATCTACATGCTCTATAAAAAATTCATATAATTTGGGATTATAACACCATTATTTGTTGAAATAATCTACTTAAAACCCTAGTTAATAAACAAACTTTATAATAGGAGCATGGGATAAAAATATTGGGGGGTAGGGGAAAATCCATTCCCCAAATCCTCATGGTAATACTCTCCCAAATCAACCATATCAAAGGAAGGATTATAGGGGTAATTAAGACTGAATTGGGGATCTACATATTCTTTCTCTATGTAATTTCAAATTATCTTGAGTGGTTCCAAATTTGAACCCCAAAAAATACCAAAATGACCGAAATAGAATTTTTGGGCCATGGTTTGGAAATTTGGATTGACCATAGTGCTCCATCACCCTAAAAAATTGTGTCTTGGATACTATGGGTCATATCTCAATAGAGCCAATATAGAGGGGTCACCTATCAGCTGAGAATCATCATAATTTGACCCACATAGATTATTTTTAGACTTCCACTAGGTTATGAGAATGATCCATTAATATTCATCATAATGGATCAACCCCTCTAGGTCATAGTTTGACCCTTTTGGTTTGAGTAATGACTTCTATCTACTAATTAATTCCTTCAATCCATACATGAAAACACTATCCATGTATTCTTTCAGTCAACCACAACTTTTACTACATCCCATGAATTGTTTAAAACCTAGTAGAAAATATTTTCCCACTTGTAAGGACTACATATGAAAAAACGACAGGAAAAAAACTAATTATAATTGATTTTGTTGATTCTTACTCCCTAACATAATGATTATCATCATAAAAAATTAACGTAATTACTCCAACTAAAATTTTATAACCTACCATATTTTTCAATTCACAACCACAATGTGTTCTATCTTAGAATTCCCAAGGATAATTTTATGTGAAACTCCATCCACAAAACACATTATTCAAAAAAAAAACATATCTACCCACTCCCTAAGCCTCTATAGATCTACCCATGAAAACCATCACATCACCACCATATTTTATCTATAAATATTCCATATATACTTTTTGAAAATATCTATTTTCAAGGAATTTATTTTCATGCATCAACACCAATTGAACTTCCTCTTTCAAAAAAATCCCTGAAAATATCTCACTACACACTTTGATGACATATCACATAAGTAGGTAATAATTCCTTAATTCATTGAGGATTAAAAAACATAAAAACTCCCACATTAATATCTAAACCCAACAATTAGTGTAATTACATGATTGGAACCTAGACTAACCATATTTGGTAACACACTCCACCCATGATGATAAACACACCCCTTGTATGATTCTCTCCCATATTTACCTACATAAATGTACCTAAACAACACAAGGGATATACATATAAGAATAATTTTATGCTCCCCTCCATGTGAGTATCTATGTCATTACCCTTTTGAACCAAAACGTCAAATCTCTACACCCCACACGATGTTTGTTACTGACCCTAATGAATGGATTTGACCACAATATATACTCAAATATCAACATGAATAACTGGTCACCAAACACTAGGACGGTGTCTAGCCACAGTCATCTACCAAAATAATATAAAGTTATAATAAATTATTTTTCTAATAGAGAATATGGTTCCCTATACTATGACTCTAATAAAAAAATTATTCTTAATATTGGTCGTCCCCATCATAGGAATCACCTACTGAAACCCAAATCATCAAATATAAACCATATAGCTATAAAGATTTAGTCCCAATACTTGATATCAGTATAGAAACTCTATAATTATCCTAAACAATTGCCTATATTAGAAAACCTTTTCAACCCAACATAAATAACAATTAAAACACCATAGTCACCCTTGGTCAGCCTCTAAATACCTAGAAACCAAATATACATATGAACTAATTGATTTTTACCCATTTTCACTAAACCTTGTTCAAACATTCCAGCCTTAATTGTTGTTTTCCAATAGATAATTACATATTAGCCAATCACACAATTCAATCACCCCTGCCACTACCATTCAAACCACAGAAGCCAAGAAGTTTTGTTTCAATAGGTTCTAACTTCTTATTTTTAAAAATAAAAAAATATTCTACCAAATAGAAACATCAATTATGTTTTAAAAACCCTTGTGGACTCTATTAGTTATCACTAAAAACAAAAATCATAACATCCCCATCCAAGCTAGTCTTTTTCCTAAAAAATAATCTAATTTTTAAAACCACATTAATACATAATTTCTAAAACCATTACCTTATGACTATATCAAAAACAAAAAACAAAAAATATTTTAGAATCAATGTCCCTATGATCTATTTGAAGTAAAATCAACTTATAGTACCCTTAAATTCAAGCCACATACCTCCACATGAGTTTTCCTGTTAAAATAGGGTTAATGTTTTTCTTCAAAAATAAAAAATCTCTACAAAAAACCCAATGGAAGTAAAATTTATAATCTATAATCAATAAAATAAATTCTTGACACCATATTAATGTAATATCACCGATTAGTATAATTGGAAAATAATAGATTGTATTCATTTTTTCACCAATTAATAATGGGTACTGATGAGGAAAATTTCCAAACAATAATGCCCAAAGGCTCATGTATTATTCCCTAGTCATACCACTATCATGAAAAATGAATAACACCCTAGAATCCATAGTGAAGAAAGGTGACTCCACCAATACCTCATCTAACCCATTTTTGGATTCTTGATCCATCTCCTCACTCATAAAATAGTGTATAGTATAAATAATGTAATTCCTTTTGAATTATAGTGATAGAATTGATGTCATAATCGTTGAGAAAGTTCTCAGTATTCATTTTCATTTGATAAAACATATCTATAAAACTAACTAACAAAATAAAATACCAAACATTCTTTGATATCATTTTTAATGACGCAAAATTATCCATTTAAATAAAACCAACCAAATGGCACTATACGAACTCAGGCACACCTCCCTATATGATAGAGCATTCCAACATTCATAAAGAGCCTAAAGAAATCATTGGTAGACTATTCCACATAAAATAATGATTAGGTCCTTTCATTAATATACCTAAAATATTGAACTATCCATATAATGAAAATCTTCTAAACTATAGAAAAAATAAAAAACTTATGTCTAATCCAATATAATGTATATGAGAAGTGTTCAGTCCAACGACATAGTTGGAATCACTAATTCCTGAACAATATTGAATTATATTTCATGATGTTGGCCCTATTGTTTTTTTTAAATTATATGTCACTATTTTTTTGGTGAGTTTCTATGAAGTTGTGATGATTGGAAATTTTTTAAGGATTAACTAGATGGCATTAAATGTTGTACCCAAGAAATTTTATATGTTATATTATAATGATTGATTGAATATATATTAAATGGAAATGATATGTGTTAATGACTACACTTTATTTACAATTATATATAGAGACGAATTTGAATTGGAAGAGTCTATGAAATATATTCTATTGCGAGAGGATGTGAATAATTCCAGGAAAAATCATATTCACATAATTTTTATGATTATTAAAATGATATTTCATGTTGTATATTTTTGGAATATTATATGTGGAATCATAATTGAATCTTTTATTAGAAATTTATGGAATATTATTTATTTTTATAATTTTTACACAATTCATATACCAAATTTATATTTAAAATTTCTAATAATGGAAAAACATTTCTAACCATTTGAGGAAAAATCCATATCTACACCACATGGAGGGAGGCTGATCCTAAACCACTTATGGGAGATGGAACATAATCCCTCATGTTATGTGAGGTGAATTTAGGATGTGTATAGTCCCACATGAGCATATATCTGTGTGAGTTCACATACGAAAGGCCCAAAAGGGGTGATTGGGCTGGTGGGCATGCACATGTGGAAGAAACTATGTGAGGTGAATAGGTGAGTATGTGAATTCAGGGTTTGATCCTCAACCAAAAGCATGAATAAGTAATGGAAGTTTATATGGATAATAGATGGGATAAATAAAGGATTTATTCCATGTTGTACTAAAACATTCGTGGTCATTGTTTGTTCTGTGTTAAATAGATGGATATAATAATGAACACATGATTTGAGAGACCTTTAAAATAGGATGGATCCCACACAACATGTATTGTAATAGGTCAATAATCTTCATCGTTGTCCACCCATGTGTTTCCAGTTGAGTTGTAATGCTCGAGGATTGTGAAAAGTGAAAAAATATATATCTATTTATCATCATAAGGGAATTGAATTTTCTAGATCGTACATAGAAAATTAATGAAATTAATTTCTTGTATAAAAGAAATTATTTGGAGATATGTTTTGGCCGATGAGAATACATGTTGCGTTTAATTTTTTTTCATGAATGAATGAAAATCACCCATTACATTGTTTGATATTCAATTGATTACATGATGTATCCAAGAGATTGTGGTATTTATTTACATGAATAGAATGTAACTTGGATTATAAGAAGATATATTTATTTGATGTTATTATGACATGAATGATTTGGTTATTTTCATGCGACTATTGAGTTAGGAGTTTCATGAAGAATGTATGATCAAATGACACACTGAGATATCTCGTGACCAAGTAAAGTGATCTTTTGATCACATGATCCCTCGTCATATCATTATGAGTTCAAAACGTCAATCAATTAAAAATATCTTACACACAATGTGATCATAAATCATTTAATGATAAAATAAAATGAAATAAAATTAGGAGGAGTAGTGGTGAGACCCTACAAATATAAACTGATCCACAGATAAAATTTCCAACTACTTCACATTGATATATCATGATATCACTAAAAAAAGAGCACTCAGATGAACCATTCACATGAAGGATAGAAGGATCATGTTTGATTCATTAACATGAAGGTAAATATTTTGGGTAATCCAATAATATGAATATGATTATTTGTTGAACCTCTTGCTTATGTGGATATATTTTAGAATATCCTTTAGAAAACCTATGTCACACGAAAGGGAAGGAGTTCGAATAATCTATCCACAATAAAGACACCTAATGGACATCACCTGTCACATGGAGGAACCTTTGAATAACCCCTTATCACATGAGGCCAAATGATAATTAATAACTCATTCCAAAGTTTTTTCATCAAGACATTCATTTAATTAAGACAATATCCTTAACAAGGGTGTGTGCATTTTTGTTCAAGGAACAATAATCCCCTCACACCCATTCGGGGTTTGTAGGAAAGACCGTGGGGGATGTGGAAGGCCTTGGATTATTAAATACATATACATGTGATTATGAAACACAATAAAACATGAAGAAGAACATGAGAAATATCAAATGAGAATAAATGATAAAAACTATTTAAAATAATAAATATCAACATATGATACACACTGGGGTTTTATTTGAGAAGTCCCAAGAATGTTGTTATTTGTGAATGAAGTGTAGTTGAGTTGAGATTACATGAAGGCATTGAATTTATATTGTGAAAAATTATTATTTAATAAAATATCAGTAAAGATATTTTCCTATTATTTAATCATATAAATTATGATCTAGACATTATTATAAAGTGGGGGTTTTTTAGTAGAGGTCCACTGACATAACTGATTTGATACATGTAATCATTTATATTTGTTAAAGAAAAGAAAGATGAAAAGGCTCCTGAACTTCACATGAGAAATTATGATCCAACAAGAAAATCAGGGTTGATTAAGTGACCATCCTACAGTTGATCAAAATAGAAGAGATGAATGATCTTTTGACTCATTGTATCAATAGTTGTTTAATTCTCTCAAGGAGAAAAATATGGTTAGGGGTATAACCAAATGAGGAATAAGAGTTATACTTCTTGAGTTATAAAATGGATAATGTGGAGGAATGAACAAATTGGTGTATAAAATGTATCTACGTAGAAAATTACAATCACTGATAGCATTATATTGGAGAATCCATGTTGGGGGACTAACTAACATCGAAAGGAGTGCTATTTTGTATTGAAAAATTCAAATGCTTGAGTTTTGTTCCTTTGAAATTCCAAAATTTTTCTAGGAGAGGCTAGTAGATAGAAGAAGAGTGGATCAAGGCTTTAATCACCCATAGTTTTTTAATTGAAAATATACAATTAAAAAAAATGGATTCATTTATTCACTCCTACCACTCTAAGTGATATGACACAAATCTGGGCACGATAAGTTGTATAAAGGGTCAAGGTCTCTTGTGAAAGGTCCAATAGACTATTGAGGATTAATAATATTAATTTAGTAATGTTCATGAATGTTATTATTTTCAATGGTGAAAAATATCATGGATAAAAAAATAAGATGATATAAAACGTCATATCATATGGGTTTGAAGTCAAAGATGCAGCAATAATGGGATTTCTACTCAACAATGAGATTTATCATATGAAATATGAAGATAATAGGAACACAAAGTTGTATGGAATGGCTCAAAAATAAAATAATGATGTATTTATCTGAAAATGTGTACACTAAATTTGTGGTCCTCCAATCCACCAATGATATCTGGGATAAAATGAGTAGTTATGATGTAAATTTTAATATCAAATAATATTATATTAAAACCTGTAGAAGTGTATTTGAAGATAAAAAAATGGGTTATGGGGAATGTGTTGATGAATCCATTATAAGAGTAAATAAGGTTGTTATTATAATAAAAGGTATTGGTGGTAAGATGGATGACTCATCCATTGTGCTGAAATAGATGAGAAATGTTAACTATTGACTTGATCCAAAATATTATACATTAGAAGACCACTAAGATCTATCTTTGGATTATCACAAAAATATTCTCATATCATGTATATTGAGAAAATACTAAAACTAAATAAAAAATAAAAATATGAGATGTAGTTTGAAGTAAATATAAAAATATAGAGTTAAGGAAGAACCAGAACCCAGTGATTCTAAGGATGAGGAATCTAAATAACAATTCAACCAAATTATGCCCTTATTATCAAGTATTATTAATAACGGAATATGGAAAAGAAAAGGTAAAAAATAACTCAAATGTTGGAATTTCCAAAATAGTGGTCATCTTTCTTTAAACTGTTTTATGAAAAATGACATTAAACACGAATCAGATAAAAAAGCTAAGAAGTCCATGAAAAGGAAATAGATGAATCATAAGAAGGGGTTTACTTCCAAGAAGCTAATTATGATGATTGAAGGAATAAGGTATATTCACTAACAAGTAGTGAGTCAAAATATTGAATACCTTTTAATAATTCCAGTTACTTTATGGAAAATAACATGAAATATAATTACTCATTTTAATGTGATGAAGTTGATGAGGTTACAAAAATAGAATCGATCTTAATATAAAATATTTAATATTCTCTTCTAAAAAATATGTAATTAAAGAAGGAAAATAAATGGGTAAATTATGTAATTAAAAATACAACTTTTGAGGACAATGAATGTGTCCTAAATGAAGAGGTAGATCATTAATAATTAAGTGATAATATAATGAAAAAATATTAGATGAAAGGAAAAAATGAAAAACATTTTAGAAAAAAAAGTTGGAATGTTTTAGAATCACAAGGAATAATTAAAAAATTCTGAACAAAGTAAAAAATACATAATTAGGATAGTTTAATTTTAGAAGATGGTGAGTGATCTAGGTGAAAAGCTTATTGAGAAAGAGGACGAAATATTTAATCCACAATAATTTTCTTTCTACTCGAAATGAATTAAATAAAATTATGGAATACTTCAACAATAATTTAGATATGAAGGGTGAATTTTATAAATATGTTTAGAAGAAGGGTCCACAAATAATGATTATTACCAAACTTAATAAATCTCTATGTAAATTTTTTATTTAAAACAATAAATTACTGAGAGATAAGACTGAATCTATTTGGAGAAAAAGAACTATGGAAAAAAAATCTTCCACAAAGGAACAGTTGATTAATTATTCATGAATTCTTCCTCCTAAGAAGAAAACACCACAATATGTGGAATGAACTGAATAAAATTCACCATAGAAGAACTATTATCTGTCTAGATGGGAAAGGTTTAGAGGCTACTACTAGTATTTTGGTGTGTTTGGTCATAAATCATAATAATTTTTGTATAACATGATATTAATACAAATGATGTATGAATAAAAATGGGAAAATTATTAGAATATTAGATCATGTTATAAGATTGAGTATTCTATGACCATTAAATCATTGAAAATATCATCCTAGAAAAAAATTGAATCCGTTAATTAGGGTTGTGGAAGATTTGGTCAATAAGTTCAATAATATGAGAAATACAGAGTATAATCACCATGTGAGACTTATTAAAATATTATTGTAAAGGGAATACAATTTTTGAATAATGGTACAATCCCCAATGAATTATGTGAGAAGAACAAACAATTCATAACATTGAGAAATATTTTTTATATATGGACTGACCAATATCCATCGATAAACAAACTAATGATGAATAGAAACTTGATGAGGTAAAAGGAATGTAAGTGGTTAAAGTTGAAGAAGTTAATGTTGATAAGAAGTCAACTAAAAATGATGCCTTAAAAATCCTTATGTTTCAAAGGTTTGAGAAAACTGGTCATGAAATAAAAAATTGTATAAAAATTCCACTAGACCAAGAAAAAAACATGAAAATTATGTGTCAACATAAAATAAATATTCTTAGAACTAGAGATGAAGAGACATACACATTAGAACTGTCAACCGATGAGAAAAAATTCATCACTCACCCAAAAACAATTAAGTAGACACATATTAGGATGAATCTATGAAGAAAAAGAAGTCCATATTTAGGGGAATATCTCAGTCAAAACTTTATTTCTAAGATTTTTTACTCCTTTCTAATTTTTCTAAGACCTATGATATATAATGTAGGGAATTTAAGGGTAAATGTGAGGCTATCAATTTTTTATAGCATAAATATAATTTATATCATGGAGTCTATTGACATCCTTGAAATGGATGAATATAATGTATATCATAAGGGGGATCAACCATGAGATGAATTTATCATTTTAATCAATTTTAGTGAGTATAAAAATTATAGACAAATTTCAAATTTGGAAGATGATCTGTTCCAATAATACTTTCCTCACTCATTCATAATTTTAGTAATCATACACAATCTCAGGGAATAATTTTTTGATGAAAATATGAGATAAAATAGGATTTATTTCACTACATGTGATCATTATAATTTCATTATTGAAGATTGAAAAAGATTTCATTTCATTGAAAATTGTGATTTTTGGTATCTCATTTAATGTATAATTGGAAATTACATAGCATTATTTAACTTTCATGGTTGTTTCTAGACAAAAAATATGAAAATGTTTGTATCTCTCTCTTTTTTCTACGCCAGGTTGGCCCACATAAACATAAACATTATCAACTACTGTCTGAATGATAATAAAATCCTGAGAGACTATCCCACTCGTAAAAGTGATCATGATATTTTCATATAATTGATAAGTTCATTTTTCTAAATGAAATATTAAATGCTAAGACCCCCACTTCACCTTTGTATTTTATTTCCAACAAGGGGGATAATGTTTGAGAACACATATTTACTTTTAATTTTGTTAATAAATATTGATAAAACAATGAAAATGGGGATATTGTTTGGATGGGTGTTGAATTAATTATCAATGATGTGATAGTATGGTTTTTACTAGTTTGGATGAAGTGGTGATACTTTGATTTTTTTTGGATTCACTTGATGGTATTCAGTGTAATAATCCAGAAATTCTCCATGATAAATTGTTTTCATTATTTGAAGTGATCCTAAATTGAAAATAAATTTATTAAAAAGTAAACAATATTTATAAAAAAGATTTACTAAAGGTATAATAATAAAATAGTTATTACAATATATTTTATTTCATGTGTATGTGAATAATACCACGAAACAATATATTCACATATTTTTATCAATAGTAAATGTAGATTGTGTTAATAATATATGAGGAATACGATAAGTAGAATCATATTTAAAAATTGTATTAAAAATATGTGAAATCCAATTTAAGGTTATTTTTCTCTTTATTCATATTGTAATTAATTATTTTAATGATCTTTTAATTAAAAAAGTGGAAAAAAACCTGAAAAAAGAGCTAGATCATCATGAACCAGCCCGAGTACCCTGGTAACCTGATAACTGAGTCATCCTTGACATAGCTTAAAAGCCATTGCTGATCCCCAAAAGTTGGTGACTAGCACCTGACATCATTCAATATACAAGTGGTAATGATTTTTTCGACAAGATTGCTGAAGAAAAATTTAAAAAACAATATGCATTACAAAAATAAACTTCACTGGGTGTGATGTACTAGAATAAATACTGGCATAAAAAGCCCGAAGAACTAAAACCCAAGTGAGAAAATGAGAAAAACAACCCCAAGGTCCCTAATGAAACAATTCACAAAGACCAAATCTTAACAGTTGGATCATCATCCAAGATATCTCTTCCCCTCACTCGAACTTGAAAAAATAATGTCTACAAACACCCAAAGTCAAAAGTAGGTTGTGAGCTAAAAATCCTAGTAGGGTCTCACCCCGGATTCCATAACAGTTTCCAAAAAAGGATTAACCAAAGAATGCTTTCAATATTAAAGATAAACAGGTCTGAAATTTTAAATCATAATTAAACAAGTCATGTTAGTGAATTCAAATGATGGAAAAATACTTTATGAAAAGACTATAAAAATGGTGGAATATTTCTAAAATAATGGCTTAATTAAAACATTAATATAAAACAGTTTATATAAATTCAGAAGGCATGTAAAGCAGTTCAAAATCATTGGCATATATTTATATCTCAAATATATATAAACAAGCGAGCAACATGGTCATCTGTCAAAAGGTACGATAATATTAACCAGCTATAGGATTCTGCACTCTCTATGTGAACTCATAAAAATGTTTATACACGTGTCCCTATGATGTTGGCCAAAGGAGACGCATCACCAACCCATCGAGGATGTGACCCTCCGCAAGTTTGTTTTAAAATTTTCTCATAGCACAGAGTGTATCCAAATAACTCACTAACTACCTAAGACTTGCATGCACTCTTAATTGATGGGGGAACTATTTTAAGACGGCATAAAAATACCATCAATCCCATTCTTCCATTTCAAAAGTTCCAATTTCATTCCATTTAAAAACAAAATAGGTTTTATTCAAAACATGCCTTTTCATAAGATAAAACCAATGGGTTTCAATCAAATCATTTTAAACCATTTTCACCAGTATGAAATCCATTCAAAACCAATTCCATCATTACACAATTTATTTCCACAATTAAATTCAACAATTTAATTAAAATCATTTCCATCAAATCCATAATTTAATTTAAACAATTTAAAATAGACAATTTCCATAAACACACCCAATTCAATGGAATTTGGGGTTTTCCAAATTTACATGCCAAAAAAATTTGAAATACATCGATTCCCTAGAATCGGATTTTTATCAACTTAGTTGATTGCAAATATGAGCAATTTAATTTATATAATAAATTAAACTAAATCTAGAAATACAAGGATAATCAATTTGGCTAAAACGAATTGAACCACCTACCTCAAGGTCATCGATGTCCGGGGGAACAGAAATCCACCTGGTGGGGTTCAATACACCTCCCCAAGAACCTATTATCATAATCGTCGAGACACCAAAGTTTGATGTTCGTCAAGGGGTCCTAGAACAAATTTATGTTATTTTATTTCAAAATGAAATAAAATTTCACATGTGATAAATCATTCTCTCTCCAGAATAATTTTACAATTATTGATTAAAATAATAAATGCAATAATATTATTTTATCCCTCATGGATAATTTCAAATTATCGATTAAAAAATATTAAATGAAAAGATAATTTCTCTCTCCTAGATAATTCTCAAATTATAATTTTGATTATCATATGAAATCGTAAGAAAAATCGATAAGAATAATTGTAAACCTTATTTGATAATTTATATTTCTAAATTAATATGAGAATAGAGGTGGTATTTTGAATAATTATTATTTTTATTTTCAAATATATCTATATATATATATATGAAAATATTCCTTGATAAAGTAATTATCATTTAGTATAACATTGTATTTATCTAGTGATAAAATTTTCAATACCCAACATTTTATAAACTCAAGAAATTATCATTTCATTACATTAATAATTACCATTTTTTAATCCACGAAATTATACATTGATAATTTCGATAAAATATTATATGATCTAATTATCATAAATAATTCTTCCGTATTTAACCCTTGAAAATTGTACAATTATTATATAAATATTTCTTTCCCAAATTCACCCTCTAAAATTATCTTATGATAATCTTTCACAAATTAACCGTTTATAACTAAGAAACTATCTTTTTATGCGATTTTGCCACATCTTCATGATTATCACTTGGAATAATCATCATTCGACAATATATTTTTAAATTGATCCTCCATAATCTAAAAAAACTATCATCTGTAAATATTATAAATTAACATTTGATAATTTGCGGCAAATAAAAAAAGATAATTCAATGTGATAAACAAATATTTGGATAACCAGATGAAATTACCAATTGGTAACTGAAAATAATTGTATTTCATAACTGCGTGCAAAAAGATAATGACGATTATCTTATAATAATTTATAAATTACTATTAGTTAATTATATTTCATTGTCTTCTGATAATTTTCATGACAATCATTTTATAATTCATTGAATAATTATCCTTAAAAAATTAGGTTTCAATTTTTTTAGATTTAAAATATCAATTTTTTAGAATTTAAGAAATAATGAAATAGTGTAAAACAAATAATTAAATGAAAAATGACACAGCAAGCCCAATTTGTGTTCTGCGTATGGAAATGCAAAGATCCATCTCCCCACCTGAAGAATAGTCATGCACCAAGATTCCTAACCAAAGGAAAAGGAGATTGCCCCACTGTAAGTACTCTTGGAGTCAAATGGTCTTGATAGGAAAAATCCAAAAACCGAAACGATTCTATATGGAAACCTCAATGGCTATAGTTTCAGCGTAAAAATTAAAACAGTCCATTTAAACACTGATTCAACCCAAAAAACAATCATGGAGTCATTTATTTTCATTTATTAGGGCGTCTCTAAATTAATTGTAGTTTAAATGGTGGTAAATCGAGAGTTTGAAAACCTCCAACCATTCAAAAATTGGTTTTTAGGCGTTGAATGTGATGATGGAAAGTGTAATCCGATTTTTATGAATTAAATTTATAATTAAATGAATTTTATAAAATTAATTATTTAATGTAAAAATTAAATGACACCAAAGATCTGTTGTGAATGAAAGTAATACCCTGTCGAGGGTAAACACCCTATTCTGGACCCAATGGTGGTTTTAGATATCTCAAACAATGAGCAGTTTGAGAGATATTAATGATTTTTTAATGAAAACTCGCAATAAATAATTAATTAAAATAAAAGGTGTTGTTTTTGTGAGCGAGGAAACCAAACGTCTGATGCGAACAAATGGTATACCTCTTCTAGGGTTAACACCCCATTTCGGACCACTCGGTGGTCCTGAATTTCCCATACGTCACACCATTTGGGTGATATTTAATTATTTTTTAATAAAAAGTATATTAAATATTATTTAAAAACATTATTTCATGAGGAATACATCTAAAAATTTGGTGTCTTCGAATGTTATACCCATCCTATGATAAACACCATATTTCGGACATATCTTTGGTCTTAAATGTCTAATACGACGAACGATTTTCGAGTTATTCAATTATTTTTAATAAATTCCTGTGCATAAAATAATATATTTAATTTTTCCATTTCTTCCTTCTCAAAACCTTCCAGACCTCAAAATTTCGTACCTACTCAGTTTTGAACTCAAAAAAAATTAATTAAATAATCCATAGTAATAATTGGGCATGTTACCATTCCATGACATGTTTAACAAAAATGCACCTTTTTCACTGATAAACCATTTCCCCCTATTTAATATAATATATTAATAATTTTACACAATAAAGTTTATGAATACCTGAAATAGTAATGGGATGTTACAAACTCCCCACCATAGGAACTTTCTATCCTTAGAAAGCCTACGAAGAATCTTCCACGTCAAAAAGTTGGGGCCATTGTTCTATAATCAGTGCCTCCCTCTCCCACGTCTCATGAGAATCAGAACCATACTACCGCATCACACAGAATAGAGGTAACGTCTTCCCATGAATTTCCTTGGTCTTAGAATCAACAACCATGTCTGGTCGTTCAATCACAGATAAAACAGGTTCCACTTCAAGATCATGAAAACTGAAGACATTAGATGGGTCAGATAGATGCTTTCGAAACTGAGATACATAAATCACATTATGTATCGACATCGGTTGTGATAGTAGTGTTAAATGGTACACAATTTTCTCCACATAATCAACAACCTCAAAAGATCCCACAAAACAAGGAGCAAACTTCCCTTGCCTCCCAAACCTTCAGTTACCCAACCATGGTGAGCCTTCATGATTACATGGTCACCAAAACTATTTCTTCATGTCATAGAACGTCTTAGTTCTTCCTAGGTATACAACCCATTGGTAAATTATACAAATGCCCCATTATATCCTTTATTGTCATTAATAGTGCAACATAATAGTTCTAATAACACAGAACACTGTCTTTAGAGAACATCCATTGGGCATCAGTCTCCCCACCATAAATATAGTCTCTAATGCTTAAAAAATTTGTCAAAAACCTTTTGTTCCTGAAGAATCATCTTGAGAATAGAAGATGTAAGAGAACCCTTAGCGTTTATGGTGGAGAGAACCGATGCCACCCAAAGTGACACACTTGGGTGATTAAAGGCTTTCTCAAGAAGATCGTCCAATTAGAACTTTAATTCTATAGTTCAGTTGGAGCCATTTTATAAGAGGGAAAAGAAACTGGTTGGGTACCAACGTCAAGTCAATTGAAAAGTCAATCTCTCTTAATAGTGGTAAACCAGAAAAAAATGGAAGGAAACATGATGGGAAACTCGATGACAAGTGGAGGTAGATCACCAACCAAAGAATCTCACTCCAGATCAATAGTAAACACTAATATCACTTTCCCCAACTCTAGATAATAAGGTCTGGCTCTACTCGACCTTGGGTCACATTCTTCTTGAAGGAAAACGGGCACACCACTGGGTGTAGTAATGTAAACCTGCCAAAGATAAAAATCAATCTGTGCTTTATTGGTATCGAGCCAATCCATCCCAAATATGACATTAAGTGATTTTATGTAGAGTACCCAAAAAAACTCCAATCATGTTTTAAAACTGACAGAGAGAAGAAACAAGAGGGATTATATAGACCATACACTCTCTTTATACCAAGGGGTATAGTAATATCCATTGCAAAATATAAAATCTCCATAAAAATATTAAGCATATTAACTGTACGGGTTGAAATAAATGAGTGAGATGCACCCGTATCAAAAAGAGTAGTCACTAAGGAAAAATATATAGTAATGGTACCAATAACTATAGTTATACCAATATCTTCTTCCTTTGGAAACTCTTTCATTGTGTAAAGACGCTTCGTTCTGGATGCTTGTGGCTGGAAGCCTTTGGTACATGAAGTATTTGATTGCCCCACGGTTTTGGATGGTGTTGATGATCTTGTGCCACTACGTAGAGTGGGAAAGTTGTGGCAGAACTTCTGCAGGTCTGCCAAATGTCCTCAGGAGCCATAGTTCTTTTTGCTTTCTCAATCTTGAAAAACTCCACAGCTTTGGCCAACACCATTGAATCTAAATAGAACTATTTGGTGATAATAACCTTGATGTCCTTCCAATCTAAGACCTCATGTTTCTTTTTCATCACTATCATGTCCCACCATCTACTTCATGGTCCCTCTAACAATAATTTGGAACACTTCACATTGATGTCATCCAATGTCTACAAGAACTAAAATAGAAATTCTATCATGCCCAACCATTCTTTAGAATGTTGAGAATCAGTGCAGCCTTTGAAAACTGCTGGTCTCTGGTAAAAGAACCATTGAGAAAAATATCGAAGAGCACCCCCATGCCCCACAATTGGAGCCTGAATGGGGACTAGAGGTGGAGACTATCTCAAATCATGGAAAGTTCGCACGATCGCCTCCACTAGGCTTGATTCTACTAGAATCATTGCTCACTGATGTTGAACAGTATCCCCTTCCTGGATCTGATTCGCACATCGTCTTAGAGGAATGATGTTACACAAAATTAGTAGACAACAATGAAGACAATAGATAATGGTTGTACATAAAAACGATGGAAGCA
This sequence comes from Viscum album, assembly GCA_963277665.1. Taxonomy (NCBI): domain Eukaryota; kingdom Viridiplantae; phylum Streptophyta; class Magnoliopsida; order Santalales; family Viscaceae; genus Viscum; species Viscum album. Next base: position 1,887,230,598 of record OY728160.1, on the reverse strand, counting down.
TGATCCTGACTAGTAGAACATACATGATTTGGATTCCACTCTGTCGAAATCAAAATAGGTAGAAGACTAGAACTAATCCGTAAGACGTCTTTCCCTAAATACCTCTGGGGACTTACATTTAATTGTGGTGAGAGTTGGCTAGGAACTCAATCACAACTTCCTCCTAAGTGTCTACAAGAATACTCAAATGCATACTATCATCAAGGCAAGATGCTTAACCTCACCTCTGATAAAACATTGTCATTAACCAGCCCTGGTACCGTGGTAACCCGATAACCGAGTTGGCCCTGACATAGCCCGAAGGGTGTTCCCGATCCCCACGGGTTGGAAACTAGCTCCTGGCATCGTATAATATACAAGTGGGAATGATTTTTTCCACAAGAATGCAGAAGAAATATAAAACAAAGCAGTATGCATTACAAAATAAACTTCACTGGGAGTGATGTACTAGTATACAACTTGGCCTAAAAATCCCAAAGTACTATAACCCAATTACTAAAATGAGAAAAAAAACCCCAGGGTCCCTAAGGACAAAACTCACCTAGAACAAAGATCAATAGTTGGATCCTCCTCCAAGATATCTCTTCCCCTCGAAACTGGAATAATAATATCTATAAACACCCAAATGAAAAAGTAAGGTGTGATATAAAATGCCCAGCAGGGTCTCACCATGGATTCCATAACAGTTTACTTCAATTGATTAACCAAAGAATGCTTTCAATATTAAAGATAATCATGTGTGACATTTTAAATCATAATTAAAAAAAACAAGTTATACAATTCAAATGATAGAAATTTTTTTTAAGAAAATACTTTACAAACTGATGGAATATTTCTAAAACAATGGCTTAAATAAAACATCAATATAAAATAGTTCATATAAATTTATCATCCATGTACAACATTTCAAAAGCATTGGAATATATTTATATCTCAAATATATATAAACAAGCGACCAACATGGTCATCTTACAAAAGGTAAAATAGTATTAACTATCTATAGGATTCTTCACTCTCTATGTGAACTCGGAAAAATGTGTATACACACATCCCTATGACACTAGCCAAAGGAGACTAATCACCAACCCGTCGGGGATGTGACCCGCCACAAGTATGTTTTAAAGCATTGTCATAGCGTAGAGTGTATCCAAATTTCTCACTAACTTCCTAAGGCTTTCTTGCGCACTTACAAGATGGGTGAAATATTTTAAGACTACTTAAAAATATGATCAATCTCTTTCTTTCATTTCAAAAGATCCAATTTATTTCTATTTAAAACCAAAACAAGTTTTATTCAAAACATACCTTTTCACAAGAAAAAACTAATGCGTTTCTATCAAATCATTTTAAACCATTTTCACCAGATTGAAATCCATTCAAAACCAATTCCATCAATACAGAATTTATTTCCACAATTAAATTCAACAATTTAATTAAAATCATTTACATCAAATCCACAATTTAAATTAAAAAATTTAAATTAGAATGTTTCTATAAACACACCCAAATCAATGAAATTGGGGGTTTTCAAAAATTTCCATGCCAAAACCATTTCAAACACCTCGATTCACTAGAATCAGGTTTTTATCAACATAAATGAATGAAAATTTGAGTAATTGAATTTAGATCATCAATTTAAATAAATAAAGCAATACAAGGATAATAAATTTTACTAAACAGAATGGAACCACCTACCTCAAGGTCATTGATGTCATCGGGAACAAAAATGCACCTAGTGTGGTTCAATACACCTCCTCAAGACCATATTATCATAAGCTCCGACACACCAAATCACATTGTTTTTCAAGTGGTCCTAGAACCAACGTAATTTTTTTTATTTCAAAATGAAATATAATTTCAAATGTGATAATACATTCTCTCTCATGAATAATTTTCCAATTATGGACTAAAATAATACACGCATAATATTATTTTATCCCACATGGATAATTTCAAATAATCAATTAAAAAAATATTACATAAAACGATAATGTATCTCTCCTAGATAATTCTCAAATTATCATTTTGATTATCACTTGCGATTGCATGGAAAATCTATAGAATAATTATAAACCTCGTTTGATAATTTATATTTTTAAATTAATTTGAGAAAAAAGGTGGTATTATGCACAATTAATTTTATTCTTTTCAAATATATATATATATATATATATCAAAATATTCCATGATAAAATAATTTTAATTTAGTAAAACTTTGTATTTATCTAGTGATAAAATTTGCAATACCCAACCTTTAATAAACTGAAGAATTTATCTTTTGATCATATTAATAATTATCATTTGTTAATCCATGAAATTATACCATGATAATTTCAATAAATTATTTTCTATTCTAATTATCATAAATAATTCTTGCGTATTTAACCCTTGAAAATCGTATAATTATTATCTAATGATTTCTTTTACAAATTCCCCCTCTAAAATTATCTTACGATAATATTTTACAAATTAACCATTTATAATTCAAAAATTATCTTTTGATGCGATTATTCCACATCTTCAGTATTATGACTTGGAATAATTATCATTTGAAAATTCATTTATAAATTGATCCCTCATAATCAAAAAAACTATCAATTATTAATTTTATAAATTAAAATTGGATAATATTCCGAAACTAAAAAAAGATAATACAAAGTGATAAAAAAATCTTCGCATAACCCGATGAAATTTCCATTTTGTAACTGAAAATAATTGTATTTCATAACTACGTGAAAAAGGATAATGAAGATTATCTTATAATAGTTTATAAATTATTATTTGATTTTTATATGTCATTGTCTTCTGATAATTTTCATGATTATCATTTTATAATTCATTTAAGAATTATCCTTGACATATTAGGTTTAATTTTTTTTAAATTTAAAATCACAATTCTCTGGAATTTAAGAAATAATGAAAAAGTGTATAGAAAATAATTAAATGAAAAATTATACAGCAAGCCCAATTTTTGTTGTGGCTATGGAAATTTGAAGATCCATCTCCCTACCAGATGAATAGCCATGCACCAAGCTTCCTACCCAAAGGAAAATGAGATATCCCCACTACAAGTAGTCTTGGTGTAACACCCCAGGTAAATAAAGAATATGAAATTTTCATATTTATCCATATTTTTGAATAAAATATTGATAAGACTTTAAAGGGGACTCTATGCTCGATGGCGTACCCAACACGCAACAACGAGTTTCTTGGGAATCTTACGTTGCACTATCATAATAAAATATTATTATTTTAAATGGTAGTTAACATGTAGCCGTTGTAATGGAGGGAATGGATATAAATAACTAAAATATTATTATATATGTTTTTAAATGTTTTTACATTTATCCAATAAAGGATAGTGGCTTAAAATATGGAAAGAATTCAATTTTAGGCATATATGCCCTAGTTTTTCACTAAAGGTTAACTTATCACCTTTTGATGTTGAACCATCATTAAATATAGTTTTGTTCACTCTTAAACATTATTTTGGACCAAATAAAACTCTTATTAAGAATCGAGACATCAAAAGTTACTTTGTGTAAATTTTTGGTATCTTTCCGATAAAGTTCATTTTTTTAATGAATAGTGTAAAATGTTGTATTTTAATTCAAAACCTCTTTTTAATCTAATTTATTTTTATCATTAGATTATCTTTTGAATTGGTTTTAAAGTGAAATTAGAATATATTTTTACCATTAAATTCAATAGTGGTCGTTTGAATTAATTTCACTTAGAAAATCAGACTTAAACCAGTGTCAATCTTTTGATACTTATTGTTTCATAAAAACACACTATTTGCTCTGACAGCGGGAATTAATTATTAAATTAATTAATATGACTTATATGTTTTGAATTTTGTAAAATAGACTTCATTTTTGAATTCGGAATATCAAATATAACTTAGGGTTAATTTTTGGGATTTTTCTGAAAAACATCACTTTTTGATGAATAGTGACACCACTATGTGGTACTTATAAAAACTGATTTTTCCGTTTAAATGAAATTTTGCCATCTTTGTGTTTTGAATTTCAAAAATCCGACATAAATGTTTTTCATTAAGAAGTAAAATGTGGTTCAATGGGATAAAAATAATTTTTTGGTGAATAGTAACTTATTAAGTTTTTAATCGCGATTAGAGGTAATTAGTGTAGTTTAAGGTAAAAATAATGTTTTAATAATATGAAATGAACTTGACACCTGTCCTAATCTCATTGGATTTGTAATGGCCGACCGAGACAAGCCATGGGTCAACTTGGGGACCCCATGGAGCCACTTTGGTTGGGAAATGACATAAATAACTTTTTATATAATGTAAAAGTAAAAATGACACAAACATGATATGTTTTACTAAACAAATTTTTAAGTGGGGTTATACAAGTCAGATGTTTTATTATAAATATTAATTGGAAATCTAAAAATATTTCCTACATCATAGTAATTTTTTTATAATTTTTAGACATTAAATAAATTAAATTATTTATGACATCATAATGATGTAGCGATGACATCATTATCTGACGATTTAAATAAAATGAGAAGATAATGTAAAATATATGACCTACACATGTCCAAAACTTATTGGATGGGTGTATTTCGAACCCTTATCACCTTATCCACGAATTATATCAATGTGGGACCTTTTAAAACCGAAACACATTTTCAAATAATGTAATATTTCTTACTCTCCAAAAGTGCCCCTCCTCTCCTCTTATAAAAGGCTCCCACCTCTACCTCATTTCACACACTCCTCAAGCCTTTGTCTCGGCCAACCCATACCCATTTACTCTCTACACATCCCTCTACTCATCATATAGGATTCCCTTTGGGCATAATCCTTTCAAAGGAAGCCTTTAGGCTCAAATCAAAAGGAGTTACACTTTTAAAGGTAATTCATTCTCTCATGTTCATTTGTTTTATTTTGCTTTCCAACCCCCTAAACTCTTTTTATTTACTTATTTTGTAACAACACCAGTATCTTCAATATAATAGGATGTTGTTATAAGATTTATTCAAGCTACACTCTCACACAACTACATCAAATGGTTAAAGAACATACAGTTTCCGTGGATGGTGAAATTCTGCCTCCCGTAACGATGATTGTTCAATACTCATTTAACACCTTCAAAGGTGGCCATTATGATGTCACTATTTTTATATATGATATATAATATGTTTATTGTTTCCTTAAGATGCTGTTTTTTTTTCATTTTGGGCATACCTTTATGGTTTCCATTATGGGTAAACACGATATCTTCATTTAAGGAAGTGCGGACTACCGCCCCCTCAAAGTGATTTTATTCGTTAAATACCATATGTGGGACGTATAAAGGATGGAACTATGATATTATATATGATATTATACTGGAATTATAATATACCTTTATATCATTATTATTCCATTTTAGAAAATACGAAATAGAAATGAAAGTAGCGTTCATGCGTACGTACGGATTACCGTCTCCATGAACGGTGCATTTCATTTCTTACCTCTAAATGATTATGTAATGTTATAAATGCATGCATGTACTGGATATATATGACATATATGATATCTAAATCATGAATAAAATTCTGTATATAATAAAAATCTGGCCACATGAACAACATGTAATTGTAAGAAGTCCACTTTCGACTTAAGAACCAAATATCGGCAAAACAAATATTATTAACTTAAATGATTACATAATGTTTATGACATGGTAATAAGTGATATAAAAGGAATAATGAACGTGAAAAAGGTTCTTAATGAAGTAGAAATTAACTCAAGTTTATTATTCAGGAGATTAAAGAACGATCGAGTCAAGTCGGACCCGAGGTAAGGGATCCTACTCCTCTCTTTCTTTTTAAGTACACACTTTTATGTCATTCATTTTAAAGATCATCTTTCTTTTTATTGGGATGATCTTTTATATTACACTTACTGTAATTTTTATGTTCATGTGATGAGAGACCCTATTCTCTCTCATCAATCCATTTTGGATGTTTTGAGTGGCGCCGTTAGGTTTCCGAACATTCGTAAGAGATCTAACCTCTCTCTTTCTTTTTAAGTACTCTCCTTTATGTCACTTCTTTTAAGCTCCTCTTTGTAATGTTGGGGGATGTTCTTTTATATTCCCATTCCTGTACATTTTATTGTAATGTGATGAGATACCCTATTTGATCTCATCAATCCATATTCAGAAGTTTTATGTGGCGCCGTTAGGCTGCCGAGTTTTCGTAAGGGATTTTTCATCTCACTTTTATTCCCGTGAGATTTATGCTACATTTGCCACAAATTACATTGAGTGGTGTATGTACTTCCCATTATTCTAATATTTGTGTAATATAATTTCGTTTATGAGTATTTACAACAATGATCTATTGTCCTTCTTTCTTGGGGTGTATGTCTTGAAAGATACCCAAGTCGGTAAGGGAACCTTTCACCCTCCTCTTTTTTAAAAGACTACTTTTGTTGGGTCTTTTAATTTACATATTGTTATGTTGGGATATGTTCTCATATATACTTATTGATGTAAATTTTATGTCCAAGTGATGAGATACACTTTTTATCTCTCACCAACTCATTTTGATGTGATGTCGTTAGGCTGTCATGAGAACTTTTTAACCCAATTTCGATTTCTTTGGGTTCAACATGTAGTCATTGAATATGGCATCCATTGAATATGTGTGAATGACCTTTTATTGTTTTACACTTAATATCCACTTATATTGGGTGTATTTATATTTGTCACACATATTTGTGAGATTTACTTTTCCTAAATTTAAGGATACCTTCTTTATACGGGATTTCATCACATTTGACATTTCTATTGAGGGTTCATTGTTGTTATGCACCAATTCACTCTTATATGGTGTATATACTGTCCTTTGGAGTATTATATCATGAATCCATTTATTCTCATTATATTATAATGTTCTGACTAAATGTTATTCCTCAATTATTGTATTCAAGTGTCTCTAATTTTGGTAAAACCCCTTTAACCAAAATATCGTTTTAAATGTTTTAATTATTTGTTCTTATTAATATCCATGTTTTCAAAATGGTTTTAAGGATTTATTTATATGGATATTAATGGTTTAATATTTTAATCTTCAAGGTGGTATGGGACACTTTGATTCAAAAATCTCTTTATTAAATGTTTTAAATGGTTTTGGAAATGGTTTCTTTTTGAATGGATTCATTATTTCAATATACTAAAATGTTATATTGTGATTATAATGTGGAAATGTTTTGTTTCCTTTATGCATGTTTTATGTGATACATTTATGTTATGGTTCTTGGGCATTGTTATTAAAACGGGTGGTTCCGTGATAAACTAAGGGCGGGTGAGCCCGATATAGCTCTCCAATGCATTGGGAAATGCGAAAGAGTGAAACGTTAAGGTTTCTCCGAAGAGATTTAGGGAATATACTATGATGGGTATTCCAAACGTAACCAAGAGGGTTACTCCCTATGTAAGAATGTTATGAATTCCTCAAGTTACCTTTATGTATTATGTTTTCTATGATTTATTCATGATTTGATATGCCTATGTTTTATGGGTAAAGTGTGATTTCATTCTAATGTATATATGAACTCATGTTTCCTTTCCATATTTTTATAACTCTTACTGAGATTTTTATGCTCATCCCATGTTTTTGAAATGTTTTTCACAGGTCAAGGGAAAGGTGCATGATGTGATGATAGTGTCAAGGATGTGTCAAGAAAGAATCTGTGTTATATTTTAAATATGTTTCTGTTGATGGGAAGAATGAATATTGTCTTTTATGTAACCACTTTGTTTAAATGTGGAATGTAATGCAAGTTTAATGATCTAATTCTCTAAAACTCTAAACCTGAAAAGATCCTCAACGTGTAATCTTGTAATAACTCAATATTAAGTAAGTTTTAAGGGTGGGGCCTTATACTTGGTGTCATATGGTTTTGATAGGATAGATCCAAATAACGAAACGATCCTATATGGAAACCTCAATGGGTATAGTATCAGCATAATCATTCAAACAGTCCATTTAAACACTGATTCAACGCAAAAACTATATTGGAGTCATTGATTTTCATTTATTAAGTCATTTCTAAAATAATTGTGGTTTAAATGGGGGTAAATCAGGGGGTTTGAAAACCATCTACTATTCAAAAATGGGGTTTTAGGTGTTGAATGTGATGATGAACCGTGTAATCAATTTTTTTTGAATTAAACGAATAATTAAATGAATTTAATAAAATTAATTATTTAATGTAAAAATTAAATGACACCAAAGATCTGTTACGAATGAATGTAATACCCTATCTAGGGTAAACACCCCATTTCGAACCCAACGGTGGTCTCAGATTTCTCACACGATGAGTAGTTTGAGATATATTAATGATTTTTTAATGAAACTCGTAATAAATAATTAATTAAGATAAAAGGTGTCGTTTTTTCAAGTGAGGCGTCGAAACGCCCGATGCGAATATATGTTATACCTCATCTAAGGTAAACCCCCTATTTTGGACCCATTGGAGGTCTCATATTTCCCATACGTCGGACCATTTGGGATATATTTAATTTTTTTTAATAAATAATATGTTAAATATTATTTAAAAACTTTATGTCATGAGCGAGACATCCAAAAGTCTAGCACCTTCGAATGTTATACCTCTCCTAGGGTAAACACTATATTTTAGACATAATTGTGTTTTCAAATTTCTCATACAACAGACTATTTTTGAGTTATTCAAATATTTGGAATAATTACTTGTGCTTAAAATAATATATTTTAATTTTTCATTTTGTCCATCCCAAAACATTGGATACCTCGAAAATTCACACTTGATGTTTATGTTAGAAGAAATTTAATTGAATAATCAATAGTAATAATTGGGCGTGTTACCATTCTGCGACATGCTTAACAAAAATGCAACTATTTCACTAATAAACCATTTTTTCACATTTAACATAACAAATTTATAATTTTACAGAAGAGAGTTTTGGAATACCTAAAATAGTATCATGATGTTACAATGGGATGTTACATAGATCACCCCACATCCATAGAGGAAGAACATCAACCATACAGGGTAGCCAATTCATTGTCCAACATGGATGTATAGGTGTAGGTGGGAAGTGTGTAGGCACATAGGAGCCCAATAATGTGTGAGTGTGCATGAGGATGGGATAACAAGGCAAGCTATGTTGTTATGACTGAATAGGTGGGTTCAAATTCCTGGGTCTTGTGTGTGAGTATGTATATGTAGTTATTGATCCCCCACAACCTTATCAATGTATTGATGGATTCATTTTTAGAATGGAATGTATAAACATAAGTTATAGTCGGCGTGGTACGAAGTCACACTAGTTCTCTAATCCTTCACCATTAAAAAGATGTCCCAAATGAGTGTCCTATGATTTGAGTGTTCGTTACCATTTACTAAATCCCCCGAAACACATATTTTAATAAGTAAATCATTTTTATAGCTAGTAACATGAGTGTTTGTGGTTATATTGTTAAACTTGATACAAGAAATGACTGAGTAAAACCGTCCATCTCTAATTATTATCCTAGGGTAATGATATATGTTAAATTATACTAGGCACATGTGTGAAATAATTTTCATCCATTCGTACCATTATTCGAATGATTGTTTTAGCCAATGAAATCCCATCTTTCAAATAAGTTCATCACATGATTGAATCAATTAACTAGGGGCATCATGTGACTTTATTTTTATTATATTATAGAACCATTAGATCATGAGATTTTTTCATATAAAAAAGAACATATTCTAGATGGGAAGAATTCCCATCATTTACAGCTGTTAACATATAAAATATTTGTTGATTTTAAATTGAATTTATATAGAGGATCGAAATGAATAAAGAATTATCCTGAGAAGAACCATGATGTCGCATGATCAAGATATGTGTTCACACAATCATATGATCCCTCAGTGTAGCATGATGAGGCCATGAATTTGGGCCATTAAAAAAATATAATATATATTAGGATCTATGGAGTTTAATGATTCTCTAATGCAACATAAAATCGAGGGTATTTGTTCTTATAATCTGCTTATATAAACCATAGATTTTCTTAGTGTTTTAACTACTGCCCTTTGGAATATCATGAGATTTCTCAAAATAGATCACTCATGTCAAACATTCTTCCAAGGATGGAAGAAGACCATGTGATTCAATCACATGAAGAAGAATATTTTCATGATCCAAGATCATGATGTGTATTACATAAAGCACATATTTCTTACATGAAATGATTTTATCATAGCCTATAGAAAACCTGTGTCACACAAAAGGGAAGGAGTTCATGTGATTTTATCATTCCAAATTCGCCTTGAGGACATATCTTGTCACATGAGGAAACCTACGAGAATCCCTTGGTTATGAAAATAAATTAATAGAAGGTAGACCTCATGCACATTATATTTTTCATTCTGACATTTAATTCACTATGCAAAGAACTTTGAAAAGGCGTCATGAATAGTTTTCATGGAAGAATAGTCCACTCACTCCCCTTTAGGTTTTTTCATGGCCGACTATGGGGTGGATGAGAAAGTCCTTCCATGAAATCAAATAGATGTATGTTTTTATCAAACAGATTCACATGTGAATAATCACTTGAGATAAATCAAAGGTCAATATATTATAAAATTAAAATAAAATAATAAAAAAGGAACATTATATATTCTAGGATTTTATTGGATAATTACAATGATTTTTTGTTATTTGTGCACGAAATGTACATGAGTTGAGTTTAAAAATGGATAGAATTTATATTTTTCAAGATTATCATATCCTAAGTAATTAGGGGATAATTTTTTATGAATAATTATCACAAATTCAATGAGTTAGGACTTCTAGAGATGGAGTAATTTATTAGGTAGAGATTTATTGGTGAAACTTATATGATATATGGGATGAGATATTTTTGAGAAAGACTATAATGCTTTAATTTATCATAATGTGTGAATGATAATGTGTAATCCATAAATCTCAATGAGGAATATTAATAGATCTTCTTATAGTGGAGAGATGAAAGAGGATAATAATGATGTTTTGTATGTGGGTATAATATGTTTCAAAAGAAGATTGATGAGAAGAAAACGGTTGGGGGTATATCCAACCAAGGAATATGAGTTTTATTTCTGAGCTATATAACATGGATCAACTAGAGGAATTAATAATACGGTGAATAAAAAATAACTTAATAAACCAATGAAATCATTTTAATTATTATAGTGGAGAATTCCCATTGGTGATACTAACCAACAAGAAAAGGGGTTGGAATTTGTAATAAACATTGTATGTCCTTTTCTTTATGACTCTTTATTAACAATGTTATTTGAGTATAGGCAGAGAAACCCATGAAGAGTGGATTGAGGCATTAACAAGCCACAAAATTTTAAACTAAAATGAAAATATTTTTATAAATAAATAAGGATCACTAATTCACCCTTTCCCCTATCAGTGATATCAAACTGATCTGGGATTTAATATTTAAATACTTATAAGATTTGTAATCATTATCATGAATCAAAATCACCCTGAAACATATCCCATAATGCATATAAAATCATACATGATAGGGAAAAATTTTCAAACTAGAATACTATAACACCTATATACACATGATTTGGTCAAAATAAGATGGAATAAAGCCACATTGTATCACAAACTCAAACCAAACAATATGATTCAATGTATGAAATCATAAATATTCATATTTATTCATACTCACAAGATATGATTCAAAATAAATACCATATACAAATATATCCTCTATGAATGATACAATTAAGTGATACCAAGGTAAAGGAGCTACATCTTAGCAAATAATTATCACATTGTGACCTATATAGGTCACATAGACACTTCCCCTATGCATAGGACCTAGTCCGCTAACCCAAAACATCGTGGTGAAACTCCAATAGTTTAGGGAATGATTTCATACTACATTATATTTCAATCCATTAGCATCTAAAAACACACACCATACTTTATTATATTTAACCACTCCTCAATAAACATACCATAAATCATTTAAAAAATGATCAAAACATTTTTCCTACTCTATAAGAACAAAAATTTAAATTCCAATGGAAATAATATACCTAAATATTTTCATATTATTATGACATTAATAACAAACATCTTTAAACTATGTCACCTATATTCGAAATTTTATACATAAAAGATTGATACTCAAATAGGATTCTAATTATAGTTGGTAGATTATCTTTCACAAACACAATATATTTTCTCATTATATGTTATTATAATGAACACATATAAACTATTTTTTTTATAAAAAATCAAATCTAAAAAATAATATATTTATATTCACTAATATTAAATTTTTTCCTAGTCTATCATCTCTAAGAGGAGATGAATTATTGAATTTTATACATATAAAATATTTTTATTCATTAAAAAATTATACTTTAAAATATATAATATTCTAAAATAATTAGTTTAATAAAATTAATTATTTCTAAATAAAAATGATTTGGATGATAAAACTCTCTAGTAAAAATAAGTTAAACTGAACATGTAGAATGAAATATAACAGAAAAAATCATATTGGTTTAGGATAAAAAAATAAATAACCCCAAAAATTGGTATTATTAGAGGATATATATGATATTATCCTAATTTAAAATTCACTTTAAACCCAATGTAGAAGGGGAGTGAATATTTTATATAATACCTCATGTTTATAGTTGAAACCTCTTTAATCATTAATATTTGAAGAAACTAAAACCATCCCAATAATTCATTAATGAATGATCTATCACACAATATTTTTATACAATAAGCCTTTTAATTTATAAATATTTATTGATAAATTTTTTTTCCATAATAATTAATTTATAGATGTTTGTAGAAAGCCCTTACACTTACAACTCATTGATCAAAGAAAGATCTAAATAAAAATCTCCTATCATTGAATACTCATTGAGTAAAGATCATAAAATAACAAATGATATATGGAAAAAAATTATTATAAAATGTCATTATAAAGGAATCACATGGACCCCATTTGAAGGTAAAAACTAATAAAATCTCCTATTAACTATGATATTGAAAACACTTATAATGTTATTAAAAAACGATTCCAATGTCTAGTCTTGATTTCCTTAGTCTCCTATATATAGGATATGATTTTAAATAACTTCTAGAAAATTCTCCAGGCTCTTTGATCTGAGAAATGGAACATCCTAGAGAAGAACACTATATATTAGTTATATTACAGAACCACACTTCCTCTAGTGTAACACCCCATATTCAAAATAATTCTTACTAATAGAAAGGGTATATGGTAATATTTTGGGAAGACTATTCCCTCATATCAATGTATAATAAATTATTGAAATTTTGAACAATATGTTATCATTATAATTTTAATATTAGTAGAGTTACCATAAATAAGAAAACAAAATTTAACTAATATAACACATGAACAAATAGAGTGGACCAATTAAAATGTCACACAAGTCATGAAGAAATTAATAAAATATCTAATTTGAAGATAAAATACAATTCATACAAATGGTAAATGGACTGTAACCCCAATCATGTCATTATTCTCTTCTAGATCCCATTTCATGAATCTATACAGGATATCTAAATCAACTATAAAATATCATGATTCTACCATAATGATTCCTAAGATCATGAGGTCAGCTCAGGAACCAAAGTGTCATGTCCACCTGAGTATGGTTTGAGTAAAACTCGATATATCATCACCAACGATGTCCCCAACATAACCTATAAATATAGTGTATTCCTAACAACCTCATCATTTGTGAATAAAATTTCCTTTTTAATGAATATATTCTTTTTTATGAAATATTGTTGTATAAAATACATGGACTTCATTGGTTATTTTACCCAATTAAAAATATAATAATCTCAATTTAAAATAACATTAAGCATATAAACCATTGATAATGTAGTCTTTGTAAAATAACCATTAATATTTGAATATATTAAGAGTTATGATAAAGACCAATTGATAGAGAAAAAATAAGTAATTTCCTTGATCATTAGGATCATACACTATAAAACACATTCAGAAGAGATCTAGAGGGAGGTAGATACACTTGGTTTTTCCAATAGCCAATCCCAATATATGATTCAAAAACTAAAGTTCAAGAGAAACCTTTTATGGAATGAGCTCAAGATTATCCAGATCATAACACAATCATTTTTTGTCGAACCCCACCATGAAGTCACCACTATCTCACTCCTTACCCTTATAGTGTATGATTATATAGTATGGAGTTACATATCCACACCCTAATAATATGAATATTTATATTTTATTTTTAATAAAATAATAATTTGATTTTCCATTTTTTCTTTATTTATAAATGGTTATATAAAGACATTTAAAATAATTATATTTTTATACAATGAAATCTTATATGTATTTTTTTGAAATATATCATTTAAATTATCAATGTCATTTGATAATTAAATAATGATTGATAAAAGTTATTTTAGAAAAAATATTCTTATTAAAATATTTATTTGAATATAAATGATAACATAAATTAATGATTTACATTGTAATTTTTATAAGTGATAAAATTTTTTCATTATAATTAAAACAATAATTTTTCAACAAAAATTTCTTTTTTATATAAAATTGAAAACTAAAATATTTAAATTGTTTTTTGATAAAATATAATTATTTTTAAAATATTCATTTTGATGCTATCCAGTAGTGATTTTTTAATAATTTTCTAAAACATTAAATTTTTTGGGTAAAAATAAATTATGATATAAATATATAGAATTAATTATTTCAACATAATTTCCTAAATGTGATACAATAAATAGTATAAAGCGAACCCATAACTAAAATTATGTTTCCCATTTAAAATAACGAATTTATTAATTTATTTGAATAATTTTATAAAACAATAATGAATCATCCAAAGACTATATTATATTTTATGGTATTTAAATAAATTACTTATAATCACGGCTTACTTCCATATCACCATTGGAAATAATTTTAGGATTTTAGTTTTTATGAATTTAAAATAATGAAACCACTCTTATTTTTTAGAAAACATGGGATCATTTATTGTTTGTTTTAATTTTTTAAATATGTTCTAAAACATATTTTTAAAATTTAATAAATAATATTCCACCAAAACTCCCCCCATATTCACTAAAAACCAATTGAGAATGAATTCGTTCTCCCTATCCTTCACTATAACCCTGCCATGGTGTTCCCAATATCATATAAATATCCTCCCATGATTTTATCAGTGCCCTGTCAGTTTAATTGAACATATCCTCCTTCTCTTCATTGAAAAAATTTATTTTCATTATTCCTCTTGAATTCCAACATTTCTTTTTGGATTGTGTTTTACTCATCCCTTTTCATATCCTTATGATATTCACGTAATGGGATTCTCTATTTCACTCTCTTTGAACTCTTTAATGAATCATTATTTTCACCAGTTATACTGCCAAAGTCATCTTGCCATATTCAATGTGAAATATTTATATAGTGTATACCCTTCCCCATTTCCCTTAATGTGTATTCACCTAGATGAACATAGACTTCATTTATTATTGAATTCTATGTGTGAAACCGACAATTTTCTATTATGGAATTTAATTTTTTGAATGTTTTTCTATGTTTTATGATTTATGTGGACAATAAAGCATCTTCAAGTTATTAATGTGATGGGTGGTCCTAAAATTATATTTCCCTCTAATGAATTGTGTGATGTTTTTATCTAATGAGATTCCATATATGGTACATTGGAGGTTATCATTAGAACAATATGTTTTGATATCTTAGTGGGTATCCTTAAAGCATGTTATAATTTCATGTTTTTTGTTGTTCCAACATTCCTATACTGATTTGATGTTATTATATTATATATTGATTTGATGTAAATGTTTATAATTCTCATCAATTTTCTATTGTATTTATATTAATAATGAAACACAAGTGTTTAAAATCGTAATTTTTTTTCATGGATAATTCCTTTATTAGGATTTTTAGGTAACCCCATTATTATGTACATCATCAAGATATCATGTGATGTATTAGAAGATATATTGATTTTAATGGCATAATTTGGACTTTTAAATTTTTTTATGAATCCTTATTGAATGTAATTTTTCAATATATATAATTTCTCAAATACACAGGGAATATCATTTTTTGGGATCGTATTATATGTCTTCATATATATTAAATCCTGAAATTATGTGTTTAAAAGATATTGGTTGTCATAGCTGGTTTCAGAGGAAAGTCTAGTCACATTGAGGGATTATGAATACAAAAACCTAGTGAATGCATAAGGGATAAGAACAAAAATAGAAAAACATACCAAAATTTTGGTTAAGTATAAATATAGTGGTTTCTAAGAAAAAAAATCCTTTTTTGATACTAAAAGTGGAGGTTTCTTTGGAACAGTTGTACCTAGGGGAAACAACCTCAAATTGGGAATATTAGGCTTTGACATTGTTATCACCCAATGCAAGAAAAAGTAGATTTTCTTTCAACCCAGTTTTAAAATATTATGGGTGTGACTATAAAATTTCAAAACAACACTATGAACTATTATAAAAGGAATAATAATTCAAAAAAACAGTCAAGGAAAGATATCATATATAAAAGTGATTTAAAAAAATTAATATGTTACGGATTGAATGTCATTTCTGAGTTACCCCTTCCATTTCCTTATTTTCCATTTCAGGTGTGTTTTATTTTTAAAATTCTCACCCCTAGTTTCCCATTATTTTATAAAATGGTTGGAAATAGGAGGAACCGAGTAAAAAACCAATGCGATGAGAAACATAATGGATACCCATGTGAGATGCATATCCTGATGGGATCAAGATTCATTAATATAATTAAAATACAATCTCTAATAACACATGTTTTAAATAAAAAAATTAATCGAGGAGAAAATCCATATCCATATAATAAATAAAAAAGATGAAATTGAAAACTTTATGCGATAAAATCTTATGAATTATGTAGATCTTATGATCCCTTAATCATCAAATAATGTTTCAAAGTTGTAAAAAATATCTACCCTATCCCTAAATTCTTTATGAAAGGGAACATCATGCTGACTATTTATAATATGGAAGGATAAGATGATCAATATTATAAGTTAATTAAAAATATGACCCCCAAGGAAGATATCAAAGTGATGAGGTGAAAATAACTCCAAAAATGTATTTGATGTGTATTTTACATCAATAAATTGAGATTAAATGGAGAGGGGTTTTCTTTTTGTTGAGAAAAAGGATAAATAATTCATCTTGGAATACAAGGAAAACATAAAAATAATTTCATAATATTCCTATTTTTTTATTTCCCTTGAATGAAATGTAGGCCATATATTTCGTTGGATAAAGATAATTTTAGGAAATCATTAGTATTTTATTATTTGGAATCTATAAGGCAATTGTATGATATTAACTTAATTTTGAAATGAAGATTAAAAAAAACGTGTATCATAGGACAAGAGATTAGAAGTAGATAATGTATTTATATTTTTATTATAAAATAGAGAAATATTATGGGATTAAGAAAATACAACACCACAGGCCAAAAGTTTGGGATGAAGTATCCCAAAAATTTCATGAAGGTAAAAAAAAGTTATTATGTTTTGGAAAGAAAGTAAACATTATAGAGAACAATGATGGGAGAAACCCACCAATGTGATGTAAGAATGTAATGATTTAGTTAATATTCAGGATACCGTCCAATGTTTTTACATCAAAAAATAAAGATACTATGTGAATCCATGTACTAAGCCAATGGTTGGTGACAATAACGGATAGCAGTAAACTCTAAGGACTAGAGAAAAAAGGGGTTCTTATTCCATCAAAATAAATATTGTGGATCCTGAAAATTATGTTGTAATGGATATACGTGACATTCATTCAAGGATAGTGAACATTTTATTTTATTATGGTTATATGCATTTATTCAAATCACAGAATTTTAGTACAACTATTATAACAAACCAAAAAACATAAAATTAGACCTCTCTATGAAAATGGTAAATGGGTAAATTATTTCATCCTAATTATATAAGTTCTCCCCAATTTATATTTTGGCGATGAATTTCCAATAATACCTTTTGATAATCTTTTTAGTTAAATTAAATGAATATCTTAGTATATATTATCATTCCATATATAGAGCCAACATAATTTTATTAGAGAGCGAAACGACCTTGTACATCGTTAATCTTCATTTGATTAAATATAAGAGAAAGGAGGTGGATGAATCTCTTTTATTATCATCATCTTAAGAATGGATATTATTTCCTTATTACCAAGAATATCTTTCTCAAATGATTGAGGATTGGAAAAAGATCATACATGAAGTCATTCACATTATAAGGGAATATGATTATTCATTTCCCAAATGGTTTTTAGTATTCTTCCAATTTATTGAGTTGAGTTCTGGATCGAACTTATATCTAGTGTTTTTTCAATATCCATGACTCTATATATAATATCCAATCATGATCGTAGTGATCTAAATAGGAAACTACACGAGAATATAGATAAAGGGTTTATATTCCCTTGTGTTTCACCATTGGGTTAATGACACATTTTCATTGAGAAGAAGTGTGGTTCAAAAAACATCTATAGTGATTATCTAGATCTCAAAAAATCATGATAAATAATATGTAACCTCTATCATGAATGGATGAATTGTTCAATCAACTACCTAGAATGTAATACATCTCAATGGTGGATCTGTGGTAGGTTTATTTTAAAAAATATGAAGAAATGTGGTATCCCAAAGAACCTTTGTACATTTTTCATACACTATGAATTCTTTTGATTCTATTTGGACTCACTAATTCTCTTGATATAATTATGGACATAATGAATATAGTTTTCAAGGATTACCTCAAAAATAATTGGTAGTCTTTCAAGATTACTTTTTTAACTACTCTAAAAATAATAAGGAACAAGGGGATCATTTTAATTATGAACATATGACCATGTGGAAGGAAAAGATATATCTATAGTATGTTAAATGTGAATTTTGGGTGTGTCATGAAATATTTCTGAAGAATGTTTTTATTAGAAAAGGGATATCTAGAGACCCTTTAGAAACATGGGAAACAAAAGTATGTACCACACCACAATCTATGATGAATATACGTAGTTCCATCATATTATCATGTCACTATCTCTAATTTGTGAAAAACATATCCATATTTTCAATATAACTCTCCAAGATAAAAAAATGGAGTGATTTTTTCTAGGCTAATAAATGTAAATAGATCAATAATGAGTTAAAGAAGAAGTCAATCACTACAACAAGGCTCATATTACCCCCAAATGGGAAGGATTCATGATATACTGTGTTTTATCCAAAACATTCTTGGGTTGTGTACACATATAAGATGGAAACGTGACAACTTACCCTCCCTAGTAACTAATGATCAATTAATATAAGCACCTAACACATGATCCTAATTTGGAAATAGTTATCACCCCGTTGAATATTTAGTACCATTATCTGTTTATGGAGAAGTGTGATATATATGGACCAAAAGAACTTAAATAATATATTCACATAAAAAGAGATCAATATTCAATAATAAAATTTGTTAGAGCTGGTCAAGGATTATTATTGTCCAATCTCTTACCATATTGGGAAGGAAAATAGAGTGGTATTTTCTCAGAGTAGAAAGTATCTAAAAACCATATCCATGATGGGGATTCAAGGAATAAAATATAATGGGACATGAAGAGAATATATTTCATAATAATAAATGATATTCACCAAACTTTCACTGATATTCTTTCAACCACACATTCCTGAGAGGTTTGAGGAATCCATAAGAGATTATGTGGTTCTACACAAAAAAGTAGTGAATATTTCGATGCTCAACTTTGATAAGGATGGATTTATATATATTTGAACATAAATATGATTCCCATTAAAACTAGATCTAAAGAAGTAACTTCAATATGATTCACATATATCACCATTCTCTATTCAACTAGGAACCACCAAGATTTATAACTATCTAAAAGAAAGTTTATTGCGGGATAACTTGTAGATGGACATTGTAGAATTTGTATATTTATTCTTTTTTTTTCAATAAAAAGATGTGGAATGAAATTTCTAATGGTATTATGAACCTATTTCCCATACTAGTGTGAAAATAGGAATGTATATCCATGTATTTCCTTATTAGAGCCCCTAAGACATCAAAATTTAATAACAACATATTTGTGGTACTCAATTATCTAAAAAAATAAATACATTTCAATACAATATAGTATGATTTCTCTATGAACCAACTCTACCTAAAATTCATAATTTATGTGGTAAGACATTACGGAGTTCCAGTCTTCATTGTGGATGATCATTATATGTGGTTTAACATGAGGTTCTAGAGAAACCATCTACATGATCTAATATAATGATGGGTTTCAATAATTCTTATCAGTCTTAGATAGATTGTCTATCTAAAAGAACCATTCTATATATATAGTTTATATTGAGATATTTTTAGGTGGAACTCCATAGATGTTTGCATCAACACCTTTCCATAGTGGAGTTCGTATATAATAATTGTCTTCAATATATCATTCAGATGGAACCTTATAAGGATTTGTATAGTAATAGGTGTCAAACTCTAACGTGATGCGTTGAATTTGGAGAGATAAAACTACTGGGGTTTAATATAGTCAAGGAGATTATAGATATGGTTAAAACAATTCAAAATCATATAAAAGTTTTGAATATTCAATAGAAATCTATGCAGGAAATCATTGACATGGCATAGTGTTTCTGGCTAGAGATAAAGTTTTCCTTACTATATAACCGTGGAAGAAAATCATGAGGTTTCAGAATAATAGAAATCCTATTCTGATATACTTTGACCCCTTTCAAATACATGATCACATACGAGCTATGTAAAATTTACTAGAACACCCAACTAATATATCTCAAGTACATGAGGTGTTCATGTATGCCTTTTGAGAAATTTCTTACAACTTCACAAACATGTATATAATTCAGAGGTTCTACCCATGGGGAATGAACCTTAATATGTGGATAAGTCAATGATTTTCTTAGATCAAATATAAAAATCACTATGAAATAAGACAACTCGTAAGGTCAATGTATTGTGCTAGAACCTCATGCTTAAGGAAGTAACATGGGAACCAAAAACGGTGATGAAACAAAAGTACCTTAATCTGTTCTAGAGTAAAAAATTAAATTTAAAGGGTAATATTTATGAATTTGTGAAGAATGTAATAACCCAATATTTTATTAATGAAAATCCATTGCCAATAAATAAATAATTTTTTACGTAAAATAGTTATAGAAAACCTATGCATGGATTTGGTCATATTTTTTCATCATGAAATACAATATGATGAATTCAAAAGTCCATTATGTATCTTATCCATTGATAATATAACCATCGTATATTGACCATTAATATTTTTATATATTAGGGGATATAATAAAGTAAATTGATACACAAATTAAAGAAGTGATGATTGTGACCAATATGATGATACCCTATTAGGACCATTTATCAGAGCATATGTAGGATTGGTATAGAGTAAGAGGTTTCCAACCTCTGATACCAATTGTAGGATCGAAATATAATATGAGATGATCAATATACAAGAGGGGGGGGGGTGAATTGTATACTTTAAAAAATTCCTTTGGAACCTTTAAAGTTAGTTAAGAATAATTATGTTTTCCTTAAGCAAAGGAAAGGACTAAGTTTAACAATGTTAAACTAGGCAAATTCACAACACCCCTAACACCGAACTAGACTTGGAAAGAGATTCCAAAAGTAAGTTCCGGAAATATGGTTCCGGAAATTGAAACTTAACAAAAGTTACAATATTAGATTCTACCTTAAAGCGTATAGAATATAAACTAATCAGAGTAAGTAAGGAAGTATAAGAAAGTTATACTTTCCTTAAGATACAAATTGCAGCGGAATTAAAACAAGTAGTTAAACTACAAGTAACAAGATATAAGTCTTTTAACCCAAAGAGAAGGGTATCCAACAACCTTGGATAAAGGTCCCTTGATTTATACTTTCAAGCAAGTCTGTCTTACCCACACCAGGGTAAGCCCTCGATACGAAGATCGGAGTCTCTGTCTTGCTATCCCCGCAATCCCTCAACTTCAAGGTAGTTGGCAACCTCTGTCTTCCTTAGCAAGGAAGCCCTCGAACTTTAAGGTAGTCGGCACCTCTGTCTTTCTCAGCAAGAAATCCCTCGATCTTTAAGGTAGTCGGCACCTCTGTCTTCCTATCCCCGGAAGCCCTCGAATGTAATCACCAAAATTCAGAGTCGCACGAAGCTTTGAGAGTTGATAAGAGACTCTCTCTTTAGAAATCACTTCAACAGCATGTAAGCACTTTTTCAACAATCGGCACCGAGCTCTTTCAAATGAGCTCCTATTTATAGGTAAGGTCGGCTCCTCTCCAACGGTCATATTTTCCTTAAAGATCGGAGGGACCTGTACACGTGTCACTTAGACAACGGTTAGTTTATAACAAAACATACGACATCATTTTATAACGAAACAAGTGTAATAGAATGTACGACATCGTTTTAAACTCTAACATAAAGGTTCGGAATGAAAACTTCGGAGTGAAGATTCGGAGTGAATAAATTCAGAGTGTATAAAACAATGATAATCAGATTCTGTTTAATAGATAAATTCGGAATGAGAATTCGGAATAGGAATTCGTCATTAGAAATCGTAATGAGAATTCATCATCAGAATTCATAATGAGAATTTGTCATCAGAATTTGTAATGAGAATTTGGAATAAGATTTCTTCATTAGAATTCGTAATGGGAATTCTTCATTGGAATTTGTAATGATAATTCGGAATGATATTTCTTCATTAGAATTCGTAATGAGAATTCTTCTTCAGAATTCATAATGAGAATTTGGAATGAGATTTCTTCATTAGAATTCGTAATGAGAATTCTTCTTCAGAATTCGTAATGAGAATTCGGAATGGGATTTCTTCATTAGAATTCGTAATGAGAATTCTTCTTTAGAATTCGTAATGAGAATTCGGAATGGGATTTCTTCATTAGAATTCGTAATGAGAATTCTTCATTAGAATTCTTAATGGGAATTCGTATCCTGAACATGGAATAGAACTTAGTCAGAGTTCATATCCGGAATTCGGAATGAGGCTTCCTTATAGTTCTTATCCAGAATCCGAATCCTAAAACAGAATGCTTTATATCTAAGTTTCAATGATTCCGAGAAAATGAATCCGAATCTCATACTTAAGAAAAATATGGATGAAAAAATGATAAGGATAATTTTTCTTATAAAAGCGATTTTCCTTAAGAAAGCATTTTTCCTTATAAAAACAATTTTCCTTAAGAAAGCAATTTTCCTTAAGAAAGCAATTTTCCTTAAGATAAGATGTTTGTGATTTTCAAAACAAGATGGAATGGAAAAGTCATAAGGAAAACCTTATTGACTCAACAATCTCCCCCTTTTTGGAAAGCACAAACATCCTTACGAAAAACAATAATTCTAAGAAGAAAGAAACATATTAAAGCTTATCTCCCTTGGTTTAAGGATATAGATGAATACGAATAACTCCCCCTTAGGCTTTGAATCTCTAAGGATCATATTCATATTTCTGGAGTGATGTTTCATAAGAAGGTCTTCTTTTAAGAAAAACTCCCCCTTAAACAAATTCTTATTAGAGTTCTTTTTCCTTGGGTATATTTTCTTTCTCCCCCTTTGATAAACTCTTATTAGAGTTCCTCTTTTTCTTAAGGATCTTTTCCTTCTCCCCCTTTGCGATTTTCAAAAAGAATTGGAAGGAATGGAAATAAAACTTAACAAAGTACCTGAGACATTAGTAATAATAACAAACGAAACAACAAGCACAATTCTCATTAGATTTGAAATATCAGCAACAAAAGAATTACAACAAAAAGATCGGATTGGTCATTTCAGATCTTTCTCCTTCGACATAAGCCCCTTAAGAATCGTCTTGATCTTCTTCAAGTCTTTGTGATCTTCTTCTGCTTGCTTTTCTAAGACGACTGTTCTTGCTAACTGAGCTTGAATTATTTCTTCCTGAGCCTTCAACTTTTCTTCCTGAGCTTTCATCTTCTCTTCCTGAGCTTTCATCTTCTCTTCCTGAGCCTTCATCCTTTCTTCAAACTCGATCCGATAATCCCTTTCATATTTCCAATTTTGAGACACGGAATTGAGCTTCCCATTCAGATCTCTCACTACCGGAATCCGAAAGTTCTTTTCCTCTGTCAACTTCTCTTCGAAGGATGGAGTCAGCTCATTAATCTTCTTGTCTTCGGTCTCAAAGGAATCCATAACATTATCTTGAAACTCATCAAGCAACCTCATCTCTTCCACATTCTTCTTCGACCAGCTTTTCATCCTCTTACAAGATCTTTTATGAGCTTCGTAACCAACAAAGAATATTTTGAACTGAGCTTCAATCTCAACACACTTATCCATAACCGTTGATACGGAGTTGGTTTTCTGATTCAACGCATGTTGGAGCATCTGGCATCAAGAGTCAATACTAGAGAAGGTTGGAATGGTTCCCACCAACTTCTTTAAGGACTGAACAACAAAGTCATGCCCCAACGAGGATGACTCCGAATCCGAAACCTTGCTAGGAGAATTTTCTTCCTCACTAAGCTCCAACTTCCTCTTAGAAGAACTACCAGATTCTTTCCTCTTTCTTACTACTGATCTCGGAGTCTCGGTAAGAATTTTCTTTCCGTTATCTTTTTCTAGAATAGAATCATGTTCCGGAGTTCTCTTTTCACTGTCAGAAACTTGAACAACCAAATCTTCCTCATCAGCAACTTCTTGAACACCAACCTCTACGTTTCCCATCTGAGAAATAGAATGTAAAAGTTGTTCTTCTTCTCCATGATAGGCAACTTCTTCTTCTCCTTTCTCTTCTTCCATCGCAGGAGTAACTAACTTCGAAGATTCAGCTTCTGAAGTCCGGAGTGATAAGTGTTCCGAAGGAGTTCCCTTGTACTCATCTACCTGTTTTAGCAAATCTCATATCTCACCACTTCCTTCAGCAGCCTCTTCAACTTGTTCCACTTTCTCTACTTCCTCAGTATTTGTGGAAACAGCCTCTTCCGAAGCAACAAGATTTCTTCCTGGAGTCTCAGGTAGAGATTCCAGGGAAAAAGTTCTTGGAACTGGAATTGTTGCTGAAACCATTTCATTGAACTTCAACAATGCTTGGACTGCCTCAGCTTCTGACATTTTCTTCTTAAGCTTCTTTTCCTTAGATTTTTTCTCAAGCTCATCAGCAGCTTTCTCCTTCAAAGCTTTAGCTTCCGCAGGGTCCAATCCGAACTGCGGATCCCCTTCTTTCCTCTTCTCTTTGTCAGCTCTCCACTTGGTAACAACCTCATCAGGATAGGTCTTCTTCTTCTTAGGCTTTGGTGGTGCGGAGTGGACTTCCTTAGACTTCGGTTCCTCGGCTTCGACTACCACTTCTTTTAGTTTTCTCTTCCTTACCGGCTTAGAAGATTCCGGATCAGCAACTTTCGGAGCCACTTCTTCTTGCGGAGGTAGATCAATAAACATACCAGACTTCTTGTCAAAAGCTACATTCATTCTTTTAAGAGTGCCATCACTAAGCAGCATGATTTTTCAAACTCTCGGCTTAAAACTGCAAGCTACCTTGAAAGATTCTAGGCACCGAACTATGAGCTTTGATAATATTGCTGGGTACATTACGATCTGAGCTCTGAGATTTCCCTTCTTCAAATTTTCAATATTAAGAAGAATATGCTTCATCAAGTTGAACTTTCTTAGATTTATCAGGAAATCTAAGATATATATCTCACTCTTCTTCAAGCTATCCTTATCACCTTTTCTCGGTACGATAATCCCTTGCACCCATAACTCCAGAATCCGGAAGTTTGTAGATAGGCTTGCAATTTTCGGAGCCTTGTCATCATCCAATCCGAGAGTTTCTAAGGCTTTTTCCTTGTTGAAGCTACCCTTGGAGTCCGGCAATACGTGAGAAATAAACTCAGCTTCACCTTCATAAGATAACCCTACCAAGATTGCAGCCTTGGTGTAAGAAAGCTTATATGTCTTGCCATACGATTTGAACGAAAATTTCTCTCTATTATCTTCCTCAAAGAAAGCAACTGACTCATAAAACTCAACAAGCAAATCAGAATAAAATTCATCTTGATTCCCGGTTTTAGATACCGCAACATCATCCCAGCCATTTAACTTGATATTCTTTGAGATGACAGAATCGTAGTTGCTGAAGAAAGTCGGATGAACTAACCTTTCTCTGTATACTAACCACTGAGATATAGGCTTGGTTGAAGACATTTCTTGAGATGCTAACTCTGCAGACATTCGGATCTGAAGTTCTCTGGGAAATTTGGAACGGAGAAGACTGAAGTTCGGAGCGGAGAAAACTGTGGTTCGGAACGGCCTTAAATCGGAGAGTCAGAGCTTCAGGACGCAAGAGCTTGAAATCGATGTGGGATAAGAAATTGGGTCCCCTTTATATAGGCAATGGGATGACCGTTCACCTTCCACGGTTGATCTAACGGTTTAGAATGAACTGAGATCAAATCTGACGGTTGAAATCTTGAATCCGATATTTTTGAGGTTTTATTAAAACAAAGATTTAAGAAAACTATAATCTGAAAATATAATATAAGAAAATGCCAGCAAGTAAAATATGACTACGAAAATATGAGTAAGGAAATAATACCTTTCGGATTAGCTTAGGGAAGTTATTCGTAATGGGTAATATAAATATGACTACGAAAAACTCGATACGAAAAAGCTCAATACGAAAAACTCAATACGAAAAGAATAATACGAAAAACTAAATAAGAAAAAGTCAATACGAAAAACTAAATACGAAAAACTAAAAATGAAAAGCTCATTACGAAAAAGTAAATAAAAAACATGAATACGAAAAAGAGAAAAAAAAACTTGGAATGAAAATCTGGTTATGAAAGTACCAGTACGAAAGTTGTCCATTCCGGAAATTTTCAATACGAATACTTCCAATCCAGAAGTATTCTGTATGAAAATATCCATTCTGGAAAATGGTATTTCCGGAAGTTTCATTCCAGAAATCTTCATTCCGAAAAGTTTGAAAACAAGTTTTGAAAAACTTTGTTAAACAAACAATCAAATGTACTCCCCCTATAAAAAGGAGTTTATTACTGTAAGGAGACTTTTTCAACAAAAAGTTAATTAGAAATATTACCTTACGGTTATCATTCCTAACTTCTGTTTAATATATTCAAATCTATCAGAAGGCAATGACTTTGTGAATATATCAGCAAGTTGATCTTGCGTTCCGATAAATTGAAGAATAATATCTCCTTTAAGTGTGTGATCCCTAAGAAAGTGATGCCTAATATCTATGTGTTTTGCACGGGAGTGATGTGCAGGGTTTTTACTTAGGGAAATGGCACTTGTGTTATCACACAAAATTTGAGTTTTAGTAAAACTCAAGCCATAATCTGTGAGTGTGTGTTGCATCCACAACACTTGTGCACAACAACTTCCAGCTGCTACATATTCAGCTTCAGCAGTGGAGAGTGATACAGAATTTTGCTTCTTGCAGGAACAAGAAACTAATGAATCTCCTAAGAAATGACAAGTTCCGGATGTACTCTTTCTATCCATTCTACATCCACCAAAGTCAGCATCAGAAAAACTTTTTAGAACAAAATCATTTCCAGAAGTATAAAATAATCCTAGATCCATGGTTCCCTTAAAGTAGCGAAAAATTCTTTTTACTGCCTTTAGGTGAGATTCCTTAGGATTGGATTGATATCTTGCACATAAGCATACTGAAAACATTAAGTCTGGTCGACTAGGTGTTAAGTAAAGTAAACTTCCAATCATACCTCTAAAAGATGTTTGATCTACTGGTTTCCCAGCTTCATCAAGATCTAACGTGTTTGAGGTACCAATGGGAGTACTTATACTTTTAGTGTTTTCATAACCATACTTTTTAAGAAGATCTTTAATATACATATGTTGAGATATGTAGGTTCCTTCTGGTTTTTGAGAAATTTGAAAACCAAGGAAAAATTTTAACTCACCCATCATACTCATTTCAAACTCAGATTCCATTAGACTAGCAAAAGAGTCAGTCAAAGATTGCTGAGTTGAACCAAATATAATGTCATCAACATAAATTTGAACAATCAAAACATTTTTCTTATCTTTATTTATAAAAAGAGTTGGATCTGCATTTCCCTTAACATAGTTATTTTGAAGCAAAAATCCAGTGAGTCTATCATACCATGCTCGTGGGGCTTGTTTAAGGCCATACAAAGCTTTGGTAAGTCTAAAAACATGATCTGGATGTTTTGTATCTTCAAAGCCAGGAGGTTGTTCAACAAAAACTTCCTCTTGAACATAACCGTTAAGAAAAGCACATTTCACATCCATTTGATAAAGTTTGAAATTAAAGAATGCTGCAAAGGCAAGTAGAATACGGATAGATTCAAGTCTAGCTACTGGAGCATAGGTTTCTTCATAGTCCATTCCTTCTTGATGATTATAACGTTTAGCAACAAGTCTAGCTTTATTTCTAACAATGACTCCATTTTCATCACATTAATTCCTGAAAACCCATTTTACTCCAATAACAGAAGTTTCCTTAGGTCTTTCAACCAAGGTCCAGACTTTATTCCTTTTGAATTCATTTAGTTCATCTTGCATTGCTTTGATCCAATCATCATCACCTAAAGCTTCATCAGTGCTTTTAGGTTCTAATTGGGAAAGAAATGATAGATGTTCTACTTCATTTCTTAAAGAACTTCTAGTCCTTACAGGTTGATTTACATCACCAATAATACTATCACTGGGATGATTCTTAAGAAACACCTGATTTGGGTTTTGTAAAACTTGTTCATCAACATAGGGTAGAAAGTCTTCTGGGGTAAATGTTTCAGAAGTATCTTCTAGAACAATTTCCTTATCAGACGGTTCTTCTATCAAAGGTTGATAATCAGTTTTTGAAAACACATCCGAAGATGTAAGTTGAGATGGTTTAAAAACAAAAGGATCTGACTCATCAAATTTTACATGTACTGTTTCCTCAACATTGCAAGTGTTTTTATTAAAAACCCTATAAGCCTTAGAGGTTGTGGAATGACCTAAGAAAATCCCTTCATCAGACTTTGGTGTGAATTTATGTAGGTTATCTTTGGTATTCAAAATGAATACTTTGCAACCAAAAACCTTGAAGTAGGAAAGTCTAGGTTTTCTACCATTCCATAACTCATAAGGAGTTTTATTAAGAAAATGTCTAATCAAAACTCAATTTATAGTATAACAAGCAGTACTTACAGCTTCAGCCCAGAAATGTCTAGCAATAGAATATTCACTCAACATGGTTCTTGTTATCTCTTGAAGAATTCTATTTCTTCTTTCAACTACACCATTCTGTTGAGGAGTTCTAGGTGCTGAAAAATTGTGAGTAATACCTTTCTTACTACAAAAAGTTTCAAAATCAGAATTTTGAAATTCTCCTCCATGATCACTATGAATAGTTTTCAATGGAAGGTTTTTCTCATTTTTAACTTGAGCTATAAATTTTTTGAAATAAGACAATGCTTCAGATTTCTTTGCTAGAAAATAGACCCAAGTAAATCTGGTGTAATCATCAACTAGAACAAACACATAGTATTTGCCTCCAATACTTCCAGTTTGTGTTGGACCAAAATGATCCATGTGCACCAACTGTAATGCATAGGTTGTTGAGACTTCACCGATTGACATAAAACTAGATTTATGTTCCTTGCCATATTGACAAGGATCACAAACTTTAGAATAATCAAATCTATGCTCCGGTAGATCCTTAACAAGTTTCTTCTTAGAGAGTTTACAAAGGTTCCTAAGATTACAGTGTCCTAGTCTTCTATGCCATAACCAAGAATGATCTTCCATTGCACTTAGGCAAGGTAAATCTTGGCTTCTTAGGTCTTCTAAGTTTAAGGTGTAAACATTCTCTTTCCTATTGGCTGAGAGAATAAATTCTTCCTTGGAATTGTGGACTAAGCATTTATCATTCCTAAAATTCACAAGGTAACCTTCATCACATTACTGACTTATGCTAATGAGGTTGTGCTTAAGACCTTTAACAAAAAGAACATTTGAAATCAAAGTTTTACCTAAAAGAACAATATTACCAATACCAACAATCTCTCCCTTAGCATTGTATCCGAAATTTACCTTTCCTCCTTTTGTTTTGATAATCTTTTCAAAAAAGCTTTTGTTACCCGTCATGTGCCGGGAACATCCACTATCCATGTACCAAATATTGTTGCTGGAACTTTCTTTATTTTCCTGAAATTAAGAACAAATTTAGTTTTTCGGAATCCAAACTTGTTTGGATCCGAGATTTCAAGAAAATAAATTTTTGGAACCCACATTTTCTTAGAAAAATAAGCTTTATGAAAACCTAAGGATTGGGTTTTGTTTAAGGAACAATTTTTTGCCCAGTGACCACCACATTGACATTTAGTGCAAAATGAGGCACTCTGAGGAACAAAATAATTGTTACTGAAAACTGGTTTTGCATGGGTATAACCAAATCCGGATTTATTTCTTAAAGGTTGTATTTGAGAATACATCTTATCAAAATTTTCCTTACCATGGGTAAAGTTTGATAAACACTTCTTTAAGGAAAAAATTTCGGACTTGAGTTTTACAACCAAGTTTTTATCCTCAAAATCATTAGTTTTAGAACTAGAGTTAGGCTCGAAAACATTTTTCTTAAAAATTACTTTTTCTAACTCTTTAGAAAGTTTATTCTTCTCAGAACTTACTTCCTCAAGATTTTTTGAAATATTTTCAAAATCAGCATTTTTCTTATCAAGATCTTTAGAAAGATCTGATATCTCTTCAGTAAGAATAGAATTCCTAGAATTTTCCTTATCAAGTTTCTTGTTGAGTTTGGAATTCTCAATCTCAAGAAGTTCAGCAAATCTAGAGACTTCTTCATAAGTAGGTAAAGTATTTTCCTCATCAGAAGATGATTTTTCATCAGAAGAGTTATAACACTTACTATCATTAGGATTTAAGGAAACATTGGTCAAAGATTCAGCATTTCGTACCTTAGCCATAAGACAATGATTATCAATAGGTAATCTGGCTATAAGACCAAGATTCTTGTGTCCTGAAGATTCATATTCAGAAGATTCATCTGAAGAGTCACCACCACTGGCACTCCAGGTGTCATTAGCTTTCAGAACGTTCTTAGCTTTGGCTTTATAATACTTCTTTCTGTTCCTGTCTGAATGCCTTTCCTTCCTTTCTTTCTTTTTGAGCATAGGGCAATCTGGTCTAATATGTCCAGCTCTTTTTCATTCATAACAAGTAACTTCTCTATCTTTCTTATCTTTCCTATCCTTCTTCTTATACTTGGATTGAAAGTTTCTCTGTCCAGCTATCTTGTTCATCCTTCGAGCAATATTGGCTAGCTCATTTTCTGAAACTTCACTCTCACTAGATTCAGATTGGAAAATGACTTTCTTAGACTTGGATCTGGTTACTCTCTCAGGAGTCTTAGCTTTCATCTGATTCGACGTTGTAGTAAAAGCAACAGTACCATTTCCATTCTTCTTCTTGATGTTGCCAGCATCTCTCTTCATTCTGGTCTCATGTTGTAGAAGAGTTCCAAATAATTCATCAAGAGTAATTTGAGTAACCTTCCGGTTCTCATCTATAGCTGTTCTCTTGGATTCCCACTCATTGGGCATAATGTCAATTATCTTGTCCACAAGAGCTTCATCATCTAAACCTTTATCTCCCATAGACTGCAGACTGTTGATGATAGTCATAAATCTCTGTTGAACTTTACAGATAGGTTCTCCATAAGGAAAATTGAAGCCATGATATTCAGCTCTAAGCATAGCTCTTCTAGTCTCAATCACCTTAGAAGTCCCAAAGTGTGTAACCTCTAACTTATTCCATATACAATTAGCTGCTTCACAAGAAGAAATTTGGCTATATATATTTCTAGTCATTGAACATAGTAAAGTGTTGCGTACCTTATAGTTGAGTTGATATTCTTGCTTTTCCTGGTTAGTAAAGGTTCTGACTTCCTTGTCAGGAATTTTATAATCACTAGTAAGCATCACAAAGTTGACTACTCCAGTATTGATAACAAATGTCTTCATACGATCTCTCCAGTACTCATAGTCATTACCATCAAATATAGGTGGTCTTGTAGGATTTATATTGTCAATAGATCCAACATTAATTCCTGTCATACTAGAAATAACTTTGCACAAAAACTTGTTAGTAGCTTAGAATCGTAATCAAAAAGTTCGGAATGAGAAAAGTTCATAATGTATAAATCGGAATGAAAAAGTTCGGAATGGAAAAGTGAGCAAGAAAAACTTGTATGTGAGTACAAGTATTTCAGAGACCTCCTCTGATACCAATTTTAGGATTGGTATAGAGTAAGAGGTTTCCAACCTCTGATACCAATTGTAGGATCGAAATATAATATGAGATGCTCAATATACAAGAGGGGGGGTGAATTGTATACTTTAAAAAATTCCTTTGGAACCTTTAAAGTTAGTTAAGAATAACTATGTTTTCCTTAAGCAAAGGAAAGGACTAAGTTTAACAAAGTTAAACTAGGAAAATTCACAACACCTCTAACACCGAACTAAACTTGGAAAGAGATTCCAAAAGTAGGTTCCGGAAATATGGTTCCGGAAATTGAAACTTAACAAAAGTTACAATATGAGATTCTACCTTAAAGCGTATAGAATCTAAACTAATCAGATTAAGTAAGGAAGTATAAGAAAGTTATACTTTCCTTAAGATACAAATTGCAGCGGAATAAAAACAAGTAGTTAAACTACAAGTAACAAGATATAAGTCTTTTAACCCAAAGAGAAGGGTATCCAACAACCTTGGATAAAGGTCCCTTGATTTATACTTTCAAGCAAGTCTGTCTTACCCACACCAGGGTAAGCCCTCGATACGAAGATCGGAGTCTCTATCTTGCTATCCCCGCAAGCCCTCAACTTCAAGGTAGTTGGCAACCTCTGTCTTCCTCAGCAAGGAAGCCCTCGAACTTTAAGGTAGTCGGCACCTCTTTCTTTCTCAGCAAGAAAGCCCTCGATTTTTAAGGTAGTCGGAACCTCTGTCTTCCTATCCCCGGAAGCCCTCGAATGTAATCACCAACATTTGGAGTCGCACAAAGCTTTGAGAGTTGATAAGAGACTCTCTCTCTAGAAATCACTTCAACAGCATGTAAGCACTTTTTCAACAATCGGCACCGAGCTCTTCCAAATGAGCTCCTATTTATAGGTAAGGTCGGCTCCTCTCCAACGGTCATATTTTCCTTAAAGATCGGAGGGACCTGTACACGTGTCACTTAGACAACGGTTAGTTTATAACAAAACAGACGACATCGTTTTATAACGAAACAAGTGTAACAGAATGTACGACATCGTTTTAAACTCTAACATAAAGGTTCGGAATGAAAACATCGGAGTGAAGATTCAGAGTGAATAAATTCAGAGTGTATAAAACAATGATAATCAGATTCTGTTTAATAGATAAATTCGGAATGAGAATTCGGAATAGGAATTCGTCATTAGAAATCGTAATGAGAATTCATCATCAGAATTCGTAATGAGAATTCGTCATCAGAATTTGTAATGAGAATTCGGAATTAGATTTCTTCATTAGAATTCGTAATGGGAATTCTTCATTGGAATTTGTAATGAGATTTCGGAATGATATTTCTTCATTAGAATTCGTAATGAGAATTCTTCTTCAGAATTCGTAATGAGAATTCGGAATGATATTTCTTCATTAGAATTCGTAATGAGAATTCTTCTTCAGAATTCGTAATGAGAATTCAGAATGGGATTTCTTCATTAGAATTCGTAATGAGAATTCTTCTTCAGAATTCGTAATGAGAATTCGGAATGGGATTTCTTCATTAGAATTCGTAATGAGAATTCTTCATTAGAATTCGTAATGGGAATTCGTATCCTGAACCTGGAATAGAACTTAGTCAGAGTTCATATCCGGAATTCGGAATGAGACTTCCTTATAGTTCTTATCCAGAATCCGAATCCTAAAACAGAATGATTTATATCTAAGTTTCAATGATTCCGAGAAAATGAATCTGAATCTCATACTTAAGAAAAATATGGATGAAAAAAATGATAAGGATAATTTTTCTTATAAAAGTGATTTTCCTTAAGAATGCATTTTTCCTTATAAAAACAATTTTCCTTAAGAAAGCAATTTTCCTTAAGAAAGCAATTTTCCTTAAGATAAGATGTTTGTGATTTTCAAAACAAGAAGGAATGGAAGATCACTAGGCTTTTCCACTGACCAAGCCCAATCCATGATTCATCAAATAAATATATTGTGGAACCATTTATGGTCAAATATCAAGCTTATCAAGATCACAATGTAACCCATGTTTATGAAACCACCCATGAAAGCACATCCATCACACACCATAACAATAGGGTGTGTTCTATTATAAAAAGGGAACATGTATCTAGACATTGAAAATAAGAATATTTATATTTTATTTTTAATAAAATAATTATTATATTTATCCCTTTATATTATTAGTTTATATATAATTATATAATGAGTTTGATAAAAATTATATTTCTATTGGAATAAATCAAAATATTATTTTTGGAAAATATTTGGTTTCAATTAATACACACTTTTGATAATTCAATAATTTTTTGAAATAATAGTTTTTTTAATAATATATTTGAATTAAATACTATATACCTATCTATAAATGATAATATTATTTAAAGAAGTCCAATATAATTTTTTCAATGGTCAGATATTTATTAGTATTGTGAAAAAGTAATTTTCATTAAATTATGAATTTTATTTAAAATGAAAAATTATTATATTGTTAAAATTATTTTTATAAAATTTATAATAGTTTTTAAATTATAATTATGAAATTATCTAGTGGGTATTTATCATAATTTTTTGGGATGTCAAATTTTTGGGATAAAATTACATACGTTATATATATATTGTATGCATTATAAAATCATAGTAGCCCAAAAGTGACATACAAAATTGTATAAATTTCATCCATAAAAAAATTCACATCAATATTATTTATTTTTGATGTTGTTTGATTAATTTTATAAACCATTAATGATTCTTCTAAAAAAATATTATATTTTATGGTTTTAAAGTCAATTCATTATAATCATGACTCACTTACACGTAAAAATGGAATTAAATTTAGTATTTAGGTTTATAGAATATTAAAACATTTAAACTCACTTATTCTAGGTAGAAACCATTGGTTAAAACCATGGGATGATTTTTTGTTTTGATTTATTTATTGCATATAGTCTGAAACCTATGTTTAGAAATTAACAAAGAATTACACTCTATATTTCCATAATACCCACCCAAACTCCCATTACTCTACACTATAAACCTATTTATATTTAATTTCATCTCCATATACCTCTATAAAGTCTTTCCAAGTTTGTCCCATGCTCTTATGATTCTACTCCCACACCTTTAGGATGGTCCTCTCAAAGTAAGGTATTTAATCCTCCTTCTATTAATTCAAGAAGTTTCTTTTTATTATACGATTTGAATTATAATTTTTTTATGTTGCAATATGAATTTAAACATAACTTTTATTGTCTTTATTATTTACATGTAATGATATAAACCCCTTTATCTATCATTAAACTCTTCCATATATCATTATTTACCCTTGTCATACTATTGAAATCTTCCATCCATTTTACATGCCAAACATTTTTGTGGTGAATTCCAATCCCCATTTCCACACAAGGGTATTCCCATAGATGTACATATCCATCAATAATTGAGTAGATCCATGTATGTAACAAGCTCTCTATAATCATGGTATTAAGAGTGACAAAATTTGTACCTATGTTGTATGAAATTTGTGGCACACTAACCCATGTACATGTTATGAATGTGATAGGTGGCCCCGAAATTATACATCCCTTCAATACATTATTTACTATTTTTATCGATTAAGATACTATTTATGGTGAAAGGGTTGTTATACTAAGAAAACAATTCCTTTATATATAATTATTTAGTCCTGGATTATGTTAATAATGTAACATTTTATGTTGAATGCGTATTCCCTTTTTTCCTTGATGTTATCACCAATATCATTCGTCAATGTTCATTTTTAGGATTCTCACCCCATTTATGTCACCTTGATATATTACATGACTCATATGTATTTACCTTAACCATGTTATACTTTGATTATTACATAACTGGGATTTATTTATCATCCCTTTATTATGTTCATCCCCATATTATCCCCGCAGTGCTAGAAGATCCATAGATTTTAAAGGCATAATTTAGATTTTTTAAATAATAATGATATATACCTATTTGAATTAATTATATTATGTACTTAATTTCCAAAATAAAATTGACTACCAGTTCAACGTGGATTGTATTCAGTGTTTCCATATATAATAAAACATAAAATTTAAAATTTAAATGACAGGGGATTTAAAAGTATGTACAATGTGATATGCTCATTAAGAATAAATAATATCTAAAAAAATAAAATAAATCATTATTAATACATGGGATTAATATTGAAACATTATATTGACCATACCTACTTTATTTAGTGTTAGAAGTGACTGACCAAGTCACACATCAAATCCAAAGGATAGAATAACTCCCACCCACAATGCCATCAAGATATATCAAAACAGAGGGGGTATTGTTCCTACCCCATAATAGCATCATATATCATAATCATTAGGTGGAATAGAACCCACCCTATATTAACATAAAATATAAAAATCATATTGGGGAATGAAATCCGCCCTATAATATCATTATTTATCATAACTCTCTAGGGTAATGGATTCTGTGAAGTAACACTATCATATATTAGAATAATTATAGTTAATGGTAACCACCATAGAAATCACTATATATCATTTGGGGTATTGGAACCTTCTTCAGATATCTCTATATGGTTCTAGGATAATATATCCTACCATGTTTATGAATATATATAATAGATAGGATGTGAAATAACCCTATATAGCATTATATATCATTATAAAGAATGATTCACACCCTATCCATCACTTTGTATCATCGGGTGGATGGGAAATCACCCTGAATATCACTATATATCATTAAGGATAAAGCTTCCTCCCTCATATACCATTATATATGATACTAAAATTGGTTGAAAAAATATCTAATACAAACATAAATTTAATAGTAATCTATTTGAAGGATGAAACATATTAACATAACAACATTATACTATAATGTAATTGAATTAACCCTCCATTCTAACACTTTCTTATGGAATCGCAAGACTAGGGCACTATATATAGTACACTAACAAAAAACATGGATTTCACACCCTTTATCTAATTTCCATCTCAATTTTTAATCCCGTCACTAAAAGTGAATCACATCCTTAAATATAGCCATTCTCACATAAGCATCTAAAGGCCCACCTATGAAACACTATATAATGAAAACACATGGAAATTTTGTAACTTCAATCACCCTTCCAATGTTATTCTTATGTTTTATTATCACATAATAAATATAAATGAATAAAATAAATAATGTACCCACTTGAATCCACACACACATACTCATAGAGGTGAAAAACTCACCCTCACACATAAATCATATTTCAAGGAGTCTTTATGTTTTCGAATGATTTCATACATCCTATCCCTTACCCAAAAATTCCAAAACCATAACAAATCCCAATATCGTTGTAACTAATTTTATGTATCATAAGGCCCTTTTTGTTTACCTCCACTCATTTATACACTTACAGGATCCATGAGTCTCGTAACAAATTTTTATAGTTTTTTCATTGTCTATTTCTGGATAAACCTTATGTTTAGTGTTTGATGGAATGCCATGGCATAAGGATCAAAAAAATTAATTAAGAGGGTTTATGAAATAAATTTCATTTACAATTCAACATTTATTACACACAAATACAGAGATCAAATATAACCTCATACATACCGTAAGGAATAATTATCGAGGACATGTGTAGGGACCACTGACCACATTTTAAGATATTCTTTTTATATAAATCTCTTCCACCATCACCTAATATCTTATAAACACATGCAACACATTAACAAGATGAAAATGTTACCTACTATGGATTAACAATTAGGAAAATGTTTACACACCACCCCTACCATCCACATGTTTTTCTATAATCCACATAATACATTATATGTTCATCCTTTCAATATACTCATGATCCATGAAAAATAAAAGAAACAATATATCATCCCAATTACAATATACCATCTGGAATCAACATGAAACCCTTAAATAATGATTCGAACGACCTTAACTAATCACAAGTCAATGAGGTTGAAGGATTATTTGCGAAGGAAAGAACCATCTCAGTATCTCCCTACTCACATAGATTAAGAAGGAATAATAATGAAGAGGATATAAGATTTTAAATCCCAAAATTGAAAATAATACCCTAAATTTTAATAATATTGAAAAATACTATCAATGTAATTTTTTAGTAAACACTTGGAAACCTAAGTATTGACCCATATATTTATGGTGAACATTATATTTAATCCTAGTGAACCCTTATATAGTCCATTGATGTAGCTCAACCCTTACATGTCATTATATTTATAATTACATATCTCTATAGACTCCCAACACATTACCCATTTTTCAAGAAATAGAATGACCCTTACATATGAGCATAACTATATAAAAGATTATTCAAATGGAAACAGACCCATGCACAACACAATATTTACCCTTATATTACAAGACTAACATTTTTTCAACCTACGGTAACCCTTACATATTATCCTTTACATATAAGATGACCCTTATGTATCACCTAGCTAGAGTTATGTATCACTTAGATATTCTATTAATTATCATGGGAAAACTCATAGTTACCTTTAAATATCATTAGGATAACCCTTATGTATTTCCAAAAGTGAAAAACATATAAAATCATGGTGACTCCTTGTTATATTTATGTATCCCAAAAGGTTACTCTCGCATATTTACATAAAAATTTTCAAACCCTTACATATCACAGTTGATCGTAACACTTATCTGATTTTCAAAAATAGAAGGAACCTTACAAATATCTAACTTAGCCTTATGCGTCACAAGGACCTATAACATATTATTTTTTAAGCAATTTATAAGACGAATATTATCTGTGGTGACATTTACATATGCTAGCTATTTGATTTTTCATAAATCTCAAATAACTCTAAAATATTCCAAAAATCATAATTTAACCACTCTAACCTGGTTATAGGACCTATAGATTTCTAGTGAAAATTATCATAGCTCAAAAATAGTAACATGCATAGCTTTTATCATGGGTAAAAGGATTTAACACTCGATCACTGATATACATGATACTTTTGAGAATAATATAGGTTCTATGTACTTTTGTTCTAAAAGAGATTTGATTTAAATATCCATTTGATAATACATAATCTATTACATCAACCAGGCTCTAACACTCATCTATGAACGTAAAAAACCTTTGAATCCTTATATAACATCGAAAATTACGTTTTAAAGATAGTACAAATATTCTAATTTTTATGGGATAATATCACATAAAAACATCCAATGCTCTGGGACCAAAAAATATAATTATCCATGATTTTGACCGACATATAATATTGTTGTTATAACAATATTTGTAAAATCCTATTACCCACTTTCAGGTAACTAACTTATAATTTAATTTGTTCCTATTTAATTGGTTTCATCTTCAGGTGCCTAAGGATGGAGAACATTTGCAGTAAAAAATTACCTATTGTTCAAGGATGTATGTTTTTTTAATTAATGGTGTCTGATTATAATCATGTAATTAAATTATGTGGTTCTCCCCACATATCGAGAATGCCAGAGTTAGTTTTATTTTTTTTTGAAAAAAAACTATTATTTTTACTGTTTCCAGGTAATTTTCACACCATATAAATTGTACATTATGTATAATGTTCTCAAATGTTGATTCCATAAACCTGGTACATAGTTTGATGGATATTCATGCCATGTAAAGGATAAATGATGGTTAATGATTACAATTTTTTTTAGAAAAATGTGTAGGATTTTTATCACACATGATCCAGTTTGATTACATAAATTGTAAAGGTATTATAGGAGTTGTAATTGTCACTTATATAGATTTTAGTACACTATTTAATTTAAATGTATTTTTGTTCAATGTGAAGACTCTCCCCTCTGAAACTGGTTATCTTTTTCGGATAATTTGGGAGCCCGTATTAATTCTAAATTTCTTCATTCAGCGATTGATCACAATTTTGGTTGGGTTGAAACTCTCTAGGTGATTAATAATTTTTGTTTCATCATTTCCTATGATCATGGTATCATCGTTCTATTGCATTATCAGATCTTTTGACCCATGGTTATGATCCATTGATTCTTTTCTAGATCTGTTCTGTGAAATTTTTCTTAGGTTCGTTTCTTTATTGGTTGTGGTGTGGTGAGTGTTCATTATAGATGTATGTGTTTTGTCATTTTATTTATAGATTTTTTTCTTAAATTGAGTCAATTATAAGTTATTTGGATTGGTTACAGGGACTTTTTTATGGTTTTCTACTCTTCTTTGTAGGTGGATCCCATTACAGGAATGTACGACCCGAGTTTTGAAGTAGGTGGTTTTATCGTTATCTTTTGTTGTCAAACTACATAATTGACATTATTTTATAATTTTTTTTATAAATGAAATGGAATAATTAAGTATTTGGATTTTTGTGTGTGGAAATGGGATTTTGAAAAAATACATTTTCACTTACTTTTGGTAAATGAAAAGAATTTTCAAATCATTATAAAGTGGTTTTGTGAAATGGATTTCAATGAATGCTTTGATGAAAATAGAAGGTGAATTGGTTTGGAAAATAGATCACATAGGAAACATTGGGTTCTTAGGTGGAAGGTATAGCAAAAATTTTATTCCACTTTCACTAGGTTTTCTATGGGGACTTTAATCTTCTCCATAGGCCTATTGTTATAAGGTAATGTGAGACAAGTTGGGGTGTTCACTTTTTTTGGTGTTATTATATTCCATAGGTTTGATTCATAAGGCTAGTGTCTTGATGAATAGATGATTTTCTGTTAGATACTATTTTACCAATTATTCTAACTAAGATTGATCTTGGTGTTATGTCACTTATCATTTGGCTGCTTTGGGCTACATTTGGCTTTTATTATTTCAATTACACTACCATGGATTTGATAATATTTTTGATAAATTCATTTCCTTAATGTGTTATATCTATTTTAATATAGGGATATGGAATGTTTCGAAACCGATTTAACTGATTTATTTGAAAATTTAGAAAAGGGTAAATTAATATGTTTTCCATTATTTTGATATAATAACTGTTGAAATTTTATCCTTCGCTATTTTCATTAAAGTTTAACATTATTATATTATTATATATAGACCTATTATGGAACACCAAGGTGAGATCATATTGATCATCTTAGATCACACCCTATGCACCCCTTTAATGGTGCATATACCTTGTAAGGTATTCTAATACTGATAATGGTAGGGCACTATGGTCAGGTGATGAGGTTTTCTATCAGCTATGTATTGGGTAGCAGATGGTGAGTTGGTGGGAGTTTTCCTACAATAACATCTAGAGATGATGGTGTATTATTTGTGATTTTTAGTCTTTTAAAGTTGGAATTTTCTCTTGAATATTTTTTTACGTATTATGTTTTATTTCACTTATTGTTAACTAAATTTCATGGAATATATTTATATCTTGAGATATTTCTATCTTTAATGTGAATATATTCCATGTTTCTACTATAGGTTGGGAAAGTCATTCCTTCATACTGTTTTCTGATTCTAGGGTGCTAATCGCCAGATGATGGGGATCAGAAACACCCTTCAGGTATATGGTGGAACAAGTTAGGTAGAATTATTGAGATGGAATCTGGGTTAGTCTGTTATAAAGATATATTACATCCCTTTGGTTTGGTGTTCTTTCATTGTGATTTTTTATATTGGGACATTTCATAATATAAAGATAGGTTTGTTGAGACTTGAGGGATATGTTATGATTAGTTCCTAGCCATCTATTGTCGTGGTGAGACACAAGTTACTATGGGATGATGGGATTAGTTTCACCAATTTTTATTTTTGATATTATTATCATTTTTTGATTTTTTTTATTTTCTGATATGAACCGGGATTACTCTATTGTCTATTATTTTATTCTATTTCATTGTTGAGAAGTATCCCTCTAAGGGGTGTTCTATGAGTTCCTTAAGAGAGTGCAGCTGATTCTCCTCAATGTAATCCTCCAACTGATTCGAAATTTATCAAGGATATCATGAGATTAATTTGTGATTTCGACCAAAATGATCTACATGTTCTTAAGATAGTTGTAGAGGTACATTGAGTTGTTGTAGGAGAAAGATATTGATAATAAAAATTCTTAAGTTAGAAACAAATTTTCTTAAAAGGTATGAATAAACCAAAAGAGGAGGATGACTGTCTTAACATGATTTACCATATCATTTACATTCTATATAAAATTAAGAGAATAAAGATTATGTGTGAGATGTTAATGCTTGAGGGTCTGAGAAAAAATTTATGGGATTCCATGGTAAAGGAAGATTAGCATGTGGACTCTTACTGCAAGGGTTTGAAGACACTTTTATTCTGGTATTTTTTTGTGAGTCACTATTATTAGAATTTTCTCTAGATTTCCTCCCTTTATAGTATGGTTAGTATCCGGTATCACCATACACCATTCAGTTTAATGATTGGTTCATTTTGCAACATAGGTTGTGAAGAATGACCAACTGAAAGCTCAAATGTACCTGCACGGTTTGCGACCATATATCATATTGCATGTATTTATACTGAAGAGTTAGACCTATAAGGATATATTGGATAGATAAATTATGGTATAAATGAATATTTATTGAACTGTTTGATTTATCACCTTCACTTACACCTAATGTAATATTCAGTGGTGTTACAAGGAAGATGAAGAAGTTGCAAGATCATCGTAGGTGTGGTGGAGGTGGTTCTGAGTAGTAGGAATCATCTTCACCCCTAGATGCTACTAGAAATGTGCTTATAACATGATATAAATTTGGAAATTTTGGACACACTCATAATTCTTGTCCTTGCCTTGAAAATATGTATAACAGATGTGGAAATTATAGTCAATTGTAGTGTTTCTGTCAGGCTATGTCTACCCAAAGATTTGTTTAGGGAAATTCAGCTCGAAATTCCATTACGGTTTACTTAGATACATAAATGGTTATATGGAACCATCTTTAGGACTTATTAGTGACTCAAATTCTCATAGAATATGATTTTGTAGTGGAGAGTGCGGATCATCGGTCGTCATCATTCCTATCGCAAGCTCTCGACGATAACTTGGATCTGTAATGGCATCGACAACGTCACAGATTGTTTTCGTGGCTGTCAGTTTGTTCAGTGGCTATTACTCTTTCCAGGATGATGTTTTGTAGGGTTTCGTTGATGAGGTTGTTCGTGTCTGTTTTGGGTGCTTGTTTGGATATGGTGGCGGCCGTCGGGTTGTTCTCGATGATACCGTGTCGATTTTTCTTCGATTTGGTGAGCTTGATTTGTTTTTGGTGGTCACTGGTGCACTGTGGGATGCTGACGACATGATGGGATAGTTTTTGGTGTCTTCGACGGGCTTGGACTATCTCTAGCAGGTGCGTTGGTTGAACGACGATGTCGACAGCGGTGATGGGGTGATGGAGGGTGATGACTCGATGGTTACGTGACCCGAGGAGGCACTTCCATCAAAGTGGAATGATGATGGGACAACATGTGGTATAAGGATCGGTTTGTATTTTTTTGAAATTTGAATTTGGGACTTTGGTTGAAGGTGCACGTTTTTGGATTATGGGAAGGCGGACTGTGCTGGTGGTTTTTTATTCGTGTTAATATGTTATGGTTCACACTTAGCCATTAAAAGTGTTATTTGAAAATATAAAAATATGGATGGATGGAGTTAGAGACACTTACTGAGAAGAATAATGAGTAGGGGTTTCTATGTTCTTATTGAACAATATCGATAGCTAATGAAGTGTTTATCTGGGATTTTATTGTTCTGTATTTGGTTCCATTTGATTTCATCATCAAGATTAATTTTTTTGTTTCTCATCATGATGAGGTTTATTTCTATCATTAGAATTTCATTTTTATATGGCCAATGTTA
Source organism: Viscum album (assembly GCA_963277665.1). NCBI lineage: Eukaryota > Viridiplantae > Streptophyta > Magnoliopsida > Santalales > Viscaceae > Viscum > Viscum album. Next base: position 1,887,186,263 of record OY728160.1, on the reverse strand, counting down.
CGTCATGGTTCTTTAAGGGAGAGTGGTACCTATAGTCTGGTCATGTTGGACCTTCCTGTAAGTGATCATGAGATTTTTTTTCTGTTGTAGTAGTTGAACCTGATGACATTTTTTTGATTTTGATCTTCCTACTACTGGAATTTTCTTTCATGATATTTTATTAGATTATTTTTCTAGGCTTCATCCATAGTGGAAGGTATATTTCATGATTGAACTAGTTCTACGTACATATTTGATTTCTATACCTTCATATTGTATGGAACTTGTCAAACTGAAATAGATAATGATTTACATAGATGCTATTGTAGAGAAAGATTTTTCTTTCACTAGTGTTTTGAACGTGGAAGCCATAGTTTTTTTCCATGAAGGTATATAGTTTAATATACTTATTCATGGACTATAAGAAGTTTAAATGAGTAATTACTAAGAACAAGTATTATTTTCCTAATTTGGGTGATTTTCCCAATTATTTAATATTAAGAATGTGATTTTATAAGATTTATCTTCGGTTGGGTTATCAATAGCTCCAGGATTGAGAGTCTGATATACTGAATAAAAATTTCTATAGATGTTATGAATATTATGAATATCTTGTGATGATATTTGGTTTGAAAAATGTTCCTGTATAAATTGTTTCTTTGATGTAGTGAAGATTCCAATAGTTTTTCATCACTTTTGGTGTAGTGTTCTTGGGTGATATTTCGGTTTATTTGATATATTATCCATATAAAAAGAACCATTGGAATATTATTTCATAAATAATAACAAGTCACAATTTAAATGGAATTCTTTTGAAATTAAAGTTCTATATTTGAGAAGTGAAATTCGTAGAGAATGTCTTTTTTAGATTGGATTCTTAGTTAATATTGAGATTGTAAAGTTTATTGTTTAAGTGGGAGAACTAGGGAATGGATTTTATATTCATATATTCCTTGGTATTTCCATATAATATCAATGGTTCATCAAGGATTTATCAATGTATTTGCCTCTATTGACTACTCTTACGAGGAATGTGGGGAAATTCATTTTGGATGAAATGTTTTATTCTCATTCTGATGAGTTTAATGGAAATTGGAAATTAGCAACTTTTCTAAACATACCTGATCCCAATAAGGGGTATGTGGTTTTTTATGATTTTTCTAGAGCTAGTTTGGTTTGTGATCATATGAAGGATGATCATGTGAAAGCTTACAGATATTGTTTTCTTCGACAACATAAGAAGAATTACCCCACTGATGATTTTGATATTTCTATTATTATTCATGTGCCTATGTGTTGGGCGAGTTATCTTTTTGTGTAAAAGTTCCCAAAAAATCATCATGATAAGAGATTGAGATATATATTTTTTTATAAAACATGAATCTTACACATGATAGTTTAGTGGAATACCGTAATATGTTTAACTTTGATACCTCCTAAACCTCGAGGAAGGGGAATGTTGTTCTAGATACTCTTCGCAAGAAAGAGACATCACATTTTATTTTTTAATCGTATGAATAGTGGATATTTATGGTGATTTATTCTTATGTGATTCTGGATAATCAAGAGTATGCATTTAGTGTGTTACTGACTAGTGTATAATTATCATTATCTCTGTATAAGTCTATTCTATAGAGTGACTAGGATGATTATTGGAGAGGAATTCGAAGAACCCTAAAAGGTGGGGAGACTGTTTCTGGTTGTTCTCTCTCATTTGATGGTATTATTAGTTTTCAAATTGGGTTTTCATCCAAACATCACTAAGGATCTTAGATTTGTTTTTCATTCATATTAATTTGTGGTTCATTTATCTGGGTATTATGAAAATGTATTATGACATGAGACAACAGTTCTGGTGGTCAGGTATGATGCTCTAAATGTTTCCTTATGTGTCTCAATGTTACACCTTCCATCATGTTAAGTCATAAAATATAAAACCATCTAGTTTTCAACATAATATTCCATTGCTGATCTTGAAATGGGGTGAGGTATCCATGGTTTTTTTCATTTTGGATTTATATTGCCTCACCAAGGGAGGAATAATTTATAGGCATTGAATGATCAAATTGTAATGTATTCTCATATCATTATGATCAAATATAATGTTAATGTTAATGTTATATGTACACTATATGTGTAGAAGATTGTTAGGTTACACAACATTCCTTTTGATGTTTTTTCAAACACCGATCATAGGTTTAATTAATGGGTTTGGAGAAGTATACAAGATGTGGTGGGGATTTTTGTGATGTTGAGTAAAAATTCTCATCAACAATAAATGATCAGATAAATCATGAAATTTAGATCATGGAGGATATATTCCAAGCCAGTGTCTTAGATTTTGTTGAATCTTAAGAGAAACATCTTGGACTAGTTGAGTTTTCTTTTAAAAAAGTTACCATTCATTGATTATAATAGATCCATTATATGATTTTAATGGTCTCCCTTGTGGATCACCTCATTGTTAATTAGAACTCGGTGAAGCTTCTTGGGTGGTACATAGTATTTTAAAAGGGGCATCGATGATCATTCAAGATATATATTCGTGTCTGGTTACATTGAAGAGTATAAAAAGATTATATATAGATTAGTGGGATATTCGTTTGGAGTTTTCCATAGGTGAATATGCTTTCATGAATGTTTATCCTTAGTTGGGTCACCACCATCTTTGAAATTAGATAATTATAGCTCCAAGATATATGAAACCATTTGAGGTTATTTGGAATCTTGGGATGGTTACTTATTGATTTCTATTACTTGTTCAGTTGATGTACATCCATGATGTTTTCCACATATCATATATCAAGAAATTCCATATTAGTCCCTCTCATGCTCTGTGTTGTTTTGAGAATGAGTTAGAGTTAGATTTTTCTTTTGTTGAGAATCCATTTGATATCATTGAAACTTATGTGAATGTCTTTTGTGGGAAATAAATTCCATTGTTCAGGGTGTTGTGGAATTATGGATCATATTCTCATGATATACGGGAATTCAAGTCTTTGATAAGGGATAAATGGCTAAAAAATGACCTAAATTTCACAGTTAAATGTATTTTAAAATTATCTGATTTCAGGTGTAATAATGTAATGGATTTACGAGGTTCTCCACAAGGTTGAAGAATACTTGGCATGGTCTAATTTATTTGAAAGGGATATCCAATTTTCACTATATTTAGGTGATTTACACACCGTGTAAAGGGTGAAATATTTGTAATGTTCTATAGGTACAATTCCATGAACTTAGTACACAACATGAATATAGTACACATCTTTTAATGTTCAAAGTATCATTTTTAACAGAAAGGTGATGTGCATTCAGTTTATAAAATTTTCATTGATTATACAACATGTAAAGGGATTACATGTTATGTAATATTTTTGGATTGGAAATTTATGGAATTGTGTGAGTGATATGATTTTTATTCAATGTGAACCCTCTACCCTATCAAAATGGAGATATACTATAAATATTTTGGGAGACTCTATTCATTTTGAATATCTTAATTTATAACTTTATACACATTTATGTTGGTTTTAATCTCACTAAGTGATTAATAGATTATTATTATTCATTTCATTTGATCTTGATTGATCTATTTTTTTGTGTTATCAGATCCATTTACCCATAGTGATGATTCTGTTGATTCTTTTCAAGATCTACTATATGGTCTATTACGTGGGAAAAATCCATGGTAGTTGCCAGGTAGTGGGTTTTAATTCTCTATTTATATATTTATTCTTCTTCTTCATCAACCATATTCCTATATTTGATCAATTCAGTTATGTGTTTATTATTTTTATTGCTTTCATTGTGGTCGTATCTTCCTCCTTGTTTGTTGATCACATTATGGACATGTTCGACTAGTGTTTTTAGGTATTCATTTCAATATTTATACTATGTTTGTGAAATAAAATACTTTAATTTTTTTTACTAATTTTTTCATAATGGAAATTTCATGATTTAATGATTGAATTTGTGTTTGTGTAAATGGGGTTTTCAAAAATTATTTCCCTATTGTTTTGATAAATTAAAATTGTCATCAATTCATTATGAAAATATTTTGTGAAATGGTTTTCAAATAATTGTATTATGAAAATGTTTTGATTATTAAATTTAGAAAATTGGGCACATATTAATCCTTTGGAACATATTTTCAAGGTATAGGAGTAGGTCTTATCCACTGTTGGGGGTTTTCTCATGGGGAATTCCTATTCTCCCTAGGCATGTTGTTGTTAGTACTTGTTATACATGTGGGGGGTTCACTTTTGGATGGTCGTATTCTATCTATACTCAATGGATATTTATAATGGCTTAATTTATAAGAAAATTGCAATGTTAGGTATGAATTTCCAAGATACCCTAACCTAGTGTGATCTTTAGCGTGATGTTACCTATGTTTTTGGAATATTGGGGATAATTTTGGTTTGTACTATTTTAGTTGAACATCCATAGATTTGATATGAAATTTAATACATGATTTGATTTGAATTAATATATCTATTTTGATAAGTGGATATGAAATGAATTTAAACTGATTTATCAATTTTATTTGAAAATGTTGAAAAGGGGAAAATTATATTTTTTTCAATGGTTTTGTTATAAAAAATGTTAAAATACTATCTTTTTTTGTTTCCATTAAATTTTAGGTTTATTTGACTAATTTATAAAGACATTTTATGGAAGAGATGTGTGAGATCTATTGATCCTATTATCGCACACCCTATGTACAACATCGGTGGTTCTTAGACATTATTATGTATATCGATATAGGGAAAGGAAAGGGGTTATAGTAAGGAGGAGAGGATTTTTATCAACTAGGATTTTGGAAACTAGTGGTGAGATTGTAGTATTTTTCCCACACCATCACATGGAGATATTAGAGTAGCTATTTCGTTTTTAGTACAATTTAGATGGACTTTTCCCGTGGATATTATTGTTTCTACCTTTTCAGTTTTATCTCATCTGTTTTTACTTATCTCCCATAAAATATGTTTATATCTTCAGCTGTATCTCTTTGTTGTGTGTATATATTCTATTTTTTATTCAATAAGGGAAAATTGTTTCCAATTTTTTTTTGATACTCGGGTGCTAGTCTCTATCATATGAGGATCAAGAATAACTTTCATGTAAGTGGAAGATCAAGTCGGTTACCAATTTTGAGAGGTTATCTGGGTTATTCCAAAACAATATCCCAACCACAATGCTTATTGTGTATTTGAAATGTTTTCACACATTATTTATAAACTATCCTAGTCACCAAGACCTGATACATGGTCCAAATCTATTGTCTACCAGTTGTCATGGTTAGGAAAATATTCTCCCAAACCATCTCTACTACTAAGAATCACCATGACAAGCACATTATGGAACTGTGTAATTATAAATACTCCATTATGATTCCACACTACTAATGGAATTATTGAATAACCAATTTTTTGATGTAACTACACATCAGTTGATATTATTAGTCGACACCATTTTAACATTAACTTGGTGTAACACCCGGACATCACCCATCCATATTCAGCTACATCATTGGTCTCTATTAATGGACTATATTAACAATATATATCCCTACATTATTGGACATGTTGGATTTTTTTCCACCAACTAAATGATTTCAAGAATCCCATAATTCTTTGAGCATGCCCCCAAAATCAACCCCCATTATTAATGCCCAACTAGTTTTTTTATCCATCATCTACTAGTCACTAAAATGTCTTAATTGAATCAAGTGTTACTGATTGATACCTATACATGGGTATTCAAATTTAATATAGATATTTTTTTCTTAATCCATTATAGATATATCACAAAATTGTATCTATATCTGGGTTCAATCCTTTGACATGTCACTCTAGAAATTTAATGAAAAAAAACTCCAAATGTATGTCCGAATATTAAATTATCTATAGCGTGATCCCCGCAATCGATATCTCTTTATCACTGTTCCAAAAGAATGATCTCTTAAAAAATAAATCAACATCAAAACACAGTAATTCATGATATTTTCTCATTTCTATTTGATAGTTCTACATCCTATGTCCCACTATAGATCCCACTAATTTCATGGTGCTCGATGGAACCACTCTTCCACAAAACTATTATTCTTGAATCATACAACAAATCATATTGGATCCAACTCATGGTTTACGACCATTATCATTACCAAACAACTCTCACTTCTATACCACTAAAAGAACAACTAGGTTTAGCTACAAACTCACATACATGTTAGTACCCAACTCAAAAATAAGTATGGTTCTCTCTTGCTTCCTTATTCATCAAGTTAGTCCACTCAGATGTTAAATGTTTCAAAAGAAACAATGGTTAGGTCATTGAGTCACACTTATTTTAAAAAAATTATAATTTATTGGTCATATGAGATAATTAATACGTTAATCCAAAATTATCTTAACCCTTCCATAATTCAATTATTTCACTACAAAAACATCATATCATGTTCCAATCACCACTCAATGCAATAGTTCTGACTAGTTTTTGCCCACTTAATTTTACTTCAGTGTAGCCTATACTCTATCTAAAAAACATCATAACATCAAGGGTAAACACAATTTTTTATTTTTAGATCTAAAAATTGGGTCTCACTCAATTTCACCATAATTTCATTACCAATCATCATCTATGAATAGTAATATTCCAAATACATCAATTTCCTACAATCTGACTCCATGTAGAATGGGTGATAAAGAGTATTAGATATAATCAGACTTATCAGTGCTCCTTGTGGCCTCTACCACTTACTTGACCAAAGCGACTAATCATGGATGTCCCAAAATATCCTATCAACACACTATAAATACATTAAATGTATCCACTATAAATTTCCATCTATTATCATTGCCTCTCCATTTGAATCATGTAACATTAAAACGAAATCTATTTATACTAGAATTTTTTTTAAAAATAAAATTATTAACTTGTCTCACATTTAATCCAATTCCAATCTTTCCTAGTAACGAAATAATATTATCTCCCACATGTTAATCTTAGATCCCAAAAATCAACATTCTATGTAGGTTAATAAAATTTTCATTAACTTAACCAATGGAAAAACACTTTTCATCAATCCAATCTCGTAATGGTGTTTCTAATCCCCCATTATGGTAAAAATACCCAAATATGGTACACCACTATTCTGCTCTACCATATCATTTTACACATGTTATCCCTCTACAAGTACAAATAGTCATGGGATCACATTTATATTCCACAAACTAATTAAACATCATACATGTGTCTATTTTTTAAATTCTATTCTATATTTCATAGTTAACAAACTAATCATGATTCATAAAAATATTAGACCAATCAATACCCATGGACTAAAAATGATTTCACATTCCCAATTCATAAGTAATTTCTACACCTACATAATATACTAGATATATACATGAATGAATTAATCTCAAACACTAGACATAAACCCATGAATTCATTATATTAAGGAACTCATACATTTTGGTTAAATCCACATTCATAATACCCTAATATATAATAATTCATCACAAATGTTATCCTGAAAAATAATGTTATTTAATTATAAAAAAACTATTATTAGAACAACTACCACCTTGTTTGCCTTACTGGGATGGTATTTGATTGAGTATTCAGAATACTTGATGTGTTCTATCCAAATTTATTGGTGTATATTAATATCTTTTTCTTTTAATAAAAATTTGAGGCTCTTCTGATCAGTATATATCTCAGACTTCTACCCAAAGATATAAAGCCTCCATATTTTCAATGCAAATATCACAACCACCGACTCTAGATCATGCAGGGGATAGTTTTTCTCATGGATTTTTAGCTTCCTTGAGGCTTAGGATATTTCTTTACCATTCTGCATCAACACACAACCCATGACCTTCTTAGAAGCATCACTGAATACCACAAAAAGTTCTATAGTTGTGGGTAATGTGTGCATGGGCGCAGTGATAATCCTATTTTTTTAACTCCTTGAATCTCACTTTGCATTCAACACTACAAAAAAACTTTACTCCCTTCCATGTTATCTTTGTAAGAGGGTTGGAAAATCGTGAGAAATTTATCAGAAATTGGTGATAATATCCAGCTAACCCCACGAAGCTACAGATATCTGTTTCCGATATTGGCCTCAACCATCCCTCAATTATAGTTGTCTTGGAGGGATCCATAGATATGAAATTTATTGTGATGATATGACCCAATAATGATACCTCCATTAACCAGAAATCACACTTTCTGTACTTTACATAGAGATTCTCCTTCTGCAAGGTCTCTAGTACAGTTCTTAGATTCTCCTCATGATCCTACTTGGTTTTGAAATATATTAGAATATCATCTATAAATACTACCACAATTTTTTCGAGGTAATATCTAAAGACTCTATTTATACATTCCAAGATGATTTTTTAACATTATTGAGTCTTAATGGAATTACTATGAATTCATAGTGCCCGTATCTTGTACAAAAAGAAGTCTTGGGGATATCATCTTTCTTCACCCTTACTTGATAATATACCGACCAGAAATTTACCTTGAGGAAGTATTGTGATCCCCACAGCTGATCGAACAAGTCATCAATTAGTGGTAGAGTGTACTTGTTCTTTATCGTTATTTTGTAAAGCTCATGATAATTGATGAAAATCCATATTGACCCATCTTTCTTCTTGACGAAGAGGACTGGTGCACCCCCTGGTGATACAATTGGGTGTGTAAACCCTTTATCTAGATTATCCTATAGTTGTTTCTTTAACTTCTCAGGCTCTACAATATCCATTCTATATGTAGTATTTGATATTGGAAACTCCCCATGTATAAGGTCAACTGAGAATTCAACATCCCTTCTAGAAGGAAGACCAGTAAATTTACCGGGAAACACTTCAGCAAATTCCTTCATAATAGGCAGTTCTTCAAGGATGGTTTCCTTATTAGACTCAATAATCTAAGACAAATACCTGTGCTCATAGGGAAGAAATATACATGATTGAGATGATGGTTCTAAAGAAGTTTCATCTTCCTCCTTGCACTTGTATAGAATCAGGGTTTATTCTCTATATGGAGAGTGATTTCCCACTCACTGAAATTTATGTTGTCTCTATATAAGGAAATCCAATCCATGCCAAGAGTTAAATAAAATTCCACAAAAGAGAGTATGATGAGGTTCTTTAGGAAGTTCAATCCACAAATTCTTACAGGGGATGAGTTATATTCATGGGATGTAACGACTTCCCCATTTTTCGTACTCATAGATATCTATACTTCCATGATTTGTAGTGGTGTTGGGATTGTTCTAATAAACTTTTGGGATATAAAATATTTCATAGAACTTGAATCAAAAATTAAATTCTCTATTCTTGAATGAATAACTAGCATACCTATCACCACTTCATTGTCGAGGTTCACTTCAGAAGTATTGAGGAAAAAAATCTCGCCCCTGCTGCCTTGCAGGTTGTTGAATGCCTCTGAACACCCTTGTCCTAAGGAACTGATTTGAAAGGTGTCGTGGTTCGTTATAGTTGAAGCAATGAACAATGCGTTGAGAGTATAATGGATTGTTCCTCTCCTATGTTGTAGTTGTGGGTTTTCTAGTCAGCAGTTAACGACTAGGTGGCCTTTTCTTCCTCACCTAAATCATTTCCTCGTCCCCTTCACGAAATTTCTCGTGTGCTTCTTTCCACCCCATTAGAAAGTGTGGTGGTGTATTTTATTAGGTCCATTGGATTTATCAATTATAATACCAGAATTGAAGTTCAACTTATTCTTCTTATCCCCAAGATTTCCATGAGATTCTATGATCTTCATTTTATACTTGAGGGAACATCAGACAATTTCCTCATATCTCTCTAAGTCACGGATCACCAGAGATTTTCTCATGCTGGGTTTAATCCCACCAAAAGAAGAGGTCAACCTTTCATTCAGGGGCAACGAAAATGCCAGAGGTGTATTGTGCAAGCCTTTTGAATTTTTCATCATACTCTTCTATGGATTTTTCATATTTTTTCTTGAGGGAAAGGAAGTCCCTTTTAATATTAAGCCGGAGGGTGCGAGTAAAATATTTATTGAATTTTTTTTCTAAATATCCTTTCATTACAATGCCTCAATCTCCTCAGCAGGCCTCACATTTTTATCAATGTCCACCATTTATTAGCTTCACCCTCCACATGATAATTAGCCACAAGAACATTCTCTTAATCAGAACACTGAAGGATGGAGAAGATCTTTTCAATGGAGTCGATCCATTCATTGGTGATTTAGGGATCAGATGATCCATTAAATGTTGGAGGCCTTTTTCTCATGAATATCTTAATTATAACTTGTTCATTCTAAGTGGGGGTTGAAAATTCTTCTATATCCATGTTTCTATTTAAATAATTAGTTAACCAAGAGTGTATCATGACAATGTTTGTGATTCCCACTCCCATTGTGTTGTGGACTCATTAGAACAACCGCCACATTGATCTTTGCATTGGTTGTTATCCTGAGTCCTCCTATTATCTGACATTGGCTAGAAAAAAAGATAGTTAGGGGTAACACATAAAGGGTAATCTAAGGACAAAATCAAAAAACATATAAATAACTTTTATTTTCATAACTTATGAATCTATAAGCATCAATCTGTGTTATACATCATATAATTTCTAACATATATTCTTAGGGGAATTTTCTAATTATCTAAATAATGGTTATTACTATGCTTGTGAATTTACCAAAGAATACCCCCTGGGAGTTTCATAAAAAAGTCTGTAGAAATGCCCATTTTCATGTACCAGGACACCTTGGGTCATTCCTAAAACTCCTTGTCAGATTTTTCACTCCAAGGTACATCTATTATATAGCCATCTCTACCTCCTCGTATCCAGAAAGGGATATATTTTCATGATAAAACACTTACTCAATACTAACAAAAAATTAGGTATTTTTTTATTATACATATTCTTATCTCTAAGTATTAACTAGGGTTTTCTAATCCAAATCCCAAAAATAAATTAACCTATCATCTCATACCAACTATAACAACTCTGCTTTTTTTCATACATAAACAAGATTTATTACATAAATCCTTCACTTTATACAACATAAAAGATTGAGAGGTATGGTGTATTTGGGGATTAGGAATATTAAATAACAAAATAAAAGATTGAAAGAAACATCTTATTGAAAACATATTTTACATAACCAGTATATTCCCTCATATTGAGCATTGAATGGGATAACCCGAGGACATGCATAAGAAAAGGGTGAGCTATAAAGGCCATTAATGTAGTAGGAAAGTTATAACATGAACATTAAAATACATGTTAGTAAGCAGGCATATAAATGGATAGAAATAGAAACATTAACATAAAGGCATGATAGATCATGATAATCATAACATGGAGATTAGGAAACAATACTTATCATGGTATTAGCATGAGCTAAGACTCGTTGCACATGAAGCATGAGTAAACCCTCATTTCACATGAAGTACAAGTAAACCATCATTACACTCGAATTATAATGAGTAATCACTAATTTAACATTAAATATCATGATACAATACTTTACCCAATGCATTGGAGCGCTATTAGGGTGCACCCTTCATAATCATTTCATTTCATGAATAAGTGGGCCCCATATATCATACACCATGGATTCATTAACATCATAATTCATTTCATGAATAAGAGATGTGGATTGCATAAATTTTTCTCCTAAATCAACAAGTACATTTTGATAATGTTGAATACCCTTGATAGAGGAGTGGGTATGGTATTCACTACACAATGGTTTTGGCATAAAACTTTTGATGTAATTTCAGTAGCATAACGACGTCAAATAGAAATTCGTAAAATGGTTTTATGAGAGTGAAATGGGTCACTCATAATTTATAAATTAAATGTACAGTAACTGGATCATGGTACATAATATACCAACATATGGAATGTATGTTAGAATCATAATATTAAATAATTTCTTGGATGTAAATGAGGAGAGAGAAATTCCTTATGGAATTTCAGCATGGTAATAGGTGTACACGGGAGGCATTAATGAGACAGAAAGGGGTATCAAATCATTCAAACATAAATAGGAAAGTTTTAGGGAGGTGATAAACCATACCCCAACATTTATAATTGAAAATTAAATGGAATAAAAATATTAAGAAACATGGGTAAAATGAGAATAGAAGGTCTCTCTTACTTGGAAGTGAGATCCCAAAGTCTTCGGAAAAGGATTGAGAGAGTCTTCTTGGGATCTTAGGGCGCCTTGGGAGGATTCTAGGGAGAGGAGGGAATAGGTTTGATGAACTCCAAGGGATTTTAGTGAAGATTAAGTGGTATCTTGGGTGGGTTTATATAGGAAAGAGAGGGAATTCTTTATTAATTTGGTTTGGGTCACCACCCTTTAAAATAATTAAAACCACAAAGCATATAATGGTTTTTTCCTATGTTTTATGAAAAAACGGAGTGGAAAAAAAATATTTTATAAGTCCAATGGCCTAAAATCTTAAAATAATAGGGTTTTTATGAGGATGTGAGTCACACTCTCAAGGAAATCAATTTAAAAAGATAAAATGTTTTATAAGTCTTGATGGGTCCACTAAGGTGTTGTAAAATAAATAAGAAAACATAAATTCACAATATATTAATTTTAAAAAAAATATTATCTAAGAAAATGTTTATATTATTTTATTACATCACTATTGGGTCATTGTGATTTCATAAAACACATTATATAATTAAACGGTATTTAATTTTTACCCAAAAATTCGACTGTCTCATAAAATTATGAAAAATTCACCATTGGATAATTGTGCCATCCGGATTCCAAAAATCATATACATTTCATCTAAATAATTTTATAAATATGTGAATTTTTAAATTTAAAATTAAAATAGATATCTATCGAAAAATCAAGGGTTTTGACAAAAACATCTTTCAAACCATAATAAAATTTTCAATTGTATTCATAAAAATTATATGATCATTTATTATAATAAAAAGTAATTTAATAGTAATAATATTTTTTAAAAATATTATTTAATTAAAAAATCCATTAATTCATCTAAACAGTTTTCATAATTGAATATTAACTAAAAATACTATTTATTCTTTAAAAAAACTATTTACAATGAAACAACAATAATAAAATGATTGTATATTATTTGTTATAGAACATAATAATGAACATTATCATAAAGCTAATGTCTTGTTACATAACCCCTTATAACACTGGCATAATACCAAAGGGTAAGTTGTGTGATGGTGACAGAAATTTGGGGTGGCTCAGATAAAATCGCTATGGTGGTAATCTCTATCAACTTCCACTTCTCCCAGGGGTGGTTCCGCTTGAGTTTAACATGTTGAAGCTAAGATTGGGTGTGGTCAAGAGATAATCCCAATGACACCACCTCCATTCCATGTTCTGACAGATGGGCTTCATACGGGGCAAGTCTATAGGATGAGGCCATCGCTTTCTTTGTCGGAGAAAATTATATTTGTTAAAGCCCTATATTTATACTAATATTGTGAGAACTGTTCAACGACTATATTAGCAACCATCAAAATTTTTAAAAGTATTTTAAAATCAAGTAACATAAAACCAAGGAATTCCATATGTTATATAACCATCTTACATAATAGGAAATTTAATTAGATTAAGAGGAATTTTCATTAATAAATGTTTGGGTAGTTACAATATACCCCCTTAAGAAACTTTTCCCTCAAAATATCCTTTTCCAACACTAAAACAGATGTTGGTAACTATGCTTCATCACTTCCTATGATTCCCATGTTTCCTCTTAAAACGTGTGGTTGTGCCACAATACCTTGATGAGGGACACTGTCTTATTTCATAGAAATTTTTCTCTACGATTTATGATCTTCACTGGTATCTCCCTGTAAGAAAGATCACCCTCTAAATGTACTACCTGTGAAGAGAGTACAAGTGAATGATCTGGTATTTACTTCCATAATAGGGATACATGAATGATATAATGTACATTGGCTATGGTAGGTTGAAGTTCTGGTTGACAGGCCACAACCCAGACACGATCATGAATCTCAAAGGTGCTTATGTATCTAGGACTTAACATCCCTTTCTTCCCATACATCATGACATTATTCCACGGAGATATGCGTAGAAATACCATTTCTCAAACTTTAAACTCAAGTTCTCATTGATTATTATCTTCATAAATATTCTGTGGACTTTGGGATGGCTTGATATGATGCTGAATGTTATTCACCTTCTCCACCATTTCTTCGACCATTTCATGTCCTAATAGCTTACGCTCACTAACTTCATCCCAACACGTTGGTGTTCTACACCTTTTCCCATAAAGGGCTTTATATGGTGCCATTCAGATGCTCAAGTGGAAACTGTTATTATAGGAGAATTCAACCAGTGGAAGATGTTGGACCCATCCTCCTTTTATGTCCATATAACATGATCATAACATATATTCTAGTGTTTTAATAGTTATCCCAAATTATCCTTCATTTTGAGGATGATAGGCCGTAATAAAGTTTAGTTCAGTTCATAGAGCGTGTTGGAGATTTTCATAGAACATCGAGGTGAATCTAGGATCATGATCAAATATTACAGATAGTGGAAATCTAGGAGTCCTTACTAAATATTTGATATAAATCTATGCAAGTTGATCCAATGAGAAGTCCTATTGAATCATGATAAACTGATTCGTCTCCATAAGATGATCCACAATGACCCATATAACATTGTTTTCTCTATATTTCCTTGGATTTCTAATGACAAAGTCCATGGAAATGTTTTCCCACTTCAATGATTGTATGGATAGTGGTTGCGTCATCCCCTTAGACTTTTTCCTCTCAGCCTTCACTTGCTAACATACCAAGAACTTTGATGTATGTTTTTCAATCTTCCTTTTCATAATGTCCCACCAAAATGTTTCTCGATAATCTTGATACATCTTTCTTCTCCCTAGGTGAATAGATAAGTTTATGTAATGTGAGTCATTCAAAAGCTCCTTCTTAATATCTGGATCAAATGGTACACATAATCGGGACCCAATTCTCACAATTCCCTCCTTGTAAACCATAAACTCAATGGATTTCCCATTTATGATAGCTTCCACCATTTTAATAATTTCCACATCCTTTCTTTGAGCATCCTTTATTTTCTCCGTGAAGGATGACTAAGAAATCATTTGAGAAAGGATTATTAATGTTCCTCTCTTAATGTTTCCCAGGACCATCCATTGCAATTATATGAAGATAGGATCCCTTTCAATTCTCATCATTGATAATGATGCATGATCCTTTCTACATAGAGCATTCACCACCTTGTTTGCTCTACTGGGATGGTAGTGGATCAAGCTGTCATAATCCATGATGAGTTCTATCCATCATCAATAGTGCATATTAAGCTCCTTTTGTGTGAATATAATTTGAGTCTCTTGTGATGAGTATATATCGTAGACTTCTCACCATAGAGATAATGTCGCAAGATTTTCAATGAAAATATCATAGCCAACAACTCCAGATCATGTGTGGGATAGTTTTTCTCATGTAATTTCAACTACCATGAGGCGTAGGCTGTTAATTTATTATTCTGCATCAACACATAACCCAATCCCTTCTTCAAATAATCACTTAATACTAGAGAAAGTTCTCCACTTGTGGGTAAATTGAGTGTGGGCATAGTGATAAGAATCCTTTTTTGACTCCTTTAAGTTCACTTCACATTCATCAATCCAAGAAAACATTTCTCCCTTTTGAGTTATATTAGTAACAGTGTTGGACAATCGTGAGAAATTTCTCTCAAATCGGTGATATTATCCAGCTAACCCCAAGATTCTATGAATATCTATTACTGATGTTGGCCTCAGTCATCCCTCAATTGCAATTGTGTTGGAAGTATCAACAGATATCCCATTGCTTGAGATGATATGACCCAAAAATGATACCTCCTTAAACCATAACTCACACTTGATGTACATTTCGCAGTTCTTATCCTTTCACAAGGTCTCTAGTTCAGTTCTTAGATGCTCCTCAGGATCCTCATTGGTTTGGGAGTATATTAGAATGTCATCTACAAAGACTACATCAAATTTGTGGTCGTAATATCTAAAGACTCTATTAATCATGTCCATAAATATTGCTGGAGAATTAGTGAGTCTGAAATGAATTACTATGTTGTCATAGTGCCTATATCTTGTACGAAGAGTAGTATTGGGTATATCTTCCTTATTCACCCTTACATGATAATATCCTAACTGAAAGTCCACCTTATAGAATAATTGTTCTTCAGTCAGATGATCAAATAAGTTATCAATTTGTGGTAGAGGATACTTGTTTTTTATCATGATTTTGTGAAGCTCTTGATAATCGATGTAAAGCTGCATTGACCCATCCTTCTTCATGATGAAGAGGATTGTTTCACCCCATGGTGAAGCACTTGGTCCTATAAACCATATATCTATATTCTATTATAGTTGTTTCTCTAGATCCTCTAGCTCCACAACAGCCAATCTATATGGATTAATGGATATTAGAAATTCCCCATGTATAAGGTCAATTGAAAATTCAACATCTCTTCAAGGAGGAAGACCAAGAAATTCCTTGGGAAACGTTTCATCAAATTCACTCACAATAGGCATGTCTTCAAAGATGGTTGCCTCCATAGACTCAATCATCAGATCCAGATACACATTCTCATACTGTAGTAATATAAACGCTTGAGATGACGGTGCTATAGAAGATTCATCTTCCTCCTTGTGCTTGAATAGAATCGGAGGCCAATTCTCCATATGGAGAGTGATTTCCCTCTCAGAAAAATTTATGTTTTCTCTCTATAAGTAAATCCAACTCATACCAAGAATTGCATCAAATTCAACCAGAGGGAGTATGATGATGTTCTACAGGAAGTTAAATCCACAAATTATGATATATAAGGATTTATATTAATGGGATGCAATGATTTACCCATTTTTCATACTCATCGACATCGTTACAACAATGATTTGTGGTGGTGTTGGGATTGTTCTACTAAACTTTTGTGAAATAAAAGAATGCCTAGAAGCAGAATCAAAAATTACATTTACTATTATTGAATGAATAACTAGAGAAACTGTCACCACTTTTTTTTTGTGTTCAAATAGGCATTAATGATGTATAAAGCTCTCCCTTGCTACCATGGAGGTTGTTGGTTGCCTCTGAAAACCATTGTCTTATGGCACTGATTTTCATGGTGCCATGGTTGTTTGCAGTTGAAGAAATAAACAATGCATTGAGAGTAGAACAGAGCATTCCTCTCCGTTGTTTTAGCTTCTTGTTTCTCTTGTCAGTACTTAACAGTTAGGTTTCCTTCTCTTACACAACTAAATAATTTTCTCACACCCTTCATGAAATTTCTTGGGTTCTTCGTTTCACACCTTTTTCAAGTGGGGTGATAGAGTTTCATAGTACTGTTTGATTTATCCATCGAACTGCCAGAATTGAAGTCAACCTTATACTTATTGTCCCCATGATACCTCTAATTTTATTCAATATCTATTTCTACCTTGAGGTAACATCAGGAAATTTCCTCATAGCTATTGGAGTCATGGATCTCTAAGACTTTCCACAGGCTAGGATTCCACCCACTAATGAAGCGGTCAACCTTGCATTCAGGGGTAATGAAAAAGCCGGGGGCATATCAAGAAAGCCTTATGAATTTTTCCTCGTACTCTCTGATTGATTAGTTTCCTTTTTGGTTTAGGTAAAGTAAGTCCTTTTCCATATTGATCCAGATGGTGCAGGGAAAATATTTATCGATTTTGTTTCTGGAAATCCTTCCATTTCAATGCCTCGATCTCTTCCTCAGGCTTCGTATTTTTGATCAATGTCCACCATTGATCAACTTTACCCTCTATACGATATGCATCTTGAAGAAACTTCTCTTGTTTGGAACATTGAAGGATAGATAATTTCTTTTCAATGAAGTTGATCCATTGTCCGGTTATTAAGGGTTCAAATGATCCATTAATAGTAGGAGCCATTTTCTTCATGAATCTCTCGATTGCAACTTGTTCTTTATTGGGGGGAGGGGGTTGAACATTCCTCTTTAACCATGTTTCTATTCAATGTTTGAGTAAACTTAGAGATTATAGTGACAAAGTTTTAAATTCCCACCCCTATTGGGTTGGGTATCTCATTAGAATAATAATCAAATTGATCTTTACATCAGTTGTTATCCTGAGTCCTTCTATTACCGTCCATTGGCTTGAATAAATGGACAGCTATGGTTAACATATAATAGGTAATTCAAGGAAAAATGGATCAATTATTAATAACTTTTATTTCCTTAACATATAAATCTATAGGCATCAATCTATGTTATCCATGATCTACTTTCTAACATATATTTTTGGGGAATTTTTTTAATTCAGTTAATAATGGTTCATAAAAATCTTGTCAATATACCAAAGCATATCCCCCAGTATTTTCATATCCAAGAGTGAATCAAGAATTATTTTTGTGTACCAAGATACCCTAGGTCAGGCCCGAAACTCCATGTCGGGTTTTTCACAACTAGGTACATTTGTACCAGAGTGGCCTCTACCTACTCGTATTCTGAGAGGGATGTATTTTCATGATAAACCACATACTCAATAATCACAAAAATTTAGGGTTGTTATTAATATACTTATTCTTATCTCTAATTCTTCACTAGGGTTTTTTAATCCTAATCCCAAAAATAACTAAACCTATCCTCTGATACCAACTATAACAACCCTTCTTTTTTTACATACTTAAACATGATTTATTACATAAAACCTTCACTTGTACAACATAGAAGATCAAGAGGTAGAATGACTTTAGGGCTTAGAAAAATTACATAAAAACATAAAACATAGAATGAAACATCTTAATGAAAACATAATTTACATGACCACTACATTCTCTCATACTTAACATTGCATGGGATAACCTAAGGACATGAATAAGAAATAAGTGGTCTATAAAGCACGGTAAGGGAGTAAAAAAGTTATAACATGAATATTCCAATATGTGTTAGGAAATAGAAATATAAATAGAGATTAAGATAAACACGAACATAAAGTCATGATAAAGCATGATAATCATAACATGGGGGTGTGACAACAACACTAATCATGGTATTAGCATGAGGCAAAGCTCATTTCACATAGAGCATGAGTAAACCCTCATTACACATGAATCATGATTAATCCCTCATTTAACTTGAATTATCATTAGTCAACACCCATTTCACATGATTTATCATGATAATATTTTTTACTCAATGTATTGGAGAACTATTAGGGCACACAATTCATAACCATTTCATTTCATTTATAAGTGTGCCACATAGATCATAAAACATGAATTCATTAACATCATAATTAATTCCTCAAATAAGAGATGTGGAATAAATATATGTTTAAGTCCAAAATCAATAGGTACGTGGGTATAATGGTGAATAACTTTGATATATGAGTAGATATGGTATTCACAACATAATGATTCTGGCATGGAAATGTTTGTGTAATTTTGGCTACATAACGATGTCAAATAGAAATTTGTAAAATGGGATTATGAGAGTGAAATGGGTTTCTAATAATTTAAACAATATATGGAACGTAAGGGGATCATGGTAAATCATATACCAAAATATTGAAGTTAATTTATATGCATAATATTAAAGAATTTCTTGAATGTAAATGAGGAGAGAGAGATTCGTAATGGAATTTCAGCATGGTAACGATAGTACATGGGAGGCTTAATGAGAGAGAAAGGGGCATCCCATCATTAAATCATATGTAGGGATGTATGTGGGGGGTGATAAACCATACCCCAACATTTATAGTTGAAAATATAATGGAATAACAATATTATTAATCTTGGATAAAATGAGAATAGAATGAATCTGTTACCTAGAAATGTGATCCCAAAGGATTGGGAGAGGCTTGAGAGAGGCATCTTGGGATATTGGAGCTCCATAAGAAGATTCTAGATAGAGGAGGGAAGTGTTTGGATGAAATAAAATTGATTTTAGTGAAGAGTAAGTGGGATATTAGGTGGGTATATATAGGAAATGAGAGTGAATTATTTATTATTTAGGTTTGGGTCACCACACATTAAACTAATCCAAACCACAAACCATCCCATGGTTTTTTCCCGTGATGTTTTCCAAGGGAGAGTGGAAAAAAATATTTTATAAGGCCAATGGAATAAATTATTAAAATAATAGGGTTTCCTATGTGGAGTTGAGTCACACTCCCGAGGAAGTAAATTTGAAAAGCTAAAATGTTTTATAAGTCTTGAAGGGTCCACCAAGGCTTTGTAAAATAAATCAAAAAAACATAAAATCACACTATTTTAATGTTAAAACATATGTTGTCTGAAAATAATGTCTATAGTATTTTATTATATCACTATAGGGTCATTATGATGTCATAAAACACAATATATAATTAAGCGATATTAAATTTTTACGCAAAATATTCGATTGTCTTAGAAAATTATGAAAAAAACACCATTGGAAAATTATGATTTCCTGATTACAAAAATAATTTTCATTTTATCTAAATAATTTTCTAAATATGTGAATTTTATCTTTTAATATAAAAAGTTACATTTATAAAAAAATCATGGGTTTTGACAAAAACATTTTTCAAACCTTAATAAAAATTACAATTGTATTCATAAAAGTAATATGATCATTTATACCTAATAAAAAGTAATTTAATAATAATAATATTTTATTAAAATATTATTTAATTCAAAAATACATTAATTCATCAAAATATATTTCATAATTGAATATTAACTAAAAGTACTATTTGTGTTAAAAAACAATTTACATAGTAACACCAATAATAAAATGATTTTATATTGTTTGTTATATAAAAAAATAATGTACATAATCATAGTGATATTGTCTTCTAACATAAACCTTTATAAAAACTTCATAAAACTTAAGGGTATGGTGTGAGATTATGACAGACTCCTAGGGAAGCTCAGATAACATCGCTCAGATGGTAATCTCTATCAACATCAACTTATGCCATTGGAAGTTCTGTTCAAGATTAACTTGTTGAAGCTCAACTTGGGCTTGGTCAAGATCGAAGTAAAATGATGCCACCTCCTTTCCGAGATCCAAGAAATGGGATTTTCATGGGAAATTTCTACTTGATGAGGCCATCACATCATTTACCTGAGTAAATTGGATTTGTTAAAGCCCTATATTTATACTAACATTGTGAACACAATTCAACAACTATATTAGCAACTATAATAATTCTTAAGAGTATTTTAATATAAAAAAACATAAAACCATGGATGTTCATATGTTATATAACCATCTTACATAATAATACAATTTATTAGATCAAGAATAATTTTCATTAATAAAAATTTGGGTCGTTACATTCACGGTTAAATTTTAAAGTGTGATGTGTCTTGAAGTGGTGTAGATGTTCCCGTTTTATAAGTGAAGGGAAGGGAAGCTTTGTGATGACCATTATGTTTTTAATTAATTTTATGAAAATATCCAGTTGTAAATTGATCAAAATGTATAAAATTAGGGAAAATTTTTATCGTTCATGAAAAATTCAATAATACATTTCAAGGCACACTTTTTAAATGTTTTATGACTTTTACAGTAGTTTAAAAAATTACATTTTTTACAATCACATTTTTAATTAACTTCTAAAAATAGTAATTCGTTTTAATTGAGAAGATTAATATTTCCCATTTTAACTAATTTGGTACATACCATTTTATATTTTTAAATATTTTTATGAAATAAAATGCCAAATGGATTGTAATATAAATTTTAGAATAAATATGATTAATTGTGTAAAAATAACTATTTGAGAAATATGGTTTTATTCATTTAATATATATATATATAATTTAATATTATTTTGGTTATTGATTTTAGGGAACTAAGTTGATTTATTATAATGGAAATTAATTTATGAATCCTTCATGGAAACCAAAAACAAAATCTCACTTTAAAATAATTGATTCAATGGAAAGACCAGAAAATAGTTTTTATATTAATGTAACATTTTAATGATTTATAAAAAAAATTCCATTCTTTTATAAGTCGAAATAATATTTTAAAATGAATAATTTTTTATGTTAAATTCATATTTTTTTATTTGAAATTGTTTTTGGGGAAACAATTCATCATGGTATAATTGAAGAATTTTTTAGGTGATTGTGTTTGTTGACAAAGTGGACATCTGTGTTGTGATTTTTGACAAAGAAAACCATGACATAAAAATTTGTTGAAAAAAGGGATTTCATTATTGCATGTCGAGTTCAAGGGATGTGGTTAACGATCCATGTTTAATTCAAGAACGTCAAAAAAGGAATGATCTGGAGGCGGAACAAAAAAGGGTAGATACAAGGTGGCACCGTTTTCCAGTATTTGCAAAAATTTTGGGCATGAAAATAGACAAATGGAGAAAAGTGTTTTTTGGAAAAGGGACATGCGTGTTGTTTTCTTGAAGGAGAGAAAAATTTCGTGCCATTTTTTATTCATTACCAAAACATCCACATATGGAAAATGGAAAAGGGGCACCAAGGTTTTAGGGTTGGGCACGCAAGTTTCTTGCGCGGCAGAGCTTTGTGCATCGAGACTTGCGCGCTGAGAGGAGACTTGCGCACCAAGAGGAGACTTGAACACTGTCGCGCAATGTGTACAAATGCCTATAAATAGGGGTCTATCCCTTTTCATTCTGTGCGAGTTCCAAAATCATAGAAAATCAGAGCTCTGGTCGCGTAGGTGTGGTGGTCGCGCAGGTGGAGTGTGGTCACACAAGTAGAAGTTGCGTGCTAGTTGATTGTTGCGTGTCCATAGTGGTTTGGGAAAGAAAGGAAGGGAGTCTCTCAAGTTTAGAGTTGAATATGGGTGTGTCTCATAGGTGGTTTGGTGACATATGTGTGCCGGGTTTTGAAGAAGCGTGATAATTGATGGTTTCACGCCAAAATTGCTTTGGGCGTAAAAGGGTGTGAGTCACGCAAGTTTGGAGTTGCAGAAGCTAGTGTCGTGAAAGAGGTTGAGGTGAACTTGTGCACTAGTTTTAACTTGCGTGTCGAGACTTGCGCGCTGGCTTGGATAAGGGCGCCAGGTATGGTTGAAGGACGACAATGATTCAAGGCTGCGTGAAAGCTGGAAGATTTCCCCATACCTTCGGTGCAAAGTGATATTCATCTACAGGTGAAAGTTGGACTTCAATAGAGTATCTATATACAACAGAGGATGTATTCATTAGTGATAATGAAGAGACCTATAGGTCTATAAACTTTGAGTTGATCCTTTCTAGAGTAGTGAGCAAGGGAAGAGGAAGAGGGTGATCCTCTCCAATGGAAGTGATATAGAGAGAGGGAAACAGGGAGTGAACCTTGGGAAAGCCATGATCTGACCCTAATCACTTTAAAGGCAGTGAGCCTGGGAATAGAAGTGATGTATCCTGAACTTTGTAAACAGTAGTGTTATTTTTGTGGATTTGGTACATCGACACATCGTTAGTGTATGCTCCTTGGACGTAACCTAGTGAGGCTGAACCAAGTAAAAATCGTTGTGTCCGGTGCATGAAATAGTTTTTTATTATACATTGCTACAAGAAAGAGATAGAAGAGAGTCTTGCTAAATAGTGAGAAATGATCAATAAGGGAATTTGTTTTAATTTGTCATACCCTGATTCACCCCCCTCTTAGGGTATCTAACCTAGTTGACCGAATAGTGTTCCTAAATATGTAGTTCATTTTTATATAAAATTAATGTCATAAAATTTATATTTTTAATGAAAAATGTAATTTTAGACTAAAAAGTGGAATTTTCAGAAAAATACCAGAATTTAATTATAAGGTAATTTTGTTTTTTTGAATCAAAAATATGGAAATTATTAGTCAATTTAAATTTATAAAATTTTAAATTAAAATAAAATCTTTGCTGAAGTATAATTGAATGATATATTTGTGCAATAGTTCCTAATGTAGTATTTACCTACATCAGTAGAGTCTCATGTGTCATAATGATCATCCCTTACATTATTATATTTTTATTAAATGATAAGAAATAAAATAAAAAACAAAAAGGTACACTTATTATCCAATAATGAACTTCAAATGACTTTAGGGGTTGGAAAATTTGTGGTTAACTGAATAGTTAATAGAAAATGGAATTGAAAAATCTAAATGCTTTTAAAAAAAGATTTTGGCTTAGTAATTATAATATGTGATTATGAATTTAAAAAATATGAATTTTTTGTTATTAATATAAATAATTGAATAATAAAATAATGGAATTTATAATTTTTTAAATTTGAATAATTTAAATTTATAAATTTCATTAGAGGATGTTTATATCTTTAAAAAACATAATATTTTTTTAATAAATTTATGTTTGTTGTAACGTAATATTTTTAGAAAATATGAAAATATATTTATGAGAAAATATTTTTATACAATGTGGTTTGGGTGTGAATTTTTTTCTATATGTAATGTATACCAATATAGTTAATTGAAAACAAAAAAAAATACTAAATTAGGAGTGAAATTTAAATCCATAAACCCAAAATAATAAGAATAATTGTTATTTCATTTCATTTTTAAAAAATAAATCATAAAATATGTGGTTATAGATTTCTAGTAATGTTAAAATCGAAATTAAACTTTTTACACCCCAAAAATATTATATTGTTATATTTATACACATTAATTCATATAATGGATGTTATCTATAAAAATACTATCATAAAATTGATACACTTTGGGTGAGAAAATAGTAATAACATAAAAACATAATTAATTCCATCCTAGGTATATAATTCTTCCACAATTGATGTTTGGGAGAATAATTTTCCATTAAATCTGGTTATTTTACCATTAAAATAATTCTATTCT
Organism: Viscum album; assembly: GCA_963277665.1. NCBI lineage: Eukaryota > Viridiplantae > Streptophyta > Magnoliopsida > Santalales > Viscaceae > Viscum > Viscum album. The sequence continues at coordinate 1,887,161,400 of OY728160.1, read as the reverse complement.
ATAATATGAATGGAATATTTTTCATTATATAGAGATAATATGACCTATTGAGTGATATACCAAACCATAAACCAATTCTACAAATAGTAGAGAATATTTCTTATAACTCATTGGAAACATATTCTAAATAATAAATATCATTTCTTTATACAGATTTATATATAGCTCAAATGACTTTGGAAAATCATGAAAAGAATTTATTAAGGGAATATGTTAAGGTATTACCTAATAGTTTCATTTCATTCCTCTTGATTAATAGATATTTTTCTCTTTAGGAGATATTATATAAGTTATACCAATTTCAATGTGACCCTAAATAACGAGCACATTATAATTGATGTGATGAAGAAGAAACGTAAATAGTGACTGGGTATCATTTTTATACAATCTTCTACCTATATATGTTGTTCCCTAATAAAATTATTCATTAATAAGGATGTTTCGATCAAAATATTCTTTAAATATAATTATATTAGTAAGATCATGATAAGGAAAAATTATCCACTTCATTGGATTTAAGACTTATTAGATCAACTACATTGAGATTAGTATTTCTCAATGATTAAACTTCGATGAAGACATTATTAGTTGATGTTGAAAATGAGGATATTACAAATACTACCATTTATAAATGATATCGAAACTGTGTGTTCTATATGATTATATTAAAACTTACTAAATCAATTATAATTTAAAATGACATAATGATTATAGTATTTACATGTTACCAGGAAAAAAATATTTTTTTATTTATTGATTATGTTATCATATATTCTAAATAAGGAAGATAATTAAGAACATGTGATAATTGATTTAAATACTCTTTTAAAGGAATATTTTTTTTCAAACACTATTAATATTTTTTTTATTGAGAAAGTCACATTTATGTGGAATGGTATAACAAAAGAAGTGATTATTTTTAGCCTTAAAATAATAATGTGGTTGGTGAATGGATTAGGACAAAAACAATGTTAAATGTATTTTTCCCCATTTTTTATATGCATTATAAACAATTTTTAATAAAATTATCATGATTTCAATGTAGCACCTCAAATTTTTAAATTATATATTCTGTTAAGACATAATGTGTTTAATAGATTCTGTTACATGAAACACCAAATGAAAAAATATCATATAATCATTAAGATTAACCATGGAATATTTAGAAAAAATTAGAGTTTAGTAAATAATTAAAAATATTTTCAAATTAAAATAGTGGTCCTTATTAATACTATGGTATTGATAAAATCATATTATTGTAGCTAAATAACTAATAATAGTTATTTATTCTTTTAAATGTTAATTTATTTTTGTGTGCATAAATTTAAGAACATAAATATCTTTTGGATAAAATATTTTTTTAATATAAATTATATGTTAACAATAAAATTTATAAGTAGTTTTTTGGAAATAATAATAATAAAATTTAATATTTTTAAAATGTATCTCACCATGAAGATGGTTTCCAATATATGTTTTAATTTTATTTTTGTAATTAAATTACAAAATTTTATAATTTTAATTTTAAAAAATTAACTTTCTTTTGAGTTTCAGCGAAAAACAATTAGCTTAAGATGATATTTTGGGACTTTTTTGAGATAGTTGAATTATAGGTGAATAGTAAAAAATACTCATCTTGAAAATACCATCTATTTTATGGAATTATCATAAAACAAAACTGATTTAAATTTTTTGAAATGTTTTTATTTAAAAAAAATATAAATATTTTTATATAAAATAAGTCATTTAAAAATAGAAATTTGTAATTAAAAAACTAATACTTAACGATTTGGACACCTATACAATATTTTAATCTAAAAAATATTTTATCCTTATATTAAAAATCATTTTTTATCATTTTTAAATATTAAAACTAATAATATGGATTATATATTTTTGATTAAAATTTTTGTTATATATTGTATGTTCAATTCCATTGTTATGAATAAATAAAACATTACTAGATTGAAATTGAATTAGAGTGATAATTTTAAAAATGTTATTTATTAAGAACTATTTTATTAACATTGAGTAATTCTTACCCACAAAAAAAATAATAATCCATTTTAAAAAATGAAACTAATATATTTTCACAAAAATATATATAAATATTTTAACACTCATTCAGTTTTTTATCATACCTAAATTAGATTAGTATTACTTAATGGTAAAAACACAGTTTTCTACAAAGGAGTTATCTATATATTATATGTTTTCATTTAAAAAAAATTCTTTTATTTTTAGGATTAATTAAATTATATGAATCCTAAAATTTATTTTATAAAATAAAATTTTGGAAATATGTGTTGTATTATAATTTTAATAAAATATTTAATAAATAGTTAAACTGGTAACCAAGGTGAAACAAAAAATGCTAAAATATAAAAATATTTGTTTATAGTATTTAATAATGTTTAAAACTTTTGTGAAAATGAGTTTTAAAGTATTGATCCACCTTTTTTCACCAAAAAAACATTATTTTACAATTTTTGGGCCTTTACAATTTAGCAGTGAAATATCATTATTGAAATGTATTGGTTACTTAAAAAATTAGGACTATCTTAACATTGGAAAGGGATCACATCCACCAATTCATGTTACACCAATCCAATTGTATTTAAATAAAAAAAAATTGGAATTTTTTATCCTCTTATAATATTATCTCTTGTTCATAAGCCTCTAGTATCTATTATAAATCCTATGGAATCCATTTATAAGGAGATTTCGAAGAGAAATCTAATGTTCTCTACATCAATATTTCTTATTACTTAGCCTGTTCTTATTAATACACCTATTCCAAACTATATATATCAATAATAATAAATATTATTCAATTAATATTAATATAATATCATGTTATTATTTTAATGTATCAAAAATTATTCGACCCTTTTTATCCAATATGGAAAATAAAACAACATCGATTGTGTGTATGGGTGGACTACCGCTTAAACGAAATGATATGGATTGTTTGTCATCGAAACCTCTCATAGTCATTGAAAAGGATATATTAAATTAAAAAATATTTTTACCACGTTATAATTATAATTATTAAAATATAATTTATAATATAACCTAATTTCGTCTAGTTTTTTGATAAATGGAATTGTTAATTGAGGAAACGTGGGGACTGCCGACTCAAAAAATTACGAATTTAATTTTTCATCACCACATTAATGGATAAATATTAGAATTCATTTAATGAAGCTAAATGATAATTATAACAATTGAAATATTTTTAAAATTTTAATATTATCATTACATAATATAATTATTGACTGATTTAAACATTATAACACATTCTTAGTTGGGATGGATTTTCCACCTAAGAGAATGATGTTTAAATGTTTATGTTGTGAATTATTTTTAAATTTCATATAATATTAATATAACTTATTTAAGTCAAATAATTATTTTGTAATCATTTTTCCCTTTGGTTAGGGATATATAATATATTTATTGATATATCACATTTCTATTGTTAAACACCTAGAATCTTTTTCTTCATAATTTTTGATTCCCCAAAACATACCATAATAATTCACTGAATTACAATGGGATATATCAATACTTAAAATTCAATGATTATAGTATCATGTATAATATATGAATAATTATTTTTTTTAATAAATAATAATCAAATACTCCACTACAAAACAATAGGAAATAATAAATCTGGATTTCTAACACCTAATAAAGTAAATATACTATGACCGACTAATATATTTGTAATAAAATTTTATAAATTAATAATATAAAGAAAAATATATATTAATGTGTTTATAAAATAGGTTATTATGATATTTATATTTTTATTAACGAGTGTAGGGAGCATTTCGACGAAGAAGGAATTAAGGTAAGAGTTTTGTGTCTTTTTCACAACTCCATGAGGCATGTTTCATATTGCGCACAATAATTTATATTATATGTAATATTCAATACCATATTTCCCTAAAATATAAATAATTATTTTATTCCACGATATTTTAATTTCCATTTCATGGTAACCCTCTTTATTTCTTTTGATTCGTACATTACCATTATCATAAGGGCTCATTGCCTCAATTGTTTTTATTTCTTTGATAATGTTTACTTATTATAGGGTAATGACATGATATATGATATATTATATAATTAGTATTTTCTATTTAGAATATTTATCAATTAAGAACACGTTTCCAATTTCATGGAGTATTGATTAGGTTATTACCCAAGGCTGATGGTTTCTTCACTAATCTCAATTTCAAATTTCGTATTCTTTTTGAAATATAATTAATATGTGGAATTTTATTTCTCATTATTTATAAAACCACCAAAATTTAATTACTATATGGTTATTTATGGGTTTTTACATATCTTATCACTATTTAAAATCCCCCCCTCAGAATCAATAGTTACACATTATAAGGAAACTAAACATACATCTTTTTATGGGCCGCGAACCGTCAAATTTAAGGACATATTAATTGGATTATTTTATGAATTTTCTTATTCATGCATGAAAATATTATTTTGGTGCATTCCTATTACGTTTTACTCCATAAGAAATTGTTAAATCAAATCTATATAAGATAAATTATTCATTATGACCTCTATCCTTTCATTTAATTTTCTATTATAGATGTGATTTTTATTTAAATGATATCATTTTTTGACACCATTCAATTCGTTATTTTTATAAAGGTTATTTTCATCTTTTTCACAAAATTTTAAATTATTTATTTCAGAGACTAAAGACAAATAACCATACTCTACACATAACCCATCAGAGGGTCCTCCTTGGGTAGTGTCATGGTGCATGGTGGGAGTAAGGTATGGCCAATCATGAATCCAAATAGTTTTCCCCAATCTATGTGGGTAAAATTCACCTTTTACCTTGATAAAATTATGGTATTAGCCCCCCCTTCTTATTATTTCTCTTCCAAAGGATGAACTCCCCTTTCTCCTCCCATAAACTATCCTACTGTTACTCATAGGCTTGGACATATCTCCTCCACACGAGCTCAAAATATCTCAATGTTGGATTAATTGGTAATATTGAGGTAATATCTTCCGATATATTCCCACATTTTTTTCCAAAAAAAATTCTCAATTTAGGTGAGACATATTTTCCCTTATTTTAATGGAATTTTTCTATTTTTTGATATCTCTCATTCTATATAGATTAATGTATAGAAAATAGATGAGTGGTAATATACGCACATAAGGTTAGTGGTCTAGTTACATACCCCTTGTTCTGATACATTTTATATCATGCACCACTATACCGGATGCCTAACCCATCCAGTGATACCTTTAATTTTATAATTAGATTCAATCTAATTGTTTCTCGTGCCAGTTATGATCCTAGCTACTGGTGAATCACTGCCGAGGTTGATCACCTTGACTAAAACCACCCCAATTAGTGTGTTTTACATTAGATGCCTTTTATACATTTTTTCTTAAATTGGTTAAAACCCCAAAAGTGGTGTTTCTTTATAATTAATTACATGGTTTAAATAATAAAGTTTAATTTAATGATGATGCAAGATATAGACCCTATACTTATTACTGAAATGGTTTTCATAATTTAACACCTTGTAAAATTATATAATCATGTTAAAATGTTTTTCATGTAAAATTTCATGAACATAGAAGGTAGAAAATTAATTCACCTTAGAGTATAGTTCAATACAAGGGGTATACAACATATCGATATCTTTGGATGGGATCATTATGGATTTTTTGTTAGAATTGTTGAGGAATTGTAAAAAAATTTATGGTTATACTACCGATTTTTAGGATAGTCTTGATATGAATTTACTTTTACCACCATAATAGTGACACTAGTTTCCTAGGGGAAACCCCATGGACGGAATTGGTGGTGAGGTGGTGGTACCATGCTACGAGAGAGACTATAGTCCCTACGTGCGATACCACATATGGACTCTTAGGTTAGTTCTCGATGTTATCACACAATTCTGAGATTGACACATGAGATTTCATTATTGAGTCACCTCATACAATATACTATGAAAATATTCATATGCATAGGCCCTAGAGAGAAACATGGGGTCCTACATAAACCACCTTAGATGGGATGAAGGTGCATCTGTCTAACTGAAGGAATGCTTTAAATAAGAAATGACATATAAATATTAATAATTCAGGGATTTTAAATGTCTTGAGTAAGATTTTAATTATACTAAGGAATTAGAGAAGGATTTTTCCAATATGTATGTGCATTGAGGAAACAAGAGTAATAAATGGTCAATGTGGAATGAAATGGGAATGTAACCAACTAAGAAGTTTGTAGTTAATCCCTATAAATGGTCCATGTGAATTAAGAGTCATTTTGGGGAATGTTTTTCAAAATATTAATAGTTATAAATGTTTTGTTGGTTGGGTCATAGGTTTTTTGTATGTAAAAAAGGGTAATAAATAATCCATGAATGTGATAATAGATATCTAGTCAATAGTAACATATTTTAGCAACAATGATGTGGGACATTATGCAAATGTGTGTAACACTTTGAGTGTTTAAGGCCTTTTCTGAATGAAGTAATTATCATTGTTATATTTTATTTAATTTTGTAAAAAATTATATCACATGAATATAAATTTTAATGTGAAACACACAACACATAAATGAATTTCCCTACAAAAAACACTAGCATGTCATATATTACATGAAATATAGAGTTTCAATGAAACAAAATTTTATTCTTATAATTATTTAGATGAGATAATTTTAACCTAAATGTTAAAACTACTAATATTAGTAGTAATAAATAATTATCGAATATTTATTTATAATGGTTTTATATAAATATAACATATTTAAAATTAAAATTTTAAAATTTCGAAAAGATTTTTATTTTTAAAAATAGAAATTTCTCAGAGGAATTTCTTTTTATGTCCTTCAATGGAAAATAAAAAATTTAATTTTATACACATTTATAAATTTAATATGGTAAAAACTTCATTTTTTTTAATTTATAATATTTAAATTAGGTTATGATGATCTTTTGGTAATTTTATGGGAAATATTAGTTTTGGATGAATAATGAAAAGTACTAAATTTCAATTCAAAAATAATTTTTCATAAATGTTATCTATATAGTTGAATTATATTTTAATATGGATTTATGGTATAATTATATCTTATATAAATTACTTAAACCAATTTATTTCATTGTATCCAATTTCACATTGAAATTGGGTACAAAAAAGTAGCAAACATTTGATTTTTTTCATTAAAACCTCATAGTGTCGTCCCATCTACATGATTAATTTTAAATTAATTTATACCACTTATATGATTGGAATTATAAAAAATTGATTCCTTATTTGGTATAATAATAATTTATAATGTTAAATAAGTTAAACTTAATTTTTTACAAAAACAATTAGTGAATGTATTAAATATTAGTAATAGTGATTAATGTAAAATTAAGTATAAAAAGGGAATAAATATAAAACTAAACAGCTGAAATGACCTAGGAACCTATCAAATACCAATTGTATATACATATTTAGGGTATCAATGTTCCATTAATAACTATTTATTGTTTTTTAATACATTTTTTAGGTAAAAATGTTGATACACAGAAATTGTTTTAATATACCAATTATGTCCCCTCCCTTCCCTATTAATGGACACCACCTCTCCCCCTTCTTTATAGCTCTCAAACCAAGGATTATTGTACAATATTTTCCAAATTAACTACCCAAAAAACCTAATTTCCTCAATTAAATCCACTTTTTTCATTATTCTATCCAAGGAATTATTTTGGTGAAAACCAAAAGGAGTTACCAAAATAATAGATAACATCTGTCCTCAAGCTCCTTTCTTTCCTTTTATGTCTCCACCACCTAAAATTTCCTCATTTCATTAATATAAAACAAAACCACTACCATAAATATACTAATATGTTTTTATTCTATTTTTTTGAAATACACATACATGGACCGCCACATAATGGGTAATGAATATACTATTTATATGTACAAGTAAATATTGCCTCATGAAACGACGATTGTTCATTTTCCATTTACCACCATTCATGGATGGGCCTTATGATGGAAAATTTTTTTATATATGATTTATATTATATTTAATATATCTTTATTTTTATTTTATTGTTTTATAAAAAATATTTTTATATATTCCATCTTGATTAAATACAATAACATCGTTTGTGGACGTGTAGACTACCGCCTCCTCAGAACGATGTGAATGGTTCACACTTTACATAGAATTTATTTAAAATGGGTTAAGTGAAATTATATGATATATATATATATATATAATTTAATAATGATACTAGAATAGAAATACACACACACACACAAACTTATATATATGACATTTTCTCTCTTTGTTTCAATACGACAATAAAACAGAAACAACATCATTACGTACGTATAGCATACCGTCGCCATGAACATTGTATTACTTTTCATAATTATATATTTTAGAGTTTATTATAATAAAATTATACTGAATATACATGATATTTAAATCATTTATTACATTATATAAATATGTATATATTTATAAGGATGGAACATATAATAAATTAAGACACATGTAAAGAACAAAGAGGATATTACCTAAAGCATTAAATTGTTAATAAGATGGTAATATAAAGTCATTATAAAATCATATATGGTATTATATATAAAAATATGGTTTTAAAAAATATTTATAATAATCTAAATATATTATATAGGATTTCTGTACAAGTACGGCGAGAGTTAAGACATGATGTATGGAATTTTAATCTCCCTTTTTTTATGAATTAGATACATGACAAGTTCACAACTCTGTTCATTTTTTAAGATAATATACTTACCATGAATGTATAATATGATTATTATTCTTTAATTTATGGGTAATTACATATCCATTATATTATCATTCATTCATGTGGTTTATGTTTCAAATGATACCAAATCAGTATGATAGTTTCATCTCAATTTTAATAATTTGAGACAGATGTTTTGTTATCCATCTACCCTCTTTTTTGATGTGTATTTGAATGATATTTTTTTAATATCCTTATTTTAATGATATTATAATATTCATTTAATTTATGTTTCCTACATGTATATTATTATCCTATGTTTCCATGTGTTAAGAGTTTATTGGAACAATCTCATAATTTACCAAGATTGTTTCTAATAATTCTTTAATCGAAGAAATATTATGATCCACCTCTCAAGAAAACCTATCATTTTTCATATCCTTTTTTATTAATGATATATTCTCATATTAGTACAATTTTTCTACTCATTGGTATAAAATATAATAAAAAATGGTTTTAAGAAAAAATTTACCATATTTCTTTCTACGGTCGAAAATATGTACTATTTCAAAGACCATGTTTTCAAAAAATGTTTTCAAAAATGTTTCCAAATGATATTTAAATATAAATTTAAAGAGAAAAGGATTTTAATAATGTTTTATTGTTTCAAAATCATCCATTATAGGTTTTAAAATATATTTTCCAAGATATAAACTTTTCAAAAATATCAAATGTTTTAAAAAATACTTTTTCAATAGATAAAGGATAGTTTTCTTAATAAATGTTTTAAAAAGATATATAAATATTTCCCATATAAGATGGAATATGTCGATGTTACTCATGCATTTCTAGTGAAATGATTTACTGTTTACATACATTTTCTATCTCTAAATGATGTATGCTTTGATGGCATTATGTTTATTAAACATGTTTCTCTATCATGGGTTATGTGTATTTCATACTCCTTTCATTTCATGGGTTATGATTTTTATGAAATGATTATGAAACCTATATCTTTTTCACACAGTTTTTCATAATATTACTATTTTATTATACCCATTTAATTTGATAGTTTCTGTTAAGATTGTTTAGGATTCTGTGGCACATTTATGAAAGTTTTAATTATCAGATGGGTGGGTCCTATATCTCCCTCCATTGGATTGGGTAATGATTTACATCTTAGGGGAAAGACTATGATTTTCTTCTATGTTAACCTTGACAGCTAATATGGCCATCGAAGTGAACCATGACAACCAAGATAGTATGGGGAGTAAAATAATACAACTTATATGGCCATGGTTTTGAACCATGAATTCCATGAAGTTATAAGGAGTGAAGCAATAATTATAAGATGGAATTGGAAGTAATGCCTTGAATTCTTTGAAAATAATTTTATTTTCTTATGTGTATGCCATGTTTCTATATAGTATTCTTATGTTATGATTTCATAGATTATGAAATTTATTTCCATATGATTCATGTATTATAAACAACCCTTTTTATCCCTTTATTCAAATTTATGATCTTATAACATGCAGGGTATTATCTTCTAATGTTGTGATCATGATATCGTAGCTCTTTTCACATGTTTATTATTACTTGTCTCCCCTGTTTACCCTTACAGAGAATATGAAATCACCCATTGTATGTTTCATATCCTAGGTTATGAAGATATTTATTGAGTTTGATGTGTCTAAGAAGGGATATTTTAATGAATAACCTAGTGGGAGATAATATAGTTCACATATTTATTTATGACTTTGTTTCCATGTTTCCAATGGAACTAGATTAATATGGTCTTTCGGCATCTGTTTGTATAATTTATTAAGTATTCCATAAAATTTATGTAATTTTAATGCATGAAAAGGTAGGGTCGATATTGTTGGTATCAAATCATTTTTATGTAGTTATCCATTGGAATCATGGATTATAAAATAGTAGTGGGGACCCTATGTACATGTATAAGTATAATTCCAAGGATAAAGAAAATTATCGGAAAATTCCACGAATTTTGGTAAAGGATAGAGTGAGTGATTTCCTAGAAATAAATACATGTTTGCATACTACAAGTGGATATGTATCGAGAACATATATACCTAGGAGTAACATCTTGGATAAGTAGTATAGGGCCTGACTTATTGTAATAGGGTATAGAACAATGTGGCTTTATGCACACCTAGTTTAATACTCTTAGAGGATATTCTTAGATAATTCACAAACTCTTCATGAACCATCATGAAGTATCTATGTATAATTTGGTTATGAATAACCTTGGATAAAACCAATTTTTCATAGATTAAGGTGTTTTTAATAATTTAGACATCGAATAAGTGAATATTCATTATTACTTGGTTACTCATTATAATAATTTTTTCATACTCTATGATATTTATTTCCGTAAATGGATGATACCGATAGAACCATGTTAATGGTTATTTAAATGGAAAATGAAATTATTTTCCTCCAATGTAACTGAATGATATGGGATATGGAATGAAAATATTTTGTATATGGTCACATAGCATTCTCAATCTATGAATCATTGTGTACTCCTAAATGAGCAACGGAGGGAACACCATTCTCTTGATTCATTCATGAGGAAATATCCTACGTCATCTAGAGGGTATTCTGATCCACTTGTTCCTAAATAATGGATACGTACTATTGATTATATATTCACTATTATTTATTTTTCTGAGCATGAGAATGTAATTCTGGTTGTATATCAGTTTGAAGGCAAAGCAAACCATTGGTGGATCCTAATAAAGAATATGAGGATCTAAGATGAAATTGAATCCATGGATTGGGATGATTTCAAGAAATAAATTTTTAATAAATATTTTCCTCGTATTCCTCATTAAAATATAGACAAATAAGTCCTCATGATTAATAAAAGGTATGATGAATCTGTTGGAACCTATGAATATAATTTCATATGCATGTGAGGTATGCTCTAGGTATTATAATCCAACCATAACGTAAAGTGGATCAGTTCTTTAGTGGTCTGAATCAGATTCTTATAAGGATGTTTTATATAATAGACATTATTATCTATGAATAAATTGTGTGTTTTACAATCAAGGATGAAATTGTGGTTTGAGTCATATACCAATCTCATGGTTTTGATAAGAAAAAGAAGATGGAGTTTAAAGGGAAATCTAAAAAACAATGAAGAGAATAAGATGATATATCTTTTATTCTATAAATATGGGATTAAGCAAGAATAAAAATAGTATTAAGGGGTATAATTTTTTTTATGTGTGGAAGAGAAGGCCATTAAAAAATTTATTGCCAATGTTATGGGAAGAAGTTATCTAATAGTGTGAATGGAGAAAAATCTGCACCGAATTCTCCTCCTGTTCTACAGTGGAAAAAGTGTTAGGAGAATGCGAATTATTATAACCACTTCCCAAACCCAAGGTATGGTGATGATGATTGAAACCAGAATCCTCATAAGTAGAGGGACAAGGGTAAATCTCATGCCATCTCTATTTTTGAGGAGGGGTGAAACAATAACATGGTGAAATCTACATCTACCATCAACTCTAGAACTAATAATGTTTTATTTTATATTGGATCTACCAACTCTTTCATATCTAAATAATTTTATAAGGGTTAAATGATTCAACTAAAAGGATTAGATGTGGAATTGGCAGTGAAAATATCTAATGATATGATAGTATCATACCATATATATGATTCTTCTCTTGTTGACATTTGTGGGAAAATTCATCCTACAAATCTTTTTATTCATTATTTTGTTATCTTTATGTCATATTTGGCATGGATTGGATTTCCCTATAAAAATACCACATCAATATTCAAGGAAGGTTACTTAAATTTGATATTTCAACCCCTATTATGATCATCCATCAATGTAATTGTATGAATAAACTTCCTTTAGAGATTACAACCAGTGTATGTTTGTAAATTCCCATTCAGAAAGGTAGTTTATCTCAAATTCTTATAGTGTAAATAATCATTGATGATATTACTATTGTTTAGAAATTTTTTTTTTGTCTTTTTGTATGTGTTCCTAGAATTCTACCAAAACATTTTATTGATTTTTCAATAGAACACATAGCTAGATTCACACCAATTTCATAGAATCCTTATGGAATAGTCCAAATTGAGTTATAGGAATTGAAAATGAAAATCCAATAATACCTATATAAGGGATTCAATCGGCCATGTGTGTCACCATGGGGAGAATCAATACTTTTTTGTCAAAAAGAATTATGAATCAATGTGAAACTGTATTGATTATCAGTAGTTAAGAAAAATCTTGATCAAGAAGAGGTATCCTCTTCCCTTTATTGACTCCTTATTTGATCAACTATATGGAGCTCAATACATTTCCAACAATGTACTTTGTTATAGATATCAGGAATTTAGGGTCATGAATAATGATATACCCAAAATAGAATTCGAGACAAGGTATGGGAACTAAGAATATATAGTAATGAATATTTTCCTTACAAATTCTCCATTTATCTTCATGGGTTTAATGAATAGAGTCTTTATATATTATCTCAATCAATTTGAGGTAGTATTTATAGATTAAACTCTTATCTATTAAAAGAGAAAGTAAGATCCTGAAAATCAAATGAGAATTGTACTAGAGTCCCTAAGAAAGAATAAAATAGATGAAAATTTTAAAAAGTGTGATTTTTGGTGGAAAAATGATGCATTTTTGGGTCACATTATCTCAAGGGATGGTATAATAGTTTATACATAAATGATGGAGGTTGTTTAATGCTGTCCTAGACCAACCACAAGGACTGATGTTCATAGATTGCATCATTTAGCCAGATATTATTGATGGTTTTTGTATAATTTCTCTTGATTGTCTAATCCACTGACCAAGCTAACTCCGAATGGATCCAAGTTCCTATCAACAAATTAATGTAAGGAAAATTACATGGAATGCAAGGTAAGGTTATTTATCACACATGTAATTACATTACCCTGTAGTGCAGTAGGGTTTTTAATCTATAGTGAAGCATCAATGATGGGATTGAGATGTACTCTTAAGCATAATAACTTTTTTATCACTTATGGCTTGTGGAAGTTGGATATTCATGAACAAAATTACCCATATCATGATTTTTATTTAGCCATAGTAATTTCTACATTAAATATATGGAGGATTTATCTTTATGGAGAAAAAAATGATACATATATAGATCATAAATGTTTGGAATATATATTCATATAAATTTTGTTGAACATGAATTAGATAAGTTGGATAGAGTTGATAAAAAGTTTGACTACTCCATATATTACCACCAATGGAAAGAAAAGAAGGTGGATGATTATATGTGTCAAAAGGATTATGATATATTTTTTATTATGAGGATTGAAAAAGATCCAATATTTCTAGATTTGAAATGGATGGAACATGAAATCCTAAAGGGGAAACATGTCATCTTTCTAAAATGAATATTCATCCCTCTATCCATGTGAAGATTAAAGATGATCAAAAGGATGATTTATAGTTGACAAATACATATATAAATGTTCTTATGTTTAGAATTGATTAAGATGAAATGATATGGTTCAAGAACCGTGTATGTGTTCCTTCCAGAGCAGATTTGAAGAAGGAACTGTTATAACAATCTCATAAATCATCATTATTTATTCATCTAATAATTATGAAGATATATAGATACTTGAAGGAATAAATATGTTGGGATAGCATGAAGAGAGATATCATATATTTTGTTTCTCGGTTCTAGGTATGCAAATAAGTTAAGGCTGAATGACAAAATTCAAATGGGATGTGTCATCCATTACACATACCATAATGAAATTGGGATAATAGCACTATGAATTTTGTTTTTGGACTACCCAAAACCTTTAAAGAGTTTAATTATACATAGGTGGTATTTTGTCTCATTACTATGTTATCAAACTTCATCACTATCAAATAATATTCCACTATTAATTAGCATTCTAGGGTATACTTTATCTAATAGGAAGGATTTCAGGGAGTACCATAATATATTGTATTATATTATGATCCATATATTACCTACAATTTCTTGTGGCGCATTTAGAAATAACATTATATGTAATTTAGTTTCATATCATCTTATCATCATAAATAAGATGGTCACTCTCAAAGAACAATTCAATCCCAAGAGGATATGTTGAGATATTTTTATCTAAAATTTAATTGTTGTTAGGATGAACACATTCTTGTAGTTGAGGTTTAGTAAAATGATAGCTTTCACTCAAGAAGTCATATGGCGCCTTATGAATCCCTCTATGGTACTAATTTTATAGCTCTAACATATGGGGATGAGATGTAATAAATAAAATTATTGGGGTGTGAGATCACTAAAGAAATAGAATAGATGGCTAGAACCATTCACCATCATATCAAGGAATCTCATTGTCCGAAGAAACATTATACTGATAACGAATATAGTGACATAGAATTTGTGGTTTGTGAGAAGGTATTTCTACAAATAACTCCCTATAATAATATTATGAGGTTCATAAAGAAAGGGAAACTATGCACTAGTAATATCGGTCCCTTTGAGATTCTTGATCATATTAGGAAGATAGTCTAAAATTGGGAACATCCTCAAAATATCTTCGTTTCCCTGATTTGTTCCATGTATCTCTCTTTAGTATGTATATAACTGGCCCTAAACATTTACTGAACTCATTTTTCATACAACTGGAGCAGAATCCTTATTACAAGGAAGAACGAGTTGAAATTATGGATCACTTGTATAATTTTTAAAAAAACATGACAACTCTCTTAGAAAACGTTTTGTATAGAAATAAACTATTAGAATAAGATATTTGGATACATAATGTCCTTACAAATAATAATTATCCTCATTTTTTTACCCAAATGATGAATATCGAGGGAAAAATTATTTAAAGGGAGGTAGAATGCAGCCCCTATGTTTTGATGGTTTTTTTACTAATGAATTCATATTCATTAATGTATTTAATTTCACTATGTGTATCATTATTTTAACACATCAATAACTTTATTTTCACTCCATGCAACACTGACTTGAATTTTTCATCACGTAACACCAACATGGCATACATTAGACACAATACTGAGTTTCTACTAAACATTATTTTATTATCATAATTACTTAAATGATGTTGTTATATCATAGTAGATAAAAATATTAATATTAATAGTAATAAATAATTCTAAAATGTTTTTTATAATTGTATTGTATAAATAAAACATATTGATAATGACAAATATAGTTTTTGTTAAAGACTTTATATTTTTAAAAATACTATTTTATAAAATGTACTACTCTTAATTTCCTTTAAAAAAAATAAAATTAAGTTTAGACACATTCATAATTTTTTTTAAAATAAATATAACTTTTTATATTATAATTTAAAAATTATCTTAGGGTTAATTTTTTTCATTTCTCTGAGAAACCTCATTTTTTATTGAATAGTGAAAAATACAAAATTTTAATTCATAAATTCTTTTTTCTATAAGTTATATATATAGATAAATTATATTTTTATTTCTATATAATGTATATTTTAACCTAATATACATAATGTAATCTGATTTTGGTCATTGTAAAAAAAAATTCATTGAAATTTGATATAAAAACTTAGCAAACTTTTGATCTTTTTACATTAAAACCTCATAGTGTTGTCCTGTATGCATGATTAATGTTAAATTAATTTCATACATTTTTAGGTTTATAATTTTAAAAAATGACTTATATATTTCAAATCATAATAATTTAAAATTTGAAATAAGTTTAACATAGATTTTGACCAAAAATATTAGTGAATACAGTTAAAATTAATTCCACAGATTAAGGTATGATTAATATTTACAAGGAAATAATCTTTTATCTTAAGGTACCAAATGACCTAGAAACTTGTAAAAAAATCACTTTTTAGGCCAAATTTATTCTATAAACCTTCAATTATTGTGTTATAATGGTTTTGGAATACTTGTTTTAGGTAAAAACGTGGGTATACCTAACATATTTTAAAAAATGCCAAGTGTGTCCCCTCCCTTCTCTATTAAACGACAAAACCTCCCCCCTTCATCAAACCTATAAAACCACTTAATTTCATCGAATACATAACCATTTAAATTCCTATAAACCCTAACATTCTCCTTTAATCCTCCCATTGGATGTATATCCATCCAATGAATCCCTTTTGTGCAAAAAAGAAGAAGTTACCCAAAGAATAGGGAACATCCTTGCTCAAGCTCCTTTCTATTATTTTATTTCTAAACCACCTCAAATATCCTTATTACATAATTATAAAACATTACCATTATAATAAATATTTTATATATTTTTATGATAAATTTTCTACCTAATCATACAAACACTTCCATTTAATGGGTAATGAACATATTCTGTATGTGTACCGAGAACTATAACCTCAAAAAATGATGATTGTTCTTTTTTCCATTACCAACTTTCTTGGTTGGGAATTATAATGGAAACAATAATTATATAGGATATATATTATATTTATTATGTATTTATTCTTATATAATTCTTTCAAAACATATAGCATTATACTTTCTATACTTTGAAAATATATTAACATCGTTTGCGGACATGTGGTCTAACACCTCTTTGAAGCAATATGATTTTCCACTCTACATGGAATGTATTAAGGATGGTTTTACTAAAATTATATCATATATATAAATATATGATATATTAATTCTATAGTAACAATGATATATGTACATATATTTTATTTTATTTCATTCTATCAATATGAAAATAAAAGAAGACATCATTCATGCATATGTACGACCTATTATGCCCATGAATAGTGTATTACATTACATTATTCAATAATATATAGATTATTATAATTCAAATATAATAAATAGAAATGATATTTATATCATGTTTTACATTCTAGAATTCCTGATATAAGAATGAGGACCAACGATATAACAAATTAATGCACATGTGGTGAATAAAGTGGTTATTATTAAAAGATTGGAATTGTAAATAATTTGTTAATATAAAGTCATAGTAAAACCATATATGGTATTATATATAATATTATGGTTCTGAAAAATAAGTATAATAAACCTATTTTTATTATACATGAGGTTTTTATGAGTACAATGAGATTCATGACATAAAGTATAGGAATTTCATCTCGCTTTTTATATATATGAGATACATGCCATGTTATCCACTCTTTTATTTCTCATAGTATATATAATTCACATTAATTTATTATTTTATTCTTATTCTAAAATTTATTTTTATATAAATATTCATTCAATGATCTTTATTTTAGGGGTTTTATGTTTCAGAAGATACCAAATCGGTAAGATAGTTCAGTCTCAATTTTCTATCTTTGAGACGCATGTTTTTTATGAACCTATATTATTTTTTGAGGTGAATTGGAATGTTATATCATTAATATAATTAATTTAATGACATTTAATGATTAATGTAATTTAATTTTATTACATAAGGAGTATGATCCCAATTTACCATGTGGTGATTTTTTATCGAAAGAGAGCCATAATTTATCATGATTGTTTATGATTATGCTTCCATTGATGAAATGTTATAATTAACATCTCAAGAACACTCTTGATATCTATTATCAAATGTTAGTTAATGGTATAACTATTAATTAGAAATTTGTTTCCATTATTTTCTAAATAATATAATTAATGAACTGTGTTTAAGAATAATCTAGTTGTATTTCTCTCTTCATTCAAAAATATATTTTATTTCAAAATCTATGATTTCCAAAAATATTTTCAAATGATCATTGAAAATAATTTTAAAAGATAATTATTATAATTTTTTTATGGTTTTAAATTCTTCTTTTATAATTTTTCAATGATATTTTAACATAAAAATATTTTCAGAAATTAATTCTATTTAAAAACACTTATGAAATGATATTTTCCTCAAGAATTTATTAAAAGTTATTTAAAAGTTATTTAAAATATAATATGTCATCAATTGGTGATAATAATTCCATTATATGAAATTGATTAAATTTATCCATTCATATTGGTTCACAAAATAGTTTATGTTTTCATGGAATGGTGTTTATGAAACATGTTTCGAATTCATGGGTTATTTTCTTTTGAACCTTGCTTCTTTTCATGGGTTATGATTTTTATTAAATTATTATGAAACCTGTATAAATTTCCATGAGTTATGATATAATTACATGTTTATTATGAAAATATAATTTCATGGGTAATGTTGTTATTGATTGTGATACTATGGAACTTTTATGTATGATATAATTATGAGATAGGTGGAACTATATCTCCCTCCATGAATAACGAGATGGTGTGGGTAGTGAGCCCATACTACTATGATGTACTTTTTATATATTCCTTGAATACTATAGAAATAATTTTATATGCTTGAGTGTCTGCCAAAATTACATGTATTATTCTTATTTTATGACTTATTGTATTATGTTCATAATTTCATTATGATTCATGTCTTATTAAATACCATTATTTATGAAATGATTCATTTATATGATCTTATTATAGGTAGAGTATGATATTATAATGTTATGATCATGTTATCATAATCATATGCTCGTGTTCATGCATACATGTCTCCCTATTTTACCCTTACTGGGCATTTGATCTTACCCCTTTTTATGTTTACATTCTCATGTTATGAAGATATTTATTAAATATGATGTGTGTAAGAAGGGTTCTGGTCTTGAAGAACCTAGTGGGAGATAATGTAGTTCACTTACATACCAGTGTTTATGCTTCCATGTTTCTAAAGGCACTAGACTACTACAGTCTTTGGGAATCTTTTTATATAATGTTTTATGTATTTAAAAAGATTTTTGTAATGATAATTTATGAAAAGTGAGGGTTTTTATAATGGGTGTCCAATTGGACATACACAGGGTGTAAATCCTCATGATTGGAAGAAAAAATGGATGGAAAATAATTTTTTGAAACTATAGTTATTGTTGGTACATTTAGTAAATTTATGCTAGTTCTAGAGAGATTAGTATTTTTAAAGGCTGGCCATATGTTCAAAGAAATATGCTCTACTCTTTTTTTATTTTATGTAACGTAAATACATTATGACACAATTATAAAAAATTTATAAATTTTTGAGGTTCGTGTAACCCTTATGTATATCATGGTGAAAAAGTTATTTAATTAAGAATGGTATTTTTCAAGATAAGATTAATGTTATGAAATATCCTTTGAGGTCAAAACATTTTTTTTTGATATTAAACATATTTTTGTAATCTTTAGGCTTATTATATCATTTCTAGGAACATTATAAGGAATATAGTCTTATAATATCAGAAACTCACTAGTTTGGAAAAAACATGTCACGTCTGGAAAGGCGACAAAGTTTGAATTCACAACCAAAGGGTGAAAATTGTTCAACACCAACCACCGGCTACATGATTTCCTAATTAGTAATAAATCTATTTTCATTATTTAAACATTCTGATAGTTAATGGATAAGTTTATTTTGGGCATGATATGAAATATTTTATATATAAATATGGATTAGAAAATGATTTAGTTGTTATGTGATTAATGGTATTTGAATAATTATAATTGAAATTTGAGGGAGAATTGTAAGATTGAGGTAAATATAATTCAGTAAAATTTTATTTGAGAAATAAAGGTTGGATTATCTATTTGAAGCATGTATAATAATCATGTATATTTATAGTGATCTACATTTTTGTGGAAATGATTAGAATATCATGGATATTATCTGAATATGGAAATTACGTTTTCGTATGAGACTTTAAGAGAGATTGATAGTATTTTGAGGTAAATATTAAATTTATCATGTAATATTATCTAATAATATACTTCAAATTTTAAGGGTCTCCATATTTGGATGGAATATTTTTAAGGAATCATAAATAAAGGTATTTATTTTATGATCGATGTTTTTTTATTGTTACTGTTTAATTTTTTGAAATTAAAAGATATTTTTCTTTATTTATGATTTATTCATTATGGAAAATATTTTATCATCTGATAACAATTTTTAGTTTTGATAATTCCTAAATTCAATAAGAATATATAGTTTTTATTTTTCAAATTTTTTTATAAGTAGAATTTTATTCTATTGCATCTTGAATGAAAATTTCATCTCAAATTCTCATTGATTGGAGAAAAATGAGCTTGTAGGGGAAATCAATTAAATGATGAAATTCTATGTTACAATTATTTGTATTTTCCTATGTTTTTAACCCAAAAAAAATTATAGTTATTTTATGGTTAGTTTTCTCATGGCCAGGTTCTCAATCACCCCACTTAGTACATGGGAGTTAGGTTTTCCACCCATATATATGTTCTCAAATCAGAATAAATTTATCCTATTTGTAAACCTACTTATGTGTTAGCCCAGATGACCTCCACACATAACTTAATCTTTATTCAAGATATTATTTAATTAATCCTTTTTATGATGGGGGATTTCATCATTGGAATTTTGAAATGTCAAATAATGGTTACTGAGCCCGTGTTCAAAATTATAGGGAAGCAATTTTAAAACAGGGGAAGAATGCAATGATACAGGTAATGATAGAATAAATCATTTTACTAATTATTATTTTCCCAAAATTATTTAGTTATATTCATTTTAAATATATTATGTAATTATTAAAAAAAATGGAAATGAGTTTTATTGAACCCATTTGTTATAATATTTTATTTAAAAGACTAATTTTAAAATTTTATAATTTTAATTTCATAAAATTAAATTTATTAATAAAATTTAATTTTAAAAATTATCTTATGATTAATTTTTGATAATATTATGATAATATTAATTTTTTAGGAATAATGAAAAATAATAATTATATTTAAATTTATAAATTATTTTAGAGTATTTATAATCTTAAATTATGTTTTAGATTAGTTTTAAAATTAAAGTTGTTAATATTTATCTAAAATAATACAACTATGTGTTTTGAAAATTATTTTATATTTTAATTTCGTATAAATACAATTATATTTATAAATTCCATTTTTCTAATAAAAATTCATTGTGTTTTTTAATTTTTATTTTAAATTTTATAATGAAAATTTTATGTTTTTAAATATATTTTTATATATTTTTAATTATTGGGCCAAAATTTTATAAAAAATTCCCTTTTTTCAATATTAATAGTAATCTTAGTAATTCTATTACCATGGTAAAAGGTATATCAGGTAATTTAGGAATCATGTAAAGTTATAACAACAAATAAATGACTCAAATAATTTCATAAGTATTTTCATATTAGTTTATATATAATATAATTATCTAACTGTAAAATTTATGACCTTTTTAAAAAAAATGGATTATATTATTAGCATTATAATATTTTATTTAATGAAAATTAAAAAATGTCAAAATTGTATTTCAGTTATGTGTAATATTTTTAATATGGTTTCATACATGGGGTATATTTGAATATAAATTGTATTTTGAAGTAAAAAATGT
This sequence comes from Viscum album, assembly GCA_963277665.1. NCBI lineage: Eukaryota > Viridiplantae > Streptophyta > Magnoliopsida > Santalales > Viscaceae > Viscum > Viscum album. The sequence goes on along the minus strand of OY728160.1, from coordinate 1,887,139,142 downwards.
TTAAATTTATCATCTAAAATTATTTTTAATTTTTTGTGAGCAAATAACTATATGAAATTATTTGAGAACACAAAAAGAGTATTTATTCAATTAATGAAAAAAAATTAAATACATAAAATTAAAAATAATTACATTAATATAATATTAGATAATTAATGTAATAAACTAATTTAATAGATTATATTTTCTTCATGGGGATGTGTTAACATAATGGGTTTAAATTATAAAGTTTTTCTTGATATTATTAATGTCTTTGTAATGAATAGTTCTTAAAATGGACATTATGGATATTTTTGAGTAAATATATTTTATTATTTGATATAAAATTCCTTAAAATTTTAAATTTTGAAAATTTAAAATGATTATTTTTAAAATATCAACCATGTTCCATTTATGCCTCTTTTTTCTTTTTATATTGAATATATAGACCCTCAAAGATTATAAATCCATATTGTCTTGTTAGAGTTGAAGGGGTTAAATAGGGGTGAATGAAAAAAGGATAACAGTAAAAATATAGAAAAAACATTTATAATTATTATTTATAAAGATTATTTTGACCCATAATCATAATTTAATCTAAATAAATATGTTTGGATCCATTTTTCATTAAATATTAATTTACATTAATTTAACTTTTTGTGGTGTTCCAAGACTGCCCCTCCCTATCATATAGAATGTTACCTATTATTCTCATATATTCAAACATGAAAAACAATATGGATTATAACATCCCTATACCAATACAAATATATAATACCTATCATCATTATTGACATATTTTCTAGTAATAACACCATCTTTAGTGGTCTTCTGATGTTAAGAAAAGTATATTGTCTGAAGAAGAGAGATTATTTTTAATCAAGTGTTTCTATTTTATTTATTCTTCCGCCCCTTTCAAATAATCCATAACTCTGCCTATATAATAAAACTAACATATTCAACATACATATCTTTTTTATGTTAATGGAACAAAGTATAATCATATCATCTTCCAATAAATGGGAAAAACAATCATTCATGTGTATGGAAGGCTACCGCCTCACGAACTGATGTAATTTGTTTTCCGTCACCATATCTCATGGATGGATTATATTGATTTAGTTAATATTTATATATGATATATTAATTACATATTTTTATTTTTCAAATATTACATATCATTTACTAATTTAAATTTCCACTCACTGAAAAATGATTATATTGTTCGTGTGTGCGTGCAGAATAACAACTCCACAAAGTGATGTGATTCATTTTTCATCACCATATTACATGGGTAATATATATAATTATATATAAATAATTAAAATTATATTTATGATCATATGAGAATTAATTAATGATAATATAATATATTACTTTTTTCCATAAATATCATTGAAAAATGTAATTGTCACTCATGCGTATGTACGATTTGTCGTCTCCATGATTAAAACATTTTTCATTTTTCATAAGCATATAAAATTATATGATATAAAAGTATAATTGACGTACAAAATGATACATATTTTATTATTATTAATTAGGAAATGATTTACAAACTACCACTTTTATTATAGTTAATCGACAAAATTCATTTTCTACTTATGTACCGAATATAATCAAAACAACCTACATGATCATAAAAGGTTAATTATTCATTATTACATAGTAATTAGTGAAATAAAATGGTTAATAAAATTTAAAAAAAAATCCCAAGAAACTAAAGAAATGAAAAAAATATTATTATTATATATGATAATGAATGTATGTGACATTTTAGAATCAAATCACGATTCTTTATTTTTCAAAAATGAGTTTTTAATTTTTCCCTTAAACTCAAATTTTCATCCTTGTCCATATTTTATAAAAATAATTTAGAAAATGGTTTCTAATTTCCCCCTACTATTTTTTAAATTTATTTTTTACCATGTTTTACTTTTTAAAAAATAGTTTTAGAGGGAAACTTTTTCATTTTTTAAATGAGGAACTTTTTGGGTATTCTGATAAAAATAATGATAGAATTCTTTCTTAACTTATGCAGCAAGATTAGATTTTTACATCATCATAATGACTCAAGGGTTTTAAGTTTCCACTAAAGGGTTCCATGGATATATTCAAATAAAATGTTTTATATATCTTGTGTATAGGTTTTAGATTTAAGAAATTAATTTTTTAAAAGAAAAATGTATTTTGATATCCAAAAATAATTTTATTTTGGTTTAAAAGAGTTTTTAAAAAGATTTTATGATTGAAAGATGAATGTATAAAATGATTTATTAATGATAAGTTACTTTATAATTATATGAAAATATGGTGAGACTAGTATAGCTTAGATGATGGGTTCAACATTTTTATAACTCATGGGTTTTCCTGAAAAAACATATAAGAAGGGTTGAGCATGATTATTTCTCATGAAATATAGGTGATACAGTTATTGATTTTTCAAAGGGTAAGCCCCATTATATCATTAAAAATCATTTATTAATTATTATTTTTCCTGAATAATTTTATTTGATGTCATGGATATTATTATTCTAATTGAATTATTTTTGAAAGGGTTTTATGAATGTGATTCTCTATGTTTCTAAAAAGACGTTTTTATTAAAGATATGTGTTTTAAAGGTTGTATTTGAGAAAATTATGTGTTTGTTTTTCATGTATAATTTTTTATTTAATACTCCCAATGAATCATTGACGATAAAGGTAAAAATTAATTAGTTTTCATGAATTTTAATAGACTAATGGAGGTCTTCATTTTATGCCCCTTAATGAGATTTATGTTCTCATATCATGTTGTTAAATTGTTTTTAACACTTTTTAAGGAAGATTATAATAAATTCTAATTTTAAGATGAATATTTTGAATTTTTTTCATGAAAATAAAGGATGTTTTATTTAAAAACAATTTATGGAAAAAAATGAATATTGATTTAGAAGTCTACACTTTTTATACTTATGGGTTTGTAATGTAAGGTATATTACCTGAATGACAAAAACTCCCCAAAAAAAATTCTTTGGGAATGTAATAAATATATTTATAGTCTGAAGTCACTAGATTTGGTTTTTTAAGGTTGGTTACTGACATGTTATCTCTTCAAAAAATCATAAAATTATAGTTTATTACTTATGGTAGTTGAAGGTACATGAGAAAAAGTACCAGGCTCCTGATATCTAGTTTTAATGAAAATATTTTTCTTGAAAATTTTAAAAAATAATATCTATAGATATATACTAAAAAAATTTCTTATTTATATCTTCGTATACAAGGGTATCAACATTCCAAAATTTTGTTAGTTAGATCGGATGTAATATTGTAACTGACTGATTCATTACCACACAATAAAATAAAATAAAGTGGAAGATTATTTATGTAAAAACAAATAATTTAAATTTATCCAATATGAGGATTAAATGGGATATAATCATCATATTTTCTATAGGATAGAAATATGAATCATATTGGATGTTAATACCTCATACCTTCTCAAAAGGATTTCATATACAGAAATCCCACAAATGATTAAATAGACACAAAAATATAATGTGGAGATAAAAAATAATGTGGAATCATTAAGGAATGGGAAAATATCAGAGTCTAACATCAATAAAGATGAATTTACTTCTTATGGAAAATGATCATGATTATTATTAAGCCTAATATATGGTATTTTCTATTGGATGATTATCATAGGTAGACATTATACATCTAATATGGATAAGAATATATATATATATTGATATATTTGGGAGAACATATAGTGGGATTATATAAAGACAGAAATTGAGAAATATACATCCAAGTAATTGTTATTCTAAAACATAAAGGTTGAATGTAAAAATTCAAAGGTGATGATCCTACCATTACCCATAATGAAATGAAAACAGTTTTGAATCACTATAGTTGTTATCGTTGCACTTCCTAATACAATTAAATGAAAAATTCTATATTATTTTTCATGGATAGTTAGATAATAACTGCCCACTTCCTCTCTATTCATGAATATTTCACACTCAGTCTACTTGCATTGATACATATTAATGAAGTGATGAGATTGTGTGGAACACCATGATCAATTTTACTATATTAAGATCAATGTTTCACATAAAATTTTTAAAGGAACATTTAAAATAAAATTATCATAGATTTGATCATCATCACAATCTAAAATCCTCAGAAATGTTTTCATTCCAAAATGAATATCCAAACCATATAGGATGTTATCTTAACTTTATTAATTGAATTCTAAGGAGGTTGGGATCAACGGCATCCTCTAGTAAAGTTATCATACAACAATAGAATCTAACGAGATTAAAAGGGAGTAAGAACACTTAATAGAACTATTGTAAGTAATTAATTTTTTTATCCAAAGATCATTATGATTTGATATATAAAATATATATATATTAGAAATAAAAAATAGTTATAAAAATTTTATATACCTTTCTTAAAAGGATATCAAAGACTTCCTTTACTGTCATCGTATCATTTGATGAGTATTTCCTTTAGTCATAGTCAATGGAATCCAAAAAATGGAGGTATATATGGGATGATAATATACTCATCATACAAGTAAGAATCCCCCTCCCTACATGATGTTCTAGAACCTCACAATTCAATAGAATAAGAGGAAAAAATTTACATGACATTAGGGGCATTAAAAGGGTGTGAAAAAGTTAGAATACAACATTTTATGTGTTTTCATCGTAATATAAATCATTAGGGATTATGGTAAAGTGTTGTCATATTTACTCATTCATTTTTATAGATGTGTAAATTCATTAGAAAACCCATGCATCAAATTAATGACCAAAACATACTTCCTTTTGATATAACTCATTTAACAAATCCTTAATGATATTTGATGAGGAAGACTAATGTTCAACAACAAATATAATCAATTATTTTTATCAAATTATCCAATTATATGTAAGTATTGATAAACTAAAAATGTGTAACATGCTGATATTTTATGATATATTACCCTTTAAATAAATTTAATTTCATTGTTATCATGTGATACATGTAACCCAATGTCAAAATGAATAGTAAGATAGTTTACAATTATAATGTAACCATTAAGTAGGATGAGTGAATATGAATAATAAATTTCAATATATATATATATATATATTTATATTAGACAATGAAATTAAATTGATTTATAAGAACTCAATTTTTAGTAAAATTATTATAGATTTTAAAAATACTAATTTTCTTCAAATATGGTTTTTATTGCATTTGTGAGAAAATTAAAAAATTTATATCTTCGACTAATATAAATATTATTTTATAATGTTATCTTAATTCATTAAATGTATCGATCAAAATTTTCATAGACTTTATTTTTGATAATTTTTGAAAAAGATTAATTTTTAGAGTAATAATAAAATATATTGATTTTTATTGAAAACACTATTTTAATTTATGGAATTTAAATATATAAATTTTATTTAAAAATGTTTTCAAATGAAAAATAATTTAATTAATATTATTAATAATTTAATTATGTTTATTGGAATTTATATTATATTGGATTCTATTATAAATAAATTTTAATATTAGAGAAATAATTTTTTTGGAAAACCTTTTTTGTCATATTTTTTGAGTTTATTTTTAAATTAATTTTTTATTTATTGTTAATCATAAAAAAGTTATATGATATATTGAATCATAGAGTTCAAATTTTATAAATATTTCAGTTTTATTTTTTATTATTATGAATAGTAACTGCAATAAATTTGTATCACCTCTGTTAGGGTGAAATTGGATTAATAGAGCTAGGACCATTAGATAATGTCACACGATCAACTAAATTCTTGAATTTATCCTATTATATGAGTGGAGTTCGAAAATTTTCATCCAAATTCCGATTATATGGAAAATTTCATCCATTTATATGGATTATGAACATTATTTTATTTTAATAAAAGTACAAATTCAAAATGTCACACTCTTGACATTAAAAACTCAAATTTTCTAATTTTTGGTTAAAAGACGATTAGTTTTGATATATATTTTTGGAAAGATAAATTATTTATTTTTATAATGGAACCGTTTTTTCAAATTTTTAGTGATTAATTAATTTTCATGATTGGTTACCCAGCACAAACATAGTATTTTTTCAATTCATAGAAATTTACAATAAACTAATTTAAAAAATCATGTAGTAAAAAATAATTGAATTATTGTGTTCCATGAATTTTTGGATAAAAACATAGTAGTATTATTTGAATGTTTTATATTCAAATTACACAATTATCATGACTACATTAATGTTAATGTAAATAAATTGTGTCAAAATTACATTATTGGTATTCTATGAAAAATAGTATTATAATAAATAAGTCAATAATCATAGAAATCATGAAAATGGATGATTCTAAATGGTCAATAATGTCACACCACGAAATGACACCCAAACCAATAAAAATTTCATATAATGATGACATTTCAATCAAATAATATTTGAAAACAAATTTATGTCCATTTTTTATAATTACAATTAAGAAAAATAGTACTTATATATTAACATTTTAAGAAATTTCGTGTGTGTTTTTTCACACGGTTATAAAAGGGTGCCACATATATTTTTCCCATAAAAATTAATTTTCCATAAAAGTAGACAAAACATAAAAAATTATCTTTTAACTTTCATATATATGACTTAGTGGTGATTTTGTTGTTCAAACACCGTTCGATGGGTCTTTAATAGAGGATCTAAATGAGGCCTATCGAAGAAGAAGTAATTGTCTTACATGGACTTTTCAAATTATTTATTATTCTAACTCTTATATATATTATATTAATCATAAAAAAATATAATTTATTATCATAAACATATGAAAATATTTTATTTATTATGTATCCATCAATATCTATACTCTATTTTATCAAATGGGAAGTGAATGTATCGCTCTTGTATACATCTGGACTTCCACCACCACATAGCGATTCAATTAATTTTCAATCATTATAATTAATTGATGGTTATTTTTATTGGTTTAATGTTTATGAAACATTAATTAAATAATAATTATAATAAAATGTCTACATTCTTACATTCCCGTCATTTGGGAAAGAATAATGTCTCTCATTAGTACGTGTAGACTACTGCCACCACGAATCAATGTGACTTGTTTTTTATTTCCCATTTAAATAAATAATAATGAAGGTATATTTACATAATATATATGATATATTAATGACTCAGTAAAGGATATTTTTTATATACCAGTCATTCATTTTGACCACTGAAAAATGAAAATTGTGTTCATGTCTATGTACAACATACTGTCTCCATTAATGAGGTAATTCATTTTTCTATTTATATATTTTATGTATGATTTAAATATACATATAATAAATTTATATGATATTAATTTCTTGAATATTATTTTGGAGATGATATAACCATGAATAGTGTACATGGATTGGATTTTTTGAACCTAAATTCTTATTCGAAATGAAATATTTTACACCTAAAAATGATGCTCTTCATAATAAGTTTTCAATAAATTGGTGTTGAAATGTTATAACTGGATAATATAATATATTTTATGTATTTAAATGATTCAATATTATAAATATAATAAATCTAAATTTATTATACTAGTTTTTAGAGATCTTTTTAATCATTTCAATCATTCGGTATGAGATTTATGTTAAATCTAATTTTTATCAGGATTGTTTGTGAATAAGTTTTGGATGATGAAATTATATGATATACCTCCCAATAAACTCAGAAATTTTCATATCCTATGGTTATTTTCAAATATTACATATTTTTCTTTCATTTTCATTTATTTAATAACTCAAGAGACTAAAATAATTTATGTGGAATATTGACATTATTTCATTATTCCATAGAAAATCCTTTTTCATCCGTTCCCATGTTATATAAAAATGTTTTAAATACTTTTTTTTACTAGTATCCATGATTTTTTAAAAATATTTTCGCCATTGGATTAATTTTAACAGAAAATATTAAATGGAATCTTCTTATATGTTTTCAAATGAGTTACATTTCAATATTTATTGAAAATGATAAAGAAATAATTGTTTTAATCTACATGGAATGAAAACATTTCTCAAAATAATGACCAATAAATATCATAAAGCTTATATTAAGTGTTTCCATGTTTTATTTTAAATACATCAATTTGAATAATATTTTTTTTAAATTTTAATGGAAATATTTCAAAATGAAAATGGATTATTCCTTAATAAAAATTTCAACTAATATTTTAAATGAATTTTTAATATATGAAAGAATCCTTCAATGTTACTTGTGATTTAATGGGGGTATAGACTAATGATACCATCCACATTCGTTATTTGAATGTCCTAAAATAATAATTATTTATTTTTTATTATAACAAATCCCTTTTCTTTCACAAAGGATAATTAAGTTATGATGAATCCTATATGTAACATATTTTTTCCATGGGTTAAAATATAATATAGTCATGAGATTTTTATGAAACTTTCTTCTATTAAATGGATTATTATTTTAAGAATGTATTATGATCTTTCAAGTAATTTATTTTTTATTTTCAAAATGTTATGGGTGGTCCTGGGATTATATATCCCTCTAACAAATTGGATAAAGATGGATATCTAATGAGATAATAAGGTCTAAAATTGTTAGTGAATCCCTTTCATTAAGGAAAATTGTATACTATTATAGTAATGGAATTGACCTGTGACTAATGATATGATGGAATGGGGAGTGATAAAAATAAACTACTATAATATTGAAGAGATCCATAACGAATGAAATTATTTTTGATGGTAATGTGTAAGATAAAAATCTATGTCTTACACCAATGTTATGCTCTCATTTATCATGTTTGGTGAATATTTTATAATTAATGTCAAATTAAATTCCATATTTTTCCCACAAATCATAATTATGATCGATGATATGTTGTTTATGATTTCAAAATTTTACTCTCATGTTCTCATTTCTATATATTCATGTTATTCTTACGTGATCAATGGTAGTTCCATTGTTTTCCTATACCAAGAATCTGACATCACCCTTTCTTATGTTTCTTATGCCAATGTTATGAAGAATGTTAATAGGTATTATATTTTTATAAAGTATTCTAGTCATAAATAACATAGTTAGAGATCATCTAGAACTCTTATGAATATGTTTTTTTGTATCCAATTTTCCAAAGATACTAAAACTATAAGATTTTAATGTTGGTTGTAATGTTTTGTGTTTTATATTCATTTATTAAGGTATAATATTTATATATAAAAATTAGCATCCATAGTAGTTGACAACAAATAATGTTTTATTTACATTTGGAAACGAGGATGAAATAATTTTGTGAGAAGCCTTAGTATAATCCAATGTATAGTAGAATTTATTATGTTATGGTAATGAATGTATTGTGGTATTCCTTGAAAAACATCAATGCATGAATTATAGAAGTAGACGTGGGTTTTAGAAAATTTAAATAATGGGTAAATAACTATAATGACCACAGATCCTATAACTCAAAGATGGTGTCTACATTATTATATTTTCACTAGATATATGTGATTAAATTCCAAATAAGTGATTATTTTAGTAGTATTGAAGATCATGATATTTGCATGATGCCCATTTTACATTGGGAATAATACATAGAACATAAAAAAATAAAATTTTCATCATCCATGAAACTAGTATAGTGAAATATTCATTATATCATGGATAAAAGAATTAAATAAGGGTTACATTTAATACTTATTAATGGTTATATAAAGTGGAATATATCATGAGTAACGAAATAGTAATCAATATTTTAAGGTAAATAACTGAAAACACCATCCATTTAATCAATAACATATTTATGATACAAGGAATATTCAATATGGAAAGGTAAATAATTGAACACAAATTCAATTTAGTTAATAAACAGAGAATTAAATGCATATATATATAATATCAATGTGAAAACATCATAGATAATAATAATAACTAAATTCTCAGTGATGGAAATTCATAATTATTGTATTTCATGTTCTCAATAATCATGACACCTCTACTGTAAATACCTTTCAAATCCCAGTTTAAAACTAGGGGTAAATTCCCATTTAATTTGGAAAACTAATTTTCCTCATGAATACTATTGATACATCGAATGTATATAACTTTTAGTGCCCCGCCCATCAGTTAATAATGAAATAATTCCTCATATATTTAATAATTAGTTTATTTCATTAATAATATGTCTTATCATCAAATATCTGTATTGAGTAATGAATATTGATTTATCGGTATTTTTCTAGTTAATCAAATAAAATTCAACATAAAAACTTTAACAATAAATAGGCTAGAGCATAAGAAATAAATGTATACCTTGCATAATAAATATGGAAATTGAAGATATATGTAATTTTCAATATAAAATGATGAAAATAATGTTATTATTTTATGAAAAAGTTAAAAATCATAAAGGAAACTAAAATTGTATAATAATATGTTCCAATTTGATAACATGTAAATTATATCACCTTGAAGAATTAACCTGAAATGAAACATTACTCATTATTCAAAAATATGTATTAATATCATATAAAACACATGAAATTGAATAAGTTCATATCAACAAATATATCTCAATGGAATGGAAATTGAGTTGAAATCCTTAACATCACAAATCACTTTAGTTAATGATTGAATAAAAACGTATATTTAAGTTTAAAACTAGTTACTACCTATTAGTGAATTAATATTAATACTTATACAATAATATATGAACCTTTTATAATATATTATCACTTATTCTTTAATAATTATTCATTATCACTGTTGTTTTGGGTGTTAACTACATTGTTTTCCTGTGAAATTTTTGTAATGAATGTTCTAGATCATAAACATAGAAAATAATTCCATCATAGCCTAAATGATATTAATGTTATTAATATATTTTTTTCATTTCATATTTATAATCATTCATCACAATAATACATAGAAAATGAATCGCATCGCTTTGTGGAGACTATAAGGAATACATACGCATGATTGATCATATAATTTCATAATGGGTTGAAGAGTATGTAATGGGTGATATATTAATTCTACATAATTAATCTCATGTAATATATATCACATATATAAATTAAATTTATCTTTATTAAAATCCATTTAAATCGTATGTGAAAAACAAGTCACATCGCTTAGCGAGGTGATAGTTCACTGTACACAAAAGAGACATTATCATATATTAAATGGATTGGAAATTAAAATGATACGTGTGTAATTATAATTCCATAGGAATAATTATATCATATATATAATTTATATTCATTAAATACACCTTTATATCCAATCATGAGAGGTTTTTATGGGATACGATAGACAGATATTTGAGTGGTGGAAGTCCATTGTACACACGATCTATAATTTTGATACCCACTTGATGGAAGATGATATAGAAATAAGATATTGAACTAACATAATAACATATATTTCTATGGTATATATAGGTTCTGTTATATTTTATGTTTTAATACATAATTTGTGGTTTTAAAATAATAAATAAAAAGACATATCTTTGTTATGATGAATAACTTTTCTTAGAGAAACACCCATTGGGTATCCTCATAATGACTCAAGGGTTGGTATTTTAGGATTAAAAAAGATTAAATTATGGGTATAATGAATTTACCGAGTTATTTACGAAGGGATCCATCGATCCAAAGGGCTTGATAGGTGTGAATAAGTGAGGGGAGGGAGTTTCCTTTTATAATTGTGGAGGAGTTTTATTTTTTTAAACACCCAAAACTATTCATTAATGGGGAGTTGCTCTCAACCCAAGTGACACCAGAATTGATAAATAATATAGTAGGTGGAAATTGAGGTCGATCCAAACCACTAATAAATAAAATTAAATGGGATTTAAATATTTTATTCCATTATTCTCTATATTTACTTAGTTGTACCATTTTAGTGTTTTTCACAGTAACTCATTTTATAACCTAGTTAATTTGTCCATTAATACTAAAATAAAATAATACATATTAGATAATTCTTAAATATTAATTATAATTATTAAATACAATTTATTAAATAAAAAACATATGTGTGTGTAAAATTTGTTTTCACACACGCTCATGTAAAGTGAAAAACCACATTTTAACCTTAACAATGTTAATTAATGTATTATTATTTTAAAAAATTATTATGAACAAAAATTATGTTTAAAATTTACCTTATATTACTTATTATTATTAAAAATTTGGATTTTATTTTAAAAAATTCAATTATTATATGTTTTAGATTTTAATTTAAAATCAACCTACAAAACATATCAAAAAATTAGTTTTCTAGAATAATATGATTATATATTAACAATATGACTAATAATCATCATTATAAGGATTTAAAGTCATATCAATGGATATATAATATTTCAATTTAATTTATATAATTCATAATTTTATTTTATTTTAATTAATTAAAATGGAAAAACATATTTCCTATTTAAACAAAAATTGTTTTCTGAAAAATAATCAGTTTTCTTAAAAATAACACCTCAATATAAAAATGTTCATATATTTTTTTTAGAAAATTTATAGTTAATAAATCGATAAATACACATATTATAATAAAATATTTTTTAAAAAAGGATGGTTATTTGTATAATATATTTTCATTTTTAAAAGAAATATTCTCTATATGGTATTTAAAAATTTATTTGAGGATTACATTCGCCAAGTAAGTTCAAAAATGATATTCATCCTATACAATTAGAATTTTTCCTATAAAATAAAAAATGTGAAATTTAATATAATTTTTCTAAAATTTAATTCTCATATACTAAAATTTACTTTTGAGGCTGTGCGTATTGCAAGATATTGAAGAGATTGAATTTATTTAAAACAAAATATACTGTAATGTCTTAGAGTGTGACATTGTTCCCTCTATCAAAAAATTTACCCTCAAAGTTTTATAGATATTACTTTCTAAAAATGGAGGGTTGTTAATCTCTATAACATCCTCTGGTTCCCATATTTCTTACTCAATTTTATGGCCTCTCCAAAGTAGCTTTACCAGTAAAGTCATCAAATTATTCAATAAAATCTCTCTAATGTAAGGAATCTAGATGGGATATTCATTTTAAGATAGATCTGGTTCCAATTCTATTTCATTATTGGTGAAAACATTTGATATTTTTTGCTTGAACTTCCTTAAAAATGACATATGGAACATATCATGTACTTTAGACAGGCTTGGTTATATTTTCAACTAATAAACCATTGATCTAATTTATTCTAGAATTTAAATGGGTCTAATATATCGTGGGATCAGGTTTCCCTTCTCACCAATCCTTACAAAATCCTTACATGGATATAATTTTGAGAAAATGTGACCAACCAATTGAAAATTAAAATCCTTCCTCGAATTGTTAGAATGCCTTTTTCCTACATTGATTCACTATTATATGATCCTAAATAGTCTTTACCTTTTTTTCACTTCAATAAGTTATAATACTATAATTTTCCTTTCACAAACTTCATCCCAACATGTCAGATTACGATATCTATTGTTATATAATTCTTTAGAAGAAACAATTAAAATACTCAAATATATTTTTTTAAGAAAACTAAACTAATCATAAATAATAATATCACATTCCTTCCATGTCTAGTGTTCATGACCTCTACATGTGTTCCATTTTTTTAATAGTACATTTAGATAGTATAACATTTTGAGGATGGTTGGTTATGCTCAAATGAAAATCAATATCAAGATACTTATGAATACTTTTAAAATTTTATGTTATATATAGAGGATCATGATTAGAAATTATTTAATGTTTTGAAAAATTATTCCTTATAACATCAATAATTTAGATCCATGTATGTCTCTCAAGAGGAAAACATTATCTTAGAGCTAAGAAATTTGAATATTTGGTAAAATGATAAAAAATTAATTATATTGCATCATTCCATCTAGGAGTGTTTAGTATTCCAATGATGAAGTTTTTTGAATTGTTATCACATTTACACAATGGAATTATAATAGGTTTAATGAATCCTAATGGATGTTATCTTTTAACCTTTAACTATTCAAAAAAATCATCTCAATACAAAATATAAAGGTTTACACTTCTTGTTATCCCACCAAAAAAATGTTCCCTCAAATCCATATACGTCTTATTGCTACAGGGGTGTATATGGAATTTCAAAACATTAGTTTCATCCCAAAATTCCCTCTTTATATCAGGTATATATGAAACACATTGTCTCTTTCCAAATTTCAAAGCATTATCTTCAAAACAAATCAACTATATTGTAATCATTAATAGAATACATTTTCTTCTAAAAAATCTCATAATTCCTTTGATAATTTTTTAAATTTTTAAATAAATATGTTTTCACAATAATATAGAAAATTATTGATATCTTAGATCTTTAATAACCCCCATTTACATCATTACTATATCAAAAAAATATAGGATCCCTCTCAATACTCATTTGGTTCAGGGATCTATGATCTTTCCTACTCAATGCATATTCTACATTATTTTCCTTCCTCGGGTGGTTGTTTATTATGAAATCGTAATTATTGAGTTTCTCAAGACATCATATTTTCCTTATATTTAGCATTTTTTATGAAAATATTAATTTTGAGATCTTATGATCTATGTATATCTCATATATTTAACCACATATATAATATTTTCATATCTTTAATGAAGATATTACAATATCCTACTAATGATAATGGGTTGGATAGTTATTTTTATGAGTCTTTAACTATTTTTGATGTGTACGAAATAACTATGGTAAACATGAACTGTATAACCTCCAAAACTAGAACCCAACATGAATTTCCTTATACCTTATGGGCATTCCTGGTCCCCATGGGATTAGGGATAGTACCCAAACATAAAAAAACAACAAGAAGGAATAATTTCCCACTTCCAAAAGAGACAACACGACATATATATATATTAGTGTGAAACATCAGAAAAGAGAAAAGTTTTCAAAATTAGAAGAATTCATCCGAAATGAAACCAATCAAAAGAATTCAGAACATCACAAACATGATGTCTAACATCAAAGGACTAGTAAAATATAAAATTATCTAATCCATTTGATAACGTGGGAAACATCCACCCATCTCACCACAAGCCACCCAAATGTATCTGGCAGATTCCTCTTTTTCGCACTTTTTTCCCTTTTCATTCCTTTATTTGAAAGTCAAACAAAGGTCTGTGCACTATCTAAGGGTTGTACAGGGTGTGAGATAAATAGGCTCAGTAGGACCACACACATGTATTCCATTAAAATTCCTTATATTTTAATCTAAACACACTCATATTTAAAGAAAATTTGGAATGATAAATTGTTTAACATTTTTTATCTCATAATCATGGAAAATAAATTTATTTCCCCTTTATTAACAATTAAAAAGTAATCCAATTAAAATAGTTTCAAATTAGTTTATATAAAAAATATGTCAAATCGAACCAAATAATGTATAACATATCATATCAAATACTTTTAAATAAAGGCTTAAATAGTAAAATCCAAATCACATGTGGCATCATGCCAAGGATCACAAAATTTCAAGCTATAAAACAACTCATACACAAATCCATTACTAGTTCACACTAATATCCTTAAAACACATGCCAAAAGATAATATAAATATCCCATCAATTAGTCCCCTAAAAACATTAACACTAATTCCCTTGAAAATTTGGTCTATGGAATAGAGGAACACCCCATGAGTAGACCATGGAAAATACATGAATGATGGACTTAAGATACCCCATCCACCAAGGTGGAGAGGGATTCCAATATGCTCTATCTTCCAAACCATTTCATCAAAACCATTCTTTTAAAACCACTTCAGGAATCCATTTCATAATGCATTGAAAATACCATTTTACTTTATCAAACCATGGGGAAAACATGTTTTATCAAAAACCAATTGGACACACAAAAATCTATCAATCAATAACTCAATTTTATTTATATAACCATTTATCAAAATTAGATCAATAAATTTCATCAAACATAGGTTAGAGATAGAACCACCTACATCAAGAATGGGTCTCATACACCCGCAATGGTATCCACCAACAGAAAAGAACATAATTAAAACATTAGAGGCCCGATAATCATTTCTAAAATCTCATAGTTAATTAAATATAAAAGAGTTAGTGTATAGGAATGATCACAACATAAATTAATGAAACATGCATTCCACACCACAACCAACAGATTTTTTTCCTTTGAATGAATATCAAACAACAGATCTACAAGAAATAAAGAAGATTATCATTATAAAAAAATATTCAATAATAAAACACAACGGTGCAATTCAGATAGAAAAAAATGATGAAACAGAAGTATTACTCACTCAATGAAATATAAACTAATCATAACAATGATAAATCACTAAAATAAGTGATTTAAAATGATTATAGGCCTTCAAAATCACTTTGGAGAGCTCCCAGATAATGATAGGAGAAGCCTGACCCCAAATGATAAACAAATCAACCATGTAAAATCCAATAATAAAAACTCATTTGGACTACATGACTTGTAATCTGTTCTCACCTTTTGTAATAAACACTACCAAAATATGCTGAAAAACCATAACATTAATTTAAAAATAATGATTTCACCATTACATGATTTTTAATATATATTCACAGAGTGTAATATTCACTCCTTTTATTGGATAATAATATATTCTAATCACCCAAAAAATGATATGTATATAGTTTACCTAGTGTGAAAACTTCTGACGACATGCAGGATGTTCACCCTATGAATATAACTCCTGAAATCTATCTTATGATCAAAAATAAGAATGTTAACATTATCCCATGTGTGAATTTATTCTATATATAACAAAAATACTAGTTTTAGTAGAAATCACTAAACTAAATATGGTAATCTCTAAACTCGGGGGGGGGGGGGTCTAACATAGCCATTAACACATTTACACATAGAATATCGTTTCAGTATTAATCCCTAAACCAAATATTGTATTCTGTGAACTCAGGGGGGGGATCTGACATATCCATTAAAACGTTTACACATAGAATCCAAAATTCAAACAGACATACATCTTCAAACATTAGTTAATTTTCCCCATGAAATGATATCCATCCTTAGGATTCCCAAAATTCACACAAATAATGTGGGAAAAAAACAACTTGAAGATGAATACCCAAAAGCGGGTAATGGGATGTTACAAACTCCCCACTATTAGAAAATTTATCACTAATAAGTCTTTGGAATGAATGATTTCTAGAAAATATATTATTACATTTCTCCTTCATCAACAAATCCTACTCCCAAGTCTTGGAATAATATAATTTGTGTCCCCATAATATTTTCAAAAATAGAATGAACTTCCCATAAATGTATTTAACTTGAGATTCAAGGATCTTCACTGGTTCCTCCATAATAGAAATGAATGGATCCAACAAAATCTCTTCCCAACTCAAATTTTTTGAGAGATCATGATGGTATTTCATTATTTGTGATATATAGAAAAAATTATGAAAACATCTAAACTAAACCTAAAATTACAAACGATAAAAGACATACCCAAGAAGCACAATGACCTCAAATATTAAAACATATCTTAGATCCTACATTCCCTACATGCTAATTAAATGCTGACCCAATTGAGGTGAAACATTCATGAAAACCCTATATCAAATGCAATACACCAAAGTAAGATGTCTCTAATCAATATAAGATTTATTTTTTAACTCATTTGTAACCATATTTTGACATATATCCTGATTCGTCACTAAAATCTCTTCAATGAACCTTTTTCCGAACAAAGGGTCTTCTCCCTACTATACCCAATAATGTGGTCATGTGAATGAGTGACCATAAAAGGCCTCAAAGGAGCTATTCAGATTGATGATAAATATAAGTTGTTATAACTGACTCAACCAGTCCTAGATGGATGTCCCATGATCCACCAATATCCAATATTAAATAATGGAGCATATCCTCTAGGATATGAATAAAAAGATCCATCTAATAGTTTTATTGCTGATGATAAGTTGTACTCAACCTGAACATATTCTTCATCCCCTTATGGAGAATCCTCAATCACTAAACGTAAAACTCGGATAAATTCAAAAAAAATATCAAAAGAAACCCGTGTCATGTCAAAATCTCTTACACATAAATCATACCAAAATCACCAACTTTAGTGGTGTAGCAGATCAAAATAAAGGGATCTGACATAGTGGAATGATCAATCTCCACTCAGATATCATTTCTCCCTCATAGACTCTCTGGAAATCTAACAAAAAAATCCATGTACTCCTCTTCCCATTTCAAAAACAGTCATCAGAAGAAACCATAGAAAACTAGAAGGATTTAAGTTTTTGGTGTTTATCATTTGGTATGTATAACAATGTGACACATAATATTCTATTTCATGGTTTATAAAATACATGAGAATCATCGTCTAATGTCATAATACATCATCATATTTCTTAGATGAAAATCCCATGAAAAATTATGATATTAAAACAATAATGAGATTCAAATATATGTTAAGGAGACAAACTGATCCCCAAAATTATGTATACCATTTGAAGAGAGAGATCGATCAGAAATGGTATCCCCACCATTTAATTTTTCTCAAATTCCACATAAATCATCTTCATATAGCAATATTTGATGAATAAACTCAATGATAGATGATGATAGTTATAAATATGTAAGAATAAACTATGAAAAATCCTATTGGGCATCCATTTTCAACTAATTAAATAGTCCCTTATGTTTCTACTCTTCCATGGATTCAGAACAACATGTGACAATATTTTTCTGCAAAGAGAATCTGCAAATACATTACCCTTCTACAAGGTGTAAGAGAAGTAGAAGTCGATGGTATGAAGGTATTCCATCCCCTGAATATATATGAGATTCATTTATTTCTAGGAAAATATATTGCTCAGACTATTATGGTTAGAAAAAACTGTGATCCTATCCAAAAAAAGATAGTGTCTCCAACATTTAATCACATACACAACCATGACGAACTATGAATTGTAAGTGGGGTTAATTCCCCACATGAGGATAGATTTGGAGAGTGGTATATGATAGAATATGATCATCACACATAATACCACAACCCAAACCAGCACCATAAACATAAAAAAACCCACATACCCCTTACTGGGCTTGGGTAAGATCATAATAGGATCTGATTTTAGAATTCATTTAAACTCGTTGAAAGAGGACATAAAATTTTCATCCTATGTATATTTCTTCCCTTTATTGGTAAGAGTAGTAAATAGTGAAACTATCATTGACATATCCTTGATAAAATTTCAATAATATCTAGTGAGACGAAGGAAGAACTAAATCACAAGTACATTCTATGTATCTTCCTTAGAAAAAACTGCCTTCACCTTCATAGGATAAGATGATAATCCATGATCTTAAATAACACACCCACAAAAATTAACATCATGGATCTAAACACTAAATTTCAAAATCTATCCATATAATTAGTGGCTACTCATGATTTCTGAAACTATATCCAAATGGTTCTTGTGCAAATGAGTTGATCTCAAATTAAATAAAATATCATCCACAAACACTACCAAGAAAATTCAAGATAGTGGTGGAATATCTGGTCAGTCAAATCCATAAAGAATATAGAAATAATAGACACCCCAAATGGAACAAAAATATATTCAAAATGGAAATACCTATACTTGAAATATATCTTCAGAATAATGGAATCTAGGACTCTAAGTAGATGATAACCTGACTAAATATCATTCCATGATATATGCTTTCACCCAACTGTTTGATCAAAAAAATGATTCGTAGAATTAAAATAATACTCATTATTAACAGTTACACAATTTAAATTATAATAGTTAACACAATATCAGGGTGACCCACATGAATTATAGGTAACGAACAAGGGGGTTTCCCAAGGAGAAGTGTCAAGGAGAACAAAACCATTCTCCATCAGGTTATCTGACTAAAAATTGATCTCTTTATGCTCTGCTATAAATATATCTTAAGAGGATATCAAAATAGATTGCGTATATAGAACCAATTCAACCATAAAATCTACCTCCCCCGTTATATTAATTCCAAATATATCACTTGGGAAAACATTAGGGAAATCCTAAATAATAGTGGGAACATATGAAATATAAGAAATGTCATCAGGTTTAATTGCAACAATAGACAATCATCTCATAAAATCTAGAAGGTATGGTCTGGTATGAACAAACCCAATATCCCAATCTCCTTGAAATACCCATGATATCTCATCAAATATATGAAATAATACATCTAGATGATAACAATCAACCTCATCATAAAGAAAAACAATCCAATCCATCCTAACAATAACTTCAGACATATCTAGATCAATAATGACGATATATGTTTCTATATCTTCATCAGATATCAACAGAGAATCATAATGACATCAAAACCAATTCTCTTTCCTCTTACCATAAGGTTATAGTAACTCCATAACAAAGGAAATGAGTTCTATTGGATGTTTAAGAAAATCAAAAAAAAAGATCAGATATAAATGAGCGGGAAGAAGAAGAGTTAAAAAATGAAATTATTACAGAAGATGAAACAAATATGGTAACTCTAATTATCCCTAGTCAAACAATTACCTCCACTGGATGATCATTTAATATGTGAAGGTGGTTCTCTCATAGGGAATTTGTCATGATCCATATAGTCATTGAGAATATGACTACAACATAGTAAACATTGGATCCGAAGATCCCTGATCATATTGAGGAATAGACATAGCCCGAAAAATACGTTGTTAATGGCCATAATTTATAAAACTATTAAACATCTTAAAAAGTACATATAAAGATTGGTATGGGTTTCTAACCTAGTCGAACTAATAGAAATTGAGGATAATACTTCTAGAAATAACTGAAATTTCTAAGGGGTAATTCCAATAAATACCACCTCCACCTCTCATACAATGTGACATCCACTTCCTATTTTTTCCTTGCATGCAAATGGGTGGAAGAAAAGGGGATGAACAACCAATAATTCATACCATATACATCTATTCCATATTCTCCTTGTATTCCATATCTATACAGGTCTGAATATTCTTCTTAAATACCTAAGACATGATATCCATTTGCAAACCATATAAGTACTATAGAGCATTCAACTAGTCACTCTTTACTACCTATGGAGAAAAACAAACCAGAACAGTAAACCGATTGGTTTATGATAAAAGAAAACACTCTCCCTCATATAATGAGTGGAATTACCGAGACATCACCATCATGAGTAACTATAGAAAAAAACATTTAGAAGAAAAATTTCATGAACCTCATCTAGTCCAAACCCACATGAATATATTCATGTACCGTGGAATACCACCATCGATTTCAAAGTTCCTAAAGAATGATTTATAACCAAATAACATGGATTTTCTTAAGTGTATGTAGTAAGATAAAGATCTAATCAATCCAAGTGAGTCTAGTCATCCAACTATTGAGGTTTATTCGAACCCTTAACAAAATGTTGCTTCTCATGCATGGACTCCCATAAACATTCCCTTTACTCTCCATCTCATGGATATATTTCAACATATCTATTCTAAACATGTTGTACACTGTGGTTTAAAACAATAAATTCATTCATGAGTACCACAATAATATTCAAATACATAGGGGGATTCTATTAAGGGGAATCTACTTCACCCTACCAAGGAATAAATCAAATACATCTCAGAGGAATACCAATAGACATTGAAATTGTAGAAACAAGGAGATAATATAATAATAATATTATTTTAAAGTTGAAAAAAATTAAAAAAACAAATATTATGGCCTAAAACACAAGATATAAGACACACGTCACACTATCACATGGTAACTTGAGTCTCGTCATTGAAACAGTTGGACAAAGACTCACCACAACCAACCAATCTTGTTCTGACAATCCAATATCTAGTTTACCAAATGTCGCAAGATAATTAATATTGAGAAAATTCCTTGCTCTAATAAAAAACTGTGCCAAACCTGGTCTGGATACCCTCTCAATCTAGAACCTATCCTGAATATCAATAAACCTAAATGGCATTCCAGATCCCCATGGGTTGGCCACTAGAACCCTGGAATCAATTAGAAACAAGAGATACATATTCTACCCAACATAAATCAACAACATAACATATATACATATAACATAGTAAAACATTTGAAGATAACATATTCTATAATTAAAATAAGATTTCAAAAATGATACAACTCAAAATAAGTCATAAAATCATAAATTAAATGTCAATATCAAAGGAATACTAAAATAAAAAATTGACTACTCTATTTTATGTCATGTAAATCTCCAACCATCTCACCACCATTCACCCAAATGTAGTTGATAAAAATATCACCACCCCACTATATCAAATTTCATTTCCCTATATAGAACGACATAAAAATAACTACGCACTACCAAATGGTTGTGAAGGGTGTGAGCTAAGAAGGCTCAATAGGATATCACTCATGTGTTCCATAGCAATTATTTTCACAATAATATGAATAGACATAGATTTAAATAAAACAAGGCATAATAATTAGTTTAACTATTTTTATCCCATAATTAGGGTGAATAGTTTTATTTCAACTTCATCCATATTTCGAAAATAATATAGGTAAAATAGTTTTGATGAATTTAATATAAAAATGTAGTCAAATAAACAAATCATGTATCATATATCATAAAAATCCATGATAGTAAAAAATAAAACAGTGAATTCCAATTCATAGGTAACATCAGACCAATGATCACTATAGGTCAGGCTTGCATACTACTCATACCACAATAAATGAATAGTGAACAATCAATTCCTTCGAAAATTATTCTTTGGATCAGAGAAGCACCCTATGAGTGAATCTCCCACAAATGTAAATATCAATTGAATATAAAAATGGACAAGGGAATATAAGAAAACCCCTTTAGTAAACCACTGAAAATACATGGATGATTGACCTAAGCTACACCTTCCATTTACGTAACCAAACCGACTCATGTGATCTATTTTCTAATTTATTTTATAAAAAAATATTTGAAAATAATTTCATAATTCCATTTCATAATTCCTTGAAATTAAACTTCCTCCATTAACAAAACAAGGGGAAAACAATATTTTTTTTAAAACACATTCCTCACACACAAATCCATAAATAATTCTTGTCATTTCATTTATAGTTTAATTTATCAAAATGAAATAGATAAATTTCATTAAAAATAGGAATGAGATGGGACAAATTACCTCAATATTAGGACACAGATGGCTATAGATGAATCCATCGGCACATATGAATCAAAACATGAAAATGGAGTCCCTTGAATCAATATTCTCGTCTGAGAATTGATTCAATAAAAATGGTTTTTATAGAGAATAGATGACAACATACATAGATGAAATTTTCATTCTACACCAAAACCAACACAAGGGTTAGCCTACGAAGAATGATCACATAATAGATCTAGAATAAATCAAGAATATTATCATCATTAATCCATAGATCCAATAATGTAACACAACGATGCTACTCTAATCCACAATAATAAAGAATAAATAGTGTTACTCACTCAAATAAATTTACCTCAACTATAAATATGATCAATCACTAAATAAAATGATTTAGAATGAGTGGAGATATCAAATATCACCTAGGAGAGCATATAGGTTGAGAAGGGAGAATGATGTGGTTGAATGAGAAAAACATCATCCATACAATGCCTTAAAATCCAAACTCCTGAGGATTACAAAGATTGTAATAAATTTTCATGTCGTGAAATCCATGAGACCCAAATATATTGAAATTTTTTTTGCTCAGGTTAAAAAACCGAATTTTACCATTAGACAACATGTAATATATATCCATCTTGTGTATCTTAACATCCTTTACTAACTCACAAAATCCACCCAGCACACAATGCATGATGTGAAAAACATTTACATGGAATGTAAACATCTCACAACATGCGTAAGGTTCACACTATAAATAGAAATATAATCTTCTTCCTAGTGGCCAGTAAATGAAATTTAAAAAAATTATATGACCTATATTTATTTTTTAGAGAAAAAAGGCCCAGTTTTGTTTTAATACCCAAAACTAAATATGGTATTATCTGAACTCATGGAGATTCCAAAAATCCATTAACACATTTATATCTGAACTCCCTTAATTTAAAAAAATAGAAATCCCCATACATTAGCTCATTTTCCCTAAATAATTATCTCCATCCATGAGAATCGAAAAAATATCCACATAAAGTAGGAAATGAAAATAAAGGGGATAAATAATGGAAAATTTTAATGGGATATTATAACGACTTTATCATTTTTCACAAGGACATAATACTTTCCATAATTTAACACATCACTATATATCTTAAATCCCTTACATCCTAAGAGAAGAGTCTAAATATGAGTATTGACCAATATACTCTAAATTTCTATAATACATTCTTCACATTACATTTTCCATATGAACATAGCTCCATTACTCATATTCTTGGTCAATGGGTTATAAAATCTGGGAACATTTTGAACAAATCACAAATATTATCTTTAGAAACTAATAAAAATATGTACCTAGGATATGTTCATTGGTGTAATAAATTCATGGAATACTATTTACATTATATTATTAATTTGTATGCAATCTATATAGATAATATTTCTATTAAAAGAATCTTATTTATTCCCAAAATCAGAGTTATTAAATTTTCAATACAACTCTTTACTTATAAGACTATGAAGAAAGATTAAAAATGTATTCTCATAGACATAATTGAATTGAAAATACAAACAGATATCAAAAATTATTACCATAATAAAACAATAGTGATATTCATTTAATACTATCATCATTAGGATGACTAAAATAAAGGGTGTATTAGTCAATCCCAATTGGATTACTATAAAATCATAATGTATATAAATAATTTATAATTCTACCATTGGAATGTATTTCTTCTTTTTTTCAAAATATATGTTACACAGAATTAAGATAAATCTTTTAAAACTATTATTGTCAATGAACTTGAATAAATAAGTCATCAATGTGACTCATATGTTTCCTTTTCTTTATAATAATACCATTCATTTTCTTATTATCATTGAAAATCCTCACTGATATGTATTTATTCTTAAAAAACGTTAATATGGTATCCCCATGGTGAAACACTAGGTTGAATAAATCATTTTCCAAACATCTCCTCAAATTTTTTCTTCAAAAAAAAATTAGACTACATAAATTCTATTGGGAGTCTTTGAAATGTTTCATGAATCATGGATTAAATCTATGGAAAACTAAACATCAAATTCTACTGTATTTCCATATAATTCCTCAAAAAATACATTATTTTATTCTTACACAATAATTCCATCATCAATTTTTTGATTACATTATAGATAAATCTACTGTTTCTTCTCTTCTTCTCCATGAATATCACTGAGTAGTGATACTTGGGGTGGATCTAGACATTTATCTGATGATGATGTATCTTCTCTAAAGAAAACAAATTCTATATCTTCATCATGAATCGTAATTTCCTTCTTCTTGTAAAATATTTTTTTGATCATATTTTTCTAAGAAAACCCATACTAGGGATTATTTCTTATTCAAATATAGGAATGATAATAAATTTTTCAAATAAACAACATTTATTTGACATAATGGGGAATTCCTGAATCATACAAAATTTAATTAGAATTCCACTTAGACTTATGACTCAAAAATCCATTCTTATGGTTCCATAGAAATATCTAATTGTCGTGGAAAAAATTAAAGATATAAAAGCGTGTGAGGATCCATAATAAAATGGAAAATTATCTTAAATATATGAAATTGTTAATGTACATGTCACTGCATCATTGGGTACCTCCACATCATCTTTAACGATCACATATGCTTGGTCTCCTTCCTTTAGTATCATTTGTGGTAATATCCCATGAAGTTTGGTACATTGGTTTTTATAATGCCAAATTTCATTATATGTGAATCATTGTATATTTGAATTTTATTTCTTCACTATGATATTTTATGGACCTTATCTATTTATATATAGAAAACACTGACACACTTAAATCATTTCCCAAGATGATTCCTCTAGAAGTTTTCAAGAGATGGAAATTAATTAATTTTTTTCTTCATCATTGATAAACACCCTTTTTCTTGGTACTCATTGAAACATTTATTTTATCAATTTTAATTTAACATATATGAATTATAAAATTGAATCTCTATTTTTGTGGAACAAAAAAAATATTTCATCATATGATAAATAAATATTATTAGACTATCACCCTCCAGAGACATGGCTAAATCCCTTCAATGAAATGATCAATAATTCATTATTTGTTTCATTTGTAATACATAGCACAGTTTGGTAGCCTTGTTAAAGTATAATCATACTCAAAAACACATTCTTATTCCTTTTTCATTATACTATGGTACTTCATATTCATTTTAGTTTGTTTGTCATGGGAGAAATATTTTTCAAATAATGTATCTTTTATATAAATCCATTACACATGTTTTATTTACTCTTCCTCTATAGTATATTCTAAAAAATTGAAACCATTGATAAATATCACCTTTGAGATAATACACATCAAGTGTAACATTTTCATTTTATTCACATCACAAGGATAGAAATATCTTCTTAGGGGACTTAATCCATTAATTAGATACCATATGATTGGATGTTCCGATAAATGATGGGGGATTTTGTCACATGAAGTGATCCAACATAATAGAATCATATTACATAACAAGATTATGCTTCCCAAATATATCCATGATCTATTCAGATCCTTTACCGGTAGTATAGTCTCATTAAGAAAGGTAATAAAAATAGTGGCCATGAGTATTGTTACTCCTTCAACGTCTAAATAAAATTTATAATAAATTGAATACACTAAATTAGTGTAAAAAATAATCATTTTTGAATCATATTTTATAAATATTATTATGGGGTAGCACTTAACATAAGTTGAAAAATTATGCATTGTTGATATAGGAATCCTAATCATAGTTTCTTTGGGAATAATATCACATAATTCATATTTGTTATTAATGAAAATGAGAATTAACCAATGAATATCCCATGAGAGTATAAATGAAGTGCATAATATGGACATTTGTTTTATACCATGTAATTCTCATGTAAAACATAATGCACCTTTTTGAGTTAGTACTCATAGGTACATATTTTCTAGAAACTTGTCCACTTTTAGTATCCAGAAATGGATAAATAGGTAGGTAAACGACATAATATATTACAGAAAAAAATTAATCATAATTTCCCACAATTAATCATATCCTCAATGCCTTGTATATTGTTATATTCCATAACAAATTTTTTTACTAAATCAAGTTCTCAATTTTCAACTAAACTAACTCTAATACCAACTATAACGACCACAAATCTAGTAAACTATAGTCGATGTATACTTTATTAAATTTTACCTAGATAAAATATATCACATTCCAGAGGATCAAAAATTTTATTATACATGAATAACCAAATAAATACATGATATCCATTTCACATTGGTGTCATAAGATAGAACAGAAAAAAGGAAAATTTTCAGCATCATTGAAAGTTATTCAATGAGTTATTCTTCATAACCTGGGGAAATGAAACCAAATAAGGGTGATATAAAATTCTTATCAAGGGTTTTATATATAGTAATACATCATGATTAAATATATTTTAATTAATATTGTATAAAATATAAATGAAAACAAAATGAATTTATGAAATAACTTGATAATTAAATAAGGAAAAATAAATATGGCATGGTATATAAGTGAACTGACTTCTATTTAATCAATAAAATGATATTAAAATATACCCATAGATAATTTAAATTTGAAAATATCAAGGATATTAATAATATATAAATTCCCATTGAAGAAAATTCATAGTTATAATATTTCATTATCTCAAACATCATGATACCACTACTGTCAAGGCCTTTCACTAGATAGTTTAAAACTATAGGAAACCCCTATTTAATTTTGTCAAATAATTTTTATCATGAGACCTATTAATTAAAAAATATAAGATATAATTAAAAACCCCAACTATCACTAAAAATTAATATCATTCCTCATATATTTAATAATTAATTTAATTTGTTGAAATTATTTCTTATCATTAAATATCTGTATTGAGTATAGAATATGGATTTAACAATATTTCCTCACTTAATAAATTAAATTTTAAAGTAAAAATTATATGTGAAAATAGAATCTAGTTTATTAAATAATTATATCAATGATGTAAGGAATATATATATTTAATAGAAACCTAATTTCCAATGGAAATTTATCACAAGATAGTGATTGTTTCAATAGAAAGTTAAAAATCTTAAAATAATGTGAAATTATATAATAGGTTTTTTCCAATTTGGTAACTTTTAAATTATCAGAACATAAATAATAAACATGAAATGAAAATAAATCATTAATAAAAAATATATTTTCATGTTTAATACAAAAAATTTGTATAATATAACCCACGTAAATGTCAATTTGTTTATATTAACAAATATGTCTCTATGGAATGGATATTGAGGTGAAATATCTTACCTAATTCTTCCCATTAGTATATGTAAAATTAAAGTCCTGCATATTTGTTTAAAACGTTTTAATAAATTATAATATAACCATATTAATATTTATAATAAAATATATAAATTGTTTATTACATATTATCATATATTCGTTAACAATTTTCTCATTATCACTATTATTTTGAGTGTTAATAACCATGTATTATGAAGAATGTTATTTCATAAAAGATATTGATCGCTAGGATAAATTATAGTTCCAATATATATATATAATTATATTAATTTTATAATTTTTATTCATCCAGTAGATAAATCTTTATAATCATTCTTGAACATTGGACATACAAAATGAGTCACATCGCTTCATCGTGACAGTAAGTTGTACATACACATGAGGAATTATATCATTTCATAATAGGTGGATGGGTAAGGAAGTTGGTGATATTTTAATTTTATAAAATTATTATAATTTCATATATATGAAATATATTAAATAAATTTATTCTTATTACCTTCCATGCAAATTATATGTGAAAAACGAGTCACATCACTTGGTGAGGCGGTATACTATTGTACAAAAAAGTGACATTGTCATGTTTTAAATAGAATTATTAGTAAGAATATATATGGGAAATTAAAATTTGATAAATATTATTATATCATAAATATTATATATAAATATACACATATTAAATCCATAATTATATCTGATTGTGAGAGGTTTTGACTAAAAATGAGTTAAATCGATTCGTGAGGCGGTAATCCACTATACACATGATTGATGATTTCATTTCAAATTCGATTGAGGTTGGTATAAATAAATTCTATGAAAATAAAAAAATTAGGTCTTAGAATATGTTATATATGGTTTTTATTAAATTGGAAGTGTTTGTACATAATTTATGGTTGTAAAAGAAGAAATAAAAAAGAAAGAGATTTGTTAAGACGATTACCTTCTCTTAGAAAAAACTCCATTGGATATCCTCTTGAAGACCGTTTGGTTATTATTCCATGAATACCATAACCTCTAGAATGTGTCTTGGGGAGTTTTGAGATATTTTTTCATTTTTTTGATGTTCCAATGGTTTTTATTGGTCTGAGTAATTTAAGGGAGGGAGTTACCTTTTATAATTGAGGAGGAGTGAAACTTTTGGAAATATCCAAAACAATTCAACATTGGGGAATCACTCCCACACCAAGAACCAAAAAAATGAAAAATAAAGGATTCTTGAAAATTTATGTTAAATAAAATCATCCAAAACATAAAAAATGTCTTTTTTTAAACATGATACTCCCTTATTCTTTTTTGTTTACTTACATTTATCATTATAATTTCCACAACGGTAATTAAATTTTTTACCTAGGAAATTTATCATGTCGTACTAAAATAAAATGATCCTTTTCATATAATTTAGACCCAATGATTCTCAATATTAAATAAAAGTTATCAAACAAATTTTTTATGTTTTTTTAAAATTAATTTAAACATAAGTACGTGTAACACACAATACCACTTTTTAACTTTAATAATGTGAATTAATTTATTACCTGTTTTAATAATTATTATCATAAAAAATAACGATGAACTTATTACCTCATATTAATTATTATTATATAAATTTCTGAATAAATTTGATAAAATTCATCTCATAGTAGAAGAAATTGTTAATATAAAATAATACTACAGAATATGTAGATATAAGGTTTTTTATGAAATGCATTTATCAAGTATACTATTATATTATATTAATCTTATGAAGAGTAATAATCATTAGATTGATTTAAAATATTATAGTTAGATATATTATATATTAATTTAATTTATTCCATTAATAATTTAATATTATATTAATTTATTATAACTAACATACATTATGCCTTTTAAAAAACAACATTTTGAAAGATAATCAATTTTCAAAAAAATATCCCTTTTAACTCTAAATTTTTTTATCATTATTTCTATAATATTGATAGTTGAAAAATATTTTATTAGAAATATTGAAATAAAATTATATAAATAAACGGAGGAATCGTTAAATACTAAATTTTTTATTATT
This sequence comes from Viscum album, assembly GCA_963277665.1. NCBI lineage: Eukaryota > Viridiplantae > Streptophyta > Magnoliopsida > Santalales > Viscaceae > Viscum > Viscum album. The sequence goes on along the minus strand of OY728160.1, from coordinate 1,887,108,491 downwards.
CCTAAATGATTATTTCTTTGAAAAATTTTCTAAAATTCATTCTAGTATAAGGTTGACCGGGTTAAAAATTGATAAACATCCTATAATTTTATAATTTTATTTCCATTAAATATTAGAATGTGAATTTTTTGTGAACCGTCCTAGAGGGAACCATGTCATGACTACCCTATACTGGCCTCGAAAAGGCTAGGGTGTGGTGACTATCACTGAGTAAGAATATTCAAAAAATGGGAGGCATTAGCCTAATGTACCTGTATCCACACACACATCTCTAAGACACAAATTCTGAAGTGTAAAAACTATAAGTAAAAAATGAATTAAAACCACTATATCCTACAAAAATAGTACAAGAACCAATGTAATTGATAGTAAATAGGTCCAATACAATCCCAGCAAAAGAGCCTATAGCCTAATGTTCAACCTGTATGACAATAGGTTCTGGGACTATTATCTAAACAACTTACTACAAGATAATAGACGTGTACCCAAGGTTTTTCTTAAAAGAGTGGGTATAGTGGTTACCTATACCCACAGTTTTGGAAAACCATGGGTATAGGTTCGTATATTATACTTATACCCACAATTTCACCCAAAACCATGGGTATAGGTTTTGTTTATGACATATACCCACGGTTTTCTAAAACCATTGGGCAAAAGTCACCTATGCCCACAGTTTTGAAAAAGCCATCGGTATATGTTCTTTTTTCAATGATATATACCCATGGTTTGGTAAAACCATGGGTATAGATTTCCAGCGTTATAAGGGAAAAAAAGCCACGGGAAACAAATTTTTTTTGGGAAAAACTATACCCATGGTTTTCCATCCCATACCCACAGTTTGAATTAATATATTTAAGTAGATATAAATAATATAACACATAAGCTGTGTAGATTGGATGGTGAGTCACTACCTGGTAATGCCGGCGGTTTTGGGATCAAATATCGTCAGCCGCATTTATACCTAATACATAGAGCATGAATAATATATTAAAATAAGTGTAGATATATTATACAGGAAGAGATTTAGCTGGTTTGGTTAGTAACTGGATTGTTCTTGTGACAGAAATGGGTTCAAAACCCAACGCTATCCTTTTTGCTAATATGAAAAAATATTAATATATTCGAAAAATATAGGTATTTTCTAACGTAATTGTTGTAGGTGAAGTGGTGAGGGGTGGAGTATTCAAAGTAGAGGTCATGGGTTCTAAACTCACTTGAATATTTTTATTAAAACTGACTGTTAATATTAATATAATTACATTGATGGATATATATTAATATAATAAATTCAGGAAGGTTAGATGTATTGGTGTTCGGTGAGCAATGTGCAGGTCGTGGGATCAATTCCTAGCTGTGGGTTTTTTCAATATATTTAAACTGAATGTTTTAAAACTGTTGGTATATGGTTGTGACACAGTGGATAAAAGAAAATGACATGGTGGATAGATAATTTTCCACACATTGCAAAACCGTTGGTATAGGCTATAGACCTATCCTGATGCCTTGTTTTCCCATGATTTCCCAAACCGTGGGTATAGCTTATACCCACAGTTTTGGGGGCCATACCCACGGTTTGGAACTGTCGGTATTGGTCATTTTTTTAGTAGTGGCTAGAAGAACACACCTTGGTCTGTCTGGTCTCATAGAGCACCGCTTGGTCATGGTCCATCTAGAACTCTATCATAGGGTTGATCATCTGCACAAGACATGACATGCATGAAAAATCCAGTTTATGGGTGAGTATAACAATAATAAGTAGGCCACCCCATACCCAAAAGAAAATTAGAACTAAAATCCACAATGTAATACCACAAAAGAATTCTACATGGTAATACAATGAAGGACTATTGGAAGAGAATACCAAAAATGAATAACATAAAAGAATACCATAAATTAATACCACATAGGATTATCATAATGGGTTTCAACAAAGGAATACCACATAGTATTAACACAACGGATTAATAAAAAGGAATACAATATAGGATTTGAACAAGGAAATACCACACTAGATTATCACACTGGAACACCACACAAGATAACCACACAGGAATACCACATAGGAATACCACACAATATTACCACATTGGAATACCACAATGGAATACCACACAAATTACCACATAGGATTAACACAAAGGAATAACACATAGGATTACAACACAAGAATACCACACAATAATACCATACATCAGTACAACAATGTAAAACCACATAGAAATACCACATAGGATTACCACATAGGAATACCACACTAGAATAACACATAGAATTACCATACAAGAATACCATACATGATTACTACTCATGAATAGCACATAGGATTACCACAGATGAATACAATATAAGATTACCACACATGAATACCAGTTAGCTCTATACAGCTATACGTCTAAAGCATATATGACTAGAATATTCATGTATAATCAATCCAATACACATAGTCCAGTGGAAATCCACAACCAATAACCTACCACATGATAATTCTCCAAGCATGCTCATTACAGGAGAACTCATTCTTCGAGCCATAATATCATCGGAGAGACTCAAGAAATGGTTTATCTCATTTAGGCCCTTCCCAAATAGAATGAATTGGTCAAGGAAAACAATGATGCAAAGATAAGGGATCCTTCCCAAACACAAATGGAAGTACCACTAATCCATTCTGGATTAACTTGCAACATAGGGAATCGATCCTAGAGACACTGGGGAATACCACATAGAAATACCACATAGGATTACAACATAGGAATACCACACTGGAATAACACATAGAATTACCATACAAGACCAATATATAAGATTACCACACATGAATAACACAGAGGATTACCACAGATGAATACCACATAGGATTACCACACATGAATACCAGTCAGATCTATACAACTATATTTCTAAATCATGTATAACTTGTATATTCATGTATAATCAATCAAATACACATAGTCTAGTATAAATCCACAAGTAATAACCTACCACGATATTATGCTCCAAGAACGCTCATTCAGGGAGAACTCATTCCTCAAGCAATAATTTCATCAGAGACACTCAAGAAATGGTTTATCTCATTTAGGCACTTCCAAAATAGAATGAATTGGTCATGTAAAATAATGATTCATAGATAAGGGATCCTTCTGAAACACAAATGGGAGTACCACTAATCCATTCTAGATCAACCTGCAACATAGGGGATTGGGCCTAAAGACACTGGGGAATAACACTCACCCTACTGATGTGGCCCAGTAGATGACGAACCAACTCTATTCTCTCAGAGGTTATGTAGATTCATAATAACTACTATAGGTGGTAGAAGATCACTCTAGTCCCACATAGGGATACCATAACTCTATCTATGAATCAATCACTAGAGGGGACTATAATCTAGAAATGTGAATATAATGTTGTATCTAACCCTCAAGGAAAGAGCAGAGGGAATACTATAAATATATTCTTGTCCAAACAAAAAACTCACCACATAATTTCAAAATGATCATATCTACATCATGTTATTAAATCCATAGGCATCTCAGCTACTAGGAGTTTTATTTAGTAGTTATGGTCATTTGAAGAAACTGGGTGAAATCATGTCTAGGGAATGAGGGATCGACCAACTATTTATGGACCACATGGTCTGTCCACCCTATGGTCAACCACCCCATGATAGATCCTCCACATGGTTAGACATCCACAGTCAATTGTGTTGTGGAAGGATGAGCTATTATCATGGTCGACCGCCACGATCGACCATGTGACTGCCCCGGGTTGATCCGAGGTCCGACCAAGGTGCAACCGAGATTTGGAAAAGTCTGCTATGTCAACCTAGACCGGTTTCGTCCACTGTTCTGACTCAACTTGGCCTGGCCTGGGTCGTTCCGTTATCGCCATGTCTACCTCCATATCTACTGACCATGGCCCCACCACTATCGCGGGAATTCATTATTGTTGTCTCCCATAGCTGCTGCCACCACACGTAACCACTAGTTACCAGTACCACACCTAGTGTCCCTGTTGTGGAACATCATGCCTCTTCTAACACACTAAAAGTGAAATGTTCTTAGATCCTTTATTTTTTGAGTCATGTAATTTTCGTATCAACACATTTCTTCTTCTAATCTTCTCGTAAAATGAAACAAATATTTTTTATTTTTTGTTTTCTAAGGAACAATAATGAATGTGAATTTTATAATCATACATCATCTAAATCACTTTTTCTCCATCACTGAACCTATTTCACATTGTACCAATCCCAGATCTATGATATCTAATCATTGCACTAAGAATTGGGTGCACAATGATCAATTGGTCAGGATATGTCATGTTGTGGTCCAAACCAAGTACACCTGCGATGAACTATGAATTGTGGGAGAAAAACAAGAACCAAATAGAAGAATGAATCTCGATTGATGTTAATTTAAATATTGATCTGTCTCCATTAGTGCTAAAATTGAAAAAACAAATAATAATAAATATTAATCTCTTGTTATATCCAAGAGAATATAATTCCCTTCCCACAATATACAAGATCCATGAATCAATCCATTTGTCGATTGATTCATGTTTGTTAACGAAATTAGGAGTGGGATAATAAAAAATTGAAACACACAACCTACCATTATTTGGATCACTTTTTTATGAAGAATGATCTCCATGTAGTTGACTTATGAATGATCCTTTCATTCTGAGGTGTTTCGGTCATCAATTCGTGATCTATCGTCATAGACTAACATGGAATCCTCAAATATATCTCTCTATAAATTTCTCCAATGGATTTCTAATATTTCAAATGTTATGAGAATAACCCTGTAAAATCTCATTAATTATATTTTTGAATATTTTCAGCTGCAATGTCAACAAAATATTTTTTATTAAATTATTTTATTCCCATTTTTTCCCACAACAACGTTTTCAAAAATGACCCACAACAACTAATGTGAAGTCACACCTGGGGAAATCCCCAAATTTTTTACTCATTGTTGGTCTCAAATTGTTAATATGAGTCATTATACAAAAATTATTAGAATTTAAAAATAAAATAATTTTATTTAATCATTTTATTTACTGTTATGTCCTTGATGAATTTTTCTATAGATGGCCTTTTTCGATAAAAGTTAGGTCAAACATAAGGTAAATACACCATTTTTAACTCAATAGTGCCCTTTGATTTGTGATCTAAGAAATAATTTAAGAGTTATTCTAGTTTTTTAAGAAATGTTTTGTGCGTGTTATTGAAATGATTAATATTTTACAAGAAATTTTTCATGGCACACCGGGCCACAAAATTGTATGTCTTCTCTTCAACTGGTCTCAAAATGTATCACTATTATATATAAAAATTGTACATGGAAAATCTGTGATGTTACATTCTCCCCACCTTGGGGATTTTTGTCCTCAAAAGCTAAAACAAGGGCTACTCAAACAGATGAGAGTACTGAGCATGAATTTGAGCCTCCCGCTCCCATGTTCTATCTTAGAGATTCCCATGTTTCCACAAGACATTCAATAAGAGAATTTATTTCCATTGAAATATAATCTCCTACCTATCCTCAATCTATATCTAGTACTCACTAAAATTCACTGCATCCTAGATAGCTAGCTCACCGCAGTCGATAATGTCCAATGGGTTAGAAGATATCTCCTCAATTGTGATACAAGGAATATGTCATGTACCTAATATGGCTATGGTGGTAGAGGCAAGTGGTATTCCACCTCCCAATCATTACATAGAATCTAGAAAGGTATAATGAATCTAAAATATATTTGAGATGTGCGACGACTTGGTGATTCTTTCAACGATCACCCAAAGGGCATCGTGTCTCCTAGATGTATGTGGTAAACCCATCACAAAGTCCATCGATATCCCATCCCACTTCCAATCTAGAAACTCAAGGGGATGAGCTAATCCCACTGGAACCTAGTGCTCATCCTTCCTCTACTGACATGTAAGGAATCAAGAAAAAACTCTATAACTCCCTTCTTCACCACTGGTCTCCAAAACAAACATTGGAGGTATTGGTACATATTTGCCACACGTGGATGCACCACCAAAGGGGATGTATGAAACTCTCTCAGAACCACTTCCCAGAACAACACTTGTACTAAAATTAATCTTATGAAAATAACAATGTGATAACCACCATTATAATATCCATTAGAAGTATGACCTATTTAAATCTGATCTTGTAGGGTCTCGCAATCATCATCCCTAAGTTATTCCACCTTGACTCACTATAAAGGTAGAGTAGTGGCAACAATCGACTGTAGGTATGTTTATCCATCATCATCCAAAAACAATACCTGTAATGATTCCATGTTCTTTGATTCCTCATTAAAAAAATGAAAACATGACCTCTTACAGAGATCATCTACCACCAGATTCCTATTCCAATGATTATAGATAATCTCAAACTCGTAGATCTAGAGAAACATTAGGCAGCGCCTCTGTCTCAACATTTATTGGATCTACTGCAACCCCACCACCAGTGTAGAAAATTGAGGACTCATAACATCCACTACAGCGAGGGTCAGGTCATCCAATTGATGAGTAATCAACTTCACCCCCGTTTGTGTTACTCCATTCTGTGTTGCATGGGTATCCTTTTAACCAACAAATAAATTCCAATTTCACCATTTCAGACACACCACACTTCTCACCTAAAATAGCCAATCTGAGCATGAACTATGGATATCTATTCCATACAAATAATTCCATCCTATGTTCTTGATGCAATTACCAAGAGATTTAGCAGAAAATATCACCTTTAAGAGAAAGGTCACACTGTCGAAACTAGTGTGTGATCATTGGTTCTCCTCCCATAGGAGTCTCCAAGTGTGAGGGTAGAGTCCATAATTCAAACAGAATATCTAAGTCTTGAGTAAGATACATGGAAAAGAATAATTAATATAATATATGGCTATCAATCAGAAAACCACAATAGAAAATACATATATAATACCAAAAATCCATCTTGGATCCTCTAGGTCATATTCCTTGACCAAATGCAGCTACCCGCTCACATGCCCTCCTGCTCCTTAAGCCATGTGTGGATCACTTGGGGGTGGTGGTGGTAACGTGTTGAAACATATAATACCTTTTGATGTTCCCCCTACTCCTCTTACATGTCTTCCACCATTTTGATATATATACTCTAATCATTGCCTCTACCTTGGAGTTTCAACCACCATCTCTCTATCAATAGTAAGATTAATTGGAAAACCCCAAGAAAGATGTCACCTACTATCACATGAAAATAATTTATTTCCTCTAGGATGAATGAACCCAACCATTGAGACCTAAGCTACAAATCTCAAATCCAGAGACCTCATCTTGGAATGTCCCACACATCCAAGCCATTGAGACAAACATCGGATTCCTGTTATTGAGGTCTCTCATACTGATATCCCATAGCTGGCTACAAACAGAAGTATTTTCTTTTCCAATGAACTCTTAACGACAAATATTTCCTCTAGAACCCAAGCATAGGATGGAATGAACATATGGATAATGATGGATCATATGTTGCAACATAGACCTATCTCGAAGGTCTGATCCCTAAATCACGGGTCGTGTATCATATCCATCGAGTACTAGGAAAGGATGGCTTTCCTAGATAAAGACATAGATACTGAAATTTCATCCTATAGGAGTTGTAGAATCACTTGGACATGGGTGTCCATTAGATTATATGGTGATAACTCCCATATTAAATGTTTCACAAACTCTATCCACATAAGATTCCCCTCATCACAATATTGGGAAACCAAACCACACCATCACCTTGCTGAACTATGTAGAAGGATCACTACCAAGACCAATATCTAATTAGCTGGTGTTCTGACTGTGTAGAAAACTCGGGTCACAGCCTCAAGATATTCGTCAAAAGTCTGAGGTTTATAATTTCCTTAGAACCTAAGGGGTCTTTATCACAAAAATTAGAGCAGCATACTTATCTTGTGCTCCTCGTCTACTGGTACAACGAGTTCCATGTGATTCTCTGTAGATGATGGTATGGATGCTGCACCACATGGAGGTTCCATCTCCTATAAAAATCCATGTATTCATGCCTTATCACAGGAAAAGTCATCTTTTTTATCACGTAGTGGAATATTGTCTACATTCCTATGTGGTTATATCCGGATATAAAACTAGATATACCACGATAAATAGAGTATATTAGGAGAGATGACTCAAGAAGGTCATGAAAAAAATCATATATGATCTATGTACCATTGTTCTTCCCTGCAACCAATGCTTTCATGTACTGAGTCAAAAAGAAGGTAACTCGAGTCATGGTGTATGAATTCATTGGCCACCCCACCGACACTATAGTCCCTAACCTGAATGTTGAACATGAAACACTTAACATTTTTTCCCTAAACCAATCTCACAAACTCCTAATCCTAAGGTAGAAATTACCACCTCTGATGACACTATGTCATGATCCATCCCAGAGGGGCCCGTTCCGTGACTTCCCCATGCCCACCTCGAAAAGGACAGGGGTTGGTGACTTGGATCATGTAGTCATATCCCACAAATTGAAGTCGTTTTCCTAAAGTAAATGTACACAAAAAACATCTCCAAGCCACAAAATATAAAATTTAAAAACCCTAAATAAAAAATTCCAGAAAAAAAACTAGATCCTACAACCAGTTTACAACAATAAAGGTACTAGAAAGTAAATAGGGATAAAACAAGACCACCAAAATAGTATGTAACTATATGTCGATCCTGTAAGAAAAGAGGCAATGAGACTGCTATTTGAAAAGCTGCTTCAACACACCTTGGTCTATCTTGTCTCAAAAAGTGTCACTTGGTCTGGCTCTTCCTAGGACTCTGTCAATGGTTCGATATATTGAAAAAGACATGAAACATGAGGGAAAATACCATATAGAGGTGAGTATAATAATAATCATTTGGAAACCCTAATACCAAAAAGATAAATCTAAAAGAAATACCACAATTGAATACCACAAAGGAATACCACTAAGGAATAACACAAGTGAATACCATGAAGGAATACCACAATGGATTACCACATAGGATTACCAAAATAGACATCCACAAAGTAATACCACACAAAATTACAATAAAGGATTACCAACAACTATTAACATACACAATTTCAAAAAAGAAATGACACGCATGATTACCAAAGAATAATACCACCAAGATTACCACAAAGGATTTCCAAACAGGAATACCGTAGAGGAATACTCACAAATGATTACAACATATTTTTACAACACATTAGTACGACATAGGATTACCACAAAGGAATACCACACAAGAATAACGTACAAGACTACCAAACTAGAATACCATATATAAATTCAATATAGGCTTACCACGCAAGAATACAACACAAGAATACCACCCAGGATAACAAAATAGTAATACCATATAGGATTACCAAAAATTAATACCGCACTGGAATACCACAAAATATTACCACATAATAATACTACACAAGAATACCACATAGTATTACCATATAGGAATAAAAATCATCTCTACACAAGTATATGTCTATATCATATATAAAAATAATATACAGATATACACAATCAATGAAAACTAGTCTAGAGATAAACCACAACAAATTTCCTACCATATGATTCTTCTTGAAGAATGCTTGTTTTGGGTGAACTCACTCCTTGACCTATGATATAGTTGGAGACACTCACAGAGTAATGTAGTTCATTTGGGCCACGTAAAATGTGATCTCATTGGTCAAGGAATATTATGACACACAGAGGGGGGATACAACTCAAAAATGCTGGAGAACCCCATGAACCCAATCTGGATCAACCCACAATGTAGTGGACCCCACCCATAGAAACTATGGAATACCACTAAACCTACTAATGTTGTCTATTAGATGGAGGAAAAATTCCCTAATCTCATAGGTTACATAAATTCCACAAAACTCTAATATATGTGAGATAGGATCACTCTAGTGGAAGGAGGGATACCATAACTCTATATGGGACTCCACCTCTAGAGGGGACGAAAATCCCTACATGTGGATGTAATTCCATTCTGAACCATTGAGTAAAGGACCAAGTGAATGTCATCTACTTATTAAATTGAAAAAATACTAACCACATCATATAAAAAGGTTTTTCTCAACATTACGGTCTCAACACCGTAGATGGCTTGTAGATTGGACATTCCATTTAGACGTTATGGTATTTAGAACAAAACGGTTGAAAGCTTATCTAAACCATGGGGGACCGATCGAACGTGGGCCAACCACTGTGGTCGGTAAGCCCTACAGTCGACCACCCCATGATTTATCTGCTCAATAGTTGACCATTCAACAACCCTGTGGTCGACAGTGCCATGGAAGCTCGAGGTCACGCGGCGGTTAGCTTCCACTATTGACCACGCAATTTCCTCAGGATGGACTGAAGTCTGGCCCAGGATTGACCCTAATCTATCCTGGTTCTCCAGGTTAACCGAACTGAGTAACCCGAACCATCCTACTGGTCAGACCCGACCTAACCTATTCCTTCGTCACCACATCTGCCTCTATCGGCACCTCTACGTATACCACACATGGTCCTACCATTGCCATTGTGTCCCGCCACCACCGTGGGCCATCTTTGTTTCCATTTACCACTAACACCACAAATTTTCACCAATTCCAATCGCTGGTTTCACACTGGTGGTCCCTTCCGCAGACCACCATTCCTCTTCCAATGATGCAAAACCAAACGTTCATGGATATGACTAATCGAGTCATGTAATCGCAAGATCAACCCATTTTGTCTTCTGATATGCACACACAACTAAAAAATTCACTATTCTTCATTGCATTCTAGAGAATGATGATTAACATGAATTCAAGAATCATCCATCATACGAATCACTCTATCTTCATCGTCTCACATATTTCATGTCATACCAATCCCATATTTATGATATTGGAACATTGTGCTGGGATTCGGGTGTTCAATGAATGATTGATGGGGATATTTGGAGTCGCATGAAAAATGAAGAACGCCGATGATGAACGATGACTCATGGGAGCTAAGTAGAAGAATCAATGAAAGGAATGATCCACAATAGATTTTTGTGTCGATCATTATATGTCTCCATTAGAACGAAAATTTAATAAAAAATTATCCCAAAGATTAATCTATAATTTAAAACTGGCATGGATAATTCCCTTCACTCAATAGATAGGATTTGGGAATCAATCTCTTTTTAAATTGATTCAAGTTTATTGTGTAAATTAAAAATAGTGAAATTAAAAATTGAAATAGAAACCCTACATATATTTGGATCACTCAATGATGAATAACAGTCTTCGTGTTGTTGTCATAGTCATGATCTTTTGAATACGAGGTGCATTGGTCGTCGATCCATGATCTGTCACCATCGTGTGAGAGGTATCCTCAAATATCTCTCTATATCTCTCAAATAGTTCACCACGGATTCTAGGGTTATGAAAATAACCCTAGAAATTATTCTAAATATTATTTTTTAATATTTTCATCCACTACATCAACAAAATAATTTTTATTATGTTATTTTATTCTCATTATGTCCTACATCAAATTTCTCACAAAATACCTATACCGACTAATGTTAATTCATTCATAGGGAAAACAACACATCACAAAATCAATAATGGTATTATACGTCCAATCCAAGTTACCATTCATGAGTTATTATGATTTAAAAATAGAATAATTTTATTTAATTATTTTATTAATGGTTATTTCCTTGATTACTTTTCTTACAGATGACCCCACCAAAAAAAGTTAGTTCATGCATAGGGTAAAGCAATTATTCTATTATCAAAGGTCCCTAATATTTTTTATATGGACATATGTTTATGAGTTAATCAAATTTTTCATGAAAACTGTACACAAGTTCTAATAAAAAGTTTAATATTTTTGCAATAATTGTTCCGGGCACACTGGACCACATAATCATACATCTCTGGAGTGACTAGTCTCAAAATAAATCTATATAATATATGAAAATAGTACATGGAAAATACCTATTGATATGGAATTTTATTACATATTTATTAAATTTTAATGTTCACTTACTATAATTGAGGCACGAGGTTCCGTGTATCACATGCTATAGAAGAGATTGAATTTATCTAAAAGGAAACATATATCAATGTCTAGTGGTTCTAAAATTACACAAAAAAGATTTGTTCATGTGTATATCAACCATTATTATATTTAATTGTGAGTGTACACCTACTACACACCTCGATTGACTCACTCATGGGATATTCTTCAGATAACTCCCATTTTCATTAATAATATTTATAAAGGATTTGAATAGATGATTACCATGAATAACCATGGATAAACCTAAGGATTCATAGATTGAAGAGATAATGTTCTAATTTAGACATCCTAAAAATAATTATTCATGATTATGTGGTTCCCTCTTGGATTTTTATTTCTAACATAATACTTTTTTTTTATTTTAGTCAATTTTTTAACAATATAAATATATTTTAATACTAAATGTGATAGAAAGTGAAATGATTTTCCTCCAAATAAACCAAATGTTCTGGAGAGCTAGAATGAAAAATATTTTATTCTAAACATATGAAACATTTTCAACAATTTAATCATGATAATTTTACAAAAAATAAAAGGAAAAATGTTCTTTATGTTCTTTATAAGGAAACATACACATTCTTTTAATGTGTCTAATGATCAAATATTTGTTAATAAATAGATTAGTAATAATGAAAAAATATTTTTCACTCTCTAGTATTTGTATAATGAACATGTTATTTTATATTTTAATCATTTGGAAAATGATGTGGATTAATGGTGTACTCATTTCAAGAACATAATGAAATTAGAAGAGATTCAATCACATGATTTGGATGATTTTAGGAGCTTATTTTTTCAATAAATATTTTCTTGGTGTTACTTTTATGAAAACGGGGATGGTATTAATTTATCTAATGAATATGGATATTGAATATGTTAGTACATATGTGGAAACCTTTACAAGACTTATGATGTATATTGTTTGTGTTATTGTCCATCCAGAATATAAGGATGATCGATTCTTTAGTGGCTTAAAAAATCCAATGAAGGGTGTTATACATAAAGTACCTAAGTTGTTATGGAGAAATATTTTGATTTTCAATATAGGTGGAAATGGGTATTAATTTTTCACATTAATCTTATGGTTTTTATAAGAAAAGAAACATTGAATTTAATGTAAATTATAAAAAACCTAGAGGGAGGAAAAGTATATTTACTTTATTCTAGAAGTGTGGATGGAATCATGGATTAAATTGTATCAAGGGAATAGGTGAATTTTTTTATTGTGGAAAATAATATCATTGGTTAATTGAATTAGGAATTGATGCGAAGAAAAAGATAGATAATGATGGAGATAATGAATCATATGATGCACCTAGTAGACTCTGGTGTTTAGAATATAAGGAGTGTAACCATTAGGATAATTGATGATGAAATATGAAGGTTTTTTTTGATGATCAAATTCTGCAACATCATAAGCCTAGTGGAAAAGGAATATCTCCTGTGATCACTATTTTTGATGTGTGGTTAAATAACTATTTGGTGAAAGGTAAATTTACCCTTCACTCTATAACTTCTAGTTTATTATTTTATTTTGTGTCTAGCCACTATTTTATTTCTAGATAAATTTTAACAGTATAAAAATATAACCTAAATGAATAGATGTTGAATTAGTAGTAAAAATAATTGATGGAGTGATGACTACATATCAATCTTATAAATCTTCTCCATTTAATATTTTTGGGAATTTTCATCTTAAAAATCACATTAACCACCATCTGGATGATTTTGATGTTACATTTTTCATTGAATTATATTCATTACATAAATCCCACATGAATGGTCAATGAATAGAATTAATGTTTGATATTCCGAACCAAGCTAAAATTTTCTAGGTTTAAAAATATAAGTGTAAACCTATGATTAAAATTGAATCCATCATGTGGGTGAAAATTCTAATTCAAAACCGTTTTGTATCTTAGATGGGTGGGTAGAAATTCATCATCATTGAGATTTCTATTACATGAGAGTTTTTTTAGTTTTTCCCAGAAGAATATGATCGTCTTCTGTTAAATCCTGATGATGAGCTTCTAATAGAACTCAAACATGTTTCTACTCCATTTTCATATACTTCACATAGAATATCCCATTATGAGTTATAGAATTTGGTGATGAAAATCAATTAGAATCCCAAAAAAGAGTCAATTCAGCCATGTATGTCCCCATGGGGTGCACCTGTTCTATTTATTAATAACAAAGATATATCAATTTATATCTTTATTGATTATTAGGAATAAAACATTATAAAAATCAATTATAAGTATTATCTTCCAATAAATTATTGTATTTCAATTAATTATGTTGATATCAATATTTTTCTTGATTGATATATATTATGGATACTATTATTTGAGTGTAATATGAAAATATATTCACATGATAGCCTTCCATAGAAGGTATGAAAAGTATTCATTTATTTCAATTCCATTTTTTTTAGTAATGCCCGACTATATTTAAGGGTTTTATGAATATAGTCTTTATAGATTACATTGATGTTTTTTGGTAGTATTTAGAGACGAAATTATTATATATTAAATGGGTGTGAATTAAAATATGCATCATTGGATAATTGTACTAATAACCCTTAGAATTGATATGGTTTATTAAAAGTTTACCAAATGCTATTTTTTTTAACAAAAAATTACATTTTTGTGTCATATATTCTCAAACAAGGGGATCCATAAAAAAATATTAATGGCCCAAACCAACCACTATGATTGAGATATATATGTTTCTTGGATTATCTAGATATTATCAATTCATTGTGGAGGGTTTCTCTTTATTCTCTAATCAACTCACCAAGTTATAATTGAATGGAGCTATGTTTCTTTGCAACAAATAAAGTGAATAAAAATACATTATCCTATAGAGGGGAAGTATTTTTGATCTATAATGATGCATAAAATAAGGGATTTAGTAGAATACATATGTATAATTATATGGTTATAGATTATGAATCAAAACAGTTAAATTTACTCAATAAAAACTACACAACATATGATTGGGAGTTAGTCGTGGAAAATATTATCCCAAAAGATATTTTGGAATTAAAATTATGTATAAATGTGTTACATATATACTAATAAAATAAGTTTAAAATATCTTTTAACTTATAAAGTGTTGAATATTCACTAGAGAAGATGGTTGGAGTTGATTAATTATTATGACTCCTCAATACGTTACCACCCCGATAAAGAGAACAAAGTGATATATGATTTAAGTTGAATTCATAATACAATTTTATCTATTATGTGGATAAAAAAAGATCCAAAATTTCTATAATTTTAAAGAAAAGATTTTAATTTCATGATGGAAGGTAGGAAATAATATCTTTTCCAAATTAATGTTCAACCACTAATCCATGTTTTGATTAAAGAGGCACATGAAAAGGATGTATAACTAAAAAATAATGTGAGAAATTTTTTTTGAGTTAATCCATATTTTTTTCGTTCCATAATATATTGAAATAATGATATTTTATTTTAAGGTCCTAAATCATCATCCTCTATTAATCTTGGACATTAGAAGATGTATATAGATAAATAAGAGTATTTTGGTTGTACAAGATGAAGATTGATATTTTAGAGTTTGTATCATAGTGCTTGGTATGTCAGTAAATTATTTTTAAGAGACAGAGGTTTAACATGATGTTACAATTGTTTCGCATACCATTATTGAAATGGAAAAATAACACTATGAATTTTTTTTATTGTAATCCTTAAAACATATAATTTCAATAATTCTATTTAGGTTTTATTCAATATTATTATAAAGGTAGCTCCACTCAGTAGAAATGGAGAATATTTATATCCCGATCTATTAGTCCTAAAATACATTGAATAAGTGGTATGATTTCATGGAATACGAAATTTTATTGTATACCATCAAGATCAGAGTTATACCATTAATTTTGATAGAAGAATTCAGAAGGCTATGGATTTAGAGTGGTGTTTCAGTACTTTATATCATTCTCATATTGATATTCAGTCTAAAGGAAACATTCAAACCCTAGATGATATGGTGAGACCATATTCTATAGATTTTATTGGTTTTTGGGATCAATACCTTCATCTAGTTTAGTTATATTCTAATAATTTCTTTCACTCTAAAATTTAGAAGGATCTTTATGAGTACCTCTATAGAGAGATGTGGGAACTCTAACATTCCATTTTTAAGTTGGAGACATAAATCTTTTGGGACCTAATATAGATGAGGATTTGGAAGAGAATGTTAAGTTCATACAAAAGCATATCATGGTATATTAGATTCAATAAAAAAAGTAATGCGGAAAATCATCATTGAAATCAATTAGATGATGTTAGTGAGAATGTTTTTTTTGAAATTTATCCGTTAAAAAAGTTTATGAGATATAGAAATAATGGAAATAATATCCATAGTTATATTGTCCCCCTTGTAGTTCATGATCATGTAGCAATGGTATCATATTACATAGTCCTTACAATAAAACAATATCATGTTTATAATCTATTCCAGGTATATATATTGAGTATATGCAGACTTGATACTTAAAATTTAATGAACTTGTAGATTGTACTACTGAAACATTATATTTATTATAATGAAAAAATAGTAGAGATCTTTGGTCATAGAGATAAAGTTATATAGAACTAAACTACTCACCCGGTTAAAGTCCCCAAGAGGAATCAAAAAATTCAAATAAGCTACTTGGGTTATAAAGTATGTGATAAAATAGATATATCCTCATTTTATTGTATTATAGTGATTTAATTTTTAGGGAAAATTCATTTTAATATGGTTAGAATTTAACACCCTAATATTATATGATATATTTCTCTTCAAATAAATTTAATTTCTTCTATTGCTAGTCATACTTACAACCTCATGTATAAGTAGACTGTAACAAAGTATACCATTATAACCAAACCATTTAGTTGGTAGAGTGTGTTAGAATAAGCATCATTGAAAATAATAATAATTCAAAAAGTTTTTACATTAATTAATTAAATTGTTAAATATGTACACAATTTTTAGAAAAATAATTATATTTTTTAGAAATACCATTTTCCTTAAAAATTGGTTTTTATTAATTTCTTGATAAAAACATATAATTAATTTTGGCTAAAATTATAATATTTAACAAAAAATGAACCTCATTCTTGAAATCAGCATGTCAAAATTATCTTAGAGTTAATTTTTCATAATATCAAAAAAAAAATTAAGGAATCATGAAATATATTTATTATTATGGAAAATTTTATTTTAAATTAAATAATTTAAAAATTTACTATTTATTTTAAAATAATTAAAAGTAAAAATAGTTTATTTATATTGTTATTAATCTTATTATGTTCTTTTAAATTTATTATATATTTTATTTTAGTAGTAAATCTTTTTATACTTCAGAAAACATTTTCCTAGAGAACAACATTACATCATGTTTTTTGGGATTGATTTTTGAAATAAATTCTAAAACATATGTGAATTAAATGTTTAATAATTGATAAATATTTAAAGTTAAGAGGTTTATATTTAGTACATAGTCCCCTTCCATTTTTTCGTTATGAATTGTGATAGTGGGAAATATTTATCACCTTTGTAAATGTAAAATGGTTAAAATAGGGTTAAAACCATGAGATAAGGTCTCAAGATCAACTAAAAACATGACATTAACCTATTGGATGAGTGGTTTGAAATTAATCTCTTTCTATTTTAAATTATATTTCATTTGAATCCATTTTAATTTGAGTATTTCATTTATATTATTTTTTGAAAATTATATGTACAAAATGTAACTATCTTGACATTAATAGCCTTAACATTTAATTTTAATTATAAAAAATATGATAGGATTAGTTAAAAAATTTATTATAGAGTAATTATTTTTTTATATTGTTAATTTATTTATAATAATTTATGATTATATAATTACATAAAATATTTACTCAAGAGGAACATAATATTTATTCAGTCAATAGAAAAATAAACTAAATGATTTTATAAATATTACAATTAATAGAATCTAAGTGAATCATAGTTTTTAAGAAATTTTTAGATAAAAATAACATATTATTTATATTTTAATGGTTTATATTTTAATTCCATAACTATCATTATAACATTAATTTCAATGTAAATTAATAGTTTCAAATTTTTTATTAATAATATTTTATGATAAAAAATTAATAAAATTATTTAAAAATTAGAAAAAACATTAAATATGTAAATTAAGATCATAAATTGTATAAACTATCATCCATTTTCCATTAATAATTCACATTTTAACTTATAATAAAAATTATAACCCATTAAGATTAAAAAATTCATTACTGTAGTTAAGGATAACTTTTTTTATAAAGTGGTTAAAACAAATGATAATGTATAAAATGGCACCCAATCCAATCCAAATTTCATTTTATGAGGATATTTAGACTCTATAATCTATTTCATAAACATTATTTGTATTTTTATTAATTAAAAATGAGAAATACATTAATTATATTTAAATATTTTATAAAAATGCAAGTGTGTCATTTCTATCCCTTATAAAAGGACACCCTTCTCCCTTTTCATTGCACCTATTTTAGCCATGAAACAAGACAAGTACTGAACAAATTGTCTTATAACCATCTATATACATGAATTATAGTTTCTGGTAATATTATAACACAATTCATAAGATTATTATGTGAAGATATAGAGGATTTCTATCAATGAAGAAGTAATCATCTTACCTGACCTCTATGAATTTATATCATCATCTAAATCCTCTTTGTATTTCATATTAATAAAAATTATTTTTTTCTAAAATATAGTTAAATATTATTATGACTATGTGACAACAAATATCCATCATTGATTGCATAAAATCGTAATTCAATGGATCACAGTTGCATACTTGTGTACTACCATCTCCACATAACAATAAAATTAATATTCCATTACCATCATTCATGGATGGTTATTATGGTATTTTTTATGATTATAAATGATATTTAAGAAATAAGTATACTTCTAGAATTATAATATCATTTCTATATACTTACCTTCGAATCCATTGGAAAATCATAATGTCCCTCATGTTTATGTGTGGACTACCACCTCTACAAAACGATGTCATTCATTTTTCATTTTTAAATTAAATGAATGTAAATTGGAATATGTTTTATGAATGTATTTGATATATACTATATAATAATTTTTCTTGAAGTGAAAAATTTTATTTAAATTTCATCATTTCAATCCTTCAAAAAGTGAAAACAACATTCATGCATAGGAATGAGATACCATCTCCATGAATAGTGTAATTAATTTTACTCTTTTAATACAATATGGGTGAATCAAAATATGTATATTAGAAAAGTATATGATATTAATATCATTATTAAAATTATTTATATTTTGGAACCATGAACAATGTTCATGGAATTTAACTACCAAATAAATATTCTCATGAAATGTGAATCAATTAAACCAAAAATGATGATTTTAATAAGAAATTATAAATAAATTGTGTTGAAATGTTATACGTGGATCATATATTATATAATAAATATATACCTCATTTTTATATAAATTAATATAAAATATAAATTTATTATACAGGAAACTAGAGAGCATTTTAAGCATTTCATACTAGAGGTGAGAGATTAATGTTTCAATCACATTGTTTATTAGAATTGTTTTTGAAGAATTTTTGGATTCTTAAATTATATGATATACCTCTCAAGAAACTCAAGAAAATTTTTATCATCTATTTATTTATGGATATTATATGGTTCCCTTAATTTCATCTATTTAATAACTCAAGAGACTGAAATAATTATTTTAATTAAAATCAACATTATTACCCTCTTCGATCAAAAATAATTTTTCTTCCATGCCCATGATTTCTATAAATATTTTCCTAAATATTTTTACTATTGTCATATGATTTCAAAATCCATTTATTCATAGGGTTGAATTTTAATAGAATTGTTTAAATGGAAGTGTCTTGTTATTTCCTAAAAGTGGTACCTTTGAATTTTAAAAAATGTGAAAGGAATATTTATTTTAATGTAAAATGCATGAACAAAATTCCCCCACTTCATGACCAATCATTGCTTAAAAGTATCCTTTAAAACATTCAAATTTTATTTTCAAAGAATTTATTTTCCCGTTTTTTAGAAAATTTAACATTGAAAATAATTGAATAGAAAATTTAAAATAATATCTTCCTCAATAAACAATATATATTATCTTTTAAATGAGTTACTTTATATATGATAACATCACTGAAGAGAATTAAGATTTACTATGGAATTATCAAACAACCGCATCCAAATTCACACTTTTGATAGAATTTAATGATAATTAGTTTATATTGAATTTAAGAAACGTGTTTTAAATAATTTTAGTACATTATTATGAATCATATAAGAGACCAGTTTCTTTTTAACAGGTTATGCTATGATAAAATGGTGAAATTCTTATGAAACTCATTTCCTTTCAATAAGTAATGAAATGATGAATTTTTTATGATCATATAGAATAATTTTGTGTGATTTTCATTACATGATGTGTAACCTTAAATTTATATATCCATCCAATAATATCTCATGATTTTTAAAAGAAAATATTTATATTCGATATCATAAACAACATGCCACACAAAACTGAAATGAATAACGGAAAATTATTATTTAAATATGATTTTTATATCCTCGATTTAAATTTATGTGTATGAAAATGATTAATTGAATTATGAAATATATAAAAATTCATTACTAAATTTATATGTATTCATTAAATAATAGGAAATAAGTATTAGTTTTTTGATGATATATAATAATTAAAAAAATTTCCTTCAAAAATATGTTTTATTTCATTTTATGAGAAAGTATTATAATCATTTTATGAAATAATTATAAATTTTATTTCCTAAAATTATGATAATTTTTTAAATCATCATATAAAAATTATTTAATGGTGAATTTCTAGTATTTTTATAAAAAAAATCTTTTTTTATGAATAATGAAAAATTCTGAATTTTATTGAATTTTTTATTTTTCTTCAAGAATGTAAAATATTTACATCTTCTTTTAAAATGTTTTAGAAGTTAAAATATATCTATTTTTTAAATAATCTAATAAATATTATTGAGAATAGTTTTTGAATTTAGAGTAAAAATATTTTTCATACATAAAAGAGGCATTTTTATGAGAAACTGCTTTTATGCATTGAATCTGTAATTATAATATGAAATAAAACATAAAAATATTGTTGAATTATTTTAATTAAATTTATATTCTATATATTAAGGAAAATATTTTAACAATAATATAATAATATTTATATTCATGTGACAAAAATAAATCTATTTTTATGATTAAAATTATGTTTTTCTAAAAAGTAGTTTTGATTGTGTTTTGCACGGTTATTATTTAAGGTAGGTTAATCCACTTATTTGGGTTAAATTTGATAAAACGTATTCCTTATTTTAAATCAGTATTTTCCAATTTGGAAAAAGGATCCCTTTTATTTATAGGTTAATTAATAGTAACCCTGGTAAAATTTATCACCTCGGTAAAGGGTAAATATTTTTTATCTCTCTTAAAACTAATTATTACGTTTACCATTTTTTATATAAATTTATATTGGGTGAAATTAATGATAAAATTTATCCCCGTATATTAAAATTTTAAATTTATAAGGAATATATTTCCATTAAAATTACATATTTAATATTCAAAAAATATAAAATATCAAAATGTCACTCTCTTACATTTAAATAACAATTATGTGTCCAGAGAGAAAAAAAGTTATTAAAGAATATAATTGCATATTATTAAAATAATGATATTATTTTCATGATGTAAATTTATTTATAATTTTTAGTTATATTATAATTACATTAAATCCTTATGCATCACCGATGCAATATTTCATCAATAAAAATAAAAATAATTTTATTCATTTTAAAATATATTAAAAGAAAGTTAATTAGAGTTATAAATAGTTTTCTAGAAAAAATTGTGAAATATATCATATTAGTGACATGAAAAATTATTATATTATAATTTTTTTCTTATCTTTGGGTAATTAAATTTAAACTAAATGATATATTCCAAAATTAGAAATAATGGTATTTTATGGAAATAATAATTTGTTATGAAATTTAATAATTATAAAAATATATAAAGATGATAATTAGAAATATATATGTTCAAAAATTATATCCATATTCTATTTATGAGTTACTATTTTAAATTTGGCAACATTCTCAACCTTTATGATTTGAAACATTGTTATTGTGATTAACATAAATAATAATTAACAAAGAGATTGATAAAAATATAAATGTTTAAAATGACACCAAAAACAATGAAAATTTTATTTTATGATGGTATTTTAACCCCATATTATCTTTTACTGAAATAGTAATTCATTTTTAATCATTTTTCTTAATAATGTATTTTTTATAATTTAATCATTTTGAAAATTTAAAAAATTCCATCACCTCAATTATTAAAGGAAAACCCTCAATGCTCTTCTATACAACACATTGAACCATATATGTCTACCATCCCCCTTTAAATTCAAAAAACAAATTCTTTACACACATTTTAGAGGATTTAGTCTTCCCAAAAGACCACCCCTATAATCCTTAATTGGAGATATATGGGATAATTTTAAAATAAGAGGCAATCGCCTTAACAAATCACTTTTTTTAATTCATTATTACCTCCAATAAGTTTTGTAAATCATAAAAAATTAATATATTGAGTATCTAATATATGTTTATGTTTAACTATTGATATTAAATAACCATTATAAACCCCATTTCCCGTCAAATTTTATGTGAAATTATAACTCACACATACATATAACTTATTTTCTCCACATAGTGAGAAATTTTATTTTCAACCACCATATTTAATAGATGTTTATTTTTGAAAGTTATTTGTTTATATATTAAAATAATTTCATAATTATACATATATACTTATAATATTACATCTACCTTATTACATTCCTATATGATGGAAAATAATAACAACGTACATGTTTATGTGTGAACTAGCACCTCCACAAAGTGATGTTATTTATTTTTTCACTTCTATATTATAGGGATTGTAACAATTAAATATTTAATTAATATATATGATTTATATGATATAATGATTAGTTTATAAAAGTGAATTTTTTTTACCTTTCATTCCATCAATTGAAAAGTAAAATTAATGTTCATGAATATGTACGAACTGTCATCTTCTTAAATCGTGTAATTAATTAGTCAATATCTAACTTTTATGGATGACTATAAATATATATATATAAGTAAAACTTATTATATTAATATAATTATATTAATTCTGGAGATTATACAATAATAATAAATGTATAAGGGACAGATCTACTAAACAAAAATAACCATGATAGGCAAAATTTTAACACCCAAAAATGATATTTTTTACGGAATTAATGATAAATTATTGTTCAAATGTTTTAATGGTATAATATTTTATATAAAAATAATTAAATAACCCCAATATAAAATTATTATAAATTTAATATTATTATACCTCAGGTTTGAGTGATTTTGATGAATTTTGAACTTGAGGTCTGGGATAATCTTCTCAAATTATATTTTTGAAGCACATGTTTTGTCAAATACATAGCTTCCTTATTAGGTGTATATAATAACCTTTTACATTTTATACCATTTTTATCCTTATTATTATGATATTTTAATTTTAATTTTATTTTATTCGTTCATGGGTCTTATAATTAAAATGATACCAAGGTGGTAAGAGTTTTTTTTTCTTTCTCTTTGTTTATATGGATTGTTTATGTGAAGCTTATAATGATGATATATTATGATATAAATCTAATAAAACTCATGAATTTAATTTTAAATTTACTATTTATAAAAAATATTTATTTTCAGTCTATTTTACTCTATTTACATACTAAAGAGACCAAAATAATGTTTTAATGGGAAAATAGGATTATTTTTCTATTTGGATGAAAATCCATTCTATTACATGTCCATGATTTATAATGAAATTAAATATTTTTTTAAAATATTCAATGATTGTTTAAATATATTTCCACCCATGATTATGTTTTCATAATCATTTTAAAAGGAATAATCTAATCTTCTTCCAAATGATGTATATTTTGAAGATTTAAATAATTTGGAAGGAATGATTTCTTTTTTACATATACAGAATGAATAGAATTTTCCAGCTTCATGATCTATCAATTCTACAAAGTTCCAATTATATGTTTCCAATTCTATTTTGAAAGAAAGAATTTTTCAAACAATTTTTTGGAATTTATAGTTTTTTAGAAAGTATTTTCAATGTGTATATGTAATTTTCCTAAAAAATTTTAATGGTTTTTTAATTATATTTCCAATCATAAATACAAAAAAAACATAATTTAACTTAGTATTTACAAGGTAGATGATCCAAGTGTATCATCTTTATTATTTCATTTAATTATTTATTTATATGATGAAAATAAGTTTATGAAACTCATTTCTTTTACACGTCTTATTTAATGATTAATTGATTCAATTTTTATGAAATATAGTTATTGTTAATTAGATATAAAATGAAGAAATGTTTAGAAAACCTACTCATTTTTTAGGGTTATGATATGATGAATTTTTTATTATCTCATAGAAATAACTTTTAAGATTTCAATTATGTGATGGTTGGAACCATAATTATATATCCCTATAATACACTACATAATGATAGATAACTCATCATATAGAAAGTAATTAAATGGGGATTAAGACCGATTTTTAATGTATTATATCCACTATTATAGTCTTGTATGTAAACATTTACTATTACATTGGTGTGGTTAGTGAACCTAATACACTATAATAGTATTAGAAATTATCCTTGATTACAGAGGTGAAGATTTTCTATGCAAGTGAATTCCAAAAACTGATGTCTTGTAAAAAATTTATGCATTCTTAATTCATGTTATTTGATTCCCTTATGATTAATGATGTATTAACCTCCAATCATTATGTCATAACTCATGATTATGATCTTTTTTTAAGGGTATGTCTTCCAGAAGTTATTCTCATGATACTATATTCAAATTATCATTTTATTCTCTTGTGATCAATTATAACATTGTTGTTTACTCATACTGAGAATCTAAAATTGCACTTTTTTACTATTCTTTTCCATAGGTTATGAAAAAAGGATTATGTATGATGTTTCTAATAATGGTTCCAGTTATGAATAACTATGTGGGTGATAAAGTAGATTTTTTATAAACAATATTTTTTATGTGTTCAAGTTTAAAAATATACTTAATATTTATCTTCCTCACTACCATTTCAAATATTGAAATGAATATTCATAAATTAATATGTAATATATTTTTATGAAATTTCATTTCCACAATAGTGTGTATCATAGGATTGTTTTGTGAAAACATTAGTGAGAATCCTAGGGATAATTCAATGTATAGGTTAACCTGCATGAATTTTGGTAATGATCACGAATATCATAGGTTAAACCTAAGTTTTCCTATAATAAAAATGATGTTTTCTAATATGGATATACTAGAAATTATTTTTTAGGAATTATCATTATTATTATTGTTTCTAACAAACAAACATTTTCATTTTAGTGAGTGGATAAATCTAGGAGGAATCATGTTATCATTGATGAACTATGGAATTTTTTCCCTCATGGGTGAATAAATGAAAAGGGTGTTGGAATGTGAAACCTTTTTATTATTCCTAATTATATATAATATTTTAGAATTATAAACCTTTTTTCATGGGATACATTATAAGGGTAATATTGAGTTTCATAAATACCATACAATAATGAACATTCTTCTTCTTACATGTCAAGAATGCGGGATGTTACACTCCATGGAATGTCTCAATTAATTAGAATGAAGTTTTCTAGGTGAAAATTATGGTCATAGAGTAAGTTATTTCCACAAAAATATGATGATTTTGATGAAGGAAAATAAATTTCATTCTAAGGGACCATTTATAGTTCATTGTCTCAAGTGTGGGGAACATGACCATTATTTATGCCAATTCCCTAATTCAAGGGTTAACCCCTAGAGTATTTAATGACCTATTTTATTCCAATCATTCAATTTATTGGATTGAATATTTTATAATTTATTATTCACAAAATATATCAATGATATTTTGGATATTAAAACCATGAAACATCTAAGGGTTTTTTCAAATTAGTTGTGTTTATGGATTTGGAAACAAATACTGAATTGTACAAATCACTAAGATATTTGATAATTTTTAACGGTGATGGAATAGTATTTGTCACATTGAAATCAGTTGGCGATTTGATGATGATGTGATTTCGGTTATCTTTGAAGAATTTTATTAATTTTTGGGTTTATGGAAAATATTCAATGGTATGTGATTTTATTTAAGGAATATGTTTTGTGTTATTTTTTAAGATGATATGTTTTAATTTTAGGATTACCTAATAGTTATGGATACCAACCTTGGTTTATGTTTGATCATATGTTCAATGGAATCAAAACCCCCATTTAATGTTTGAACTCATGGTATTTTGAGATAATTTTAAACTTTTACAAGGTTTTAGGAAGAATAGTCCATTTATGTTTAATTAACCATTTCCATTAGTATATTATTTTATGTGATGTTAAATATAATTTTTTATACAGTTGGAAATAGATAATATTTATGGTTGAAAAGTTATTCATTGACAAGGTGATATTTTGGAGGATATTTTTAGTGATGTTAATGATTACTTTTTAGTTTTGTATGTAAATCTGACACATGATTGTTTGGGGATGTTCACTACATTGAACTATTATATAGTGAATTATCATAGTGATTAATGATATATTGTGTGATTTTTCCAGGGTTTATGTATAATAATCATTACGTCTAAAATGTTATTTAACATGAATAATTAATTATAAAGAATGAAATTTAAAATTTTGAGATGTAAGATGAATTTTATCAGATCACCTTTGTGGTTAAAAATTTGATTACTATAAATATTATTTTGGATATATAGGATTTAGGGTTATTTATAAAATTAAATAAGTGAACCATGTTGTTATTGGAGAAAAATTTCAGTTACATAAAATGGTTTATATACATTTGATATTATCTTACCTTATGCTAAAAAATCATATTTTGTCAATATTTATTGTTATGAAGAATACCTTAGTATCCTATTTCATGTTATGATGTTTATTTTAGTGCATCATGCATAAAATTCGTCTTAAATACTCATTATTTAGATAAAAATAAGATCTTGTTGTGGAAATCAATTAATCGATGTGTTTAAACTTTTCATGTAAGTATATTCATTATGTTTTTTGTCTATATTTTATTGTAGTTCTGCAAATATTGGAAAAAGGATCTTGAAATAATTTTTATTTCTTGTAACCTTAATTTTGGATGAATCGATTATTTTTATCCAATAAAATATTTATGGTATTTTGGACGTTATCAATCTCCTAAAAGTGTTCTTTATCACTCTCTATCATTCCGCATGTAGTAGATTTCTATTTCATTTTAACATTTTCAATAGTCACTATTTTTATCCAGTTTGGAATCCAAGATATTTTTAATTCTTTATAAACTTTGTATTTCAATTTCCCACTTTTTAATAGGATTTTTTGTTAACCCGTTTTTGATGTGGGTTTAAAAATAGAATTTTCATGTGTCAAACCCTTGATTACTGAACACACATATAAATTATGAGGACTGAATTTATTCGGGATGGAGAATGTAACACAATAGGATTTTTGAAGGAGGAAATTATGTTTAATAGAAATATGACACACATCACTTGATATAAAAGAACTATGAAATATTAATATTTCTTTATGATGATTATAACATAGACCTCAAATTTTCAGGTATGAAAAAGATTATATAGATTAATGAAATATCAAAATATAACCTAAAAATATAAATTTATTGACTAATGTTTTGGAAATAAGTATTCATTTTTTACAAAAGATATATTATAAAAAAAATCGATTTCCTATAAAGATGATTAATATCCCATGTAGATGGGTGATTAGTGTGGTTGTACTTATTTTTAATATATAAGAATGAACTAAAATTCATTTTATGAGGAATTCCTCTTTGATTAGTGATTAATCATAAAATAAGAAATTTGGAAAGAGTTTAAGATATATTCAATATTATTAGTGATGATTCCTAGAGAAATGTTACGGGAAAATTTTTTCTCACTTATTAATAAAATACAATATGATTAGTGATGATTCTTGGATAATTGATTTAGATTCACCTAGTGGAATGGGTTGTAACTATGGGAAAATTATCCTTATATATATATCAATTGATTATATAAATAAGATGGTTTAGTGAAATGTGATATGAATCTTGAACATTCTTTAAAACAACACTAATAATGACAGGAAATACATGCAATTATTAATTTTCATGAGGAATATTTCCGAGGAAGGCATTAAAATAATGATGTAAATTTTTCATGTAGTGTTTTTGAAGAATTATGGATGAATTCAACAATTAATTTATTGCATGGGGATGTTCAAGGTGTCCGTCCAAAAATATATTAATTCCCATAGAGTTTTTATGACGATTTATATAAAGAACATGGAATATATTTATATTTATAATGAATATATTTTGAATTTGGGAGGATTTTCTTCTGGTGGGATTTTATATAAGGAAGATAATTTGGCTTGATTAAGTTTATTTATTCTCTCACATAGAATTTTTTCAATGTATTTATGGTGGATTATAATAAAAATATGGAAAACCATAAAAAAAGTTAGGAAAACTGAAATGAGGTACTTTTTTGACCAATAAGGTCAACCACTCTCAGGGGAACCATCCTAGAAAACTCGTGGGTGGTAGAGGTCAATGGGGTATAGCTCCCACCATGAGCAGGCAGGCCCATGTATAGTGACGATAGTGCACATCCCAACACGAAGGGTGTATGGTAGGAATGACTGTGCCACCATTAGGGAAGTATAGATACATGAGGGGTCCAATATTTATGATCCTCTTTCCACACAAATTTGTTTATATAAGATAGAGGATGCACTTGTTATATTCGATGTGGGATAAAATCATAGTGCACATTGTTCATCCATATTTAAAAGGGGGGAATGAGGACTATATAATTGCTTGGATTTAGGCCATTTTATCTTTCATGCCCAACTAATTTAAACCAGCACTATCACCTTCCTCCTCCGGAATTTCTATTGTGATTCCTCTTCAGGCATCAATCTCCCATTGGGCCCATGATACCCAATGACCATCTCCAGTGATCATCTCATGTGTATGAGATTACATAAACCAATCCAAAACCTTTCATGAAATAATTATATTGAATTCTTTAGAATAACAAAGATATTATCTCAGTTGTATTCATATGTGAGTTATAAGAGTCCATTCGAATAATCTATGAATTCCAGCATGATAAAATATAATAATGTCATCCTCATCACATTCATATGAGAAACTCAGTAAAATGGAGGTTTATGAAGTCGATAAGCCATTATTTTTGGTATCTTATTAATATTCAAATAACTCAAGATCTTTAGGCATTAAAATGGCTGAGAATCAAAATTATTCTCATATCATTTAATATGTTCTCAGCACAACATGAAAATTGGAAGAAAAGTGGCACTCATTTTATATAAATAAAGATAAACTGAGACTGATATGGGTTTCTTCCATTAGTTTGAAATAGATCTCCTTTATAGAAAAATAGATCACTGTGTAATAAATATTTTGTGAGGAGGAGGTTCTGGGATGCCTTGGATTTATCAAAAGATTAGGAGAATCTTGTAGGGTATTTAAAAGTTCTACACACTCTAAACGGATTACTAGTGATTATATTCTATGAATAAACTCTGGGAAATGTGATTCCTCACATGTATTCATCATAGTTTTAGAGAAGAACCAAGAACCCAAGAAGTGTATGGTTACATGAGGAATATAAGAACACTGTGGGAATCTAATTTTTATATATAGAACATGAACTACTTCACAAATAATTGATTTTCTTATAGAAAATATAAATTTTGTATATATCCATGCATGCATTAATCCTTGAGACATATGAACCTATTATGCAGAGAAGAAGTACACAAGGTAAAAATACATGACATTTATACATCACATGTTTTCATATATGTATAATTGCACAACCAATTGAGAACATAAAAAAATTAATTACATATCACATAAAATAATAAACAATGAATATTTTAAGGTTATAATGTTTTGGATTCCATGTAACACATGTATTAAGTGCAATATATTTGATGTTGTGCATGTATTGTTCTTGTAATGATTATTTATAATGAGTGTGTTGACCACTTGCACACATAACTGTGGTTGAAAAAATTATAATTGAAAGTTAATCTACCTGATATTTTGGTATATTAATGAATAATTCATATTGTAGTATATTGAAAAATCCATTAGTTATTCATTCTGAAAAATCAAGGAGTAAATGTTGATGCATCATCCTTACCTTATTTTCGAGTACATGGCTGATGTGATTGTAATATTTTTGATACATTAGAACATGAATACCATAAATTGAGGAAAAATATTTTGTCATTAATGCAGAATCATCAAGGGGAGTTGATAAATCTTATCCAGAGTGTTTTTTGAATATATCTTGAAGAAAAAGTGATGTGAGTATAAACACCGCCATTATTGATAAGTGGAACCATTATAAAAAACACCACTGACTCGGGAAGATTATTTACATCCAACCTGATCATTTTACACCAATTATAGTTGTTTGTAATCACTAAAAATCATAGTGAAAATATAGTTATGAATCAACATTATGCTGATCATGATAAAGAGTATTTATTTTTACCAAACCTTGTAAAAATAATTATGTACTGTTATTTCTGTTAATAACTTCATTACATGTATATGCGATTGTCAATAGAACCCTAAAATATCATTCTACATCACTAGGGTAGAGGTTCAATAGTAGAGGAATTAATTGAAAAACTATAAAATACAATAAATATATTGTTATAATGATTCACACACCCACAACAATTAGTTTCCCTTCATGATTCATCTAGTCTCTACAAGAGGTACCATAGTATAGGTATGCCTCTAATTGGATCAACTTTTTTTCGAAATTTTCATTATATGGTGTTTATTAATTTCATATTGGAAATTGATTCTGTATCACAACAAGTGGAAAATTTAATCATCAATCATTTCAAAGAAAATTATAATGTATCTTCCAAAACTCTAAAAAATAGGAAGAAGATATAAGAAATGATATTTAGAGAAATCATAGTGTAAGAATAAAAGGACCAATTCTATTCTATAAAATCAGTTGACAATGATTACTTTTATATAAAAAGTTGTGATTAGTATGGGGAAGGTAAATATTTAAAAATCATTGAAGAATTATGCTCCAAATTTGAAAGGTATTTGAATAATATTATTGAATATGTGATTTCATATACAAATTGTTCTTTGAATGATATTTTTCATAATAGGGGAAAACATGAATATTTAATAACCAAATATAATGCATCACATTCAATGAAATTAAAAATTTAAATATTCTCATTGACCACATTGATGAAAATGATGTATCTATTAAACATTTCAATAACATATTTTTGATAATTTAATATTAATTGAAATGGAATGCTTATGAAAGCAATATAGTTAAAAATGTTGTTGGAGAACTAATCCATGAAAATAAATCATTGTTAAATCTTTACATTAATTTAATTGATGCTCTACATGAAAAAAGGAATATAATATAAAATGGTTTCATATGATAGTGGAGGAAAACATCAATATTCATGAAATAATATATTCAATAATTCCATGCTCTAGAATAATCACATAACTTTATCATTAGTATGATGGAATACCAATTTGAATTTAAAGTGATTAGAATCAGAGACCTTGGAAAATTAATGAATGATGGTAGAAAACAATATGAAGATTAGATTAAAATAATAAAAATTTCAAGGGAAAAATGATGTTATCCTTTTAAAATGACAAGTGTGCCTTTGGAAAGAATTTTCTTGAATAAGATATTTAGTTAAGAATTTTAAAGGAGACACATGCAGGAACATCACATGTTGCTGAGAATATGAATCCAACCACCCAAACATATGAAATGAGATAAGCTCCAAGATGTTATTTTTCAATAAAAACTTTTGATGAGACTCATGTCTCTAAAGAGTCATATTTATTGAAATAATAATTCAAGGAAATCACTTCATTAACCTTCTACAAGATCATGGAAAAAAGGTGACTCATAACCAAGTTATTCCAATTTCTAATAGTGTAGTATCATTAGATTGTGGAGGTTCTATGATATGTGATGTGAAAATTTGGGTTCATATAATTGTTGATACATCAATAAAACAACAATTGGGGATACTAAAAAGATCAGGAAACATAACTCCAAAAATAATTCTCCAAATAAGTATTGGAAAATATAGAAATACTATACAGATTTTTCATGCATCTAAATGAATGATATTTTTTGCTGTTATTGGTGTCTTTATAAATTTTGTCATTTGGCTATTGAATTCTAGAATAATTTTAAAAAATATAAAAATTAAATAATGCATATATTTAGGGAAAATCGATATGTATAAATGGAGAAACATAATAAACTAAAACAAAATAAAAAGATAAATATTAATTTACCAATGCAGAATAGATCTTGTTTCATTGAATACTTATGTCATTATTTGAACATATGAGGTCATAGTTATGATTAAGGCTAGTATATTCCATCCATGCACTACTCATATGTTTATAATAACAAAACACCACAACCAATTCATAATCTAAGAATAAAAGCTAAATATTATTCGTTGGGTAATAAGAAGAAGAAGGAAGTCAAGAAATCTTTGAAAAAAGATACACATAATAAGGATTTTATGTTTTAACGCAAGAATATCTTATCACGATAAAAATTGTTCATCTACTATAGAATGAGAAGTCACACTGTGGATCATTATAAACAAGACATGGAAATTGATGGAAGTATGATGAACTTAATTAGGGAATCAATCCATGAGTTAAATGAGAATATATGATTGACTAATGTCATCACTAAAGAAATATTTGATATGTTACCTATAAAAAGTGACATAAAATCATTTAATAAGGCATTTAGAAAATATAAGATAGAATTTATGAACATATATTTATTAATCATCTTCCCTGGTCAATTTAAATTTTCTATAAAAAATTCCAATAGATGAGGATGAAGAAATATCTTGACCAAAAGAAAAAATAAAAACAGGTTATTCGACAAGAAGATCTAAATTTTCCTGAGTAGTTGTGAACACATGGAAACTCAAGTGTCTCAAAAAAATTGTGTAGGTGGTTTATGTAGGCTGTAAATAATGAAAACAATTGTATAAATATTTTACCTAATCAAAGGGAGATGTTAAAGATATAAAAAAATCACCACGGAATGCTACTGCACTACTTTCAGAAGTGAGGAAAAACAATCAACACAAGATGAAGGTGAATGGAAGAAAAGTGTCCATGATGCCAACAAATTATAAAAATATACAATGTAAAGTAGACACAAGCATGAATAGTTCTAGATCATTTAGATCTATAATGAATGGAGTCTTTGGGTTGAGAGGAAATTATCATCCCTGTTGCACATATTAATAATCTAATAAGTGTTCCATGTTATTCCCTTTTTATTGTTTAGTATTTGAGTT
This sequence comes from Viscum album, assembly GCA_963277665.1. NCBI lineage: Eukaryota > Viridiplantae > Streptophyta > Magnoliopsida > Santalales > Viscaceae > Viscum > Viscum album. The sequence goes on along the minus strand of OY728160.1, from coordinate 1,887,074,678 downwards.
TACATTTCAAAAACATTGAGGTGAATTTCACTCTCAGTATTTAAAATCAGTGATTAAATTGTAAGACAATAAGTTAGAATCATTATTCAAGATATGATAGAAACTTGAATTATTCTACACTGGTGGATTATCAAACATGAATATTTTTTGGACAATTTGATGAATTTTTACACTATATCAAATGGTACGGGGTGTACCCCTTGAGGGGAAGAAAATATAAAGCAGATTCTATCAAGAATTATTTCATGAAAATATAAAATCAAGATGAAAATAAAGGTAACACAATTACACTTATTTAAATTGTCTTGATTGTATCAAAAATGTGTATCACAAGTGAGTATTAGTTGATGAGTAAGATCATTTAAACTAGGAGTAAAATATTCTTCACATAAAATTTCTGATGAGTTGGCTGAAGTGTATAGAAAAATATATTATTTAAGGATACATTTTTATATAATATTTTATTTGGGTAATAAAAAGATTATAATCATGATATCACATGGAAGTTTGTTAATTTATTTGATAGATAAACATGGTAGTGGCTCTCTCTTTTTCTACTAGGTTTTAGCTTATGTAGAGTTCGAGTACACAAACTAATGGCTCTTTCCCAAGTGACCAATGCGACACCATCATTATTTCCTAAAAAGGATATTTTCTTATTTGGATTCCATGAAGAGAAGAAGATATCCCTTTGTATTTATTATCAATACGGGGGAGAAGGGAAATACACTTTTAAGAAAAAAATTTGACGAAAAATCGATGTGTGGGATTTAAGATCCCATGTGGATGAATGATAAGTATGGTTGTGTTTTTTACATATATAAGAATGAATTAATATAAATGTATCATGATGTAATAAATTATTAGTGATTATTCAAGTAATTATAATTTTGTAATGAGTTTCAGATTTATTCAATAATATTTTTGGTGATTCCAAGATAATTATTATGACTCGTTGCATTTCATTTGGTACAACAATTATCCATGATTGGTGTTGATTCATCAAGAATTTTAATGTTTACATCAAATGTAATTAGATTTCTCACACGTATAATTACCCGTATAAATATTTCAATTGGTTGTGATGAACATAAATGTCAAACAAATGTTCTATAATGATTTCTAACTGATTATCAAAACCACCGATAAGGATTTTATGTTCATTGAAATATTGATATTTATGGAGAAGTGTTTAGAATAAAGACATGAAAAAATGTGTTCATTTTTTCATGAAGCATTTTTGGGGAATTATATTTTCTATTAAATAAAAAATTAATTTCAATTAGATGTTGAAGGTTTCCATGCAACAATATAGTCATTCACATGGAGTATTGATGATTATTTAAATTAAATTCATAGATAATATATATGTATTTTGCATGAAGATAATTTGAATATGATAGGTTGTTTCAATGGGCTGGAATTTTGTATATGTAATAGATGTTAGCTTGATTAATCAATTTTTTCACACATAAAATTTATTACAAGTATTATATGGTGGATTATATAAAAAATTGGTCAACCAACAAGGTAGTCCAGCCAGCTCAACTGAGGGATCTTGTGGAAACAATATGTTTTACCATTCCCAAGGGAAGATACACAGTTGGCTTACTAGTTGTAGAGGAGAATGGTTCATAAATCCCACTAGTTGTGGGATGTCTGGTGTATAATACCAATAGTGTAGATCCTAGTGTGAAGGGTGTATGGTGGGTGTGGTTTTGCTCGCATACAGGGCAGAAAGAGGGGCTTAGGATTTCTGAGATACGTTCTACACACGTTGATGGATATAGCAGAGAGGATTCTCTGATACTCTTTCATGTGGGAAAAAAATCTAAGCATGAACTATTAATATATCTTTCAAAAGAAAGAAAATACACAGACTGTATGATTACATAGATCTACGTGTTTTGACTCCCCATGCCCCACTTTTTTAAAACTACCCAACCATTTTCCTCCTCCCAATATTGGATGATGATCTATCTTTAGAAAGTGTGCTCTGATCTGGTTCATGATATCCAACATTCATCTTCATTGATCATATCATGTGGATGCGATTTCTAATTATGAACCAAATCCATGCCTGAAATCATCATCTTTCTTGCATGAAAATGTCTCAAATATTCTCTCAGTTGTATGAATCAGTTATTTTCTAGAGTCAATTCCATAAGGTGGTTCATTTTAGGTTATAGATATATGATAAGAAAATAATACTCATCACATGGGAATGATAAGGTAACCATAAAAGAGGTTAGAGAATCCAAGATTCCAATATTTTTGGCATCGCATGATGAGTCAAATATTATTAGATATTCAGTAATTTCAATGGATGAGGATAGACATTATTAGTGGGGATTTTAAAATTGCCTCAACACGACCTGAGAATTAGAGGGTACAAAGTGATCATTGTCTATAAATAACGAGAAAATGAAGCCATGAAGGGTTTTATAAAATATTTTAAATGGGATCTCAACTATGAAAAAATAGAGCACTATGAAACAACTATTTCATGAGTTTGAGGTTTCTTGAAACCTTGGATTTCGTGAAGGAGAAGGAGGATAATTCATTAGTCTTTTGAAATGTGCCAATCACTTATGAATGCATCGTAATAAATATGTCCCTCGAATCCACTCAAGGAAATGTGATTCATCCCATGTATACCTCCTAGTTTTTTTGTAAAGAACCAAGAAACCATGAAGCGTCTTCTTATATGAGAATGTTAAGTATACTACGAGAACTAATTTTATGCAGAGCATATATAAACAGATTCCTAATGAATTGAGTTTTATTTTCAAAATGTAAAGTGTGTGTTTCTCCATGCACATGATAATCCTGGAGATATTTGAACATGTTGTGTATAGGTGAAGTGTACATGGTAGAAATAAGTGACATGTGGATAGTGCACATTTTCATATACATATGAACATATAACAATTTAAGAACTAACTAAAAGTAGAAATATATAACACATAAAATAATAAAAAATAATATTTGAATGTACTAATATATTGGATTCCATGAAAAACCTATATGAAGTGGAATTTATTTTATTTTCTGGAATTATTGTTCTTGAAATGATTATATAAGAAGAGGTCGTGCACCCCTTGAACTCATAACTGAGGTCATCACCTTTATCAAATAAGGATTTTCTAGCTGATAATTTGAAAAATTGAGGAAGAAGTAAACTTGTAGTGTATTTATATATAAATTAATTATTCAATCTGAAAATGAAGTATATCGATGTGGAATTTCCATCATTAACTTATTGAAGAGAAAAAAAGCCTCTATGCTTATAATATCTTTGATATTTTTTTTCAAAGAGAATCAGATGAAGGAAATGATTATTTATTTTATTCTAAAGAATCTATTGTGAGAGACATATATTTTGAAAAGTTTTTTTTGAAAATCTATTGAAGAACATGTGGTGCCAGTATAAACAATGTCATTTAAGACTAGTGAAACTAGTATAAATAACACCACTAACTCAGGAATAATTTTTCCTCCTTTATAGATATTATGCATCAAATATGTGTGTGTGTAATCACTTAAAATTATAGTGATAAGATAATTTATGTCTCAACCATAGGTTGATCATGGATATGATAAAGTCTTATTATGGTACCTTTTAAAAATCATTGTGTACTATTTTTTCCATTATTATCTACACTACATGTGTATGTGATTGTTGATATTAGAAAATAGATCCATTTTTTTAACTAGGGAAGATACTAACAGATATTGGGGTTAATTTAAAGAATTTAAAATCCAATAATAATTTGGGCACACTAATCCACCCCCCACTCTTAGTGTCCCTACACGGTCCATCTAGGGTTAGAGATTATGTTATTTTTTTGAAAAAAAAATATTATATTTATTTTTTTGAAAAATCTAAATATTTTATTCCATTAAAGTATCCTAATTTTTGAAATAATCATATAAAACTAATCTTATTTTGAATTTTGGGGACATTTATGAACATCTTGATTTTCCAGTGAATAATGAAAATAATAAATTTTACTGAAATATATAACATATTTCATCAATGCTCATAGTTCTGTTGAAAAATTAATTTCAAAGAAGTATATTTTCTATTATATTTTAAATAATTTAATTATGTTCATTGGAATTACTATTTTTTTAAATTTTGAATAATATCATTTTATTACTTAAAAATAATTTTCTCTAAATTATTTTTTATATGAACCCATTGTGTTTTTATATTAATAAATTAAATTTATCTCTATGTGTGACTCATTTTCAATATATTTTTATATTATATATTCAATAAATTTGTTTAACGTTCATCAAAAATTATTCTATGCATTGGATAGAACTATATCTTATTCTATGCTCAAAATTATATTTTTTAAAAAAGAAATTTTCATTGAATTTTTTACCATTATTATTAAATTTAATTTCAGCCACATAGAGGTATTAAATTTGGTAAAATGGATTCCATTTTTGGAATAAAAATATTAAACTTTGGTAAATAGGTCCCTTTTAGTTTTTGGCATTATGAATATCAATATGGGTAAAATTTATCAACTTTTTAAATGGTTAATATGGTTAATATAGGTTAAAACTAATTTTTATGGTCACTATATTTATAAATAAATTCATATTTTTTATAGTAATTAGACCCTTATCACCATAGGATTTAAATTTACTTCTGTTCTGGATTTTTTTCCACGACAACGACCTATATAATAATTAAAGAAAACAAAAATACAAAATGTCACTATCTTAGATTATAATATCTTTTATGTGTCTACATATTCAATTTTATTTATAAATGAACAAAAATTTCTTTTTTTATAATAATGAAAATATTTTGAATAAGAAAATTTATTTCTAGTTTTTAGTTATTATATTATTTCCTTAAATGCTAATGCACTGCTAATGTAGTATTTTTTCAAAAAATGTGAATGAAATGTTCTCTTTCAATATTTTTTTAAAAAAAATCCCACTGTCATGATCACACGATACTTAAAAGCATCATTTATATGTTTAAAGGGTTATTTTAAATTAAGTGATATCTTCTAATCATGTTATGTAAAACTATATTATATTTCATGGTTATATGAAATTTAAATGGAATATATATTTCTAGCCATATAATGATAAAATGAAAAGGAAAAAGTCCTTGTCACATGACATTGAATTGCACTATTGATTTTTCCTTACCACATGGAGTTACGTTACAAAGAGAAAATCACTTCATAGAAGTTTTAGTAAACATAAACTATATTTTTAAAAAATAAAAAATTTTAGTGTCCCTCATCCCTATGTGCGAGTCAGTTTCACATAAGGAGTTTCCTCATTAGAGAACTATGTGTGGATTCATTCCTTCCAACATGGAATATTTATGGATGTGCATTTCTCAAATCATAGGTCTATCTGAAATATATTTATCCCTACAATAATACATTAAACTATGTCTCAAGATCATTAGCTTGTAGTCTTACCCTTTTCAATAAGCAAAGGATTCCATAGGAATCCATCTTAGGAGGCCTCATGTCACAAATAAATAATGCCTCTTATGAGATGATTTATTGAATACATAGACAATATATATGGGGTTCCAAGTCTTATTTTTCCTGTTGGGTGACCTATATCCATTTTTTAAAAAATTAAACAACATTTTCCCCCAAAACTACATATAGTTTTATTACCATTCCAATTATATATGTATAGATGCATAAATCTCATAAAGTTTCCTAGACACCACATGATAAAAAAATTAATTTCATTTATTTTAATCACTTTTTTGTAGTTAAATAAACCATTTCAATTACTTGTTTCTCACACCAGTAACTCCTCATGTGATTTGAGGAATTTTGGTAAGAGGTTCCAAACATGATGGAGAAATATTATATAGCATTATGGATACTATGGCCTTAGAATGGGGACCATAAATGGAACACCATATGTACAAACTTCAATATATTGATCATTATTTTTTTATGTCTCTTGAAATAAAAAACAACAACACATAATTTTCGATCACTCTAGATAAGACCACTAACCATGTTGGTTATATCCCACCACACCTAAATCCACGAAATACATGTGCCTTGATTCTGGACATCACATGATAAGTAGTGATGCTCAGATATCCAATCCTGGGTCCAACTGAAATAATCAATGTGAACAATTCTCCCCTCTATGTATGGGAAATACCTGCATGGAGTGTTTATATTTCAATAACTATAGGTTTATTGGTTCATGTCATCTCAAGATACATAGAGACACCCAGATCTCCAATCCTATTCCTAACTAAAATAATCAAACGGAAAAATTACTTCCTATTCATATGGGTTTGACCTAAATGGAGAATTTACCATTCAAAAACTACATGTGGCTCAATTAATATCATCACAATATATGTATTGACGCTCTGATATCCAATCTTAGGTCTAGCCGTTAAAATCAATGGGAACAATGCCACCCTCTACATATGGTCAGAACTGCTTAGAGAGTTTCTTATTAAGGAAATATATGTGGCTTTATTCATGTCATCACATGATACACAGGGACCCCTGGATCTCCAATACTGGGTCCATATTTAACAATCAATGGGAAAAAATTCCCCCTCTGTGTATGGTACAAACAAACCTGGAGACTTTCTCATTCCATAACTATGTGTGTCTTGATTCCTAAAATGACAGGATTTGTAGTGACACTCATATCTCCAATCCTGGGTCCAATCACAATATAAAAATCCTCCCTTTGTGTTTATAGATCAGGACTTCACAAGAAGTTTCTATCAGAGAACTACATATGGATTGATTCTAACCATCACAGAATACATAGTGATATCTATGTCCATTTCAAACCCATCTATAGGTCATTATCACTACCTATCACATCCCCTATATGCAAGTCATATCAACCTAGTCGGATCTCCTCAAAAGAGATGATTATGGCATGATTCCTACCCTTGAAATATGCATAGGGAAAACTAGGGTAGATTAGAAAAAAATGTAATATACCTCTATCTATAGAGGATCAAGTCATATAAGATCTATCTACCTATGAATGACTCGGATCTATGTCCACCTTGATTACACATGTGATATATCTATGCAAGAAGGGTTTCGACATATGAATATCCATTAATAATTCCATGAATAGATAAAAGGCATTTATTATATCTAAATTCCCACAACCAGTCCAATGTTTCCCCAAGGATATATTTCACTATTTCACATTGGTTCCCTCATCCATAGAAAATAAATCTAAACTAAAAGGAAAACATCCTTTCCACAGATGTTAAACTACCTGAAAAATATGTATCCACTACATGACATTACAATACGCAACCCATCACCCATCATCATTCTCTAGCAAAAACCACAAGAACCTAACCTTGTTTAACCAAAAAAAATTGTGGTTCCCTAATCTTTAAATCCCATCATCTCATAAATAACACTTCATATCTAGAGATACTCGGGTTTCTGAAAACATTTCTATGTCCCTTGAAATGAAAACATATCTCTATATTTGACAATGTCAAAAGGTAGATCTTCATAATGTATTTGACTTACCAACTAGAGACATATTGGACTTTAATTAAGGTATTTCTATTCCTTGTGATCCTAATGTCACCATGGTGGAATTCATATCCTTAGGGTGTTCTTGGTCATACATGACGTGACTATTCCATATCATTACTAATGACCCAAGGACCATGAGCCATGGTTTAAAACATTATCATCTCACTCTCAAAAGTATATTGGAGTAATAATTTCCCCAGGTATTCTATTTAGGTTATTATTTAAAATTACAATCATACTATGTATACATGTATCATGACCTTAAATGACATGCATGTTGGTAAAATTTGTACAAACATAAACAATGGAATATGACTGTCAAAATCTCCCGACCATGAAACATTTAGGGGAAGAGACAAAAAAACTTATCCGATTTATAACCCACAAAGAGAGGAATGTGAAAATTTCAAGTATATTTCTGCTAAAAACATTATCATTTGAGATTTTTAAAACATTCGAGTATAAAAAAACAATACATAATACTTATAGGGCCCACTTAGTGTCCCCAGTAAAATGCAAGACATGATATATGGACACCTTGGTCAAGTAAAATGTACGATTAATGATTTATTAAATATCTTTATGACTATAAAATGTTCAATAGGTGGAAACCAAAAATTTAGGGTTCTCAAACCCTTATTGAATATTACATTTTCCATAGACCACCTTTATTCGTTTTAATTATAAGCTAACGAAGCAAATTTATTGAGTTTATATCCATCTCATGGATCCCCATGGATATTCATATTCCATGATCTTTTATCTTCCCTATAAAAAACTAGTAATAGGGATAGGTTAATCCAAATTGAATTCTATATCCCATGAATCACCCTAAAATATAAGAGTTATTATCCAAACTACGTGGAATATTATAGGCTACCTCCATTAATAATTTTTGACATGTACTCCCGAGTTCCCAGCTCCAGTTAACTCATATATTCCTAGGCCATGATTTACAATCCCCATAAATAGACTATTGAAGGGGATTCGATATCCTTGGTTTTATGTTAGCATATTTTTGTACCTAGTCTCAAAGAAGTAGTGAAACATTTCATTCATGTTCCTTTTGATAACTTGCATGAAATGAATCAAAACCACATGTCATAGAGCCCGAGCATCCCAACCTAAAACTAAACTACCTTTGGGTTCCAGAACCCTTCTTGGATAATAATTTTCTCCATTCCCCACATCATAGACTTGATGTTTGGGTCTTCAAAAATCATTCATGGCCGTTCGAAGTGATTAGGGACACCAATACCTCGCAATGCATGTGTTTTATATAGAATCATGCAAAAAAAATCTAACAATCCAACTAGAGGAATCTCCTCCTTCAAGAATGAATATCTAAACCTCATGAGCCCCAATGACACTGTGGTAGAACCCTACACATTAGGGTGTTATGGGTCATCCCTAGTATGTCTTCCCAATTCCATATACATTGGTTCACACTCTTGGGTTTTGAACTACATAACTCATATATAAACTATTGACCAAAATCGACATCCTTACTATTTCACAAGGCACCAACTCCCATTAAGGTAATGATTCAAGGTGTTAGGAATGTCATCGATATTCATTCCTCATTATTTCTACAAGACATATGTGTGCCAAAAACCTACTTGAACATTCACTCATTAGAGTATCAATTCAGAATGAAGGGTATCTGATCCCAAAATGGACACTCGTTATTTATAATCCCACCAAGGATGTAGGTATCTCTAACCCGTCATGAATAACCATCCTCAACAAAAAATTAAAGGTACACACAAGAATACATAAAAAGAATAAAATAGAATGTCCATGATAGAATACACAAAAACTAAAAAAATATAATGGTGATTTAGAAGACCCTAAAACTACAAAAAAATGATTGATCTAGAACACCCTAAAACTATAGATTTTTAATTTCCATGGAAAAAGACCCTAAACTATAGCAATAGAAGTTATGAGCTAGAGAAAATCAAACTATAGTAGAATATGGTCTGATATGGAAGACACTAAAAAACATCACTACAATGCTATAATTTGAAATACCTCAAATCGTATCATTAAAAAATACACAATGCTCATCGAGATGAAAACCCAAAAAGTGAACCCTAGGAAAACGTTGAGTCTCTTCTCACTGGACATGCACTTTGTGTGATCTGAAAAATATTAAGCACTCATAAAATGGAAAAGGGAAAAATAATGTTCATTCAAAACCCTATAATAGGGAATTTAGAGAAAAATAAAAGTCTATTCTTGTATGGAATTTCCTTATATGATGCTTTAAAAAAAGTTAATGTAATATAAAAAAGAAATGATGAAAAGAATTCATGGTCCATTATTTATCCTTATAAAATATATGTCTATAGTCACTAATTATACTAACTTAGGTTAAAATTATAGAATTATCCAACTAGTAAAATTATCTTACCAAAATTATCTTTTTAACCAAGTGGTCTCAAAAAACTACAGTAAGTACATCAATGAGGAATATCATGTCAATGGAAATTCATGTGTAATTTTCTAGAGAAATTTTTAGTGAGTTAAGAAATCAAATAATGGTTTTTGTGTTTACTTGGTACTATATAAAGATGGGTTTTATTAATGATCCGTACAGTACCATATCAATGAAATGTCATGCACATCGTGAATAATGGAATTATGGATGAGGATATGTAATTTTTAGAATATTTATTAACTAATAAAGTGAACTGGAATTAAGTGTATTCAATTTCTATAGTCTCTCCTAAAATATTAAAAAAAGAACATATTTTTCTATGGATGGATCTCAATAAAATATGATTTTCCACATTTTCCAAATCAGTTAAATTTTGGAATAATGTCTCAATGGATTACTAAAGTGATGTTCTCGCCATCTCCCTCACCACCACCATAGGAAGAAGAGTATCAATAAAGGAAGATAACACTTCAACTACATTAAAAATGGTCACTAAGGAATATGATGATTTCATAATATGGGTTCTTTATTCAATAATGAGTTCTTCATATTCTTCTATTTTTTGTAGTCAATATATCCATATGATTGTGTAGCTAAGAGGATATGTGACTTCTTTTATCAAGAGCCTCTGAAACTTCCCATATTGACTATGCCAAAAAAATTTCCTCATCAAAAAATATGCAGATCCATCTCAATATTAAATAATTATTTTTTATTCAGGATGATTTACAACCTAATATCATATAATTGTTGGTGGTCAAATCATCCAACCCCCAAATCATGAATGACCTAGTGAAGGCAGTTCTCATTGTAATGAAATGTATCCATGAGATTATTATTGATCAATATATGTACATTCTCCCAGTTTAACTAGAATAATGATTGGTATTATAAAAATATTTTAGTGGTCACTTTATAAAGAAAAATGATTAGTTGATCATTGTCAAACACCAAATCCGTTAAAGAAAGATTGGCTGATCCAACAGAAAAGCAAGAGAAAAAGACTTATTTGTTTCCCCCTCAATAGATATATCATATTTTGTAAGTACAAAAGGTAAAGCTTCTTAAAAAAGTACATCCACCTAATGGGGGACATCTCATTAGGATAAGAAAACTTCCTTCAAGGACCGCCCATGTCCTGAATCAACTCCATTATTTCTACAAATAAGTGATTTAGAGATGTACATGGTATGTCCACCTAAAAAAACAATCAACTCAAGAACCCACCTTTGTAGGCTTCTAACCAATAAAGGATATATTTACCGTATTGGAATACATGGAGTCCAATATGCTAAATAAAATCTCATCATTTTTGTCTTCATCGTCCCACATTAGCCAAAATTTGTGGATAAGCCAAGAATTTCATCCTCCCTACATGCCAGCTGAAGAGAGAAGAGAAACTCTTTGAATGAAGCCAAATCAATGATTGAATCTAAAGGGTTATATGGATCTCAAATAATCATATCATCTAAAAATTCCACAAGAACCCCATACTATAGATGCAGTTTATGTTACCACTCATAGAGAGATCCACTACCATTATCAATAATTATCCAAATTAGTAAGGGATAAGGAATGAATTTAAAATTATTTGGATGACGCGACATATAAATAAACTCATCAGAGCCTACCATCATCACATCAACCCTAGAAAAATTTATCATGTTAGGATGAAATAAAGCATCTCCGATCCTAGTAATCTTAACATATTCTTAATTTAACACATGATCCCATATCCATCCCAATAGTAACTAAAATGGAATTCATATCTTGTAATGGATTTTTCACTATTGGATATGGCCAAGGATATTATAAAGTAGATAATGGGTTAGACCTCAGAAATTAAGAGGGCACCCCTCTACTCATTGAGCTTCCATTACCAATGTGCCCAATATTATTTGCAAGCATGCATTATTTGATGTGAAAATAAATCCATCCAAGAATATAAATGAAAACCCCTCTAGTTTAAGGCTTCAGTATACCATAGGTCTCAACATATATCCCCATGTGGAATAATCCCCCATCTAAATGGTTTCCCAATAAGAGCTTGTACTATCATAATCATGTCAGGTAGGGCATCAGTAAGGGAATATAGTTGTTGGATGAGTCCCTCAATGAAAGAGAATGATGTTTATCAAGTCCTTGATTTAATAAAGTGAGTATAGTTAATTATCATTCTTTATGTTTTCATTTATGATGGTTGGAATATTTATTTCTAATATCAATGTTTTATAGGGTCATCCAAAATTTCCAAAAAAGAAAGAAACGTTTCATAATTATACCTCAGAGGAGATATCCCTCCCGGATGGTAAATGTACCAAAGGATGATCCCTACTTCACCATGGGATGGTAGGAAGGAATCAGTTCTAGGACACCAATGGATAATCAGTCCTTTAAGAAGTTCTGATTGACAATACATGATGAACTAAGAAATATATTCTTCCTTGTAATGATAAATAGAATGTGGCTGGTCAAAGAATTCTATGTAGCTCTGCTTGAGGTATAATGGCAATGCCCATTTATAAATAAAATTACCACAATGTCACAAGTCCAATTTCAAGATCCAATTGACTGATTAATTATTTATTATTTCACTATTCTCAAATGTCATTGAGAAATTTGTTGATGGGAAATATTACAATTGTTCCGGCCATAATGGGAGTTATCCAACATATGATATAATCCATAGTGAGGTGGAACAACAAATTGACCATCCATATAGATTATTGTTTAGATATATTCAAGTGAGTTTGATAGATATAAATATGTAAGGTTGTAATTAGTTAATGGAATGAAAATATCATCCAGCAGACTGGATATGTATAAAAGATATTGGTGTGATAAGGGCTAGCTCTAGAGTTTGAGTGTGAGAAGACCATTAAAATACTCATTTTTAGAGAGAATGTGATTCCAAGGGTTAGAATATTGATTCCCAATAATCATATACCTTAGGCTGTCCATATTGGAAGCAGTTTGAGAACTAAATTCCCTTTGTAAAAAATAATGAGCACATGTTAGATGACCATGGTACCCATCCAAAAGAAATAGTTGTAACTTTGACAACACCATGAGAATCATACGAACCGTAAAATGATTCTTAATTTAATAAATTTTAGCAAGTATAATGAATTGAATTCCAAATTAATTATCTCGAGACCACTTGATCCTTTATAAGTCTTGAAATTACTTTACCCTGAGATGGTCATGTGAACAGTATGATTATCAAGTAATCCCAATACTTGTACAGCAGATAATTCAATGTTTTCAAGAATACAATGTGGTAGAGGATGTGGTTTATGGTTTATGAAATTAAAAATAGATTTTTCATTATTTTTTTGAATAAGTACCATGAAAAAGTATTCATATCATGAAATCTCATGCAATAGTCTTAAAAAGAATTCCTCTGAATGGTTCTTTTGGAGGGATCTTTTGAGATGGTTCTTATGGATTGATATTTCAAGGAATTCATGCGAAGATGGAAATATCAAAAAATATGGGGTTGAAATTCACCTGTGAAATGTGAATCCACATTGATCTATTATTTATGGAACACATTTTAGAATGAAAAATGTCACATAGAAGAAAAAACATCATATGAGACACTGATGAACATAAGATCCATGGACTAAGGTGGGCATTTAATATCCTAAAAAATGATTCCTTGTCCCTCTATATGAAAATCATGACAGGGGGGGTCTGAATAATTCCAAATGAGCATATGAAAATCTATAAATGAATAAATACATGATGTGTGGGTATTATTTTCTACAAAAAAACAAAGGAAGTAGTAATCAGAGAATATGAAGTCTAGAAAATCGAATAATGAAGATCACCTAACCTCTTCGAGTAAATAAGATCGAACGAACCTAGGATAGTTATGTGAAAGGATCATGAGCTTCAAAAGATTGATTTGTGTTCACATGAGGGCCTTATGAGAAAACCTCATGTTCACACGAAGGTTTCTTGACATGTAATGATGATCAAAAGAAGGCTTCCAGACAAGTTCAACTCACCATGTGACTCATCAATAGATAGGTTCCTGTAAATCATAGTAATCCACATGTAAAAAAATTAATATAAATGTAAAAAAGATTCATTTGATGGATAGTTTCATTGATATCCCCACGATTCCATTATGTGATTCGTAAGACCTCTCTAAGATACCTGGAAACATGTCCAACTCACCTTGTGAGTTCATGTTGGCATGTAACCTTCAACACATAAAGGACCTCATATATGTAAATATGATCATGTGATTCCCCCTTGACACCATAGAAAAGTAGAGGGTATTTTCAACAAAAATTATTTCACACTATCGTGAGATACAACAATGATTGCATGACACATCACAAATAATATGAGTGATTTTACATGACAATGCTCACATATCATCCTGAGATCCCGCATAGATCTGGGTATGTATTAGAGACAAGAAGAGTATCTATCTATGATAATTATCACATGCCATCAGGAGATCCTCCTCGGATCATGCGACACCCTAAAGGAAAACTAATTGGAAAAATATAGAATTTTTGTAAAATTAATAATAAAAGTTTGAAAAATATTGAAGCCTATAATAAATGGAAGGTACATTGATTTTCATATGAAGGGATTATTCACCTTATCTGTCATTATTGATCTCTTTAAGGCCAATAAATAGACAAATTAATCTCACAAGAGGCCCCTGAAAAGCTGTATTGATCTCACAAAAGGCCCTTGAAAAGTCATCTTAGTCCCATAAAGGAACTCTGAGAAGTGTTCTTTGATCACACGACCGGATTTCTATAGCTTTCTTGATCATGAAAATGATATCATACATGTTATCACAATGTTTGAAATGCCATTTTCCATTTCAACATGACCATGTGAAATCCCTATGATAATCTGTGGGTTTAATAAATATCGTGATAAAGGAGTATTATAATTTTTTATGTTTATAATTCAATTCCATGGATGACTTATGCTAGGAACATGCAAATATAATTTTAAAATATTGCCTCCACCGACTCCAACCATTATCTATGATATCTGATCCATGAACGGAGGTTTATAACTGGTGTGGTGAGGCCTAGAAATTCATTCCCCTTAGTAGAAAAAAGGTCACACATGTGAGAAGCAAGGAATACTTATATAATAACAGAATATAGGACTTCTCAGAGTAGAAGAATTTCTATCTCAAGGTTCTTACACTATGTAAAAAATGCATGGAGTTCCCTATGGGATCACAAAAAAAGAATATAGGCTTCACATGGCCTCCCTCTAGATCATGAGGTAGTCCTTAGGTAGGCCATCCAGGTTATGCAAATGATTTGAATCATCTCAACCTAGTCATGTGAATCCTAAAGAAAATAATTTTGGATGAACCATGAGGTACATTACCAATAATGACATAAATATATGAAATAATTATGTGATAAAAGATACACTAACAATTATGTGAAGGTGTCACGTGATTTTCATTACATACTCATATCATGCCACATCAACAACCCATATCTCCAAATTCTTATGAAGTCCTCTGAACATGAATACAATGTCATGTTAAGTCCTCCAGAAATGTCAGTTAAGTCACACAGTATCCTTTCAACATGTCATCCTAGATCACACAACACCCACATAAATGTCCTTGTTGATCATTTGAATTCCTCCATACATGTCACTTGGGTCATGCGAAGTCCTCCAGAAATGACATCCAAGTCACACGACAACCTTCAAACATATCATACATGATCATGTGACACCCTTGGAAATGTATACATTGATCACGCGAAGTCCATTGAATGTTTCAACTGATTCAAGAAAAAATCTATTAGTCATACTAGCAAGATAATGAGATAAATCTATGACACAACTTCTTCAATCTTGTGAATAACCCATATACATGTCATCCATGTTAGATAGAAACTCAAGACATGTCGAGTAGGCACTCATGACATGTCAGTAAGACACCCCATGACATGATATCCTTGTATATTAGACACATTAATACATTCAGCTAACTAAAATATGAGAAACTTGATTCATATGAAAACAAGATATTTAGGATCCGTATTGAAGGCCCATGTTCTATTGGGAATCCACATGGGTGTATAGTATTCAACTTCGCAGACACTCTAAACTGTGGTACCCAAACTCTACTATGGGTTTACCACTCTTCGTCATCCATCGATGGATTCAAAACATAACTAAACTAGGTGGAATCTTATTCCTAATATTAATAGGATATGTAGGATTACTTACTAATTCCAAAGATCCATATCAAACACCCCATTAGGGAATCCCCAATGTATAGGTATTGTATCCATATACAGCGAGACTGATCACTTTCTATACCATGTTTCTCACACCGAACATTTCCCACGTAGTCTTAGGTATCTACCATGATCATAAAATTATCATCTTAAATATCACCCTGTTGGGGATACCTCAGTGTATAATCCCCATTCAGTGACATGTTACTATTTCACTCATATATGGGTACTCACATAATTGTAGTTCATGAAAACTTTCTCATAGTGGTAAACCAAGTGAAAATCACTCTCATGGATATTAATTATCATTCACCTCTCCTCATAAGTTCAAGGGAAGAAGAAACTACGATGTATCGAGTTCAAATTATAAATAGGATTCAAATTATTTATTCGTTTGTAATGATCTCAATATATGGTTTTGATGTTCCCTCATGTATTTCATTTCCTAATTATGTTAAAAAACATGACTTGAATATAAATGAATATTGTGTATTTTTTACCCATTATAAATAAGAAATATAGGATTCTTTATATGTGTTGAATCCCATCCTCATAAATTCAATCTCCTCTCTAGATGGTTGTAAACATAAGGATGCCTTATTATGTGTCATTAAAATATAAGCATCTACTCATTTATATGAAATAATTTGAATTTATGATAGAACCATGGATTCATACACCTAGAATCGGAAATATAAACCCCTTTACACATAAAAGGATTTGACATGTTCTCATTTGATTAGGGTAATCAGTCATGTATTATGATTACGAAGTGTTCCATGAATATATTTGAAATTTATAATAGTTTCCTGAAATATAAAACCCCCTCCCTGAAGAGTGTGATGAACCCGAACTCACATCCTTTCAACCAATTTAAGTCTTAAAGTGCCACTGGGTATGAAAAACCAAATGACTATCTACATTTGGAAAGTAGGTTGGTACCTTATTATGGATGTGGGATCTATTGTAATTTTCTATGTGATGAAAATGGTAATCCATTAGTGAATGATTAGGAAATCATAATTAAAATCCCACAATAAACATTAAAAATGAAAAAAAAATTGTAAAACCATTGTGATGTCTTATAATGATTTAATAATTGAATCAATATAGTTGTCTGTCACCTTTTCTACTAAACCCAGGACACCATAGATTTATGTGTAAAATAATTTTTCATAATGGTAACTTACTAACATATACATATTTTGGTGATATTTTAACTTGTATTTTTTTCTAATAACTCATTTTTTCAGGTACTAGTGAATTATATAATTTTCATAGAAAACATTAAAGATATAATATTACAAAGATAAATATTCAAATTAATTTTAAGGTAAATTTTAGGGTTTTATTTACATACAGCTCACAACATCATCATGAACTTCGACCCCAAATGTAGTGACATCATAAGCTTGGACATCTCCCCTTACCATCTTCTTCTATATAATCACTGTATTCATGGGGAATTGATGTAAATAATTACCCAATTCCATATATTTGAAACATTGTACATCATTTATTTGATTCTTCCACTAGTATTAATTATCCAAATGACACATATCTCTATACTTGTAACATAATCCCATTACCTTCATGAATTTTCAATGATATTTCATTCCAAAAAAATCAAATGATAGTAGTTTAATTTTCCCCTCTTTTTTTGAAGCCTTACCTTATTAATGGTTCTTAGAAAAACTTCTCTACTCATTATTTATTTTGAAGATATAGAATTTCTATAATTCATTCTATGATTTGATGGAACCTCATACTATTTCATCATATGATTATAAATTACGAGAAACTAGTTCCTTTTAGAGTTTCGGCTTTAGGTACTTAATTAAATTGTCAGTCTTTTACTCCGGATTATTTATGTAATATATAACATACTTGGAAAGTCATGTAAATGTAGGCTCATACTATGTAACACAATCTTCATCATTTTTCATTAAGTGGAGAAAATATGTCTTCATTTCTCAAGAGGGAAATATTTATAGAATAATATTACCCTAAAATCAACCAATTCTATATATTCAGTTTCTTCTTCAAACATAGTATTCATGTTTGTTGAACATCATTTATCAAAATAATATCTATAATGATATAATGTTTGAATAATATTTTCACTTTTATTGCATACCATGGTGAGAAATATACATTCAAGATACTCGATCCATTTCTCAACTATCGTTTGATTTGTATATCCACTGAATTATGGTAGATTATGAAATATGAAGTGATCTAATATAGGTTTATCATGCCATGAAACATTAGGTTTCTTTATTTTCTCAGGTTTATTAGGCATAACATTGGAGAGATTATGTAATGTGGTTATAATCTACTCATCTCCAATAACAACTATGTCATATTTCTCATGAAAGTCCCTACATTAACAATTGGTATTGATTTTATTTGATTTATTAGGTTATGTAACTAAATAATTAAACATAATGATCTATATCCTAATTATTAAGAATATTGATCCATAAAATTAAAAATCTTCTAATTTTTTTTCAAATACTATACGGGGTTATCCTAATTGACATGTTAGTTCTATTCATTTAAAATCTATTCCCAAGGGATTCTAATAAAATTTCTATGATACCAACTTATATAAACTTCAACTCTAGTAACACAGAGTGTTGTCAACATGATTACAATAGATTAAATACAAGGGATCTAATCTTCAGTGACTGATCAATTTATTAGTCTTGATGAACCAAATAAACAAATGACTCTATTATTATATTGGAAAAAATATAAAACATAACTAAATATAATTAATTGAATCCTAGAACCTCATTAAAATATTTCATGTCCATATCCTATGGAATGGATGAAAAAACTGTTAGAAAAAAACACTCATTAAGTGTTATGTACATTGGAATCCATAATTAGTAAATAAGTCATTATAAATATATTATGGAAAATAACTGGGAACACATCACAGTTAATCAATAACTTCTTCATAAACTCAATCCATGGATAATATCAATATAACAATCACTTTCGTAATAAGAATAACATTATTATAAATAAATAAAATAAATAATATTAGATTTCATGATTTTAACACAACATGGTATCTCTAACATCAAAACCTTTCACCATTAAAATTTAAAATTATACATAAAGTCCACTTTAACTCAGCCAACTGATTTGTCTCATTAGACATGTATATACATCTAGGGGCTATATAATTTTTTGACCCACCCATCACTGCATGTAAAATGAATTATTTATATTTCTAATTATCAACATAAATTCATAAGAAAAATTTTCCTTAACCACAAATATTTGTATCAATTAATTAATATAGATTATCAATAATATCTCAATCAATAAAATAATTTTATATTTAAGACACTTTTCTATAAATGGTATATGATTTTGGAAACAAGTATATCTATGGCAAGAAGTATATGGATATTTAATAGAAATGTGATTTCCAATGAATAATGATGATAAATACGTTAGTGGGATGTATCTAAAACAATTAAATATATTAGGTACATAATATTAAAATAGGCCTTAATAGAAAGAAATTGGGATGGAATCCCCTTACCTCAAGTTTGACAAGCCTAATATGATTGTTGAACCACATTTAGAATAAATATAAATTTATTGTAAATACATAAGAGAAACATGTACATTTATTTAATATAATATATTATCCATTTATAAAACTTTATCATTTTTTGTGAACAATATTTTATTACTATCATTATTTTTAGTGTTCACTACATCGTTTTCTCTGGGTATGTTCTTTTTCGTTAATTCCAATACATGAACATTGATTATGGTTTCCTCATCAACATAATTTTATTCATGATTTAATTATCATATATATTAAATATACATATATATAGTCACTATAAAAATATATACGTAGGGAAATGAATTACATTGTTTAGGAAGACGATATATTGTACGTATTCATGAACATTGTGTTAAAATTTTGGTGGATAGAATGAATAAGGTAAAAAATAAATAATGATAATAGAATAATTATTATATATTGAATTTATATATATATATAATATACTCAATAAAAATATCATTATTACCATCAAATTAAATCATAAATGTAAAATGGGTCACATTGTATTGTAGATGTGTTAGTCCACACATATGCGCAAGGGTTTTTTCATTTTACAATGGATTGGAATGTAATAAGTTATATATGATATTAAAATTTAGGAATAAAAATTTGGTTATAAAAACCATGTATATTCATTAGATACATCATTATGACTGTCCATGTGTGGGGAGACCGAGTATAAGTTGTATCTGTTCGCAAGGTAGTAGTCTGTAGTACACACAAGAAAAGATTTTTTTTCATTTGATAAAGATAAATTTTAATAAATATTATGATTCCAAAATAATTAAATCATTTTATATGTAGGGAACATGTGTTATTATATTGTAATTTTAGGACATAATTGATGGTATTAAGGAATAATTTTCAAGGAAAGAGCTTTGATACGATAATTAACTTATCTTAGAAACACCTCCCTCAGTTCTCTTCTTATAGATGATAAGGTTGATCTATTGGAAATAAAACATCCATAAATTAGATTAGCATGTTTATAAGAGGTGTTGGCTGGGTTTGGTGGAGCCATATGGCCAAACTTTTTGTGATGAATTGAAGAAATGGATCCCCTATTATAAGTGATGTGACACGCAATCATAGAATATTTTAAATTATTTTGTTCATATAAATTATATATTTATATAAAAAATAATGAAAATGATATAATTAAAATATAATAAGAGAAAGGGTCTATATATTCTCATAAAATGGAGTTTTTATTTTTTTGTGGTTTTACCCTTATCTTTTAGTGTTAACACGCCAATAACTATTTTTAAAATTACTCCATTATTAATGTTTTCTACCATTTATGTGTTAATAATGATGCTATAAAATTAAAATGTATCATAAATTGATCATTTTTTAATTTTATAAACCTTATAATATTCGTTTTTACCAATATAATATTTATAGGAATTTTAAATCATTTGATAAAATAATATTTACCATTAAATATATTTACTATCATTTTATAAACTATTCATTTATTTTTACTTTCATTAAGTAAATACAATAGTGTAATTAGAGTATAATCATTTCAGAAATCACAAAGATTTAATTTTTTTACCAAATTTGTGGAACATAATAATTACATAAAATTATATAATATTTAGTATTTCAAGATCATTTACTTTATTTATTTATTAATTAAATTAAAGTTTTATCGGTGTTGCACAAGAATTTGAAGTGATTATTTCTTATTTAAAAATAAAAAAAATTAACATTAAAAAAACAAAAAATTTATATTTAAAATTAATCTTTATAATAAAAAATAATTTGTACTTCTCTCTATCATAAAATATTTTAGGCATTAAAAGAATAAACAGTCGTTTTTGTCATTGTCTCTCACTTATGTATTATAAAAATAAAAATAATTAATTAGTAGAAAAAAGGTAATTTGTTTAAATTTTGTATGATTATAGATGAAATAAAATAAAAATAATAATTAAGTCCTTTTTAGTATTACTTGTTTGTGTATATCACATTATTTTCCCTTAATTAACTCATTTTACCTTTAGTGTTGTAACAATTATTTACTATGAATATTATTCAAAATTACTAGAAATCAAAGAGACATGGTTAATAAATTTGTACATCACAATTACAAATATTTAATATAGTTTCATGATTTAATTTTAATAATAGGATAAAATTAATTTAATATGATAACACAAAACACAATGAAAAACAATTTCTCTAAAAACCGCCTTTTATATATATAAATTGATTTTTTAATAAATTAAATATTTATATTTATTGCTATGACCATAATAGATTTATTAATAATATTTAAAATCTAATTTTACTTTTAAAACATTTTTAAAACATTTATCTTCTTAGTTTCATGAAATAAAATAGAGTTTTAAATAAAAAATAGTGTTTTTCCATATTCGTTACGAAATCAATATTTTCATAAAAATCACAAAAAAATCACCCAAATCTAATTTTTATATGATAAATTATGATATCATATTATTATTGAATACATTTTATAAAATTTTAAATTATTAATTATATTATTTTCTCACAAAAATCATTAAAAATCATTTATGAAGTAAACTTGTTTTAAAAGAATAAAATGACATTAATAAAGATTGAGTAATCATTTACCAAGTATTTAAAAATATATTTATATTTATTAGGAAATTCTTATTAATTAGGTATTCATATTTATATCCTTCAATTTAATGTAAAGGTTATAATGGTATTTTTAAATATTAATATTTTATTGTTTGTATAGGTTTGGTGTTGCATGTTGTATATGCTATAAAAGATAGTATTATTTTAAAAACTCATGATATTTCACATTATGTTTTTTTCTTTTCAATGTGAAAATCTATTTGGATTGATATTATATTTCCCCATTTGTTTAAGTAGTTATTTTTTTATAGTATTATTATGTGTGATCTATATGAAGTATTCCCCATCAACAATGGTATGTGTGAGTCAGGTGTAGTTACCCTTGTCCATAATGTTATGTGTAAGTTAGGTTCATTTAGCCTCATTCATAATGTTATGTTTGGATGAGGTGTAGTTACTCTCATCCATAATATATTGATGTCTTGGTAGTGAGCCTTGACCTATGTTTATGGTACCTAATTTATATTTGTTTCATATTTAACGATTCTTATGTTTACGAGTCTCCTATTATATTTCGACTCTTATTCCATGTTTGATGGATTATGGTCCTTCATTTACTACTACATGCTATAATTATTGACACTCAATATATAACTCCCCATTTTTATCATATTTACACCATTACTAGGATTTATAGAACACCCCTACATTTATATATTTTCTTATGATAACCCATGAAGTAATAATTGTATGATGATCTCCAAGAAACAATTATTCTGATGTAAATAATATTTTATGTTATTGATTTAGGGATATTTTATAAAGTAAATATTTCTAGAACATAAGGGGCCTCTATATTTCTATGAGTACTATATGTATATTTCTATTTAAAAGTATGTAATATTATTTGTAATATATGTGTCTCATTTTCAATAATACATCAAATTAAAAAGGTAAAAACATTATTAAAACATAGTGAACATCATATGTTATTAAAAGTAAAAAATATTTTAGTCATGATAAAATCATAATCTAGTAATACCTTTCTAAGGAATACTTCTAGACTTAGTGTACATTCCCTCTATTATTATCTTCATCATTCAAATCCATATGAAAAATAGTAATCATGATGAAAAATGAGAACATAAATATCATCAATAATTGAAAATGTGTCCTATAAATTCATTCATATAATTTTTTAAAAAATGTATGCTTTTAGAAAAATTATTCAAGGATATATTTTTCATCAGGTAACATGTTACAAAATTATAACTATACTAGTATCCTAATTAATATATATGATTCATGAACCTAAAAAATATTAATCTTATGATTTTTGGGTTAACATATCCTGAAATGTTAATTGAATATATATCATGTACATTAAAATTTTATTCCTTTGAATGAAAATAAAATTTTCTTGTTTTTTCAATTCGAAAATAATTAGTGTATATTTCTCATTCCCAATTTACTATAGATCACTATTTATATTTATTTCTTCTAAATAATTTTGTTAATTAATATGATCCTTTAATTTTCTATACCCATTAAGTATTCTAAAAATAACATTATCACAAAAGTTCATCTCAATGTACATAATGATCATATTAATACCTAACATTTGTAGTTACCAATAAATATGTTTGAAACATATACTTTATAAGTTACATTTTTTAATTATATATCCACATTATATAGTAAAAACTATTTTCATACAATTTTATATCTATTATTTCCTAAATATTCAATAACTATTATTAATTTGTGTAAATATTACTTATCTAAATTAAAATATTATAGTAGGGCTCCAACTAGTTTTTCTATCTAATGATTAAATTTTTTATCAAATAAATAATTTTTAAATAAAAATATTCATCATAAACAAGGGAAAAAAATCACAATCCACAAAATCAGGGTGGTAGAAAAAAATTAGGTCCCACAGAATGAGAATGAAAAAACTATATTCACATTGATGGTATAATCATTAGTATTTTAAGGATATCCACATATTTATTATATTTACCATGAAGGGTCTAGGAGAATGAAAACAATTTGAGTTCTCTTTATGTATTAAAGGTAGTAGTTCCCCTTTAAAATTATAATCACAAGCCTATATAAGGTATTGTGCCGACCGGTGGGATGATTGTTGTTTATTCAAAAAGATAATAATGACTACTACATCAATTTCAATTATCGTAATGTAAATATTGATTTATTTAAAAAGTTCAAGGACAAATAGGAATACCTATTCCTCTAATATCATAGAGGTCTCATGTCCAAATTGGGGTTTAAAATCTAGAACTATTGATCCTTGATGGACCCATACTACCCCTTCCCCAGCCATAGAGTTTCTTATAGTTGAACCGTCTGTGTTAATATTGTATCAAATAATATATTGTTATACCTCAATCGATGATTTTTATCTATTAATTATTTTTGACATAAAAATGGAATTTATTATAGTAAGTAATATATCTCGATTCCAAATCATAGCTTAAAATGGTTGTACTATGGTAGTTTGATTATTCTAGGATGAAAAATATTTAATCCCTGGAATGTTACTAACAATATACATGATTTTTTATACTGTTCAAACTATTTCATAATAAGTGAATCAAATGTGTCCATTCCATTCTCTTATAAATATTTTAGTTCATGTTTATGATATTTAAGATATATTATGATATCATTCCATTGTATTTTTTCCTTCAATAATCATCAAAATAATGAAATTATATTTTTTCAAATGCATCCATAGAGGTAAATTGAATGTGATCAAAATAAGTATCTATATTTGTAAGAACCAGGATCTTCATTTTATGGATGGATCATTATTTCTAGTGTATATTTAGGAAAAAATGAATAAATGGAAATTTTCTAAGTACACACCATGTGATTTTGAGTACACATTGTGTACCCAGTTTCCATGTATACTCATGTACTGGTCATGTAATGGTCAAGAACATGGGCTTGTAGGTGACCTGGAAGACCACCTAAACTAGAGGCTGATTGAGGCTAGTACATGCTGTGTACCTTAAATGAACACATCGTGTACTTTTATTTTTATTTGATAAATCAGTGCGGGGTCACCTCTCATGTCCAAAACAACCTTCTTATCCCTGTTTTTCTTACAGGAGAGAAAAAGAATACCAAAAAACATTGAGCTCCTCCCGGTTCTATTTCTATGCTTTGATTGAGATGTCTTCAGTTGCATTGGATTCCCACCGTCTAGTTATATCTTCCCATAGAGCCTCTCTTCTTAATTTCTTCTCTCTCATAAGTTATCAAGGGTTGATTGTATTTACCATTTTATAGATCTATGTCTTTCTAGGCTGATTCAAGGGGAAACATTCAAGAGTGTTGATCATACGACATCAACGTAGGTGGTTTGGGCCTTTTGTTGTTCATCATTGGATAATATATTCTTAATGTTCCGAATACCCATGTTTTGGGTATTGTGTGTTTGTAAATTTAACCCTGATTAATACCTACAATGGTTTTTGTGATTGAGAAAGTGTTATTTCTTATTCATAAGGTTAGATTCCTAGTTTCGGAACACCCCATGGGTGTGTTTCCCTAGTTTGAATGTTTATAGCTGTTTGGCCTAGGTTTCCAATGAGGAGTACATTTTTTCCATGCCTTATTTTTTTAGGATGGAGATTGATTGATTATTTGAATTTCCTCTGTTATGATTTTGAATTATATCCATGTAGTATCTATAGATTACATGTGATTCCTTGTTACAATATGTGTGTTGTTTTCCAATGGATTGTGAGAGCCTTAGACAGGGAAAATTGTGGGGGTTTCCATGTTTATTTAAACAGGACAGTGAGATCCATGGTGTAGACATTGAAATTGGGGTTATTGACTGTGAGATCTACCTGGAGGTCATTTATAAATTATTTATGATATGTTGAGCAAGGGTTTATTGACCCTGAGAGCTAAATGTAGGTCATTTGTAAATTATTGATGTTATGTACACCCCAGGGTATTGACCATGAGAGCTACCTGGAGGTTGTTTATAATTTATTGATGCCTAGTTTTCCAAGGGGTATTGAATGTGAGAGCTACTAAGGTGGCCATTTGTAATTTCAAAATGCTATGTTGAATAAAAGGGGTTAGACTGTGAGAGCATTCCTAGAGGGTTGTATAAATGAGTGAATGATTGTAATGAGTCTTCAATGCCAAAGCACAGGCTTCGACTCAGTCTTATATATTTTTTAGATTGTCTTATGAGATGTCTATTTTGGTATTATTACCAGGGGATATATATCATAGTATATTTACCGATATAACCTATTTAAAAGTATGGATAATAAATCTAAATGAATGTAATTCAAACTGCATGATTGTTTACATTTGAGTACTTCCTAGTTTATTGCTTCATTTCTGCATATTTCCTACATATATTCACTAATAGAAAGACATTGATCTTGTGTTAGTTTTCTACTGATAGTTTTATCACACTATGAGTGGGTCATTCTTTTGACCCAAAATATTATATGGTTATAGGTATAGATAAGTGAAATCACCCTTCTTCATCAGGTAATTGGTTGTTGTTGGAGCTGGGGAGCATGGGACCAAGCTGAGGCTAATGATGCTGTTGGAGCTTACCTATTCTCTATATTTTTTTAGTATAGTGTTTTCAGCATCGTGACATGATTGGCTTCTTTCCAAGATACGTGTGACATGAATCATTTATATATGCACCAGTTGTTTTGTTACTATCATTTTTTCGATGTTTACTTCTGTATTAGGGAATTACTACTTCTTCTATTGTTTACTATTCGTTATTACGTTGTGTATACTATTACAATGAGGGATTAGTTTCCTCATTATCAGACCTTGGCCCTCACTGCTATTTGGCATCATCTGGCATTTAGGAAAATGCGCTTGAGGTTATGTGACCAACCGGGTTCGGGGCACCTTCAGGCAGCACCCAGAACAGGGACGTTTCAAAGTGGTATCAGCTGAGGTTCTTTTCTTCATTTTCGTAATATTTATAGCCTATATATAGGAATAGGATGGAATATTTAGTTGGTAATAATATTTTTTTAAGATAACCTAACTCGTTTATAGGTGAAAGCCAATTTACCATGAATATTGAATTTTTTTTAGTTTTTCAATTATTAGAGTTGATTTGATTTCACTGTTGGATGATTCACATGTTTTGTGCTATTATGATTTATATCATTGTATTCCTATTTCTGTTGAAACCCAATGAGATGAGGGTACTCCATCCCATGCATCATATATGAACATTCTAGAGATCACATGTCATTCTCTCTTGTCATTCCATTTAGGGTGCATTATTGATTCCATGTTGTTGTGTTATATGTGGTGCAACATATTAATGATATTGTGATAGATGCTATGTTTAAATACCTAATATTATGGTAGGCTATTGTAATTGTAATGTTTTATTTTTATGGATTCCATGCTTTGGTCCATGAGGTGTTATGGGCCCTTTTGGATACGAATTTGGTGGATCAAGTTTAATCTTTAACTGATTTTTTCAAGTTATAATGTGAAAATGGATACCAATCTTTCATTTGTATGGATTATGGGCTCCCATGGGTTGGAATTTGTCATTGATTGGAAAATATTTTATGTTTTAACGTTTCTAGAGAAATTTTAGAAGCCTAATGTCTAGAAACATAGACAACATGACATGTGTTGTTATAAACACACACTAAGTGTTCTTATTTTCTGTAGGAAACAACTTTTCATATGTACATCCGGTGTACTGTATGTACACGTTTTGTAGTCTTTCACCGTGTGACTGAATTTTTAAGAAGAGACACATGGTTGGGAGTCTTTTGGTGGAACACGCCATGTCTGGATTGTACATGCCTTGTTGTAAAGAACCATGTATTCAGTAATGTGACCGATTATACGGGTGGATGAAACTTCAGTAGTACACACCGTGTATGGGTTGAACAAGCCTTGTAGCATTACCGAATGAGAACTATGTAGTTCTAGCCATGTAGAATTACTTTGTTAGGAGGGTAAATTCAATTACATGATGAGTCTATGGAGGAACACATAGTGTGTAAGAGGTGTTGCATGACCAGGATAGGTAGAGGCACATTCCATGTAAAGGATTAAAGGGAACATACTGTTTATAAGAGGTGTCACACACCCTGTAACCCTTTATAGTAAATCATGACTCCATTCCTTCTCGTAATCCATTGTTTCACTTCAATGTTTCAGTCCTTGATAATTTTGAACTGAGGTGGGCACTTGTCCTTGAAGATTCATGCCACTAAGACGTCCTCCGGTTATAAGCCAGATACATGGAAATGATTAGACACCAGAAATGGTAGACCAGGGACTAACATTAGATCCTCCTGTCATTCCTATCATGGAACCAGATGTTATACCAGACACATGTGCTAATGAACAGTTCTATTAAGGCTTTATGGGGATTATTCAGACATTTTAGGGAACACCACATCATACCCCGATTATGGAAGAGTTGACTCAGGTGTTCTAGTGGAAGAAAACTCTAACCTTTTAAGGGGATGGAGGACCATAGGGTGCAGAATCCTGGTTAGAGGCCATTATTTCTATTTTCAATCATCTGGAGATGCCTTTGGAGAGGAGGGAAAACATCACAATGTATATGCTACAGGATTATGCAAAGAGATAATGGGTTGTTTTCTCACTGGTAGAACATCATCAGGATATGGCTTGTATGATTTTTATAGGACCTTCAATTATTATATATACACTGAGAGGTTGAGGGCCGATCAATCCCGAGAGTTCATGGATTTGGAGTAGGGTGTTATTTCATTGATTGATTACCCATATCGTTTCACAAGGCTTTATATCTTCACATCTATTTTTGGATTCGACGAGTTCTATTTGGAAATGACATTTGAGGATGTTCTTAGGTATGAAATATTATCTGAGATGAATGTTTTATGGTTGACTTTGGTGACAACTATAGTGAACCAGGTGCTGATTACTAAGTGAAATATGTGGGATTTGGGGGCTATGAGCTAGGGAAGTTCAGTGTCTAGGGTTGGTACTCCTTCGACTGATAGTAGGAAGTACAGTAGGGAGATTTCATGCTGTGGTTCTTCCAGGGGACCAAGATTCCATTTTATAGGCAAAGTGAAAGGTGGTTCTGGGAACATAGTTTGTGTAAAACCACTTGTCCCATGGTTTTCAACAACTTGACTATCAAATATCACTTTGGAAAAAACTATAATCGTGCTTCCCCACATCTTAACTATCTCCAACGAATTTTTGGGACAATTTGGACAACTACAGCTTGAGATATTGATAAAATATGGAAAACCACATTTGATTTTGTGTAGATTTGTTTCTTTGGACTGATCAGTTCGGATGGGCATCATAGAGGCCGAATGAGGCATCGGTTCTTTCATATGAATTGTAAATTTTGAGAATATTTATTTATCTTTTCAATCCTTTTGTGTTATGATCTATTTTTTGTGTAGTTTTGGTGCATGACGCGTTCTAATCTTGGATATTTTCCTCCACTTGAATCCGAATCAGAGAGGATCCTATGTCAACAACACCGATACACCGAATAGAACCCTTAGAAAGGAGGACACACAAAACATAGACACTCTTCTTGACCCTTCCTCCTCTTCTTCTGGAACCAACATCAAAAATAAAATAAACTTGTATTACATGGTGGAATATAACTCAACATTAAAAGAACTAACCTCACATGATTTTGATATCCAACCCACATATATTCAAATTGAATTAGAGGCACCCAACATTGAACTAAAATAATTTTTAACTCATTTATTACCAGTATTCCATGGAATTCCTGGAGAATATCCACATAAACACTTACAAGAATTTCATACGCTGGGTTCTACATTAAAACCTTCAAATGTGGATGAAGAACATGTAAAGCTTAGAGAATTCAGATTTTTATTATAAGACACTACAAAATATTATCTTTATTATGTTAATTCATCAACAAGAGGTTGGGTGGACATGAAACAACTTTTTATTGAAAAATATTTCCAAGCCTCTTGAACTGCAACAATAAGGAAAGAAATTTTTGGGATAATACAATCTCAAGGGGAAAAAGTTCATGAATATTGGGAATGATTTTTAAGATTATGTTCAAGTTTTCCACACCACCAAATAGGTGGTCATCATTTAATTCATTGTTTTTATGATGGTTTAATTCTAATTGATTGCAACGTGATGGATGTTGCAGGTGGTTCACTAGTTGATTAAACCCTAATCACTGGAAGAACCCGGACTGAAAACATGGAAAAAAACACTCAACAATTAGGTACATGGTCCATTATACCCATTCGAGGTGTACATGAGTTCCAAAGTACTGAATTGGAGATGGTGGGCACAATGTTTGAAGAGGTAAGTACCCTTTTTTGACAACTCGCTCTCTCCCAAGGGAAATCTCAATCTCATCCACCCATCCATTGTTGAATCTACTCTTATAACACCCATTATTTTGACCAATTCCCTCAATTAAGATAAAATTGTAAGAGTTATGAGGAAATATTTTTAGGACACCCATATAACCAACCATTTAGGTAAGAAACATACTATCCATCCAACTCTGGGTGGAACGAAAACCAAGATTATAGAAAAGAGGGTATTCAAACTGGAATCATCAACCATGGAACCAACAAGATCAGAGTAGTAATCGACCACCACCACCCAAAAATCCTCAACAACCCCAATGGCCTTTCAAACGAACCCATATTCTGTTATTCTTATTGAAATTTCACACAATAAAACCACCAATGATCCTTGAGAGACGACCCTAGAATAGAAAATATTCTTTAAATCACTATCAATTTTATGTGTCATGACAAATTGATTACAATTTTATGATTGATTTATAGTCTAGGGAAGACCCTAGGTTATCTCTCAAAGAGATTTTGTGGGTTAAGAGTGTGCAATTTTAATAAAAAGTACTAAAATAGGGGTGATTTTGTAAATAATTTTGGGTTGAAATGACATAATTGAAAGCATAATATTTTAGAAACCAAATGGATTTTGAAAAATATGAGATAAAAAGGTTAATTTTGATCTCACTACACACATATCAAGTTCATTGTTCATAGATATTCATTTAGTGTTAGAGTAATTATTTGGTTGAAATTACTTGGAATCTGGATTAATTCTTAAGCTTTTATTTCCATTCTTAAAGAATCAAACCTTGACATAACAATCATATTGTCAAGTTATAGATATTATGAATATAATAATAGCTTCAAAATCATATTTAAAAATCAAGAAGACGGGTATGAAATGGATTCTTGTGCAGACCAATCAGAACAACACAAGTCACACACTCAAGACCTCACACCGATCGGTTATAAATTAAGTGTATCCCAATCACATGCATAAAAAATGAAATAAAATATGAAATTATGTATGATACATGGAAATAAATTTTCTTACACAAAAATTACTCCAATACAGTAGCTAAAATAGGAATCAAAACTCCCTTGACATGTGCATAACTCCCTCACAATGAACACCCACTGTTTAGCTCGACATCAGGAGGAGGACGATGCTCGGGTGGAAATCCTTCTTTATTCATGACTCCCTATCAGGATAGGGGCCTCCATATCATAAAGGATGAGGAGTATAATCCAATAGGACTTAAAAATTTCAGAGTTTCACTTCTGGTTCGACCTTACAAATGAGGAGCCCAAGGTTCCATTTTATGGGCAAAGTGGAAGGTGGTTTTGGGCACACATATTGTGTAAAACCACATGGCCCATGGTTTTCGACCACTTGACAGTCGACTCTCACTTTTGAAAAAACTATTAACATGTTTCCCTCCTCTTTAATATCTCCACCAAATGTTAGGCACCATTTGGACAACTACATCTTGAGATATTGATAAAATACAGAACATCTCATTTGGCTTTGTGCAGATTTGATTCTTTGGACAGATCAGTTCAGATAATCATAGTAGAAGCCAAATGAGGCTTCAGTTCCTTAATATAAAATTTAGTCCAATAAATTTGGACCATCCCACAAAAGTTTATCCTATTTGGATGCATGGTGTAGTCGAAATACATGGTTGAGTCCACTAGTGTGCGTGGATCCAGTGC
Organism: Viscum album; assembly: GCA_963277665.1. NCBI lineage: Eukaryota > Viridiplantae > Streptophyta > Magnoliopsida > Santalales > Viscaceae > Viscum > Viscum album. The sequence goes on along the minus strand of OY728160.1, from coordinate 1,887,042,174 downwards.
AGTTTTGCCCATTTTTCATGGACATTGTCACGAGCCCCCCAAACCACCTCCACCATCAATGAGATTATCAAAATAAGTATCATTTACATTTTAATGGTTAATTTATAAAATATGGGTTGGGATAAGAGTGTGAGATTTGTTACAAGTGGAACTTTTGAAAAAAAAATAATAAATGAGGTGCGTGTTGAAATGTACAACATATGGGGATATCTAGGTCCGAAGCTTATGGTTTGACTTCTAGGAATTCTTATGTGAGTGGGTTTTGAAATTTTATTTCAAAGGATGTGGGGAATTTTCGGTGGATAGGATCTCGTATGTAGACAATTATTAAACTAACTTATATTTACTCGATAAAAAGTGGAAAGAATGGCATTAAATGGTTGTCAGACACACATAGAGAATTAGTGACATGATTAAATTTCAAATTATTTTCATTGATTGGTATCATGAATATCTTTGAATTTCATTTGAATTCAATTTTTAAGACTTATTTTTCAATGACCATTAATAATAACTACTCGGTGTGTGTTTTTTTCTTTGATTAGATTTCTATCAGGAATTAAATTTTTATTGAATGTTAAATCATTATGAATGTCACAACTTGTCCCTTGGGGCCCGTTCCGTGACTACCCCAAGCCCGACATTCAATGGCTAGGGGCTAGCGACTAGCACCGTAAGGGCATATCACTTAAATGGGAAGGAATTTCCTTTTTAACCTTTATAGAAACACAATCCAAGAACACAAAAAGAATAAACAACATAGAATAAAACACAATAAGATGAAACCACAAAGTAAATTATTGTAGTAAAAGAGTTCTGAAAGTAAAAAGGTCAAAAATACAAGCCCATCTGTAAAAGTATAAGTATGACTAGAAGTAAAATACAACCGAAAGAAAAAAAGAAAACAACTACTAGTTCATCATCTGATGTTCCTACCTTTAGGGTAGGTACAGATCGCCTCCTCAGCACTCCATGTCTGTCAGTCTCCTCTGCATCACGTCATGCCAAATGGTCCTCCTCTGAGCACTGTCCAATCCTTGCTCCATCAGCCTGGATCAACAATGTGCATCGTCTTCCCCAGACCCAACAAGGTGCGGGAAAATCCTATGCAGGGATGAGTATAACAATACTCAGTATGGACCCCAAGACAACTGTAGTTCTCCTAAAGTTCCACAACGGAAAAACCACAAACAAATACATCATCTCTACTTAGTTATATGACCATACATATACCTATGTTATCAAGATATTCGCATCTCATACATTATGTAAGGACACCACATAGGTAACACCACGAAGGTAGAAGTACCACATATGTAACTCCATGAATATAACACCCTGAAGGTAACTCCATGAAGATAGAAGTTCCACACGGGTAACACCACAATGATAGAAGTACCACACAGGTAACTCCACATAGACAATACAACAAAGGTAGAAGTACCACACAGGTAACACCATGAAGATAGAAGTACAACACAGGTAACACCACAATGATAAAAGTACCACATATGTAACTTCGTGAAGATGATTCCACAAAAATAGAAGTACGAAACAGGTTACACCACAATGCAAGAAGTACAACAAAGCTAACACCACATAGATAGAAGTACCACACAGGTGACACATCAAAGATAGAAGTACCACATAGGTAACACCACAAAGCTAGAAGTACCACACGGGTAACACCATGAAGTTAGAAGTACCACATACATAACAGAATCATCTCACTATCATGTATAACATAAGTGCATAAGTACAAATGATTAGTCATAAAGTAGATCATCTTATTCTGTTAAGAAGAACTACTGCTAACCCACACATGATCGATAGGTAACTGACCCCCGCTGACCCACACATTATCTGACGCACATAGGACCGGTATGCACTGACCCACACATGATTGCTGAGCACTGACCCACATAGGATCGATAGATGTTGACCCACATAGGATCGATGTTCTTTCTTCATGTTTTAGCCTGCCACAGGTTTCCTCACACCTGGTGCACTCGAGTTCCGTAGAATCTTCCCCTCAAGATATCAGTTGTACCTAGACTTCCACTAAGCTCAAAAAAGAGTAACCCAAAGGACCTCCATGTTGTAAGGGTTTCAATGGGATAGACGGAATGTCAATCAGATGCCCTGTCAGTGAGTTATAAACGTTTTAGCTCTGAGGGCCTAGTTGGATTCAGGTTCGATCCAACCCGACCATACTCAAAAATTCTCCAAAACTCAAGTAGAGTATACCAAAAATTACCGTCTCGATCCAAGGATCCCAACTCTATAGGTGTCTTAAAAAACAGACATATGGTTCTCAAGAAATACCACTTAATGTTTTTCTAGGTCCGATTGGGCCTGGGTCCGGTCCGAGCTGGTCGGACCGACCCAGAACGACTCGGTCCGGGTTATTCCATGGTGGAATCAGCCTTCTGGGCCAATGTCTGGTCCATACAATAAGATGGGTGGCCCGCAAAGGTGGCCCTGCCAGAATAGGGTGGCCTAGAAAGGGAAGACCGCCAGGGCGGCTCGACCAGAATAGGGCAGCCCGCAAGGCGGCGGCTCGACCTGTGGGGGGCGGCGGCCCGCTGTGGGCAGTGGCCCACCGGGGGTGGCAACACACATGTGGAAAGTCATTCATGTGCAATGACCTAGTCCAAGGGAGACAACCATCTTTGAGGGCGGAAGCCCACTCCAAGGGTGGAGGCCCTATCCGAGGGTGGTGTCCCAGTGCGAGGGCGGCGGCTTGGCTCGAGGGCGGCTGCCCAGTGTTAGGGCGGTGCCCTGGCTCGAGGGCAGAGGCCCACTCCAAGAGCAGCAACCCGGTTTGTTCAGACACAGGGGGTGTAACCCACTGTCACCCGGAGTATCGAACGGCCCGGAGTCCATCCAGTTGGCGAGGTGGCGGCGGTGCGTGGGTGTTGTTCGGTTGTCACAGAACCTGCCAGAGGCAGGTTCAGTTTCCACCGCAGCTTCGGCCACGACATCTGTTTGTCGATGGTGTGATGGTTGTGTCTCCTTCTTTTCTACGGTCAGCTGTCGTGTCAGCCACCTCCTCCATTCTCCGCAGCTGATGATCCATGACCCTCCTATTGCGGCATGCGTCGACGTGATCGTGGTCATATGAGGTGGCCTAAAGAATGAATGATATAGGAGTATGAGGGTCAGGTTAGTTAATCCCACACCCTCCGTGTTAGCTTGTAGTATGGAGGATATTAAGGGAGTTCAATAAATAGTTGTATTGGGCACAAGATTAGACCCACAAGATTCCCTGCAATAACACCCTGCAATGATGAATGAATCATGGGTCAACCCATTAGTCGGTTGACCAACATTATTCGAGTTGTTCAAGAACAGAAAAGAGGGAAATAATTTGAATTCTTTAATAAATTGAAACCCCTACCTAGAAGAGCCGTCCGATGATGATGGTCAATGGAACCTCCCTCATCATTTTTTTTCGGTTCGTGAATCAGTGGCACTCATCCCTGCTCATTGGAACCAACCTCCTCCTCTAGGTGGTCGGTGTCACATTACTTTTCCAGGGCTTTGTCACATGGTGAATCCATGCCCACACCCCTCACCGAGCTCCATATAAATAGGATAGGATAAAGAGTGTGTAATTCTCGGGGAATTAATGAGGATGATCTAATTAACACACCTCCTGGACTCCCAATAGTGTGGTTATAGGAAAAGAAGAGTCAATCCCTTTATTGGATTGAAACGTTGCTGGTCCTGCCAGCGCCATTCGTCCGTTGGAGGAAAGAAAGAAAATAAAATAACAAAACATGTTATTTTATTAATATTTTAAAAGTCCACAAAAATAAATTTTTAACCCGACATACTGCACTCAATGTTATGACTCGCTTAAGAGAATCCTGACGCTGCGGATTCAACGGTGTCCTTGGATTTTCAATCGGACTAATGGTTCAAAAGTTAGAAAATGCCCCTCATGTGTTTACTGAACGTACCCGAATTTTTTTTTTGTAAAATTATTAACATTCATCCCCTACCCATACCGTTCAAGGTTAGGCTCTAGCTAAGTGAAACACACCCCAATGAACACATTAGTACTCCCGGACTTCCAATCCGAGTTACCATATAAAAGTGATGGATTTTAAAATAAAATAGGTTTCACATAATTATTTTATTTATGGCCAAAAACTAACTTTCACTATTTGTCCACACCGACCAATGTTAGAATCTTTTGAAAGAAATCATACACTCAAGAGTTTAGTGGTGGTATCATATTTTTAATCTGAGTTACCATTTACGAGTTATAATTATTGGAAAAATAAAATAATTTAATTTAATTAGTTTATTTACGGTTATGCCATTTTCAGGTTTTATCACATGAGGCCCGCACTGACTAATCTTAAGTTGTTCATAGGGTAATCCCACCAGCCTCAGTGCGAATGATCCATTAGAATTTGAATCCGAGTAACCATTTAAGAGTTATTCAAATATTTGAGGAAAATACATATGTGCACTAATTAAATCTTAACAAAAAATTGTTGGATCATTCCCAAAACTCTGAGCCTTTGAATCGCGCGCTATCAGATTTTACAGTCCTGAAATAATTCCATGTAACCAATAAATAGAAAAACAAATTAATACTTAATTTTCAGAACATTAAATTCTCCCCACCTTAGGGCTTTACTTCTCCAAAATCCACAACATAGACTAAGGAATCAAATGGGGGTACTAATCATGGATCTGAGCCTCCCGCTCCCATGTTCTCTTCTAGAGGTCCTCATGCTCTTAGAAAATGCGCACTAGAGGTATCAACCACCCATGATGGACCAACTCCTGTCGATCCTCAATCTCTACTGGAACCTCAGTAAACGTCACACCATCATCTAAGTCCATATTGCCATGGTCGATGACTTGAGAAGGGCCATGCACATATCTCTTTATTTGGGATACATGGAAGACATTGTGCACCCACTCCACCCATGGTGGTAGTGCCAAGTTGTATACCTCCTCACCAAACCTCCAAATTATCACAAATGGTCCGATAAACCTCTTTGATAACTTGCCTCCTTGGATAAATCTACATAGTCCTCATCGAGGGGAGACTCGCAAGAAATTGTGGTCCCCCTCCTGGAACTCCATTGGTCTCTGTCTCTTATCGGCATAAGACTTTTGCCAACTTTGTGGTGTCATCACTTGCTGACAAGTGAGACATCATGATATAAACTTTCCCACTACTTTCTTCATACCTGGCCACCAATACTGATGATGGAGGTCCTGGTACATCTTCTTCACTTTAGGATGTACTGTTAAAGGGAATGTATGGAACTCCCTCAAGAACACCTCTTAAAGAATCGCTGGTACTATGGTGAGTCCTCTGAAGAGAACGATGTTCCCCCAACCTTCAAGAAATCTATCAGGAGACCGTCCGAAGGATATCTGAGCATGTTAGGTCTCATAGTAAACGTCCCAAGTTGTACCTCCCAAACTTGCTAATGAAGTTCATGAGTGACTATCATCAATTTAAGGTATGATACTCCATCCCTATCCATAAAGGATATCAGAAACGTGACTAGCTGCTCTGTCGCCTCACTCAACAACTATAGACAAGACCTCCTTCTAAGTGAATATTCTACCATGTTCCCCTTCACAAGAGTATAGAATATCTCAAAGTCAAAGTCCTAGAATAACTCTAGCCATCACCGATGTCTCAGGTTCAGGTCTTTCTGAGAGAAGATATACCTGAGGCTTTTGTAATCAGAGTAGACTTTAAAACGTTCGCCCATAAACTAGTGTCGCCACATCTTTAGCGCATAGACCACTGCTTCTAACTCCATGTCATGGGTAGCATAGTTATACTAACCAGTGTCTGTCTCACATTCTGAAAGCTCTGACAATACTTTTTCTTCCATTGGAAAGGCTCCCCTTTTTTAAAAAACTAACAAGGGTGCCTCTACCCTGGAGAAATCTGGTCCAAAACTCTGATAATACCCAACCAAAGTAGAAGTCCCTCCCCATTTAGGGAGGTAAACCTGGAAACATATTTTTAAAGAATTCCCCCACACTTTTCTACTTTTGTTGGGAACTATAAACTCAAAACTCCCACTAACACAAGGGTAGGGTTGGCTAACTCAAGAGTGATTAGATTCACCATCCTTTGAATGAGTTTGTCCTGTACTGCGTGGGTTTCCTTCTTCGATGACCAAGGAGATCCCATTACAACATTGTAGGTAAACCAAAACCTTTTTTCCTAATATAATCAATCTGATTATGAATTGTGGATGTGAAGTCCATACCCAAACTAACGTCGTAAGACCTAGAAGCTTCCTCCAAGAGGTTCTAACCGAAACTCTCACCGTAAGGTTCAGATCACATCATCGGAATAAGTTTAATTATCGATTATCCTCCCAATGGTATCTCTAAATGTGAGGGTGAATTCAACACATTATTCGGAAAATCTAGGTTTTGGACAAGATTCGTGGATGGAAGGAATGATTGGTACTTATTTTTATTAATATGACAGCTAGTTGTAGACACAGAGTGTTCATTGAATCATTCTTAGAGCCCTTGGATCGCACTCCTTGACCATATGCAGCTACTCCCTTCCCCTGTCCTTCAACTCCCTGGTCCTAGTAGGGACCACCAAGGGGGGTGGTTGTAACATGTCAAAATGTACACCACCTCATGCTGCTCTCCTCGCTATGCTTTCAGGTCTGCAGCCCCGAAGATTCATCTGTCCCTAACACTTATTCTCCCCAAAACATTTTTCATGCCCAAGTCTTTGAGACTAGCACTAGTTTCCTACATTCCCATTACTAAAATTCACTAGCTATATCTACTTATCCAAAGAACATTCAACCACAAAGGTTCTCTCTAGAACCCTAACATGGGTAGGAATGCATAAAGGAATAGTGCGGGCTCGAACGTCCTTAAACACACCATGATCAGAAGTCCGATACTCAAAGAACTGATCTTATCATATTAATTGAGTACCATAAATGTTCATTACGCCTCGATAAATACTAAGGTACTAACATGTAGTCCTGTCGAAGCTATAGAAGCTCTAGAGAACTCCCAGCCACCTCCTCAACCTAGTCCTCAGCCACTAGGGAGTCGAGCTCGCCTCAGAACCTGAGGGGTATCAGATTCTAAAACTGGTATAAGGAACTAAACCAAAATGTGTCTTCTACCAGTATTGCAGATTATAACTACTACCCAAAGGGTGGTGGTGCTACTGGTACACCCCCTGAAGGAGCCAACGTAGTAAGAGGGCCAGAGCATCATCACTCGCTGGGCCGTCATTGTGTACTCTCTTGGGAAACCTGGGTGGTTGCCTTTGTGGTGGCATCTTGATAAGGAATATGTGCACCATGGTCATTAAGTTATATCTGGTGAGATGACTCCAAAGAAATCAAAAGAAAAACTTTTCAAAAACACACGCAATAATTGTTTTCGTGCACTAAGTCGAAAATCAGAATTCAGGGTCTTGGTGTACGAATACGTCAGCCACCGGACCATCACTGGAGTCCCCGAACTGAAAAACACACTCATAACACTTAAAACTATTGCTTCATAGAAAATATCATAGTCTCAGTTCTTCAGTAGAACTGAACTGCTCTGATACCACTTTGTCATGACCCGTCCCTCGGGGCCCTTGTCATGACTACCCCAAGCTCGCCTTCCATAGACCAGGGACTGAAGACTAGCACCAGAAGAGCATATTCCTTAAATGAGAAGGAATTTCCTTTTAACCTATAAAGACACATAGTCCAAGAAAACAACAAGAAGCAACCATATAGACTAGAACACAATAAGATGCAACCAAAAAGTAAACTGTTGTCGTAAAAGATTTAAGAAAGTAAAAAGGGGTTGAAATACAAGACCAACTTTAAAAGTAAAAGTAATACTGGAAGTACAATACAACTGAAATAAAAAGGAAAATAGCTACTGATTGAAAGGTATAATTACAACATAGGTAACATGACAAAGATAGAAGTACCAACCAGGTAACACCACGATGATATAAGTACACGCAGGTAACACCGTGAAGATAGAAGTACCACACAGTTAGAAGTACCACACATGTAACACCACGAAGCTAGAAGTACCACACAGGTAACACCACAAAGATAGAAGTACCACATAGGTAACAGACTCATCTCACTATCATGTATAACTTATGTACATAATTACATATGATTAGTTGTAAACTAGATCATCTTATTCTCTTAAGAAGCACTATTACTGACCCATACATGATCAATAGGTAACAAACCCCCACTGACCCACACAGGATCTGACACACATAGGATCATTATGCGCTGAGCCACAAAAGATCACTGAGCACTAACCCACATAATATTTGACCCACACATGATCGATAGATGTTGACCCACATAGGATCAATGTTCTTTCTTCGCGTTGCATCCTGCCACAGGTTTCCTCGCACCCGGTAACCTCGAGTTCCGTAGAATCTGTATCTCGAGATATCGGTCATACCTCAACTACCACTAAGTTCCACAAAGGAGTAACCCAAAGGACCTCCATGTCCTAAGGGTTCCAACGTGATAGACGACATGTCAATCAGACGCTTGGTCTGTGAGTTATAAGCGTTTTAGATCCGAAGGGCGGTTGGATTCGGGTTCGATCCAACCCGACCATACTCCAAATTTCTCCAAAACTCATGTGGAGTGTAGAAAAAAAACCTTCTTGATCTAAGGATCCCAACGCTGTAGAAAATTTGATAAACAGACGGCTGGTTCTCATGATATGCCCTTTAAGTGTTTCTCGGTCCGGTTGGGACTGGGTTCATTCCAACCCGGTCGGGCCAACCTGAACCGCCTCAATCTCTTCTGGGATGAGGTCGACTCATCCCATTGGGCTGATGTCTAGTCCGACCCGTAAGAGGGGTGACTTGGAAGCGTGTACATGCCAGAATAGGGAGGCGCACAAGGGGGCGGCCCGGAAAGGTGGCCCAGCTAAAATGGGGCAGCCCATAAGGGACGACCTGGACCACATGGGGAGGGGGCCCGCTAGGATAGTGGCCCACCAGGGCGGCGGCCTGCTCCGAGGGTGGCGGCCTGCTCCGAGGGTGGCGGCCCACTCTGAGACGGCGACCCTCGAGGCCGGCGGCCCAGTGGGAGGGCAGTGGCCTGGCTCGAGGGCAGTGACCTGGTGTGAGGCAGGAGCCCGTCTCGAGGGGGTGGCCCAGTGTGACAGTGGGTCTCGACTCTGGGGTGGCGGCCCGGTGTGAGGGAGGATGCCTGGATCGAGAGCGGCATCACTGCTCGAGGGCGGCAGACCGACTCGTGGGTGATGACATGATTCGAGGGCGGTGACCCAGTTCGATCCGACACGAGGGGTGTAACCCCCCGGTCCGCCGGATTCCTGAACTACCTAGAGGCCATTTGGTTGGTGAGGCAGCAGTGTTGTGTGGGTGCAGCTCGGTCCTGCAGAACCTGCTGGAGGGGGGTTTGGCCTCCTCCGCGGCTTCGGTCATGACTTTCATTCGTCGGCAGTGCAACAGTCACGTCGCCTTACTTTTTGCGGTAAGCCATCGTGTCGGCCTCCTCCTCTATTCTCTGCAGATGATGATCCACGACCCTCCTCTTGCGGCATGCTTCAACGTTCTCTCAGTCATCCGAGGTGGCGCATGGAAAGAAAGATAGAGGAAGGTTTGGGCCGAGTTCGTTATGCCCGCACCCTCTGCGTTATCTCATTATGTGGAATATATTAAGGGATTGAAATAAATAATTGTATTGGGTATAAGATTAACCCCACAAGATTCCCCACATTAAACTCCCTCAAAGACGAATGAATCATTGGTCAACCATTTAGTTAGTTGAACCATGTTCTTCGTGTTGTTCAAGAACCGAGAAGAGTAAAATCATTTGAATGCATAAATGAATAAAACCCCCTACCTGGAAGAGAGGTCTGCTGACGACAGTCAACGAAACCTCCTTCATCATTTTCATATGTTCGTGACTCGGTGGCACTCGTCATCGCTTGTTGGACCTAGTCTCATCCTCTAGGTGGTTGGCATCGCGGTACTCTGCCAGAGCTTCATCGCTTGGTGAAGGCATGCCAACATCCCTCCTCGAGCTCCATATAAATAAGAGGGGAGAAAGAGTGTGCAACGCTTGGGGAGTTAATGAGGTTAATTTAATTAATGAACCTTTTGAATTCTAATGGTGCGGTTATAGGAAAAGAAGATTCAAGCCATTTGTTGGCTTGACCCGTCGTTGGTCCCGCCAGCTTCATTTGTCTGTTGGAGGAAAGAAAGAAAAAAAAACAAAACATGTTATTTTATTAATCATTCAAAAGTCCAAAAAAATAACTTTTTCACCCAACTTACTACAGTCAAAGTTATACCTTCTATAAGAGAATCCTGGTGATGTATATTCAATGGTGACCTTGGATTTTTGTTCCAAGCAATGGTTCCAAAGATAGAAAACACCACTCACGCATTTACTGAACGTACCTGAAAAAAGTTCGGAAAATAATTAACAGCCATCCTCGACTCATGTCGGTCGAGGTTAGGCTATGAATAAGTGAAACACACCCCAATTAAGCCAAGAATACTCTCGGATTTCCAATACGAGTTACCTTTTAAATTCTATGGATTTTATAATATAATAATTGTCACTTAATTATTTTATTTACGGCCAAAAACTAACTTTCAATAGTGGCACACACCAGCTAATGTTAGTATCTGTCTAAAGAAACTATACCCTCATGAGTTCAGTGGCGGTATCATATTTTTAATCCAAGTTACCATTCGTGAGTTATAAGCATTTGAAAAATAAAATAATTTTACATAATAATTTTATTTACAGTTATTCCATTTTCATGTTTTCTTACAGGAGGCTTGCATCGACTAAACTAAAGTCGCTCCTAGGGTGAACCCTCCACAATGAGAACAACGGTGCCCTATGATTTCTAATATGAGTATCTGTTTCATATTTATTCTACTTTTTTCAGGAAAACTGATTACGTGTGCCAATTAATGCTTAACAAAACTTCAACGGATCATTCCGGGCACTCTGCGCTTCAGAATCGTGCACCGTTAGATTTCACAGTCTCGAAATAATTCTATATAACCAATAACAAGAAAAAAATGATACGGAATTTATGGGACATTAAAATGATGATGGAAATATCTAAATGCATAATTTAGTAATATTTAACTTTTCCTAGGAGTGAAACTGTTTAGGTGTGGGGGTTTGATCGCACCATGATTCACTGTTTCATTTTCACCCTTACACCACTATGATAAACATGTTTTATATTGAATATTATAAAAAAATAACAAATTTAATTCCATTTTTGAATCATTTATATTGTTTTTATCACTATTAAAAAGGGAAATGATAGTTTTTTTTATAATTTCATTGAAGGTGGAGGAGATTTAGAGGGCCAATGATGATTCCCAAGAAAAATGGGTCAAACTGCGTAGGATCCATGAACACCAGTAGACAAAACCACTTATTTATACTAAACCATGAATCTAAATTTGTAGAATTTTTGTGGGATGGTCCAAAATTTAATAGGATACATTTCAAATGAACTAAGATAAGCCATATTCTACCATTATGATGCCCATCCAAACTGATCTGTTCAAAGAATCAGATCGGCACAAAGTCAAATGTGGTGTTCTGTATTTTATCAATATCTCGAGCTGTATTTGTCCAAATGTTTCCAAAAAATTTATGGAGATAATAAGGAGGTGGTTAAACATGTTTCTAGTTTTTCACAAAGGGATATTCGAATCCTAGATTGTCGAAAACCATGGTCTAAGTGGCTTTACACAATCTGTGTTTCCAAAACCACCATCCACTTTTCCTATAAAATGGAAGCTTGGGCTCCCCATTTGTTAGTTAGAACCAGAAGTGAAACTGTTACATTATTAAGTCTTATAGGATTATACTCATAATCTTGAAGATCTAGAGTCCTCTATCCCTATAAGGGGATCAGTAATGAAGAAGGAGTTCCACCCGAGCTTCCTCCTCCTCCCGATGTCAAGATAAACGGTGGTCGCTCGTTGTGAGGGAGCTACACACATGTCAAGGGAGTTCCAATTAATATTTTAGCTACTGGATTGGAGTATATTGGGAGTGAAAGCATTCATTTCCATGTATCATACATTATTCCATATTTTAATTCTTGTTTTTATGCATGTGATTGAGATAATCTTAATTTCAAACCGATCAGTGTGAGGTTTTGAGTGCTTGACTTGTGTTGTTCCAATTGGGCATCAAAAGAATATTTTTCATACCCACCTTCTTGAGATATCAATATTATTTGGATAATATTATTATATTCGTATGTTTAGGACCTTGATAATATGATTCTTACGTCAAGGTTTGGTTCTTTAAGCATTGAAATAAATTCCTAGGAAATAATTGGAATTCCAATTAATTTCAACCAAGGAATTACTCAAAACCTAAATGAATATCAATGAAAAATGTTCATGAAATGTGAATGGATTTTAGAATAGTAATATTCCTTAAAATAAAAATAATTTATTTTAACAATTTTTCTGCCCTTATCATACCATTCACACTAAAAAATGCCAAACTTATTTTATGATTAAATCAGGTGAAAATGTAGGAATAATGTCTTTATTTTAATTCCCATCTAGAATGGTGAGATGGACTTCAAAGATCTACTTGGGCCTCTTGTTATTGGATTTGGGACTCAAAATTTTTATTCATGACTCTTTAAATTGTTATCCAAATGTTTGAGATGAATGAATGAATTTTTCACTTCTGGATTGAGCACAATAGTTCAATCTCCATGGATGGTCCAGTTTATTCATAGATTTTGAGGTTCTTCTTATGTGGTTCATATGACCCTTTAAATGATATAATTGGAAAATGATTCCTTCTAATTATATGTGGGAATTGAATAAGGAATCCTACAAAAAATGATGACGTTGATCTTAGAAAATATCGGTGTCTTAGACTTGATGTTTCTTTATGGGCTTACCGTACTACATACAAAACTCCCATTTGAATGTCACAATATCGGCTTGTGTTTGGAAAGATTTGTCACCTAACTATTGAGATTGAGCACCAGGCCTACTGGGCCATCAAATTAAGATATTCTAATATTTCTGGTGTAGGTTCTCAATGGAAGTTTCATATTTAGGAGTTGGAGGAAATGAGAAGGGATGCATATGAGAACTCCAGGATTTATAAAGAGTGAACCAAGGTTGGCCACGACCATGTTATCCTTCATCGTTAGTTATTCATTGCGTATAAGGTCCTACTTTACAATGCAAGGCTGAAGTTGCATCTAGGTAGGCTTCATTTAAACTTTTTTGGATAGTACATTGTTACTAACGTCTCTCTATTTGGTCATGTATGGGTTCAAAGTGATTAAAGCAATCAAACCTTCACTGTGAATGGGAAGTGGCTGAATCACTTCCATGAATCCATTCTAGAGTCCCCAATGGAGGAAATCCATGTTCAAGAACAAATCTATTAATGAAACTCACCAGGTTTTATCTTTCCTTTCCACATTCTCTTTTTATACAGCGAGGACACTAAACACTTTAGGTGTGGGGGGAAAGGAATATTCTTGGGAAAGTTAGGAATTTTTATCATCCTATTTCTTTTTCTATTTTTAGCATGCCAAATTGTATTTTTAATTTCACACTTAGCTACCACTCACATTTTTTCTGGAATATTAATTTTTTTATTCTCACTTTATCATGGAAAATGATGCTCGTTTAATCATGAAATTTATTGAAAATGCATGTGGAATTTTCATATTTCATTTTGTTTAAACATTCAAAAAAATATGATGAAATGTGTATTTCAGTGGGAATTAAATACTTTGGTGTGACTTGATTTTGAAATTTAGTTCTTTATTGATGATATAAATGGTTTTATCATTTTGAATCATTTTGAGAAGAATGGTAACCTTTTTTAAATAGTTTAAGGGAATATTTTTCACTTAACCTCTGCACACATTTTTCCCCAAACCATTAAATGTGAAAATATATTACATAATGGAAGGTAAATATAAGTTAGGTTGATTTATCTTTACTTTCCAAAATCATTTTTCCATATGATTGTTCATTATCAGATCTATTTCATTACTCTACCAGATTTACCTATGCCTGTGTACCTATTATCTGACTGTTGTACACCCAAAAAAACAGTTGTATATTCATCAGGTCAAAACCACCATTCGTTTACTTTCGATATTGTTTGAAATATTAAAATTAGTGTCATGTGGAGATCCAACAAGGGTTGGGAGAAGTGTGTAAGATTTGTTTCAAGTGCAACTTCTGGAAAAAAAATAAGGGGAGTGATGAAATATACAACATATGGGGATATCTAGGTTGGGGGTTTATGGTTTGACTTATGGGAATTCTTAAGTGAGTGGGTCTTGAAATTTGATTTCAAAGGAAGTGGGGTATGTTCGGTGGAAACGATATTGTAAGTTTAAAGTTATTAAAATAACTTATATTTACTTAATAGAAAGTGGAAGGAATAACACGAAATGGTTGTCACACACACAGATGGGGAATTAGTGACATGATTAAATTTTAAATTATTTTATTTTATTGGTATCATTAATCTCTTGGAATTTCATTTGGATACAATTTTTGAGATGTTTTTTAATGATAATTGAGAATAACTCCTTGGTGTGTGTTTTTCATTGATCTCATTTCTATCAAAAATTAAATTTTCATTGAATGTTAAATAATTATGAATTCGGAAATATCTAAATGCATAATTTTTTAAACCGTAAAATTTCCTGGGAGTTCAAATGTTTCGGTGTGGGGGTGTGATCGCACTATGATTCACTGTTTCATTTTTACCCTTACACCACTCTTCTAAACTTGTTTTATACTGATAATTATAAAAATAATAACAAATTGAACAATATGTTTGATTCAATAATTTTGTATTTATTACTTTTATAAAGGGAAACGATACTTTTTTGATAATCTCATTGAATGTGGAGATGATATTGAGGGCACATGATGATGTCCAAGAAAAATGGGCCAAACTGTGTTGGATCTATGCACACTAGTTGAATAAACCGCATGTTTCAACTACAACGTTCATCCAAATAAGCTACAATTTTGTGTTGTGGTCCAAATTTAATGGTCCACATTTCATATGAAGGAACTGAAACCTTATTAGGCCTCTACTATGCTCATCCAAAATGATCCGTCTAAAGAATAAAATCTACAAAAATTCAAATGCGATGTTATGTATTTTATCAGTATCTCGAGATGTAGTTGTCCAACTAGTTCCAAAACTTCGTTGAAGACCGTAAAGGGGATGGGGGAAAACGTTTTTAGTTTTTTACAAAGAGAGATTCGAATTTCAAGTGGTCTAAAACCATGGCCTAAGTGGTTTTACACATTCTGTGTGCCCAAAACCACCTTCCACATTGCCTATAAAATTGAAGCATGGGCTCTGCATTGGATAGTTCAAACCAGAAGTGAAACTATGAAATTTAGAAGTCCTAGAGGTGTCTCCTCATCCATGTAGATCTAGAGTCTCATATCCTCACAGGGGAATCAATAATGAAGAAGGAGTTCTCCCCGAGATTCCTCCACCTCCCGATGTTGAGCTAAATGGTTGGAGTTCATTGTGAGAGAGCTACACACATGTCCATGGAGTTATGATTCTTATTTTAGAAACTAGTTTGGAGTAATTTGGGAGTGAGAACCCGTTTTTCCATGTATCTTACATAATTCCATATTTTAATTCTTGTTTTGATTAATGTGATTGAGATACTCTTATTTTATACCCGATCTATGTGAGGTATTGAGTGCATGACTTGTGTTGTTTCGATTGGGAAGCATTAGAATCTTTTTCATACCCACATTATTTATATTTCAATATAATTTGGAAGCTCTTATTCTATTCATAAGTTCTGGACCTTGAAATATGATTGTTACGTCAAGGTTTGGTTATTTAAGCATTGAAATAAAATCTTAGGAATTAATCAGGATTCCAATTAATTTCAATTAAGAAATTACTCCAAACTGAAATGAATGTCATGGAACAATTAACTAGAAATGTGTGTAGTGAAATTACAGTGAACCCATTTATCTCATATTTTTCAATATCCATTTGGTTTCTCAACTTTTAAGCTTTCAATTAAGTCATGTCATACTAAAACTATTTTCAAAACTACCCGTATTTTAGTTCATCTTATTAAAAAGGCACACTATTTACCCACCAACGCTCCTTGAGAGATGACCTAGTGTCTTTCATAGACTATAAATCAACATTAAAATCATTTTTAGTCCTTGTCCAACCAATTGAATTAAATATGGCCAATCCTAGGGGAAAAACACTTATAGAACTTGATGCCCCTAATATGAGTTACCAACCCCTTGGTATTCAATATCCCTACATAGAGGCTGAATTTGAACTCAAATTAGTTTTGATTCATCTTCCCCCTCATTTACACAGTCTAGCTGATGAGGATCCACATCTCCACCCTAAATAGTTCCAAGTGGTGTGCTCTACCCAGAATCCTCAAGGGGTTTCTAAGGAACATCTAAAACTCCAAGGATTCCCTTTATCCTTAGTTGACACTGTTAAGTCATTGCTTTACTGCTTCCCTCCTTCTTCCATAAACTCATGGATTGACATGAAGTGACTCTTCTTACAAAAATTAATACACTCTTCTCGTACTACTTCTATCCAAAAGGAAATTAGTTGTATCCATCTATTCCTAAATGAATCACTCCATGAGTATTGGGAGTGATTCAAAAAACTTGTGGAAACCATCCCACACCACCAAATACCTAACCAACTCTTGATCCAATACATCTATGAGGGGTTATTGGCTATGGAGAGAACCCTAATTGATATTTAAAATGGTAGTTATCTTGTTGAAAAAACTCTGGAAGTTGCAAGAGATCTCATAAGAATCATTTATGTAAACACAAAATAATTCAACACTCAAGAACATGCTCATGCCAAACAAGCCCAAGATAGTCAATTGATAGAGCGGAACAAGATGAACTAGTTGTTGAGTGAACTTACAGGTCTTCTGTGACAACTAGCTATGGATTTCAAAGCCCCAAACTCATCTCATCCACAATCAATGTCTCCTAGACCTGTAAAAAATTGTGGAATCTGCAACTCTCCCGCTCATCCAACCAACACCTACCCAAAACGTTAAGATGATCCATCTGATTTATATGGACCAATGGATCTCAATGCAGCCTTTGCTCAAAATAACTCCAACACTAAAAAATCAGGTTGGTTTGATAGAAACTTCAACCAACCCACTCTGAGCCCTTCTCTTCTACCTATAACCCTAACTTGAGACATGTGAATCCCATATCTCATCCCCCTCAATACCCTCATCAAAACCCAAACCAATTCCAATATGGTCAAGGTGTTGGTAGCTTCCAACAACATTATCCTTTTGTTTCTCAACCTCAAAGGATCAATCCTCCTCTTCCTCCTCCTCTATTCCACTATCCTAGTGAGCCTTACCATTTCCCAAACCTATACAACTTCTTTCCCACGAACCAAAATCAATGTAATATCTATCTGGGATAAGCCTCTTCTTCCATGAAACCATGGGAAAGTGCTGTGGAAGATCTCACCTCATTCACCCATTCCATCCTTAAAAACATTTAAACACAAATTGGTCAAATTGTATCCCACCTGATCCAGCAACAACAATCAAATTATTCTCAACCCCCAGCTCAACCATTACCCAACCCCAGAGGTAATGTAAGTGAAATTGCATATTGATCGGGGAAGAAAATTTCTATGCCTCAAGATAAGTCCACCAACACCCCTTTTAATGTTGACCTAGAAAATGAAAAGAAAAAGAAACATGAAAAGTAATCTGAATCCATTCCCTCACCTTCTTCCATTCCACTTAGGAACCCAATTCCTTTTCCTTAATCGATTTCTATGAAAAATAAGTCCATTGATCCAGATCCTCAAATGCTCGACATGTATAGACATGTTGAATTCAACATTCCCCTATTATATTCCATAAAACAAATCACTAAGTATGATGTGTTTCGTAATGAATTGTGCACCCCCAAGAGGCAACATAGGACCATCGAAAATGTTTCCACCCCATAGTATATTAGCATAAAGTGAAAAGATCCAGGGACTTTTATGGTTTCATGACAAATTGGAAGATCCAAATTTGATGATTAACTCATAGTCCTAGGAGCTCAATTAATGTCATTCCCAAATCCATCATCTACAACATTGGTCAAGGTCTCATACATCCAATGAGTGTTGTCATCAAGTTAGAAAATTGAAGCACAACCAGTCCGGATGGAATAATTGAGGACGTACTTGTCTGAGTCAATGATCTTATCTTCCCTGTTTATTTATATGTCCTTGACATGGAAGGTGAGACAAACTCTTCTCGATCTCCCATAATTATTGGAATACCATTCCACATGACTGCTAGAACTGATATTGAGGTCCATTCATGCATCTTATCCATGGAATTTGGTGACCAAGTGGTCAACTTCAACATTTTCCAAGACATGTGATACCCATCTATGGATCACTCTGATTTCTCAATCAAATCATTTGAGGACACTTCTGAGAATCAATTGAACACCATTCCATCATTCTCATCATGTTCTAATGAGAAAGTATCTTGTGAAATATTCACCATGATTAACCAAGTTATAATTGGTGAAGTTGATGTTGACCTCTCAATCTATAAGGACTTGAAAAATCTCTTGAATCCCACATCAACTTTAATATATACTGATCTACCTTGGATAGTAATAAGGAAAATTAATCTGAAGCAACTAAAATCCGTTACCCCATTCCAAAGTTGTCTAGCCCACAAATGAAAGGTGATACTATTCTGACACCTCTTCCTGAACACCTAATATATGCATTCCATTACCATGATCACTCTTATCTTTTCATTATATATACTTCACTTGCTGAATCCAAGGACTCCAAACTTGTCCAGGTGTCAGTGGAAAAAAGGCCTTAGGCTGGACCCTAGATGACATGCTGGGAATCAACCTTGTCCTTTTCATGAATCACATACATCCTAAGGAATAATCCAAACCAATTAGACAACCACATTGAAGACTCAATCCACTCATAAAAGTGGTATTTCAGGAAGATATCACCAGGCTTCTTCAAGAGGGTATTATGTAACCAATTTCCTATAGTGAATAGGTTAGTCCAATTCGATTTGTACCTAAAAAGTGTGGGATAGCTATTTTCACAAATGAACATGGGGAGGTAGTAAAAACTTTATTGAAGAACAAATGGCTTATGTGCATTGATTAACACAAATTTAATGTTGAAACATGAAATGATCACTACCCTCTTCCATTCATTGATCAAAATATACAATGATTAGCCGAAAAGTCACACTATTCCTTTCATGACGGATACACCGGCTACTACCAAATCCCAATCGCTCCTCAAGACCAATAAAAGACTACATTCACTTGCCTTTTGGAACATAAACATATAGAAGAATTCCTTTATTCCTTTTCAATTATCCTGCATCATTCTAGAGGTGTATGATGAGTATTCTTAATTCATTGAACACTCCATGGAAGTCTTCATGGATGACTTTTCCATTTATGGTGAGTCATTTGAATTCTGCTTGAATTCAATCTCTCTAGTCCTTAAAGAGTGTGTCAAGTGAAGCATTGTGTTAAATTTTGAAAAATCTCAATTCATTGTTGAAAATGGGATTATTCTAGGGAACATTGTTTCAAACGAATGTATTGAAGTTGATCTTGCCAAAATTGAAGTGATCGAATCACTTCTTGAACCCTTTGAGTTGACGTGTGATGCTTTTGATAGAGTCGTTGGGGTTGTTCTTGGTCAAAGAAGTGAAAATATTCCTCATGTCATGTATTATTCCTAAAAAACATTGTAATAAAATAGAATGTGGGAAGAAAGGATAAAACCTGGTGAGCGTCATTCATATATTGCTTCTTGAACATGGAGTTCCTCCATTAGAAACTCCAGAATAGATTTATAGAAGTGCTTCAGACGATGCCCATTGACAATGAAGGTTTTCTTGGTTTCATCATTCTGAACATAGACAATACCAAATGAAGAGACATTAGTAAGAGTGTATTGTCCAAACCAATCGAAACGAAGCATACCGGGATGCAACTTCAGCCTTGCATTATATAGGAGGAACTTCTACCCAATGTGGAACTGATGATGAAGGATGAGATGATCATGGGATGCATTGGTTCACTCCTTATAAATCCTGGAGTTGTAATATGCATCTCTTCTCATTTCATCCATCTCATGAATATGCAACTTCATTTGAGAACCTACACCAGAATGGATAGAATTGCATTGTTTTCTGGCCCATTAAGCCTGATTCTCAATCTCAACAGGGAGGTGAAAACCCTTTCCCAACACTAGCCCATATGGTGACATGCCAATGCGAGTTTTGAAAGTAGTATGGTACACCCATAATGAATCATCAAGTCAAATACTCCAATATTTTCTATTGGTTTGAACCATTTTCTCATGAATCTATTTTACCTCTCGATTTGAAACCTCAGCATGACCATTGGTCTGTGGGTGATATGCTATAGACACTCTATAAACAACCCCATACTAATGCAAATGTGATTCAATTTTTTGGACGTAGAAATGAGAACAATGTTCCCTGATGATAAACCTAGGTAAACCAAACCTACAGAAGATTTGGGTTCTCAAAAATTCTACAACTATATTAAAATCATAATTCCATGTAACATGTGCCTCTACCCATTTTGACACGTAATCAACGGCCATAATAATGTACATGTTTCTAAAGAAATTGGGAAATGTCCCCATAAATTCAATACCCCAGAAATAAAAAATGTCAGGAAAGAGCAATGGTTTTTGAGTCATTTCCTTTCTTTTAGAGAAATTCCCCATTATTTGACAATGAGGATAAGATTAGTAAAATTCATGGGAATCTTGATAAGTGTTGACCAAAAGAGACCAGAATCAAGGACTTTGCGAGCTGTAGGTTGGGGACCAAATTTCCCCCCACAAGAAAGAGTGTGGAAAAATATAATCACTGAATCAAACTCACTATCGGGAACACAACAGCTGGGGATTTTATCACTACAGGTGCGTCAATGGTAGGGGTCATCCCAAATGTACCAACGAAACTCATGTTTTAGACTTTCGACCTAGTATTTTGTTGAAATCGGTAGGAATGAAATATTCTACAAAATAATTTACAATTTCAGAATACTAAGGAATAACATCTAGTACTCGGTACAATTTCTAGTTAAGAAACATGTCATTTATGGGAATGCAAGTGGGTGAGTCAATGTTTAAGGATGTGTGAATAATATTAATATGGTCAACTACAACATTATCTACTCCTTTTTGTCTCAAATTTCTAAATTGAATTCATGAAGGAGGAGAATCTAGCAAATGAGACGTGGTTTTGCTTCATGTTTTCTAAGGAGATATAGGAGGGCCGCATGGTTTGAGAAAACAATGACATTGGACTCTCAAAGATACATCCTAAATTTATCTAGGGCAAACATAGTGGAAGGAAATTCTTTTTTAGTTTTTGTGTATTTTTATTGGGAAGTGTCTAGTGTATATGAGGCATAGGCAATGACACATGGATCTTGATTGACCCTTTGTGATAAGACTACCCAAACTGCGTAGATAGAGGCATCACACATGAGCTCAAATGGTAAATCCCAATGAGGTGGTTGGATTACTAGGGGTGACGTGAGAATCCAATTTAACATATTAAAAGCTTCCTCACATTCTTTATCAAACAAAAATTCTTTTTCTATTTGGAGTAATCAGGGGAGAGGGAGTGAAATTTTACTAAAGTCATGAATGAAATGCCGGTAAAATCTAGCTTTACCTAGGAAAGACCACACAAACCATTCATTTTCAGGGAATGGTAGGGAATAAATTATATCCACTTTTGATTTATCGACGTGGATACCATAATAAGAAATTACATGTCCCAAAACTATACCTTTTTACACCATAAAAAGTCATTTCTCATAATTTAATGTGATATTATTTTCAATAATGTGATGTATGAATAATGCAGGACTACTCAAACATTCATCAATAGAAGACCCATAAATAGTGAAATTATCCATGAAAACTTCAATGAATTTCTCTAGGTAATCGAAAAAAACTAGACAAACATCACTGGAAAGTACCCAGAGCATTGCACAGACCAAATGGCATCCTCTTATAAGAAAATGTGCCATAGAGGCAAGTGAGAATTGTCTTTTCCTGATCATCAGGGGAAATATGGATATGAAAGTATCCATAATACCCATCAATGAAACAAAAATGGGAGTTACCCACTAGACACTCTAGCATTTGGTCAATGAGTGAGAAAGGTAAATGGTCCTTCCTAGTGTGTTGGTTTAGTCAGCGATAGTATATGCATACATGCCAACTATTCTTCACATGAGTTGGAACCAATTTCCTATTTTCATTTTTGATTACTGTAAGGCTAGTTTTTTAGGAACTACTTGAATGGTACTAACCCATAGGCTGTCAAACATGGGTTAAAAAATTCCAGCAGCCAATAATTTTGTTACCTCCTTTTTCACAACTTCTAAGAGGTTTCGGTTCAGTTGGTGTTGTGCCTGAATCATGGGTTTATTCTCATCATTTAATCAAATATTATGTGTAAACATAGATGGACTAATACTAGGAATATCCGCAAGTGTCCATCGTAATTCTTCTTTATACTCCCTCAAAATCTCAAACAGTCACAATTCATGCCCAGGAGGGAGTGAACTAGAAATGATGATTGGAAACTTGTTTCCATTCTCAAGATATTAATATTTTAAATTTGAGGTAGTTGTTTTAGATACAATTCAAGAGGATTTTGGATTTATGGGAGTGTGTTTGACAGTGAGAGATCACAACTCTCATCTAACTACTAAATGGTATCATTCTCAAATGTGGAATGAGCTTTCATAAGCTTAGCAGTATCATCGATGGTCAGTGGATCCTTAGTGTTCATGAAATCATTAATTAATAAACATGCATGAAATTTCTCTAATCTAATACAACAATCATTGAAAGAATCATTTAAAAAAACACAATCAATGAAGAAAACTCGGAAATGGAATTGAGGGAATGAATTTTTTTCAGGGGTAGGTAGTACATCAATTGAATTAACACAGAGAGATGAATGTTCTTCTGAGGAGTGCATCATCGCATCAAGGATGTTGAAATGGACTATGTCACCACCAAATTCCATAGATAATGTACCATTATGTATATTAATTTTGGATTTGGTGATTTTCAATAAGGGTCTACCCAATATAATTGGGTCATGTCCATCCATCCTATCATCTTCCATTTTTAGCACATAAAAATCAGCTAGAAAAATTAAAATTTTCAGCCTCACAATAACATACTCTAACACACCAGAAGGGGGTGTGGTACTCTGGTTGTCTAGTTGAACAACAATTCCAGTGGGATTTAGTTCCCCAGCCTACAATGAAGATTAAATGGAGTGAGGTATCACATTTATAGAAGAACCTAAATCAATTATTGCATTGGAATAGGACAACTCTCCTATGGTGCATGGAATCAAGAATTTACCAGGATCATTGCACTTGGTGGGAAGTGATGTATCTGTTAATGCTCATACATTCCTCTATAATCTCACCATTTCATCTCGATGAGGTCACCTTTGGTGTGTACACATCATCTTCCGAAACCTGGCATATCTTGGAATTTTCTTCATGACATCAATCAATGGATTGTTAACCAGCACATTTTTTAAATGATTCCAATAATTATTTATCATCTTCAGTTTTCTTTTATTTATTGGTTTACTTTCCCTTTGGGGAAATGGGAGAGGAATGGTTGGGATAGCGGACTCACCAACATACACACTCTTTCCTTTGGAAGCGCTTCTCTTAGGATAATGATTTTCTTCTCGTGGACCATTTTCAGCAGTTGGGATGGTGGTTTCCTTAGGATTGGATGAATATAATAGAGGGATCGTTTGGGTTTTAAGTTGTTTCCCCCTTCTAATGGAAATGGCTCTATCATTTCCCTTATCTCTAGGAATAACTACTAGTTGAGAGGGTAGTTTACCCAACCCAGGACTTGGAATTCCCCCCACCGAGTTAACTAGTTGGCCTAATTCTGTTTTGAGGTCTTGTATGGTAGCTTGGGTGGTTTGTTGGAATTGGTGATTGTTGGTAGAAATTTATTTCATCATATCTTCTAGGTTAGGATCGAGTTTGGGAGGGTGCATTTGGAAATTATTTTGGGGTTGTTGAGGATTTATGGGTGGTTGTGGTGGATGACTACTCTGACCATGTTCGTACCATGGTTAATAAGGCAGGTTTGTATACCCCGTTGCCTATATGATTAGTTTTATTTCCACCCAGAGTTGGATGGATAGATGGTTCTTTCCTAAAGGGTTGGTTATTGGGGTATCCTAGAATGATTTCCTCACAACTCTCAAAATTTTATTTTATTTTTTGGGATTGGTTTGAATAATATGTGTGAGAAGATAAAATTGCACAATGGATGGGGGGAGTAAATTGAGATTTCCCTTGGGAGAGAGTGAGTTATCATAAATGGGTAATTACCTCATCAAACATTATGTCCAGCTTCTTCTCAAATTTAGTACATTACACCTTATGGACACCTCTAATGGGTACCCTGGACCTTGTACCAAATTATTGAGTATTTTGTGACAGGTTCTCTATCATGGTTCTTGAAGTGATTGAGGTTTTTTCTTCTAATGCACCCACTACAGCAACATCAACCATGTTACGATCAATTGGAATTAAAACTTCATAAAAATATTGAATTAAATGTGGATCCCTTATTTGGTGGTGTGGTAAAATTAAACGTAATATTTTAAATATTTCCCAATATTCATTGTGTGTTTCCCCTTGAAATTGTTTTATCTCACAAATTTCATTCCTTATTGTTGTAGTTCGAGAGGATGGGAAATAGTTTCCATGAAAAATGTGTTTCATGTCCGCCCAACCACCTATTTTATTACTCCATATTCTGAATCTAAATCTTGATTTGAGAACCAACACCAGAAAGATTAGAATTTC
Organism: Viscum album; assembly: GCA_963277665.1. Classification (NCBI taxonomy): domain Eukaryota; kingdom Viridiplantae; phylum Streptophyta; class Magnoliopsida; order Santalales; family Viscaceae; genus Viscum; species Viscum album. The sequence goes on along the minus strand of OY728160.1, from coordinate 1,887,017,150 downwards.
ATTGTTTGATGTCCTAGTAGGCCCGATGTTCAATATTAATAGGGAGGTGACAACTATTTCCAAACACTAGCCGATATGGTGACATGCCAATGGGAGTTTTGAAAGTAGTATGGTATGCCCATAATGAATCATCTACTTGAAGACTACAATATTTTCGATTGGGTTGAACCGATTTGTCAAGAATCTATTTTACCTCTCTTTTTGAGACCTCATCTTGACCATTGGTCTATGGGTGATATATATTAGACACTCTATTACTGACCCAATACCGACGCAAAAGCAATTTCATTGTTCGGTTGTAGAAATGACAACATTGGTCACTGATGATGAACATTTGTAAGCCAATCCTACCAAATATTTGTGTTCTCAAAAATTATACAACTACCATAGAATCATTAGTCTTTATAGCTCATGCCTCTATGCATTTTGAAACGTAATTAACTACCATAATAATGTACAATTTTCAAAAGGAATCAGGAAATAGACCGATAAAACCAATACCCCAAACATCAACAATTTCATGAAATAGAAACAGTTTTTGTGGAATTTCATTTCATTTAGAGACATTCCCCATTCATTGGAAATGATGATAAGACTTGAAAAATTCTTGGCCATCCCAAAAAAGTGTTGGCCAAAAGGGAACAAAATCAGGGACCTTACGAGCAGTCCGTTGGGGACCAATGTGTCCCCCACAAGAAAGAGTGTTGCAAAATCTAAGGACAGACTAAAACTCCCTATCGGGAACACAAAGCCTGAGGACATGATCACTATAGGTGCACCAAAGGTATGGGTGTTCCCAAATGTACCAACGAGACTCATTTTTTAGATGGTCAGACTTTTTTTATTTAAATCATTAGGAATTCAAGATTCTAACAAATAATTTACCATTTCAACATACCAAAGAATAACATCTTGCACTCGGTACATTTGATCATCGGGAAATATTTTATTTGTGGGAATATAGGGGGATGAGTCAACATCTAAGGATGGGTGAATCTTACACATATGGTCAACCACCATATTATTTGGTCCTTTTTATCTCTAATTTATAAATTGTATTTTAGAAGGAGAAGAATCCAACGAATGAGACGTTTTTTGGCTTTAGGATTCTTAAGGAGATATCATAGGGCTGCATGGTCTGAGAAAAAAATGACTTTGGACACTAAGATATATGATTGGAATTTATCCAAGGAAAAAACAATGGATTATTTTCAGTTGGGGTGTAGTTTCCTTGGGCAGGGTCCAGTGTACGTGAGGCATATGCAATGACATGTGGAGCTCGATCGACCCTTTGTGATAAGACTGCCCCAACTGCATAGTTAGAGGCATTAGACAAGATCTCAAATGTCAAATCCCACTAAGGTGGTTGGATTACTTGGGGTGACATGAGACTCTATTTTAACTTATTAAAATCTTCCTAGCTTTATTTATAATTTTTTTTTCCTTTTTGAAGTAATCGAGCGAAGGGGGGTTCAAATTTACTAATGTCACGAATGAAATGACGGTAAAATCTAGCATGACCAAGGAATGACCCCACATCCCATACAATTTTGGGGAATGGTAGGGAAGAAATCACATCCACTTTTGATTTGACTACTTGGATTCTACCCCCATAAATTACATGTCCCAAAACTATATCTTTTCGCACAATGAAATGGAATTTCCCATAATTTAATACAAGATTCCTTTCAATATAGTGGCATGGGACTGAAGAAAGACTTCTCAAACATTCATCAAAAGAGGAGCCATAAATAGTTAAATCATCCAAGAAAACATCCATGATATTCTCTAGGTAATCCAAAATAATACTAAGCATAAATCGCTAGAAGGTACCAAGAGAATTGAACATACCAAATGGCATCCTCCTATATGAAAATACACCAATGGGCCAAGTGAACATTGTCTTCTCTTGATCCTCAAGGGAAATATGGATATGAAGGTATCCAGAATAACCATCAAGGAAACAGTGGTGGGACTTACCAGCTAGCCTCTCTAGCATTTGGTCAATGAATGGAAACAGAAAATCGTATTTCCTAGTGTGTTGGGTGAGTAGACTATAGTCTATGCAGACAGACCAACTATTCTGCACATGAGTTGGAACCAATTCATTATTTTCATTTTTTATTACTATAATGCCAGTTTTTTTAGGAACTATATGAATGGTACTGACCCATTGGCTCTCAGAAATGGGATAAATGATTCCAACAACCAAAAATTTTGTTACCTCCTTTATCACAACTTCTATGAGGTTTGGGTTCAGTTGGTGTTATTCCTGCCTCCCTGGTTTAGCCTCATAATTTAATAAAATATGACGTGTATAAGTTGATGGGATAATACCTAGAATGTCCTAAAGTGTCCATCCTAATGCTTTTTTATACTCCCTCGAAAGTTCAATAAGTCACGATTCATTCTTAGGAGGTAGTGAACTAGAAATGATGATAGGAAACAAGTTTCCATTCAGAATATATGAATATTTTAAATCATGAGGTAGTTGTTTTAGTTCCAATTTAGGTGGATTTTGGATTTACGGGAGTGTGTGGAAAAGTGAGAGATCACTAATCACATATAATTATTCAATAGTATCATCCTCAAATGAGGAATCACCTTTTATAAGCATAGCAGTATCATCGATGGTCAGTGGATCCTAAGTGTTCAAGAAATCATCAATTAATAAACATGCATGACATTTTTATAATACACTACAAAAATAATTGCATGTGTAATTTTGTAGAATTTCAATCAATGATTAAAACATCAAAAGGGGATTGGTGGAATGAAAAGTTGATTTTTCAGGGGTACGGACTACATCAATTGAATTAATAGAGAGAGATGAATGATCTTCTCAGGGGTGCCTCATGGCATCACGGATGTGGAAATAGACTATGTCACCACCAAATTCCATAGATAATATACCATTATGGACATTAATTATGGTTTGTATGATTTTAAATAAGGTTCTACACAATATAATTGTGTCATGTCTATTCATCCTATCATCTTCTATTTTTAGCACATTAAAATCATGTGGAAAATTTTAATTTTTCACCCTCAAATGAGAAACCTATAACACACCAGAAGGGTGTGCAGTACTCTTGTTATCCAGTTGAACTATAATTATAGTGGACATTTGTTCCCCTACCAACAATGAATATTAAATGGAGTGAGGCATCACATTTATAGAAGCACCTAAATCAATAATAGCATTGGAAAATGAATCATCCCCAATGGTGCATGGAATCAAGAATGTCCCAGGATCGTTTCACAAGGTGGAAGGTGATGTCTCTATAAATGTTGATACATTCCTCCCCATGATCATAATTTCATCTCCACAAAGATGCCTTCTGTGTGTACACATCTCCTTCAGAAACATTGGGTATCTTGGAATTTTCTTCATGGAATCATTCAAAGGAATGTTAACCTGATCTTTTTTAAAAGTTTTCAATATTTTTTAATCATGTTTAGTTTCCTTTTGATTTCTTAGATGGGTGTCCCTTTGATGAAATATGTGGTTGGGATATGAGACTCATCGACATACACACTCTTTATTTTCAAAGGGCTTCTCCCAGGATAGGTATTTTTTTCTCTTGGACCATTTTCAGCAGTTGGGATGGTGGTTTCCTTTGGCGTGGATGAATCTAATAGAGGGTTCATTTGGGTTTTAAGTTGTTTCCTACTCAAAATGTTGATGGAACTAAAATTTCCCATATCCTTAGGGTTAAATACTGGTTGAGAGGGTATTTTACCCAGCACATGAATTTGAATTTCCCCCACCAAGATAGCTAGTTGGCGTAATTGTGATTTGTGGTCTTGTATGGAATCTTGGGTGGTTTGTTGGAATTGGAGATGTTTGGCTACCATTTTCTTCATAATATCTTCTAGTATAGTCTTGTTTTTAGGATGGGGTGTTTGGAAAGGCCTTTGGGGTTGTTGATGATTTTTGGGTGGACGTGGTGGATGACTACTATGACCGTGTTGGTTCTATGGTTGATGAATCAAGTTTGAATACCCCCTTGCCTATATGCTTGGTTTTCTTTATACCTAGAGTTGGATGGATAGTATGGTTCTTGCATAAAGGGTTGGTTATAGGGTAATCCTAGGAATATTGCCTCACAACTCTAAGAGTATTCTCTTAATTGGAGGCATTAGTCAAAATAATGGGTGTCAGAAGGGAAGATTCCACAGTGGATGTGAGGAGGAGATTAAGATTTCCCTTAGGAGATAGTGATTTTCCAAAAAAAGGGTACTTACATTTCAAACTTTGTGTCTAGATTCTTCTAAAATTCATTACTTTCCACCTCATGGACTCCTCGAATGGGTAAGTTGAACCTTGTACCAAATTTTTGAGTGTTTTATTCCATATTCTCAACCAGGGTTCTTGTAGCAATTGTGGTTTTATCTACTAGTGCACCACCTATAGAAATATCAATCATTTTTTGGTAAATTGGAATTATACATTCATAAAAATAATGAATTAATTGTTGATCACTTATTTGGTGGTGTGTAATACTTGAACATAATCTTTTAAATATTTTCCAATATTCATGAAGTGTTGCCCCTTGAGATTGTATTATCCCACAAATTTAATTCCTTATTATTGTTGTTTGAGAGGCTGAGAAATATTTTTCAAGAAAAAGGTGTTTCATGTCCACCCAACCTCTTATTAGTGAATTAACATGATAAAGCCTATCTTTTGAAGTGTCTTCGTAATGAACATGGGAATTCTTTGAGCATTACTTTTTCTTCATCGACATTTTAATGTTTTAATGTAGAACACATAGTTTGAATTTATTTATGTGTTTATGTGGATCTTCTCTAGGATTTCTAGGGAATCTTGGTAATAAATGAATTAAACCAAATTTTAGTTCAAAGTTGGGTGCCTCGCCTTGAATTTCAATATATGTGGGTTGGATATCAGCATCAGGTGAGGTTAGTTATTTTAATGTGTGGTTATTTTCAGCCATGTTATGCAGGTTTATTTCATTTTTTATGTTTGTTCTGGAAGAAGAAGAAGAAAGATCAAGAAGAGTGTCGATGTTCTGTGTGTCCTCTTTAGAAGGGTTCTCTTCTATGTCTCATTGTCACTGGCTTTGGATCCTCTCCTATTCATGTTTGAATGGAGGTAAATCTCCCGAATTGGAATGTGTCATACACCAAAACTACACAAAAAATATATTAGAACACAATAGAATTGAAAATGTAAATAAATATTTACCCAATTTACAAATATATTATAAAAGACATGCACTAAAAAGTTATGTTCTCCCCAGAAACGAATCCAAAATTTGACCGCATTGTCAAAGAATTGATAATGTCTCTAAAATAATTTAAATTCCACAACAAACATTGCTCTTTCATGAAAATTTTTATGATTGGTGTATTGAATTTATGGGGACATTTCCCAATTCCTTTGGAAAATTTTACATTCTTCTGGAATTTGATTACGTGTCAAAATGGGTTGAGGGACGAGTTACAATAACAGAGGATTCTAATGTAGTTGTAGAATTTTTGAGAACCCAAATCTTTCATAGCTTTGGCTTACCTAGTTTCATCATCAGTGACCAGGGATCTCATTTCTAAAACGGAACAATGCAATCATATTTTTGTCAGTATGGGGTCAGTTATAGAGTGTCTACTATGTATCACCCATAGACCAATGGTCAAGTTGAGGTGTCAAATAGAGATGTAAAACAGATTCTTGAAAAAACAGTTCAACCCAATAGAAAAAATTAGAGTCTTTGAATTGTTGATTTAATATGGGGCTACTTTGCTGCTTTCGAAACTCCCATTGGCATGTCAACATATAGGCTAGTGTTTGTAAACAGTTTTCACCTCCCTGTTGAATTGAGAATAGAGCTAGCTGGGCCACCACACAATGCGATTCTAATCTTTCTGGTGCATGTTCCCAAAGGAAGTTGTAGATTTTGAAAATGGAGGAAATCAGAAGAGATGCATATGAGACCTCCATGATTTATAAGAAGTGAACCAATACTACCCATGACCATCCCATCCTTCATCTGCAGTTCCACATTGGGAAGAAGGTCTTCCTATATAATTCAAGACTGAAGTTGCATACAGGTATGTTTCATTCCTACTTTTTTGGACCATACACTGTTACTATCATTTATCCATTTGGAGTTGTCCAGGTTCAAAATGATGAAAACAAGAAAACCTTCACTGTGAATGGACAAAATTTTAAGCATTTCCATCAATCCATTCTGGAGAATCTGATGGAGGAACTCCATGTTCAAGAATCAATATTTGAATGAAACTCACCAAGTTCTATCCTTTGTTCCCACATTCCCTTTTATTACAGTCAGTACAATGCACACTTTAGGAGTGGGGGGGCATATTTCTGGGCTAGTTAGTAATTTTCATCATATTTAGTTTCTTTTTTTAGTTTTTTGAATTTTATTGTTACTTTCCCCCCTTTCCCACTCACTCACCTTTGTGCCGGAATATATTTTATTAATTCACACTTTATCGTGGAAAACAATTCCTGTTTAATCATGAGATTTATTGAAAATTCATGTTGAATATCTGTATTTCACGTTGTTTTAACATTCAAAAAAATGATTTAATGTGAATTTTAGAAAGAATTCAATATTTTGTTGTTACGTTATGTTGAAATTTAGTTATTTATTGATGATATAAATGGTTGTTTCATTTTGAATCCTTTCGGAAGAATGGTGACCTTTTTGTGAATAGTTTAAAGGAAAATTGGGTCACTTAATCTGTCCATACATTTTTTTAGCCAACAATGATGTGTGAAAATTTCATACTTAATGGAAGATAAATATAAGTTAAGTTAATTTTTCTCTACTTTCCAAAATCATTTCTCCATATGTTCACTCCTTATCTGATCAATTTCATTACTATACTAAATTGACCTATGTGTGTGTACCTGTTATCCAACTATTGTACTCCTTATAAAATAAAAATAAAAAAGAGTTTTATATTGGATAGGTAAAAAACCACCCTTCCTCAACCTTTGATCTTTTCATAACTATTGCATTTATTATCATGGGAAGATAAAATATGGGTTGGGAGAAGACTGTGATATTTTTTCCAACTATATGTTTTGAAAAACATAATAATAAATGAGGGGAGTGTTGAAATGTACATTATATAGAGATATCTAGGTCAGGAGCTTATGGTTTTAATTTTGGGAATGCTTAAGTTCATGGGTTTTGAAATTTGATTGTAAAGGATGTGGGGCATGTTTGGTGGAATGAATGTTGTATGTAGACAAATATTAAAATAACTTATATTTAATCGATTGAAAGTTGAAAGAATAGTATGAAATGGTTGTCACACACACACATGGAAAATTAGTGACATGGTTAACTTTTAAATTATTTTCTTTTATTTTTATCATGTATATCTTGAAATTCATTTGGATACAAATTTTGAGATGTCTTATTCAATGATCACTAAGAATAACTCCTCAGTGTGTTTTCTTTTTTGCTTTGATCACATTTCTTTTAGGAATTAAATTTTTATTGAATGGAAAAATATTTATAATGTTTGAAATATATACATGAATAATTTCTAAAAAGGAATATTTTCCCGTGAGTGAAAATGTTTAGGTGTGGGGGTGTGATCACACCACGAATCACTGTTTCATTTTCACCCTTACACCATTGTGCAAAACCTGTTTTATATTAAAAATTATAAAAATAATAAAAAATTACATTCCATGTTTAAATCATTAATTTTGTGTTTATCACTGTTAAAAATGGAAATGAAACTTGTTTTGATAATCTCATTGATTGTGGATGTGATTTGGAGGGCCTGTGATGATACCCAAGAAAAATGGGCAAAACTAAGCAAGATCCATCCACACCAATGGCCTCAACCACATATTTCAACTGAAAAGTGCATCCAAATAGGCTGAAATTTTGTTGGCTAGTCCAAAATTTAATGGTATACAGTTTATATGATAGACTATAAGCCTCATTCTAGCATTATTATTCCCATCAGAACTGATTTATCCAAAGAATCAAATCTGAACAAAGTCAAATGCAGTGTTCTCTATTTTATCAATATCACGAACTATAGTTGTAAAAATAGGGCCAATAATTCATTGGAGATATTAAATAGGTTGGGAAACATGTTTCTAGTTTTCTCCAAAGAGATATTCTACTATCCAGTGGTCGAAAACCATGGGCCAAATGGTTTTACACAATCTATGTGCCCAAAACCACCTTCCACTTTACCTATAAAAGGGAAGCTTGGGCTCCTCATTTGTAAGTTCGAACCAGAAGTGAAAGTAAGCCATTTTTAATTCATGGAGGTGTATCCTCCTCATACCTTAAGATATTGATTCCCTTACCTTCAAAGGGAGATCAAGAATGAATATAGAGTTCCATCCGAGCATCCTTCTCCTCCCGATGTCAAGCAAAACTGTGGGTGTTCATTGTGAGGGAGATACGCACATGTCAAGGGAGTTACAATTCATATTTTAGCAACTGGTTTGGATTAATTTGGGTGTGAAAATATTTTTCCATGTATCTTACATTATTCCATATTTTAATTCTTGTTTTGATGCATGTGATTGAGATACTCTTAATTTCTAACCGATTGGTGTGAGGTTTTTATTGCGTGATTTCTGTTGTTCTGATTGGGCATCATAAGAATTCTTTTCATACACATCATTTTGTGATTTTAATATGATTTTGAATCTATTATTCTATGACTAAGTTATGGACCTTGACAATATGATTGTTACTTCAAGGATTAGTTCTTTAATCATTAAAATAAAAGCTTAGGAATTAATCGGGATTAAAATTAATTTCAACCAAAGAATTACTCCCAACCTATATAAATATCTATGAATAATGAACTTCAAATGTGTGTTGTGAAATCACAATGAACACTTTTATCACAATGAACCCTTTTAATTAGTTAATTAAAATTTAAATTTGATTTATTTTCATTTTTCTTTGATGTAATTTAATTAAAAAGATCAATTATTTAAAATAATATTTTAATATTAATTATTTCTAAAATTAATTTATTATTTGAAAATTTTAAATTTAATTATTTATTTTTTTAATTTAAATTAAATTATAGTAATTAATTAATTAAAAACAATAAATAAATTAAATTAATTAATAAATACATGAAATTAAAATGTATAAATAATAAATTAATTAACAAAATAATTAAAATTAAATTTTTATTTTATTTTATTTAAAATTATAATTATATTATATTAAAATTCTTCTAATGTGTATTTCATCCCTCGGGTCGAATCCTTGGTGACGATACTTTTTAATAGTCGATTGTTTTTAGTTGCTTGTATTTTGATTAGGGGGTTTGTTTGCAGAGCTATATTGAAATGGTTGATAGATTTAACAATTTAATAATGATTGGTGTGAGTTTATTATTATTTAGTTAAGCTTCTGATATTCTTGAGATTTTCTTTATAATGCATTAAATTAACACCCACTTCCCTAGATGACGTTGATTGGAATTCATACGTGTTAAGGGTTTAATCAAAGACATAACATAACATTGGGTTCTAATCTCAATCAGAACATGTTGATGGTAGTGTATTTATGGTTCCAATAATCCATGGAAACCACACGTTGAAAAAAATATGTCATTAATCAATGACATGCTAAGTCCAACACACACAATGTTAAATTAAAGAATAATCATCGAGCAAAATTTCTCAATCGCTTAACATCTCTAAATAATGACTCATAGAAATGGTATATTTACTCAGACATTATGATTTTTATTAATATAGTAATATATGATTATAGTGATGAATTATAAATATTAAAAATAAATGGATAAGAAAATATTTGTGTGTTGAACACACATAAAATCATTGAAGATAGTTAAAAAATGACTTTTGATTCAATGAGGAAGCAAATTAAGGGAATGGGTTTTAACTTGATTTAAAATATTTGAAGAAAATTAATGTTAAACCAAATAACATGGATGAAAATAAAATATATTGAAGAATAATATTTCATTAAAATAGAATTTCAAATACAAACACTTTCAAAATTACAAATGAAGAAAACTGCAAATGTAAATTATAACAAATAGAGGAGGAAAAGCCTCTCAAGTAAAAACACGAGTTTGAAAAGTCCTCCCAAGACTTTGGAAAAGCATTGGTTATTAAAATGTGTGCTCCATTATTCTAAAATTCCAACCACTTGCATGGAGAAGAGGGGGTTGTATTTATAGCCCAATGAGGTGGGCAGTTTGCATTCCAAATCTGCCCCTCCACATGCATCACAAATTTCACTATCTAGAAAGATGAATATCAAGCTGATCCATTCTTCAAAATTCTATATATTGATCTTTACTATCATCCATCTAATTTTAGTGGCCATTGGACTTCTGTAGTCAATGTTATGTTAGTTTTAATAAACAATGTTAAACTATCCATTTTTATGCACGCCTTTTTTTATGGATGAAATGTGAATGGGTTTTTTGGATAGTAATATGCCTTCAAATATGAATTATTTCTTCAAAAAATTCGGACTCATATATCTCCTCTTTCAAACTAAAAACTATCAGCTCGAATCGATGTGTAGAAAAGGAGAAGAGTCAATTTTAGTGTGCTGATGTCATTTCTTTGACAGAATGGGGGGCTGGATTTTATAGAATCATTTGGGCATTTTCTTATTATAGTTGGGCCCTGAAATTTTCTTACATATCTCCTTGCATTGTTCCCAAAACATTGGAGGAGAATAAAAAAATTTGGACATCTGGATTGAGCCCAGTAAATCAATCTTCATAGCTAGTCTAGTTTCTTCACAAATTATTTGGGCCTTATTGTGTGATCCATATGTTCCTTCAGATGGTATAATTGGAACAAGATCCCATCTAATTAAATGTTTTATATTGAAATAGAAATCCTACAAATGAAGAAACATGCAATTTGGATAAGTAGGGGAGATTTATTACTAAAATAGTAAACTGACATTGATTGGGTGAATTCAAATAATTCTCAAAAATTACATTTCATATTTAAACATTAATATTTCACAAAAATTATTCACATTTCATTTATAATCAGTAATGGGAGTATATAAAAATTTATTAAAATATTAATAACAAAAACGTTCCCACATTTTATATTTTTCATGTCCTCATGTGAAACAAATATAAAAACATAACAAAATCCTTTTTTATCACCAACAAATATTAAAATTTTGTTTTCCCCGTTCAAGGGAGGTTTAGAAAATTTCACGCATCCATATTGAATTCCACCACAAGTTGTTACATAAAAAATATTTCAAAAAAAATTCATTTTTTCATGCTCCAATCAAGAAATGGAAAATGGTGGTTCACAAAACATACTCGTCTCAAGAAGAAAAAATTAATTTATGGAGATTCACCAATTCACAAATCAAAATTGAAAATATTATAGTTTGAAAGAGTTCTCAACCTCCAAACCCCATCCTATGGTGCTCAAAAATCAAGAGGTCTTTTTAGGGGTTTTTCTTTGTCTATGGGATGGTATGAAGATGATATCCAAAAGATAAGAAAAAGGGGTTAGCACACCAACATGGAAAAATAAATGCATATTTTTTTAAATGAGACATGAAAGAAATGGAAACACATATTTATAAGGGATTTAAAATGTGAAATAAGACACAAAAGAGGAAGGAAATTTTATGTGGATGAGGAGATAAAATATTTACAAAAAACAATACCTCTCCCAATGACATAAGTGTTCAGTTTTTTTCATTTTTTACATTTTTCAAATATTTAACATGAAATAGATCACACAATAATCTCCCAAACCCTGATTTATCTCCTCACGACTATAATTGTAATAGTTATAACAAGATCAAAGGTTGAGGAAGAGTGATTTTTGACCCAGCCATTCCACAACCCATTGTTATTTTCACTTTTTTAGATTTTTTTAATAATATTTTTTAACACTTTTCAATATCATTTGTATATGATAAACAAATAAACATTCCCAAACCCCAATGAAGGACAACCTATCCCCCATAATAAAATTGATTCATTCCCTCATGCATATTATAACATGGTGAAAATCAAAAAAATCGTATCCAAAATGAAATCAATTCCCCCACACTTAAATTTCAAAAAATTATGCAATGAAAATCCATGTTGATATTGGGCGGGATATTATATAGGGATTGTAATGTGGCTATCAATGGAAAGGTTTTCATAGGCATGAAGCGACTTTCAAAAAGAGGATTAATGTATTGTTAATGGTAGGCTATTTGGCTATTATAATTCTCTTAGGGTTTAGAAAATTACTATATCATATTAATGCACACGAATTTAAGAAATTCTACTCAAAGGCCTACAATCTAAAGACTCCCAAGTGTGGATAAGAAATACACATTTTGAAAAAAATTCCTTATGTGTCCTTGTCATGAAAGAAAATCTCATTCCTCACAGGTGGGGAAAATCATTTTACAAATCAAAAAATGAGCATTCAAATTTTTTTGGTTTTAACACAATATTATTTATACAAAATAATGAAGAAACCACAAAATTTTTGAGAAGAAACCACATATTTTGACTCTCCAAAATGGTAAGAAAAAAGTTGAAAATTAGAATGTGAGTAAGCAGGACTCTTGATTTTTCATATTTTTTATAAATTATTATTTTTTTGTTTTATAGTTTTTTAGGGTTTTTATGATTTTAATAAAGACAAAACCACACAATAGAGGAATAATAAATGAAAAATTAGATGAAGAAAGTGGATACAAAATGGGAATGACGGAGGAAGAAGGAGAAATAGAGAGAGACAGATAGAGGTGGGAGAAGAGGAGTTAAAGGTAAAGTGGTTCCCCCAGGATTGGATTTGGTGGGTTTCCATCTCTATCTAGTGGTGGGTCAACTATAGAAGTTGGTGATCTCATGGATGTCAATGTGGTTCCAGGATTTCTTTTCCTCTTATGGTGAAGCATTAACCAATTTCCATTAACTGTGAATGTCCTTTTTGAAGAGGGGTCTTGGACTCGAACTACACCAAATGGGTAAACATTTGTAATGATAAAAGGACCTTCCCAAGATGAATTAATATTACCTGGGGGAAGCTAAAATCGAAAATTAAAGAGCATTACCTTTTCACCTTCATGAAATACCTCTCTCATGATGTGTTTATCATAGAGTAAATTAGTGTTTTCTTTTTACAGATTGGAATTCTCAGAGGAATCAAGTCGAAGCTCTTCCAATTCAGTCAATTGCAACAATCTCTCTTCACCAGATTTTTCGCAATCAAAATTACATGTTTTCGTAGCCAAAAAAGACTATTATTGGATTTCAACTAGTAAATGACATGATTTACCAAATACTATCCTAAATGGATACATCCCAATGGGTGTTTTATACACAGATTGATAATCCCAATGTGATTCACCAAGTCTTTTAGGAAAATCTTTTCTTGTGGGCATAACAATTCTCCCAAGCACTCTTTTGACTACTCTATTAGAACGTTCAGCCGTTACATTTTTTGGGGGGTGATATACTGTTGATTTTTTATGTCCAAAAACATTATTTTTCATGAGATATGTCATCATTGTATTATAAAAATGGGTTCTTAAGTCACATATCAAGGCACGTGGTGTGCCAAATCAGTGGAAGATGTGTGTCGTTAATAACTCACTAACATTATGAGAATCGTCCTTTCTAGTGGGTTTGACCTCAACCCACCTAGAAACAGAATCAATCACCCGAAAAATGAATGAGAATCCATTGGAAGGGAGAATGGTCCCATGAAATCGATTCCCAAAATAATGATTATCTCAAAGAAAATTAAAATATCTTGGGGGATTTAATTTCTCTTTAAATTGTTCCAATATTTTGGAAAGTGGGACATGATTTAAAGAACTCATTTGAGTACTTGAAGAGTGAAGGCAAGTAGAATCTAGAGTCTGGGACCTTTTGGGAGGTCCTTTTTGGTTCATTGTGGCCACCTCCAGGAAGTGAGTGACATAATTCTAAGATAGAGTAATGTTCATCTTCAACAACACATCTCCTAATTACCATGTCTGCCCCTATTTTCCGAAGATTAATATCTTCCAAAAAATAGAATTATGAATCAATTTTCAGACTCATTTTTAGTTATTTTGAAAAAAAAATTAGGGAAAAAACTATAAACCATGTAATTTACAATTGGAGCATACCATGGTGAGTTTGGAATGAGAGATGAATGGTACTTAGTAGGGAATTTAGGATCAATGATTTCTGAATGATAAAAAATAGTAATTCTACCCAAGTGGTCAGAAAAAGGGTTTTCTTTTCATTGTCTATCTTTGATATCAAGTTCAAACTCTTGGAGAATTAGGATCCCTATTATTAACCTGGGTTAGGAATCACTTTTATTCATTATGAACTTTATAGTATAATGATATGTGAAGATAATGATTTTGGCACCTAAGAGATAGGGATGAAATTTATCTAAAGAGAAAACAACTACAAAAAGTTTTTTTAGTGACAGTGTTGTGAGATTGAGTTTGATAAGATGTTTTTGAGGCATAATAGATGACATGAGGAATTCATTGTCTTTTTTGACAAAAAACTGCCCCAACGACCCAATCAAAAGAATCACACATCAACTCAAAGGGTATGGACCAATCTGGGGGTCGGATTTTCGGGTAATATGTAAGAGCAGTTTTGAGATAAATGAAGGCTCCCTTGAAAACCTCATCAAAATGGAAAGTGACATCATTTTGGAGAAACTGAGTGAGTGAAAGGGAAATTCTAGTGAAGTTATGGATGAATTGTTGATAGAAACCAGAATGACCGACGAATGAACAAATGTCTCGAACAGTGGTGGGTTAAATAAGTGATGGGATCAATTCAATTTTGGTAGGATCAACTTCAATAAAATCTTTTGAAACTATTTTCCCTAGAACAATCTCATTTTCAACCATGATGAGACATTTTTCAGAATTTAACACAAGGTTACACATAAAAAACATTTTAAGGGCTAGAGAGAGTGAATGAAAGCATGATTCAAATGAATCACCATAAATGGTAATGTCATCCATGAAGACTTCCATGCAATGTTCAATGAATCCATAAAATATACTCATCATACACCTCTATAATGTTGCAGGAGCATTGCAATGGCCAAAAGACATTCTTTTTTATGAATATGATTCAAAGGGGCATGTGAAAAAAGTCTTTCTGTGGTTCTCAGGTGCGATTGGGAATTGAAAGTAGTTGGTGTATCCATCAAGAAAGCAGTAGTGTAAATTTCTATCTAATCTTTCTAGAATTTGATTAAGGAATGGAAGATATTAATGATCTCTTCATGTTTCAAAATTCAATTTTCAGTAATCAATGCACACACGTGATTTTTTCTTCACTAGAGTTGTGACTACCTTCCCATCTTCATTTATGAAAACAGTTATCCCACCCTTTTTAGGTAAAACTTTAATTAGACTAACTCATTCACTATTATAAATTGGGTAGATAATACCAACCTTGAAGAAGCTTGGTGATATGATCTCTAACTACCTCATGTATGAGTGGATTGAGTCTAATTTGTGGTTGTCTAATTGGTTTGGTTGATTCCTCAAGATGGATTTGATTTATGCAAAGGGCCAGGTTTATTCCTGGTATGTCATATAGGGTCCAATCTAAGGCCTTTTTGTTTTCCTTTAGCACATGAACATGTTTGGACTCCTCAGTTTCAGTAAGGGAAGCAGAGATAATGGAAGGATAAGAGTGGTCATGGAAAAGGAATGCATATTTCAGGTGTTTAGGAAGATGTTTCATAACAATATTATCTTTCATTTGTGGGATTGAAAACTCATGAATGGATGAAGGGATTTCATTTGCTTCAGATTCATTTTCCTTAATGCAGTCCAAGGTGGATCAGTAGAGATCAGAGTTGATGTGGGATTCAAGAGAGTTTTCAAGTTACTCTAGATTGATGGAGTCTATGAATGAGGGGTCAACCTCAACTTCACCATTTATAACTTGTTTAATCATGGTGAATATTTCAAAAGTTCAATTCTCATTAGAACATGATTAACATGATGAAATGGGGTCCAATTGATTCTCATAAGTGTCCTCAAAAGAATTGATAGAGAATGCTGAGTGATCCTCATATGGGTGTCGTATGGCTTGGAAAATGATGAACATGACCAGTTGGTCCCCAAATTCCATGGATAAGATGCCTGAATGGACATCAATCTTGGTTCTAGCAGTCCTGAGGAAAGGTCTTCCTATAATTAGGGGAGATCAAGAAGATGTCATATCACCTTCCATGTCAAGGATATAGAAATCGGCTGTGAAGATAAGATCATTGACACGAAAAAGGATATCCTTGATTATTCCCTTAGGACTGTCTGTGATTTTATTGGCTAACTAAATTAAATAACCCAATGTGTAACACCCCAATCTTCCACGGTACATTTCCCTTGGAATAATACAATAGCTTTCATTGCATGCAACTTTGAGTTCTAGCACACCACGACCAATCAAATTAACCATTATGAATAGTAAAAACCCACTTTTTTAATCTTTATAAATTTTATTTTTGAAAATGGACTTCATTTTTGGATTCTTAATATTAAAATTAGCTTAGGGTGATTTTTGGTATTTTTCTGAAAACTCTCAATTATTGATGAATAGTGAAAAACACTGCGTTAGTGTTTAAAACTGAATTTTTATTTGAAAAATAATTTATTTATTTACATTTATTTTATGTCAAAATAGATAAATAATACCTATATTAGTTAAATTAAATTCATTGGAGTCATTTTATAATAAAAATAGATGTATAAAATTTTATTTAATTTTTAATGTCTTTTATCCACCATTAAGGCATCTTAGAAAATTTGCATGAAACGTAATTTTACCCCTTCTATGAATTTAATTTCAAAAATCCAAGAGACACGGTTGATATTGGTATGTAAAATGTGGTATAATAAGATGAATATAAATTTTGGTGAATAGTAACTTTTGTCATTTATTTACCACGGTAAAAAATAAATAGGGTAATTCATGGTAAAAGTGATATTATTATTACCCTAAAACATGTCCTAATTATTTTGGATAAGTGTATGTCGACCAAACTCAACCTTAGAAATAAATTAAGATCCTTTTGGTCCACCTGAATTAGATTAAGACATTTATTATAATTTTATTTAAAGAATAGTTAAAAGTGTTAAAATAAAATTTTCATAAATAAAACATTTTCAATATTGGGTTACACATAAAATAAATTCGATTATAAATAATAATTAGAAAGGTAAAAATATTTTATAAATAATAATATTTTATTTATAATTTCTAGACACTAAATAATTAAATTTATTTATGACTAAATGATGATATAGTAAATACATTATAAATGAATGATTAATATAATTGATATTATAAATATCCAAAAAAAATTAAATTGAGAGTTTTGATGAATTTAAAGAATTATATACGTTAATATGACATGTTAGGGTTTATTAATTGAATTTTTTTCAAAGTAATCAATTTGTTAAGACTTTTAAAAAATAAAAAACTAAATAGTGTCAAAATTGACATAAATGATTTTTAAAAACAAATACTATATTTTTAAATTATATAATAGTCCTAAAAATATAATATTCAGCCAAAGGACTTATATAGTAATATATAGGTCATTAATGGACCACATGGGGTTATCTTTTCATTTTATATTTTTTTTATTAACTATATAATATAAAGATACAAGGAGACATGGTAAATGTTAAACTATTTAACCAATAGTTAAATATAAAAGATAAGGTTAATATGGTTACCTAAACCTATTCAAAACCGATTGGTTGAGAATTTTTCAACCCATACCCACCATTTCCTCAAAATAAATCATTTTAAAGCCATTATAAACCGAATATGATTGTATTAAAAAAATAATATTTCAAGCTTTTCCTAAAGCAACCCTCACCTCTCTTATAAAGAGGTACATCCCCTTATCCCAAAATCACACCTCCAAATCCATTTGGATTGGAAAAAACCTGCTCAAATATCCTCCCAACTACCCAAAATTCCACCTATAGGCCTTACTTTGAACATAAAGCCAACCTATGTATCCCTTCTGATCAACTCAAAAGGAAACACCCGAAGAAGAGGTAATAATTTCACCAACTCTTTCAAAGTTATGTTCATCTTCAACTTCCTCTTTCATTGTTGTTTCCATACCAAGATTATAACTCCAGTACCTTCTAAAAAATATGATGTTATTATAAATATTGTACAACCATATTCATTATTCAGTCAATCTTATGAATGACAATTCACCATATGCGCGTGCGTACGACATACCGTCTCCATATCATGGTGTAGTTTTTTATTCAAACACTTCATTATTTGGATGGGTATAATAATGAGTATAACTAATGTAAATAATAAATATAAAATGTTAATTATTCTTTATATATGATATACCATCCAATTAAATATTATTTCACCATCAATAGAATGATATTGTTGCTCAGGTGTACGTACGGATTAGCATCTTTACGTACGTGATTAGAATCATTCCCCCTCGTGATCATTCAAGAATAATTTTCATTATATGATTAAAAATAATGTTTAATAACTTAATATAATTCTGGATATGAATCAAATACATCATATAAACAATAAATATGGCTTACGTAACTGGGAATATAAAAGAAAATGAATCTGTTAACACACGAGACAATGATACTACTGAAATATTATTAACAAGTCAATATTAGTAGATCATATATGATATCATATTTATGTATGTGGTTCTTGTCTGATTTAATAAAAATGATTTAAATATTATAAATGAGGTTAACGTACCCTAGATAAATGGAAATTACATGGTAAGGGTTAATTCTACAACATCTTCATTATCCGAGGTTGTTTATACATGAGTATCTACTGGGACCTCTTTATCATCTGCCTCTGTGTTTCATAAAAATATATTTAAAAAACATTTTAATATTTTCCAGGAAATGGGTTAAAGTAATTTATACCCTTTTTTGAATTTTTATATAATTTTTATAAAGTAATCTTTTTGTCTTTTTCCAAATAATGTTTTTTACGCCCTTTTGGAAAAAATTTAAGAACAAATGTTTTTTTAAATTATACATCGAGTGAGGCTATTTTCCACTATTATAACACCATAGAAGCATCCCTTAAAAGATTATAAAAATACTTTCAAAATAAATGTTTTATTTTAAAATTACTTTACTTTTAAAATATTTCAAAATAAAAAGAGATATTTCTCTCGAAAATTTTTGATTTCATGTATGTCAACATCCTTTAATGGATGTTACACTTATTCGAAGTTGATTTATTATGATACAATATTCTATATTGTATTGAAGGTTTTGTGATATGTTTTACTATAGATGTGTTATTTTTATACCATTCATGTTATATGGTCAATGTATTAACATTTTTTATGCTATGTTTAATACAAATTTTTGTGTTAGGTTTCAACCTTTTCATATGCGGAATGCATTGGACTTAGTATGTGATGGGTAGAGCCCGCTATACCTCCCTAATGAATCAGTATGTCTTATGAGACAAAATAGTGTCTTGGAACAAGGCCCTGACAAAATATTATTTTTAGTCTTGGAATGAGGTCTTGACTATGTGGTTATGAAGTCTAGAATTATTCATTCCGTCTTTATGAAATTGGATATTGATATTACATGTGATTATTCGGCTTGTATAATATCAATGTGAATAAGTAAATGGAATTATTTGATTTAAATTTTCCATATTATGCTTATTTTTATGTTTAAAAGGATTGTGTTTTAGTCTTATTCATATCCTTAAATGTTTATTCTTATTTATGAAAGTTTCTTCTATATTGTTATCCTTACAGAGCACCTAAGCCCACCCATTTCTATGTTTCATTTTTCCTAGGATGTGAAGAATCATTTTAGGATAGAATTGTAGGGATAGTCTAAGGGATAAAAATTTTTTCCAGGAGAAAATGTTGATTTTTTTTTTCAAGGGGACGATGTTGTTTTATAATGTAATGTAAAACTTAAATGTCGTTTTTGGTCACCAAATTCCATTGATAAGATTCTTTAATGGATATCAATCTTGGTTCTATCAGTCATGAGGAATGGCCTTCCTAGAATTAGAGGAGATCAAAAAGAGGTCATCTCACCTTCCATGTCAAAGACATAGAAATCGGTTGGGAAGATAAGATCATCAACCCGAACAATGATATCCTGAATTATTTTCGTAGGACTATATGTGCTTTGATTGGTTAACTAAATGAAAACACCCACTACGTAACACCCCAAGCTTCGACGGTACGTTTCCCTTTGAGTAACACAATATCTTGCAATGTACACAACATTTAGTTCTTTCACACCATGATCAATAAAAAAAAGATGTTATTAATAGTAATAACCACTTTTTGAACATTATAAATTTTATTTTTCAAAATAGACTTCATTTTTGGATTCGAAATATCAAAATAACTTAGGGTGAATTTTTGGTAATTTTCTAAAAACCTTAAATTTTTGATGAATAGTGTAAACCACTACATTATTACTTAAAACTAAATTTTTATTTAAATAATTATATATTTTATCTTAATTTATTTTAAGTTGAAATATATACATAATACTGATATTAGTTCAATGAAATTCATTGGAGTCATTTTATAATAAAATTAGATGTGTAACATCTTATTGATTTTTTAACATCTTTTACCCACCTTTTGGCACATTAGTAAATTTGCATGAAACATAATTTTACCTCTTATTTGAATTTAATATAAAAAATATGAGATACAAGGTTGATATAAGTAAGTAAAATGTGGTTCGATAAGATGAAAATATTTTGTGTTAAATAGTAGCTTTTTAATTTTATTTACCACGGTTAAAAGTATATTGGGTAATTAATGGTTAAAATGATATTATTATTACCCTAAAACATGTCCTAATTCTATTGGATAAATTTATTTCGACCAAATTCAACCTTAGGAATAAAATATATCATTTTTGGTCCATGTATATTAGATTAAGACATTTATTATTATTTTATTTAAAGAATACTTAAAAGTGTAAAATTTAAATTTTCATAATTTTTTTTTTAATAATGGGATAAAAATAAGATAAATTAGAATATAAATATTTATTATAAATCTAAATATATTTCCTACATAATGTTATTTTATTTATAATTTTTATACATTATATAATTAAATTTATTTATGACACAATGATGATGTAGAAATTACCTTATTAATGAAAGATTAAAATAATTGATAGTATAAATATCCAAATAAATATAAATTGATACTTTTGAAGAATTACAAGAATTTTATAGGTCAATATGACATTCAAGGGTTGATTAAATTATTTTTTTTCAAAGTAATCAAGTTTTTATGACATTAACACAAATAAAATACTAAATTGTGTCAAAATTGACATAAATGAGTTTTTAAAAAAATACTATATTATTAAATGATATAATAGTATTAAAAATATATGGTTCAGCCTAATAACTTATATAATAATAGATATTTAATTAGTGAACCACTTTGGGTTCTCATGGAATTTTTTTTATGTTTATTAACCATATAATATAAAGATACAAGGAGACATGGTAAATGTTAAACTATTTAACCAAGAGATAAATCGATAAGATAAGGTTAATATGGTGACCTAAACCTATCTAAAACCTAATGGTTGAGAGTTTTTACACCCATCCCCACCTAAGAGTATAAATTAATAATTTTTGAGCCATTATAAACCGAATATGATTTTATAAAATATTAATATTCCTAGCTTTTCCTAAAGTAACGCTCACGTCTCTTATAAAAGGGAACTTCTCCTTATCTCAAAAGAACACCTCCCAAGACATTTGGATGGGCCAAACCCTACTCAAATATCCTCAAACATACCCTCACTTTGACCTAGAGGAATTAATTTGATCATAAATCCATCATAAAATCCATTTTGATCAACTCAAAAGGAAACACCTGAAGAAGATGTAATAATTTCACCACCACTTTCAAAGTTATTTTCTTCTTCCACTTCCTCTTTAATTGTTATTTCCATACCAAAATAATAACTCCAGTATCTTATACATACAGATATTTTGTTATAAATATTTTACAACCACATTCATTATTCTATCCATCCTATGAATGACAACTCACTATACGTGCGTACGTATGGCTTACCATCTCGACGTTGTGGTGTAGTTTGTTATTCAAACACATCATTTTTTGGATGGTTTTAATAAAAAGTATAACTGATGTAAATAATAAATATAACATGTTAATTATTATTTATATATGATATACCATCCAATTTCATATGCTTTCACCATTAATAGAATGATATTGTTTCTCATGTGTACATACGGATTGCAGTCTCCACGAACGCGATGAGATTCATTCCCCATCATGATCATTCAAGAATATTTTTCATTATAAGATTAAAAATAATTTTTTATAAATTAATATCACTATGTATATGAATAAAATACATATTATCCATAATAAACATGGCTTACATAACCAATCATATAATGGAAAATGAATCAATTAACACCTGAAACAATGATACTACTAAAAAATTATTTAAAATCAATATTTGAAGATCATATATGATATCATATTTATGTATGTGTTTCTTGAATAATTTAAAAATAATTATTTAAATATTATACAAGAGGTTAACATACCACAGATCAAGGAAAATTACAAGGTATGTGTTAATTCTACAATCTCTTCATTATCTGAGGTTGTTTATACGTGAGTATCTACTGGGACCTCTTTATCTTCCACATCCGTGTTTCATAATAATGTATTTCAAAAAATTATTACTATTTACTAGAATATGGGTTAATGTCATTAATACAATTTTTTTAATTTTTATATAATGTTTATAAATGAATATTTTTGTCATTTTGCAAATAAGGTCCTTTACGACCTTTTCGACAAAATTAAGGAAAGCATTTTTTTTACTTATTAGACGAGTTCAGCTATTTTTTGCCATTATAACTCCTTCGAAGATTCCCTTAAAATAATATAGGAATATTTTCAAAATAAAAGTTTTCATTTATTATTATGTGATTTTTAAATGATTTCGAAATAGAAAGAGATATTTCTCTCAAATAGTTTTGATTTTATCTATGTCAACATCTTTTAATGGATTTTACACTTGTTTGAAGTTGATTTATTATTATACAATCATCCATATTATATTGATAGTTTTTTGAAATGTTTGACTGTGGATGTGTTATTTTTAAACGATTCATGGTTTGTGGTTAAAGTATTAACATTTCATATGTTATTTTTAATATGAATGTTTATGTTATGTTTCAACCTTTTCATATGAGGAATGCATTGGAATTTGTAAGTGATGGGTAGAGCCCTCTATAGCTCCTCGATGCATCGGCCTGTCTCATGAGACAAACTAGAGTCTATTAACTAGGCCCTGATGAAATATTATTTTTACTCTTGGCACGAGGACTTGACAATGATGTTATAAAGTCCGGCATTATGCATTCAATAATTATGAAATTGGATATTGATATGACATGTGATTATTCGACTAGTAGAATATCCACATGAATAAGAAAATGGAATTATTTGATTTATCTTTTCCATATTATTCTGAAACTTAGGCTTAAAAGGCTTGTGTTTTATTCTTATACAATGTCTTAAATGTTTATGCTTATTTATGAAAGATTATGCTATATTGTTATCCTTACTGATCACCTGATCTCACCCATTTCAATGTTTTATTTTTCCTAGGATGCGAAGAATTATATTATAACTGACTTGCAGGGATATTATAATTGATATGAATGTGTTCAAGGAGACAATTTTTTTGTTGTTTTTCATTTTATAATGTAATTTCAAATTTATGTATATATCTAGTACTTCCAAGGATACTAAATTGATCAGTCTTTTAGGATCTGATCACTTGTGATCATGCCAATGATATGTAATAACTCACCGACTCTAGGTAACTTGATTTTGGGTATTACATGTTGGATGTAAGGGACCTAGGCCAATGATGGAGAAGATGGATTTGGGCATGACATTAATTGAGGCTCCAAGGTATATGAGTGCATCATAGAATTTGGAACTTCCAATTTGGCATGGAATCATAAAGTTCCCTTGATCATTTCATTTTATGGGAATAGACTGCTGGGTGGTAATATTTTTGAAGGTCATAAGTTTCCTCTTATGGGTGAAAAATTCCTTAAAAAACTTGTCATAATTAGTGATTTTTTTATGGAATCTAAGAGGAGAAAATTGACTTCAACATGTCTAAACATGTTGTGCATATCAGGATCAGGATCAAAGGACTTATTTGGCATAGAAATGGTTTGAGGAAAAGGAATTCAGTTACTAAGTGGAATGGAAGGAGGCGAGGTAATGGCTTCAAATTCCTTTTCATGTTTCTTTTTCTTTTCATTTTCTAGGTCATCATTCAAATGGGGTGGGTGTTATTGGATTTATCTTGAGGCATAGAAATTTTCTTCTCCGATCTAAGTGAAATTTCACTTACATAACC
The DNA here is from genome assembly GCA_963277665.1 of Viscum album. Classification (NCBI taxonomy): domain Eukaryota; kingdom Viridiplantae; phylum Streptophyta; class Magnoliopsida; order Santalales; family Viscaceae; genus Viscum; species Viscum album. The sequence goes on along the minus strand of OY728160.1, from coordinate 1,886,992,671 downwards.
TTTGGGGTTGGGTAATGGTTGAGCTAGTAGTTGGTATGAATTTTATTTTTGTTGCTGGCCTAAGTGGGATGCAAGTTAACCAATTTGGGTTTCATTGTTTTGGAGGATGGAACAGGTGATGGATGCAAGATATTCCATTGCACTTTCCCATGACTGCTTGGAAGAAAATTATTACCCCATATTGGGATTACCTTGATTTTGGTTCTTGGGAAAGTGGTTGTATATGTTCGGGAATTGGGAAGGCTCATTAGGATAGTGGAATCCAGGAGGAGGAAGAGGAGGAATGATCTTTTGAGGTTAAGGAATAAAAGGATTAGGTTGTAGGAAGTTACCAACACTTTGACCATATTGGAATTGGTTTGGGTTTTGATGTAGGTATTTAGGGGAAAGATAAATGGGACTCCCATAACTCAATATAGGTTTATATGGGGAAGATAAGGGCTTAGAATGGGGTTGGTTGAAGTTTATAACAAATTGACCTGATTGTTGAGGGTTGGGGTTCTGCTGAGCATATGATGCATAGATATCCATTGGTCCAGATGAATCAGATTTATCCTCATGAAGATGTGGACATGTGAGAGTTAGATGAGATGGGGAGCTACATATTCCACAGTTCATTATAGGTCCCAGGAACATAGAGTTTACGAGAAGAAGAGGTTGGGGCTTTGGATGCCACGACTAGTTGTCTCATAAGATCTGTAAGTTCACACATCCACTCGGTCATCTTGTTCAGTTATATGGATTTATTTTCTTGGCCTTGATTTACATGATCATGTGATCGAGTATGAAATTGTTATGTGTTTTTACCCATGTTTCTTTTGAAATCTTTTTCAGTTGCATGAGTTTCATCAACAAGAGCACTACCACTTGTATCATCAATGAGGGTTCTATCCATAGCCAATAACCCCTCATAGAAGTATTGGATCAAGATTTTGTCAGGGATTTAGTTATGTGGATTGGTTGACACAAGATTTTTGAACCTCCCATAGTATTCATGGAGTGATTCATTTGGGAATTAATGGATACCAAAAATTTCCTTTCGGATGGACGGAGTACGAGAAGAAGGAATTAATTTTTCTAAAAATGGTGCTTCATGTCATTCCTTGTGGTTATGAAACTAGGGGGAGGTAGTAAAGCCATGTCTTGGAGGAGTCAGCTAAGGATAAAGGAAATGCTTAGAGTTTGATTTTTTCCTCAAAACCCCCTTGAGGCTTGGAGGTAGAACACACCACATTGAACTCATTGTGGTGGAGATGTGGATCCGCAACAGCTAGCCCGTGGAAATGAGGAAGAAGATGAATCAAAAACGATTTGAGTTCAAATTCAGCCTCCATGTTTGGATATTGAATACCAAGGGGTTGGTAATTTATATCAGGGGATACAAGTTCTTTATGGTTTTTTCCAAAGGATTGGAAATTTCTAATTAAACTATTTGGACAATGACAGGTTCTTGAATTATTGGTTACCCATAATGTTCCCCATATGTTGGAGAAGTGTGTAACACCCTTCCCCTATCCCATTGTCTTGAAGAGGCGGTGAGGGTTACTTGGACTTAAGCGATGTTCCCAAGGCGCCATAGGCTATAAATAAATTATGAGGGATCGGAGAAAAAAATGGGGAATGATTTACCCTTAAGGAAAAAAACCAACAATCCACAAACTATATGATGCATGTCAACAAACCCAACCAACCCATCCATTAAAAACCAATTTGTTCCATAATACAATCCAAACCCAACAATACTATACATGTCCACAACACATCAGAGTACAAAGTGGAATGTAAAAAACCAAACACCATATGCCATGACTCCACCATAGCTCCACACCAAGGTCCAAGATCCTCCAAGGAATCACAATTCTCCACTAAAGGAGGTAGATGCCTTACCTGTTCCCACATCACGGAACATGACATCTGAAAAGACACCAAAGTGCCAAAGCAGGGGGTGAGTACTAAAAATCAGTAGGATTTCCCCACATGAATTCCCTACACATGCCACTAGGATAAAACTGTTAGCACATTTATATAAAACAGTTTATATAAAATGAATCACAAGTGTAACCATTTTCATTAGCCAAACATGTCCTTACCAAGTCATCACATCCAACCCCAAAAACCAAGGGAATGCCAAAAGAACAAGCCAAAATCATCCAAACATTTACACATTAGCACAAAAATTCCATGTTGAAAAGAAATGCACAACAAGCAACCAAAACGGTGGGACTTCCACCCAACCCGTTCACCCATTCGAACTAAAACAATCAAAATGGAAGGACATCCGCCAAACCCGTTCACCCATTCAAAACTAGTGGTACTTCCCGACCACTACCATATGGTGGTTCTTCTGACCACTATCTATCCCATTTTTATAGTGAGACTTCTCTCCCACTTCCATATATCATTTCCATCAAAGAAAATGAAGTATAAACCCACCAAGGTCACAACAACATGCAATCAACCAATTCCATTTCATATCAATCCACTTCAATAAATCACCCATTTAATGAAAACCATTTTCCATGCCAAACAACATTTCAATAAAACAACACTTTTATTGAAAACCCCTTTCTGTCAAACATTTTTCCAAATCAACCATATCATCCCATTTTAAAATCTTCATTTTAAAATCCACAAGAATATCATTTCACCATAAAAAACCCTTTTCCCAAAAATCCCCAAAACATCTCCCAAGGGATTTCCAAACAATTTATCATAATCAATTCACAATTAAATTTCAGCACAAAAATTAACTGTAATAAGGGAACACTAGTTCTAACCAAGTGGAGTCGAGAGAGAAGCCACATACCTTTAGGGTTCCCGAGAATTTTACCCATGACCAACCGTGCCTCAAATACGGCGAACGCACCACCGAAACCTCCCTAGATCCCTTCCCTAACATCCACAAGCCTTAATATTGCCATCCATGGAAACCAAAACCCATGATCTACACACAATAAGTGTAGATCTAGAAAACTGAGAGAGAGAGAGAGAGATGTGGATCTGGATGAAACCATAAGAGAAAAAAGAGGAGAGAGTTACTTGGGAGAAACCACCTTCATACCGCCTTGAAACCCATTTGAAATGCTTAAAAAATGAGTGAGAGAGAACCCTTAACCCCTGAGAATCCAAAATTCTGAGTGAGGCTCGAGTGGGAGGAGGATTGGAGTGAAATGAGGCAATACCGAGTGAGACCAGGTTTTATAACACAAATTTTATGTGGCAGCACGGTTAGCCCGCACGGTTTGGAAAACTGTGCGCTAACTATGTGCACTCTACTTCCTTGGGAGCAAGGGTCCGCACGGTTGCCTCGCACGGTTATGAAAACCATGCACAGGCCATGTGAGGCCTACTATCTCCCCTACACAGTTTCCTAGAGAACCCACACGGTTTCCACTAACCGTGCTCAAACTGTGAACCCCTTTAAAAGCCACCAAACACATCCAAAACCATTCCAAACTCTCCCAACCTCTTCCCAACTCATTCAATTCACTTTAAACACATAAAAATGGATAAAAAAAGGCCACATACCTCAAACCGAGGGTTCTACATTCACCCCACCATTGGAATTTATATCCTTGAAAAGTAGTGAACCCGCCCTTTACCGAAAGAGCATGGGCCACTGCTCGATCATCTCTTTCTCCCACTCACAAGTCTCCTCTTGAATATGACCATGTTTCCACAAAACACGAACTAAAATGTTGCTTTTACCATGTAAGAAATTCTCTTTCCTATCCACAACCCACACTGTCATGTGAACCAACGAAGCATCCGGTTCAAGCTCAACATGATCCCATTGAATTACATGGTCACAATCCGGCTGATACTTTTTCAACTGCGACACATGAAACACATTGTGCGCTGCACTGAACCAAGGTGGAAAAGACAAATGATATGCCACCTCTCCAACCTACTCATGAATCTCAAAAGCTCCAATATACCTCGGAGATAACTTTCCCTGCTTCCCAAACCGAAGATGTCCCATCCTTGGAGAGATCCTCAAGAACACATGATCATTCACCTCGAATGACAACCATTGTCGATGATGATCCAAATACGATTTCTGACAACTTTGAGCCGTCTCCATTCTCTTCCTAATCAACTTGATCTTCTCCATAGTTTCCTAGACAAGGCTCGGTCGGACTATTGAGGACTCACCCGTTTCCACCCAACATAGTTGAGAACGACATGGCTGCCCATAAAAAATATCAAATGGAACCATCTGTATGGATGCCTGATAACTATTATTGTACGAGAACTAAACCAATGAAAAGTGATCCTACTGCGATCCACCAAAATCCATGAAACAAGCCCGCAACATATCCTCCAGAGTTTGTATCATCCTCTCGGATTGACTATCCGTCTGGGGATGATACACCATACTCATCGTCAACTCTGTTCCAAGGGATTGCTGTAAGGATTTCCATAAACGAGATGTAAACCTCAAATCTCTATCTGATACTATCAAAACTGGAACACCATGCCTCTTTACCACCTCCCGGATATTGATTTTGGATAGATCCTCCACTATATGATATTCACAAATCGGGATGAAATGGTCCATCTTCGTTAGCTGATCCACTATCACCCAGATTGCATCGTGCATTCGACCATTCTTGGGAGACCTGTGAAAAAATCCATCACTATCTACTCCCACTTCCAAACAGGGATTGGTAAAGACCGCAACATTCCTTCTGACCTCTGATGCTCTGCCTTGACATGCTTACAAGTCAAGCATCTTGAAACAAACTCATCCACTCTTCTTTTCATACCAGCCCACCAGAACTGTGCTTTCAATGCTTTATATATTTTCTGAATTCCAGGATGTACAACCCACCTGGAATGATGATACGCCCTGAGAAGATCCTCCTGACAAGAAACTTGTATAACCATCTAATTTCGAAAACACAAAACTGAATCTCCATTCAGTTGCCAGCCCTCAATGGTCTCCCCACCATTTAGTCTCGACCCCATGGTCACACACTCAGAATCAGATATTTGTGCCTCTCTAACTAGGATAACCAAGTTAGGAATCAATTAAACCAGAATGAGGACCTTTCTATCACCCTGGTCCTCACATTCCATCTTCATATCAGCTATAACCGACATCAACTTCCACTGGTCCGATGCATGTTTCACCACCTGAGCATATGATTTTCTACTTAATGCATCTACCACAGAATTTCCCTTACCCAGTGTGTATATCAAGTCAAAATCAAACATCTGGAGATATTCCATCCATCTCTTTTTCCTCAAGTTCAAATACCTTTGTGAGAAAATGTTCTTTAAGCTCTTATGATCAGTATATATGGTTAATTTCTCACCGAAGAGATAATGACACCACACTTTGAAAGCATGGACCACTACTACCAACTCCAAATCATGAGTTGGGTAGTTCTTCTCATGCACCCTCAACTTCCATGATCCATACGCAACCACATGGTTCCCTTTCCTGAGAACGCACCCCAACCCTGATCCCAATGCATCATAATACACCACGTACCCTTTTCCTGATTCTGGAAAAACCAAGATTGGTGCTGATGTAAGATGACCCTTTAGCTCTTTGAAACACCACTAACACTATTCATTCCACTGGAATGGAACATTCATTCTTGTCAATGATTCCATCGGTGAAGCCAAACCTAAAAAATCACGAACAAAACGCAGATAATACCCATCTAGGCCAAGAAAAATCCATATCTCCAACACAATCTTTGGAGGTTTCCAGGAGACCACAACCTCTATCTTTTATGGATCCACTGAAACACCCCTTTCTGAAATCACATGTCCAAGAAAACAAACTTCTTGTATCCAAAAGTAAAACTTTGACAATTTGGCATACAACAGATGATCACTAAAGATCCCCAACACTGTCGCTAAGTGTTTCTCATACTCCACCCTTGTCTTTGAATACACTAGAATATCATCAACAAACACCACCAAAAATGAATCCAGATATCTCTAAAATATCTGATTCATCAATGCAATAAACACCACTGGGGTATTCGTTAGAACAAAGGGCATAACTACATATTCATAATGGTCATATCTACTTCTGAATTTTGTTTTAGGAATATCCTCATTCCTCACCCGCAATTGATGATATCCGGACCGCAGGTCTATTTTGGAGAACCACTGGGCTCCCCTCAACTGGTCGAACAAACCATCAATTCATGGAAGTTGATATATATTCTTTATCGTAACTTGGTTAATTCTATGATAATGAACACATAGCCTCAATGTTCCATCCTTCTTCTTCACAAACAACACCGGTGCTGCCCACAGAGACGTGCTAGGCTGGATAATCCCTTTTCTTCCTATATCTTCCAGCTGGATTTTCAATTCCTTCAATTCAGCTACTGCCATCCGGTACGACGGAAGTGATATAGGACTGGTCCCCAGAAGGAGATCAATAATAAACTCCACTTCTCTTACGGGAGGTAACCTAGAGAATTCTTCAAGAAAACCATCCATGAACTGATCCACCACTGCTGGAGGAGAACTCTGATCAACACCCTCTAACGATTCCAATGACAAAACCACCTAATGATATAATAACATACCCACTGCCGATGCCAAAAAACCCGTTGCACCCTGGATTTCATGCTTCTCTCCTATAAAGAGATGTCTAATGCCATCGTGTGTCATAAAATCCATTGATCACGCATCACAATCGATGTCAGACTTAAAATCCACCATCCAATCCATTCCCAGGATTACATCATACCCATGCATCTCATGTATTGAAAAATTACACACTATCTCAACTTCGCCCACAACGATACGACATTATCTACACAAGAAGGCTCGACACACTCTTCAACCCAGAGGAGTTTGAAGATTCAAAACTGAGGGCATCATATCTACCATTAAACCCAGAAAATCAACCACACGTGTAGAAATAAAACAGTGTGAAGCACCCGTATCAAACAGTACTTGCATCAAGGTATAATTTAAAATAATATTACCTTGCACCATAGATGGTCCTGCCTGATCGTCCACCACAACCTGTTCAGCTCCGAACACATTTTTGGATGCTACACTCTTCTCTTTATTGATCTGTTGAGGCGTCATGGTATTCCAAGAATCACCATGACCCACTTTACTCTACAAATGAGGGGCATGCTGTTGTCCCCGTCCTGTCGGAGCATGCGACGTCTGTGATCCCTAAAGAGTGTCACGCGCACCCGACCATGGAGAATTCCAACAATAACGCTTCAGATTCCCCATATGCTTACAATTATGACATGCTCGATGTTTTTCCATAAAATCCCTCTTGATGTGGCTCATAGAACCACACTAAAAACATCCTTGCTTCCTCTAGGGCTTCGGTGGAAGATTTACCGATCCGGTCGTCTGATTATATGCCATATTCCCACTCTGGGAATAAGTTTCCCTCTTCCTCTTGAACACAGCATTAGAGATACCACTATTCCCTATGGGTACCACCATGCTTCCCCCGCCCTGAGAACACAAAATATCCCGCTCATCCACCAAGGCTCTATTCACCATCTCTGTGTAATCATCTATACACAGTACTGCTATCTTTGAACGGATGTCTTGCCTTAACCCTGCTTCAAAGATCCTTACTTTAAAAGATGTTCTACCTGCCACCTCGAGTTCAAACCACACTATGTTCATAAACATAGCAGCACACTCCGTCACTGAAATAAGCTCTTGATTCAAATTGAATAAATCAGTTGTACTCTGAATTCTGAACGTATGGGGGTAGAATTGTTTATTATAAAATTCCTCAAAGCCATCCCACATCATACCCTGGTCTGTCCCAGCTTGGACTACCAACTCCCACCTCTGTAGGGCATAATATTCTAACATATATGTGGAGAACATCACTTATAACTCTACCGGAGTTCCCAAGAACTCGGAGATCTTGTTCATTCTATTCAACCATGCTTCTTCCCTCTTTGGCTCTGAATCACCATGAAGATGGGTGGATTATGCTTTTGATAATAAACCTCATGATCCACTTGAATTGGTTCACCCACCCTATATCTAATTTCCACAGCTTGGAAAGCTTGCACTATGCTTTGCACTAACTACTGGTTCACCTGAGGCTCAAGTGCTACATCATTCTCAGCAGCCACCTCCGGTTGGTCTCTACGACGCCTACCCAATGCCTTTTTTATAAACACAGAACAAAAAACCATGAGTCTCACTTCCATAGACATCATGAAATACCATTTCAAATCACATTACACAACACTTTCACAACATGTATTTCCAGCAGTTCACATTTCCCATGGTTCACCATTTTGAAAACCAAACCATTTTCAAAATACCAAATTTATTCACATTACATTTTCACACAACAAACCTTTCTTAATTCATCCCATAGATCATTATACCCCAATGAAATATGCATCCTAGTGGGAATTCAGTTCTACCATGCATGACATGCTCATCTCATTGGCTACACCCACGAAAAAGAGATATCCAATACCTATAAGTCTCTCCAACACACTTATATACCCAACTCCCTGGTAACTTGGATTTCAGAATAAATGGGTTAGCCACATCCATTTATGCTATATGTTACATGTTTCGAGATTCCTATGAATTGATACCATCCCGACTCAAGGAATGTACCACAATGAATGTCAACACCAAATCCAGGAATCAACTCCGAAGGACCGAACAAAGTAATACCACTTATAACACCCCACCCCTACCCCATTGTATTGAGGAGGCGGTGAGGGTTACTTGTCATTAAACGACGTTCCCAAGGTGCCAAAGGTTGGCAATAAATGACGAGGTCTCTGAGAACAAAATGGAGAACAATTTTCCCTTAAGATAAGAAAAACCAAAAAATCCACAAACTATATGATGCATGTCAACAAACCCAACCAACCCATCCATTAACAACCAAGTTGTTCCACAATTCAATCCAAACCCAATAAAACTAGACATGTTCACAACAAATCAGAGTACAAAGCAGAAACAAAACAACCAAACACCACAAGCCATGACTCCACCATAGCTCCACACTAAGCTCCAAGCTCCAAGCTCCTCCATGGAATCACAATGCTCCACTAAAGGATGTAGATTCCTTACCTTTTCCCACATCACGGTACATGATATCTACAAAGACACCAAAGTTCCAAAGAAAGGGGTGAGTACTAAAACTCAGTAGGAATTCCCCAAATGACTTCCCTACACACACCACTTGGATAAAACCATTAGCACATTTATATAAAATAGTTTATATAAAATGAATCACAACTGCAACCATTTTCATCAGCCAAACATGTCATTAACAAGTCATGACATCAAACCCAAGAAACCAAGAGAAAGCCAACCAAACAAGAAAAAATCATCCAAACATTTACACATTATCACAAAAATTCCTTCTTGTAAAGAAATGCACAACAAGAAACCAAAACGGTTGGACTTCATCCCAACCAGTTCACCCATTCGCACCAAAACAGTCAAAATGGTGGGACTTCTGCCCAACTTGTTCACCCATTCACAACTAGCGGTACTTTCCGACCACTACCATATGGTGGTTCTTCCGACCACTATCCATCACCTTTCTATAGTGAGACTTCCCGCCCACTTCCATAAAACATTTAAATAAAACCATACCATGTATAAACCCACCAAGGACAAAACAACATGCAATCAACCAATTCAATTACATATTAATCCACTTCAATAAATCATCCATTTATTGAAAACCATTTTCCATGCCAAACAAAATTTCAATAATACAACCCTTTTATTGAAAAACCCTTTCCATCAAACATTTTCACAAATCAAAAATATCATCCAATTTTAAAATCCTCATTTTAAAATCCACAAGAATAGAATTTCACCATAAAACACCCTTTTTCCCAAAAATCCCCAAAACATCTCCCAAGGGATTTCCATCCAATTTCTCATAATAAAATCACAATTAATTTTCAGCACAACAATTAATTGTAACAAGGGACCACTAGTTCTAACCAAGTGGAGTCGAGAGAGAAGCCACCTACCTTTAGGGTTCCCGAGAAATCGACCCGCAAACAACTGCGCCTAAAATCCGGTGAACGCACCACCGAAACCACTCTAGATATATTTCCCAAACATCCACAAGCCTTAATATTAACATCCAAGGCAACAATAACCCTATATCTACACACAAAAAGTGTATATCTAGAAAACTGAGAGAGAGAGAGAGAAAGAGATAGATGCAGATCTAGAGGAAACCACATGAGAAACAAGAGGAGAGTCTTACACGGGAGAAACCACCTTCAAACCACCTTGAAACCACTTTTAAACGCTTCCAAAATGAGTGAGAGAGCACCCTTAACCCCTCAGAATCCAAAATACCGAGTGAGGTTCGAGTGGGAGGAGGATGGGAGTGAAATGAGGCAATCCTGAGTGAGCCTGGGTTTTATAACCCTAATTTTAAGTGGTCACACGGTTAGCCCATGTGGTTTTGAAAATAGTGCACTAACCATGCACACTCTACTGCCTTGGGATCAAGGGTCCACACGGTTTCATCGCACGGTCTGGAAAACTATGTGCATGCCGTGCAAATCCTACTATCTCCCCTACATGGTTTCCTGGAGAACCTGAACGGTTTCCACTAACCGTGCTCAAACCATGAACCCCTTTAAAAGCCTCCAAACACATCCATAACCATTAAAGAATCTCTCAACCTCTTCCCAACTCATTCAATGCACTTTAAACACATTAAAATGCATAAACAAAGGCCACATACATCAAACCGGGGGTGCTAGAAAGTGTTTTCTATATTTCCATTTCAAACAAATCCGCGGTAGTTTTTGGGTGGATATAGGTAATTTCGATATATTTTGGAAGAAATAAGAATATGGGTTTATCTTTGTGTGTTTTCTATTTTTGATTTTTAGGAGAAGGTGGGTTTTTCATTGAGTATTTTTATTTTATTTTTAAAATTTTGTATTTTTTGTGTGTTTTTACAATAACTAGAAAGTAATGACTAATTAATTGCACCATACCTGATATTGGTTCCATCTAAAAGTGTGGCCTATTGTCACCTATCCATCTTTCAAGGTTCAGGTGCTCGGCTAATGTGTGTAGCACCACTCGGTTCGAATCCTTGTTGATGATACTTTTTAATAATTGTTTTTTTAGTTGATTATATTTTGATTAAGGGGTTTGTTTGTAGAGACTAATTTGAATAATTTATTGATTTACCAAATTAATAAATATTGGGGTGAGTTCATTATTAGGTAGTTAAGCTTGTGATATCCTTGAGCATTACTTTATATTTCATTAAATTAACACCCAATTCAAAATATGATGTTGATTGGAACTCCAAAGTGTTAAGGCTTTAATACAAGCCTTAAAAAACATAGGGTTCTAATATCAATCATAGATTGTTGATGGTAGTGTATTTATGGTTCCAATAATCCCTGGAAACCAAAGGTTAAACAAAACAAGTCAATAATCCATGACATGTTAAGTTCAACATACACAACATTAAATTAAATAATACTCATCGAGAAAAAGCTCGCAATCACTTAACATCTATAAATAATGACTCAAACCAATTTTAGATTTAATAATCCATTAATATTTTTATTAATCTAGTAATATATGATTATGGTGAATAATTATAAATAATTGAAAAAAATGGATATGAAAATAGTAGTGTGTCGAACACACACGAGATCGTTGAAGAGAGTTAAAAATGACTTTCGAATGAATGAAGAAGAAAAAGAAGGGAATGTGTTTTAACATTATTTAAAATATTTTCAGAACATTAATATTAAACTACCAAAGGAGTATGATAAAAATAAATATTAAAGAAGAAACTTTCATTAAAATAGAATTACAAAGATAGACACTTGTGAAGTTACAAACGAAGAAAACTGCAAATGTAAATTAAAACAAAGAGGAGAGGGAAGGTCTATAAAGTGAAAAATTTAGTATGTAAGGTCCTAAAAAGCCTTTGGAAAATTTTTGTTAATGAAAATGTGTCCTCATCTATTATAAAATTCCAGCCACATGCGAGGAGAAGATGGGGTTGTACTTATAGCCCAAGGAGGTGGACAGTTTGCATTCCAAATATACCCCTCCACTTGCATCACCAATTTCTCCATCCATACTGCTTAATCACGAGATTATATCTTATTAAATGTTGTATATATTGAATTTTTATGTCATCCACCAAAATTTTCCAGCAATTTAGCTTTTTTAGCCAATGTTATGTTGGTTTTAATAAACAATGTTAAACTATCCATTTATTTCCATTATTTTTTATGGCTGAAATGTGAATGTGTTTCTGAATAATAATATTCCTTCAAATCTGAATTATTTCGTAAAAAATTCTTCCACTTATATATTCTCTTTCACATAGAAAAATCACATCTCTAATTGATGTTCATATATTGAGAAGAGTAAATTTTAGTGTGATGATTTTATTTCCTGGATTGAATGGTGAGCTGGACATAATAGAATCAGTTGGGTCTTGTTTTATTAGAGTTAAGCCATGAAAATTATATCCATGACTCCGTGCATTGTTACTCGAAATTTGGAGGAGAATAAATGAATTTGGACATTAGATGGAGCCCAGTAATTCAATCTTCATGGCGGGTCCAGTTTCTTCACAAATTCTTTGGGCCTTATTGTGTGATCCATATGTCACTTAAAATTAATGAATTGGCCCAATATTCCATCTAATAAATATTATATATTGAATGATTAATCCTAGAAAAGAATAACCATGCAATTGTGATAATTAGGGTGATAATTATAAATAAAATAGTAAACTCACATCGATTGGATTAATTGAAATAATGATCAAAAATTACATTTCATAATTAAACATTAATATTTACACAAATAATGCACATTTCATATAAAATTTGTAAAAGAAGTATATGAAAAGTTATTAAAATATTAATAACATCAGTTTACTCTATTGGAAGTATAGGAATATGAGACCTCAGTTTCTGAGAGACCCAATTGAGTGTTGATCTTGCAGAAAGATGGGTCATCTTCAGTGGTTTTTTCAGTTTTTCTCACCATAAGCTGGTGAGATGGGACATATTATGACTCAAAATTTAAGATAAGGACCACTAGTTTCTCCTCAGTCACGGAATTGGAATTGGTCAGCCCATTATTGTTGAGGAGGGGGTCATGGTCAGGGTATCTAGACAATATGTTTTTAGCGATAGTAGAGTGGATCAGCTCAGGGAAGTCCAACATAGGAATAGGTCCACAGAACATGTTAGCCTTTTTAGTTTAGTATACCCAGAATGGGTAGGATCTCAATCCCTTTACAGTTAGAAGTACAATTATAGTTACCTCAGTTTTCAATTTTTCTCTTTTCGATATAGGTGATTCCCATAGTTTTATATCTGTTGCTGTTGTGGAGAGAGCCTTGGGCTTTGTTTCTTTACATATATGGATATTATTACACAAGAAACATCTTTGGGGATTAGGAAGGCTAGTGTACGTGAGTGCAATGAGTGCCCTCTTGAGGATGGTGGGTGTCACTTCTTATGGGACCTCTATGCATTAGAGATGATAGGATTCAATGTCATTCTCATAATGTATTGGTTGGTCTTATTAAAGGCCATGTTGATAGCTATCGTCGTAGGGTGACATTCATATCACTTAAGGGTGGGTCCTTACTATAAAAGGGAGAATGGGATGTCCAGGCGAGTAGATATGGACCTGAGCATTGGATAATAGAAGGAATTATAGCCCATATTTCTATTTTATATCTGGATGACCTAGGCACTTCACAGAAGGACATTCTTCCAGTGGTGGATCATTTCATAGATGTTTTTCTAGATGATATTTCATGTTTACCTCCAGAGAGAGGGGAATATTTCTCTATTGATCTTGTGTAAGTAGAAACATTGGTGTCCATTCCTTATTATAGGATGGCTACATGAGATTTTCAATAGATCAAGAAGCAGTTAGAGGAGTTGCAGGTGAAGGATTTCATCTGACCCATTACTTCTCCTTGGGGTTCTCCAATGCTTTTTGCAAAGATGGCAGAAAGTTCCCTCATACATTACATGGACTAATAGAATATTAACCAATTTATGATCAAGAACTGATATCCATTATCTAGGATTGATGGTATCTTTGATTGGATTTGAGGAGCCCAGTTGTTCTCGAAGATTTACTTCAAATCAGGTAATCATCAATTGTACATTAGACCATCATATATACCTCTTACATCCTTTGAAAGCATGTATTGTCTATATGATTATTATTTTTTGATTTTATTTCTCATGAATGTGATGTTAGTTTTCATGGAACTGATGAAATGAGTGTTCAATATTTATTTTTATTCTTTTCTTGTAGTCTTCATGGATGATATCTTTGTGTTCTCTCATACACAACATGACCATACCATCCGTCACGAGATCATTTTGAGTACACTGAGAGAGCATCATTTTTATTCCAATATCTCAAAGTAACATTTATGGATGGACCAGATTCACTTATTGGGTCATGTCATCTTAGATACAAGAGTATTATTAGAACCAATGAAACTGATAATGGTAGTTTCCTGGTAGTAACCGAAGAATGTATTTGAGGTATGGAGATTTCTGGGGTCGTATGGTTACAACAGGCACATTATATAAGACTTTTCAAAGACATAAGTTCCACTAACGGGCCTCAGTAAGAAGGGTGTGAAGTACTTGTGGATAGATTCTTGTGATTCATCCTTTCAAGAGTTGAATGGGAGACTTACTTAAGCAACGATACTGGTTTTTCCAGAGCCGGGAATGTGTTACACTATATATTGTGATGCATTAAGTATCGATCTAGGAGAAGTTATTATGTAGGGGAAAGGAGTTGTTACGTATGGGTCTCATAAATTAAAGAAACAAGAGAAGAATTACCTGATGCATGATCTCAATTACACTTTATTTTTTCGTGATTTGCGATGTAAGAGACATTATATTTAGGGAGAGAATTTTGTGGTATACACTAACCACAAAATCCCCAAGTATTCTTTACATAGAATGACCTTTATTTGAGACAAAAAAGGTTGGTTGAGTACCATTAGTCTCATGACATTGTGCTTTCCTACATTCCTGGTATGGGAAACACAATGGATGATGTGTTGAGTAGAAGGACTCAGATATAGGTAGTTCAGGAGGCCAGCGGTGAGTGTAGCTTATGGATCTATTCTCATAGATTCATTTGGAGGTGCATGATAGAAAGGGGCATGCATTTATATCTTATATAGTTGTTACTTCTACTCTACCAGTCCAAGTGAAAATGAGGAACCTATAATATTCTAAATACCTAAACATACGAGATAGTGTATTAAATGATAAAACTACTCTTGGGTGGACCATAGAAGAGGATGAGGTCTTGTGTTTTCATGGTCACATGTTGGTGTTAGTAGACATACATGATAAGTTGATGTGATATTTTCATTCCTCAGTTTGGGAAGTTCATCCTGGTGTCACCAAGATGTTCTGAGATATACAACATCTGTATTGGTGTCCAAGTATGAAGAATTATGTAGCTAGTTTTTCTATGAGATGTTCCAGATTTCAACAGGTTAAGGAAGAGCATCAATGAATGGAAGGGATTTTAAAGTATTTTACCATTCTTGAGAGGATGTGTAATGATGTAATGATGGAGTTTCTGATAGGTCTTCTGAGGTCTCCTTTAGGGAATGATGTAGTTTGGTTTTTTTTTGAATGACTCACAAAGGTTTCACATTTCTTGATGATTAAGGAAACCTTCAGTGTTTATGAGCATAGAAGGTTGTACATTTGAGATATTTTACATATTCAATGGGTTCAAAACTCTATTATTTCAGACAAGGATTCTCGGTTTACTTGTCTTTTCTGGTAGGCACTACAAAGGGCTTTGGGTATACATGTACCTTTGAGTACAGCTTACCATCCGCAGACAAATGGACAGTCCAAGCATAGAATTCTGGTTTTGGAGGACATGATTCGAGCACACATCATGGATTTTGGGGGATCTTGGTAGAGACACATACCACTAGTGGAATTTTCCTAAAATAATAGTTTCTAGGAAATGATTCAGATCGAACCATATGAGGATTTGTATTATTGGCCATTCTGATCACCCCCTTGTTGGTTGGAGGCAGAAGAGACATCTATTCTAGGACATCGTCTTGTACAGAAGACCACTGAGTAGGTGGAGTTGATTTAGAAAAGGATGTCTACTGCATAGTCATTTTAGAAATATTATGCTGATCAACAGAGTTGACCTCTGGAGTTCGAGGTTAGAGTTCATGTTTTCTTACATGTCACACCAAGGTTTGGACACATTAGTATTATGAGATAGGGGAATATTTCACTGAGATTTTAGGGGATGTTTGAGGATTTCAGGAGAGTCTTGTCGATTTCCTATTGTTATCAGTTACCTCTGTGGTACTGGGCTATGTATGATATCTTTCATGTTTCTTAGCTATGTCGTTACTTCTCAGACCCATCTCATGTTTTCCATCCTGAGGAGGTTGAGTTGTATGTGGATGAATCCTTCAATGAGCACACTAATATGATTGTGGATCTCATTATGATAGATCTCCACAGTAGGTCTGTTCCTCTAGTACGGGTGCTATAACAACATGGGCGAGTACAAGACGAGACATCGGAGAGGGAGCCTGACGTACGAGCACAGTGGTTAGAGTTGTTTGAAGTTTCTTCTTCACCACTCTTGGAAGGGAAATTAGGGGATGAGTTTCTATAACGGGTGAAGATTATAATATGATAGATATTTATTTCAAGTATGGATCTTGATTTCAGGGGTTTTGAGGAAAAAGAATGAAATTGAAATTTTCTATGTACACAATGTGTAATTTTGAGTACACACCGTGTACCCAGTTTCTGCGTATAGCTGTCTACTGGTTGTGAAACGACTGGGTACATGGCTGCATAGGTTACTCGAAATACCTCCTAAAGTGGGGACCTATTAATACTAGTACACTGAGTGTATATTAAATGAACATGATGTGTAATTTTCTTTTTATTTGATAAATTGGTGTGGCGTTTCGTCTCATGTCCATAACACCCTTCCTATCCCTGTGTTCCATACATGAGAGTGACCGAATGCCAAAGAACATTGAGATCCTCCATGTTCTTCATCCGTGCTCCGATTGACACATCATGTGTTGCATTAGATTCCCACCGGCGAGTTCTCTCTTCCCCTAGATCCTCTCTTCCTGATTTATCCTACCTCCTAAGTTATCGAGGGTCGGTTATTTTTTAGATTTTTATAGATCTACATCATTCTAGGCTGATTCAAGGGGATCATTTCATGAGTGTTGATTGTATGACATCAAGGTAGGTGGTTTGGGGATTTCATTATTCATATTTGTATTATATATGCTTAATTTTTTGATTACCCGTGTTTGGGGTATTGCATGTTTAGAAATATAACCCTTATTAATACCTACAATGGATTATTTTATTGAGAATGGGTTATTTCTTATTCATAAGGTTAAATTACTATTTATGGGGCACCCCAAGTGTTCATTTATATAGTTTGACTATTTATGCCCATTTAGACTAGGTTTCTGATGAGGCACACCTTGTCTCCAAGCTATGTTTTTTTAGGATGGAGTTCGATTGATTAAAAGAATTTTAGTTTTTATTCTTGAGAATGTTATAAAATTAGTATTTATAGATTCCATGTGCTACCTAGTTATGATATTTTCACTATTATCTAATGAACAGTGAGATCCTTGGACAAGGAAACTATGGGGGTTACCATGTTTATTCACACATGACCGTGAGAGCCTTAGTGAAGAAACTGAACGAGGGGGTATTTGACCATGAGAGCTACCCATAAGTCTTTTATAAATTATTTATGATATGTTGACGCAAGGGGTATTGGCTGTGAGAGCTACCGAGAGGTCCTTTGTAAATTATTGATGCTATGTAGACCCAAGGGTATTAACCATGAGAGCTACCCAGAGGATGTGTATAATTTATTGATTCCATGTGGACCTATGGGTATTGACCGTGAGAGCTATCCAGGTGGTTGTTTGTATCAACGTAATTCTATGTTGAACCAAAGGTGTTAGAACATGATAGCTTTCCCCGAGGGTTGTTTGAATGATTGAATTATTGGGACGACTTTGCTAATCCAAATAATAAGCTAGGACTCAGTCTTCCCTATTTGTTTAGAGGGTCTTATGAGACGTATGTTTTGGTACTATTACCCAAGGGGATATGTTACATAAAATAGATCATGATATTACCTGTTATAAAGGTTGGAAAATAAATATAAATTAATGTAATTGAAACTGAAGGATTTTTTACTTTTGATTAATTCTTAGTTTATTGCTAAATTTCTACATGTTTCCAACACTATTTATTCACTAACAATTAGGCTCAAATTTTTTGGTGGTTGCATACTGGGATCCTTCTCACATCGTGTCTAGGTCATGATTTTGGACCCAAACAGATTATAATGTTATAGGTATATATAAGGGAAAGCACCCTTGTTCATCAAGTACTTGATTACTGTTGGATATGGAGAGCATGGGACAAAGATGAGTCTTGCAATGCAGTTGGAGTTTATTTTTTTCTTTATTTTTGTATTAGTATTTAATTTTTAGCATTGTGACTTGTTTGGATGCATTCTTATTCACAAGATACACGCATCATTTATATGTGATCCAGTTGTTATATTACTATCAGTTTTACATGTTTTACATCTATTATATGGTATTACTATATCTAATATTGTTTTACTATTTCTTATTCCCCTATCTATACTCCTCTAATGAGGGTATAGTTTTTCCATTATCAAACCTTGGCCCTCACTGTCTAGTCAGCAACCACTGGTATTTGGGGAAATGCGCTTGAGGTTATGTGACCAACTGGGTTTGGGGAACCTTTGGGCAGCACCCAGAACATAGACACTATAATTTGATATAAGTGTAACATAAGGTCTAGAATGGATTAAATCTATCAATAGAAAATCCTATATTCATATTTTCAGGGTCTAAAGATAAATTTTGATATAATGAATTAATGTATTTCCATGTTGTGGAATATCTTGGATGAAATAAAAACCTATTACTAATGTTTTCCATAACATGACACATGATAATCATTGAGGTGGAATATGATGTAATTAATCATTAAAAATTAGTTTTTAGAAGAATTTTACATAATGAATTCTAATATTTTTTTACAGTTATTCTTGGAATTAGATTTATTCATCCTTGTATCATTATTCATTAATATCCATATGAAAGTTGAATAACTTTTTAATTATTATCTATCTGAATCTTATATAAAATATAAAATATAATCATTATGGAATACTTATGTCTTAATATAATTAAGAAGCATCATATTTATAACCTTATTTATCTTAGAAATGTTCCACAGATTTTATTTTTATCTATATAATCCATGAGAAAATTTTATAGCATTGGAATTTCATTATTTTTATTCAATATATAAAACATAACGTATTAAAACATCAGTATAAAAGTGAAATTTGAATATTTTTTACATCCTTCGTATAACACTTTATTTTTACATTTAATTTGAAAAATAATTGGTCCCTAACCTGGGTGAACCATTGGGAATGTTTTTGTATTAAAATTTTCATAGTTTATGTATAATAGAAGGTAATAATAATTGCATGATGTGGATGATTATAAATGGTATTGACCAATACAATCCTATATATATTGAAAATATTAATGGAATTTTACATAATATAAT
Organism: Viscum album; assembly: GCA_963277665.1. Lineage (NCBI taxonomy): Eukaryota > Viridiplantae > Streptophyta > Magnoliopsida > Santalales > Viscaceae > Viscum > Viscum album. The sequence goes on along the minus strand of OY728160.1, from coordinate 1,886,972,986 downwards.
ACTCAATACTAGGGAACTAAATTCTACGTAGAGTGTCTAATACGTTAAGAAGAAATGGAAATAAAATAAACCTACGTTGATCATACTATTGTTTATGGTATTGTAATGAGAAACTATCACATTATGATTATAGATTCTCTCAAATGACATATCCATTATTTTTTAGTGAATATTTTGGTCTTAATAAGGTTTTCTAATGGTCCTCAAAGAGAAGTAATGATTTTACACCTTTAGTGGAGTTAGTGTTTCAAGTTACTATTTATACACGTGTGTTATGGTTGGGTCCATCATGTACAAAAAATTATGATTGTTAGTTACACATGTATACAATTTCCTTCCTCTACACTACTATTTTGATGATAAATAGGTTTCTACCTTGGGTGGTTACTGTAATATAAATATTTGTATTTTACTCATGATCATAGGATATCTACATGGTGACAGTGACTAGATTCTCATTCAATTTCAAAAGCCTCCACATTCACCCCATCACTCACAAATTCTATGAATATATCTAATATTCAAAGGATAATAATTATATATAGGAAAAAACATTAAAAAACAAGCAATATCTATATTATAACTATATGAAATTCAATTAAACATTAATCATATATTTTTAACTATAAGAATATAATGAGGTAGCTTCAAAATTATATAATTAAATAAATAAAATGGGTGATTAAATTTTAGTGATCTACAGAGGAATTTTTCCTAGCATAACATGATTTTTTATTCTCTCCCATAGAATTAGTAAACACCCTATAAATATCCATTGGATATGTACCTTCATTTCTTTAAAAAAAGAAAATTTGAACATTCTTCAAACCCCTCATTTAGTTAATCTAGGATTGAATATAGGAATTATATTGATGTAGATTATTCTTTTGTGAAAACATGGTTATCTAATAAATGAAACTTATTACTTCATTTAATTAATAAAAAACTAAAAATTATTTAATATCTGATAAAATAAATATGACACCATTAAATATTTTATATTTAATTAATATATAGTGTTATAAAAGATTCAATAAATTATTAAATTAACTAATGACCTATATACCCTCTTTGAAACACCTCTACATCTAAATAGTATCACTTTTTCCCCTGTAAGGAATCGAGATCTCTATTCTAGTGAATCGTATTCACCTATCAATTTTTTCAGTCTTCTAATCAAAAATATTTTTTCAAAATACATGTATAAACTAAATATCACCTTTAATTTTTGGTTCAATTGTTTAATTTATTAGTTGTACATTTTAATGTATTTAGGGTTAGTTTTAAGGTTTTAATTTTGATTCCCTAAATTTAAACCCTAACTTAAAAAAAATAATCATTAAATATTGTATTTTGTTGGGTTTTCATATTTTAGGAAATAATTTTAATGAAATATTTATTTACAAATCCAAATTGAAATATTAATTTAAATTTACAATTTTAAAATGTTTTTATTTTATTGTGTTATTAATTAAATTTATATGTTATTTTGAATAACATATATTATATATGTATATATTTATTACATAATATGAAAATGAAAATAATCCATTATTTTTCATGTTTTTTTAAAAATATAATTGTATATATGAATATATTATAGATTATATGTTCATTTTATTTATTAATTATTAATTAATTCATTTTTGTGAAAAATTAAATCCATTTCTAGGATTATTTTATAACCTCTTATGTTTGTGTGTGTGTACATATATATATATTGGAATTTGTATATAATTAATGATATTAATTTTATAATATTTATCTAATTATATAAAGCATTATATACATTATATATATATATTCAATAAGGATTTTTTGAATATACATTAATTCACATCATTTTTAATATAAAACATTAGAGTGAATATAGTGCATGACACAATATTTATATAATATTTTTTAGTTAATTTTGAAGAAAATAATATATCATAATATATTTTTATAATTATTTAATCACTATAATAACAAAAATCTATTAATTTTACCAGTATTATATAATTGTTTTCTCTATATGGTTAATATTAAATATTTTTTTATAAATTGAAAATATTTTTTCTATAGATGAAAATATATATAATAGAAAAATTTGTAACACCCTTAGTTTGTGGTATGTGATTCATTTTTAATTTTTTCTGAGTAATGTTTTTTTCCTTTGTATTGGTATTTTTCCAAGTTGTTTGGGTGAGTTATGGGGTTTTAATAGAAGAACATTTATGGGAAAAAGTAAAAATTCCCCAGGTAATCATATATCTAGATATGTATGTGCATGACAAGTGGAATTATTTGGAACATAGTTATTTTAAATCATAATGGACACATTATTATCCATGTGAAATTTGATAAAGGCATTTTCATGGTTAGAGAATATTTCTCCATGCTTTATTACCAAACCATACTATCTTGCAATTTTAGGCAGTGGCGCCCACATGGTTTACACATGGTTTATTATACCGTGAAATGTGATTAATCAAATCCATAAATGGATTTTATTTACCCCCCAATAATACTTATTCCTCTTATGTTCTCTTATATTGACCCTTATTCACACTAGAGGATATTTTGGTGCTTACATTTGATCCGGAGATCGATTTCAACATATCCAAGTGCATTGAACATCAAAATAAAATGTCTGCCTATATATCTTCATTATACATCAGGATTATCTCATCCTCTATTGTAATTAACAATGGATTTGATCTATAATGGAGGGACTTAGGGTTTAGATCATCTTTTTATGAGATTTAGATTTTAATCATTAAGGGGAAAAATGAGGAATGTGTATCTATGATGTTCATAGAGTGTTTACTCTTAAATGGAATCTTTTAAAGGTAAGTGGATTCTATTTCTCTCTAATTATTATAAAAATGAAGGATTTATATTTTTAAAACTCTTATTTATGTTTTTTTTTGAAAAAATACTTTATGATATATATTTTTTAATTCTCTATTGTTATGGTTTTAAAATTATAGTTTTAAAAAGATTAAAAGCATGTTTTATTGAATAATTAAAAAGAAATATTATTCTCAAAATGTATTTTTTGGTGAGAAATTTAAATATATGGCTTAGTTTGTGTATATTATTACATTATTAAAGACCATTTTGGATTCAAATTGGATTTATTTTTCCAAATGGGGCACAGAGGGTCACAACTAAGTTAGGACACTTCCGGGAAAATGAGTAACCACTAATGACTATTGGGTTATCAAATTATATGTATGAATGTTTGTGTGAGTATATAAAATATTAATTCTTGGAGGAAATAATGGATATGATAATTAAAAATAAATAAATTTATGAACCAATTGGGTTAGAAAAACTTATAAAAATATGTTTTTCAAATAAACAATTCTGATACGAATATTTCCATATTTTATATGAAATTCACTTGATAACTGGTTTCATACTTCGACTTGTATAATATGAATTATTATATCATATTTATGTCTTGGTGTAATGTGTATAATTATTCTAGTGAATTTTCATATGGTTTGATATACTCACCCCATACATAGGAAAGTTTTTATGTATAGAGAGAATGTATACCATCATATATGTAAGGGAAAGGTTTTTTATTTATCTAATGGATAATCCTGATGTTATGCACATAGTGATGGTGGGAGGATATTTTAGATATTCACGTTGAATGATTCAAGGGATTACACATTGGTATCATTACTTATAGATGAATTTTTATTTTTGAGAGATATTGTATCTTGCTTTTTTACTACATTATTTTTTTTGTTTGTCTTTAATTTTAAGTTGGTTAGTTTACTCTAATAAATCATATTATAACATAATTTTTTATATTCTTTTCTATTACATGAAGTGAATATTTAAGGATTACACATCCCACAATAATCTAATAAGTACATGTAATTTATGGTCATCATTTATTTTCTGGGGATGTCACCTATAGACAATGGAACCTCAACCCCTTTAAAAGAAAAAGGTTTAGGGATGGGATGTAAAATATAGTACTAGTTTGGTAGTGTCTACATTTTGGGATGGTAGTTATATATATTTTTAATGATAAAATATGAAATTTAGAGCATAAAAATGAATAAATAATATATTTATATTGAACATCATGTTACCAAGATGTTTCAATTACAAATGATGTTTATACACACCTTTATAAGTGTCATCACGAAATCATTATAGATTTAGATTATGAGTCTACTACATCATGCATTAGTAGAGATATATCCCTCTAAGAGAAAATAATCCACATAGTTTTTCATGACCATATAATCTTACTAGGATGCTTTAGTTTATTATGGTTTTCAATATTGTAATCCTTCTGTGTAGTTATAATGTGGTTATAATGTGAAATTTAACAATTATTATTGAGATATATCACCTGTTTGAAGACTGTGAAATAAAATAGTTGAAACAACTAAAAATGTGGTTCAACATAGACAATAGGCGAATATAGATCTTACTAGAGCATTGATAAATCCTTCCAAGTTGTTGAAAATGGAAATCATATTTAAGAACCATTTTAGGGAAACCTGTCATTGTAATTTGAAATGCATAATCCACTAATATCTCCGGGTTAATAAGGAACTGAAAACAAAGGGGAGTGGATTTGTCTAAAAAAATTAAACATTAAATTTCATAGGAAACATGTACTATATCAAGGTATGTTTAGTACTATTCAATATCTAATATATTAAGAACAAACAATGGTAAATAGTTAATCAAATGATACAAAGCTAGCAATATACTTGGAATATGTTTGAGGAATTCTGTAACAAAAAAATTATACCCACATACATTAATGATCAAAACAATGAAATATTTCGTTACTCCCAATAATGAAACGTTATCAATCACAAATTATGAGCTATGTTCATAAATATAGTTTTCTTTTCTCTAGAGGTATCTATTATAGGGTACTTAAAACCATGTATCATTGGGGAATCACAGTGAACATAAATTACCCCTAAACTTTTTATCATTGTTATGGATGATTATATATAAATGTTCAATAGAGTGATTGTTGTAGATGAATACATCGCAAGAAACTATAGAGTAAGGAAAAATGATACATAAATAGTAAAAAAGGGGAATTCCATTTTTAGAATCAAATGAAAAATTGAAACATATTCTCACTGAAGGAATACACCAAATAAATAATCAATCAGATAAAATTCATTTTCTCTATATCACATCATCATACCATGTTATTTTCAATGTGGACCAATGGAGAAAAGAAAAATCTATTGTATGGAACCCTATAGAAGGTGTGACAATTATGGTGAATGGGACATATCATATGTGATTGTACTGACACCCCAAGTTGAACTTCTAAAAATTACTCCAATTTTTCATAAACGTCTTATGCTTAGATGGTTCTCTCTTATCAAAATAGTTGTGAAACCTAAAATAATGTTAGTCATGGGGAATTATAGAAACCCCATTCCCCATAGTTAAGGACACAATAATAGGTAAGTAAAGAGTATTCCAGAGGACCATGTGAGAAGCTATATGATACATATAAAATAGTCTAAGTGGATCAATTAGACTCTTTTATGGTGTGAGGTTCAATCTTTCTAAACCAAATCTTCTGTATGTTTTGTTTTGTATAGGAAAATTCCAAGATTTAATTTCTCCTCAAGTCATATATCATATAGAGTATTATAGAGAAATAATTACTCTTATTATGGGAATCTAAAAACAACTCTGATAATGGGGGTGAGGAGACATTATTTGTCCATCATGTTTTACAATTATCGATGGGTCTCAATTTGTTTATGATTTTTTATGGAGATTATCAAATTTGATATAATTATTAGAATGTTATGGTTTGTATATTTTGATGAAACATAAATTTTTATGCTCAAAAGTGACTTTTATATCTTTTGATGGAGTTGTACATATTCTTTTGGGTGTTTGGGATCTACCTACATGTAGAGTATGACCATTGGAACTTATGGTTGAGACTATATCATATCATATAATGCAAATAACATTAGAAACTATTAATATAATCAGGAAATGTAAGTGTCCATCCATTGTAAATCTTTAACATGATGTTTTATAGAAAAAAAATATATCTACGATACCAGCTAAAAGTGATGATTAATTCTCAACTGATTTACTACTAAAGACCAATAAAATTTCACTTCCATATTATATTATTGTGCCAATAAAAATAATGTAATTGAAGATATAGTTTGAATATTTTGAAATTAATTTTTTCATAAAATCGTGAATTTCTGCATGGGATACATTGGTTATCTTTTCAATGAACAAAGATGGTTGTCATCAGGTTTTAATTAATTATCATAAGATAAATCAAGTAATGATAAATAATTTGTATCCACTTCGAACAATCTACAATATTTTTCATTAAATAAATGGATAAAAATAGTTAAATAAACAACTTTTTCAATCATTGTATCACAAAAAAATATGTTTGGAATGTCAGTATTCAAAAAATATATTTTAGTAGAAATTATGTTCATTATGAATGTCTGGTTATTCCCTTTGGTCTCATGAATTCACCTGATGTTTTCATGTAATTGAAGAATCATATTATTCAGTAGGGCCTTGATTCCTTTTTTATGGTACATGTTGATGATATCCTAGTATATTCTAAAACTAACAGTTTCCTTGAAAAACACATAGAGATTGTATTAAATTCCCTATAGAAACACTAAAATTATGTAAAATTCTCTATAATTGGATTATAGATATAATATGTACACTTTCATAGACATGGGATTTTTGATATAGGTGTATCATTATATCTTGTAATGATAGAAGTTTTTATCTCATGGAATCTACACAATAATTTCTTTGATATACACAAAATTTTTATGGTGTTGGTTATTGCCATCATTTTTTCATGACACTTCACATCATCCATCTCTAATGAAATAATTGATGAGGAATGGTAATTCATTCATATGACAACCCTGCTTTTATTACAAACTAAAACATGAATTATAACATAATCTATTCAATTGATACAACATGGAATATCATGAGGTGTAGTGTCTTTGGGGATTAGGATCACTGCATAACAACTTAAAACATGAAATACAATATCTTTATTTAAAACTTCTTTTACATGACCACTACATTCCCTCGTACTTAGCATTGCATGGGATAACCTGAGGACATGCATAAGAAAAGGGGTGAGCTATAAATCCCAATAAGGGAATAAACATAGAATACATGAAGAATAAAATACATGTCAGAAAATAGGCATATCAATAGAGCACAAGAGAAACATGGACATAAAGTCACGATAAAGCATGATAATCATAACATGGAAATGTGGCAACAACACTTAACATGGAACTAACATGTGCCAAGGCTCATTGAACATAGAGCATGAGTAAATTCTCATTGCACATGAAGCACGAGTAAACCCTAATTGCACTTGAATTATCATTAGTAAACACTCATTTCACATGATGTATCATGATACTATACTTTACCCAATGAATTAGAGCGCTATAAGGGCGCACCCTTCTTAAACCTTTAATTTCATGCATAAGTGTGCCACATGGATCATAAAAAATGGATTCATAAAACATAATAATTTATTCCACAATAATGGAAAGAATAAATCATACATGAAACTTTATAATCAATAAGTAAATGTGCATAATGGTGAATACCCTTGATGGAGAAATGGGGTTGGTATTCACTACACAATGGCATTAGCTTAGAAAATCGGTGCGATTTCGGCAGCGTAACGACGTGACATAAGAATTCATAAAATTAGTTGATGAGAGAGAAAGTGGTTCATCATCATATTTAAATGTATAGGAAAGTAAGGAGGTCATATATACACATGTCACAACAATTTTAATGGAATTTAGAATCATGAAAAAAAATTATTACTTGAATGTAAATGAGAAGAGATAATTTCCTTTTGGAATTTTGGCATAGTAACAGGTGTACATGGGAGGCATTAAATGAGCGAAAAGGGGTCTCCCATCATTCCATCATAAATAGGGCAGTATGAGGGAGGTTTGAAACCATACCCCAAAATTCATAATTGAATTTAAAAGGGAAAACAACTTAAAGAAAATTGGACAAAAATGAGAAAGGAAGAAAAACCCCTTACTTGGAAGTGTGATTCCGAGGCTTGAAAGAGGCTTGAGAGAGGCTTATGAGGAGCTTTGGGTACCTTGGGAGGATTCTAGAGAGAATAGGTAAGAGGTTGGACGAACTCCAAAGGCATTGAGTGAGGAGGAAGTGGGATCTTGGGTGGGTATATATAGGAAAGGTGAGTGAATTCTTTATTTTTTAGGTTTGGGACCCAATACATTAAACTAATCCAAACCACAAATCAGCTCATGGTTTTTGCCCATGGTTTTTGAAAATGGGAGAGGAAAACAATATTTTATAAGGAAAAAGTCCTATCTTCTTAAAATAATTGGGTTTCTTATGTAGAGGTGAGTCACACTCCCATGGAAAATAATTTAAAAAGACAAGATGATTAATATGTCTTGAGGGGTCCATTAAAGCTTTGAAAAGTAAGTCAAACAAACCCAAATCACATTATTTTAATGGTAAAACATATATTGGCAGAAAAAAAGCTTATAGTATTTTATTACATCACTATTAGGTAATTATGATGTCATAAAACACATTATATATTTAAACGGTGTTTAATTTTTATGCAAAAAATTGACTGTGTCAGAAAATTTTGAAAAATTCACTATTGGATAATTTCGAAGTCTTGATTCCAGAAATATCATTTATTTTAGCTAAATAATTTTCTAAATATGGTAATTTTCACTTTTAAAATAAAAACCAACATTTATCGAAAATTCACGGGTTTCGACAGAAATGGCTTTCAAACCATAATAAAAATGATAATTGCATTCAGAAAATTATATGATCATTTATATAAAATAAAATTAATTTAATAATAAGAATAATATTTTTTTAAAATATTATTTAATTAAAAAATACCTTAATTTAATAAAATAGATTTCTTAATTAAATAATAACTACAAACACTGTTTGTACTTTAAAAACTATTTACAATGTATCAATAATGGCAAGAAAGTATATTCATTATTATATAAAAAAAATTAATATCAATGAACATGTTACACGAGATTTGTTACATAGCCCCTTAAAATAGTCGTATAAGACCTAAGGGTAAGGATTGCGATAGTGACAGACTCTTGGGGTGTCTCAGATAACATCGATCGAGTGGCAATCAATATCAACTTCAAATTTTCCCATAGACGGTCCTGTTCGAGCTTGATATGATGAAGCTCAGCTTGGTCTTGGTCAAGAGAGAAGCCCAAGGATGCCACCTCTTTTCCGATCTTCGACAAATGGGCTTTGTATGGAGAAATTATTCTGGATGAGCCATCACTTCTTTTGTCTGAGTAAATTGGGTTTGATAAAGCCTTATATTTATACTAATCATGTGATCACTGTTCAATGACTATAAAATTAACAGTCACATTTCTTAAGATAAGACCAAAGAATTTGAAATTTTATATAAACATTTTATATAAAGAGAAATTTAATTAGATCAAGAGGTATTCCCATTAATGAAACTTTGGGTTGTTACAATATTCCCCCCTTAAGAAATTTCTCCCTCAAAAATTCCTTTTACCACACTAAAACAGATGTGGGTAACTTAGCTTCATCATTTCCTCTAACTCCCAAGTCTCTTCTTCAAACTTTTGGTTTCACCACAACACCTTGACGAGGGGCATTCTCTTATTTCGAGAACTTTTTCTCTACGATCTAATATCTTCACTGGATGCTACTCATAAGAAAGTTCATCTTCCAACTGTACCACCTCAGAAGAGACTACATGTGAATGGTCTGGTATGTACTTACTTAAGAGGGATACATGAAATATATCATGTACTTTGGCCATGGTAGGTGGAAGAGCTAGTCGATAAGACACATCCCCGACACGATCAAGAATCTCAAAGGGGCCAATGTACCATGGACTTAACATCCCTTTCATTCCAAACCTCATGACCTTCTTCTATGGAGATATGAGTAGAAAAATCAAGTCTCCAACTTTAAACTCAAGGTCTCATCGACGATTATCTACAAAAATATTCTATCGACTCTAGGCTTCCTTGATATGCTACTGAATGGTTTTCACCTTCTCTACCATTTCCTCGACCATTTCTAGTCCAAGCAGCTTAAGTTCACCGACCTCATCCCAACACGCCGGTGTTCTGCACCTTTTACCATAAAGGGCTTCATATGGTTCCATTTGGATGCTCGAGTGGAAACTGTTATTATAAGAGAACTCAACCAAAGTAAGATGTTGATCTCATCCTTCTTTAAATTCCATTGAGTACGCTCTCAACATGTCCTCAAGTGTTTGGATTGTCTTCTCGGATTGGCCATCACTTTGAGGATGATAGGCCGTACTAATGTTCAGTTCAGTATTCAGAGAATGTTGAATACTCTTCCAAAACATAGAGGTGAATCTTGGATCTCGGTCAGAAATAATAGATAGTGGTACTCCATGCAGCCTTACCACTTCCTTGATATATATCCGTGCTAGTTTATCCAAGGATAAATCCTCCCAAATAGCAATGAAGTGTGCATTCTTTGTAATACGATCCACCACAACCTAGATTGCATTGTTGCCTTTGGATGCCCTCAGAGGTCCAGTGACAATGTCCATGGTGATGTTCTCCAATTTCCATTCTCATATGGGTAATGGTTGCATCATCCTCTTAGACTTCTGCCTCTCTACCTCCACTTGCTGGCACACCAAGCACTTTGATGTATATACATCGATCTCCTTCTTTATATTATCACACCAGAAGATTTCTCGGAGATCTTGGTACATCTTTGTGCTCCCTTGGTGAATACAGAAATTTGAACTATGCACATAATCCAAAAGTTCCTTCTTCAGCTCCAGACATGATGGAACACATAGTATTTTCCCAAATCACACAATTCCTTCTTCATTAACATTAAACTCCGAGGATTTACCTTTTTTGATAGCATCTACTTTCTCTTGAATTACCACATCATCCTTTTGAGCATACTTTAACCTTTCCAAAAGAGACGGTTGAGCAATCATTTGTAAAAGGATTGATGATGTTCCCTTCTTTATGATTCCCATGTCCATATTCATCATGTCTAAGAAGATTGGATCCTTCTCAATTCTCATCATTGATAGAATCGCTGGGTCTTTTCTACTTAGGGAATCTTCCACATTGTTTGCTTTCCCATGGTGGTAATGTATTGAACTAACATAATCCTTGATGAGCTCTATCCATATTCTCTGGTGCATATGAATCTCTTTCTGTGTGGATATATATTTAAGACTCTTGTGGTCAGTATATATCTCACATTTCTCCCCATAGAGATAATGCCGCCAAATTTTCAAGGAAAAGATCACTGCCGCCAACTCCAGATCATGTGTTGGATAGTTTCTCTAATGGATTTTCAACTGCCTTGAGGCATAGGATATCACTTTATCATTCTGCATCAGCACAAAGCCTAAGCCCTTCTTCGAAGCATCACTGAATACCACAAAAATTTCCCCTCTTGTGGGTAAAGTGAGCACGAGCGCAATGATAAGCCTCCTTTTCAACTCCTTGAATATTTCTTCACATTCATCACTCCAAGAAAACAGTACTCCCTTTTGAGTTAGATTTGTAAGAGGGTTGGACAATCTTGAGTAATTTCTCACAAATCGTTGATAATATCTAGCTAACCCCAAGAAGATATGGATATCTGTTACCATTGATGGCCTCGACCATCCCTCAATTGCATCTGTTTTGGAGGGATCTATAGATATCCCATTACTTTTGATGATATGGCCCAAGAATGGTACCTCCTTCAACCAGAACTCACACTTGATATACTTTTCATAGAGCTTCTCCTTGCGTAAAGTCTCTAGTACAATTCTTAAATACTCCTCATGATCCTGCTTGGTTTTGGAGTATATTAGTATATCACCTAAAAATACCACCACCAATTTTTCGAGGTAATCTCTAAAGACTCTATTCATCAATTCCATGAAGAATTGTCGTGCATTAGTGAGTCCGAATGGCATTAATTTTAATTCATAGTGCCCGTATCTTTTGCAAAAAGCAGTCTTGGGGATATCTTCATTCTTCAACCTTACATGATAATATCTTGACCGCAAGTCCACCTTGGAGAAGTATTGTGCTCCACGCTGCTGATCGAACAAGTCATAAATTCATGGGAGAGGATATTTATTCTTTATCATGATTTTTTTGAGCTCCCGATAATAGATGCAAATCCATATTGACCCATCCTTCTTCATGACAAAGAGGACTGGCGCACCCCATAGTGAAGCACTTGGGCATATAAACCCTTTATCCACATTCTCCTATAGTTGTTTCCTCAGATCTTCATGCTCCATGACAAGCATTCTATATGGAGTCTTAGATATTGGTAGCGCCCCTGGTCTAAGTTCAATTGAGAATTCAACGTCTCTTTTTGAAGGAAGACTAGGAAGTTCCTCAGGAAACACTTCAGAAAATTCCCTCACAATAGGCATTTATTCAATGATGATTTCTTCCTTAGACTCAATCATCTGAGCCAGATCCGTGTGCTCATAGGGAAGTAATATACATGATTTAGATGATGAAGATATATGAGATTCATCTTTCTCCTTACACATGTAAAGAATCAGGGGTAGATTCTCCATATGGAGTGTGATTTACCTTTCTCGACAATTTATGTTGGCTCTATATATGAAAATCCAATACATGCCAATAATTCAATTAAATTACACCAGAGGGAGTATGACGAGGTTCGACGGGAAATTCAATCTATATATTATAACAGGGGAGGACTTATATTCATGGGATGCAATGATTTCCCCATTTTCCGTACTCACTGACATCTTCACTTCCATGATTTTTGGTGGTGAAAGTATTATTCTACTAAACTTTCGAGATATAAAAAAATGCGTAGAACCTAAATCAAAAAGTACGTTAACTATTATTCAATGAATAACTAGCGTACCTATCACCACTTCGTTGTAGGGGTTCACTTCGGTAGAAGTGATGGAAAAAGATCTTCCTTTCTTCCTTGGAGGTTGTTGGTTTCCTCTGAAAACCCTTGGATTAGGGCACTGATTTGCAAAATTCCCCGGTTCTTTGCAGTTTTATCAATGAACAACGCGTTGAGGTTTGAACAGAGCATTCTTATCCTCTATCATAGCCATGGGCCTCTATTTCCGATAGTTAACAAGTAGGTTCCCTTCTCTTCCTCACCTAAAACATTTCCTCTTCCCCTTGAGGAAATTTCCAGCGTGCTTCTTTCCGCACTTTTGGAAAGTGGGATGCTGGATCTTCTTTGCACCTTTGGATTTATCCATCAGACAGCCAACATTGAATTCCACCATACACTTCTTGTCCCCATGATACCCCTGTGATTCCCTGATCTCCATTTCGACCTTGAGGGCACATCAGAAAATTTTACTCATAGTTGTCGAAGTCATAGATCACTAATGCTTTCCGCAGGCTAGGCTTCATCCCACCAAAGAAACGGTCAACCTTGCATTCGGGGGTAACAACAAAGTCAGAAGCATATCATGAAAGCCTTGTGAAGTTTTCCTTGTACGCTCCAACATATTATTCTTCTTTTTTCTTAAGGGAAAGTAAGTCCCTTTCCATCTTAAGCTATAGGGTGCACAGAAAATATTTATCAAAAAATATCTTCTGGAAATCCTTCCATTCCAACGCCTAGATCTCCTCCTCAGGCTTCGTATTTTTTATCAACATCCACCATTGATCATCTTCACCCACCATATGATAATATTCCATGAGAACCTTCTCATTTTCCAAACATTGAAGGATGGATAAGATCTTTTCAACGGAGTTGATCCATTGTTCTGCGATCGTGGGATCGGACGATGCACTAAACGTAGGAGGCCTTTATCTCATGATTCTCTCGATAGTGACTTGTTCCTTCTTAGGGGGGTTGGAAATTCCTCCTGACCTGTGTTTCTATCCAAATCTTGAGTTATCTGATAGATAAGTGTGACAATGTTCGTGATTCCCGCTCCCATTTGATTGGGTATCTCATTAGTATAGTCATCACACTGATCTTCACATCGGTTGTTAGCCCGAGTCCTCATATTACTGGCCATTGGCTGGAATAAAAGGAAAGTTAGGGGTAACACATAAAGGGTAATCCAAAGACAAAAGTTGATGACATATAAATAAACATTTATTTCCTTAACTCATGTGTCTATAGGCTTAAATCTAGTATTTTCATGATATACTTTGTATCATATATTCGTAGGGGTATTTTTTTAATTCCCTTCATAAGGGTTCTTACTAAGCTTGAGAATTTGTCAAAATATATCCCTCAGGAGTGTCGTAACCAAGAGTGCAGCAAGGCCCGTTGTCGTGCACCAGTTCCCGTTCGAGTCTAGCTCAAAGTGGTGTTTTCGGGTTTTACCCGTAGGATACATCAATTTCAAAGCCGCCTCTACCTGCTCGTATCCAGACAGGGATGTATTTTCTTCATAAACCACTCACTCAGTACTTACCAAACCTTAGGGATGGTTTTATTATACTTAGTCTTGTCTCTAAGGCTTTACTGGGGTTTTTCTAATCCCAATCCCAAAAATTACTAAACCTGTCCTCTGATACCAGCTATGACAACTCTGCTTTTCTTAAAAACATAAACATGATTTATTACATAAACTATTCAATTGATACAACATTGAATATCGAGAGGATTAGTGTGTTTGGGGCTTATGATCATTGCATAATAGCTTAAAACATGAAATACCACATCTTTATTGAAATCTTCCTTTACATGACCACTAAATTCCCTCATACTTAGCATTTCACGGGATAACCTGAGGACATGCCTAAGAAAAGAGGTGAGCTATAAAGCCTAGTAAGGGAATAAACATGGAATATATGAGGAGTAAAATACATGTTAGAAAATAGGCATATCAATAGATCATAAGAGAAACCTTCCCATAAAGGCATGATAAAGCATGATAATCATAACATGGAAATGTGGCAACAACACTTAACTTGGAATTAGCATGAGCCAAGGATCATTGAACATTGAGCATGAGTATATTCTCATTACACATGAAGCACAAGTAAACCATCATTGCACTTGAATTAGAATGATTCAACACTCATTGTAGATGACGTATCATGATACTGTACTTTACCCAATGCATTGGAGCGCTATAAGTGCACACCCTTCTTAAACATTTCATTTCATGCATAAGTGTGCCACATGGATCATAAAACATGGATTAATAAAATATAATAATTTATTCCACAATAATGGAATGTGGAATTCATACATGAAAATTTATTATCAATATGTAAATGTGAATAAAGGTATATACCCTTGATTGAGAAATGGGCATGGTATTCACTACACAGTGGCATTGACTTAGAAAATCGGTGTGATTTCGACAGCGTAACAGCATGACATAAGAATTCATAAAAATGGTTGATGAGAGAGAAATGGGTTCCTCATCATATTTATATGTAATGGAAAGTAAGGAGGTCAAATAGATACATGTCCCAACAATTGTAATGGAATTTAGTTTCATGATACAAAATTGTTTCTTTAATGTAAATGAGGAGAGAGAATTCCCTTTCCGAATTTCGGCATAGTAATGGGTTTACATGGGAGGAATTAAATTAGATAGAAAGGGGTATCCCATCATTCAAACATAAGGAGGGCAGTATGAGGGAGGTGCGAAACCATACCACAACATTCATAATTGAATTTAAAATGGAAAAACAACTTAAAGAAAATTGGACAAAAATGAGAAAGGAAGAAAAAACCCTTAATTGGATGTGTGCTTCCAAGGCTTGAGAGAGGCTTGAGAGAGGCTTCATTGGAGCTTGGGGCACCTTGGGAGGATTCTAGAGAGAGTAGGGAAGAGGTTGGACGAACTCCAAAGGCTTTGAGTGAGGAGGAAGTGGGAGCTTGGGTGGGTTTATATAGGAAAGGAGAGTAAATTATTTATTATTTAGGTTTGGGACACCCTACATTAAACTAATTGAAACCAAAAATCAGATCATGGTTTTTGCCCTTGTTTTTAAGAAAATGGTAGAGAAAAACAATATTTTAAAAGGCCAAAGTCCGAAATCCTTAAAGTAATGGGGTTGCTTATTTGGAGGTGAGTCACACTCCCATGGAAAATAATTTAAAAATACATGATGTTTAAAAAGTCTTGAGGGGTCCATTAATGCTTTGAAAAGTAAGACAAACAAGCCCAAAATCATATTATTTAAATGGTAAAACATATATTGGTCGAACATAAAGCTTATATAATTTTATTACATCACTATTGGGTCATTATGATGTCATAAAACACATTATATATTTAAACGGTATTTAATTTTTTCCCAAAAATTTGACTGTCTCAGAAAATTATGGAAAATTCACTATTGGATAATTTCAACATCCTGATTCGAGAAATATCATTCATTTTATCTAAATAAATTTCTAAATATTTTAATTTTATGTTTTAAAATAAAAAATGACATTTATAGAAAAATCTCGGGTTTGGACAGAAATGGCTTTCAAACGGTAATAAAAATAATAATTGCATTCATAAAATTATATGATCATTTATATATAATAAAATTAATTTAATAATAATAATAATATTTTATTAAAATATTACTTAATTCAAAAATCCATTAATTTAATAAAATATATTTCTCAATTAAATAATAACTAAAAATGCTATTTGTACTTTAAATACTATTTACAATGTATCAATAATGACAAGAGGGTATATATATTATTGTATACAAAAAATAATATACATGAACATTTTACTAGAAATTTGTTACATAACCCCTTAAAACAGCCGCATAAGACCTAAGGGTAAGGTGTGCAATGGTGACAGACTCTTGGGGTGGCTTAGATAATATCGCTCGAGTGGTAATCTCTATCAACATCCACTTTTCCCGTAGACGGTCCCGTTCGAGCTTGACACGATGAAGCTCAGCTTGGGCTTGGTCAAGAGTGAAGCCCAAGGATGCCACCTCTTTTATGAGCTCTAAAAAATGGGCTTCATATAGATCAATTCTACTGGATGAGGCCATCGGTTCTTTTGTCTTAGTAAATTGGGTTTGTTAAAGACTTATATTTATACTAATCATGTGATCACTGTTCAACGACTATAAAAGTAACGGTAACAATTCTTAACATAAAACCAAAGAAGTTGACATTTTATATAACGAGACATTTGATTAGATCAAGAAGGATTTCCATTAATGAAACTTTAGGTCATTATAATTCATATATAGTAATGGGGGTTTGAAATACTTTTTAGATATTAATGACACCCTCACCCCAACATTTATCCATACCATTCTATTATAAGGGAAATTCTTTGTGGTATATTTTTATTCTTCTATATCTTGTTTTTTTCTACATTATCATAAATGGAGATCATTTAATATATTGTGGATTAAGATAGTTTTGAAAGAAATAAAATAATTACCAAATGTATGATCTGGTAATCACAAGTGTCGTCCGAGATATAAACACTTTGTATCATTATATCTTAATAGAATATTTCACTATTATTACTAAACCTAAACCCATTTAACATATACTTTCAAAAAGATATTTTTTAATCTAGAAATGGTGATAGATGAAACATTATCTAATGTTCGAATTTAACATAGTTTATACCCATGGTAAGGGGAATTAAATGGATGATGACCTTTGTTTAAATTTATATAATCAATTAGATAAATAAGCTTCTAAGAAGGGGGATTTTATAAACACGATTACGAAAATATATATGGATTTTTCGGAGTAGTATGGTGTTGTTGTCTTCTTTCTAGTGTCTCTTAATCCTGATATGGTTGACTGTGTTATATATTATAAATTATTTGACCCTTATTTTATAAAAATGAGGTTAAAATTAAATGGTTTGAGACCAATGATGTATGGATGGATGATGGGAACTTGTTTTTTCACTTTCAAGACTAAATAATAGTTCATCTATCCTATCATGAACAACTTATTAATACTTATTACCATTTTAAAAGGGTTATAATTCTAGGTATTTAAAACATGTTCATGGAACTAATTACCCAATTTAGTTTTATATTATGAAATGAAGAGTGGGAAAATATATTTTGAGATGAATCACATATCAATAAGCCAATTGATAACATCAAATACCAGGTAGTATGTTAGAATCCTTATCTTTACTAGTATAGAAATGGGAGAAAATCAATATGAACTTTATCACATGTCTACCATGAATTATTCAGAAGCATAATTCCACTTAGGTGTTTCTAGACTAACTATTAAATTCATTCCAAATTATTCCAATACATGAATTTAGTGTGATATATAACCATGAAAAGATTTATATTTGTTGTCTAGTTTAGCTCCATGGTGTATAAGTTTTGATCATTTCAGAAAAAGGCAGGATTTTTAACTCTTAGTTTTTTCAATATTTTCTATAAGTACTTCAATAACAATTATACATTAGTATATTATATCATCCTAAAATGGAATGGAATTCAGAATTCAAAATGTAGGGATTAAAATACATGATAAAAACATGTGTTATGGATTTAAGTATACCATCTGAGGATCGTTTCCCTATATTGGAGTTATAATATAACAAAATTTATTAGGATATTTTATATATGGATTCATTCCTATAATTTTATGTTCATATATTTAAATCTCAATTTGTAGGCTAGATACTAGAGAGACCTCCTAAATAAGACTGAGCATGACATTTGAGATGATATAAAATAATCATATGAATAGGAAAATAATGATAATGTCCTAGAGTCATCATAAATCTATTGTGGATCATAATTATTTTTCTGTATCCTCCGTAGTGGGTGAACATGTGTTCGTAAGGGCCTCTCCAGGGACGGGGAATCATTTTTCTGGTAAAAGGGGTGTTTTCTCCTTGGTAAGTTGGACCTTATCCAATACTCAAATGGATTATTTATTTAGATTATTGATTTCCTTTTATTTTATGGTTTAATTTTGTTTATAATGTGTTTCATGTATCTCAACTAAAATAAGTCCAGTATGACCCATACCATGTGATTTAATGGAATCATGTTGATCTTGACCCACAAGGTTCACTTATCCATGAATAAATATGTATTTTTGATTGATGAGATATGCTCTTTAATGGAAAATGTATTCATTTATTTGGGTTTTATGTAAGCATAGTCATATTCAAGAGTAGATGTGGAAACAAGAGTTCTTTATGATAGAGAATTGGATGGATCCTCTGAAATGAATTCCATTATCTTTCTACTTGAAGACATAAATCTTGATGGTGGTGAGAATGTAACACACCCAATTTAGATAATGTGTTACTATTAATAGTGTGTTTGAGATATGTTTTTGTTGGTCTAACTACTTGTATATTTCTTGGTGTTATTAGTGATTTTTGATGTATTTTAGATAGAAAATGTTAGGATCATGGTCTAGGGAAACCATATGAATCCCCTAGGTAAATGAGTTATTGGGTGATGAAGACTTGGTGGTGGAGCATAGTTTAAAAAATTCTAATATTCTAATTTTTCATAAACCTTATTTTTTATATAATTTTAAATTATTTTTTTGTAAAAATCATTTATTTCAATAAATATCACCCTTTAAAATGGGTTTTTGGGTGTTTTGTAATGGTCTAGTTGATTTAAAATGGTTACATAAGGTAAATGCGTATTTTAAAGACAATGTGTGAGGGTAATCTAAATATATAATTATATGGAAATGGGTAACTCTAAAATTTAATGAGTTGTGTAATGGTAAGGGAGTTGTTTAGGAACTATGAAATGGTATTACACAATATTTTTATGGATATACATCTATTTTTTTATGTGTAAGTCTAGTTTTATATAGGTTTTTAAGGTAAATATATGTTTTATAAATGTTTTACAATCACAACATACAAATAAGTATTCCTAGATGGACTTTCTCATGCTACAGAAGTGTAGAACTATATTTAGAATGTATGTATAAAGGTACCTTGAGTTTTAAGTAATGGTATGATGTAATTATATAGACAACATAATGGACGTAACACCATCATGTATGGCTATATAGGAATTCAAATAAGGGTAACCCCCCTATTTACATATGTTTTTTAAGGCTAGCCTATATGTTGTGTAAGGGTAACCAAGAATTTTCAAATGGTATGTAAGGGAAGGTATGCATTACATAATATTAAGTTCTTATTTACAAGGGTTGATTAAGGGGAAAATGGTACCCACACACAAAGCATAGGTTATTCATAGAGGTAAAACCATGTTATGCTTAAAAAGTTAACTTTTTTTTAAACCATGATTTTTACCTAGTTTTCTCATTTCTTCTCTCCCAACACACACCTGTAACCCCTTTTGACGACCTTAAAAGCTGGAAATCATGGAAAATCAATTAAAATGACACATTTAGGGTTAAAAATACTTTCATGGATGAAATTAAAAACTCTAATTTAAATATTAATTTAAACTATAAAATTAAATTATTTACATAATTTGGGAATATTAATGTTGTGATCCACCCTTCGCTCTTATATAAAATAATAACTAATCCTCTCTTATAATCATTCATTATATCATTTGGAGTTTGAGATGTCCATGAATTAATTTATGTGAGTTTTGTGAAATATTATTTTACTAAAACATGTTCTCTTCTATAGGACCCAAATATTTTATTAAATAGATTTTCAAAAAATGAAATTCCTTTGACAACATGTGTTACATGCAACACTGAGTTTTAATTAAACATGAATAAATATTAATATTATTATTTAATAAAGAACCCAAAATAATGGCCATTAATCATGGAAAAATGAATTTTGAAACCCATATATTAAATACTATTTATAATGGTTTAATATAAATTAATCAAATTGATTAAGAATATTTAATTTTCGATAAGACTATTTTATGTTCTGAAAATACCACTTTCTCAAAAAAATATTTTATTTTATTTTTGTAATCAATAAATACATTATTTTGTAAAAAATTAAAAACCTAATCTGCTAAAATATTATACATTTTTTTAAACAATCATATCAAAATAATCTTAGGGTGATGTTTTTATATTTTTTAAAAAACAATAATTGTTCGATAAATAGTGAAAAATACCGATTTTATTGAAAAAAAAATTCATTTACATAATTTATATGGTAAAATTTTGTTATATAATAGATTTCAATGTAAAATTAGTTCTATTATATATCAATTAATCCAATTTATTTCATTTTATTCATATTAATATTGAATTGTTAAATAAAATCCTTTTACACTTTTAAACGTTTTCTCTTTAGAAACCCTCTTTCTCATAGGGTAAGTAGGTTTAATTTTAAATTAAAATTTTACAATTATATAAATGAAATTTAGAAAAATAGATATCTTGTTTTTAATATTCATAATATATATTATATATAATTTTTCATTAAAATTTTTACTATAACTAATAGTAAAAACATTAGAAATTATTTACCATGTTTAAGGTAAAAATGGGTTTAGTAGGGGTTAAAATATAATGATACGTGTTAAAAATGACCCGAAACTACTATGAAACCCATTTTATAGCCCTTTTTATACCTTATAAAGACTTTTTATCTATAATGGTCCATTTTTATGCCTTTTTCAGTTGAAAACCATGGTTACACCTATATCTTTCCCAAAATCACAAGTGTGCCACTAACCTCACATATAAAAGGTCATCCTTTATCCTCTATACTTCACGCGTCCATAACAATTAGGTTTGGAATTTTCTTGACCATATATCTTAATTAATTCCCCAATCTCATTCTATAATCCTTGTTTTTTTATAAATACAATTTAGGAATACATTTGGAGAAATTATTAGGAGGTTACCTGAAGAAGAGATAATGTTCTTTATTGAGTGTTTATATTTTATTTATTACTATGCTTCCTTAAATTATAAAAAACAATTACGAAATAATATTATATATATCATAAATATAATTAGATATTTTTATGTTAACTAACTAACCTAAAACCTTCTCTAATTCATCCAAATGGTATATGAAATTATCAATCATGTGTTCGGTAGACTACCGCCTCATGAACCGATGTTATTCGTTTTCCCCCACCACCTATCATGGATGGATATAATGATGGATTATATGTTTATATATGATATTTATGACATTGTTAAACTTCTTTAATTATATCCATGTTTTCTATTCTAAGATTAGTTTTTTATAATAATATAATGAATTGGATAAATTAATTTTTTCTCGTAAAAAAGGTACTATTTAGAAATATATATATTGTTGTATTAAACAAAGGTTTTAATAAAAAAATTATTATAATTAAATAGTGTTATAAATACACACATTTTTATGATAAATGATGATAAATTATTAAGTAATCAGTTTGATGAGAATTATATTTTTTATATGATAAAAATAGAACTAGTATTTATTTAATATCAATTAATGAATTCATTTTGATAAATTTTTGGGATAAGTAATATTTTAATAAAATATTATCAGTAAATAATCTTTATTATATATAAATGAACATAAAATATTTATGAAGTCAAATGTGATTTTTTATTATGGTATTAAATTTTTTTTCGTCCAAACCCATCAAATTTCAATAAAGGATAGTTTTTAATTTTAAAGATAAAATTTACATATTTCTAAAATATTTTAGATAAGATTAATACTATTTTTGGAATCCTAACAAATAAATAATACAACAGTGAATGTTTCATAATTTTCTGTGATAATATAATTTTTGGGTAAAATAAAAAATATCATATAAATATATAATGTGTTTTATAACATCATAATGACCCAATATTGAAGTATTAAAAATTATAAAAGGATATCATAGGCCAATATATGTTTTAAAATCAAGATAATGTGATTTTATATGTGTTTCATTGATTTTATAATGCATTATTGGAGCCTCCAAGAGTTATAAAATATTTTATGATTTTAAAATCATTTCCTTGAATGTGTGACTCACCTCCACATAATAAAGGGAAATATATTATTATGTTCATCCCTTACCCTTATTAATTCTTTTAAACTGCTCCCCTTTGGCATAAACAAGGGTTAAAAACCATGGTATGGTTTGTGGGTTTGAATATTTTATGTTGTAGTCTCCAAAACCTAAAATAATAAAGAAATATATCTCGTTTCCTATATAATCTCACCCATTATCTCATTCCACATCACTCTAACTCCTTTAATATTGTCCATAAACTTCCCTATACTACCTAAATTCCTCCCTAGGTGCCCCAAATCTCCCAACATTCCTCTCCCAACCCTTCTGGATCACACATCCATGTAAGGGAAATCTTTCACTCTCCTCTAGTATCATGAACTTTTTTTATATATCTTTTAACTTAATTGTTCATATGCTTGTATATATACAGACATACTCCCCTTACTCACCATTTTATTTATAAATAATGGGATCTTTATTTCACTCTCATTACACCCCACTATGATTCCATAAATACACCTATTTCTATGCAGAAATTTCATGAGGAAATACCGAAATTCACTTTTCGTATCATGATCTCTTTTATGAGATATGTATTTAAATTTTCTATACCATGTTCTTGATTTCAATATATTCTATTCCAATATTATATTATGACTCTATTATTAATGGGAAACCCATGTCCCTTCTCCTTTAAATACTTTATAAATCCATGTTTTATACCCGTTATGTTTGCAGAATGTTTGTCTCATAATCTCCCTCTCTTTCTCAAGAAATTATTTTTATTTTCATTATGTGAATACCCAATCAGTCTTCATTTCTAGGTGTATTCATAAAGAGATAAAAATTATTTATTTTATTTTATAATGGACATACATGAGATCCACATTTCTTTCTGTGGGTTATTAAGGACTTAATGATCATATTTTAATAACTTTTAAAATGCCAATATTTTGATACGAAACCCATTTCATTTATGCACTATGGGTTATTTATGAAATTTTTGATTATGATATATGTAGCTCACATGAAAATAAATACATATTAATGGTTTTCCCTGATATCACTCCAATTCATTGTATGATAATATAATCATTAGAGATGACTTGTTTTATGATACCTCAGTGAATACCTTGGTAATTTTTATGTTACCTTTGGGATGGACCATGGTAATATGTTCAGGAATGTAAAAGTTAAATGTTGTATCCTAATTTTCAAGTTATGATTCAAGTTCATTTATTTATGATATTCCTCTTTTCATGCCTTTGTGATATTTTTGATTTTGTTATTGATACCCCACAAGTTCATATGCAAAATTTTTCCCCTAGTTTTCCCATACTGGGATTTATGCTCACCCCTTTCTTTGTTATATGTATGTAGGTAATGAGTTGGATTAATTATACATTGTAAGGAAAAATGAAGAATCCTTTCAAGTGGTTTAGAAGAATTTTTTATTTTTTCATGTATTATTTACCTAATTTCCAAGACACTGTGCTTTATCAATCCTCTTTTTATAAAATGTAATGAAATGTTATATAATAAATAGGTGGGATGCTGTGGAGTTTAATATAATGGGAATCACTGAAGGCCTTATAATGTAACTAATTCTAACTAATTCAAATTATCTCGTCCAATGTAAATTGGGTTGAACATAATTAGGCCTAGTGGTGTTTATCCATGGTTCCACATGTCTAAATACATCACGCTAGATCCAATGAGTGTATCTGAGGAATCATAATATCTGGAAGATATTGATGGGATACTATGACATCATGTCGGGTATCCACTAGTAGTTTAGGACCATGTTCAAAGGTGGGTATCTCCTATGGAAACCATCAACTTGAATCAGAATGGATTCCTATGAGTTCTTAAGGAATTACCTCAGGAATCAAAGAAAAGATCATGTCTTACCATTCATATGAAGATGAAAAGGTCCATATAAAAAAAGCACCATATATGTACATTACTCTTTTCTTAAGGCCATTTAATACCCCTGCCATTTAAAAATTAATTAGGTTCATTCCATTTCTTTTATTACTAAATTAAGAGGATATTTTTTACATGAAATCATTTGGTATATTAATTATATAATCCTTAATTAGGTTCACTTTTCTAGATTACATTATTCTTAGACTGTTGTGCTATGAACATGCAACCAAGTCATTAAATTAAATTCAATTATTCCATGTGAAACATATATTATACATGAAATTTTCAATTGAGATTCATTTATTATATTGAAACACTTACCTTATAAGGGTCATTTGGTAATATAAATATTTATCCATTATAAATTCATACATCATTAAATTTAAGAGGTCTTACCAATAGCATGGTTGAGGCACACACCCAAACAGTGTCAGAGGTAAACCCACATGGGCTACCAAGGAATACAAAAAGAAATAATCTACTTCATTGGAAATTTTTGAGGACTTCACCTCCAATGGTGTGGTGATACTATGATTCAGGTGATTTATAATATAAGCATGATTGATATTATCAAGGCACATGAATTTAATATGAAACACCCTACAAAATTCTTGGGTAAATAATAAAAATAGTTTATAAAATGTTCATAAATGAGGGATGAGACATATATGGACTACCATATATGTGTAACACTCTCCTATTCTAGTTTCAACCTTTTTTTGGCCTATATTGGATGAAAACTGAATAACGGTTCAAAGTACTGAAAATAGGACAGAAGAGTCTGAATCTTGGTAAATTTTTAAAGGGAAAGAAAAATAGATAAAGATGTAATATAATCAATGATATTAAAGTTTCACATCTAACGTGAAAAATTGATCTAAAATTGGAGGTCATATGGTGAAACAAAACCCAATCCTATATTTGGAATTTCATTGGTGCTCCTCATTGAGAGAGAGGGAGGGGTGGTGATCTATTTGAAAAAAGGGTCACCCAAACTCTCATTTTAAAAAAAATCATAAATTTATATGGTTTTTAAATTCATCAAACATAATTTAATGATATGAGTCATCCTACCTCATAAAAAACCCTTACAAATCATGAATTGGTTTTCCCAGGCCATTACAAATCATGTATTCCCATTACACGGTGTGTAAATGTTCTATATCTAGCCAACATGACTCTGGCCTCTTCCATTGAAAAAAAGACCCATCATAAGGTAAAATTTATAATTTATTCCAAATAGAACCTCAATAATAGTGTAAAATAAAATCGAGAAGGATCCATACCTAAAGGAAAAAAGGGGGTTCTTATATTCTTCCCCCCAAAAAGGAACTCATCCCCGAGTTCACCTTCCATGGGCAGTGAGTCTTTATCAGATGTGTAAAAATATATTTACACAGTGTGACATGAATATCAAACATTGGAGATGGGTCTAATATCTATAGTAATTTTACTTTTTTCTTAACTATTGGCCAGGAATGGGCAGCACGATAGCAGATGCACTAGGTCAGAAAACTCATGGAATTGTCATATAAAAATCTAGTGATATATGGATATTAATGGACTTAATTTATAAGTTGTATAAATAGAATCATGAGAGTAATGATCAATGTAACACCCGGGACTTTTATGTTATATAAATCATCAAAGGAATCTTTTTCTACACAACACTTGCTTGGCTTGCTTTACACTAAATCGCGACCTTCCTCGATAGCTTGCGTCGTACGCCATACCGAGTTTCACTAAACAACGATATGCTATTAAAATATTATTGAAACTAGCCGTTATGAAGAGTAATAACCTCTTTTTGAAATTGTGTGAATTTTATTTTTCAAAATGGAATTCATTTTTGGATTCAGAATACCGAAATTAGCCTAGGGTGAAATTTTGGTATTTTTCTGAAAACTTTCAATTTTTGATGAATAGTGAAACCACTAAGTGGTATGTTAAAAACTGAATTTTGCATAAAACATAATTTTACCGCTTCTGTGAATGGAATTTCAAAAATCCGACAGACACGATTGATATCAGTAAGTAAAATGTGTTTCAATGAGATAAAAATAATTTTTTTGGTAAATAGTAACTTTTTACTTTTTTTACCGCGGTTAATAGTAAATAGGGTAACTAAGGGTGAATATGATATTACTATTACCCTAAAACATGTCCTAATTCTATTGGATAAGTGTAATTCGACCAAAAACAACCTTATGAATATAATATGACCATTTAGATCCACTTGGATTAGATTATGATATTTAATATAATTTTATTTAATGAATAGTCAAAATAGTTAAAATCAAATTTTAATAACTAAAATATTTTTAATATGGGGTTATACATAAGATAAATTAGATTATAAATATTCATTATAAAGATAAAAATATTTCCTATATAATTATATTTTATTTATAATTTTTATACTTTAAATAAATTTATTTATTTATGACACAATGATGATGCAGTAATTATCTTATCAATGAAATATTGACATAATTGATGTGATAAACACCAAAATAAATGTAATTTGAGACTTTTTATGAATCCTAATAATTTTCTAGGTTAATATGAAATGTTAGTATTGATTTAATTAACTTGGTTCGAACTAATAATTCTGTTATGGATTTCACAAAAATCAATTACTAAATAGTGTCAAAATTGACATAAAATAGTTTTTAAAACAAATATTATATTATTAATTGTTATTTTATTCCTAAAAATCTAAGGGTCGGCCAAATGACTTAGATAAGGTTATATATATTAATAATAAACAACGTGGGGTTCGTTTGTATGCTAATAGTAAGATTATTAACATTATAGTATAAGAACACAAGAAGACATGGAAAAGTAAAATTATTTAACTTAATGTTAAATATAAATGATAAGGTTAAAATAGGAACCTAAACTTGTCTAAATTCTATTGGATGAGAGGATTTCGACCCATCCCTACCTTAGCTTCAAAATTTATCAATTTGGAGCTATTTAAAACCGAACTTGACTTTATAATAAAATAATAGTTTTAGTTATTCCAAAGGTTCCACTCTCCTCCCTTATAAAAGGACACATCCTCCCCCTCTTCCTCACACCACATTGAGCCTTCACGCTCGGCCAACCCCTTCCACTTTCTCCTATCCACTTCCCTAGAGACATCCTAGATGTCCTGGTCTTCTTCAAAGACCAATTTTAGTGCCCTAAAAGAAGGTCTCAAAGAAGCACTTCGAAGAAGAGGTAATGTCTGTTACCAATTATTTCATATTTATTTCTTCTTCCACTTCTTCTTCTTTAGTTGTTTCATTATGAAGTAATAACATCAGTATCACTCATATACTGATATGTTATTATAATTATGAAACAAACCTATTTCCCCATCTATCCATCCTACGGAAAAAGAAATCACCGCGCGTGCGTACGTACGGAATACTGTCTCCACGCCGTGGTGTAATCTATTTTCCACCACCACATTACTTGGATGGGTATAATGGTGTAAATAATGACTATATATGACTATTATAAAGTGATATTGATTCTGAAATAGTATACATATACTCCAATACAATTCCACGATCATAGGAACGATATCATCACTTGTGAGTACGTACAGAATACCGTCTCGACGATGTGATGCGACTCGTTCTACATGATCTTCATTTCATAATGATTATATAAATGAATTGAATGAATTAATATGATATATGTTACACTAATACCATTATGGAAATGAGGTATCTATAACCTAAAGAAAAGAATAAGAATTTATTCGACAAAACATGCATAAGAACAAAAAGTTATAAACACTCGAATAACAAGTAGAAATGAAATATTACTACTTAGAAGCTAAGAATATGACCATATATGATATCATAAAAATAAATATGATTCTGGAATAAGTCAATAACATTATTTAAATCATTATACAGGAGGTTCGGACACTTACAAAGCAAGTCGGACCTAAGGTAATGGAAATATCACAATCTCACTTTTATCCGAGATTGTTTTTACTTTGGTATTTATTGGGGTGTATTTTATCATCCACATCCATGTTCCCTCAATTTTTAATATTATTTTCATCCTTCTACAATAGTTTATATCCAATTTTACCCTTCGATGAGTTTTTTGTAAATGATATGAAAAGAATCTTTTGTCGTTTTCGTACGAGGTACTTTTTGACTTTTCCGACAAAAGTATGAAAAATGTTTTTTAACTTATACGGCATGAATGGATTTTTAAAAAATTATTTCCAAGAATAATCCTTTACAATTTTTCAAGTTTATTTCTAATCATCTTCTTTTAGTTTATAATTGTATGACATATTAAGAAAGGAAAAGTGTTTTTGAAGAATAAAGGATATTTTCCTCAAGAATTCATTTCAAGTGTTTTATCAAAATTATTTTCCATCTAAGATAATATACGGTTCTGTTTCTATACCTATTATTACATTGATTATGTTGTGATGGAAATATTTTTATGAATTCCTTTATCTTATATGAATTGTTTTATGATGTCACGATGTTTAAGATTCCCATTTTTATTACATGGGTTATGTAATGATGTATGATTTATGATTTTGTGGCACACATAAGAATGGTATCATTATGAGATGGGTTGGACCTATATCTCCCTCCAATGCATTGGGTAAAGATTTTATATCTCATGAGATAGACATGGCTGGAACGGTAGGTTATACCGGTTCAGTGAAACAGGACTGAAACGAGGGTGACTCGGTTCAGAAAGGGACTTTGTCCACTAAGATAGTCTTGGCAATGAGTCTTGACTAACAAGAAATGATTCTCTATGATTATTTGTGTATGCCACAAAGTTTGATGTTTTAGGTTATGATTATTGTGATTACATTTCACTGCCATGATTTACCCCATGTTATGAAATTATGATCTCTTTTGCAGGTTAAGATTTCCAAAATTTATGTGCTTATGTGTATGATGTGATTGATATTTCTTTTGTTTACCCTTACTGAGCATTTGAGCTCACCCTTTTGTATGTTTTCTTTCCCCAGGTCAGGAAGAAGGTTATTAAGTATGATATGCCAAAAGAGGCTATAGATATGATGAAATAAATGGGAGACAGTGTAGACGCTTTATGAACCAGTTGTTTATGTTTCCCAGTTTCTAAAGACACTATACCTATACGGTCCTTTCGTGGTTTTGTTATATGTTGTAATAAGTATGCTTCAATTTTGAAGTATTAACAATGTATGTAAATTATGGGTCATTATAGTTGGTATCAGATGAAAGGTATAGTCAACCTTTGGAAACTAGGATGTGAAAGCCTTAGTAAGAACCCTAAGGATAAGTCTAAGCATAGAACACAATCTTAGTGTTTTTGAAATCGCCATGAATAACCTAGGATAAGACCTTAAGTGGAAAATTTTATTCTTGATTTTGTGGTTTTCCTATTATAATTAGTGTGGCTCACACTATTCTTCTTGGTTTTAGTCAATGGTTGGAACCTGAAGGAATCGTGTTAATGCGGAATGCGACGGGCAATGCAATGATTGTCCCCCTGTGCAACCAAAAGTTATGGGAGCTGGAATGCAAAATCTTGTAGCCATGCTCACACAACTTTCTCAAGCTATGAATCATGCAATACTTCCAAACGAGCAAAGGAAGGAGCAACACTTTGTTGAATCCTTCATGAGGCAGCGTCCACCTTCTTTCAGCGGGTCTACTGATCCATTAGTTGCTGAACAATGGATTAATACTACTGAAAAGATATTTTCAGTTCTTCAATGTTCTGAACATGATAAAGTCATCCTAGCAGTGTATCATTTGGAAGGAGATGCTGATCAATGGTGGAATATTATTAAGAATACGAGGCAAAGGGATGAAACTGAGTCCATGGAATGGGACGAGTTCAAGAACTTATTTTTCAATAAGTACGTCCCTCGTATTCTCCGAACAAAGATGGAGAAAGAGTTTCTTGAACTGAAGCAAAAGGATGATGAATCTGTTGGTACCTATGAAGAAAATTTTACAAGACTTGCACGGTACGCTTCTGGTATTATTATCCAACCTTAGAGTAAGATCGATCGGTTCATTAGTGGCTTAAAACCAAGTATTCGAAGGGCGTTATCCATAAGGGACTTCAATAGCTACGAGGAAATCGTTCGATGTGCTCTCAAAGTCGAGATGGAGATTGGAGTAACCCATCAGTCATATGGGTTTGATAAGAAGAGGAAAATGGAATTCAAAGGAAAATCTAAAGAGCACACTAAAAAGATGATGAGCTTTCCCTTATGCTCAAAGTGTGGAAAGAAACATGGAGGGAGTTGTCTTAAAGAGACAAGTAAATGTTTCAAATGTGGAAAGGAAGGTCGTCGGGCATTTGAATGCCACGATGATGGGAAGAAGATGTCTAATGATGCAAACAAAGGATGGGATACAAAGAATGAACCTACTACACTTCAATGTTTCAACTTCAAGGGGATGGGGCATTATGCCAATAAATGCCCTAATCCAAGGGTTGATGATGATGGTCGACGTCAACAAAATCTCAATGCTAAAGACAAAGGAAAGTCACATTCAATTTCTATCAGCGATGTAGAGTACGATAACGATGTGGTGAAAGGTACACTTACCATCCACTCTAAAGAAGAAAATGTTTTATTTGATTCTGGATCCACCCAACTCTTTTATTTCTTAAGAATTTTCTAAGGTTATCACCGTATTACCTCAACAATTAGATTTTGAGTTAGCTGTGACAACACCTAATGGACAACAGTCGCATCAAAAGTTTATAATTCTTCTCCGATCGAAGTTTGTGGGAAAGTGCTTCCTGCAAATCTTGTGATCCTTCCTATAGTATAATTTGATGTGATTCTTGGCATGGATTGGATTTCTTTATATAGAACTCATATCAATTTCCAAATAAGGGAAGTCACATTTCATATTCCAGATTAATCTATGATCGTCTTTCAATGCAAGGATGAAAGGTTTGTGATCTACAGCGATGCATCCAAGAAGGGATTGGGGTGTGTTCTTATGCAAAATGATATGGTGATAGCTTATGCCTCGCGACAGTTGAAAATCCATGAGCAAAATTACCCAACACTTGATTTGGAGTTGGCTGCGGTAATCTTTGCATTAAAGATTTGGATGCTTTACCTTTATGGTGAAAGGTGTGATATTTATACTGATCATAAAAGTCTAAAGTATATTTTCACACAAAAGGAGCTGAATATGCGCCAAAGAAGATGGTTGGAGCTGATTAAGGATTATGACTGCTCAATCCGTTACCACCCTGGGAAAGCAAACAAGGTGGCAGATGCATTAAGTCGACAAGACCATGCTAGTTTATCCATGATGAGGATCACAAAAGATCCAATATTTATGGATTTACAAAGGATGGATCTTGGAATTATAATGGAAGGGGAAAAATCTTATCTTTATCAAATGAATGTTCAACCATCTATACATGTGAAGATTAAAGAGGCACAGAAAGAAGACGTCGAGTTACAAAAGAAGGTGAGAAATGTTCCTGAATTCAACCTTGATTGTGATGGGATAATAAAGTTCAGGAATCAGGTTTGTGTTCCTCCCATCCCCGAATTAAAGAAGGAGCTGCTGGATGAGGCTCATAGTTCTTCATTCTCTATTCATCTTGGAAGCACGAAGATGTATAGGGACCTGAAAGAGTACTTCTGGTGGGATGGCATGAAAAGAGATGTTGCTGAATATGTCTCTCGATGCTTGGTTTGTCAACAAGTTAAAGCTGAGAGACAAAAGTCTAAGGGGATGTTACAACCATTACCCATACCCGAATGGAAATGGGAAAACATCACTATGGACTTTGTCACAGGACTTCCTAAAACATCCAAAAGCAATAATGCTATCTGGGTCATAGTTGATCGTCTTACAAAGTCTGCACACTTCATTCCTATTAAAGAGGATTTCTCTCTAGATCAGCTTGCCAGGATATATGTAAAGGAAGTGGTAAGATTGCATGGAGTACCACTTTCTATTATATCTGATCGGGATCCGAGATTTACCTCGAAGTTCTGGCGAAGTCTTCAGCATACTCTGGATACAGAGTTGAGTTTCAGCACTGCTTATCATCCCCAGACAGACGGTCAGTCTGAGAGAACAATTCAAACCCTAGAAGATATGTTGAGAGCTTGCTCTATGGATTTCAAAGGAGGTTGGGATCAACACCTACCTTTGGTAGAATTTTCTTATAATAATAGCTTTCACTCCAGTATTCAGATGGCTCCTTATGAAGCTCTCTATGGAAAGAAATGCAGGACTCCAACTTGCTGGGATGAAGTTGGGGAAAGAAAGCTATTAGGACCTGATCTCGTTGATGAAATGGAAGAAAAGGTCAGATCTATTCAATAACACATAAGAGCAGCTCAGAGTCGACAGAAAAGTTATGCCGACAACCGAAGAAAAGACCTAGAGTTTGAAGTGGGTGATAAAGTGTTCTTACGAATATCTCCCTGGAAGAGGGTTATGAGATTTGGAAAGAAGGGGAAGTTGAGCCCTAGATATATCCGTCCTTTCGAAATACTGGATCGTGTTGGGAAGGTAGCTTACCGATTGGAGCTTCCACCGAATCTCTCTCAAGTTCACGATGTGTTCCATGTATCTCTCCTGAGAAAGTACATACCTGATCCTTCACATGTACTCAGCTCGGAAGTTGTACCGCTGGAGCAAGATCTTTCTTATGAAGAACAACCGATAGAGATTCTGGATCGTAGCGAAAAAGTCCTACGAAACAAGACCACTCGATTGGTGAAAGTTTTATGGAGGAACCACCAATTAGAATAAGCTACATGGGAACTTGAGGATATGATGAGGGAGAGGTATCCTCATCTGTTTGTTACAAAGTGACGAATTTTGAGGGTGAAATTCATTTTAAGGGGGGTAGAATGTAACACCCGAGACTTTTATGTTATATAAATCATCAAAGGAATCTTTTTCTACACAACACTTTCTTGACTTGCTTTACACGAAATCGCGACCTTCCTCGATAGCTTGCGTCGTACGCAATACTGAGTTTCACTAAACAACGATATGCTATTAAAATATAATTAAAACTAGCTGTTATGAATAGTAATAAACACTTTTTTAAATTTTGTGAATTTTATTTTTCAAAATGGAATTCATTTTTGGATTTAGAATACCGAAATTAGCCTACTGTGAAATTTTGGTATTTTTCTGAAAACTTTCAATTTTTGATGAATAGTGAAACCACTAAGTGGTAGGTTAAAAACTGAATTTTGGATAAAACTTAATTTTACCACTTCTGTGAATGGAATTTCGAAAATCCGACAGACACGGTTGATATCAGTAAGTAAAATGTGGTTCAATGAGATAAAAAATAATTTTTTGGTGAATAGTAACTTTTTACTTTTTTTACCGCGGTTAATAGTAAATAGGGTAACTAAGGGTGAATATGATATTACTATTACCCTAACACATGTCCTAATTCTATTGGATAAGTTTAATTCGACCAAAAACAACCTTATGAATATAATATGACCATTTACGTCCACTTGGATTAGATTATGACATTTAATATTATTTTATTTAATGAATAGTTAAAATAGTTAAAATCATAATTTAATAACTAAAACATTTTTAATATGGGGTTATACATAAGATAAATTCGAGTATAAATATTCATTACAAAGCTAAAAAGATTCCTACATAATTATATTTTATTTATAATTTTTAGACATTAAATAAATTTATTTATTTATGACACAATGATGATGCAGTAATTATCTTATTAAGGAAATATTGACATAATTGATGTTATAAACACCAAAATAAGTGTAATTTGAGACTTTTTACGAATCCCACTAATTTTCTAGGTTAATATGACATGTTAGTATTGATTTAATGAACTTGTTTCGAACTAATAATTCTGTTATGATTTTCAAAAAAATCAATTACTAAATAGTGTCAAAATTGACATAAAATAGTTTTTAAAACAAATATTATATTATTAATTGTTATTTTATTCCTAAAAATATAGGGTTCGGCCAAATGACTTAGATAAGGTTATATATATTAATAATAAACAACTTGGGGTTCGTTTGGCTGCTTATAGTAAGTTTATTAACATTATAGTACAAGAACACAAGAAGACATGGTAAAAGTAAAATTATTTAACTTAATGTTAAATCTAAATGATAAGGTTAAAATAGGAACCTAAACTTGTCTAAATTATATTGTATTAGAGAATTTCGACCCATCCACACCTTAGCTTCTAAATATATAAATTTGGAGCTATTTAAAACCCAACTTTACTTTATAATAAAATAATAGTTTTAGTTATTCCAAAGGTGCCCCTCTCCTCCCTTATAAAAGGACACCTCCTCCCCCTCTTCCTTACACCACTTTGAGCCTTCAAGCTCGGCCAACCCCTGCCACTTTCTCCTCTACACTTATCTAGAGACATCCTAGAGGTCCTGGTCTTCTTCAAAGACCAATTTTAGTGCCCTAAAAGAAGGTCTCAAAGAATCACTTCGAAGAAGAGGTAATGTCCGTTACCAATTCTTTCATCTTTATTTCTTCTTACACTTATTCTTATTTAGTTGTTTCATTATGAAGTAATAAAATCAGTATCACTCATATACTGATATGTTATTATAAGTATGAAACAAACCTATTTCACCATCTATCCATCCTACAGAAAAAGAAATCACTGTGCGTGCGTACGTACGGAATACCATCTCCACGCAGTGGTGTAATCTATTTTCCACCACCACCTTACTTGGATGGGTATAATGGTGTAAATAATGACTATATATGACTATTATGAAGTGATATTTATTCTGAAATAGTATACATATACTCCAATACAATTCCACGATCATATGAACGATATCATCACTCGTGCGTACGTACGGAATACCGTCTCCACGATGTGATGCGACTCGTTCAACATGATCTTCATTTCATAATGATTATATAAATGCATTGAATGAATGAATATGATATATATTACAATAATACCATTCTGGAAATGAGGTATCTATAACCTAAAGAAAAGAATAAGAATTTATTCAACAAAACACGCATAAGAACAAAAAGTTATAAACACCCGAATAACAAGTAGCAATGAAATATTACTACTAAGAAGCTAAGAATATGACCATATATGATATCATAAGAATAAGTATTATTCTGGAATAAGTCAATAACATTATTTAAATCATTATACAGGAGGTCCGGACACTTACAAATCAAGTCGGACCTAAGGTAAGGGAAATATCACAATCTCACTTTTATCCGAGATTGTTTTTACTTTGGTATTTACTGGGGTGTATTTTATCATCCAAATCCATGTTCACTCAATATGTAATATTATTTCCATCCTTATACAATAGTTTATATCCAATTTTACCCTTTGGTGAGTTTTTTGTAAATGATATGAAAAGAATATTTTGTCGTTTTTCGTACGAGGTACTTTTTGACTTTTCCGAAAAAAGTACGAAGAATGTTTTTTTAACTTATACGGCATGAATGGATTTTTAAAACATTATTTCCAAGAATCTTCCTTTAAAAGTTTTCAAGTTTATTTTTAATCAACTTCTTTTAGTTTATAATTTTATGACATATTAATAAAGGAAAAGTGTTTTTGAAGAAGAAAGGATATTTTCCTCAAGAATTCATTTCAAGTGTTTTATCAAAATTATTTTCCATCTAAGATAATATAGGGTTCTGTTTCTATCCCTCTTATTACATTGATTATGTTGTGATGGAAATATTTTTATGAATTCCTTTATCTTATATGAATTGTTTTATGATGTCACGATGTTTAAGATTCCCATTTTTATTACATGGGTTATGTAATGATGTATGATTTATGATTTTGTGGCACACATAAGAATGGTATCATTATGAGATGGGTGAGACCTATATCTCCCTCCAATGCATTGGGTAAAGATTTTATATCTCATGAGATATACATGGCTGGAACGGTAGGTTATACCGGTTCAGTGAAACAGGACTGAAATGAGGGTGACTCTGTTCAGAAAGGGACTTTGTCCACTAAGATAGTCTTGGCAATGAGTCTTGACTAACAAGAAATGATTCTCTATGATTATGTCTGTATGCCACAAAGTTTCATGTTTTACGTTATGATTATTGTGATTACATTTCACTTCTATGATTTACCCCATGTTATGAAATTATGATCTCTTTTGCAGGTTAAGATTTCCAAAAGTTATGTGCTTATGTGTATGATGTGATTGATATTTCTTTTGTTTACCTTTACTGAGCATTTGATCTCACACTTTTGTATGTTTTCTTTCCCCAGGTTAGGAAGAAGGTTATTAAGTAAGATATTCCAAGAGGGACTATAGATATGATGAAATAAATGGGAGACAATGTAGACGCTTTATGAACTAGTTGTTTATGTTTCCCAGTTTCTAAAGACACTATACCTATATGGTCCTTTTGTGGTTTTGTTATATGTTGTAATAAGAATCCTTCAATTTTGAAGTATTAACAATTTATGTAAAGTATGGGTCGTTATAATCAATCTTATCTTTCATCCATGGAAGTTACCTCTTCACATCATGGGTGGATAAATTTTTGGAAACATTCTAACCCTGAAGGCTTGATTCTCTGGGAGTGTATTTCAGTTGAGGACCCGCATCCATATTGGTCTGTAGAAATAGATTATATCCCCTATATAAATGTTCATGTATAGGTTTCTACTAATATCTAAGGTAAAGTGATGTAAGATTATTAAGATTATCAAGGGGTTGTTAATAAAGTAATCTCAATGATGTGTTGAGATATTGGACACTAGTATTTGTTACATGGGATGAAATGTCAGATAATAGGTTTTGTAACAAAGTGTTTCAACTGTTAGGAGGTGAAGGAAGAGAATCAGTGGCGTACTGGATTATTATGGCCAGTTATAGAACCAAAATGGAAAAGGGAAGCTATTTCCATGGTTTTTCTACCTTACCATGCTCACCTTGAAATAGAAATGTGGTTTGGGTAGTCATGGATCGATAGACAAAGGTAAAAAACTTCTTTCACATCTAGAAGACTTCCTCATCTGATTATCTAGGAAGAATGTATGTCTGTGAGATCATATAACTACATAGGGTCCCAAAAACTATAATATCATATATGGACTCTCGTTTTACTTCACTATTATTGTAGGGGTTATAGAGAGGTATGGGTACATAGGTTCTTTAATGTGGCTCCCAAGTCAGGATGTCACATGGACATAAGCGCACCTCCCCATATGCTATAGGCTACTGACTAGCTACGATGGCCTAGCGTGTTTTTATGACGATACTATGACCAAATTACTATAGTGTAGAACATCAGATATATTTAATAAATGGTAAAGAATAAAATCAAATGGAAACCGATGACAGAACAAAACAAGATACTATGCCCACTAGACTAGTAACCCTCTGTATGGGAAGCATTATAGAAAATGAATAACAACTCAAGAAATATATAATAATAATAAAAGTTGGAAACTAAATCATACACAAAAGCTAATGATATTGTATGTTATGTATCAAGGCAACTAGAAAATAGGTATACATGTTTGTAGGCAACACATTTTATAAAAAATAGTCAATAAAGTCAAAAAAATTATCCAACATCATGACCACTAGCCCAGTCATCTTCTACCAAGATTCATCCAAATGTTAGAAATAAATACGAGGTGTCTAAATAGGGACACTTACCATTATCAACACATGTAATCATATAATCTTACAGGGTAATGTCATAATTTCAGATGGGGTTTCAAATCAATCTTAGTAGGCCACTACTAGTAGCGTCTATACAATCTAGTAATTGTATCAAAAATTGACATAGTTTTCATGCATATAAATGTAAAGATATTTAGTAATGTAAATACCCCATTAAATTCTTCATCCACAGCTGGTTACTAAATATGAAATCATTTAATTAATTATGTTACACTTTATATAAGTAATTCATGTGAGGTATAACCAAAAATGACAAAAAATCATGATAATAATAATGATAAAGGATCCAGGTTATGACAAGTAATCCTATAATGATGATATATAAAAGAGGATCCAAGGAAATAACCAAGGAATCCATGACCTCCGGGGTTGAGCCAACTCAATAATAACATGAAACCTTTATATAGGGGTTTGAGTGTAATCTGTGGGGAATCACCTAGGTAATTCAACAAAAAATAGTCCTGACCAAGTCCATAGATCACATCCATGGTAAAACAGGTTAAGCATAAGTGGGCCCAATGGGGTGTATCCATGAAACCATGTGTCTGATGAAATCATGCTCAATCAAACGAGTGTATGCATGTAATCCTAATATTGATAAGAGGGTGAAGGGATCAAATGGAACCATGTTTGGAATCCACTATTAGGGAAGGACCATGTTCCAATGTGGTTATCTCCCCTAGGAACTTACTCCTTGCATCATAATGGCATCCTCTGAGTGATCAATGAATTCCATTAGGATTGCAAGGTTGGTTCACATCTAACCATTCCTATAACGATCTAATTGTCCATATTAAATTGGCACCATATATTTATTTCATTCTTTAATTTTTGCAATGTAATACTCAGGTCGTTTAATAATTCAATTGGTTTAATCCATTTTCCTTCATATCATGTGATACGGATAGTTAGGACATGCTACCATTTAGAACACCAATTTCATAAAAAATTAATTATGTTCACTTAGATGCCATCTATTAAGCTTAAAAAAATTCTATGAACAAGAAACCAATTCATTCAATTTTATTCAATTTTTCCATGTGATACATATATTATACTTTCCATTTAAAATTTAAATTAATTAATTATATTGAAACACTTACCATATAAAATTAATGTTCTACTATAATGTTATATCCATTAGCATTTCATACATCATTTATATTGAGGGGAATTACAATTATTAGGGCCAATACAGAGCACAAAATTGTGTAAATGGTGAACTCATATAGGATACTAAGAAATATATAGAGAAAAACACTAAATGGGGTAGAAATATTTGAGTTATAAGCCACTATATGTGTGGTGATACATTGTAGTAAGTTCCCTAGAATATAATCATGTTGAATAAAAGCAAGGAACATGAATTTAATAACTACCACCCGATGAAATCAGCATGCACAAAATCATGGGTGTTTATAAAATTACGAGACATGAGGGATTCTTCATAGACCACTAGTCATAGCCATGTAATAGTCTAATCATCTAATATCAACCTTTAGTTTTTCATGAAATGAATCGAACTGAAGAACATATCAACGACCTAAAAATTGGAAATATGGTCCTGCATCTCGATAACTCCTTCGAGAGATATACAAATATAGGAAGGTTAAATATGATCAATTATATTACCAGTACATATACAAAGTGACAATAGTATACGTAATCAAATATTAGATATTGAAACAACACTAAATCGATGGTTAGGGATTTAATTATTGATCCTCAATGAGAGAGGGGGAGGGGTGAGGATCTGTCCAAAAAAAGTTAGGCCCTTCCACTTATGATGAAAACTAATGTTAGGAATTTACACAAAATGAAAATGCATTACATGTCATGTAAATTTCAGAGTCCTCCTCAATCAGAAAAAACATTGACACATCTTGAATAATCCTTCCTAGGTTCTTATATATTGTGTAATAAACACACATTTTTCATTCCCATTACACAACAAACAATTAGTCTTCACCCATCCTACATCCCTCCAACCATTTCCTTTAGAAAACAAAAAAGATCATCCTTAAAGAATGATTTTGGATTTAATCCAAAAGGAATCTCAATAGTTTTTTCAACTAAAAATTAAAAGTATCCATATATATAGGTAACACCAATTCTTATAGACTGTAGGTTGGATCTTATGGAAACATTTTGGTAATCTCTTATACTATTGACGATATAATGATTTTTTTTACAATTAATACCATCATGTTATAGCATATTCCTAATCATATGGGATTGATGGGAAAACCAATTATCATGGGATGGGGTGCTCATCATTCGCCTATTCGATTACCATCTATGTATGAGGGGGGGGGGTGTAGAGAACTCTGTCACACCTAATCGAGTGGTAATAGGAGTAGTCCAGCTATGGCCATGAGTCCTTCCACTGAGGTTCATGGTTAAATACCCATGATAAATCCAACTGCAGTATCTTCCATTATTTCAAGGAAGTAGTAGACTATAGTAAATGGCGGACCAGGTGGATATCATTGAGGGTATCTTTCACCACTTTGATATATTTATGGGTGTAATATCAATATAAAAGTGTTCATGATACCGAGAAATTCTAGGAATTGGGAGGGGGTCATGGGACTCGTAGTTTAATGTGAAGAAATCACCTGGTAGTTCTTTAAGTACCTATTCATTTTGGATTTCATTCACGGTATAATTAATCATTACCAATCACAATAGTTGAAGGAGCTATAATAGTTTTAAATGTTAGTGCCTTCCAAATATAAAAAATTATTAATGACTCTTCACATTATGCCTATTTTATCCAATAATAAATCATAGAAGTCTAAGATGATCTACACTAGACTTCATCCTGACATAAAAAAGTCGTTATGGATATTTTATCTAACAACATAACGACAAATTCTGCTGAAGGACTTGATCATTGAGATGATCTAGAATGGGTTTTTGGTAGTTTTTCTTCCTCTATCCTCCAGTGATTAGGTGAGTGGTCCTTATACTATTTTAGTGAGTACCTTCTTTAGTATAAGGATGAGAAAGAACGGGGGTGTGAAATAGAGGATTGGTATATAAGTATATTTGAGTAAAGCTTCTTGGGTTCCTTCATTAAGCTACCCATAGTACCTAAATTGTGGGATGATCAGATATTACCATAGTGCCTTATTGACTCCACAATGTCTGCTATAATAAAATGGAATAATGGTACATTTTTTGATTTTTATTCATAGATAATTGAGTTTGGGAATTCATATTGGGGAAAGTTAGACACGATGATGTAATGAGGATATATTCAGTGTTCTCAGTAGCTGACACAAATGACAGCTCAGACTGGCCACGTGTCTCTGAAACAAGGTCACCGAGCTAATGAAGTACATGGTTTTACATTGGAGCATACACCAGTTGATTATGTTTAGGGGTAATATATTTTTCATGGTATGACATTGATAACCTATTCTATTTCAA
Source organism: Viscum album (assembly GCA_963277665.1). NCBI lineage: Eukaryota > Viridiplantae > Streptophyta > Magnoliopsida > Santalales > Viscaceae > Viscum > Viscum album. The sequence continues at coordinate 1,886,930,968 of OY728160.1, read as the reverse complement.
CATCCATGTTCAATATCAATGCTTTACTTTCCCATATATCTTCACAAGTAGATATTGAACATTAATTATTATTCATGTTATAATTCGAGTTACATTTCCTTCATACACTATTGGGAATGATGTTGGACTATCATCAGAGATGCCTAGAGTTTCATTTAGTCATCACTGGTTATGAATATCATTGGGACTTCATTATTCTTGAGATGAATATATTTAAAGTCATTATCAACATAGAATGTCTAAAAAAATTTGAGATTGCATTTATTATTATCGAATAAAGGTATTGTTAACTTCAAAAATGTGAGGGACGTTAATGGTGAATAGAGAGTGGAATCATTGAGTATGTAGAGTTGGTATAGACATAAGATATTTTGGCATGATCATAACATAGATGGTGGGATTATCTATTTTTACATGATTAGTGACTACCCCCACAAATTTTCCTCTAATTTTTGATACGTATAAATGCATATTTATTACTGATATCATAGGTAATCCTCTTGATGTAAGAGTAGTCTTTGGTATACATCTCATTAATTTTATCATCCAATTTTGATAAAACTATATAACATGTCACTAGAAAAGCTGAAAGAGATCAATGTTAAATTTTATTAAGTGGGGTAAATGGGATTAATCAATCTAATTACATCACCATGGAAAGCACTTGCGATTCTATCAAATATAGAGAATGTTTGTCTTCGACTATGTATTGAATATATAATGTGAAACCATGTGTTGATGAAGAATTTTTTTTCTTCTTGGATTGATGACTTATTATATATGTTATGGGGTTTTTGGTGATTCTCCAATATTTATCTTCTATTACACTATCATAAAAAATGGTTTAGAGAGGAATACATCTCAAATACACAATTAGAAGTATCTAGGGTTGAATTAGTACATGGTGATATCATTTTTATTGAGGAATGCACCATAAGTTATCATGTATATAAAAAATGAGATATTCCACCCATATATGTACTTGTTCCTCATGGTTTTAATTTATGACATCCTCATCTATTTGGTAGAATTGGGACCACAATCCATGCATCCTGAGATAGTCTAGAGTATGCTTCAAGGAAATAGTCTTTAATCCACACTATTTAATTGAATCGTCCTGATTCATGTCTTGATGGGTTTAGCGATATTGGTATATGATCTAGGAATATCCATAGACCTAATGAAATTGGAGTCAGTTATGTCCTTGAAATATCCCAAGAATATGTTCCTGATCAAGAGCATCATGGGTTTATCTAGATACTGCAACCATTTTCCCCGACTTCAATCAAATATTAGGACCCATGAATACGTTAATGAATAATGGAGTGGATTTCAAAATGATGGACCAATGTTAAAATAATTATTATGAGTTTTATAAGAGTTTTTATATATCTATAATATTGATATTTCTTGTTCCTATGATAAATTAAGTTTTATACTATGATGAATCATGCATTGCTTTGGGAGTGGTGATAAAGTATAATGAGATGAAAATAGCATATGGGTCATGAAAAATACATCCCCATGAGTTGAAATAGCACAATCATGGCGTTGATATATAATTTTTGTTCCACGCTATAAATTGCTGGAGACACAATCTCTTCGGTGAAAGGTTTGTTCTATACACTAACCACCAGATCCTCTATTACATATTTACACTTTGGAACCTGATCTTATGGAAGATGCATTGGGTGGAGTATCAAAAGAACATTAAATTTGATATAGATTATGCATATAGAAAGTTAAATGTCGTATAATATGCTCTTAGATATAATATTTATGTAACATATGAGATTTGGCATTAACCATCTGATGAGGAGTGTCAGATGATGAGCTTCTTGGCCAGGTTGAGGTTGAATGCTTATGAGAATTTGGAATCAAGGATTATTCTCCAGTGGTGGTCATGTCTCATACATTATATTGGGTAAATTAATTACATGAGGATGACCCAATGTGTGTTGTGATGTGAGAAAAACTAGCTAGAGGTTACCTGATACCCAGGTGGTCGTTGGGTGATGATGATATGATCCTTGTGCATAGGAAAGTAGTAGTCCCTTCATCCATTAAGGTGGGGCCGATATGGTATTTCTATCCCTATATGTGTGTGTAAATCTTTGTGATAAATTGATGTAACTTGAATTTTGGAGATAATTATAGTGGCACGTGATAAAGAGGGTTATTGTTGGGTATTTACCTAATGCCTTACCTGCTGTATGGCAATGGTCGAGCACTAGCATCCTAGTGGATTACAGAAAAAACATATAGTGACCAAGTTGATGTGTGAGGAAATCACGAGGGACTTTTTGGTAGGTTTACCTATAACCCCAAGGATTTATGATGATGTAATGAAGATTTTGGATCATCAAATAAAACATTCTCATTTCTAATATATTGGTGGGAGTCAGATAGTAGATGAGATAGTAACTCTATATGTCTATGAGATCATATGATTATATAGAGCTTTTAAAATCACTTTTCATAATGTAAAGCACTGGAATATAACTAATAATATTTTTAGATCATGGGGATGAGAAAAAATGTGATTTTGTGGAACATTGAGACTATATTGATATTATAAAATTATTAAATATATTAATATCACAGGTGTTCATTTTTTTGAATTATTAGAATAACTCCTTGATGTGGACATATATGGAAAGGATAAGACCATCATTGAATAAAATATATGGGTGTTATACTAGGGAATACATAATTCAAACCAACATCATGTGTTAGTAAAAATGTTATCACATGCACATATAATAAAATAAATAAATATATTTATTATATTTTCACGTAGCAACCTAGACTCATCTATATAATCATATTAAATCCAAAACCCTAGTGTCATAAGAATAAACATAGGATTTTATAGAAGTTATTGAGGGGAATCAGAATGATATTTGATCATGGATCGATGATCAATGTACCTCCAAGATCACCAATGACGTTGGAGTTCATGGATCTCACCAACGACGATGATGTAATGCCTTTATTCATTAGTGATTGACTAAAACCCATGTTGATATATTGATTTATGTGGATTCATTACGTATTTATTCTATCATATTGAACATGAATTATGTATTCTAATAGTTTGATTTTTAGGTTGATCATTCTTGTGGGTTTGAATTATTTTCAACATAGGATTTAGGGGAACTAGTTTTTTGATTATTCATGTCTTTTTTTATTTTAATGATAATGAATTGGGGGAAACCTGAGCATGACTGAGGTTTTTTTCTTTTTTTCCATTTCGCTCCCCTATTCAATGTGTGATCACTGTTTTTATATTGTATGTCTGGTGATTTAACAAATACATGATGAGATATCATTGCACAACTAATATTTAGAACATTGGGGAATAACTTCAAGTTTATCATAGAGATTGAAATCAAGGATTTTTTTATAGCTATGGAGGAACATCTCGGTAATATTTTTGTATACCTATTACCAGTTATGTGTGTGTGAAGATTCTATGGATCGATAATAGATTTTATTTTGATTAGATCGATGGAAAAAATCTGGAATGAAATAATGATGAGGCTTCGGTTCCCTATATCCACCTTTATTTTGAATGATTGGCTTGGGCTTTTTTGTGTTGCAGATAAATGATACATAAAGAATTCATGAAACCATTGAAATTACAAGGTACATTATTTGTACCCTAAAAAAATTCCATTTGGGTTCTATGTCTTGTTCACTATGCTTTCACAAAAAATTAAAAATCACAAACTATGTGACACATTTCACATGTCATGTGACCCAATGTTGGTGGCCTAGTGTGTAATTTGGGAGAACACGAGCATAGACACAATTAGGTATATTGGAATGGGAAGTGGTATATAGTCATAACCATGTTTACATGTGAATGGAAATAGGAATACTATTATGGGAATTTGGAAGGTTCAAGATTAGAGGTACACATCATGTACCTTCTATACATTTCCAATAATTCCTTTGAGACTTCTTATAGACCATTATAATATTATTGTAGAATGAATCCAGTTGATTATGGTTCCTTAGTCCATCCCTATGGGGGTATAACACATCATTAAATCCTTAATAGAGGATTGTGGTCCTCTCTATGGGGTTTTTATTAAATGAGATCATGTTACCCCTCAATGATCCCTAGGGTGAGAATACTTTATCATATCCTTCCTATTTAGGGTTTTTGGTGTTAACCTGGCCCCATGAATAGGGTTTTGATCTCGTATATTGTAGATTCATCCAATAGGGTTCGATGCATCTCTTAGAGGTCTTTGGTGTGATCCCCTATCTGGGAAGTATGATCTATAATGATATTGTTAGTAAATCATAGTGATACCAGACAATAATGGAATCTTGGATGAGATTAATTTGTGAAAAATAGGTCTCATGGAGTAAATCATCCAAAATTAGTGTTACCTTGAAACCTCAAGCAGAATCCCATGGATAGAAGTATTGGTTGACACCACTTGAGATCAGATGTTTATTATTGGAATATTATTTTTTATATTTATTTATTGTTATGTTTTAAATAATATCTGATTCTCTTGGGTATTTGATCTAATTAATATTTATTATTTACTCTTAGATATTTTTTTGGATTCATAATGGGTATTGTTATACTGACCCACACATGGGATCTACCAAAATATGTCACGTCTTTTGCAGATGGGAGTACTTTATAAAGGTTCATTAATGGACTGGGAGAATGAAAATCATAGTTTATGGTATATAAAAACCAAGGTTCTTTCCATTTATTCATTTTAACATTGTCCCCTACTTCTAATTATGTTGGACTCTTTTATAGTTTTTGGAGGGATTAAATTTACCCCTTTATCATTTTATTACTTTTTCCATACTTTGGTTTTTGGTTATATATGTATGCATGAATTTTTTTCAGTTTAACATTACATTTAGTATTGTACAAGAATAGATGTGTGTTCATGCATACAGGTACCTAGATCAATTCCTCTAATGTGTGGGAACATCCTACTCAGCGCTGGTCACATTAACTTAACCTAATGAAGGAATGATTTGGGTTTTCACACATAGCTTATCACTCAAAATCAAGGCCCTAGTCGGTGGAATCGTGATAGAGTTAGATTAAAGTATTCAATTATACATCATAAAATGAGATTGGATATTTCTTATCTATTTTGATTTGTTTGGGACTAATACAATAAGTATTTCTGTGTTTGAAAATTTGATTTCATAAAAGTGTGTCCAATGTCGGTTGGGTGGCTAATGTATTTATTCCCAATAACTCTGATTAAATTCTTGATGACTCGGAGCATGTAAGCCAATATTTTCAAGTAAACATTTTTAAATTCATTATTTTGTAATGGGTGGTGTCTTCTATCTCCTTCCCGAATCTTTTCTCTAGATAAAGTCATTGACTGTATTGGGTCTTAATTGTTTCATGATACATGTTTGATGAAAACTAGTAATGATCCCCAATTTGTTCATGATTATGATATACTATGTGAAGAGGAATCAGTACAATGTCTTATATAGGAGGTGTTACTATAGGTTTTTTATAATAATTCCACTACCTGTTGGGTATAATGTTATACTACTAGTACTATTTGCAGATGTGTTCAGGCTGAGTGTACTCTATGATTTTGATAGGGAATGACCTCATAGGTTCTAGGATTAACTTTACCCTCAAACAATCGATGAAGGGATAGAGTAAGTCACCTAAATATTCCACCACATGAGGACACCTTCAGATCAATTGGTGGTGTATTTAGTAACTATTATTCTCGTTTTTTCTAGAAAATGGTGGATTCTAGTAACCTAGTCACATGAAGAGACATCCCTCCAATGTTCATATTTGGGGCCACTCTTCGGGGGGGGGGATTCCTATTTCTCCACATTGAGATAGGTTGGGATATTGTAGATTTTGTAATTTAATAATGGAAATATGTGAATGGTGGAGTATTTGAGTAGGTTCAATGACCTCTCAAGGTAATCCATAGATATGGTTCGAGATTTGGTATTCAGAGAAAGGACTATAGAGTAGTTCTTATCTGAATATATCTAGGTTTGAGTGATATTTATTTTCATTACCACATAAGCTAGAGTACTTTAGTGAGACTTAGTAGTGGAGATATTCATGGAATAAATGACTCCAATATAGGGTTCCAGTAGTGGGATCTCAAGTGATGATATCTCAAAAATTGGAATCCAATGATAGTCATTGGGATCTATCACATTTAAGATGCTTCACTAGGTGATCTATGGATAAAATATCGATAGTTTTGGGATATTACAATTGAGTAATTCATTCTAGGGAGATACAAATCTTATATAATGATGATTTAGGACATCTTCATTTGGAATATTTTTTCCATTGTACATGTGATAGGGAGATAATTGATAGACCACCTAGGTAGAGACAATGATGAGATCAGCGAGTTCTAGAGGGTGGAGCGTATGGAATAAGAGTGGGTAGACAAGTAGAATATTTAAAGTGGATTACATATTACCACCACCACCCCTAGGTGGTCCACTCCAGGCTTAGGGAGGTTGTTATCGATGATGACGAATGATGTAGAAAGTGGAGGCCTATGACCCCGAGACTCCCAGAATGACTATAGTTATGATCTTTATCTTCAATACTTTTTCTACAAAATTTATTGAAATGAGTGTGAGCCACACTTTTTTTCCACATCTCTTGATCAAGACATAGGGATTCCGGTTTAGGATTTTTATTGACACTTGTGCTTTGAGACTCCAATCAGAATGGAATTAGTTATCACTCACTTATACAAACATTGTATTAGAAGTCTATGTGGTGAAATAATCTTGATTCCCACTATCCTAGTGTATGGGGAAAAATTTATTGAACTATGTATTGTCTTGGGGATAACCCTAGGAAGTATCTCAATGTTGTTTGAACATAATCAAGTTTTTCAATTGTGAATTGTTTGAGAATATTTATTTGATATGATTTTGAGATATTTGAAACATAATGCAGTTTAAATTGATCGGCATAAAAATATTTGTGGAAGAATTTTATTAGAGTGAGTTTGGGTAGACTAAGTGTAATGCAATCATGGATTTCCAATTTTACCCCATTTTCTTGTACTATATGGAATGATATATATTCATCTATGAAGTTGTCTCTCCCACTTGAACATATGGTTATAATGTGAGTAATCTTATATGAATCCTCAGGATAGTCTACCCTCATTCCTTTGTGTGTGGATTTGTAGTGTGTTATCTTTATTAATTAGTTAAATCCCTTACCAGGTATTTTTCCCTAATAAACCCATATTTCTAGCATACAATTTGACACATTTATATACTATTGTAGAGAAATCACCTCCAAAATATAATTTATTGCACTATTTAGAGAACATTATTTCCTAGAGGTAGATATTTATCATTTACGAAGGAATAATAAATTAACATAATCAAAACCTAAGACATCCACTTTTTGAATTTATAACTAAAATGGGGAATGTATACCAGATATAGAAGGAGTAAAAGATTTTATTTAATTAGAGAACACAAAATCTAAAAAATAACATATGTCCAACCTCCCCTTCCATAATCATTAATTTAAAACTACATCTATAATTATGAGGATGTATATTTTATTCGGGAGAGGGTACACATCACATGATAGAATGAATGTTAAAGGGGAAAGAGAGTAGTAGTGTATTCTAGTTGTAGTCAATCTTCCTGAGCTTCCCTTATCATCCAATCCCCTATCAAACACATATGGCCACTTATTTATAGGTATTCGTGAGAATTTGGGTAATTATAAATGATTTAAATAATGAATAGAAGTTTTCAAATATCTTCAATCAGCGGTCTACTATCAATTCCATCAAATCTGGTCATTTTGTCTCACATCCAAGTGTTTCACATCATGAATAATATTCATGACATGTAATATCTAGGACCCAAATTCTTTTTTTTCAAATATTACACATTGTGAATAGTAGATTCCTGACATGTAATATATAGGGCCAAAATTTTCACATGTTGTCTTGCAGATTGAATTCCATAAGGTCAAACATCATTAATAACATTCATGACGTGTAAAGTTGTTTTCTAGCTATTATTTATCTAAATCATCCAACTTAATCATTACTAATATTGGGTGTTTGCCATTTAGTTTTACTTGATTATATTTCATCTTCAACGAACCTTCACAAATCCAGTGTCAGGCTTCCCTAATTCATAGTGCATGGGGATGTGTTTACATGTCACTATATTAATCATTTTGTGTACAGTTTTTATCAAATTATGTATCCACCCACAAAACATAATAGCTATTTATTAGTAGAAAAATTAATTAATTTAATGAATAATACATTTTCTTAGAAATAAAATAAACTTTCAATCTATGGATCTTTCAATATTCCACCACATAGATTATTGATGTCCTCAAGTATGTAATCCTAACATAAATAGAAGAGTCAAAACATGTTACCAATATTATAATTCCAAAGAAATTAAATAAAATGATTATTAGTGGTGGGTTAACCATTCAAGTTTTAAAATATAAATAAAATCAACTTAAATAATTCCATGTAACTAATCTGCCCAAGTATTTTATGTTTTCTAATTGTGAACTGGTGTTTCGTTTATGCTTAATAATTATTTTATCAAATTTCATTATTTTCAAAAAATCCAAGTGATGATTTAACTCATGATGGATTATTTTTTATCATTAAAGAAGAAACAATTTCATATTTAGTTTTCTATTATCATGAGTAAATTATCCTTTTCCCTAGGATTGAAAAAGAGATAATTCTCTACAATGTGATGATATAATTTACCTAAATCAGTGAATGTTTTCAAATAATAATTTGATGAATCTAAGTCTTCAGGTTAATAGGGATTTATATTCAATATAACAAGGCTCATAAAAGATGTTTTCTCTAAATTATACTACATGATATGAAAAGTAAAGTGTAATGATAATCTCTACAGTAAAATAAAAACTCCTTATCTACAAAACTAAGATTAATGTAATGATCAGTTTAAGTGTAATGAATGATTTTCACTTTCATGATTTTTATTTTATTCTTTTTTTATTATTTTTTTTAATTTTATTCATATAATTATAATCACATTCACTAACTAACCACATATGATCTATAGATCATCAGTGTGGTTATGGTGATTTTTTTATTTTATTGAAACATAACCCATTTTTTCTTTTCTTCTTTTATTAAGGGAAAAAATTGTGAACAATGGATGAAACCACATAAATGGAAAATACCCAAAATATAATCCCCACACTTCATTCACATAAAAAATATATTCTGAATATACCTCTCTCACTCGCACACATAAACATTAAAATATCACGTAATATAAATTGAACAGTTTAGGAATGGATAAATATGTATTATAGTGCGGCTCAATCTTAATGAGGTCATTCAGGGAATCAATGGGAAAACAAAAGATTAATGACATGGTGAGTCCAAGGATATGGTATTAACAAAAAAATTCTTTGTCATTTTCAATGTGGTTCCAAAATTCATATATTTGACAAGTTTCAATTCGTGTTGGGTATTTTTAAGGATATTTAATGTCAAAAAAATACCTTTATAAATGGTGATTTAGTTGGGTTGCACATGTCATGTTCTTTCAATTCAATTCTACAGCACTTTCATGACATATAAAATTTTCACAGTGTGAATTTTCATTTCCCAAATTTGTTTTGTATTATTTCATGATTTGTGAACTATGATGTTCTTCCATCCTTCAATTAAAATATATTATGGATGTGAAAAAATAGAGAAACCATATTCAATCATGATAAAATTGGATTGAGGGGAAGAGAAGTATGAGGAAAAAATTGAGGGCTGTGTTTCATAAGTGTTGTTTTTAAACATAATTGTATCTAATAAAATAATTAAAGATTTAAAAAAATAAAAACTACAAGAATCCATCCCACAAACTTAATTAATTTAATGTCATTATTTTGTTTAAATTTAATATTTATGTGAGTTTATTTAAAATAGAATTTCTATAATTAATCAAAAGTAATGGAGATAGTTGACCAGGTGGATTTTAATTTATAGTCAGTTTGATACTTTTTCTTATGGAGAAAATTAATTTCCTTTTATCATAATTTTATACATCATCCTTTAATTTTATATCCAATTAAAATTGATGTGGAACACTACTAGGAACTTTTTATGGGCGGTAATACCACTAACATCCTTTGAAAACATAATACCTTTCATAAGAAAAGAAACCTCTTGTTCCTTCTGATCATAGAAAATATTACTAAATTACCCCCTTGGTTGTTGTCTTTATCATATTAAAAACATGTTATAACTACAAAAAATAATATTTATGACCATTGTTACTGTAGAACTAGAAAAACAAATTAAATTTTGTTCTTCAAAGTTGGATTTTGATCATTCTAGATATTTTTTGTTTGGTTATTGTGGGAAGATTATCTCCGTGAAAAAGGGGTTATGATATTTTTGAATACCTTTTCCTTACCTCTTGGAGGAATATTTCAAAAACAATACTTGATCCAAATCATCTTTTTTTTGTTTTCATATCAATACTATTAATTAAATCATTTTTATTTTCAAATTGATTGTATACATGTTTACATTGTTCTTGTGACCCTTTCATCTCTTCATTTTAAGAAGATTCTTTTCATACCTCTTTAGTGTAAATGGTAATTTTTTGACCTTTTTCAAATCATGTTTCATAGTGATCCATATTAAATACATCTATTTTAGTTGTTCTTCCTTTGTAGAAATTTTGTTTTAGGGATCTATGACAATATTATCACATTTAGCCTATTTGAGTTTATAATTATCGATATCAACATCTTCTCCTAATTTATATTATTTATATTTTTCTAATAATCTATCAATGAAATCCTATGTTATTTATTATACAAAATTTAATTGATAATTACAATATTTTAGGAAACAAACCTACATTGGGGTATTTTCAATTCAAAAATGATCTTTTATATCTAATAATTTTTTAGGAATGCGGGATTAATTAGTAGGATCTATATATTCATTTTGGTAGATATCATTTTCTAAATAAATGAATGAAAAATTCATTAGGGAGTCAAGTATATTGAAATGCATGACTATTATCAAGATTAATTGAAAGTTTACCTTCATGCACATTGATAATGGTATTTTCTAATTTTAATAATGATATCACCAAAATGAAGGGTGAGTGTGGTAAAATGATATCCTCTTCTATGTATAAACAAAGAATTCATTAGGGAAAATTAGGTCTCCTTTATTCACATGTAGATATATCAAACCTCATATAGGGAATATTTTAGATGTATTTGAAGGATAGACCACTACTCGGTGGGATTTAATTTTACAATATGAAATGATTTAAATATAGAGTGAGGTAAGATATTTATTGAATATCTTAAATCAAACAAAGATTTATTAAAATTTAACGATCCATTAATAAAGAGAATAAAGAATATACATAAATTCTTTAATTTATGTGACATGATTTGTGTGATCATGCTAATATGACTCTCCATAGGATTATGCCCCCATTTCCATAAAGTCACTATATTTTGGTTCATATATCTTTAAGAAACATCAAATATTTTTAATATTTTTTAGATTTCCCCTAGAGATTGAATATTTATCTTGAAATTTTGAATTGTCTATAAAATTTGTTTTTCATTTCAATGTTATTCCACTTTAATCAAATCAACTAATTCTGAAGGGAATTGTGTTTGGTTATCTATCTATGCCCTTTATTTCCATTTCAAAGTTATTTTTTTCATTTTTTTCAGATAAATTTTCATTTTTCCATCATTGTTCTAGATGGGTGGATCTTAAAAATTCTTATTAGATTCATCAACCTAGTGTCTTAGGGTGGTTAAAACTATTTTAATTTTCATATTTTGATAATTATGGCATTCTCCATTTGATTATTAATTCCAAGTTATTATAGATTTTCTTGTTTGATAGTTAAAAAATACATAAGTCTTCCAAATTTTCTGGGTATAGTAGTGCAGAAAACATTTTTTAAGTCGGTTATTTTCCATTATTATGTCATTTTTTCAGAAAAAGTTAATACGGACGACGTTATAAATATTATTTTTTATGTCGGTTATTTAAAAACTTATGAAAAAAACATAACATCGCGGTGTTTATCAAGTCGGTTATTAATTAACCGATGTGAAAAAACCTGGGGGGGGGAAGGTTTATCCTGACAGTTATTATATAACCGACATGATAAACCAGTGCGGGGGTGTTTATCTTGTCAGTTATCTAATAACCGACATGATAAACCATTTCCCGGGCCTTTATCAAGTCGGTTATTACTTAACCAATGTGATAAATTGGGGGTGGTTTATCACGTCACTTATTATATAACTAACGTGATAAAATAGTGAGGGGGATGTTTATCACTTTGGTTGTTCAATAACCGATGTGATAAACTAGTCCGGGGGGTTTTTATCATGTGTGTTATTTAATAACCGATGTGGTAAACCATTCCACATGTGTTTATCACATCATTTATTTAAATATCTGACGTGATAAACCCTTCCCCATTCCATTATCAAGTCGGTTATAAAATAACCGACTTGGAAGACCAATTTTTTTAAATGGAATGCAGTCCACTACTCTCCCGGGAAACAACCCGAAACAAAATCAAGAAATCGTACCACAAAAACATAAGTAGACCAAAACAAGAACCAAATAAATATTAAGCATTTACTTTTCTAACATTTAAAACATACTCCACTGCACAGCCCCCCACCACCCCCTGAACAGTCCCCCCTCACCAAACTGAAAATCCCCCACCACACACCTGGACAACCCCCCGACAACCTGGACCGCCCCAAACACCCCGGGACAACCCCTATAACGACCCATACTTTACATACATTGTTAATACTTCGAAATTGAAGCACACTTATTACAACATATGACAAAACCACAAAGGACCGTATAGGTATAGTGTCTTTAGAAACTGGGAAACATAAACAACTGGTTCATAAATCTTCTACAGTGTCTCCCATTTATTTCATCATATCTAGGGTCCCTTTTAGCATATTCTACTTAATATCCATCTTCCTGACCTAGGGAAAAGAAAACATAAAAGGGTGAGCTCAAATGCTCAGCAAGGGAAAATAAAGGAAATAAAAATCATATCATATCTTTATGAAAATCAAAACCTGCAAAAGAGATCATAATATCTTAACATGGAATAAATCATAGAAGTGAAAATGAGATCCCCATAATCATAACATAAAACTTGAAACTTTGTGGCATGCACACATAATCATGGAAAATCATTTCTTGTTAGTCATGACTCATTGCCAAGACTATCTTAGTGGACAAAGTCCCTTTCTGAACCGAGTTCACTCCTCGTTTCAGTCCTGTATCACTGAACCGAAATAACCTTCCGTTCCAGCCATGTCTATCTCATGAGATATAAAATCTTTACCCAATGCATTGGAGGGAGATATAGGTCCCACCCATCTTATAATGAATCCTTTCTTATGTGTGCCACATAATCATAAATCATACATCATCGCATAACACATGTAACAAAAATGGGATTCTTGAAACATCACGACATCATAAAACAAATCATATAAGGTAAATGACTTCATAAAAATAATTCCCTCACAACATAATCAATTCAATGTAATAATAGGGATAAAAACAGAACCCTATATTATCTTAGATGGAAAATAATTTTGATAAAACATTTGAACTCAATTCTTGAGGAAAATATCCTTTCTACTTCAAAAACACTTTTCTTTTCTTGACATGTCATACAATTATAAACTAAACGAAGTTGATTAAAAATAAACTTGAAAACTTATAAAGGAAGCTTCTTGAAAAAAATGTTTTAAAAATCCATTCATGCCGTATAAGTTAAAGAAAACATTCTTCTCGTACTTTTGTCGAAAAAGTCAAAAAGTACCTCGTACGAAAAACCACAAAAGATTCCTTTCATATCTTTTACTAAAAACCCACCAAAGGGTAAAATTGGATATAAACTATTGTAGAATGATGGAAATAATATTACATATTGATGGAACATGGATGTGGATGATAAAATACAACCCAGTAATTACCAAAGTAAAAACAACCTCGGATAAAAGTGAGATTGTGATATTTCCCTTACCTTAGGTCCGATTTGCTTTGTTCGTGTCCGAAGCTCCTGTATAATGGTTTAAATAATGTTATTGACTTATTCCAGAATCATACATATTGATATGATATCATATATGGTCATATTATTAGCTTCTTGTTAGTAATATTTCATTGTTACTTGTTACTCGGGTCTTTATAACTTTGTGTTCTTATGCGTGTTTTGTCGAATAAATTCTTATTTTTATCTTTAGGTTATAGATAATTTATTTTCAGAATGGTATTAGTGTAGTATATACCATATTCATTCATTCAATTCATTATGAAATGAAGATGATGTAGAACGAGTCGCATCACATCGTGGAGACGGTATTCCGTACGTACGCACGAGTGATGATATCGTTCCTATGATCGTGGAATTGTATTGGAGTATATATATATTATTTCAGTATCAATATTACTTCATAATAATCATATATAGTTACTCATTACACCATTATACCCATCCTTGTAAGGTGATGGTGGAAAATAGATTACACCACGGCGTGGAGACGGTATTCCGTACGTACGCACGCGCGGTGATTTCATTTTTCCGTAGGATGGATAGAAGGTGAATTAGGTTTGTTTCATATTTATAATAACATATCAGTATGTAAGTAATACTGATGTTATTACTTTATCATGAAACAACTAATGAAGAAGAAGTTGAAGAAGAAAGAAATTGAAAAGATCGGTAATGGATATTACCTCTTCTTTGGAACGCCTCTTTGAATCCTCCACTTAAGGAACTAATATTGGTCTTTGGAGAAGACCAGGACTTCTAGGATTATTCTAGGGAAGTGGAGAAGGGAAAATGGCAGGGGTTGGCCGAGCTTGAGTTCTCAAATTGGTGTGAGGAGGAGGGGGAGGAGGTGCCCATTTATAAGGGAGGAGAGGGGCACCTTAGGAATATCTCAAAATATTATTTTATATTAAAGTCAAAATCGGTTTATAATGGCTCCAAAGGGTCTTATTTCGAAGAAAAAGTGGGGATGAGTCGAAATCCTATAATCCAATAAGATTTAGACAAGTTGAGGGTATTATTTTAACCTTATCAATTAGATTTAACTCTAAGTTAATTAATTTAACTTTTACCGTGTCTTTTTGTTTACTTTCACTATATGGTTAATACACTTACTATAACATGCCAAACGAACCCCAAATTGTTTATTATTAATATATATATCCTTATCTAAGTCATTTGGCCGAACCTTAGATTTTTAGGAATACAATAAAAATTAATAATATAATATTTGATTTAAAAACTATTTTGTGTCAATTTTGACACTATTTGATATATGATTTTTGTGAAAGTCATAACAGAATTATATGTTCGAACCAAGTTGATTAAATCAAAATTAATATATCATAGTAACCTAGAAAATTAGTGGAATTCATAAAAAGTCTCAAATTACATTTATTTTGGTGTTTATAACATCAATTATGTCAATATTTCATTAATAAGATAAATACTGCATCATCATTGTGTCATAAATAAATTAAATTATTTAATGTCTAAAAATTACAAATAAAATACCCTTATATAGGAAATCTTTTTAGCTTTCTAATGAATATTTATAGTCGAATTTATCTTATGTATAACCCCATATTAAAAATGATTTACTTATTAAACTTTGATTTTAACTATTTTAACCCTTCTTTAAATAAATTAATAATAAATGTCCTAATCTAATCCAAGTGGGCCTAAATGGTCATATTTTATTCCTAAGTTTGTTTTTGGTCGAATTAAACTTGTCCAATAGAATTAGGACATGTGTTAGGGTAATATTGATATCATATTTACCCTTAGTTACTCTATTTACTATTAACCGCGGTAAAAACAGTAAAAAGTTACTATTCACCAAAAAATTATTTTCATCTCATTGAACCACATTTTAGTCCTTGATATTAACCGTGTCTCTCGGATTTTTGAAATTCCATTCACAGAAGCGGTAAAATTAAGTTTTATGCAAAATTCAGTTTTTAACCTACCACTTAGTGGTTTCACTATTCATCAAAAATTGAAAGTTTTCAGAAAAATACCAAAATTTCACCCTAGGCTAATTTCGATATTCTGAGTCCAAAAATGAAGTCCATTTTGAAAAATAAAATTTATAAAATTTCAAAAAGTGGTTATTACTATTCATAACGGCTAGTTTTAATAGCATATTGTTGTTTAGTGAAACTCGGTATTGCGTACGACGCAAGCTATCGAGGAAGGTCGCGATTGCGTGTAAAGAAAGCCAAGCAAGTGTTGTGTAGAAAAAGATTTCTTTGATGATTTATATAACATAAAAGTCTCGGGTGTTACATTCTACCCCCCTTAAAAAGAATTTCACCCTCGAAATTCATCACTTTGTAACAAACAGATGAGGATAATTCTCCCTCATCATATCCTCAAGCTCCCATGTAGATTCTTCAAGTTGGTGGTTCCTCCATAAAACCTTCACCAAGCAAGTGTTCTTGTTTCGTAGGACTTTTTCGCTATGATCCAGAATCTCTATCGGTTGTTCTTCATAAGAAAGATCTTGCTCCAGCGGTACAACTTCTGAGCTGAGTACATGTGAAGGATCTGGTATGTACTTTCTCAGGAGAGATACATGGAACACATCGTGAACTTGAGAGAGATTCGGTGGAAGCGCCAATCGGTAAGCTACCTTCCCAACACGATCCAGTATTTCGAAAGGACCGATATATCTAGGGTTCAACTTCCCCTTCTTTCCAAATCTCATAACCCTCTTCCAGGGAGATATTCGTAAGAACACTTTATCACCCACTTCAAACTCTAGGTCTTTTCTTCGGTTGTCGGCATAACTTTTCTGTCGACTCTGAGCTGCTCTTATGTGTTGTTGAATAGATCTGACCTTTTTTGCCATTTCATCAACGAGATCAGGTCCTAATAGCTTTCTTTCCCCAACTTCATCCCAGCAAGTTGGAGTCCTGCATTTCTTTCCATAGAGAGCTTCATAAGGAGCCATCTGAATACTGGAGTGAAAGCTATTATTATAAGAAAATTCTACCAAAGGTAGGTGTTGATCCCAACCTCCTTTGAAATCCATAGAGCAAGCTCTCAACATATCTTCTAGGGTTTGAATTGTTCTCTCAGACTGACCGTCTGTCTGGGGATGATAAGCAGTGCTGAAACTCAACTCTGTATCCAGAGTATGCTGAAGACTTCGCCAGAACTTCGAGATAAATCTCGGATCCCGATCAGATATAATAGAAAGTGGTACTCCATGCAATCTTACCACTTCCTTTACATATATCCTGGCAAGCTGATCTAGAGAGAAATCCTCTTTAATAGGAATTAAGTGTGCAGACTTTGTAAGACGATCAACTATGACCCAGATAGCATTATTGCTTTTGGATGTTTTAGGAAGTCCTGTGACAAAGTCCATAGTGATGTTTTCCCATTTCCATTCGGGTATGGGTAATGGTTGTAACATCCCCTTAGACTTTTGTCTCTCAGCTTTAACTTGTTGACAAACCAAGCATCGAGAGACATATTCAGCAACATCTCTTTTCATGCCATCCCACCAGAAGTACTCTTTCAGGTCCCTATACATCTTCGTGCTTCCAGGATGAATAGAGAATGAAGAACTATGAGCCTCATCCAGCAGCTCCTTCTTTAATTCGGGGATGGGAGGAACACAAACCCGATTCCTGAACTTTATTATCCCATCACAATGAAGGTTGAATTCAGGAACATTTCTCACCTTCTTTTGTAACTCGACATCTTCTTTCTGTGCCTCTTTAATCTTCACATGTATAGATGGTTGAACATTCATTTGAGAAAGATAAGATTTTTCCCCTTCCATTATAATTCCAAGATCCATCCTTTGTAAATCCATAAATATTGGATCTTTTGTGATCCTCATCATGGATAAACTAGCATGGTCTTGTCGACTTAATGCATCTGCCACCTTGTTTGCTTTCCCAGGGTGGTAATGGATTGAGCAGTCATAATCCTTAATCAGCTCCAACCATCTTCTTTGGCGCATATTCAGCTCCTTTTGTGTGAAAATATACTTTAGACTTTTATGATCAGTATAAATATCACACCTTTCACCATAAAGGTAAAGCCTCCAAATCTTTAATGCAAAGATTACCACAGCCAACTCCAAATCATGTGTTGGGTAATTTTGCTCATGGATTTTCAACTGTCGCGAGGCATAATCTATCACCATATCATTTTGCATAAGAACACACCCCAATCCCTTCTTGGATGCATCACTGTAGATCACAAACCTTTCTCCACTACAAGGTAGTGTGAGCACAGGTGCACTGGATAACCTTCTTTTCAACTCCTTGAAATTCTCTTCACATTCCTCTGTCCAGACAAACTTAACTCCTTTCCGAGTCAACTTGGTGAGTGGATTAGATAATCGTGAAAAATCTTTTACAAAACGTCGATAATATCCAGCCAAACCAAGAAAACTTCGGATCTCAGTTACTGTTGTTGGTCTTGACCATCTTTCGATAACCTCTGTTTTTGCTGGATCCACAGATATCCCCTCTTTTGAGATTATATGACCCAAAAATGCAACTTTTTTGAAGCCAAAATTCACACTTGGTAAATTTGGCATAAAGCTTCTCCTTTCTCAGGGTCTTCAATATAATTCTCAAGTGATCTTCCTGCTCTTCCTTGCTCTTTGAATAGACAAGAATATCGTCTATAAAGACTACCACAAATTGATCAAGATAGTCTCTAAAGACTCTATTCATTAGATCCATGAAGATAGCAGGGGCATTAGTAAGACCAAATGGCATCACTATAAATTCATAGTGTCCATACCATGTACGGAAAGCCGTCTTTGGTATATCCTCCCTTTTGACCCTTAATAGATGATACCCTGAACGAAGATCAATCTTGGAAAAGTATTGAGCTCCACATAGTTGGTCAAATAAGTCATCAATGCGTGGGAGAGGATATTTGTTCTTGATAGTGATCTTGTTAAGTTCTCGATAATCAATGCAAAGTCTCATTGATCCATCTTTCTTCTTAACAAATAGAACAGGTGCTCCCCAAGGTGACGCACTAGGGCGTATGAATCCCTTATCAATATTCTCTTGGAGTTGCTTCTTCAATTCCTGCAACTCAATTGGGGCCATTCTATAAGGTGTCTTTGAAATAGGCAAAGCACCCGGTACGAGTTCTATTGAAAACTCAACTTCACGATTTGGTGGAAGACCCGATAATTCCTCCGGAAAAACATCATCAAACTCCCGTACAATGGGCATATTCTTAATCGTGAGTTTCTCACCAACCATTTGAGATAAATAACCTTCATTTAGTGGAATCAATACCCATAAGATGGAAGAAATTTCCACTGGAAGGTTATGTTCATCCTTGCATTGATAGACGATCGTAGATTGATCTGGAATATGAAATGTGACTTCCCTTATTTGGCAATCGATATGAGCTCCATGTAGAGAAAGCCAATCCATGCCAAGAATCACATCAAATTCCACTAAAGGAAGGATCACAAGATTTGCAGGAAGCACTTTCCCACAAACTTCGATCGGAGAAGAATTATAAACTTTTGATGCGATTGATGTGCCATTAGGTGTTGTCACAGCTAACTCAACATCTAATTGTTGAGGTAATACGGTGATACCCTTAGAAAATTTTTTAGAAATAAAAGAGTGGGTGGATCCAGAATCAAATAAAACATTTGCTACTTTAGAGTGGATGGTAAGTGTACCTTTCACCACATCGTTATCGTACTCCACATCGCTGATAGAAATTGCATGTGACTTTCCTTTGTCTTTAGCCTTAAGAGTTTGTTGACGTCGACCATCATCATCAACCCTTGGATTTGGGCATTGATTGGCATAATGCCCCATCTCCTTGCACTTGAAACATTGAAGTGTAGTAGGTTCATTCTGTGTATCCCTTCCTTTGTTTGCGTCATTAGACATCTTCTTCCCATTATCACGGCATTCAAATGCCCGATGACCTTCTTTTCCACATTTAAAACATTTACTTGTCCCTTTAAGACAACTCCCTCCATGTTTCGTTCCACACTTTGAGCATAAGGAAAAGCTCATCTTCTTTTCCGTGTGCTCTTTAGATTTTTCTTTGAATTCCATCTTCCTCTTCTTATCAAACCCATGTGACTGATGGGTTACTCCAATCTCCATCTCGACTTTGAGAGCACATCGAACGATTTCCTCGTAGCTATTGAAGTCCCTTATGGCTAACGCCCTTCGAAGACTTGGTTTTAAGCCACTAAAGAATCGATCGATCTTACTCTCAGGTTGGATAATAATACCAGAAGCGTACCTTGCAAGTCTTGTAAAATTTGCTTCATAGGTACCAACAGATTCATCATCCCTTTGCTTCAGTTCAAGAAACTCTTTCTCCATCTTTGTTCGGAGAATACGAGGGAAGTACTTATTGAAAAATAAGTTCTTGAACTCGTCCCATTCCATAGACTCAATTTCATCCCTTTTCCTCGTATTCTTAACAAGATTCCACCATTGATCAGCATCTCCTTCCAAACGATACACTGCTAGGATGACTTTATCATGCTCAGAACCTTGAAGAACTGAAAATATCTTTTCAGTAGTACTAATCCATTGTTCAGCAACTAATGGATCAGTAGACCCGCTGAAAGAAGGTGGACGCTGCCTCATGAAGGATTCAACAGAATGTTGCTCCCTCCTTTGCTCGTTTGGAAATCCTGCATGATTCATAGCTTGAGAAAGTTGTGTGAGCATGGCTACAAGATTTTTCAATCCAGCTCCCATATCGTTTGTTTGCTCAGGGGGACAATCATTGCATTTCCCATCGCATTCCGCATTAACACGGTTCCTTCGGGTTCCAGCCATTGACTAAAACCAAGAAGAATAGTGTGAGCAACACTAATTATAATAGGAAACCACATAATTCAAGAATAAAATTTTCATGCTTAAGGTCTTATCCTAGGTTATTCAAGGCCATTTCTAAAACACTAAGATTGTGTTCTATGCTTAGACTTATCCTTAGGGTTCTTATTAAGGCTTTCACATCCTAGTTTCCAAAGGTTGACTATACCTTTCCTCTGATACCAACTATAACGACCCATACTTTACATACATTGTTAATACTTCAAAATTGAAGCACACTTATTACAACATATGACAAAACCACAAAGGACCGTATAGGTATAGTGTCTTTAGAAACTGGGAAACATAAACAACTGGTTCATAAATCTTCTACAGTGTCTCCCATTTATTTCATCATATCTAGGGTCCCTTTTAGCATATTCTACTTAATATCCATCTTCCTGACCTGGGGAAAAGAAAACATAAAAGGGTGAGCTCAAATGCTCAGCAAGGGCAAATAAAGGAAATAAAAATCATATCATATCTTTATGAAAATCAAAACCTGCAAAAGAGATCATAATATCTTAACATGGAATAAATCATAGAAGTGAAAATGAGATCCCCATAATCATAACATAAAACTTGAAACTTTGTGGCATGCACACATAATCATGGAAAATCATTTCTTGTTAGTCATGACTCATTGCCAAGACTATCTTAGTGGACAAAGTCCCTTTCTGAACCGAGTTCACTCCTCGTTTCAGTCCTGTATCACTGAACCGAAATAACCTTCTGTTCCAGCCATGTCTATCTCATGAGATATAAAATCTTTACCCAATGCATTGGAGGGAGATATAGGTCCCACCCATCTTATAATGAATCCTTTCTTATGTGTGCCACATAATCATAAATCATACATCATCGCATAACACATGTAACAAAAATGGGATTCTTGAAACATCATGACATCATAAAACAAATCATATAAGTTAAATGACTTCATAAAAATAATTCCCTCACAACATAATCAATTCAATGTAATAATAGGGATAAAAACAGAACCCTATATTATCTTAGATGGAAAATAATTTTGATAAAACATTTGAACTCCATTCTTGAGGAAAATATCCTTTCTACTTCAAAAACACTTTTCTTTTCTTGACATGTCATACAATTATAAACTAAACGAAGTTGATTAAAAATAAAATTGAAAACTTATAAAGGAAGCTTCTTGAAAAAATTGTTTTAAAAATCCATTCATGCCGTATAAGTTAAAGAAAACATTCTTCTCGTACTTTTGTCGAAAAAGTCAAAAAGTACCTCGTACGAAAAACGACAAAAGATTCCTTTCATATCTTTTACTAAAAACCCACCGAAGGGTAAAATTGGATATAAACTATTGTAGAATGATGGAAATAATATTATATATTGAGGGAACATGGATGTGGATGATAAAATACACCCCAATAATTACCAAAGTAAAAACAACCTCGGATAAAAGGGAGATTGTGATATTTCCCTTACCTTAGGTCCGATTTGCTTTGTTCGTGTCTGAAGCTCCTGTATAATGGTTCAAATAATGTTATTGACTTATTCCAGAATCATACATATTGATATGATATCATATATGGTCATATTATTAGCTTCTTGTTAGTAATATTTCATTGTTACTTGTTACTCGGGTCTTTATAACTTTGTGTTCTTATGCGTGTTTTGTCGAATAAATTCTTATTCTTATCTTTAGGTTATAGATAATTCATTTTCAGAATGGTATTAGTGTAGTATATACCATATTCATTCATTCAATTCAATATGAAATGAAGATCATGTAGAACGAGTCGCATCACATCGTGGAGACGGTATTCCCTACGTACGCACGAGTGATGATATCGTTCCTATGATCGTGGAATTGTATTGGAGTATATATATATTATTTCAGTATCAATATTACTTCATAATAATCATATATAGTTACTCATTACACCATTATACCCATCCTTGTAAGGTGATGGTGGAAAATAGATTACACCACGGCGTGGAGACGGTATTCCGTACGTACGCACGCGCGGTGATTTAATTTTTCCGTAGGATGGATAGAAGGTGAATTAGGGTTGTTTCATATTTATAATAACATATCAGTATGTAAGTAATACTGATGTTATTACTTTATCATGAAACAACTAAAGAAGAGGAAGTTGAAGAAGAAAGAAATTGAAAAGATCGGTAATGGATATTACCTCTTCTTTGGAACGCCTCTTTGAATCCTCCACTTAAGGAACTAAGATTGGTCTTTGGAGAAGACCAGGACCTCTAGGATTATTCTAGGGAAGTGGAGAATGGAAAATGGCAGGGGTTGGCCGAGCTTGAGTGCTCAAATTGGTGTGAGGAGGAGGGGGAGGAGGTGCCCTTTTATAAGGGAGGAGAGGGGCACCTTAGGAATATCTCAAAATATTATTTTATATTAAAGTCAAAATCGGTTTATAATGGCTCCAAAGGGTCTTATTTCGAAGCTAAAGTGGGGATGGGTCGAAATCCTATAAACCAATAAGATTTAGACAAGTTGAGGGTATTATTTTAACCTTATCAATTAGATTTAACTCTAAGTTAATTAATTTAACTTTTACCGTGTCTTTTTGTTTTCTTTCACTATATGGTTAATACACTTACTATAAAATGCCAAACGAACCCCCAATTGTTTATTATTAATATATATATCTTTATCTAAGTCATTTGGCCGACCCTTAGATTTTTAGGAATAAAATAACAATTAATAATATAATATTTGATTTAAAAACTATTTTGTGTCAATTTTGACACTATTTGATATATGATTTTTG
This sequence comes from Viscum album, assembly GCA_963277665.1. NCBI lineage: Eukaryota > Viridiplantae > Streptophyta > Magnoliopsida > Santalales > Viscaceae > Viscum > Viscum album. The sequence goes on along the minus strand of OY728160.1, from coordinate 1,886,907,204 downwards.
TGAAAGTCATAACAGAATTATATGTTCGAACCAAGTTGATTAAATCAACATTAATATATCATAGTAACCTAGAAAATTAGTGGAATTCATAAAAAGTCTCAAATTACATTTAGTTTGGTGTTTATAACATCAATTATGTCAATATTTCATTAATAAGATAATTACTGCATCATCATTGTGTCATAAATAAATTAAATTATTTAATGTCTAAAAATTACAAATAAAATACCCTTATATAGGAAATCTTTTTAGCTTTCTAATTACTATTTATAGTCGAATTTATCTTATGTATAACCACATATTAAAAATTATTTACTTATTAAACTTTGATTTTAACTATTTTAACCCTTCTTTAAATAAATTAATAATAAATGTCCTAATCTAATCCAAGTGGGCCTAAATGGTCATATTTTAATCCTAAGTTTGTTTTTGGTCGAATTAAACTTGTCCAATAGAATTAGGACATGTGTTAGGGTAATATTGATATCATATTTACCCTTAGTTACTCTATTTACTATTAACCGCGGTAAAAATAGTAAAAAGTTACTATTCACCAAAAAATTATTTTCATCTCATTGAACCACATTTTAGTCCTTGATATTAACCGTGTCTCTCGGATTTTTGAAATTCCATTCACAGAAGCGGTAAAATTAAGTTTTATGCAAAATTCAGTTTTTAACCTACCACTTAGTGGTTTCACTATTCATCAAAAATTGAAAGTTTTCAGAAAAATACCAAAATTTCACCCTAGGCTAATTTCGATATTCTGAGTCCAAAAATGAAGTCCATTTTGAAAAATAAAATTTATAAAATTTCAAAAAGTGGTTATTACTATTCATAACGGCTAGTTTTAATAGCATATTGTTGTTTAGTGAAACTCGGTATTGCGTACGACGCAAGCTATCGAGGAAGGTCGAGATTGCGTGTAAAGAAAGCCAAGAAAGTGTTGTGTAGAAAAAGATTCCTTTGATGATTTATATAACATAAAAGTCTCGGGTGTTACAACCCCCACACACCCTGGATAGCTCTCCCACACCCCTGGACAGCCCTCCCCCCTCACCACACTGGACAGACCCCACCACACCCCTGGACTGGCCCCTGACCCCCTGGACAGCACCAAACACCCCTGGACATCCCCCCACCCTCATGTATACCCCCACCCCCCTGGACAACACTCCCACACCCCTGTACAGCCTTCTCACACCCCTGAAATAGAGCCAAAATTTACTCAAAAAAACCAGAACCCCCTCACCCCACTGGACTTCCCCCACCACACCCCTGGACACCCCCCACACCGCTGGACATCACCACCACCCCCTAAACATCCCCCCACCCTCTTGTATACCCCCACCCCCTGGACAACACTCCCACACCCCTGGACAACCCTCCTACAACCCTGAAACAGACCAAAAGGTTCCCAAAAATATACTAGAACCCCCTCAACCCACTGAACAGCCCCCACCACACCCCTAGACACCCCACCACACCCCTGGACACCCCCACACCCCTGGAATGCCACCCCCACCCACTGGAAAGCCCCAAACACCCCTGGACAACCCCACCCCGTGGACACCCCCACCCATGGAGTTCCCCACCACCCCATTGATAACCCCCACACCCATGCACCCCCCCCCCCCACACCCCTGAACTTCCCCCACCCCCTGGACAGTCCCCAAAAAAACTAAAAAACCCCCCACCTCCACCCTCCTAGACTGCCCCACCACTCCCAGGATAGCCCCCCTCACCCCACAAGACAACCCCCACCACACCCCTAGACAACCCCACACCACTGGACTACCCCTGACCCCCTGGACAGCCCCCCACACCCCTGGACACCCCCACCACCCCTGGACATTCCCCCACACCCATGGAAAACCCCCACCATCCTGTATACCCCCACCCCCTGGATAGCACTCCCACACCCCTATATAGCCCTCCCACACCCCTGAAACCGACCAAAACATTACCAAAAAAGACCAGAACACCCTCACCCCACTGGACTTCCCCCACCACACCCTTAGACACCCCCACCCCCATGAAAACCCCCCCACCCTCTTGGACACCCCTACCCTCCTGAACTATAACAACCCACACTTTACATACATTGTTAATACTTCAAAATTGAAGCACACTTATTACAACATATGACAAAACCACAAAGGACCGTATATGTATAGTGTCTTTAGAAACTGGGAAACATAAACAACTGGTTCATAAATCTTCTACGGTGTCTCCCATTTATTACATCATATCTAGGGTCCCTTTTAGCATATTCTACTTAATATCCATCTTCCTGACCTGGGGAAAAGAAAACATAAAAGGGTGAGCTCAAATGCTCAGCAAGGGCAAATAAAGGAAATAAAAATCATATCATATCTTTATCAAAACCTGCAAAAGAGATCATAATATCTTAACATGGAATAAATCATAAAAGTGAAAATGAGATCCCCATAATCATAACATAAAACTTGAAACTTTGTGGCATGCACACATAATCATGGAAATCATTTCTTGTTAGTCATGACTCATTGCCAAGACTATCTTAGTAGACAAAGTCCCTTTCTGAACCGAGTTCACTCCTCGTTTCAGTCCTGTATCACTGAACCGAAATAACCTTCCGTTCCAGCCATGTCTATCTCATGAGATATAAAATCATTACCCAATGCATTGGAGGGAGATATAGGTCCCACCCATCTTATAATGAATCCTTTCTTATGTGTGCCACATAATCATAAAACATACATCATCGCATAACACATATAACAAAAATGGGATTCTTGAAACATCATGACATCATAAATCAATTCATATAAGATAAAGGAATTCATAAACATAATTCCATCACAACATAGTCAAACCAATGTAAAAATATGGATAGAAACAAAACCCTTTATTATCTTAGATGGAAAATAATTTTGATAAAACACTTGAATTGAATTCTTGAGGAAAATATCCTTTCTTCTTCAAAAACATTTTTCCTTTCATAACATGTAATACAACTTTAAAATAAAAGAAGTTGATTAAAAATAAACTTGAAAACTTGTAAAGGATGCTTCTTGGAAACAATGTTTTAAAAATCCATTCATGCCGTATAAGTTAAAAAAAACATTCTTCGTACTTTTGTCGGAAAAGTCAAAAAGTACCTCGTACGGAAAACGACAAATGATTCCTTTCATTTCTTTTACTAAAAACTCACCGAAGGGTAAAATTGGATTTAAACAATTGTAGGTGGATGGAAATAATATTACATATTGATGAAACATGGATGTGGATGATAAAATACACCCCAGTAAATACTTACGAATAAACAATCTCGGATAAAAATGAGATTGTGATATTTCCCTTACCTTAGGTCCAATTTGCTTTGTTCGTGTCCGAAGATCCTGTATAATGGTTTAAATAATGTTATTGACTTATTCTAGAATCATACATATTGATATGAGATCATATATTATTAACTTCTTGTTAGTAATATTTCATTGTTACTTGTTACTCGGGTCTTTATAACTTTTTGTTCTTATGCGTGTTTTGTTGAATAAATTCTTATTCTTATCTTTAGGTTATAGATAATTCATTTCCAGAATGGTATTAGTGTAGTATATACCATATTCATTCATTCAATTCATTTATATAATCATTATGAAATGAAGATCATGTAGAACGAATCGCATCACATCGTGGAGACGGTATTCCGTACGTACGCACGAGTGATGATATCGTTCCTATGATCGTGGAATTGTATTGGAGTATATATATATATTATTTCAGTATCAATATTACTTAATAATAATCATATATAGTTACTCATTACACCATTATACCCATCCTTGTAAGGTGATGGTGGAAAATAGATTACACCACGGCGTGGAGACGGTATTCCGTACGTACGCACGCGCGGTGATTTCATTTTTCCGTAGGATGGATAGATGGTGAAATAGGGTTGTTTCATACTTATAATAACATATCAGTATATGAGTGATACTGATGTTATTACTTTATAATGAAACAACCTAAGAAGAAGAAGTGGAAGAAGAAATAAAGATGAAAGAATTGGTAACGGTAATTACCTCTTCTTTGAAGTGCCTCTTTGAGACCTCCTCTTAGGGCACTAGAATTGGTCTTTGAGGAAGACCAGAACCTCTAGGATGTTTCTAGGGAAGTGGAGAGGAGAAAATGGCAGGGTTTGGTCGAGCTTGAGTGCTCAAATTTGTGTGAGGAGGAGGGGGAGGAGGTGTCCTTTTATAAGGGAGGAGAGGGGCACCTTAGGAATATCTCAAAATATTATTTTATATTAAAGTCAAAATCGGTTTATAATGGTTCCAAAGGGTCTTATTTCGAAGATAAGGTGGGGAGGGGTCGAAATACTATCAACCAATAGAATTTAGACAAGTTTAGATTATTATTTTAACCTTATCAATTAAATTTAACTCTAAGTTAAATAGTTTAACTTTTACCATGTCTTTTTGTTTTCTTTCACTATATGGTTGATAAACTTACTATAACATGCCAAACGAACCCCAAATTGTTTATTATTAATATATATATCCTTATCTAAGTCATGTGGCCGAACCTTAGATTTTTAGGAATACAATAACAATTAATAATATAATATTTGATTTAAAAACTATTTTGTGTCAATTTTGACACTATTTGATATATGATTTTTGTGAAAGTCATAACAGAATTAAATGTTCGAACCAAGTTGATTAAATCAACATTAATATATCATAGTAACCTAGAAAATTAGTGTAATTCATAAAAAGTCTCAAATTACATTTATTTTGGTATTTATATTATCAATTTTGTCAATATTTCATTAATAAGATAATTATTGCATCATCTTGTGTCATAAATAAATTATATTATTTGATGTCTAAAAATTACAAATAAAATACCATCATGTAGGAAATCGTTTTAGATTTCTAATGAATATTTAAAATCGAATTTATCTTATGTATAACCTCATATTAAAAATGATTTACTTATTAAACTTTGATTTTAACTATTTTAACCCTTCTTTAAATAAATTAATAATAAATGTCCTATTCTAATCCAAGTGGGCCTAAATGGTCATATTTTATTCCTAAGTTTGTTTTTGGTCGAATTACACTTGTCCAATAGAATTAGGACATGTGTTAGGGTAATATTGATATCATATTTACCCTTAGTTACCCTATTTACTATTAACCGCGGTAAAAATAGTAAAAAGTTACTATTCACCAAAAAATTATTTTCATCTCATTGAACCACATTTTAGTCCTTGATATTAACCGTGTCTCTCGGATTTTTGAAATTCCATTCACAGAAGCGGTAAAATTATGTTTTATGCAAAATTCAGTTTTTAACCTACCACTTAGTGGTTTCACTATTCATCAAAAATTGAAAGTTTTCAGAAAAATACCAAAATTTCACCCTAGGCTAATTTCGATATTCTGAGTCCAAAAATGAAGTCCATTTTGAAAAATAAAATTTATAAAATTTCAAAAAGTGGTTATTACTATTCATAACGGCTAGTTTTAATAGCATATTGTTGTTTAGTGAAACTCGGTATTGCGTACGACGCAAGCTATCGAGGAAGGTCGCGATTGCGTGTAAAGAAAGCCAAGAAAGTGTTGTGTAGAAAAAGATTCCTTTGATGATTTATATAACATAAAAGTCTCGGGTGTTACATTCTACCCCCCTTAAAAAGAATATCGCCCTCGAAATTCGTCACTTTGTAACAAACAAATGAGGATACTTCTCCCTCATCATATCCTCAAGCTCCCATGTAGCTTCTTCAAGTTGGTGGTTCCTCCATAAAACTTTCACCAAGCGAGTGGTCTTGTTTCGTAGGACTTTTTTGCTACGATCCAGAATCTCTATCGGCTGTTCTTCATAAGAAAGATCTTTCTCCAGCGGTACAACTTCTGAGCTGAGTACATGTGAAGGATCTGGTATGTACTTTCTCAGGAGAGATACGTGGAACACATCGTGAACTTGAGAGAGATTCGGTGGAAGCGCCAATCGGTAAGCTATCTTCCCAACACGATCCAGTATTTCAAAAGGACCGATATATCTAGGGCTCAACTTCCCCTTCTTTCCAAATCTCATAACCCTCTTCCAGGGAGATATTCGTAAGAATACTTTATCGCCTACTTCAAACTCTAGGTCTTTTCTTCGGTTGTCGGCATAACTTTTCTGTCGACTCTGAGCTGCTCTTATGTGTTGTTGAATAGATCTAACCTTTTCTGCCATTTCATCAACGAGGTCAGGTCCTAATAGCTTTCTTTCCCCAACTTCATCCCAGCAAGTTGGAGTCCTTCATTTCTTTCCATAGAGAGCTTCATAAGGAGCCATCTGAATACTGGAGTGAAAGCTATTATTATAAGAAAATTCCACCAAAGGTAGATTTTGATCCCAACCTCCTTTGAAATCCATAGAGCATGCTCTCAACATATCTTCTAGGGTTTGAATTGTTCTCTCAGACTGACCGTCTGTCTGGGGATGATAAGCAGTGCTGAAACTCAACTCTGTATCCAGAGTATGCTGAAGACTTCGCCAGAACTTCGAGGTAAATCTCGGATCTCGATCAGATATAATAGAAAGTGGTACTCCATGCAATCTTACCACTTCCTTTACATATATCCTGGCAAGCTGATCTAGAGAGAAATCCTCTCTAATAGGAATGAAGTGTGCAGACTTTGTAAGACGATCAACTATGACCCAGATAGCATTATTGCCTTTGGATGTTTTAGGAAGTCCTGTGACAAAGTCCATAGTGATGTTTTCCCATTTCCATTCGGGTATGGGTAATGGTTGTAACATCCCCTTAGACTTCTGTCTCTCAGCTTTAACTTGTTGACAAACCAAGCATCGAGAGACATATTCAGCAACATCTCTTTTCATGCCATCCCACCAGAAGTACTCTTTCAGGTCCCTATACATCTTCGTGCTTCCAGGATGAATAGAGAATGAAGAACTATGAGCCTCATCCAGCAGCTCTTTCTTTAATTCGGGGATGGGAGGAACGCAAACCCGATTCCTGAACTTTATTATCCCATCACAATGAAGGTTGAATTCAGGAACATTTCTCACCTTCTTTTGTAACTCGACATCTTCTTTCTGTGCCTCTTTAATCTTCACATGTATAGATGGTTGAACATTCATTTGAGAAAGATAAGATTTTTCCCCTTCCATTATAATTCCAAGATCCATCCTTTGTAAATCCATAAATATTGGATCTTTTGTGATCCTCATCATGGATAAACTAGCATGGTCTTGTCGACTTAATGCATCTGCCACCTTGTTTGCTTTCCCAGGGTGGTAATGGATTGAGCAGTCATAATCCTTAATCAGCTCCAACCATCTTCTTTGACGCATATTCAACTCCTTTTGTGTGAAAATATACTTTAAACTTTTATGATCAGTATAAATATCACACCTTTCACCATAAAGGTAATGCCTCCAAATCTTTAATGCAAAGATTACCGCAGCCAACTCCAAATCATGTGTTGGGTAATTTTGCTCATGGATTTTCAACTGTCGTGAGGCATAAGCTATAACCATATCATTTTGCATAAGAACACACCCCTATCCCTTCTTGGATGCATCACTGTAGATCACAAACCTTTCTCCACTACAAGGCAGTGTGAGCACAGGTGCACTGGATAACCTTCTTTTCAACTCCTTGAAATTCTCTTCACATTCCTCTGTCCAGAAAAACTTAACTCCTTTCCGAGTCAACTTGGTGAGTGGATTAGATAATCGTGAAAAATATTTTACAAAACGTCGATAATAACCAGCCAAACCAAGAAAACTTCGGATCTCAGTTACTGTTGTTGGTCTTGACCATCTTTAGATAACCTCTGTTTTTGCTGGATCCACAGATATCCCCTCTTTTGAGATTATATGACCCAAAAATGCAACTTTTTGAAGCCAAAATTCACACTTGGTAAATTTGGCATAAAGCTTCTCCTTTCTCAGGGTCTTCAATATAATTCTCAAGTGATGTTCATGCTCTTCCTTGCTCTTTGAATAGACAAGAATATCATCTATAAAGACTACCACAAATTGATCAAGATAGTCTCTAAAGACTCTATTCATTAGATCCATGAAGATAGCAGGGGTATTAGTAAGACCAAATGGCATCACTATAAATTCATAGTGTCCATACCTTGTACGGAAAGCCGTATTTGGTATATCCTCCCTTTTGACCCTTAATTGATGATACCCTGAACGAAGATCAATCTTGGAAAAGTATTGAGCTCCGCGTAGTTGGTCAAATAAGTCATCAATGCGTGGGAGAGGATATTTGTTCTTGATAGTGATCTTGTTACGTTCTCGATAATCATTGCAGAGTCTCATTGATCCATCTTTCTTCTTAACAAATAGAACAGGTGCTCCCCAAGGTGACGCACTAGGGCGTATGAATCCCTTATCAAGATTCTCTTGGAGTTGCTTCTTCAAATCCTGCAACTCAATTGGGGCCATTCTATAAGGTGTCTTTGAAATAGGCAAAGCACCCGGTACGAGTTCTATTGAAAACTCAACTTCACGATTTGGTGGAAGACCCGGCAATTCCTCCGGAAAGACATCATCAAACACCCGTACAATGGGCATATTCTTAATCGTGAGTTTCTCACCAACCATTTGAGATAAATAACCTTCATTTAGTGGAATCAATACCCATAAGATGGAAGAAATTTCCACTGGAAGGTTATGTTCATCCTTGCATTGGTATACGATCGTAGATTGATCTGGAATATGAAATGTGACTTCCCTTCTTTGGCAATTGATATGAGCTCCATGTAGAGAAAGCCAATCCATGCCAAGAATCACATCAAATTCCACTAAAGGAAGGATCACAAGATTTGCAGGAAGCACTTTCCCACAAACTTCAATCGGAGAAGAATTATAAACTTCTGATGCGATTGATGTGCCATTAGGTGTTGTCACAGCTAACTCAACATCTAATTGTTGAGGTAATATGGTGATACCCTTAGAAAATTTTCATAAATAAAAGAGTGGGTGGATCCAGAATCAAATAAAACATTTGCTACTTTAGAGTGGATGGTAAGTGTACCTTTCACCACATCGTTATCGTACTCCACCTCGCTGATAGAAATTGCATGTGACTTTCCTTTGTCTTTAGCCTTAAGAGTTTGTTGACGTCGACCATCATCATCAACCCTTGGATTTGGGCATTGATTGGCATAATGCCCCATCTCCTTACACTTGAAACATTGAAGTGTAGCAGGTTCATTCTGTGTATCCCTTCCTTTGTTTTCATCATTAGACATCTTCTTCCCATTATCACGGCATTCAAATGCCCGATGACCTTCCTTTCCACATTTAAAACATTTACTTGTCCCTTTAAGACAACTACCTCCATGTTTCTTTCCACACTTTGAGCATAAGGGGAAGTTCATCTTCTTTTCCGTGTGCTCTTTAGATTTTTCTTTGAATTCCATCTTCCTCTTCTTATCAAACCCATGTGACTGATGGGTTACTCCAATCTCCATCTCGACTTTGAGAGCACATCGAACGATTTCTTCGTAGCTATTGAAGTCCCTTATGGCTAACGCCCTTCGAAGACTTGGTTTTAAGCCACTAAATAATCGATCGATTTTACTCTCAGGTTGGATAATAATACCAGAAGCGTACCTTGCAAGTCTTGTAAAATTTGCTTCATAGGTACTAACAGATTCATCATCCCTTTGCTTCAGTTCAAGGAAATCTTTCTCCATCTTTGTTCGGAGAATACGAGGGAAGTACTTATTGAAAAATAAGTTCTTGAACTCGTCCCATTCCATAGACTCAATTTCATCCCTTTGCCTCGTATTCTTAACAAGATTCCACCATTGATCCACATCTCCTTCCAAACGATACACTGCTAGGATGACTTTATCATGCTCAGAACATTGAAGAACTGAAAATATCTTTTCAGTAGTACTAATCCATTGTTCAGCAACTAATGGATCAGTAGACCCGCTGAAAGATGGTGGACACTGCCTCATGAAGGATTCAACAGAATGTTGCTCCCTCCTTTGTTCGTTTGGAAATCCTGCATGATTCATAGCTTGAGAAAGTTGTGTGAGCATGGCTACAAGATTTTGCATTCCAGCTCCCATATCGTTTGGTTGCTCAGGGGGACAATCATTGCATTGCCCATCGCATTCCGCATTAACACGGTTCCTTCGGGTTCCAGCCATTGACTAAAACCAAGAAGAATAGTGTGAGCAACACTAATTATAATAGGAAACCACATAATTCAGGAATAAAATTTTCATGCTTAAGGTCTTATCCTAGGTTATTCAAGGCCATTTCTAAAACACTAAGATTGTGTACTATGCTTAGACTTATCCTTAGGGTTCTTACTAAGGCTTTCACATCCTAGTTTCCAAAGGTTGACTATACCTTTCCTCTGATACCAACTATAACAACCCACACTTTACATACATTGTTAATACTTCAAAATTGAAGCACACTTATTACAACATATGACAAAACCACAAAGGACCGTATAGGTATAGTGTCTTTAGAAACTGGGAAACATAAACAACTGGTTCATAAATCTTCTACAGTGTCTCCCATTTATTACATCATATCTAGGGTCCCTTTTAGCATATTCTACTTAATATCCATCTTCCTGACCTGGGGAAAAGAAAACATAAAAGCGTGAGCTCAAATGCTCAGCAAGGGCAAATAAAGGAAATAAAAATCATATCATATCTTTATCAAAACCTGCAAAAGAGATCATAATATCTTAACATGGAATAAATCATAGAAGTGAAAATGAGATCCCCATAATCATAACATAAAACTTGAAACTTTGTGGCATGCACACATAATCATGGAAATCATTTCTTGTTAGTCATGACTCATTGCCAAGACTATCTTAGTGGACAAAGTCCCTTTCTGAACTGAGTTCACTCCTCGTTTCAGTCCTGTATCACTGAACCGAAATAACCTTCCGTTCCAGCCATGTCTATCTCATGAGATATAAAATCATTACCCAATGCATTGGAGGGAGATATAGGTCCCACCCATCTTATAATGAATCCTTTCTTATGTGTGCCACATAATCATAAAACATACATCATCGCATAACACATATAACAAAAATGGGATTCTTGAAACATCATGACATCATAAATCAATTCATATAAGATAAAGGAATTCATAAACATAATTCCATCACAACATAGTCAAACCAATGTAAAAATATGGATAGAAACAAAACCCTTTATTATCTTAGATGGAAAATAATTTTGATAAAACACTTGAATTGAATTCTTGAGGAAAATATCCTTTCTTCTTCAAAAACATTTTTCCTTTCATAACATGTAATACAACTTTAAAATAAAAGAAGTTGATTAAAAATAAACTTGAAAACTTGTAAAGGATGCTTCTTGGAAACAATGTTTTAAAAATCCATTCATGCCGTATAAGTTAAAAAAAACATTCTTCGTACTTTTGTCGGAAAAGTCAAAAAGTACCTCGTACGGAAAACGACAAATGATTCCTTTCATTTCTTTTACTAAAAACTCACCGAAGGGTAAAATTGGATTTAAACAATTGTAGGTGGATGGAAATAATATTACATATTGATGAAACATGGATGTGGATGATAAAATACACCCCAATAAATACTTACGAATAAACAATCTCGGATAAAAATGAGATTGTGATATTTCCTTTACCTTAGGTCCAATTTGCTTTGTTCGTGTCCGAAGCTCCTGTATAATGGTTTAAATAATGTTATTGACTTATTCCAGAATCATACATATTGATATGAGATCATATATTATTAACTTCTTGTTAGTAATATTTCATTGTTACTTGTTACTCGGGTCTTTATAACTTTTTGTTCTTATGCGTGTTTTGTTGAATAAATTCTTATTCTTATCTTTAGGTTATAGATAATTCATTTCCAGAATGGTATTAGTGTAGTATATACCATATTCATTCATTCAATTCATTTATATAATCATTATGAAATGAAGATCATGTAGAACGAATCGCATCACATCGTGGAGACGGTATTCCGTACGTACGCACGAGTGATGATATCGTTCCTATGATCGTGGAATTGTATTGGAGTATATATATATATTATTTCAGTATCAATATTACTTAATAATAATCATATATAGTTACTCATTACACCATTATACCCATCATTGTAAGGTGATGGTGGAAAATAGATTACACCACGGCGTGGAGACGGTATTCCGTACGTACGCACGCGCGGTGATTTCATTTTTCCGTAGGATGGATAGATGGTGAAATAGGGTTGTTTCATACTTATAATAACATATCAGTATATTAGTGATACTGATGTTATTACTTTATAATGAAACAACCTAAGAAGAAGAAGTGGAAGAAGAAATAAAGATGAAAGAATTGGTAACGGTAATTACCTCTTCTTTGAAGTGCCTCTTTGAGACCTCCTCTTAGGGCACTAGAATTGGTCTTTGAGGAAGACCAGAACCTCTAGGATGTTTCTAGGGAAGTGGAGAGGAGAAAATGGCAGGGGTTGGCCGAGCTTGAGTGCTCAAATTTGTGTGAGGAGGAGGGGGAGGAGGTGTCCTTTTATAAGGGAGGAGAGGGGCACCTTAGGAATATCTCAAAATATTATTTTATATTAAAGTCAAAATCGGTTTATAATGGTTCCAAAGGGTCTTATTTCGAAGATAAGGTGGGGAGGGGTCGAAATCCTATCAACCAATAGAATTTAGACAAGTTTAGGATATTATTTTAACCTTATCAATTAAATTTAACTCTAAGTTAAATAGTTTAACTTTTACGATGTCTTTTTGTTTTCTTTCACTATATGGTTGATAAACTTACTATAACATGCCAAACGAACCCCAAATTGTTTATTATTAATATATATCCTTATCTAAGTCATTTGGCCGAACCTTAGATTTTTAGGAATACAATAACAATTAATAATATAATATTTGATTTAAAAACTATTTTGTGTCAATTTTGACACTATTTGATATATGATTTTTGTGAAAGTCATAACAGAATTAAATGTTCGAACCAAGTTGATTAAATAAACATTAATATATCATAGTAACCTAGAAAATTAGTGTAATTCATAAAAAGTCTCAAATTACATTTATTTTGGTATTTATATTATCAATTTTGTCAATATTTCATTAATAAGATAATTACTGCATCATCTTGTGTCATAAATAAATTAAATTATTTGATGTCTAACAATTACAAATAAAATACCATCATGTACGAAATCGTTTTAGCTTTCTAATGAATATTTACAATCGAATTTATCTTATGTATAACCTCATATTAAAAATGATTTACTTATTAAACGTTGATTTTAACTATTTTAACCCTTCTTTAAATAAATTAATAATAAATGTCCTATTCTAATCCAAGTGGGCCTAAATGGTCATATTTTATTCCTAAGTTTGTTTTTGGTCGAATTACACTTGTCCAATAGAATTAGGACATGTGTTAGGGTAATATTGATATCATATTTACCCTTAGTTACCCTATTTACTATTAACCGCGATAAAAATAGTAAAAAGTTACTATTCACCAAAAATTTATTTTCATCTCATTGAACCACATTTTAGTCCTTGATATTAACCGTGTCTCTCGGATTTTTGAAATTCCATTCACAGAAGCGGTAAAATTATGTTTTATGCAAAATTCAGTTTTTAACCTACCACTTAGTGGTTTCACTATTCATCAAAAATTGAAAGTTTTCAGAAAAATACCAAAATTTCACCCTAGGCTAATTTCGATATTCTGAGTCCAAAAATGAAGTCCATTTTGAAAAATAAAATTTATAAAATTTCAAAAAGTGGTTATTACTATTCATAACGGCTAGTTTTAATAGCATATTGTTGTTTAGTGAAACTCGGTATTGCGTACGACGCAAGCTATCGAGGAAGGTCGCGATTGCGTGTAAAGCAAGCCAAGAAAGTGTTGTGTAGAAAAATATTCCTTTGATGATTTATATAACATAAAAGTCTCGGGTGTTACATGAACACCCACCTGTACACCCCCTCTGGGGGCACGCCTCTGGAAGGTACTCATCACTCCCACATGCGAAGCTTGAGATCTCGAAATGTTTCACATGTGGGAGTTATGAACCCACTGGAAAACCCTCCCACATGCCTGTAAATACCCCTCACCCCACAAGAAACCCCCTTGATAGCATCCCACTCCCCTGGATAGCCCTTCCACCCTCCTGGAAACGCCCCCACCCCTGGACTACCCCCCACTCTCATGATCACCCAGGACCCCCCCCCCCCCCCCCCGCCACCCCACCAGACAGCCCTCCAACACCCCTGGACACCACCCCACCCTACTGAACACCCCCCACACCCTTGGAACCCCTCCCCCCTAGACCAGAATCCATACCAGAAATACCATCATAAGTATACCAAAATAAGAAGTAGAGTAAAATTAAACATTCACATATATAATATTCAAAACTTACACTGTCAACTTCAAAAAAACTAAATCCAACCTAAACGACTTCCAAATACATAATTACAATTATGATATTCGAAATTACATTTTACACTACAAACAACTAAAATTCAATCAAACTTATAAAATAATTTGACCACTCCACAAGTAAGTGTTTGATGTCTTGAGCAGTATAGGGTTAAGGGTCATCAAATAGCAACAAATGAAAAGGATAGTAGTTAATGTGTATACTGAATAAATAAAATTGAAATATTATGGCAGTGTTTAAAAGGAAATCTTACCAGGTGAAACTTCACAACTTTCCCAGTTCTTATTATTTCATACATAAATATTAACATATAATATCCACATTCGATGAAACCTTTTTGTTCGTGAAAATTTTGTTTGAATGGGTGTAAATTCTATATATTATTTTTATGTAATAAATCAAAAAGTAAAAATTATAAATTGATATTTACCTTCGCATTTACATATTTGATCTTTGCACTCTTCTTCATTGTGTTTTTTCAAAAGTAGACCCATCCCCTGTTAGAAAATAATACGAATGGGGTAAATTTAAAATTCATTATAATATATAAAACTATTGAGAAATTGAAACTTAATTTTCCAATATATTATTAATACTTTCCCGCAAATCATCATGGATAGAGCATATCCAATAAAGTCTTTTTCTCCCTTGGGAAATAACCCCTAACATCTAATGATCACTGATAAAAGAAAATTTAAGGTTAGTGTTTTATTATGTTAACTGACAATGAACTCTTTGAGAGAGATGTGTTTCATACCTCTCACAAAAGCTATCATCCAACATTTTGTGACTATATTCTGTTCAAGTCTTTCATCAATATATAGCATTCTTTTTTCCTCATCCAATGCACATGCATCAGGGGAAATCAATTGCGGGTCCATGAATCCATATACATTTGTCAGCTCATTCCTCTCATAAATGTTATAAAGATACCTAATAAAAAATAGACATAAGTATACATTTTTCATAAATATAACACAGGGAAAAGGTGTTAAGACTTAAATGGAAAAAAATTTCACCACATTGATTCCCAACTTATATCTAGTGAAAAGCTCCATGATATGAGTTTTCATAATCCCCACAGATATTGCACGTCCACAAACATGAGATTCCATTGGAAACTCATAATGACCCACCAACAAATTTGAATATCTTGAAAATCTATCAAGTCTACTAGAATCTGTATCTGATGTCATACCAATTTGTCTTTGTTGTGGTCTATATAGTATTTCATTACCTTTGAATTATTCATGTAAAAATAAATAGAAAAATATATTAGTTTTCAAATAATAAAACAACATTAATAAAAAATTAAATAAAAGATATAACATTCATACCTCTATGGTAATGAGTTGAAGAAGTCTAGATGGGAAAATTAAAAAATGACTGATACTATGTCCAACTTTTATCACCTCATCTGTAGGTAAAGGTACTCGAGATAATCTATCTATAATATCCTATACAATGACCCTCTAATTCTCTACCTCTAATTTTTGATGATGAACTGTATCTCCTATAAAATATATCAACCCATATGCAACTATATGATGTTGCAGATCATCAACATACAACTTGCAATAAGTTGGAAGATGCGGCAGAGGAGTAGGATAAAAAATGGGGTCTGCAGGCTGAGGTGGGGGAGTGGGATCTACGGGAGGAGGTGGAGGATAAATAATGGGGTCTACAGGGGGAGGTGGAGGAGTGGGAGCTGCAGTCTGAAATTGTCTTCACTTGTTTGAAAACATAGAGTGTACCGACGCTCTAATCATTTCCTCCATCGTCACATTAATATTATGAACTTCAAACTCCAAGGATTCTGTTTTTTTTATAAACACCCTCAATTTTAGAAGTTGAATAATGTGGAAACACTTTTCTTACCGATACACCTACCAGATATCCTCTTACACGACCAGGATGTTCGGGCTTTCCTAATGCTATAGATAAAATATCATGCCTCCCAGTAGCTGTAAATGCCCCCTATGAGCTCTGTTCCTCAAGAGAGTTCTGTATTATATAATTGATAATTTTTGTAATTATTGAAATTATATGAAGAAAATAGTTATCTTAAATAAAAAAAATAAATATCTTATAATCCTATCAGCTATGATTCTAGATTCTTCCAAAAGATATTTCCCATTTTTCCTATCTAAGATATCTTCAATTTTTCATGTCTAGATGGAGGGGATGTAGGGTCTACCTCTCTTAAGATTGAAGACTCAGCTCTTAGTTTTAGAAATTTTTCTTCCATCATTTGTTCTTCCAAAAATGCATACACTCTCCAAGATAAACTATGAGGGTATACATTTTTAGATTGGATCTGCTGATGAGAATTCCTTGTTTGATTTAAATTAATAATAATAAATCATTAACAAAACATTAATAAGATCATTTATATAAGAATGATTTTAAATCATTACATTGCCCTTACCAAAAAATGACTCTTTTCTTCTACTTTCAAAAAACTGTCTCTATGTGTCTTCATCTATAAATGGATATATACGACGTGGATTTTCATGACTCCTATGACCAAAAATGAAATCAGATTAGAGGGTTGATTTAAAATCCCTCCATCTCCTAGCATCCATCGATAATCATTTCTTCCTGACTCCTCCAGTGTCAAGAATATCAAATGTCATATGATAAAGAAGAGGTTAAACATATTATATATACTAGAAACATTTAAATAATAGTCAAATAATATCAAACGATCTTAACAAAATCGTCTCCCACAACTATGATATTATCACTTTATCCACACTTCTCCAGTCATCATACAAAATGCTTACTTTTCTCTTAGCCTGAGTTGATACAAAACTCTTAAAATCTTTTTCCTTTGGACCTCTAGGAATATCATCATCATCAAAATCAATGAGTATGCTCTGATCTAGCATTCAGGAATGTGCTAATTTTGGGAAACGTGTGCACCCACGTTTACGAACTCTTGAACTCTTTATCGTAATAGGAGAACATGAGGATGATTAGGGAACATCAAGAGAAGCATGTGAATATTCCTCCCAAGAGGTATGACCAATATTCTCACCTCTAGAATCATGTTGTTGATCAACTAAATGATCTGTCATTATCCTTAAAATAAAAAAAACATTAGTTCCCAAATATAAAAATTCAAATATTTTAATACTATTGTAATCAGAAAAAAGAAAATTGTTCTAAGTTACATAATAGTAAACATTGTTAATATGGTAAGCATGTTAAAAAATTGTAAAGATGGTAAAGATGGTAAACATGGTAAAATTGGTAAACATGGTAAAGTAATTTTCACTGAAAAAAAATAATAGATATATAATTCATGTAATGGTAAATATGATAAATTCAACTAAACAAACTTAATACAAACAAAAATTTATAATTATTTTGTTTTAATACATGTTTTAATATTGAAAAAACTTACAATATCTAACATTTTATGAAAAAAATAAACGTAAACAAGGAATACAAATATGTCACCTATAATTTTAGGAATGTAAAAATGGGTTGTTTTCCCAAATTCCTTTGTCATGATCATTCCTTATGTCACAACCCATGTATTCAACATGCTCATCATTATGTTCTGTTAATCTTTCCTTAGAAGTAGGGATCTCACATAAATCAGCATCTTCATCAAGTTAATCCTCACAAACATATTGTTTTTCCTTTGTAAAACAATATCCCACCGCATATCTGATTGATCTACTACATAGAAAAGTTTTTTTTCATGTGTTTTCTTTATAAAAGAATCAGTTGTGTCTTCCATTCTATTTAGATTAACAAGTGTCATTCCAAATTCAGCATGTCTGAAACTGTTGTTTTCTGATAAACCATTTATAGTTAAAAATATGAACTTTACTTTTAAAGTAATCAACCTCCCATATGTCTTTAATCACTTCATAATATGCACTTAATGCAGAAATTGGATTTTTTTCCTTAGCACTAGAAAAATGCATTGCTTCTGCAAAAACCAATAAAAACTATTCTAAACATCCCTTTTGTTGTCCTGATCTTTTGTATGAAATTTATAGCCATTAATTTCATAACCGGACCATGTTATCACATTTAAACATGGACTACCCACAATCCATTTTAATTTCTCTGATACATCTGATCTACCAAGAAAGGTGTTTTTAAACCATGACAAAAATTCTTTGTCGTGCTTATTCAAAATCCACATTTCTTTCTTCTTTGGATGACATTGTTTCAACTAATTAATATTTAATGGGATATACGGTTGAGCATCAGTTAGGTTATTCAAGTTGTATGATTCTAACTTCTTTATCTATTTAGCTAACAATGATTTGACTTTCAAGCCATGAATCCCCTTTTCCTCATTATTAACTCATTCATGGCGAGATGGAGGCAAACCTATGTGTTGCACTATAGCCTAGTAGCTCGTACAAAACTTTGCAACCTCCTCAGAAATATACTTTTCAATAATGGAGGCTTTAGGTCGATATGGATTCTTAACATACCCATTCAATATTTTCACATACCTTTCAAAAGGATACATCCAACGAAGATATAAAAGTCCACAAATCTATATTTCTCGAACCATATGAATCATTAATTGCACCATTATATCAACAAACGTTGGAAAAAATACATTTCTAATTGAAAAAGTATAAAAATTGAATCCTTTTCCAAAATGTTCAATGAATTCACATAAATCGCATTATTTAAAATTGAATTGAAAAAATAACACAACTTCATTATAGTGTATCTGACATGAATGGGAAATATTCCACACAATGCAACTGGTAGAATTTGTTGTATCATGACGTGACAATCATGTGAATTCATACCTATCAACGTCAAGTCCTTCAATGAGAATTTTTATTACATTTGTAGAGAAACCTTGAGGCACTTTGATATCACGAAGACACTGAAAAAGCTAATTTTCTCCCTCTTTGATATTGTATGACATGCTGGGGGAAGAAATGTTCGTGTTCCTTTAGGAGTGGGAGCTAACTCCAAACGTATTCCCATTGATAGTAATTCTACTCTTTCTTTCAACACATCTTTTGTCTTTCCTTTAATATCTAACAATGTTCCAATAAAACAATCACATATATTCTTCTCCATGTTCATGACATCAATTTTATGTTTATCTTCATGATATGACCAATATGGTAGCTCAAAAAATATTGACCTTTTCTTCCAAATATGTCTATCATTACCAGATTTCTGTGTCTTTCCCATTTTCACATCAAAGTTTTTCACCCTCTCAAAATACAGATCAGGGGATAAAGGTTTTAGGGAAATATAAAATTATTGTGAGCCATTTAATTCCTTTTTTAGTCTTCTATAAGGGTGATCCATAGGCAAAAAATTTCGATAACCCATGTACACTGTTTTCCTCCCATGATGCAATTGACAATATGACATCTGTTGTTCGCAAATTGGACATGCTTTATGCCCTTTAACACTATATCCAGACAAATATCCACATGCTGGAAAGTAATTTATAGTGAAAAAAATGAATGCATACTATTGAAAATATTCAATTTTATAATAGTCATACACCCTAATACCATCAGACCACAAAGGTTTCAAATCATCAATCAACGGTGACAAGTAAACATCAATATCATTGCCGGGTTGCTTCGGACCAGAGATCATTATACTCAACATGACATATTTGCGCATCATACAAACATCAAGAGAGAGTTTGTAAATTACCAGTAAAATAGGCCCTGAACTATGTGTGCTACTGAGAGTTTGGTATGGATTCATTCTATCTGTGCACAACCCAAGTCTGATATTTCTAATTTCATTTCCAAATGTAGAATACTGCTCATCAATTTTCTTCCATTGTGGAAAATCATCAAGATAATGTATTTTTCCATCCCATAACCGCTTATCAGCATGCCATATTAACCTTTTTCATCATGTGAATTAGAAAATAAACGTTTGGAATGATGAATTAAAGGAAGATACCAAAATACCGTTGAAAGGATCTTTGTAATCTCTACATCAGCCTGTGATTTTTTTTCACCTTATACCGTAATGTTCCACATTTAGGAAACTCTGAAAGAAATTCATATTCCTTCCTATATATAATACAATCATTCAGATAGGCATGCATTTTCTTGTATCCCAATCCCATCATGCATAATATTTTCTTGGCCTTATAATGTGAATCTAGTAGATCGTTATCCTTTGGAAGAATGTCATTCATCTCTTGTAGCAGCTTTGTAAAACTTCTGTCACTCCATCCATGTTTCTACTTCATATTAATCAATCTTAACACCGCCAAAAAACCCGTAAAATCTGTACAACCAGGACATAATTGTATTACAGCATCACCATATAGACGTGAAACTGTCGGTTCTATCAAAATTTGTTCTACTGCAATATCGCGGATCATTTCTTCAATTCCATCAGAGTTACCATCTTGTGAATCATCATCATTAGTGACATTCCATCCAGTTTCACCATTCCAAATCCAAGGGCTATAACTCGGATTAAAACCATGACCAATCAGATGATATTTTATCTCTCTACATTTCATCTTCTTCATATTCAATCATTTCAGGCATGGACAGAAATTTTTTTTACTACTTGGAACATTTCATTTAGCAAATTCCAAAAATGCATCAACACCTTCCTCATATTCATTTCTCATTCGATGTTCCATAACCCAACTTCGACTCATTATGACCTATAAAAAATATCAAAATTATAAATATTTTTAAGATAAGACAAATATATGTTTATATTAAACCAATCATAATTTGAATGTAAAATAATTTTGAAATATAAAACAAATCTATTCGTATTTTAAAAAATATGCTTGAATATGATTTTAAAAAGAAAATATATTTAGATATAACAGTTTTAAATTCCATTGAATCATAGAAAACCATGGGGCCTCCAATGGTTGATAGAAAATTGGAGAAAATAGAGTAAACCTGAGAATCAAATCAAATTTAAAATAAAAACTCAGATTGAGAAAATCACAATGTAAAGCCAATCATCATTGCACAATGGGGCCAGGATAACTACATATATTTGAAAACCACGACATAGTTTCCCCCATAACCCACAATTTTCACATAGTCAATTACTGGTCAAAATATATATAACAAAATAGAATCATATTGCAACACTGATATCCATAAATCAATACAATCATCATGTAATAATCTCACAGACCACGATGAAGTAGTCAATCCCAACTAATAGTTATACCCCACCTCTTGGACACCCCCTGGACACCCCCACCCCCTTGGAAAGCCCCCCACCCCCTTGACACCACCCTCCACCCCCTTGGACACCCCTGGACACCACCACCCCCTTGGACAGCCCCCACCCCCCTGGACACCACACCCACCCCTTTGGACACCTGTGGACACCACCACCCCCATGGATAGCCACCCATCGCATGGCCACCACCCCCACCCCCTTGGATGCCCCTTGGACACCACCACACCCTTGGACAGTCCCCCCAACCCTCCTGGACACCGCCACCACTCCTGGTCACCACCACCAACCTCCTACCCCCTTTGACAACACCCTGGACACCCCCAACCCTCTAGACAGCCCCCACCCCCCCAAACAACCCCAAACCCTTTAGACAGGCCCCACCACCTTGGACAGCCCCCCCACCCCCATAGACACCCCACTCCCTTGGACCCCCCCCCCCACACACCCCTGAACTGCCCCCCCCCCCCACCTCCATGGACACCCTGGACACCCCCCAACCCTCTAGACAGCCTCCTGAACCCTCTGAACACAACCCCCACCCCCTTGGACACCCCCTGGACACCACCACATCCTTGGACATCCCCCACCCCTTTGGACAGCACCCACCCCCTAGACAACCCCCACCCCTCTCGACAACACCCCACCCCTCTAGACAGCACCCCATCCATCCTGAAGACCACCCGCACACCTACCCCCTTGGACACCCCCATTGACACCCCAACCCTCTGGACAGCCACCCAACCCTCTGGGAAGCCCCCCACCCACTGGATAGGCCCCACCCTTCTAGACATCACACCCCACCCCTCTTGGACACCACCCCAACCCCCTGCCCCCTTGGAAACCCCCTGGACACCCCCACCCCCTGGACAACACCCCAAACACTCTGGACAGGCCCCCACCCCCTTGGACAGCCCCCAACCCTTTCAACACCCCCATCCACTTGAACCCCCCCCCCCCCACACACACACACCCCAGTACTACCCCCCACCTCCATGGACACCCTAGACACCCCCCCAAACTCTCTAGACAACCCCACGAACCCTCTGAACACCACCCCCACCCCCTTGGACACCCCATGGACACCACCACACCCTTGGACAGCCCCCACCCCTCTGGATAGCTCCCCCACTCCTTGTACAACCCCCCACACCCCTCTAGACAGCACCCCCACCCCTCCTGGACACCCCACCCCCACCCCCTACCCCCTTAGACACCCCCTGAACACCCCACCCCTAGGACAACCCCCCAAACCCTCTAGACAGGCCCCCAACCCATGGACAAACCCCACCCCCACCCCCATGGACAACCCCCCCCCCCCCCTTCGACACCCCACCCCCTTAGACCCCCCCCCACACCTACATGGACACCCTGAACATCACCCAACCCCCTGGACGTCCACCAACCCTCTTGACAGCCCCCCAGAACCATGGGATTTTAACCTCAAGCTACTAGTTTTGTCATATCTAGGGATTTTAACCTCATGATACTAGTTTTGGTAACATTCCATTATTCAAAACGACAACCATGAACTGTATCTCCTACTAGTCTAAAATTATCTATTGTCCAATGAACTGGGTTTTAATAGCTTATGAAGACTTATAATTGTAACACCCCAAGATTTTATGAAAAATATTCTTTTTAATTTCATTGATATCTTGGGTTGTACGCTACACCAAAAGGAGCTTTCACTACAGGCATCCCTAACTTGGCTTGCATTACACACAACCATGACCTTCCATGATAACGTGTGTTGTACGCAATACTGAGTTTCACTAAACAACGATTGGTTATATAAACTAGCCGTTATGAATAGTAACACCCACTTTTTGAAATTTTAAAAAAATTAACATTCAAAATGGACTTCATTTTTGGATTCGGAATATCTAAATTAGCCAAGGGTGAATTTTTGGTATTTTTCTAAAAACATTCAATTTTTAATGAATAGTGAAAACAGTAGGTTACTATTTAAAAACCAAATTTTTATTTAAATAATTATTAATTTTATTTAAATTTATTTCAGGTCAAAATTAATAAATAATACTTATATAAGTACAATGTAATTCATTTGAGTCATTTTATAATATTTTTAGATATATAAAAATTTTATTGAACCTTTCACAGTCTTTTACCCACCTTCTAGGAGAATTTGAAAACCTATATAAAACATAATTTTACCACTTCTGTCAGTGGAATTTCAAAAATCTGAGAGACACGGTTATTATCAAGGAGTAAAATGTGGTTCAGTAAGATAAAAATAATTTTTGGTGAATAGTAACATTTTACTTTTATTTACCACGGTTAAAAGTAAATAGGATAATTAAGGGTAAAAATGATATTATTATTATTAACCTAAAACATGTCCTAATTCTGTTGGATTAGTGTAATTCGTCCACAAACAATCTTAGGAATAAAATACGACCATTTTGGTCCACTTTTATTAGATTAGGACATTTATTATTAATTTATTTAAAGAATGGTTAAAATAGTTAAAATCATTGTTTAATAACTAAATCATTTTAAATATAGGGTTATACATAAGAAAAATTCTACTATAAATATTAATTAGAAATATAAAAATATTTCCTACATAATGGTATTTTATTTATAATTTCTAGACATTATATAATTTAATTTATGTATGACACAATGATGAAGCAGTAATTACCTTATTAATGAAATATTAACATAATTGATGTTATAAATACACAAATAAATGTAATTTGAAACTTTTTATGAATTCCACTAATCTTATAGGTTAATATGACATGTTATTATTGATTAAAATTTCTTTTTTATAACTAATAATGTTTTTATTATTTTCACAAAAAATCAATTACCAAATAGTGTCAAAATTGACATAAAATAGTTTTTAAAACAAATATTATATTATTAATTGTAATTATATTCCTAAAAATCTAAGGATAGGACAAATGACTTATATAATTCTATATTTATTAATAATTAACCACTTGGGTTTCGTTTGTCTTCTTATAGTAAGTTTATTAACCATATAGTGTAAGAAAACAAGAAGACACGGTAAAAGATAAATTATTTAACATAGAGTTAAATCTAAATGATAAGATTAAAATAGTAACCTAAACATGTCTAAAACCTATTGGTTGAGATTATTTCGACCCATACACACTTTATCTTCGAAATAAATCAAATATTAGCAATTATAAACCGAATATTACTTTATTAAAAAATAATTTTTTAAGTTTTTCCAAAGTTGCATGTCTCCTCCCTTATAAAAAGGGCACCCCTTCCCACTTCTCTTCACACCCTTTTGAGCCTTGAAGCTCGGCCAACCCCTGCCCATTTCAATTCAAATCATCCCTAGAAACATTACAGAGGTTCTGGTTTCCTCAAAATACCAACCCTAGTGCCTTAATAGGAGGTTAAGAAAAGGTGCATCAAAGAAGAGGTAATATCCTTTAACGATTCTTTCTAATTTATTTATTCTTCTACATATTATTATTTATTTTTTTCATCATAAATTAATAACATAAGTATCAATAATATACTGATATGTAGTTATAAATATGAAAAAACCCAATTTCATCTTCTATCCATCCTACAGAGAATGAAATCACCACGCGTGCGTACGTACGGACTACCGTCTCCACGTCGTGGTGTAATCTGTTTTCCACCACCACCTTAGTTGGATGGGTATAATGGTGTAAATAAATAAATATATATGATTATTTTAAAGTGATATTTATTTTGAAATATTTTAACTACACTTTAACACAATTCCGTGATCATCGGAATGATATCATCGCTCGTGAGTACGTACAGACTACCGTCTCCACGAACGCGATGAGATTCATTTTCCATGATTTACCATTCAAGTATTATTATAAATTATATATAATAAATAATCATGAAATATATTACATAATAATGATATTGTATTTATGTACATATATTTTTCATTTACTTAATTCCATTTAATTCAATAAGGAAACGAAAACAGCGTTCATGCGTACGCACGGCCTACCGTCTCCATGAACGGTGTATTTCTTTCAATTTATCGATCTATCATATATATTCATATATTGAATATATATTATATATAAATCATGTTTTACATTATTAAATTATGTAAATCGGAATATATGTAATAATATCAAGAACAACATTTCGAAACACGTACGATAAATGAAACGATTTTACCCAAAACACTGCTTTAACATGGAATTTACAAAAGAACGGGTAATATAAAGTCATAAGTGAACCATATATGATATCATAAAAATTAATATGATTCCGTAATAAGTAAATTATAATATTTTAATCATTATATAGGAGGATCAGATACGTAAAAAGAATATCGGACCTAAGGTAAGGGATTATTATTCCAATCTCGTTCTTATCCGAGATTGTTATCCGTAAGTATTTATTGGGGTCATTTTTATCATCCATGACCATGTTTTCTAAAAATAGTTTCATGTATTTTTAATGTCATGTTTTCCCATTTTTGAAATTAACCACATTTTATTAAAGAATCTTACTTTTTTTACCACATGGGGAACTTTTTGTCTTTTCTGAGAAAAGTACGAGAAGAATGTTATTTTTAACTTATACGGTGTGAACGGATTTTTACAGTTTCATAATGCCTCATTTTCATGAAGCTTACTCTAAAATATTTAATGACTATTTTCAACATAATCCTTTTATTTTAAAATTTCATGGCATTTTGTGAAAATAAAATGATTTTGAAGAAGAAAGGATATTTTCCTCAAGAATTCATTTCATGTGTTTTATCAAAACCATTTTCCATATAAGATGGAATTATTTCATATGTGTATGTTTCAAGTATAATTTCTCTATGATTTACATGGTTTCACTTTTCTTATGATGAACTGATGTCCATTTTTTTGTATGGATTATGTTATGATGGGATGATGTTTATGAAACCCATTTTTATTCTTTGGGTTATGATGAATGATTTATGTATATGTTGTGGCACAAGTAAAAAATGATTTAATTATGAGATGTTTAAGACCTATATCTTCCTCCATTGTATTGGTTAAAGATTTATATCTCATGATATGTACAAGGATGGAACGGTAAGTTAATCTGGTTCTGTGATATAGGACTAGAACGAGGAGTTAACTCGATTCAAAAAGGGACTTTGTCCACTAAGATGGTCTTGGAAGCAATGACTTGGATACATGGAAATCATAACATGTGATTAAAAGCTTCCAAAATTACATGCTTTATTCCCATGCTATTTTATCATGATTTATGATCCATTATGATCTATTCCTTACGTACTTCCATGTTCTATTTCATTGCTTAAGATTTTGATGTTTAAATATTATGTTCATGTTTTGAAGTTCAAATGTATATGGTTTGTTTTATTTTCTCCATGCTTCCCCTTACTGAGAATTTGATATCACCCTTTATATGTTTTCTTTTCCCTAGGATATAAATAATCGTTTTAGGTAAGAAAAAAAGGATGATCTTTATGGGAGATGTTGAATATCTTTCACCAAGATTAGAAGATTATATTTTGAGTTTCCAAAGACACTAAACTATTACGGTCCTTTGGTGTCTATTTTTATTATGTATTATATATTCCACAAAAGTAATGCAATGTCTATGTAAGTCATGCTTTGCGTCTCTACAGTTGGTATCAGAGGAAAAGGAGGTAGGAATGAATCTGATCCTTCGGAACTCTCACAAGTGAGCTTTGGACGAAGCATGGCTCTCCGCCCATGGGCTTCATAAGGAAATGGCCGCCACTGGGGATGGTGGTGTGTCCCGACCAAGGGGTGTAGCCGCCCATGGAGTTCCTTAATAGGTATCAATTGTAGTCGACTGGTAGTAATTCCAGACCATTACAGTTGGTATCAGAGGAATGGTTTAGTTAACCTTTGGAAACTAGGAAGCGAAAACATTAGTGAGATCCCTAGAGATATTTCTAAGGTATGTCTAGGGATGTCCCTAAGGTTAAGTATAAGTATAGGTTATAGTCCTAGAATTACGGTAACTATCTTAGAATTAAATCTAAGAAGATAGATGTTTAATGTATTCCCCCTTTATTATGTTTTTTCCCTAGCATGATTTTTGCCTCTCACACTATTCTTTTGGGGTTTTAGACGATGGCTGGAACCAGAAGGAACCGTGTTCATCAATGTAATGTAAAATGCAATGATTATCCTTCTATACAAACCAATGTCATGGGAGATGGGGTGAAAAATCTTGTTACTATAATTACACAAGCTATGAGTCATTCTTGACTTCCAATTGAGCAAAAAAGGGAACAATATTTTATTGAGCCCTTCATGCGGCAACGTCCACCTTATTTCAATGGGTCTTCTGGCCCACTTGTTTCTGAAAAATGGATCAGTACCATTGTAATGATATTTTCCATACTTCATTGTTCAGAACATGATAAATTCATTCTAGCTATTTAACATTTAGAAGGTGAAGTAGACCAGTGGTGAACTCTAATTAAGAATACAAGGTTCCAAGATGAAATTGAATCCATGGAATGGGATGAGTTCAAGAACATGTTTTTTAGTAAGTATTTCCCTCGTATTCTTCGAACAAAGATGGAAAAGGAGTTCCTTGAGGTTAAGTAGAAGGATGATGAATCCGTTGGTATATACGAAGAGAATTTTACAAGGATTTCAAGGTATGCATCTAGCTTTATCCTCCAACCTGAAAGCAAAGTTGATCAATTCTTCAGTGGATTAAAACCAAGTCTTCAAAGGGAATTAGCTATAAGAGACTTTAGAAGATATGAAGAAATTGTGTGTTGTGCTATCAAGGTAGAAATGGAAGTTGGTGTTACATATCCATCTCATGGTTTTGACAAGAAACGGAAGATATAGTTCAAGGATAAATCTCAAAATAATGGTGAAAAGAAGATGGATGTTTCTTTATGATCAAAGTGCGGAAGGAATCATGGTGGAGATTGTCTTAAGGGGACTAGAAAATTTTTTAAGTGTGGAAAAGAAGGTCATCAAGCAGAGGAGTGTCGATGTAATGGAAAAAGGGTTGCTAATGATTGGAATAATGAAAAGACTGCAGAGAACGCACCACAAACACTTCAATGCTTCAAGTGCAAGGACATAGTGCATTATGCTATTCAATGCCCTAATCCAAGGGTTAATGATGATCAACATGAGAAAACTCTTAAGGAAAAGGATAAAGGTAAGTCACATGCGATCACTATTTGTGATGTTGAGTATGAAAATAATGTTGTGTAATGATAAAGTGTTTATGTAATTGGATTTAAAAATAGTATCATGGAATCTCATTTACGTCATCGTGGAATTTTGGAATATCTATGTATTGGTAACCATGAAAAGTGATTCAAATATTTTGGAAAGAAGATGATATGAACATAAGGAATGGATAAAGAGAAAATAATATGTTTGATAGTATTCATGAGCTCATGATTGATATAAGGACTAAGTGATATCATGGTTTGAGTATATAGAATTTTTTGGATTTTGGAATGTGGAAAGTGTTATGTTTTAAATACATTCATGTTTTCACTAAGGTTCAATGGGTATTAATTTTTCAAGAGAATACATGACTATGGTATTCACATGTTTGGAATGTGACCAATAAGATATATCGTATGATAAATGATGGTACTCACATGCTTGGATGATGAAATTTCTAGTAATTGTTTTCTTTATAATATGAGCTTGGACAGAAGTATTTTGGATAAGCCAAAATATTGGAATGGATTATGGTGGAAATAAGTCAGTATTATTTAATGCTAGAACATTTTTTTGATATTATTTATGGAATGTTATAATAATTTAGTTTGAGAAAAAGGACAACCTGCAGGACGGGTGGAAACCCATCGCGTCGGACAAGGCTAAGGGAATCGAACCCACAACTGAAGTGTGACATGCCTTTATCGCATACCACTGGCCTATAGGAAGTCCCTAGTTAGTAGAAACTAGTTTTATTAAGCGGTTTGATAGATTAAGTATAAGTCCATTTTTGGAATCATATAGAATTAACCTCACCATAGATGGACTTATGTATATTTGATAACTTCTTCTAAAATTTTGTTTGAGACATATGGAATGACCCATAATTCTGTCACATGATCTTCTAACACATCATGGATGAAAACCTCAACTTCATTTCATTAAGAGATGAAGTAGAAATTGTTCAAGGCATGAACAACGGTGAGATTATACTGAAA
The DNA here is from genome assembly GCA_963277665.1 of Viscum album. Classification (NCBI taxonomy): domain Eukaryota; kingdom Viridiplantae; phylum Streptophyta; class Magnoliopsida; order Santalales; family Viscaceae; genus Viscum; species Viscum album. Next base: position 1,886,877,343 of record OY728160.1, on the reverse strand, counting down.
TAAAGTAAGTATTTTTCTAATAAAAATTCTTCAACTTTAGGGAAATGATCTTTAAAACCAAAAATTTTGTCCTAGTGCCCTTATATCCGATAAATCAGATGGTACCTTAGATCATCAAAAATTTATGGCTTTATGATGGTTGGATTTTTCATATCCATGTTCTCTTCCACTCTCCATTAGAAATTTATGGTTAAATTTCTCTTCCATATCCATATTTTCACCTATGTTCTCATATGTGGAAGCCCAGTGATTAGTTAATTTGGGTAACTGCTACATTTTATAATTTATTTTTTAAAGATAAGTTTTGGTATTCCTTTTTACAATGTGGGTTTCTATTAATGAATCTTTCAAGTAGTAAACCATTTATAACCCCGACGAATTTCGAGGGCGAAATTCATTTTAAGGGGGTAGAATGTAACACCCCAAGATTTTATGAAAAATATTATTTTTAATTTCATTGATTTCTTGTGTTGTACACTACAACAAAAGGAGCTTGCACAATATCTATCCTTGACTTGGCTTGCATTACACGCAATCGCGACCTTCCACGATAGTGTGTTGTACGCAATACCGAGTTTCCCTAAACAACGATATGTTATATAAACTAACCGTTATGAATAGTAATACCCACTTTTAAAATTTTATAAATTTTATCTTTTAAATTGGATTCATTTTTGGATTTGTAATATCAAAATTATCCTAGGGTGAATTTTTAGTATTTTTCTAAAAACATTCAATTTCTGATGAATAGTGAAAACACTATGTTACTATTTAAAAACCGATTTTTTATTTAAATAATTATTTATATTAGGTCAAAATTGATACATAATACCTATATAAGTTCAATGTAATTAATTTAGTCATTTTATAATAATTATATATATATATAAATTTTATTGAACTTTTCACCGTCTTTTATCCACCTTCTAGGAGAATTTGAAAACCTACATAAAACATAATTTGACGGCTTCTGTGAGTGGAATATCAAAAATCTAAGAGACACAGTTAATATAACGGAGTAAAATGTAGTTCAATAAGATAAAAATAATTTTTGGTGAATAGTAACATTTTACTTTTATTTACCACGGTTAAAAGTAAATAGGGTAATTAAGGGTAAACATGATTTTATTATTACCCTACCGCATGTCCTAATTATATTAGATAGGTTTAATTCGACCAAAAAAACCTTTGGAATAAAATATGACCATTTTGGTCCACTTAAATTAGATTAGGATATTTATTAATAATTTATTTAAAGAAGGGTTAAAATAGTTAAAATCAAAGATTAATAACTAAATCATTTTTAATATAGGGTTATACATAAGATAAATTAGACTATAAAAATTAATTAGAAATATAAAAATATTTCCTAAATAATGGTATTTTATTTTTAATTTTTAGACATTAAATAATTTATTTTATTTATGACACAATGATGATGCAGTAATTACCTTATTAATGAAATATTAATATAATCGATGTTATAAATACAAAAATAAATGTAATTTGATACTTTTTATGAATTAAACTAATTATATTGGTTAATATGACATGTTAGTATTGAGTAAATTATCTTTGTTATAACTAATAAGGTTGTTTTGGTTTTCACAAAAGTCAATTACAAAATAGTGTCAAAATTTACCTAAAATAGTTTTTGAAACAAGTATTACATTATTAATTGTTATTATATTCATAAAAATCTAAGGTTCATCCAAATGACTTATATAAGGCTATATATATTAATAATGAACCGCTTGAGGTTCGTTTTTCTTGTTATAGTATGTTTATAAACCATATAGTCTAACAAATCAAGAAGACACAGTAAAAGTTAAATTATTTAACGTAGAGTTAAATCTAAATGATAAGGTTAAAATAGTAATTTAAACTTGTCTAAAACCTCTTTTTTGAGTGTATTTAGACCCATACCCACTTTATCTTCGAAATAAATTAATTTGGATCTATTATAAATCGAATATGACTTTATTATAAAATAATTTTTTATGTTTTTTCAAAGGTTCCCTTCTCCTCCCTTATAAAAAGGGCACCCCTTCCCTCTTCTCATCACACCCTTTTGAGCCTTAAATCTCGGCCAACCCCTGACCATTTCCCATATCATATTCCCTAGAAACACTATAGAGGTTCTGGTCTCCTCAAAATACCAACCCTAGTGACTTAAGAGGAGGTTAAGAAGAGGCGCGTCAAAGAAGAGGTAATATCCTTTACCGATTATTTCCAATTTATTTCTTCTTCTTCTTATTCTTATTTATTTGTTTCAACATAAATTAATAACATCAGTATCACACATATACTAATATGTTATTATAAATATGAAACAACACAATTTCATCTTCTATCCATTCTACGGAGAACAAAATCACCGCGTGTGCGTACGTACGGAATATCGTCTCCACGCCTTGGTGTAATCTGTTTTCCACCACCACCTTACTTGGATGGGTATAATGGTGTAAATAAATAAATATATATGATAATTTTAAATTGATATTTATTATTAAATATTATACATACACTTCAATAAAATTCCATGATCATGGGAATGATATCATCGCTCGTGCGTACGTATGGACTACCATCTCCACAAATGCGATGCGATTCATTTTCCCTGTTTAACCATTAAAATAAGATTATAATGTATATATAATAAATAATCATGAAATATATTACATAATAATGATACTTTATTTATGTACATATATGTTTCATTTACTTAATTCCATTTAATTCAATAAGGAAACGAAAACAGTGTTCATGTGTACGTACGACCTACTGTCTCCATGAATGGTGTATTTCTTTTCATTTAGCGATCTATCATATATATTCATATACTGAATATATATTATATATAAATCTTGTTTTACATTCTGGAATTATTTAAATCATTATATAAGTAATAATATCAAGAAAAACGTGTCGAAACACGTACGATAAATGAAATGATTTTACCCAAAACACTACTTTAACATGGAATTTACAAAAGAACGGGTAATACAAAGTCATAAGTGAACCATATATGATAGCATAAAAATGAATATGATTCTGTAATAAGTCAATGTCATTATTTAAATCCTCATACAGGAGGTTCAGATACGAACGATGCATATAGGTCCTATGGTAAGGGATTACTATTCCAATCCCATTCTTATCCGAGATTGTTATTTGTAAGTATATACTGGGGTTATTGTTATCATCCATTCCCATGTTTTCTAAAAAAAATTCAGGTATTTTTAAAGTCATTTTTACCCATTTTTGTAATTTACCACATGTTATGAATGGATTCTTACTTTTGTTTACCACAAGGGGAACTTTTTGACTTTTCTGACAAAAGTACAAGAAGAATGTTATTTTTAGCATATACAGCATGAACATATTTTTACGGTTTCATAACGACTCATTTTCATGAAGCATACTCTACAATATTTAATGTCTATTTTCAACAAAATCGATTTATTTTAAAATTTCATGTCATTTTGTGAAAATAAAATGATTTTGAAGAAGAAAGGATATTTTCCTCAATAATTCATTTCAAGTGTTTTATCAAAACCATTTTCCATATAAGATGGCATTATTTAATATGTGTTTGTTTCAAGTATAATTTATCTATGATTTCCATGGTTTCTCTTTTATTATGATGAAATGATATCCATTTTTTTGTATGGATTATGTTTTGATGGGATGATGTTTATGAAACCCATTTTTATTATTTGGGTTATGATGAATGATTTATGTATATGTTGTGGCACAAGTAAGAATGATATCATTATGAGATGGGTGGAACCTATATCTCCCTCCAATTCATTGGGTAAAGATTTATATCTCATGAGTTAGACATGGTTAGAATGGTATGTTAATCTGGTTCAGTGATATAGGACTAGAACGAGGAGTGAACTCGATTCAGAAAGGGACTTTGTCCACTAAGATGGTCTTGGAAGCAATGCCTTGGCTACAATGGAAATCATAACATGTGCTTAACAGTTTCCACAATTACATGCTTTATTCTCATGATTGATGATCCATTACGATCTATGCCTTACGTACTTCCATGTTTTATGTCATTGCTCAAAATTTTGATGTTTAAATATTATGTTCATGTTTTGATGTTCAAATGTATATGGTTTGTTTTATATTCTCTACACTTACCCTTACTGATCATTTGAGCTCAACCTTTATATGTTTTCATTTCCCCAGGATATAAATAAAGGTTTTAGGTAAGAAAAAAAAGGAATATCATTATTGGAAATGCTGAAGATCTTTCACCAAGATTAGAAGATTATATTCCGAGTTTCCAAAGACAGAAAACTATTACGGTCCTTTGGTGTCTATTTTTATTATGTATTAGATATTCCGCAAAAGTAATGTAATGTCTATGTACGTCAAGCTTTGGGTCTCTACAGTTGGTATCCGAGGCAAAGGGGATAGGAAGGAATCCGATCCTTGGGAACTGTCACATGTTAGCTTTGGACGAAGCATGAATCTCCACCTAAGGGCTTCATGAGGAAATGGATGCCACTGGGGATGGTGGTGTGTCCCGCCTAGGGGGTGTAGCCACCCATGGAATTCCCTTATAGGTATCAATTGTAGTCCACTGGAAGTAATTCTAGACAATTACAATAATAGTCCATGAAAATAAGAGAAGAAAATATATTATGGAACAACAAAAAGTGATACCCAAAATAGAAACAACCAATGATCCAAAACAAACATTCCACCATGAAAAAACCATATATAGTTATAAAATAAATCTCACTGGTACATGGAATGGGTGTATCATAATGTATTACATATAAATTGTAGTAATATAGGTGAATGAGATCATTAGGGGTCAATGACAACAAAAATTACCATCAATGTCGGGCATCCGTGAAACAAAAATAAATGAAATTGAAGTAGGTGAAGCTTAAATGAATATTGTGTGTCGATCTAATAGATCTGGTGATAATAAATAAGATGATGATGAAAAAATGAGGTAAGAGGGTTTGAAATCAGAGAATATTACCTAGTTTAAACAAAAAAAATCTACAAACGTAAATATAGACTATCCGAAAAAAAAACGAACTAAATAAAGTCGTGGGAGGCTTACCTGAGTATTGCAAGTGGAGATGATAGATCTGAGTAGAGTAAAGATGATAGAAGATGATGGAAAAATGAGTTTAACGAAATGAGAATGAAGAGTCGATTAGGGTTTTCCACACGAGAGATATGAGTCATCGGTCTGTCGATCAAAAAAACATAAATGACAATCCATGGGGTGTGTTAATTTTTTAAATGTTTTATAACATCGTTTATTTAATAACTGATGTTATAAAAATTTTTTATTACATTTATAATGGGGGTTATTATAATATCTGACGTTATAAATTATCAGTTACCGCATTTTTTAGGTTGGTTATTTTATAACCGACGTAAAAAAAGATTCATGTTAGTTTTTTACGCCGGTTATTCTATAACCAACGTAAAAAACACATCAAAACGACGGTTTTTACGTCGGTTATTTTATAACTGATGTATGAAATATGGGGTGTTGGTTTTTTACATCCATTATAATATAACAGATGTTAAAAATTATGCGGGTTAGGTTGTTACGTCGGTTATCAAATAACCGACGTCAAAAAGGCATCAGATGCCGCCTTTTTTACGTCAGTTGTTTTTTAACCAACGTAAAAAAATTTCTCTCACCATTTTTTACGTCGGATATAAAAAACCGACATAAAAAACCACGTATACCATATTTTAATGTCGGTTATATATAACCGATGTAAAAAATGGTGATGTTAAAAACGCATTCTACACTAGTGTTAACTCCTTCAATCCCTTAACATCAGAATAGAGTTGTAGGTTTGTATTTGATGGTGCACTGGTTGATGTTTTCTCATATGTATTGTACAATAATATTGGTGGTTAAATTGATTATTTATAATCATTTGTATGTGTATGTAGGTTTTATTATTGATGATGATGGAAAATAGGTTGTTTTGTGAATTAAATTTGAAAAGGATTTCTAGTCTGATTCTGTTGGTATATTCTTTTCTGAAAGGTTGCTGGAAATTTATTTATCCATTTTAATTTAGGACACTGTTCAGTGTATTAATTAGTAGAGTAATATGAAATATATACCTAGGGAAATCCATGTTTCCCAATTCCTTGGGTCACAACCATCTGTCTTAGTACAATGGTCACTTCTATAAGTCTTGATTCAAGTAAGGGTGATGAAGAATATAAAAATCTTACCACATTGATTGTTATGGTTCTTGTACCAAATATTATGAATTAAAATGAGTTATTCCAAATATTTTCAATCATAACTCTAGAATATTATAGATACTTGTCAATCAAGGCCCCTCCAGAAGAGGCATCAAGAAGATTTTGATCATTATTGAGTAGGCCTTGGTAGAAGAAAATGAGTTAGTCGTGCTCCTCAATAGTCTGATGTGGGTAGTTGGGAAAAAGGGATATTAATCCCTCCCAGTACTCAAAAACCATATATCTCATTAATTAATTATTAATATTGTTCTCCATTCAGGTATTTGTGCTCCTGGATGTGGGAAAAATATTTTCATGAATCATCTTTGGAGATATTCTCAGTAATGGAACTCCCCTGGTGGTACCCTGTACAAACATTCCTTTGATGTTAATTGAATTGATAAGTGTAATTACATCCACATTACCTATTCTTCCATGATGCATTGAGTTCTAATACTTGAGAATAGATTAGTGAATAAGGAATATGTATGTCTGGGTCTTCTCTTAGAAGACCATGAAATATAACTGTATTTTGAATCATGTTAATGGAAAATATAAAATCATTTCCAATGGTAGGAAAAACTAACAGATTTTACCCGTTATCAAATTTGAGTGCCCAGATATCATGTATAGTTTGGATGGGATTTTCTTCCATTGCATCAGGTTCTGAGTACACTCTGAGAGTGTATCTTGAAATTGAGAGATATTTTCCTTCTAAATCTGTTCGAAATTTTTTTTTTCACAATTGGGATAGTGTTAGTAAAATTTTTGGATGAAAACGATTAAATGGTAAATTTAATTATGGGTCATTAAAATTTATTAAAATTGTTTTTAGGGTTTTGAGGCACTACCTCTATTCTAATGGAACCATTCTTGGGTTATGATCATTTTGGGACACAGAAAAAAATAACATTAATATAGTCTAGTGAATACCCCTAGGTAGTCTCCAAATGTTGAGTTCACACTATATAGTTTTTTTCTTTTGGTTTTATTGAGAAAATTAATTTCATTTTATTAACATAAAATGAATATAGAAAGTAGTTTAAATTTATTTAATTGAAAATAGTTTTGGAATATGGTGATCATAGAGATTTGGGCTAGACCTAATGTCATTTTATTAGGATTTTCCAATTTTACCCCCTTTCCACATATAACTCATAAGAAATGAATTCATATACTAATTCCTCTCTCCCCTTATATAAATGGTTACGATGTGAGTAATCCTATCTAAAAACTCAATTTTTCCTACACTTCCCCTTGTGTGGGTGGCATTGCGGCGGGTCCTCTTAAATAATTAGTGAAATCCATAACCAATAATTGTTTTCCCAAAATAAACCAAAATTTTCATCATATTAATTTACACAGGAGCTCATGTTCATCAAGAACACACCCACCCAACACTAACCTATTCCACCATGTATATAAAATAAATAGGTTGAGGGATAAATGAATCAGTGACCAAGGAAATTAAAATCAACAGATTAAAAACCTAACATAACCACGTTCAGAATTTAAAAATGAAACTAATTATTGAAACCAGTCATAGAAACGGGAAATTATTATATTTAAGTGAATAACATGAACTCAAAAAAATAATATAGGTTCAACATACCATATTCCTAATCTCTCACATAGAAATACCCCTCCATGGATGAGGATGTTGACTTAATTCGGTAAAGTTTAGACATCTCATGAATGAAATAATGTAAATGATAAAAGAAAGAAACAACATAGTATATCATAAGTATGTCATCCATGTCTTCCCCCTCTATTCAATCTCCTATCATACCCATTTGTCATCTTATTTATAGGCACAAAAGAGACTTCGATCCATTATAAATGTTTCAATTAATGGGTAAAAGTATTATTAGTTCATCAATGGGTAGTACTTTATTAATTCTATCATATCATCTTATATTTTATAACGATCAAGGGTTTCACATCATGAATAATGTTCATTATATGTAATTTTTCTTACTATATGTCTGACTTCTGAAATATTTCTTGTTGTGAATTGTGTATTCGTGGTGTGTAATGTATACGAATTAGTTTTTCATGGTCTGTTTCACTTCATAATGCATGGAATGTATTTCTTTATGTTACAAGTCCCGAATAACATAAATGAAATATAAAGTTGTTTTCCAACTCCTTTCACTCCAAATTATGCATGTTCTTCATTAATAGGCTTGAGAGTTGGTATTTTATATGTTCTTAACATTATTTTATATTCAATGTACTTTCTAAAATCTAGTATTTTGATTCCCCATATTTTTAACATTGTTTATCTAACTCTGTATCCTACCACAAAAAATAAAAACAATTTAATAATGGAAATATTAATGACGTAAATATCGTAAACATTATGTATTAAATTAAAATAAATAGTCAATATATTACTCTTTCAATTATTATGTGATCTCTTATTAGTATTGGTGAGGCATTCTGATTTCATCTTCAGTATGGAAAAGCTCTCAACACTTCATGCCCATATTTCATGTTCCAAGAGGTGGATTCAGTGTATCCAATGGGATGTATCGATATTTTCCTTCATGGGTGTGAAAGAAACAAAGAAGAGTAATATGGGCTCATGTAAAATATTATATATATTTTTACTCTCATATTGGATAGTATTTGACATAAATTAGTGGATATGATGATCTTTGAGATTTTTTCAATGGTGGTGGAATATATGGAATCATTCTTGAGGAAACTCTTATTTAAACTCCCCACTAGGAGATAGACTTCTTCATAGACTTGCACCTATATATAGACCTGGTATCAGAACCATCATATTAGATAGCTCACATAGATAATTTTAATATGAGGGTGTTTTTATATGACATGTAGATGAAGGGATTTGTCAGACCTGGTGGTGCCCCTAGGGAATCCCCAATGTTTTTTTCAAGAAGGTGGATTGTAGAATGAGGGTGTTCATATATGACAACCTTGATCTTTTATTACACAATTAAACATAATTTATTACATAAACTTCACTGTAGATGATCAATAGGTCTAGTGTATTTGAGGATTAGGATAATTACATAACAATTTAAAACATTAAATACAACATCTTTACTGAAAACATCCTTTACATGACTACTATATTCGCTCATACTTATCATTTCATTGGATAATCTTAGGACTTTCATAAGAAATGGGTGAGATATAAAGCCCAGTAAGGGAATAATCATTGAATTACATGAGGAATAAAATAAATGTTAGACAATAGGCATATCAATAGAGAACAATAGAATCATAAATAAAAATTTATGATAAATCATGATAATAATAACGTGGAATTGTGGCAACAACACTTAACATGGAATTAGCATGAGCCAAGGCTCATTGCACATAGAGCATGAGTAAATCCACATTTCACATGAAGCATGAGTAAAACCTCATTGTAATTGAATTAGCATGAGTAAACAACCATTTCACCTGACGTATCATGATACTATACTTTAACCAATTCATTGGAGTGCTATAAGGGCACACCCTTCTTAAACTTTTCATTTTATGCATATGTGTGCAACATGGATCATATAACATGGATTCACAAAAATCATCATTTATTCCATGATAAGGGAATGTTTAATTAATACAAGAAATTTTATAATAAATAATTAAATGTGCATAATGTTTAATACCCTTGATATATAAATGGTAATGGCATTCACTACACAATGGGATTTTCTAGGAAAATCGGTGCAATTTCGGCAGTGTAACGACGTGACGTAAGAATTCATAAAAATTGTTAATGAGAGAGAAATGGGTCTCTAATCATATTTACCTGAAATGGACATTAATTGGGTCATATATATACATTTCACATCAAATTTAATGGAAATTATATTCATGATACAAAATAATTTCTTGAATGTAAATGAGGAGAGAGAAATTCTTTTCGGAATTTCAGCATAGTACAGGGTGTACATGGGAGGAATTTAATGAGAGGGAAAGGGATCTCACGTCATTAAATCATAAATAGGGAGGTATTTTTGAGGTTAAAAACTATACCCCAACACTTAAAATTGAAATTAAAAGGGCATAACAATATTAAGAAAATTAGACAAAAATGAGCAAGGAAGAAAAAACCCTTACATGGAAGTGTGCTTCCAAAGGCTTGAGAGAGGATTGAGAGAGGATTATTGGGAGCTTGGGGAACCATGGGAGGACTCTAGAGAGAATAGTTAAGAATTTGGATGAACTAAAAAGGCTTTGAGTGAGGAGTAAGTGGGAGCTTGGGTGGGTTTATATAGGAAAGGTGAGGGAATTATTTATTATTTAGGTTTCAGACACCTCACATTAAACTAATCCAAACCACAAACCAGACCGTGGGTTTTGCCCATTATTTTTGGAAAAGGGAATTGGAAAATAATATTTTATAAGGCCAAAGTCAGAAATTCTTAAAATAATTGGTTTTCTTATGTGGAGGTGAGTCACACTCCCAAGGAAAACAATTTAAAAAGACAAAATGTTTTATAAGTCATGAAGGGTCTATTAATGATTTTTAATATAAGTTAAAATAACAAAAAATCACATTATTTTAATGGTAAAACATATATTGTCCTAACATAAATATTATTGTATCTAATTACATCACTATTGGGTCATTATGATGTCATAAAACCCATTAAATATTGAAATGGTATTTAATTTTTACACAAAAATTTGACCGTTTCAGAAAATTATGAAAAATTCACCATTGGATAATTTTTACATCTTGATTCCAGAAATAATAATTATTTTATCTAAATAATTTTCTAAATATGTTAATTTTCACTTTCAAAATAAAAACCGACATTTATAAAAAATTCACGGATTTTGAAAAAAATGGCTTTCAAACCTTAATAATAATTACGATTGCATTCATAAAATTATAATATGGTTTATATTTAATAAAAAGAAATTTAATAATAGTAATAATATATTATTTATATATTATTTATTCCAAAAATCCGCTAATTAATCAAAATAGATTTCTTAGTTGAATGTTAACTAAAAACACTATTTGTGATTTAAAAACTATTTTAAAGGAAACAATAATAAAATGAAAGTATATTTATTATTATAAACAAAAATAATGTACATAACCCTAGTTCTAAGGTCTTGTTACTTAACCCCTTATAACACCAGCATAAGACCAAAGAGTAAGGTGTGCGATGGTAACCGACTTTTGGGGTGGCTCTAGTAACATTGGTCAGGTGGTAATCTCTATCAAATTCTATTTCTCTCGTAGGCAGTCCCACTTGAGCTTTACATATTCAAGCTCGGCTGGGGCATGGTAAATAGCTAAGCCCAATGATTCCACCTCCTTTCCAAGCATTGTCAAATGGGCTTCATATGGTGCACGTCTACTAGATGAGGCCAACGCTTCCTTTGTCTGACTAAATTGGATTTGTTAAAGTCCTATATTTATACTAATGATGTGATAAATGCTCAATTGATATATTAGAAATTATCACAATTCATAACATAAAAACAAATAATTTGACATTTTATATAATCATTTAACATAAAGAGTCATTTAATTAGATCAAGATGGATTTCCATTAGTGAATGTTTCGGTCGTTACAATCTTCCCCCCTTACAAAATTTCACCCTCGAAGTTTTCTTTTCCCATACTAAAATAGATGTGGGTAAATATTCTTCTTCATTATTTCCTCCAATTCCCACGTCACTTCTTCCAACTTGTGGTTTCGCCACAACACCTTGATGAGGGTAATTTTCTTATTTCATAGAACTTTTTCTCTATGATCTAATATCATCACTGTTTTCTCTTCATAAGAATGATCATACTCTAACTATACCACCTCTGATGAAAGTACATGTGAAGGGTCCATTATGTACTTCTTTAATAGGGATACATTAAGGGCATCATATACCTTGAACATGGTAGGTGTAAGTACTAGTCGATAGGTGACAGCCCCGACATGATGAAGAATCTCGAAGGGGACAATGTACCACAGACTCAACTTCCCTTTCTTTAAGAACCTCATGACAATATACCATTGAGAAATGCATAGAAATACCATGTATCCAACTTTATACTCATGGCCTCATTGACGATTATCTGCATAACTCTTCTGTAGACTCTGAGCTACCTTGACATGCCGCTGAATGTTTTTTACCTTCTCCACCATTTCATCGACCATTTCTGGTCCAAGCAACTTACGCTCACCGACCTCATCCCAACACGCCATTGTTCTTCACCTTTTCCCATAAAGGGATTCATATGTTGCCATTTGGATGCTCGAGTGGAAACTATTATTATAAGAGAATGCAACTAGAGGTATATGTTGATCCCATCCTTCTTTAAAGTATATTGAGCAAGCTCTCAACATGTCCTCAAGTGTTTGGATATTCTATTTGGATTGGCCATCAGTTTAAGGATGATAGGCCATACTGAAGTTCAGTTCACTGTTCATAGAAAGTTGAAGACTTTTCCAAAACATGGAGGTGAATCTGGGATCTTGATCGGACACAATAGATAGTATAACTCCATGAAGCCCTAAAACTTCCTTAATATATATCCATTCCAGTTGATCCAATGAGAAATCCTCCTGAATATAAATGAAGGGTGCAACCTTTGTAACATGATCCACAACAACCCAGACTGCATTGTTTCCATTGGATGTATTCATATTTCTAGTGACGAAGTCCATGGTGATTTTCTCCCATTTCCATTCTGTTATGGGCAATGGTTGCATCATCCCTTTAGACTTCTGCCTCTCTGCCTTCACTTGCTGACACACTTGGAAATTTGATGTATATTCAAAGATCTCCTTATTCATATTATCCCACTAATAATGCTCTAGGAGATCTCGATACATCATTGTGTTTCAAGGGTGAATAGAGAAATTTTAACTATCTGCATCCTCTAATTGTTCCTTCTTCAGCTCCTAACTTGATGGAACACATTTTCCTTTCGCAAATATCGCAATTCCTTCTTGATTAACATTATGCTCTGAGGATTTACCATTTCCGATAGCTTCAAAATTTTCCGGAATTCCCACAACATCCATTTCAGTATCATTTAACCTTTCTAAAAGTGACGGTTTAGAAATCATTAGTGAAAGGATTGATGATATTCCTTTCTTTATTATTACCATGTCCATCTTCATCAAATCTAAGAAGATTGGATCCTTTTCAATTCTCATCAATGAAAGAATCGATGAGTCCTTTCGACTCAGGGCTTCTTCCACCTTGTTCGATTTCCCAGGGTGGTAATGGATTGAGCATTGATAGTCTTTGATTAGATCTAACCATCTTCTTTGGCGCATGTTTAACACTTTCTCTGTGAATATAAACTTGAGGAATTTGTGGTCTGTATATATTTCACACATCTCTACAATTAGATATTGCCGCCAAAATATCAAAGCGATGATCATTGCAACCAACTCAAGGTCTTGTGTTGGAACGTTCTGTTCATGAACTTTCAATTGAATTGAATCATAGGGAATGACTTTGTCATTTGCATCAACACGCATCCCATTCCCTTCTTCAATGAATCAATGAATATAACAAAAATTTCTCAACTTATGGGTATAGTGAGAATAGACGCAGTGATAAGCCTCCTTTTCAACTCCTTGAAGCATTCTTTGTATTCATCGCTCCAAGAAAACAATACTCCCTACTTAGTTAGCTTGGTAAGAGGGTTGGAAAATTGTGAGAATTCCCTCACAAATAACCAATAATATCCAGCCAACCCCAAGATGCTACAGAAATATTTTACCAATGTTGGCCTTAAACATCCCTCAATTACATCTATTTTGGATGGATACATAGATATCCCATTGCATGTGATGATATGGCCCAAGAATGAGACCACCTTCAACCATAACTCACACTTGATGTACATTTCATGGTGATTATTCTTCTTCAAGGTCTCTAGTAAAGTTCTTAAATGCTTCTCATGTTCCTCCTTGGTTTTGGAGTGTATTATAATATCATCTATAAAGAGTACCAAAAAATTTTCTAGGTACTCTCTAATGACACTATTAATAAAATCCATGAAAATTGATGGAGAATTGGTGACTATTAAAGGCATTACTATAAATTCATAGTGCTCGGGTCTTGTACGAAAAGCAGTCTTGGGGATATCTTCCTTCTTCACCCTTACGTGATAATATCCCGACTAAAAATCCACCTTGGAGAAGTATTTTGATCCATGAAGCTGATCGAATAATCCATCAATTCATGGGAGAGGATACTTGTTCATTAATGTGATTTTGTTAAGCTCACGATAATCGATGCAAAGGTGCATTCAAACATCCTTCTTCTTGACAAAGAGTACCGGTGCACCCCATGGTGAATCACATGGGCATATACACCCTTTATCCAGATTCTCCTATACTGGTTTCATCATCTCCTCAAGCTCCAAAACAACAATTCAATACAGAGTCTTGGATATTGGAAATGCCCCAAGTATAAGCTGAATTGATAATTCAACATATCTTCTAGGAGGAAGACCTGTAAATTCCTCGAGAAACACTTTAGTGAATTCCCTCACAATTGCCATGTCTTCTAGGATGGTTTCCTCCTTACACTCAATCATCTGATCCATATATGCATGGTCATAGGGAAGTAATATCTATGCTTGAGATGATAGAGCTAAAGATGATTCATCTTCATCCTTGCACTTGTAAAGAATCAGGGGTCGATCCTCCATATAGAGAGTGTTTTCCCTCTCACAGATATTTATGCTGGCTCTATATATTGAAAGCTAATCCATGCCAAGATTTGCAAAAAATTACAGTAGAGGTAGTATGACGAGGTTTTTAGGGAAGTTTAATCCACAGATTATGATAAGGGAGGAGTTATATTCAATGTATGAAACGATGGACCGATTTTCCGTACTCACCGACATATTCACTTCCATGATTTGGGGTGGTTCTAGGATTGTTCCACTAACATTTCGAGATATAAAAGAATGCATAGAACCAAAATCAAAAATTACGTTCACTATTCTTGACTGAATAACTACTGTACCTATCACAAATTTATCGTCGGGGTTCACTTTAGCGGTAGTGATGGAAAAAGATCACCCTTGCTACTTTGGAGGTTTTTGGTTGCCTCTGAAGATCCTTGTCTTAGGAAACTGATTTTCAAGAAGCCATTGTTTTTTTAGTTGTAGCAATGAAACTTGAGTTAATGTTCGAACGGAGCGTTCCTCTCCTCTGTCACAGCTACTGGTCTTTCTTGCTGACAGTTAATAGGTAGGTTACCTTCTCATCCACACCTGAAGCATTTACTCATCCCCTTTAGGCAATTTCGTGGATGCTTCTTTCCACACCTTTGGAAAGTGGGGTCCTAGATCTTCTTAGCAATGTTGTATTTAGACATTAGACCACTAGAATTGAAGTCCACCTTACACTTCTTATCCCCATGATACCCCTAAGATTATCCATTCTCCATTTCGACCATGGGGGCACATCAGAAAATTTCATCATAGCTGTCAAAGTCATGGATCACCAGTGCTTTCCGGAGGCTAGGTTTCAGCCCACTAAAGAGGTGGTCAACCTTGAATTCGGGGGTAACGACAAAGCCATAAGAATATCGTGCAATCCTTGTGAAGTTTTCCTTGTACACTTCAACAGATTCGTCAACTTTTTTGCTTCAGGGCAAGGAAGTCCCTTTCCATCTTAATCCGGAGGGTGCGTAGAAAATATTTATTGAAAAAAATCTTCCTGAAATTTTTCCATTCCAATGCGTCGATCTCCTCCTTCGGCTTCATATTTTTGACCAATTTCTACCATTGATCAACTTCACCGTTGATACGATATGTAGATAGGATAATCTTCTCTTGTTCAAAACATTAAAAGATGGAGAAGATATTTTCAATAGAGTTGATCCATTGTTCATCGATTGGGGGATCATATAATACATTAAAAGTAGGAGGCCTTTGTCTCATTGATCTCTCGATAGAAAATTCTTCTTTCTTAGGGGGGGTTTAACATTCATCTTGACCCATGTTTATATTCAAATATTGAGTTAGATGAGAGAGAATCATGAAAAAGTTCGTGATTCCCACTCCCATTGGATTGGGAATCTCATTAGTTCAGTCATCACATTGATCTTTACATCGGTTGTTAGCCTATGTCCTCCTATTACCGTCCATTGGCTGGAATAAAAGGAATGTTAGGGGTAAAATATAAAGCATAATACAAGGACAAAATAGTTGACTTATAAATAACTTTTATTTCCTTAACATATGAATCTATTTCTTCAGTCCGTGTTATCCATGATCTAATTTCTAACATATATTCTTATGGAATTTTTTTTCCCTTAATAATGGATCATACTAAGGCTATGAATTTTGAAAAGCATATCACCCGGGAGTTCTGTAACCAAGAGTGCATTAAGTCCCATTGTTGTGCAGCAGTTCCCCTTTGAGTCTAGCCCAAAGCGGTGTTTTTGGGTTTTACCCCTAGGATGCATCTTTTCCAGAACCACCTCTACCTTCTCATATCCAGACAGGGATGTATTTTCTTGATAAACAACTTAATCAATACTTACCAAAACATAGGTATTTTTTAATTATACTTAGTCTTGTCTTTATGTCTTTACTAGTGTTTTCTAATACTAATCCCAAAAATAACTAAACCTATCCTCTGATACCAACTATTACAACCCTAATCTTTTATTACACAATTAATCATAATTTATTACATAAAATTCAATTTATAAAACATAGAAGATAGAGTGGTCTAGTGTGTTTGGGGCTTAGGATCATTACATAACAACTTAAAACATGAAATAGAACATCTTTATTGATAACTTCCTTTACATGACCACTACATTCCCTCGTACTTATCATCGCATGGGATAACCTGAGGACATGAATAAGAGAAAGGTGAGCTATAAAGCCCAGTAAGGGAATAATCATGGAATTAAATGAGGAATAAAATAAATTTTAGACAATAGGCATATCAATAGAGCACAAGAGAAGGATAAACATAAAGGCATGATAAAGCGTGATAATCATAACATGGAAATGTTGCAACAATACTTAACACTGAATTAGCATGAGCCAAGGCTCATTGCACATAGAGCATGAGTAAATCCTCATTGCACATGAAGAACGAGTAAAACCTCATTTCACATGAATTAGAATAATTAAACACACATTTCACATGACGTATCATTATACTATACATTACACAATACATTGGAGAAATATAAGGGCGCATCATTCTTAAACTTTTCATTTCATGCATAAGTGTGCCACATGGATAATATAGCATGGATTCATAAAACATAATCATTTATTACATGATATAAGGAATGTGGAATTCATTCAAGAAATTTTATAATCAATAAGTAAATGTGAAAAAAGTCGAATTCCCTTGATAGAGAAATGGGCATGGTATTCACTACACAACGACATTGGCTTGGAAAATCGGTGAAATTTCGGAAGCGTAACAACATGACGTAAGAATTCATAAATATTGATGATGAGATAGAAAGGGTTGTCTCATCATATTTATATGAAATTGACAGTAAGGGGGTCATATAGGTACATGTCCCAACAAAAGTAATGGAAATTATATTTATGATAAAAATCAATTGCTTGAATTTAAATGAAGAGATAAAAATTCCTTTAGTAATTTCGGCATAGTAACGGGTGTACATGGGAGGCATTTAATGAGAGGGAAAGGGGTCCCCCATCATTCAAACATAAAGAGAGAAATATGGGAAGTTTTGAAACCATACCCTAACTTTTATAATCAAAATTAAAAGGGAATAACAACATTATGAAAATTGGACAAAAATAAGAAAGGAAGAAAAAAACCCTTACATGGAAGTGTGCTTCAAAAAGCATGAGAGGGGATTGAGAAAGGCTTCATGGGAGCTTGGGAAACCTTGGGAGGATTCTAAAGGTTTTATGGAAGAGGTTGGAAGAACTGCAAAGGCTTTGAGTGAGGAGGAAGTGGGAGCTTGGGTGGGTTTATATAGGAAAGGTGAGGGAATTTTTTATTATTTATGTTTGGGACACCTCACATTAAACTAATCCAAACCACAGACCACCCAAGGGTTTTTGCCTATTGTTTTTGGAAAATTGAAGTGGAAAAAAATATTTTATAAGGCCAAAGTCTGAACTTCTTAAAATAATGGGGTTGATTATGTGGAGGTTACTCATGCTCCCAAAGATAAAAATTTAAAAAGAAAAAATGTTTAATAAGTCTTGAAGGGTCCATTAATGCTTTGTAAAATAAGTCACACAATCCCAAAATCACATTATTTTAATGGTAAAACATATATTGGCCGAACATAAATCTTATAGTATTTTATTACATCACTATTGTGTCATTATTATGTCATAAAATTCATTTTTTTAAAGGTGATTCCTTGGTCAATGACCAAGGCACAATTTATTATAAAAAGGAGGTAACCTACAAGAGTCTGAAGGAAGGGATGTTATTAAAATATCTATCATTGAGAGTAATAAGATCATCTGGGATTTCCTCACTCCATGTAACACATTGGTTTATTCCCTTATTGGAAATCCCACCAGCTACCATATTCACTTCACGATAAGTATCAGTGGTAATGAATCTGATCTCACGGAGCGAGTCCAGACAGTTCATCCATCAGAAAGTAAGCGGTCAGGAAAGGTGTACGACTCTATTCCAAATGGCTTGAATAATGGTGGTTGAGTCACTTTCAATCTATATGTCATTCCAACCCCTGATTTTGACAATGTCAATAGCCTGGATCACAACAATCATTTCAGCTTCTAGAGAAGAGGTGTTACCTTAACTTCCATAGAAACATACATGGCAGTGACCCAGAAAATCTCTGAAAACAGCTCCAAAGCCTGCTGGACCCGGATTTCCTTTGGAATCATCATCCAAATTAACCATGATACAACTAGGAATGGGAGCCTACTAAAACACTTCAATTTAATGCGTCATTTTTTTGTATATTCCTTCAATTCTGAGACGCCGAAGGATCACAATGTCCCTAAACAGAGTTGTCATAGTGAGATTTTTGAATCAGGGAAACATCCTGGATAGTAATGATAATTCTCATCCAAATTGCATTAAAATTTCAAGAGTTTTTATGATGAATGATATTATTTCTATCATAAAAGATAATGTGGAGGTGTTCAGTAACAATGGAAAGAAAGAGATTCTTGATTTGTCGCGAGTAATCAAACTCCACACACCACAATAGTTGAGAAAGAATGGAGTCAGATCGAAGCCATTTTCAGTCAAACAGGTCAAAAATAAAATCCCAAAGAGAAAAAGCTATAGCACACGATATGAATATATGGTTAGTATCTTCTCTATGATGATAAAACATATGAAATTGAGAGCAGTGTTGGTTACCAAATGACTGAAGGGAGATTTCAGTAGGTATGTGATTATGGGAAATGTGCATTTTATATTTTCAAGAGGGGAGTTAGGAGGTAACATAGAAATGAGGGGGGGGGGGGGGTGCCAGACAGGTTATCCTTCCAGAAATTAAGAGAGTAATTCATACTTACCATCCATATAGAGTTACTCATAATGTTGTCAAAAGAGTCTCTGATCGAAAAGTTATCATAGCTCAGGTTTCCTTTTTTATACTTAACTAGGTATTTTTTTAATGATAATAAATGGAGTCATCATTATAATTAAGTAATTTCCATGTAAGTTTGGCTTATAGGAATGCATTAATGAACTTGAGATTTTTTATGGATAGACCACCATTATCTAATTGTTTACAGCATGTAGTTCAGGTGGTGGTGAAAAGCGTTCTTTCAAGGATGATACTAGTATAAACAAAATTTTTGATGAACCCATTAATTCACTTCAAGATAGAAGCTGTCCATTTATAGATCATAAGAGAGTAAACCATATTGGATATAATGGAAGACTTAACAAGGAAAATCATGCCTACCATGGATTGAGCTTTTCCTTTCTAGGAGGAAAGTTGGCTGATACCTAGTCCATAAAATAAATGAATTATATAGCTTTATGTCTTCCCCAGAATAAGGGCACTCCCCAGTATGAGAAGTAGAGGGTACCTTCATTGATGCCTAGGTTTTTTATGATGTTATAATTCTTATTAGTGGGAAAACTTTTTCCAAATAAGATAAATGATTTTCTCCAGCTGATGTTTTTTTTCATAGACTTCCTCATAGTTAGATATAAAAGTTTTGAGTTTGAGAATATTATTTTTTCTCCAATTTAGAATTAGAATAATGTCATCAGAATATAGAAGATGGGTTGGCACATTTAGATTTCGTGTAGCTTGAATGGGGTTTAGTTTATTTTGTTCAGTAATGCTAGTAAGGAGTCTGTTAAGGTAGTCTTCTGCAATGGAAAACATGATAGAAGATAAGGGTTCACCTTGACGAAATACTTTGGTGCATTAAAAATAAGCTTTAGGAGATCCATTAACTAGGATGGAAAGGGAAGCATATTTGAAGGGAGAGTGGATCCGGTTTTTAAAGATCTTATTGAATCCAAAACTCTCGATAACTTTGAAGATAAAATTTTATTCAATGGCGTCAAAGGCTTTTCTAATGTCAAGCTTTATTTCCACATTCCCTCCTCTATAAATTTTGTTAAGAGCATTGTTTCATTCCAAGGAAAGTCAGATGCAGTCCTGTGTGGAATTACCTTTGATGAACACAAATTGATTCCATGAAATGATTTTTGGCATATTAAGGAATGTATAATGACTAAAAACATAGTGATTAGGTCTAAAAAGTTGAATTTCAGATGCATTGGGTACTTTGGGAATGAGGGTTAGAAATTGGGCATTAAGACCATAAGGTAGAGCACCAGTGGAGAAGAATTATTTGACAATCTTGCAAACATTAGTATGGATAACATCCTAGTGATGTTGATAAAAACCATTTTTGAACCCATCGGGGGCCGTGGAACTGTTGGGATTGAGACTAAAAACAGTGTCTTTAATTTCATAATCAAGAGGGACTCATAAAAGAAAGCATTTTTCCTCATCAGTAACCAGTCTAGTTATGACATCAGGATGAAGATCTTTGTTAAGACACAGAACATTGAATATGTTTTTGAAATAATAACCACATTATTGGATACAGTCACTTCAGAATCATATATAATATCATTGTCCTTAAGAAATGTTAGTGGTCTATTAACATTCTTAATTCTTTGAAGAGCATTTTAGATCATGGTGTTATAGTGACAATATCTAAGAGATTTCATTTTAAATATTTTCTTGTCAATGTTATCATTAAGTACCAGAAGGATGTTAAGCTTCAAGGAGATGTTCATATCATTCTGGGGATCAACAGATAATTCAACATTTGTTGAATTGTTTTGAATTTGATTAAGATTGGCCTCCAGTGTTGCTATGTCCTTATCAATTTTTTATGCTTTATCTCTAAACCAACTATTGAGACACTATTTATGATGTTTATGTTTGTTATCAAAAGCAAATGAATTGTTGCGATGAGACATGGAATCCCAATTTTTTTTAATAAGAACAGAACATTCTAAATCACTAGTCCATGAATTGTTAAATTTGAAAGGAGTGATAGATTTGCTTCATCTAGAGAGGCAGCTCACAAGAATAGGGTGATGGTTTGAATTTAGTTTGGTTAAGGTGATGCTCGAGATAGTATCCCAAGAATCCAACACTAGGATATTCTAGAAGGCCCTATCATGTTTACTAGCCACGATCCTATTGTAATTCCTTTTGTACGAGGTGTATTTAGCACCCGTGAGGTTGATTTCAATCAGACTACAATCATCTAACGCAGCACAAAATTCCATAGATGAAATGTCAGAGTAAGAAGGACCAATATTTTTACTAGGGGAGAGAATAGCATTAAAATCACCTAGAACCAACCATGGAACTTGAATGTTGTTTGCTAAGAAACAAAGTTCATTCCAAAGAGACCTATGTTCTTGATATCTTTTTTTGGGATAAACCAAAGTACATAAATTATGTGAATTGTCTTGTTTAAGGTGAACATTTGGTTAGAGGATAAAAAAACATTAACATCCTACAATGAGTTGTGATAAAAAATCCAAAGAGAGTCAACAGTACTACAATTATTGCAAGAACCAAGATATGAATATCCCGAAGCAACAAAATGATTGAATTTCATTAAATAGAAAATATTTGTTTTAGTGATCAAAAAAAACTTAGGCTTGTGAGTCAAAATAATTCTTTTATGAACAGAGGTAGTTTCAGTGTTTGCGATACCCTGAGAGTTCCAAAATATGACATCCATTTAGAACCTGGCTTTGGAGTGAGAGCTCCCCTTTTTCATTCTCAAACTGCCGGAACATTTTTTCCTCTTTGATCTCATAATAGTTTAAGAAGAGGATGGGGAGGTCTTCAACACCTTGTTACTCATCAATAAAATATCAGGAATGTTAGAATACCTATAAATCTCCACAGAAAAGGTTTTTTCCATTGAATTAGAGCTCAAGGTTGTGGTTATAGAGCCAACCACTAATTCTTTAGTCGAGCCCAAAGCTTGATGAACAATAGGCGATATATTGATATCACCTACTTCCCCTTCAGGTTCATTGGGTCTGATCACCGATTTTTTATTGTCCAAGATTGATTTTATTGGGGTATTCAGATAAACAGTGGGTGAACTTGGCATTGCATTTATAGACTCAACCATACAAAAATAATTATTTAAACTGGGAGGGGGACACCTACATTATCCATCGGAGGAGGGAGAGAGAGGTTGTGCATTTCAATATGCACCTCCTTCATTTAATCAGGGATGTTGATATGAGGATATTTCAACACAACTGCTGCATCTGTACTAGCGGTAAATAGTGTTTGGAACTACTCTTTCACCAAGATCATACTTGGAGCAGGGATAGGAAAGGTCGCGTCTGCAGGAGCACATTTCCCTGTATGTAGGTCAGAGTTCTCACAGACGTCCAGAACCAGGTGCTCAATATCATCCCGAATAAACTGATCATGCTCTTCCATTTCTTCCACTTCCACTTGCTCAGACCAGGTGACCCCAGAGCATTCACCCATTAGAGTTCATTTTCTTCACCCAGATCTCAGCCTTATTCTTTAGGGGTTCAAAGACGAAAGAGACAGAATCCTTACCTATCTTATTCTTCTTGACATAAGTCCATCCATCATTCAGAGGTTGGGAAACTTGACTTTTGACAACACGAAACTTCTACAATGAATGTCCAACAATCATGAAATGTTCATAGTAGGGGGGGGGAATACTCTCACATTCAACTTCGACTTCATCACTCTAGTCATTTTCATTTAAGATGATGGCCTACAGTATTTTAGAAGCCATGTCGACTTCAACCATCATGCTAGCATACAGACCAAGATCGGTATTGAGCGGCCATTGATCAATCTTCAGAGGCGTACCGATACAAGAGGATATATTGTTGAGGATCTTCGGGTTCCAGGAGTACCAGTTGATCCCATGTAAATGAATCCATATCTGCACTAAATAATTCCTTGTGTTGTACGGGTTGAAGGTGAGATCCCATTCTAAAATTCTAAGAACACCTGGCTTGAGTTGAAGATTACCTAACATTCAGACTCTATCATGTTTGTCTTGTGATATTAGGAGAATATAGAAATAACCCTTCCTGATTGGGAATAGTTTCCAATATACAAACCCCCATACATGAGCAAAAATTGCTTTACGCTCGGGGTGAGACTAGGGTTTTTCGCCCTTGAGATATGAAATACGATCCATGACAAAAAACATACAATGTATTGACCTCTGTTGGGGCACATCTGGGTCATCCTAAAAAGAAAATAAACCATATTCAAGGTTCTTACAGTGATATATTTGTGACTTATAGGATTTAAATAGGTCAACACCTTTGAGATATTTGACGAAGGAGATACCCTTTGGTAATTCCATCGGTGGTATTTCATCCTTTTGAGTCGCGTTAATAGATTCCTCGAATGCAAATTCATCTTCGGGATTAAAACTAGCCATTAAGAGAGAAAAGATTGAAGAAAATCAAGGCTACTGAACCCGTAAAATATGAGAAACCCTAGGGTTTTCAGTGGAGGCATCAATCTTCTCGTTGGGGAATTATCTCATAAAACACATTATATATTTAAACAGTTTTTAATTTTTACCCAAAAATTTGACTATCTTAGAAAATTATGAAAAATTCACCATTGGATAATTTCGAAAACCTAATTCCAGAAATAATATTTATTTTATCTAAATAATTTTCTAAACATGTTAATTTTCACTTTTAAAATAAAAACTGAAATTTATAAAAAATTCACGTGTTTTGACAAAAATGGATTTCAAACCTTAATAAAAATTATGATTGCATTCATAAAATTATATGATCATTTATATTAAATAAAAATTAATTTAATAATAATAATAATATTTTATTAAAATATTATTTAATTCAAAAATCCATTAATTCAATAAAATATATTTCTTAGTTGAATATTAACTAAACACACTATTTGTGCTTTAAAAACTATTTTCAAGGTAACAATAATAAAATGAAAGTACAATCATTATTATATAAAAAATAATGTACATAACCATAGTGCTATGTTCATGTTACATAACCCCTTATAATACCTGCATAAGACTGAAGAGTAAGATGTGCGATGGTGATAGACTCTTGGGGTGGCTCGAATAACATTGCTTGGGTGGTAATTCGATCAAAATCAATTACCCTCATAGGTGGTCCAGCTCGAACTTAACATATTCAATCTATGTTTTTCCTTGGTCAAGAGCAAAGCCCAATGAAGCCCCCTCCTTTCTGAGCTCTGAAAAACGGGCTTCGTATGGGGCACATCTACTGGATGAGGCCATCTCTTCCTTTGTCTGAGTAAATTGGATTTGTTAAATCCCTTTATTTATACTAATCATGTGATCACTGTTCAATGGCTATATTAGCAACGGTGACAATTTTTAACATAAATCCAAAGAATTTGAAATTTTATATAAACATTCAACATCAAGAGACACTTAATTAGATCATGAGGGATTTCCATTAATGAAATTTCGTGTCGTTACATAATAGATTATTGATTCCTGATCTAGGTGAATGTGAAGAAAAAGTATCCACTACTAGTGATCCACGACCTCTTCTATCTATTGAGAGGGGCATCAGGGTTCGTTATTATAGACATCACATCATGCTATCACTATCTTTGAGTATGAGATGGGGATATACCAAATAAAAAATTTAGATGTTATTGTGGTAACTATGAGTACATGGTGATTTAATTTTTCATTATTAACTCCCTTAAAGTGTTCATGATTCTCATGAAACTAATCATTAAAACATTATTATACTATTTTTTCAGTTTTTAATTGATGTAATTCTACTGTACTCTGATTACTAATAGGATCATGCTTGGAACTTGAATATGTTTCAATACATACTCTGAGAGAACCATATTTATTGGAATCTCTTGAAGTTTCAGTTCTAGATTTAGGAGATCCACTTTCTAGGAAATGTCATCTCAGTTGTTTTTGTGGTCGTATACCTAATGAAAGATGAGGTTGTGTTAGATTGGTATCCATCAAAGGGTGTGATGGAGGTGTGGGTATTACTTGTATTAGTGGAATACTATATTAGATTCATCCCTGAGTTCTCCAGTATATCATCACCATTGATTACTTTGACCTAAAAGGGTATCTTTTCATATGGATGAAAATGTACAACCAGGGTATTCATGAGATTTAGAAGTGGTTTATGAGTGCCCCATTTTGTTGTTTCCATAATAGGGTTAGGAGTACATAGTGTTTGGTGATGCCTCATGAACTATATGTGGATGTGTTCATATGTAGAGGTAGATAGTGATGTGTTATGTGTCTTAGTAGCTGATACTGAACATGTAGAAGTATGTGACCAATAATCTAGAGTTGGTAGTGGTGGTATTCACCATGAAGATTTAATGACATTACTTCATGGGTGGGTGGTTTATCATCTCCTCTAACCTTAAAATTATCAAGTATATAATAACTCATAATGATCATAACATGGGATAGAGGAGATGACTATAGTTCTTCCAAGACTAGTAAATCCACATAATCTATACTCTTGTTTAGGGGAAAGTGTTAAAACTTCCCTCTGTAAGAGATCATACTCATAGTTATTGACTAAGAGGTCAGAGCAGTTATCCTTATTGCAGTTTTCCATAGGGGATAAGGGTGGGGTGACATATCTATAGTCAATGGTTGTAAGCCCAAAACATCTACAACTTGTTACAAAATGTTATCATAGAGATACAGAATATGAGACATTATATGCCTACATATTCATGTACTTATTCCAGAATAATTTTTTAAAAGTGGGGAGAACATCATATTTTTCAATGGATAGACAATGGGAAAACTGACATTGTGTGATGTGGTCATGATACTGATTCGTAAATCCCATTTAAACATATAAATAGTCGTGTATAAGATGTTTTAGGTCCTTCTATTTTAATTTTTGTGGCTAGGGATTATGGATTGTGTATTTCTGTTTATATCCTAGTAGCTCACATGTTGGTAAGTGAACGTATAGAACCACGTTCCTATGGGTTCAGCATAACCCCTTGAGGTGCTGGAGTGCAAGTTGGGTGGGATATCATTATAAATAGTGATAGGGTTATCATATGAATTTAGATGAAACAATTCTGTTTTTTAATTATAGATTGACTCACTAGGCCATCCAACTTCCTAGCTATTAGTGTGAAGATTTCATTAGGGATTTTGGAATGACATTATGTGAATAAGATAGTCGAGATCCATTGAGTTCCCTAAATGAAAATATTTTAATATGATAGCTGGATTAATTTCATTATTATGGAGACCATGAAAAGTGTCCATTGGGACTTAGTTACATTTGATCATGGTGTTTCAACCCCAGACTGACATCCAAACTGAAAAGGCCATTTCTGGTGCTGGATGACATGTTGTGAGATAGAATGATAGACATTGTTTATAATTAGGGGGGATTACATACCCTTGGAGGGTTTTTTATACTAAAAACTACCATTCCACAATAGGAATGGAACCATTTAAGGCTTTGTACGAGTGACCTTGTAGGCCACCGCTATGTTAGGCTGATATGTGTACATTTTCACTCATTGGCCCAGAATTGGTTCAATCTATGATAAATATGGTGCAGATCATCCATGAGAATATATAGACTAAATAATGTCATCATAAGTACTATAAATAATAGAAATAGAGGCCACCGGAGTTTGGGGATGGATTCCATGTGTTTCTAAAGGTATCATATCAATGAGGATTGTGATTATTTTCTTGGTAAGGCATGTTATATTTGATATTCACCAGTATTTTCAAGATACATTGTGTTGTTAGAGTGATTAATATCACTTTTCCCCACCACCATAGTTATAATGGTTACAAAACATCCTCCACATGTCACAACTGAGGTGGTACATTAATGATGCATCAGATTTTATTGACAAGGGAAAGCTGTACATTGAGGATGTTAGTACACTTTAATATCACCCATTATATATTTATGATCAATAGGAAAATATCCTCCATGGGAAAGTTATTCTCTTGGTGTTTGTCTAGTGGCCTTATAGGAATCACCAAGAGGGCACCAGTGAGCTGGATAATTCGATGAGAGTACAGTACCGACACAATTTTGTGTTCTCATTTTTCCATTTATAGGATGAAAATATCAAAGATGGGGAGAAATTAATATCTCCTATTTTCTATTTAATGATTTTTAATATATAAGATAATATTTATAGAGATGGGAACTATGACACCGTGAGATTCTAAGGTCTGGTGATCCTAGTATTGATATTATAATAATAGTATATATATATATATAACATATAGGGAGTTTTATTGAAATAGTTTAATAACACCCAAATGGGGACTATGATATGAAAAATGAGACCTCTGTTGAGTCTAAAACATGGTTTTTACCAAGTTCATGTAATAATCCTTGTATGCATCAGGAATTTGTTAAAAATTTATCACCAGTGAAAATAATAAAATAAATTTATTTTTTATTTATTTTAATATGTTTTGAAAGGGTGAACTGAAATCCTCTATGTATGAACATATATTTCAAATACCGATAGATAGAATTATAGCCCATGGATTTTATAGGAGAGAATGAGAATAATTGGTGGGTGGTGAGATCATGTATTGATGACTGTATTACCACTAGGAACCACAAAAACATCAGAGTTCAGGGATCTTTCCAATGATGACAATGCAAGACAATTCATCATCATTTATTGATCCAGTCCCACGACAGCATTTTGATTTATTTAGATTATTTTGATTTTGTTTATCTCATGATTAACAACATCCAATTATTCTAACCAAATTATTCATGATATGATCATTCTTCTGATTTTAAATTATTTTATTCTTAATGTCTAAGGTAATTAATGTGTTGATTATTTTTCACATTTTATGCCATTCTAAGGGAAATGATTTGAGGTCATCCTGTACATGGACAAAGATCATTCCTATATTCTGGATTTTGTATATCTCTACTTATTCAATGTGTGATCAACATTTCTATATAGTTTGGTTGAAAATTTTATAAATACCCAATGAGTGATCATTGTGAAACCAATCATTGGAGTACTATACTATCACAACATGTTAAACATAACAATCAAAAACACTATTGTTCTATGTAATGATATAGGAATGTATTATTTGGATTTGGGATACCTATTCTAGTTTTGGGGTGACTGGAGATACTATGGATTGTATGGAGACATGATTTCCAATATAGTGAAGACTAGAATCTAGCCAGTGATGAAAATGATGCTATGTCACCACAGATCTAGCTTTGTTGTTCATGATTGGTGTGGAATCAATTTATGTTTCGAAATATATGGAAGGTGAGTATAGGAACAAAAAAATTAATGAAATCCCTTCATACATAGTATCTATAATAAGGAACACATACCCTGTGGGGTCCCTGGTTGTGGTTCTAGGTTATCATATAAAATTTAATATCACATATCTTGTGACACATGTCACAATCTATGTGACATTATTCTATCATCCTTGTGTGTACTCTGAGAGTATACAGGAATGAATATGTCTAGGAACATTGTAATGGACAACTATTTATAGGAACAACCAACTATTCATGTACATGTCTAGTTGTACACGAGAATAGGTAGAGGAACATGGGAATGGACACAGGTTGATCTTGGATAAGAGGTCCATAATGTGTACTAAATATACACATCATGTACTTCCCATGAGATAGCATGGATACTATAGCCTCCTTAATATGGAAAGGTTTTAGTTGTGTATGTTTCCTTATTCCATTCATATAGGGTGACATAATAGAATTAAATTCCCTACATGTATAGTGATCCTCTCTATGGGTTTTTATTAGATAGAGTACATGGTATCCCTCAATGGGGCCTTGAGTGGGAATACTCTATTATATATTTCCTATGTAAGATTCATGGTGTCGATGGGACCCCCATTCATAGGTTTTTGATCCCATATCAATTATATTTATCAAGTAGCATTGGTGTTATCCCCCATCGGTCCTTAGTGTGATCCCCAATTTGGGAAGCCTAATCATCAGTGATTTTAAAAGTACATCTTGGTGAGGCTAGAAATTAATAACCTCTTATATGAGTGTATTCAGTACCAACAAATCTCATGGAGAAATCCATCCCAAATGATTGTTATCATGAAGCCTCAAGAAGAATCATGTCACAGAAATTATTGGTTGAGAACACTTGAGATCGGTAATCTATTATTATTATATCTGGGTTTTTTCTTAATTATCAATCTGTCTCATATCCTCACTGACAGACCTTTGTATTTGAGATGACTAACCATGGTGATTTATGCTTCATGGTTTTCTAGGTTTTATAATAGGTATTATTATACTAACCCTTTTATGGTCTCTTCCTACACATGTCATGTATTATTCAGATTATTAACCATTTGATGGAGTGCTTGGATGATCAGGAGAAAGCATAGTTCAATTCTCAGGAAAGATAGATGGAAATTATTTCCATTTTTTCATTTAATAGTAGTCTCATACATCTAATAAATACAAAAACATTTTCAGTTTTTGATGGTCTTGATTTATTCAATTTTTTCATTCAAAACGTTTTTCACTCTATGATTTTGGGTTATAGATGTATGAATTCATAGGAATAAAATTTACATAAAATTATCTATTGTAGGTTCTTGGATATGTGTGTGTGTATATTGGTACATAGGAAAGCTCCTCCCATGTGTGGGATATGACTAATTAGCACTGGCCTCTATCCCCATTAATATTAGAGAAGAGAATGTGGTTGTAACACTTGGATTATTACTGACTATGAGGGCTATGGTTGGTAGAGTCATAAAACTTTTCTGTAGAGAACTATATCTGATAGAGATGCATGTTTCACATAATTATTTTCAAAAGGCCTATAAGAATCCATAGGGAATTTTTTAAAATTAATAAAATTTTACAGATATCATATAGATGAACAATTGGAGTGAGCAATTCATATATTATAATATAATCTCTATGATAGTGTTATTGAAATTAATATTTCACAGGATAAGGAGAAAACCTTTGTGGGGTTCACATAAAACAATAGATTCAATGCATCAATATAGTTGGAAACATTTTAGGATCTCTATGGATGATTTTTACACTCATTATTGTGTTGTTTTGACGTGGGTGAGTTACTAGTTATTGGGAATACTAAAAGATTGGAGACCTCAGAGAAGGTGTAGGTAACTGGGATTCAGTTGGTGATCACTTTGAGTAGGCAATGAATTTATATAGGCCAAAGGAGATGACCATTGGAGTTTGATGCTAGATTCTGGTTTTCCATTTTAGTATCACGTCAGTTAGATCATTTCCATTTTTGGAGGCAAGGGATACTATACCCATGGTTTTTTAGACACTTCATGTTCACCTAATAGATTGGGGAAGTGGCATACTATCATGACATTCCTATATGTTATCAAGGAAGGCATGGTGTGCTCCATGTTTTTTAGCTTCGTATGAACATGAATAATGAAATGCATGTTATAGTCCGTGATGATGTTTAGTTAGATCCAGACACTTATCATCAAGAGTTCCATTTGTAGATAATTTAACAAACACAAGATTTCCTGGGATTAAATATATTAACACATTTCTAGATTCTATGGAATCACAGAGAGATCAGGGAGGAGATGTGGTAGTTGGAGACTAATGATTGAGATTAGTGGACTAATTTGTTTAAGGAAGACTATGGGAGATACTTCTTGGGCATAATAAGTTATTAAAATTGGAGAATTATAAAATTCTCAATTATTATGTCTTCATAGAACTCTTTTTTAGATATAATTTATATTTCATTTAATATGAAAATCATTTCCTTCAATAAAAATCACCCTTACTTATGGTTTTATGGTCTCGTGTAAAGGTAACCCATGATTTAAAAGGGTTAAATAATGATAAGGATGGATTTAAAGACCCCACATAAGGGTAATATGAATATCTAATGATTTTTAAGGGTAACTCTTAAAGTCTGTGAGTTGTGTAAGAGTAATTAGGTTGTTTATGTGTTGTATAAGGGTAGTAATCTGAATTCATAAGGGTAGAGTTGTGTTGTGTAAGGTTAAATCCACTTTTCCATAGTCTATGTAATTATAACGCAATTTTTCCTAAGGTTACGTAAGGGTAACCTAGTTCTATATAAGGGTACATATATTTTTTATACATTGTAATGGTAGATCTCTATTTACAGTGAATGAGGAAAGGTACCCAAGGTGTTTCATAAAGGTACGGTGGAATTACATTCACTACATAAGGGTCTTCCAAGATTCATGTAAGTGTATGTAGGGGTTCATGTTAGGTTAAATAACTATTTACTTGTGTTGTGTAAGGGTAACCTATATGCCACACAAGGGTGTCACAATGATTTTGAAGGGTGAATAGGGTCGTTGATTCACTGTGTAAGGGTATGTGATTATTTACAAAGGTTTATTAATGGTATCCTAGTACCCTCACATGAAAAATATGATAAATGTAAGGGTAGAACCATGTTACCCTTACACAGATCCCTTTCTCGAGAAAATTTTTCCCCTGTTTTCTCATTTCTTCTCCACCAACATGTGCCTGTAAGACATTTTGAACACTGTAGAATCCTAAAATTGTGGTTAATATATTCCATTGAAACATTTGGGTTTGAATCAAACTGATTATTCAAATTTTTTTAAAAATTTTAATTAATCCTTTAAAACCCTAAATTAAATGATGTACATGATTAGTGAATATCAATGATGTGATCGGCCCTCATAACTTCACTATAAAAATTCCTCAATATTCTCCTCCTTTATGTTTTTGATATTCCATTGATTTTAGGAAGTGAAAAATTATATGACAACATATAATTGAAGTCTCCCTCAAACAAATCATGTTCTCATTTAGATTCCATGCATTGTAGAAATGGTAGTTCCACTCTTCAGTTGGGTGCAGTTTCATGAAGTGGGTAAAATATTGTGTTAGAAATTTATATTGATTTACATTTTTTAATGAGTGACATTGAATATATTTCATTCATTTATTCTAGATAAATTGAAAAAATATTAATTAAAAAATAATAACCAATTAATTATCGAAGATTGATTATTATTTATTAGCTTTGGTTATCATAGAATATTCTAGAGATAGAAAATAGTTATTGTATGTAAATTATGATCTTTTAAAAGGTTGAAATTACTACCTCATTATAAAACATAAAATAATAGTATGAAATTATCTAAATGATATAAATATATTATCACATTTTGGGTTTTAATTCTTTTAAAAATAATAAAATTGAATCGGTTTAAGGAAGCCTTGGAGAGAAGATTGATCTGAAGAACATGTGGACAATGTTAAAGTGATTATTCCTTGATGAAACATGAAGTTAAAAAAGAAAAAACCAATATAGAATGTTCCATTCCATTTTTTATCTGATTTACACATGTTTCCTCAGTATAATACTTGTTTTGTAGTACATTTTTATTGTACTTGCTTCGGATCATGTGTCAGTGTTAGTGTATCATGTGAGAAACATTATGATAATTGATTACATGAATACTAATAGAGTATATTTTTACCATTTTTTATTATTAGTGGTTATTTTGTGTGGATATGATATTCTAATGATGATGCGATATTCTTTCATTGTATGATCGCCCACGTTATGTGGGATTCTGTACCTTGGAGGCTATTATTTTTACTTGAGATAAGTAGATCATCATGTGATGTTTATCACATAGAGGGGGAGTAAACATATCTTGAAAAAAAATTTACCATGGACTTGAAGACTTTATTGGTTTATAGTCACCTGCGGGCCCGACTTAAGACAGTTCGTTAAGTGAATCCTATACTAGGGGCCATACATGGTGCATAGACATGGTATGATGGTCGGGAGGCGTGACTTATGATGGAGATAGGATTTGACGGTTTTGGGTAATTATTCAAATCGATGACCTGATACCATTGTGATACATGTTATAATACTAGTGTCTTATTCATTATCTCTGACGACATCATGTCACTATCCTACTGGTATTGAGAAAAAGTAGATATGGTATGTGGTCTATAGTGTCTTGGTTAGTAAAGGAGTGTTGGTTGAATGTGCTATGATTTTTGTTATTATTATACATTTATGAACATCATGTAATAAATCTTTTTCTTATTTAAAACATGTTAAGAAGTAAATATAGGTTTTATATTGAGTTTATTACTCACACTATATATAATAATTTTAATGCGTGTGTAGAATTCATCTATAGGGACCCGGGTAAGGGAATGTGACATGTGACTGAGTATAGAGTAGGTGAGCATGAATATGCTAACAAAACTGGATAAACTTAAGATTATATTTTTTTCTTTTATTTTATTATTTTCTTCTTTTTTTACTATATTTTAGCTTACCACATTGGGAGCTTGTTTATTATTGTTATGACATGTTTTCCTTTTTTATTTAGATTCCATATTATAATATGATCAATGTGTTATTGTTTAATCCATTTTTTAATTTTTTTTATTAAATTATATTGACGCTATAATATCCCCTCTAATGAATTTAGACTCTCACTATTAGTCTCCATCCAATAATTTTTCTGAAGGCATGCATAAGGTTATGTGACCCTCTAGCTCAGACCGAGTGGATTGGGACATGATATTACACAGTCTATTCCTGGTAACATAAATCCATATTGATTCCCCTATTAAATATCTAATATGGTAAAATTATTTTTATTTTTATGGTCCATCGATTTCCAATAATTCTTGCCAAAATTTTGGATATGAGTGTTTTTAAATGGTGGTTCCTACATGGTTGGTGCACGGTTTGGTAAACTTGTTTCCTAACCTTGTGATGTATGTAATTAATTAATAAAATGGGTTTTTCCCCTAAACATTTCCCTAAAACCCTTATTATTTATTTTATGTTCTATTATCTTTACCCTTGACCTTCATCTAGAAGATATTAGGTATTCCTTTTGTTCTGGTAGTTGATTTCAATTGATCATCATGTGCTAGATCCAGATATGGAGGTTCAGTATCCATCTATTCATTATCCATCTTGAACTCCTATTATAATGAAAATAACATAATATTAAATCAATCGTAGATAAATCTAGGGCTTATTTCATGTTTTGATAATATTTTTTGATTCACTGAAAGGTAGATTGAATGGATTTGGATCTACCGTGATCATCAGGTATTACTTTGAAAACGATACATATTGGAGGTGGGTTGCTTCCTGTTCTATCCCCTTTAAAAAGAGTTCTATGATTTATTTTCTAAAACATTTTCATTCTAATTATTTTTTTTTGTTAAAGTTATTTTTAATATTTGATAATATGTTTTTATTATAAATGTCTTTGACTAATGCATGCAACATGTTTGATTACAGTCTTCAAATATTTTATTAAAGAAAGTATGTTTTAGAGATTCTAGCATAAACATAATGGTGTACTTTTATGATTGAATTATTATGGCACCTTTTGGACTTATACATGGTTTCATTTTTCCAATTTTTTTATGTGTTTTCATTATCATGTGAAAATTAGGTACTAAAGTTTAGTTACCTCTAATGCATCTTGGGACTGTCATAAAAGATGAATATGTGAATGTGTGAGTATATGGATTTCTAATTCCAAGGGAAAAATTTGTATTCTTCATAAAAAAAAGTTCTACTTTATAAAACATTTGATCTGAAAATGTTGTTAAATTATTATCCTGATATGGACTATTCTGATATTCTAGTTTCGTGCTTTTATATGAAATACTCTTGATAGCTGTTATAATATTCTTTTTTATATAATTTTTTTAACATTTTAATGTTAGTAGAATGTTTGGGAATTATATAGTTTATTTCTTACTAATTTCATATACTTACCACCAACAAATTCACATTAGTTAATATATAATCATTTTTATCATGATACAGGTAAAGGAAATGATTCATATTTCTCTAATCTGGAATCATGTTTTTTTCTCTGTTATGGTTGGTGGAGATAGAGTTGTTTGTCTTGGATGTTTTTCATAATTCCACATTTTCCTTTCTTTTTGGGAATTCCTTTTTGTTATGATAGATATTATATATTACATCCTATAGGAAAATTGATCTATCTATTTCCTCTACAATATGAGTTTTGGGTTTATTCGCATGAATCATATAGTACCATGTTATTCATTATAGTTTTTTCTCTTATAGGTTATATAAGTTAAAGGGAAAACAATTCCATGTTAATCTTGTAAACCCTTTTCATTTATTTATATAATTTTATTATTAGGGTATATCACTTTAGGTCAATATCACCTCCACCTCTTTCCATGCTAACAGGGTAGGGGTGGGATGTTAAATGTTTAATTTATCAAATTGATTTTTCACTAAATATTTTTAGTAAACTATTTTTTAATTAATTAGTATTTTTAAAAGATATTTTATTAGTTTTCTAGAAATAAAATTCCCCAAAAAATAAGTCTTCAAATGATATACAATTAGGATAAATTTGTTTCTTAGTGGAATTTTGAGAAAATATAATACATTGACCGATAAAAGGAATGAGTTTTTCCCTATCATTGATCAGAATGTATTTAGATGCATATTTAATAGATAATAGTAAATGAAATTTATGAAATTAATTTAATAATCATTGATATAACACACCAATTTCATCCCAAAGAGGGTAATATTGATTATTAAGACATTTAAGTGAGTAAATGTTTTTCTAGTGTATACGAATATGAATTGAAATTATTTTTAATTCATGGAAATGTTTGTAAAGATTTATATACTAGATTCGGTAGATATTGTATGTATTCATTTATCATTGAATTGATAAACATTACAAACATGAATAAATATATGGACACTTATTTTTATATGTTGTTGTATTTATTTCGGAAGATACTCCTTATTAGAAAGAAGATTTTAAATCCATTCGACCAAGATCATAAGGGTGATGATAACATTTGTTTCATTTATGAGACCCATATGTGTGCTAAAACAACTATTAATTATATAAAAAATAGAATTTACAGCTTGGTGCTTGTAATAGCTGTTATACTTCATGGTAGAAGGAAAAAAAAATCTACCTATTTTATTCTACAATTTATTGTTGTCTAAAATTATTTCCGATACATTTTTTCAATAAATCATCACATATGTTTTTTGAAAAATATATAAGATAATATTATTCCTATATTATTCCACTTGAGTAAACTATTTCCAACGTCATTTTTTTCATGTTCCACTTTAGAAAATAATTAATTATGATGTTATTATTTGAAATCTAATGAAATTTGAATGGATGTATCAGATATATAGATACTTAAATACATTGATATAGTATGTGTCCAAAATAGCCCATTTGGAATAATTTATGTACAATTGTTATTTTATGGATTATTGAATCAATTTTTATTCTTCATATATTGGATAGGATGGAACACAAATAAATAAACCATGTATGAATGATGAAAGATCAATTATTGAAAGGAAATTTTTTGATATTCATAAAGACAAGTTGGTTCAAGATCATTGTCACCTGATGTTAAAAAATCCATAATTTTTTCATATATTGTAATTTGAATAGTTTAAATATTATTTATTTAATTATAATATTTAATTTTTTCCTTATATTTTATGGTGTTGTAATTTAGGAGTCATATCACTAAATTAAAACAATAAAGGCCACCGACCATTAATCATTAGATAAAACAACATCAGTTCAAAAAACATATTAAGAGTGTTTCATGAATCACATATATATATATATATACATATATTAGTGAAATAATTATTTTATAATTTATTTTCAATGAATTTACCAAGATTTAATCAATTAAATAACAATATATTTAATGATTCCAAAGAGGAATGGACCAGGTACTCATACAGTGACTAAATTACTCAACCAACTACTCAATTGTCCATTTGATATGGTTAGTCATTATATGAATTTGAATTGTAATTTATTTGGATTCCACATTGTTGGCTCCAAAAGTCGGGACAAAGAAGTGGCTGGAAGAAATCCCCATTTACTGCCTCATGAAGCCACTTCACGGAGTTCCCTAGCACCGAAACCGCCGTGAACCAAGAAGGTGGGCCGCTTCGTGAAAGCATTTGAAGTTCGTGAACCGGCCGCGAAGCAAGGAGGCATGCCACTCTGCAAAAGCATTTGACGTCCGCGAACCCGCTGTAAAGAAACCAAGTCCCTCTTCACACTGCATGAGCTCAGCACTGATGCGCCACTTTCCTATAAATACCAAGTTTCCCCTAAGCCCAGGGGACAGACAATCCAACCTTCTGACTTCCCATCTCTTGAATCATGAAGCATGTTTCTTCTCTGTGAACCATGAGCTGTGCGAGGTACTTCTGCTCCGCGAAGTGCCTCCCCTTTGTCTTGGTTTGATCCCCTCTTTTTAGAGGGATGCCTTTCGTGAATCCTAAGGGATTTCACAAAGGAAGGGGATCCCCAAGGGGACCCAGGTCTCCGTTGAGAGTTTATGCTTTGCGAAACACCCTTCATGTACACATGATCCACATGATAAGGTAGAGTCATTGTACTTCATGAAGCACATTGCTTCACGAAACCTTGCATCGCGAGGCACCTTTTCCCCATGAGGCTGTGCTCCACGAATTCCTCTCCACTTCGCAAAGCACCTCCCATATGCACCTATGCCCCATGATTAGGCTATGGTGTCCCACTTCGTGATTCACACTCCTTTGCAAGTTCTCTCCACCATGTGGAACAACATAGCATTATAGGGACCTTGCCTATGGACCCCTCTGCTTGGAAATTACTTTTCTCGTACGACCCTCCAGGTTTGCACGATGTGACTTCAAAGTCCCCTAGATGATGCCACCCATTTTTTTTTGCTTCGCCTCATGCTTATTCACATAGGCATGCTAATGGTTATTGCTTCTTCACCTATCCAAGCTAACGTGGACCCCTTGATGGTTCACTCCATTACACACCCTCACCACAGCATTGCTGATGCCTTCCCTTCCACAAGGAGTAGGGGGTACCAGTTATGTAAGCCCTAGGTGTGTAGAGCGCACCCACCTCGTCCGAGATGCAGGACGTTAAACTGCCAAGCGCCATCGTCCTCAGCGCATGACATTAAACTGTGACCTGGCCCCGTGCCTCACACAGGGGGTCCCCCCACCTTGGAAATTCTCCATGCCCAGTCGCCTCCATGGGGATGGGATCACCCCTCATAGGGGATGATATCCACCTTATTGGAGTGGTGTTTGTCCATGGGAGAGGGCATCCACCTTGGTGTAAGCCCATAGCCTTTCCGGTAGGAGGTTGCATCCCTTCTCCTCCTCACTCCCTCGATGGAAAAGGCCCAGAGGGGAGATGGAGATAGGGGTTTTTGTCACCCTTTCCCTCTCCCTCTCGGCTTTTTCAACATCAGGATTCCATCCTGGAGTAAGCCTCGGCTCCTTGGGCTTCTGACCATCCGTAAGCCCCTGTTTTCTCTCTGGGCCTCTCTACGCGTAAGCCCCACTTCACATTCCATGGATGCACCTTTCGAGACGTGATCGCAGGGTCTCTGCTAACTCTTGTTTCTCACACCGAGCATGACTCACGTGGGCTTAGAGTGAGCACTGACCATGACATCCAACACCTAGGGTTTCCTTAGAGTGTAAGCCCTAATCCATGAAACCTTAACAACGTGGTCTTAGATCCTTGCTAAAGAAGGGTACATAAGAAGCCTCCCTGAGTTTCAAGCCCAACTGTCCAGTCATTCTGACTTCCTTCATGTACGTTCACTGATACCCTGGGAAGCCGAGAGTGTAATCCCCACACCCAAACCAAACTACATGGAATTTGATCCTTACTAAGGTAGGGTACATAGGAAGCCTCCTTGAGGTTCATGCCCACCACCCGAATGTTCTGACCTCTTTCACATCGGTTCA
Organism: Viscum album; assembly: GCA_963277665.1. Lineage (NCBI taxonomy): Eukaryota > Viridiplantae > Streptophyta > Magnoliopsida > Santalales > Viscaceae > Viscum > Viscum album. The sequence continues at coordinate 1,886,837,719 of OY728160.1, read as the reverse complement.
CCGACACCCTGGGTACCCTAGAGTGTAATCCTATGCCACCTGAACTACGTGGTCTTTGATCCTTGCTAAGGAAGGGTACATAGGACACCTCCTTGAGGTTCAAGCCCACCACCCTGGTCATTCCTACCTACATCACGTCTGTTCACCAACACCCTGTGAAGCCTAGAGTGTAATCCCAATGACACCTGAACTCTGTGGTCTTTGATCCTATCTATGGAAGGGTAGGTACGAACCCTCCACGAGGTCCAAGCCCAAAAACCATCGAACCCCTGGATCACCTTCACGTCGTTTCACCCCAGTCCCGTATGACGTTAAAATGTATCCTCCATCCCAAACAACGGGGACATTGATCCATGTCAAGGCATGGTACGTAGGAAGCATCCACAAGGTTCTATCCCCAAACACCTTGTGCCCCCTCAGAGTGTAATCCCCAATCCATCCTAAACTATAGAGAATTTGATTCCCTACCACAGGGATATGTAGGAAGCCCCTCCCAAGCTCAAGCCCAAAGCCATTGTCATCCTCATGATGGTTCCATCCAATTAACCATCCCTTTCATAGAACCTTCCATTAGCCATCCCGATTCTTACCTGAGCCGCCACATCCCGGTGGAATCACGCCACCGCATTCCTCGTTCCACTTGACAGCATCCGGGAAGCCACCCACATGTCGGCCCTAATATCAGCATTCCCTCCAGGGGGTTCCTCCATCTGATCCACTCTAGTCAGTGTTCGGATCAGTCTGATCCATCTCTGCCAGATGTTAAACTCGTGGCATACCCCTTGTTAAACATAGGAACTCGAGGAAAACCTCAAATTCATGCCCATGGAATATAATTCACTACATTCTATGTGGCATGCCTCAGGATTTCATGCCCTTGAGAAGCCCTATAATAAGGTACAGACGAAGGACACACCAATCCTCACCGTCCAGACATTCTAGTGATGCACATCGTGACTACCCCCCTAACTAAAGGTTGCTGCCCTAACCAGACACCTTGGAATGTCCTGACAGAAGCATCGTAATTAACTGGTGTCAATGAAGATATGGCTCCAGGAAGAGTTTCACGAACAACCTCTTAAGTTTATAAGGGAGACCCGGACAAAGTTGATGAGTTCCGAGGAGGAATCCATGGAAGGAAGAACCGACATCCCATTATCCCGTTTCGATCAAGGAGAAAAAGTACCTGAACAAGGAATGGATGTCGCATGCCTTTGGAAAGAAGGAATACAGGGCAACAGTCGTGTGTCCTCTATGTGACTGATGCACATACCCTAGTGAAAGTGTCAGAAACACACATTAGTGATTATTTTTTTATTTGAGGAAAAAAATGTAGTTGTTTTTACTATTAATATGATAATACTGGTGATTACTATGGACAATTTGTGGAAATTATTGATGTTATATATGGTTTTGTATTTAAATATATATTAAATTGGTGCAATTTTGTCGATACTGTTAACTGAATGAATGTGGTGCATTTACATTTTTCAATGGTAAAAATTAACAATATATCACATATATATTTCTATGAAATGATCCATTTATACTCACATAGTAGGTAGAGAATTTTTCATTTTTCATAATTGATTCAAATTAGAATGTTATGGTGAATATTTTAATAATGAAGTTTGTAATGTCCCATGTCCGAGTGTCACCCAGAGGTTCCATAAACTCTCTTGGTAACATAACCTCAAGTGCATTTCCTCAAACTCCAGAGGCTACGGACTAACAGTGAGGTCCAAAGTGTGATAATGGAGAAAATATTTCCTCATTATATGAGTATATAAAATAGAAAATAATTATTAAACAATAGCGGAAGCAGTAATACCATACAACTAAAGTAAGCAGTGGATGACTAAAAGTAAACCCAACATAAGTCACAATATTTAAATTTATGATGCATGTAATATGTATCTAAGATTACATCCAAAAAATTAATAATACTATAAAGTAATACAAAAACCAAATATAAAAGATTATTAAACTCTAGCAGCATCACAAGCCACAGCTTTATCACATGCTCTCGAGCTCCAACAGCAATCAAGTACCTCATGAAGAAGTTTGATTTCCCTTATATATACCTGCAATCATATAATCTATTTGGGTCCAAAAGAAATACCCAAACATGTTGTGAATGAATCCCAGTAGGAAACCACTAAAAGATATGTGGCTAACTATCAGTGAATAAATATAATGGGTAATATGTAGAAAAGAAGCAATAAACTAGGAATTAGTCGAAGTAAACAATCCTACAGTTTTCAATTACGTTAATTTACATTCATTATTCATCCTTTGAATCATGTAACCCAGTGATATAGTATAATATTTGTATCCCCCCCGTGTAAATGTAACAAAACAGATTTCTTATAAGACCATCTAAAAAATCTAGTAAAATGATTCCATGATTGTGCTTTGGCATAGAAGACACTTCACAACATTCAACCATTTATAAAAAACACTCTAAGAAAGTACTCACTGTCTAAACCCTCTACTATAAAATAAAATAAATTCAATAAATAATGAACCTCTAGAAAAGATCTCGCAGTCAAACCCATTTAGTCCCACATAATATAGATCAATTCCAAATGACCAGCAGGGCTGCTCTCACGGTCAATACCCATTTTTCAACATTGCATCAATAAAATATAATCATCCACATTTATGTTCTCACAATCAATTCCCTTTTACATAACATTAATTTAATAACATAATAATGATCATCTAGTTATTTCTCACCATCTATCCCAATTAATTAAAAATGACCATTTGGGCAGCTCTCATGGTCTAACCCATTTAGGAAGCACTCATAGTTCAAATCCCCCTAGGCCAAACAATCACAATGAATAACTCATGCCTTCCATATAATCAGAAACTCCATCCTAACAAAACAAGGCATGGAAAACAAGGAAATCCTATAATAATCCTAGAACAAATGGACATAAACAACCAAACAAGGGAATACATCCTTGGGGTGTCCCATAAATAAGGTATCTAACCATAGACATAGGCATCTACCCTTAATTAATCATCCAAATCAACACAGATAATAAATAGGGTTAAATTCTGAATCAATCATTTCCCAATATGTGGGTATGCCACAGTTTTAACATATACAATCAAAATAAGTTGAGAGAATGTCAAAAACCACATACCTCAATATCATATGATCGATATACATGAACGTCTCATCTGGAATCATCATAGAAAGGCATAGATCTAAAAAAAGTGGAAGAAAATCCCACCCTTTAATTACACAAGATAGGGGATGAATTATGAAGAAAGGCTCTAGTGGATTCAATAACTCATCGGTGGGATTCCAACGCTCCCACTAGTGTCTCAATTAGAGATCAGACGAAGAATCATGAGGGGTTCCGAGTTTGTTGGCCCTTCCTTCACACTCCAATTTATCTAATAAATATAAAATTACATAGTTTGTTCATTAATAGTACACACCTTTTATTATCCTCAATTGGACCCAAAATATGGGGGTCGACCATTTCATCACACACCCTTTACCCAGCTAGTATGCAGCTATACCCGACAACTGGTTACACGGCTGGTACATGAAATTACACGACATGTAATCGTAAACAACACAATTTCTACATTTTTCGTAAAAAATAACATGAAATAAAGATTCATAACATAAATGATGATCCTAGTTATTAAAAAATTCCCCCCTTAAACAAATTCATCCCCAAATTTTCATTCCATGGGTGGTGAATAAAAAACTGTGAACAACTCCAGTCACTGCGATCGCACATCAGCCTCTCTCTCCCAAGTCTCATCCTGCACTCACTCGTGATGCCATAACACCTATACCAAATGACCAGACCATCCATGGATAACCTTTATGCTATGATACACAATTAGGATAGGGTACTCCTTGTATGATGCATGCACCTCCAACTCAAACTCCTCAAGTTAAAAAAATGTGAGATGGATTTGAAAGGTAACATCGTAGCTGAGGAACAAGAAAGACATCATGCATAGATGGGTACCTCTGATGTAATGGAAACTGATAGTTAGCGGATTGACTCTCTCCAAAACCTCAAACCACATGACGTATCTCGGTGACTGTTTTCCCAGTCTCTGAATCCTTATGTGTCCCAACCTTGATATGACATGCATGAAAACCTGATCTCTAACCTTGAACTCCAGAGGACATCTTAGTAGATCAGCATGATATTTCTAGTGAGACTATACAGTAAACATCCTCTTCTGAATCAAATCCACCTACTCGTATCCTAGATAAGATGAGGTCCTAGCATAACCGTCTCTCCTACCTCTAGCCAACATATGGGTGATAATGTAACAGCCTGAGATTTTATGAAAAATATTCTTTTTATTTCACTAATGTCTTGTATTGTACGCTACACCAAAAGGAGCTTGCACAACACGCATCCTTGACTTGCCTTGCATACACGCAATCGCGACCTTCCTCGATAGCGTGTGTAGTACGCAATAACGAGTTTCACTAAACAACGATATGCTATTAAAATATTATTAAAACTAGCCGTTATGAATAGTAATAACCACTTTTTAAAATTCTGTAAATCTTATATTTCAAAATGAACTTCATTTTTGGATTCGGAGTATCGAATTTAGCCTAAGGTGAAATTTTGGTACTTTTCGGATAACTTTCATATTCTGATGAATAGTGAAAATTATTAATTATAATTTAAAAAAAACTTTTTTAATCGAAATAATTAATAGTGATAAATTATTAATTTGAGTGGTTTTAAAGTATATTTAGAATATATTTTTACAATTTAATTCAATGCTGGTCATTGGTTGTAATTTCACATTTAAACCAGACATAATCAAGTATCAATCTTTTGATAGAAATTGTTTCTTAAAAACACGCTATTTGGCTTAACAGCGGGATTTAATTATAAAATTAATTAATTCAACTTCTATGTTATGAATTTGGTAAAATAGACTTCACTTTTGAATTCGGAATATGAAATATAGCTTAGGATGAAATTTTGGCATTTTTCTGAAAACCTTCATTTTTTGATGAATAGTGAAACTACTAAGTGGTAGTTAAAAAAACTGAATTTTTCATAAAACTTAATTTTACCGCTTCTGTGAATGGAATTTTAAAAATCCGACAGACACGGTTGATATCAGTAAGTAAAATTTGGTTCAATGAGATAAAAATAATTTTTTGGTGAATAGTAACTTTTTACTATTTTTACCGCGGTTAATAGTAAATAGGGTAACTAAGGGTAAATATTATATCAATATTACCCTAACACATGTCCTAATTCTATTGGACAAGTGTAATTCGACCAAAAACAAACTTAGGAATAAAATATGACCATTTAGGCCCACTTGGATTAGATTAGGACATTTATTATTAATTTATTTAAAGAAGGGTTAAAATAGTTAAAATCAAAGTTTAATAAGTAAATCATTTTTAATATGGGGTTATACATAAGATAAATTCAACTATAAATATTCATTAGAAAGCTAAAAAGATTTCCTACATAATGGTATTTTATTTGTAATTTTTAGACATCAAATAATTTAATTAATGTATGACACAGAGATGATGCAGTAATTATCTTATTTATGAAATATTGACATAATTGATGTTATAAACACCAAAATAAATGTAATTTGAGAATTTTTATGAATTCCACTAATTTTCTAGGTTACTATGATATATTAATGTTGATTTAATCAACTTGGTTCGAACATATAATTCTGTTATTACTTTCACAAAAATCATATATCAAATAGTGTCAAAATTGACACAAAATAGTTTTTAAATCAAATATTATATTATTAATTGTTATTTTATTCCTAAAAATCTAAGGTTCGGACAAATGACTTAGATAAGGATATATATATTAATAATAAACAATTTGGGGTTCGTTTGGCATGTTATAGTAAGTGTATTAACCATATAGTGAAAGAAAACAAAAAGACACGGTAAAAGTTAAATTATTTAACTTAGAGTTAAATCTAATTGATAAGGTTTAAAATAAGATCCAAACATGTCTAAATTTGATTGGTTGATGAGATTACAACCCTATCTCATCTAACCTTCGAATATGAGTGATTTTTGGAGGTTTTTAAGTGGGGTTAGATTTATTATAAATTAATATTTTTAAGAATTCCTAAGGTGCCCCTCTCCTCCCCTATAAAAGGACACCTCCTCCCCCTCCTCCTCACACCAATTTGAGCTCTCAAGCTCGGCCAAACCCTGCCAAAATCTCTTCTCCACTTCCCTAGCAACATCCTAGAGGTTCTGGTCTTCCTCAAAGACCAATTTTAGTACCCTAAGAGGAGGTCTCAAAGAGGCGCTTCAAAGAAGAGGAGGTTCAGACACTTACAAAGCAAGTCGGACCTAAGGTAAGGGAAATATCACAATCTCATTTTTATCCGAGATTGTTTATACTTTGAAATTTACTGGGGTGTATTTTATCATCCACATCCATGTTTCCTAAATATGTAATGTTATTTACATCCACCTAAAATTGTTTAAATCCAATTTTACCCTTCGATGAGTTTTTATTAAAGGATATGAAAGGAATCTTTTGTCGTTTTTCGTACGAGGTACTTTTTGACTTTTCCGACAAAAGTACGAAGAATGTTTTTTTAACTTATACGCCATGAATGGATTTTTAAAACATTATTTCCAAGAAGCTTCCTTTACAAGTTTTCAAGTTTATTTTTAATCAACTTCTTTTAGTTTAGAATTTTATGACATTTTAAGAAAAGAAAAATGTTTTTGAAGAAGAAAGGATATTTTCCTCAAGAATGGAGTTCAAGTGTTTTATCAAAATTATTTTCCATCTAAGATAATAAAGGGTTCTGTTTTTATCCCTATGATTAAATTGATTTGATCATGTTGTGATGGAATTATTTTTATGAATTCCTTTATCTTATATGAATTGATTTATGATGTCATGATGTTTCAAGAATCCCATTTTTGTTACATGTATTATGCGATGATGTATGTTTTATGATTATGTGGCACACATAAGAAATGATTCATTATAAGATGGGTGGGACCTATATCTCCCTCCAATGCATTGGGTAAAGATTTTATATCTCATGAGATAGACATGGCTGAAATGGTAGGTTATACCGGTTCAGTGAAACAGGACTGAAACGAGGGTTACTCGATTCAGAAAGGGACTTTGTCCACTAAGATAGTCTTGGCAATGAGTCTTGACTAACAAGAAATGATTCTCTATGATTATGTGTGTATGACACAAAGTTTCATGTTTTAATGTTATGATTATTGGGATTTCATTTCACTACTATGATTTATCCCATGTTATGAAATTTTGCTCTCTTTTGCAGGTTAAAATTTCCAAAAGTTATGTTTTTATGAATATGATGTGATTGATTTCTCTTTTGTTTACCCTTACTGAGCATTTGAGCTCACCCTTTTATGTTTTCTTTTCCCCAGGATATAAAGAAAGGTTTTAGGTTAAAAAAAGGGAAGATCTTTATAGGAGATGTTGAAGATCTTTCACCACGATTAGAAGATTACGTTCCGAGTTTCCAAAGACACTAAACTATTACAATCCTTGTGTGTGTGTTTTTGTTTTGTACTAAGTATTCCGCAAATGTAATGTAATGTCCATGTACGTCAGGATTCAGGTCTCTACAGTTGGTATCAGAGGAAAGGTTTAGTCATCCTTTGGAAACTAGGATGCGAAAACGTTAGTGAGATCCCTAGAGATATTTCTAAGGTATGTCTAGGGATGTCCCTAAGGTTAAGTATACGTATAGGTTATAGTACTAGAACTACGCTAACGATCATAGAATTAAACCTATGATGTTATATGTTCAAGGTACTCCCCCTTTATTATGTTGTTTTCCCTAGCATGATTTTTGCCTCTCACGCTATTCTTTTTGGGTTTTAGAAAATGGCTGGAAACAAGGTGATTCACGATAATGGAGGAAATGATGGACAATGGAATGATATTCTTTATGAGCAACCAAATGAAATGGGATTTGGAAGTCCAAACATCATTATTATGCCGAATCAGCAATCTCATAATATGATCAATAAAGTAAAATTTGGTAAGTTTCCTGACTCGGCTAATAAGAGAAAGATGGAGTTTCATGATGATCATAGAGGAAAGAAAGTTCAATTTCCCCTATGTAAATCATGTGGGAAGAGGCATCAAGGAGAATGTTTCAAAGGAACTGGAAGATGCTTTGGGTGTGGAAAAGAAGGACACAAAGCCAGTAAGTGCAAAGGAAAAGGTTCAGTTAATACCAGGGATGAGGATAATGGTATTGCTACGACATCAAAAATGGTTAAGTGTTTTAAATGTGGAATGTATGGGCATTATGCAAACAAATTCCCTAAGGGAAAGACTCATGAAGAGAATCAGTATGGTCATATGGGAAGTATTTATGTGGATGATGATGAAGAGACTACCAATGGTATGTGAGATGAAAGAATTGTTGAAGCTCGGTCAATGGTTTAAGAATGTAGTGGAATGATTACATGTTTATCATGTGTAATGTTGTATAAGTAATCTCATGGTACTATGGAATAAAGAGACATGTAAGGATTGTAACATTGTTGTCTGATTAATGTTACCAGTATCCATGAAAGGTTATTCAGATATTTTTGGAATGAAGATGATATGCGCATAATGAAGGGATAAGGGGAAAATGAAATGTTTGACAGTATTCATGAGCTCATGATTGATATAAGGACTAAGTGATATCATGGTTTGAGTATATAGAATTTTGAGGATTTCGGTATGTGAAAAGTGTTAACTTTTAACTGCATTCAAGTTTTCACTAAGGTTCAATGGGTATTCAAGAGAGTACAAGATTAAGGTCTTTGAATGTTTGGAATGTGACCAACAAGATATATCTTATGATATATGGGGATCAACGATGGTATTAAATCTCTGGTAATCGTTTTCACTATGTTATGAGAATGGACTGCAGTATTATGAGCCTAATGATTGGAATGAATTATGTTGGACATAAGTTAGTATTGTTTAAGGATAGAAGTTGTTTTTTCGATATTATTGATGGGATGTTATAGTAATATAGTTTTATAAAAAGGACAACCTGCAGGACGGGCGACAGCCCATCGCTTCGGACAAGGCTGTGGGAATCGAACCCACAACCGAAGTGCGACTGGCCTTTATCGCCTACCACTGACCTACATGAAGTCCCTGTTTAGTAGAAACTATTTTTATTATATTAAGCAGTATGATATGTGATGTATAAGTTCATTTTAGGAACCATATATGATTAATCTCACTATAGATGGATTTATGTATTTTTTGATAACTTTTCTAACCTTTTGTTTGAGACAGATGGAATGACCCATCATTCTATCACATGATCTGCTAACACATCGCGAATGACAAATTCAACTTCATTTCTTTAAGAGATGATGTGGAAATTGTTAAAGGCACAGACAATAGTGATATTGTACCAAAATAAAGTAAGTATTTATTCTAATTCAAATTTTCAACTTTAGGGAAATGATCTTGAAAACCAAAAATGTTGTCCTAGTGATCTTATACCTGATGAATCAGATGGTACCTCATATCATCACAAATCTATGGATTTGTGATTACTGGCTTTTCCATAGCCATGTTCTCTACCAATCTCCATCAGAACATGATGGTTAGATTTCTCTTCCATATCCATATTTTTACCTATGTGGAAACCCAGCGATTAGTTTATTTGGGTAATCGTTACATTTCATACTTTAGTTTTTAAAGCCAAGTTTTTGTATTCCTTTTTACGATGTGGGATTCTATTAAAGAATCTTTCGAATAGTAAACCATTTATAACCCCGACGAATTTCGAGGGCGAAATTCATTTTAAGGGGGGTAGAATGTAACAACCCGAGATTTTATGAAAAATTTTCTTTTTATTTCACTAATGTCTTGTATTGTACGCTACACCAAAAGGAGCTTGCACAACACGCATCCTTGACTTGCCTTGCATACACGCAATCGCGACCTTCCTCGATAGCGTGTGTAGTACGCAATAACGAGTTTCACTAAACAACGATATGCTATTAAAATATTATTAAAACTAGCCGTTATGAATAGTAATAACCACTTTTTAAAATTCTGTAAATCTTATATTTCAAAATGAACTTCATTTTTGGATTCGGAGTATCGAATTTAGCCTATGGTGAAATTTTGGTACTTTTCGGATAACTTTCATATTCTGATGAATAGTGAAAATTATTAATTATAATTAAAAAACAACTTTTTTAATCGAAATAATTAATAGTGATAAATTATTAATTTGAGTGGTTTTAAAGTATTTTTAGAATATATTTTTACAATTTAATTCAATGCTGGTCATTGGTTGTAATTTCACATTTAAACCAGACATAATCAAGTATCAATCTTTTGATAGAAATTGTTTCTTAAAAACACGCTATTTGTCTTAACAGCGGGATTTAATTATAAAATTAATTAATTCAACTTCTATGTTATGAATTTGGTAAAATAGACTTCATTTTTGAATTCGGAATATGAAATATAGCTTAGGATGAAATTTTGGCATTTTTCTGAAAACCTTCATTTTTTGATGAATAGTGAAACTACTAAGTGGTAGTTAAAAAAATTGAATTTTTCATAAAACTTAATTTTACCGCTTCTGTGAATGGAATTTCAAAAATCCGACAGACACGGTTGATATCAGTAAGTAAAATGTGGTTCAATGAGATAAAAATAATTTTTTGGTGAATAGTAACTTTTTACTATTTTTACCGCGGTTAATAGTAAATAGGGTAACTAAGGGTAAATATGATATCAATATTACCCTAACACATGTCCTAATTCTATTGGACAAGTGTAATTCGACCAAAAACAAACTTAGGAATAAAATATGACCATTTAGGCCCACTTGGATTAGATTAGGACATTTATTATTAATTTATTTAAAGAAGGGTTAAAATAGTTAAAATCAAAGTTTAATAAGTAAATCATTTTTACTATGGGGTTATACATAAGATAAATTCGACTATAAATATTCATTAGAAAGCTAAAAAGATTTCCTACATAATGGTATTTTATTTGTAATTTTTAGACATCAAATAATTTAATTAATTTATGACACAAAGATGATGCAGTAATTATCTTATTTATGAAATATTGACATAATTGATGTTATAAACACCAAAATAAATGTAATTTGAGAATTTTTATGAATTCCACTAATTTTCTAGGTTACTATGATATATTAATGTTGATTTAATCAACTTGGTTCGAACATATAATTCTGTTATGACTTTCACAAAAATCATATATCAAATAGTGTCAAAATCGACACAAAATAGTTTTTAAATAAAATATTATATTATTAATTGTTATTTTTTTCCTAAAAATCTATGGTTCGGCCAAATGACTTAGATAATGATATATATGTTAATAATAAACAATTTGGGGTTCGTTTGGCATGTTATAGTAAGTGTATTAACCATATAGTGAAAGCAAACAAAAAGACACGGTAAAAGTGAAATTATTTAACTTAGAGTTAAATCTAATTGATAAGGTTTAAAATAAGATCCAAACATGTCTAAATTTGATTGGTTGAGGAGATTACAACCCTATCTCATCTAAGCTTCGAATATGAGTGATTTTTGGAGGTTTTTAAGTGGGGTTAGATTTATTATAAATTAATATTTTTAAGAATTCCTAAGGTGCCCCTCTCCTCCCCTATAAAAGGACACCTCCTCCCCCTCCTCCTCACACCAATTTGAGCTCTCAAGCTCGGCCAACCCCTGCCAAAATCTCTTCTCCACTTCCCTAGCAACATCCTAGAGGTTCTGGTCTTCCTCAAAGACCAATTTTAGTACCCTAAGAGGAGGTCTCAAAGAGGCGCTTCAAAGAAGAGGAGGTTCAGACACTTACAAAGCAAGTCGGACCTAAGGTAAGGGAAATATCACAATCTCATTTTTATCCGAGATTGTTTATACATTGAAATTTACTGGGGTGTATTTTATCATCCACATCCATGTTTCCTCAATATGTAATGTTATTTACATCCACCTAAAATTTTTTAAATCCAATTTTACCCTTCGATGAGTTTTTATTAAAGGATATGAAAGGAATCTTTTGTCGTTTTTCGTACGAGGTACTTTTTGACTTTTCCGACAAAAGTACGAAGAATGTTTTTTTAACTTATACGGCATGAATGTATTTTTAAAACATTATTTCCAAGAAGCTTCCTTTACAAGTTTTCAAGTTTATTTTTAATCAACTTCTTTTAGTTTAGAATTTTATGACATTTTAAGAAAAGAAAAATGTTTTTGAAGAAGAAAGGATATTTTCCTCAAGAATGGAGTTCAAGTGTTTTATCAAAATTATTTTCCATCTAAGATAATAAAGGGTTCTGTTTTTATCCCTATGATTAAATTGATTTGATCATGTTGTGATGGAATTATTTTTATGAATTCCTTTATCTTATATGAATTGATTTATGATGTCATGATGTTTCAAGAATCCCATTTTTGTTACATGTATTATGTGATGATGTATGTTTTATGATTATGTGGCACACATAAGAAAGGATTCATTATAAGATGGGTGGGACCTATATCTCCCTCCAATGCATTGGGTAAAGATTTTATATCTCATGAGATAGACATGGCTGAAATGGTTGGTTATACCGGTTCAGTGAAACAGGACTGAAACGAGGGTTACTCGATTCAGAAAGGGACTTTGTCCACTAAGATAGTCTTGGCAATGAGTCTTGACTAACAAGAAATGATTCTCTATGATTATGTGTGTATGCCACAAAGTTTCATGTTTTAATGTTATGATTATTGGGATTTCATTTCACTACTATGATTTATCCCATGTTATGAAATTATGCTCTCTTTTGCAGGTTAAAATTTCCAAAAGTTATGTTCTTATGAATATGATGTGATTGATTTCTCTTTTGTTTACCCTTACTGAGCATTTGAGCTCACCCTTTTATGTTTTCTTTTCCCCAGGATATAAAGAAAGGTTTTAGGTTAAAAAAAGGGAAGATCTTTATAGGAGATGTTGAAGATCTTTCACCACGATTCGAAGATTACGTTCCGAGTTTCCAAAGACACTAAACTATTACGATCCTTGTGTGTGTGTTTTTGTTTTGTACTAAGTATTCCGCAAATGTAATGTAATGTCCATGTACGTCAGGCTTCGGGTCTCTACAGATAAGCATGACCTATCGTACAAAGCCTCATAAGGTTCCATATCATTTTTAAAAACTCTTATTATAGGAAAACTCCACTAGGGGTATGAGTCTCTCCCAAGATCCCCCAAAATCAATGACTAATTCTTGAAACATGTCCTCTAAAACAGAAATCATGTGTCCAGACTGGCCATATATCTGTGGGTGGTAAGCTGTACTTAGTAGTACCCATGTACCCAGAGCCTTCTATAGTCCCTTTATGACAGGAGAAGTATTCCACACATCCCTTTATAAAAAGATAAAGTATAGAACCCCATGAAAATATAAAATCTCTTGTATGTACAACCTTCCAAGTTCATCTACACTATTGGTTTCATTAATCAGAATGAAACATTCAAATTTAATGATTCTGTCAAAAACAACCCATACAAGATCATTTCCTAGAGGCGACCTTTGTAAACCTATCACAAAATCCATTGCGACATTATTCCCCTTCCACTATGGAATTGGTAACTGCTGTAATAGCCCATCTAGTCGCTGATTCTACGTCATCACCTACTGACAGATAGAACACCTCATAAAAAACCCCACTACATCGCTCTTCATACCTGGACACCAATACTAAGGATAAAAATAATGATACATGATGATAAAACTTGGATGAACATCCCATTTTGAGTCATGAAACCTTCACATCAGGTCCTAACACATTTCTACTGACACCCATATGCGTCCATGAAAATGTAAGCCTTTCATGTTGCTTACAGTCCACCCAGGAGTACAGTACTTTCATTAAACACTCTCCCATAGGGCCAAGCCTTCGGAATCTAATAGATTCTAGATTCACACTTGATCTAGTATAGTAGAGTAACATATATATAAGAAAGAAATGTCTTGACCTGTCTATCGTGTACCACCAAATGCATCTCAGATAAATTAACCCTAAGCTACCACTCACTGATGGCCTCCTAAATTACTTGTATTTGAGTTCTCCTACTCAATGCAATGGCCAATGAGTTTCCCTTCCATGGCGTGTAGGAAAGCTCAATGTAAAATTAAAAAATGGTACTAAACCCACCATTGATCCCTAAAATTAAAATCTTGATGAGTAAAGATATACTTGTTGCTTTAGTGGTTAGTGTATACCCCAAAATTCACTCCCAAAATATAATGTATCCAATAGCGCAAATCATGCACAACTATAGAAAACTAGAGATTGTGCATCAGTTAATTCTACTCATGTGGCATCAACTATTGAGACTTGTACACAACAACTCCTTCCCCCTAAATAAGAAAATATCCTGACCTAATACTCGAGGCATTGTAGTAAATGAGGTAACTCTTTTACAGATCTAGAAAAATAAGTATCAGTGCTGATGTCAATCTCCCTTTCAGCCTCTTAAAGGATGAATCATAGAAATATGTTCACAATTAATTCACACCCTTTATAGTCAGGCCCATCAAAGTCATTAATAAGCATGAAATTTAATTTATAAATCATATTTAGTAACCATCCATCAACAATAAATACTACACTTGAAAGATGTTCTTGAGCTTCTCACATGAAACAACTTCTCTCACTTTCTCTACGTCTACTGATACTCTAATCTATATGATGAAATGACACAAGAGTTGAATCTAATTCATCTGGAAGTGTCATTTTGTAGTCTTAGCATATAAAAGATGCTCCCTCCATGTAGTGAATATGATTTCATGATGGATGGCATGGTCGTGTCACGTGTGATAGTACAACAAGATATAATCCACAATGACTGCCACAAAAGAATCCAAGTAAGGGTGGAACACTTGTTTCATCAGTGCCATTAAAAATGTTGGTGCATTTGTGAGATCGAATGTCATAACAAAATACTCAAATAGACCATACCTCATCCAAAAGGATGTAAGAGGTATATCGGATGGTCTAACATGCAACTGATGATAACCATATCTCATGTCAATCTTCGAGAAAACCCAGGATCCTCAAAGCTAATAAAAGAGAACCTCAATTCTAAGCAAGGGATATCGTTTCCTGATTGTCAACTCGTTGATATTTTGATAATACACAAAAAATATAAGGGTACAGTCCACCTTCATCACAAAAAGTACAGGTGAACCCCAAGGAGATGTATTAGGTCAAATGAAACCCTTTTCCTGCAACTCCTCTATCTACTTCATGGGCTCCTATAACTCTGGTGTAGCCATCCAATACGGAGGAATGGACACTGGTTCTGCTCCTGGATTAAGCTCAATAGAGAAATATACCTCTCTCATTAGGTTTAAACATTATAAGTAATTATTAAAGACATCTATGAAAATATCCACCACCAATGAAAATTCTATCCGTGAAATCCCCGGGTCATCTAGATATAGAATATCAATCTGGGTTGTAATTCCTCCAAACCCATGATGGTCAGGTCCAACTTTGCTTTCCTGGACAGCACATTCACCCTTCTGTTGAAAAGATTCACTCTCTAGTGACATAAAACTCACCCTATCAAAATATTTGTCAACAAAGGCCTGAAAATATACCAACTAATCCATTCTGAGAATGACATCAAAGCCAGTCATCTCTAATACATAGAGGTCCCACAAGAAGTGACACCCACCAACCTCAATAGGGAACTCCTTGCACTGGTGTACACTAGCCATACTAATCCCCAACTAATTTTTTAACATCATAACATCCTCATAATTGAATATAAAAATCCCAAGACTCTCCATAACATAAAAAGATATAACAAAATTGGAAGCTCCTATATCAAATAGTGCATAAGCTAAAACTGAGGATACTAGAATCGTACCTCTAACTGTAAAGGGCCCAAGATCCTGATTCTCCTGGTTCTTCTCCATCACAAAAGTCTGATCTGTATCACGACAATACGACCCTTCCTCACTACCTTGATATGATCCACCCTGGTGTTGCTGAAAACATGTTATCTAGCTACCATGGCCACGACCACCTCTTCAGCCTGAATGATGTGATGAACTCTAGTTCCCAAAATAATGAGAAACTGGTGATGTGGTTCTGGAATGTGGAGTCATAACAGATCCCTTCTCACTCACTGTTGTTGAGAACATCCTTCAAAAATGCTGAAGATGACCATTATTGCCTTAATATCATCACTCGACTAGGTTCTTTGGGAAATGTGGCCTCATATACCCACTCTATCCTCGCTGGTAGCATACTTCATGGATACCTGAAGAAACATCTCTTCTACTAGAAGAACAAAAATGAGTAATCTCCCTGCGGCCCTTCCTGTTATCAATAGAAGGTTTATCAACCATGTATATTGAACCTCCCTGGCTCAATGCTCCAAACTCTATCAGATTGCGCTCAATAATCTGCACCTAGTCTACTATACAAGTTACTGATGTCAACTTGAAGACATTAACCTATGATGAGATGTCCTAAATTTGACCATTATCAAATCGCCTAACCAGGGATAAATCATCACCCCCAAAAATAGAGACGAAGTGCTGAAGATCTATAAAGAAAGAAGAATAAACCAACACTAAAAGTGTGACTTGATCAAAGTTGATGAACTCCCAGGCTCGGTCATCCCTAAATGTATCAGTGTAGAAGTATTCATTGATGGTTTTATGAAACTCTTCCAAAGACATATCCTGATGATGTACCATCTGTGAGATAACATCCCACCATCACTTTGTGGAATCACATAGCATGTATGTCATGATCTTCACTCGCCTCTCAAGAGGCGTCTCCAACTGCTTGAAGATATAAATTATGGCCTCCATCCATGACTCTACAACCTAGGGTCATCCAGACCCTAAAAAACAAGGAGGATGATACTGCTGGAACACTCGTGTTAACTCTAACATAGTTAGGGAAGGATGTGGTGCTCCTTGAAAATCCTTCATCATCCTCATAAATCCTTCATGGAACTATGCATCAACACCTTCATTTATTATAACATCTAGTTCCAAGACTGGCATAATGGGAGTATCATCTAGTAGTCCTTGATCTACCATTTCCAGTCTCTAATCATCACCCTGTATATAGCATACAACCCGAGGATAACTTAGTGGCTTGAATCTAAACGGTCAATCTTACCCCTTAGTTTATGATTATCAATGAATACAATTTTGAAGTGAACGAACAGAATATAATGAAGTAAAATATTCAAGTTTTACAAAACAGGGTTACACGGCATGTAGAGACACTACACAGTGTGTTCCCATAAGCTTTGACATGGGAATGTACCTTTTTGAACCAAGTCATGTTACACCGATATAGACTACATTTTCCTACAAAGACACGGTGTGTACATGAATATTCCCTCCTACCCAAGTACATATACACATCTATAACTATATGATTTTGGTGGTGTAATAGTACACGACATGTTCACCCTAGACACGTTGTGTACCAGTTAAGTTCTATCCCCAATTTTCAATAGTCACACGACCATATACACAGTATATTACTAGACAGTGTCAATATTCTAGACACATCATTTACAACCCAATTTCATCCAGCAGTTTCTTTAGTCACATTGTCAGATACAAGGTCTCTTACTGCACGATATGTACTTTTAGTACACGGTGTTTTATACCAAATGTTTACCAACCCCATGTATCTTATCACACAGTCATTCACACAGTCAATAACTATACAACATGTACATACGGTACATGGTGTTTATCTATGAAATTTCATTTCTTCCAGAACAGAAGGACACACGGCGTGTGTTCAAAAATCACACACCATGTTTTCTGGGTTTTCAGATAGTAAGATTCTAAAACGTATCCAGAACCCCCAAAATCATAAAATTTTGTCCAAGGCCTTCCATGTTTTGATTAATGAGATACCATAATCCCTACGAATCAATGTTTGGAATACTTATTTATGCCATGTCATACACAATTCATTTATTGTTCAAACATGATCCAACAAATTCTGATATGAGAGGGACCAAAACACCTCAGGGACCAAAGCATGGCATCCATCCAATGAAACATTGAATATAAAAATATCCTATAAAAATATCTCGAATTTTATCATGAAATATTCCACAACAACATACATATCTAAAATAAATTTTATCACAGTAGCATGCAATTAGTAATGCATCTTAAATGGCATTACAAGAATGCATGACATGTGTGCTCTAGAAAGTACCTATATGATGTATGAGATGGAATACATTCATCTCATTAGTGATAAATAGAAATATAAAAATAATGATATCAATCATAATATCACAAAACAAGTGAATCACCCAATAGTGAAATAAAAAAACTCTAACAATTTCTAAATGAGAAAAAATGAAATATTCGAGGTAACATGGATTTTCCATGTACATGGGTTAGAAACTCGTAAGGATAGCTTATTACCAACTACCAATTCGTTAAAATCCCTATCTATTGGTTCATAATAGTATGGAATATCATAAAGTATAAAATTCCTTTCATACCACATTGTAACGTCCCGGATTTGGGTGCCACCAAGAGGTGCCCAGAATCTGGTTGGTCATATAACCTCAATTTGATTTCCTCAAATAAAAGTGGCTTCCAACAATAATTGACGTCCAAAGTGTTATAATGGGTAAACTATGACCTCATTGGAAGATTATATATATTGGAAAATAAATTTTAAACAATAGCGTAATGAGTAATACCATACAATATAAGTAAATAGAAGAAGACTTAAGGTAAACCCAATGGAATACAAAATCAACAAATGTAGGATTTCTGGAATATGTATCTATGAAAATATCCAAACAAGTCACAATGAAATAAAGCAATATAGAATCTAAATTCAATGGAATAGTAAAATCTAGTAGCATCACAAGCCTCATCTTGGTCCCATGCTCTTCGGCTCTAATAGCAATCAAGTACCTGTTGAATAATGGAGCATTCCATTATCTATACCTGCAATCATATAATCTATTTGGTTCCCAAATCATGACCCAAACCATTTGTGAGATTAATCCCAATAGTCTACAAATAAAATATCTATTCCTAACTATTTGTGAATATTTATAATAGTTAATATTTAGAAAATAAACAATAAACTAGTATATAATCAAAGTAAACAATCTTACAGTTTTCAATTACATTCATTTAAACTCATTATTCATCTGTTGAATCATGTAAAACAAGGATCTAGCCTAAGATCTGTATCCCACCATGTAACAGTAACAAAACCTATGTCTTAAAAAACCATCTATGTAATTAATTAAAACGAGTCCATGTTTCTACTTTTTCTTGGCCGACTCATGAAAACATTAATCCATTTGTAAACAACCCTCTAGAAATGTTCTCATTGTCTAAAACCTTTGGTATAACATAACATCAATTCAATAAATAATAGACCACTAGGAAATATATCATAGTCTATCACCTTTTATCTCACATAATATAGATCACTTACAAATGTCCACCTGGGCAGCTCTAACAGTCAATACCCACTTTTTAGCATAACATAAATAAAATATAATCGTCTACCTGCAAACTCTCGTGGTCAATGCCATTGGGTCCTAAATTCAATTAATCTTATAATAATGATCACCTGAGTATCCCACATGGTCTAACCCTATTAATTATAAATTACTACCTGGATAGATCTCACAGTCTAAACCCTTTAGGAAGCTCTCACAGTCCAAATCCCCCTTGCTAAAACAATTACTATGCATAAAAGAGGCATTCCATATAATCAAAAACTCCATCGTAATGAAACAAAGCATGGAAAACAAGTCATACCTATAAGAATCCAACAACAAATGTCCATAAAAAACCAAGCATGGGAACTCACTCATGTATTTTCCCATAAACAAGGTATCTATCCTTTTGCATAGGTAACAACACTTAATTAATCAACCAAACCCTCCCAAGTAATAAATAGGGTTAAATTCCAAATCCAACAATACCCAAATTGTGGGTATGCGGAAATTTTAGCATATATAATCTAAATAGGAACAAAAAACGGCACAAACCACCTTTCTCGATATCGTGCAATCGATATACCAGAACATCTCCCCATGAATTGGCTTATAACGGCGTAGATCTACAAAAAGCGGAAAATCCCAACCATGACTAACTCATGAGAGGTGATGAATCTGGAATAATGGCTCTTAGGGATTCGATAACTCACTCATGGGATTCCAACGCACCTGGTGATGTCTCAAGTAGTGCTCGAATAGAGAATCAAGAGTGGTTCAGAGTTCATCGGTACTTCTATTGTGCAATGACTTATCAAATAAAAAAAATACATGATGTGTTTATTGACAGTACATGTCGTGTATTAGCCTCAATCGACCCCAACTTAAGAAGGTTAGCCATGTTATAACATGACCATGTACTCATCTATTACAAAACTAGTAGATGGTTGTACGCAGTAACCGGGTATATGGGGTGTACATTCAAGTACACTACGTGTACATAGAAAACCCCCATTTCATTATTTTTCCTAAAAAACAACCCAAAATCTGGATCCATACCTGAAATGAAGATCCAGGTACTTAAAAGACTTTTATTAATTAAATGAGAGTAAAAATA
Source organism: Viscum album (assembly GCA_963277665.1). Classification (NCBI taxonomy): domain Eukaryota; kingdom Viridiplantae; phylum Streptophyta; class Magnoliopsida; order Santalales; family Viscaceae; genus Viscum; species Viscum album. The sequence continues at coordinate 1,886,817,052 of OY728160.1, read as the reverse complement.
TATTTCTTGAAATCTTGATCATACACTTGACCAAACCACAATATTTTTATATGAAAGGGATATATAATGGATTAGAGAGAGAGTTGAAGGATATATGATATATTTTTATGATAAATGGGAGATTTCATATAATTTTTTTCAGTTACATACAAAAATTCATAAAATTTATAAAAATATTAATGTGTTATTTTCAAAAAAATGGATCAATTTAATTTAATTTATTTTTTTAAATATTGATATGTCATAGGTTGCTGAGGGTTATTTATCTATCATTGTAGGTATATATGATTTCATTTCTATGTTAATTCAATGTAATTATCTATAAATATGTAATCATATCAGTTTTATTTTTAAAACTAAAAAAATATTTATTTTTTTACCACAATAATTTTTTTTATTTTGAATTACCTATAGAATCTTCAATTAGACTAAGAGGTCTTGGTAGAGGGGTTTGAGATTGGAACTCTAGTACCCCATTGGATCTTTTATTTTATAAAACCATTAATCCAATTAGAGAGGGTGCAATTTTAGTAAATTTTTTGTTTGGTTATATGATTCAATGTCAAAATATATTCCCACAAATGAGACACAAGTGGATGTATTTCTCCATGATATAATTGAATGAATTTTGAGGGTGGCTTTGGTAAAATTATTGTTTAATTTTTCATGGATTATTTTATTATTATTATATCAAATGATATTTTACATGGTATATGATAATTAAAAAATTTATCCATATGAGTTTCGACTACTATTTATTGAAAATTTCTTTATTTAATTGAATTTTGATATGAATAGGTGAAGAGACATCACTGCAAAAAAACTGGGTGTTACACACATCATCATTAAAGTCCCACCAAGAATTCTTCCCACTTAGTGGAAATATTTTATTTTATTTAGTCAATTGTGGTGATGATGGTAATATTAATTACTTTGAATATATAAATTTTAGGAATATTTCATATGTATAATAACTAAAAACATCGAATATATACTGAGACTATTCATCATTCACATAATTGTGCATTACAGGGCACACTATTCTGAATTGGTACTTAATATTTTCCATAACATAAACATAATGTATGTTTGGAATTTATATCTCATTCATATATTTAAAATTTAATATTATAACATGAAAATAAATTTGTTATTAGTGATCAACAACAATGTATTTATTATTTGATGGTGATTTAACCAATTGGGAATTAATATATATGGGGAATCATGAAGCAATTGTTCTTAATGTTGTCAGAATTATGGTAAGAAAATTATTTATTAAAAAACATTATTTTTATTTTATAAAAATTATTCAAATTAATTCAATAATTCATTATATATATTCAAAAAGTTTATTTTGGAGATAAACTAGAAAATCTCTTAGAGGATCAATGACATATTATTGTGAACATTGTGGAGATACTTCTAAATTTAAGAGGGTGTGATGTTTTTTGTTACTCATTACCATATGGAATTGGCTTCCATTGAAGTATAGTTGTCAGATTTCATATGATGGGATTATAGATAGATATATATTTTCTCCAATGGGGTTATCTAAATGTTGTACTAAATACTATAGAGCATGGTGTGGATTATCAATTTTAAAATCTACATGTAGATTATAGGGAGATTGTAACATATTTTATCACATATAGATGAGGTGGTGAAGTAGTGTCCAGCTGATTGTGAATAGATACCATTGATATAGTTAAAAAAGAAAAATCCATATACTCATGTCTATTTCTATTAATGTTATTATAATAATTACAATTTATAAATGATGTTGGATTCAGATATAGTTGTGGGAATCATTATGTCTCCATAAGTGATCTGAATTAAAATGTACAATATACATGAGGGTTTCTATACTCTTTTACTACATAATAATTATTTTTAGATGAATAATTATATATCATTATCTATTTATAATGTGTTTTAGTAATGAAAAAGATGTCTATCACACTATAATTTTATAGTTCTTATAATATCCAAAATTATCATAAAATCAAGGGAAGTCATCATATATTTAAATTTTAAATTTAGGAAAGGAATCTACATCAATCTGGGATTTGGTTTTCTCAGGATGAACACAAAATGTGTTTTTAGTATTTTAAAACACTAAAATGTGTTTTTAATAGTCAAAACAGAGAAAATTTCTTGAATTGGTTTTAAATAATAGGAAATGTAACACCCCGAGATTTTATGATAAGTATTATTTTTAATTTATTTGATTTCATGTGTTTTATGCTACACCAAGATTATCTTGTGCTATACGCAACACCGTATTAGCTTGCAGTATACGCAACACAATTCTTGGATCCTGTTACTCACAATTTCAAGTTTATTTGATAGAAGTTATTATATGCAACATTGAGTGTGTGTGTGTATATATATATTCAATGTATAAATGAAATATGGCTGGATTATGTTATACGAAACAACAGAATAGTTTTTCACAACACGCAACCCTGACTTTGCATTCATTACACACAATCACGACCTTCCTCGATAGCGTGTGTTGTACGCAATGTCGGGTTTTATAAAACAACGATATATTATAATAATATTATTATGAACTAGCCGTTATGAATAGTATTAACTAAAATTTTAATTTTATAACATTATTATTCATCTTACACATTTTCTAGAACATGGTATAAGAACAAAATAAATTTTTTGGGTAAAATAAGTATTTTTCAAGAAATGCAGTTTTTCCGCCTTTTGATGGCGCACCCACATTAAATATAGTTTTTGACATTTTTATTAGTTCAATTTTACAAAATAAAATTATTATTTAGAATCAGGATATAAAATTTTACCTTGGATAATTTTTTCATGTTATTCTGATAACTTTCATATTTTAATGAATAGTAAAAACACGCTATATTTTAATTAAAAACAACTTTTTTCATCTTAATAACTTATGTGATTAAATTATAATATTTAACGGTTTAAAATTATAAATAGAATCTATTTTTAACATTTAATATAATGTATGTCATTAGCCTTGATTTTACATTGAATTCGTAGGTTAAATAAATTCAATCTTTTGCAATGTTTTAAACAAAAAACTGTTTTCTTTCGATAACGAGATTAATTTTAATTTAATTTCGGAAACTTATGTATGTTGAATTTGGAAAAATGGATTCCATATTTGGAAACAGTTTTTCCAAATTATATTAATAGACTACTTTTTATTTTTGGGCATTATGAATAGTAACTACGGTAATTTTTATTTACTACGGTTAAAGGTAAATAGGGTAATTCAAGGTTAAAAGAATCTTATAATAATTCAAAATTACCTTGAAAATTTTCCTAACCTTATTTTATGAGTAGTGGACGACAATGGGAATCACAGGGCCGATTATGGGACCCCAATGAGCCACTTGGTAGTGAAAATGACAATTTGGATTAATTAATTTAATGTAAATACAAAATTGACTTTAACAAAACTCTTTTAGTAATTAGTTTTTATAAGGGGTTATATAAGTTATATTTTAGACTATAAATATTATTTGGAAAGAGAAAACGATTCCCTACATCATGGTATTTTTTTCATAATTTTTAGACATAAATGAATTAAATTATTTATGACACAATAATGATGTAGTGTTTACCTCATTAATAAATGATTTTAATAAATAAGATTGTAATGTTTAAAATATCATCAAAAACATGTCCAATTCCAATTGGATGATTTTATTTCGAATATTAGTCATCTTATCTTCAACATTAATATGTTTTTGACCTCTCGAAACCAAATATAACATTGTAATAAAATAAGGTTTTCACACTTTCCTAAAGAGCCCCTCCTCTCCCTTATAAAAGGAGACCACTTATATGCAATTACTCACACCTCTCAAGCCTTTTGGATCTTCCAAAATCTGCCCAACTATGCTCCCTACATCCCTCGACTCCCCCTTGAAGCCTTACATTAGGCAGAAGACTCTCCAAGAAGTCCTTTTGGTTCAAACCAAACGAAATTACCAAAATTAAAGGTAACGGTTTCTCTTAAGTTTTTTCCTTTTATTCTACTTCTCCGACCCCTAAACTCTTTTTAATCCTTTCTTTTGTAACAACCAAAATATAATAAATATACTAGGATGTTTTTATGAGAATTATTCTAACTACACTTACACACACCTCCATATAATTGATGAAGAATATAATGGTTCTGTGATGGCAAACTAACGCCTCACGAAACGATGATTGTTCGATTTTCTCCTACCGCCTCTCATAGTGGCCATTATGATGGAACTGTTTTTATATATAATATATATTATGTTTATTATTTTGTTATGATTCTTTACATCCAAATTATATCAATCCTTTACGGTTTCCATAGTCGGTAAATACGATAATCTCATTTTAGGAAGTGCGGACTACCGCCCCCTCAAAGTGATGTGATTCGTTAATACCTTATGTGGGATGTATAATGGATGTGGTTAATGATATTATATATGATATTATACTGTAATTATCATATAACTATGTATAATTATGTTTTAATTCCATTAAAATAAGAAATATAAATGAATGTAGCGTTCATGCGTACGTACAACTTACCGTCTCCATGAACGTTGCGTTTCATTTCTTACCTCCATATGTTATGTAATATTATAAAATGATTGTATATTCTGGATATATAATTAATGTATATGATATATAAATCATGATTTACATTTTGGAAGTATGAAAATCATGATATAAGTAATAATAACAACAAGAGCAACAAGTCCAAACACATACGATAAATAAGATGATTTTACCCAAAACGCTACTTTAACAATAATTTACAAAAGAATGGGTAATATAAAGTCATAAGTGAACCATATATGATATCATAACAATGAATATTATTATGTAATAAGTCAATTACATTATTTGAATCATTATACAGGAGGTTTGGATATATACAAAGCATATCAGACCTAAGGTAAGGGATAATTTTGAAAATCTCATTTTTATCTGAGATTTCTTATTCGTATGTATTTACTGGGGTTATTGCTATCATCCATGTCCATGTTTTATAAAAGTTTATTCATGTATATTTAAATTCCTTTTTACCCATTCTGACTTTTATCCCATGGAATGGAAGGAATCTTTCTTTTATTTACCCTACAAGGTACCTTTTGACTTTTCTGACAAAAGTACGAGAAGAATTTTTCTTAACGTATACGGCATGAAAGGATTTTTATGGTTTTATAAAGCCTTATTTTCATGAAGCATAATACAAAACATTTCATGACTATTTTCAAAAAAATACATTTCTTTTAAAATTGCATGACATTTTGTGAAAAGAAATTGATTTTGAAGATGAAAGGATATTTTCCTTAAGAATTCATTTCAAGTGTTTTATCAAAACCATTTTTCCATCTAAGATGACATTATTTTATATGTGTATGTTTCAAGTATAATGTCTCTATGATTTACTTGGTTTCAATTTTCTTATGTTGACATATCCATTTGTTTTATATAAATTATGTGATGATGGGATGATGTTTATGAAACCCATTTTATTCTTTAGGTTATGATGAATGTTTCAAGTTTATTTTGTGGCACAGGTAAGAATGATTTCATTATGAGATGGTTGGGACCTATATATCCCTCCAATGCATTGGGTAAAGATTTATATCTCATGAGATAGACATGGCTGGAACGGCAAGTTAAACCGGTTCAGTAATATAGGACTGGAACGAGGAGTGAACTCAATTCAGAAAGGGACTTTCTCCACTATGATGGTTTTGGCAGCAATACCTTGGCTAATATGGAAATCATTTCATGTGTTTAATTGTTACCACAATTACATGTTTTATTCCCATGCTATTTTATCAGGATGAATGCTTCTTTATGATCTATTCCTTACGTATTACCATGTTTTATTTCATTTCTCAAGATCTTGATGTTTAATCATTGTGTTCATGTTTTTAAGTTCAAATGTATATTGTATGTTTTATTTTATCCATTCGTACCATTACTGAGAATTTGAGCTCACCCTTTTTATGTTTTCTTTTCCCCGGGATATAAAGAAAGGTTTTAGGTAAGAAAAGAATGGGAATATCTTTATGGGAGATTTTGAAGATCTTTCATCACGGTTAGAAGATTACATTCCAAGTTTCCAAAGACAATAAACTATTACGGTAATTGTGTGCCTGTTTTTGTTATGTATTAAGTATTCCACAAAAGTAATGTAATTTCCATGTATGTCATGTTTCGGGTCACTACATTTGGTATCAGAGGAAAGGTTTAGTCAACCTTTGGAAATTAGGATGCGAAAACGTTAGTGAGATCCCTAGAGATATTTCAAAGGTATGTCCAGGGATGCCCCTATGGATAAGTATACATATAGGATATAGTCCTAGAACTATGGTAAGGATCTTAGAATTTAACCTAAGATGTTAGATATTGAGGGTAATCCCCCTTTACTATGTTGTTTTCCCTAGCTTGATTTTTTCCTCTCACACTATTATTATTGGGTTTTAGACGATGGCTGGAACCTGAAGGAACCATGTTGATCAATGCAATGGACAATGCAATGATTGTCCTCTTGAACAAACAAATGTTATGGGTGAGGGAGTGCAAAATCTTATTTCTATACTTAAACAAGCTATGAATCATTCTGGACTTCCAAATGAGCAGAGAAGGGAACAATATTTTACTGAGTCCTTCATGAGGCAACATCCACCTTCTTTCAGTGGGTCTTTTGATCCACTTGTTGCTGAACAATGGATCATTACCACTGAAAAGATATTTTCAGTTCTTCAATGTTCTGAACATAATAAAGTCATCTTAGCAGTATATCGTTTGGAAGGTGAAGCTGATCAATGGTGGAATATTATCAAGAATATGAGGCCAAGAGATGAAATTGAGTCCATGGAATGGGATGAGTTCTAGAACTTATTTTTCAATAAGTACTTCCCTAGTATTCTTAGAACAAAGATGGAGAAATATTTTCTTGAACTAATGGAAAAGGATGATGAATCTGTTGGTGTATACGAAGTGAATTTTACAAGGCTTCCAAGGTATGAATCTGGCTTTATAATCCAACCTGAAAGTAAATTTGATCGATTATTCAGTGGTTTAAAACCAAATCTTCGAAGGGAATTAGCTATAAGAGACATCAGTAGCTATGAAGAAATTGTGCGTTGTGTTATCAAGGTAGAAATGGAAGCTGGTGTTACTTATCCATCTCATAGTTTTGACAATAAACGAAAGATGGAGTTCAAGGGGAAATCTTAGAATAATGGTGAAATAAAGATGAATGATTCCTTATGCTCAAAGTATGGAAAGAAGCATGATGGAGACTGTCTTAAATGGAATACAAAATGTTTTAAGTGTGGAAAAGAAGGTCATTGAGCTACTGAGTGTCGAAGTAATGGAAAAAGGGTTTCTAATGATGTGAATAAAGAAAATACTGCAGAGAACACACCACCAACACTTCAATACTTCAAGTGCAAGGAAATGGGGAATTATGTTAATAAATACCCTAATCCAAGGGTTAGTGATGATCAACATGATCAACCACTTAAGGAAAAGGACAGAGGGAAGTCACATGCGTTCACTATTGGCGATGTTGAATATGAAAACGATGTGGTTGAATGATTAAGTGTTTATGTAATGGGATTCCAAAATAATGTTTTATATAGTATCGTGGAATATTGGAATATTTATGTGTTGGTCTATTGTGGTTTTCAATAATTTTATGGTATCGGTAACCATGGAAAGTGATTGAGATATTTTTGGAAAGAATAAAACATGCGCATAATGAAGGGGTAAGGAGAAAATGAAATGTTTGACAGTATTCATGAGCTCATGACTTATATAAGGAAATAGTTATATCATGGTTTGAGTATATAGAATTTTGGGGTTTTGGTATGTGGAATGAGTTAACTTTTGACAGCACTCATGTCTTTACTAAGATTCAATGTGTATTTATTTTTCAAGAGAATATATTATTAAGGCCTTAGAATGTTTGGAATGTGACCAACAAGACATATCTTATGATATATGGGGATCAATGATGGTATTAACATGCTTGTTATATGAAATCTCTGGTAATCGTTTTCACTATAATATGACAATGGACAGAAATATTAGGGATAAGCCTAAAGATTGGAATGGATTATGTTGGACATAAGTTAGTATTGTTTATGGATAGAACCTTTTTCGATATTATTGATGAGATGATATAGTAATGTAGTTTTTAAAAAGGACAACCTGCAGGACGGGCGACAACCTATCGCGTCGGACAAGGCTGTGGAAATCGAACCCATATCCGAAGTGTGATAGGCCTTTATCGCCTACCACTGGCCTACATGAAGTCCCTGGTTAGTGGAAAGTAGTTTTATTTTATTAAGTTGTATGATAAATAAAGGATAAGTCCATTTTTGGAACGATATACGATTAAACTCACCATAAGATGGACTTATAACTTTTGCTAACCTTTTGTTTGAAATAGATGGAATGACCCAACATTCTATCACATGATCTTCTAACGCTTCACGAATAACAAATTCAACTTCCTTTCTTTAAGAGATGAAGTGGAAATTGTTCAATTCACGAACAACAGTGAGATTGTACCAAAATCAAGTAAGTATTTCTTATAATTCAAAATTTTCAACTTTAGGGAAATGATATTGAAAACCAAAAATGTTTTCCTAGTTCTCTTATATCCGATGAATCAGATGGAACCTTATATCATCACAAATATATGGATTTTTGATTGTAGGATTTTTCATAGCCATGTTCTCTACCACTCTCCATCAGAAAATGATTGTTAGATTTCTCCTCCATATCCATATTTTCACCTATGATCTCCTATGTGGAAAACTAGTGATGAGTTAATTTGGGTAACCGTTATGTTTCATACTTCACTTTTTCAAATTAAGTTTTAGCATTCCTTTTTTTACAATGTGGGTTTCTATGAACGAAATTCTCAAGTAACAAACCATTTATAACCACAATGAATTTTGAGGGAGAAATTCATTTTAAGGGGGGTAGAATGTAACACCCCGAGATTTTATGATAAGTATTATTTTTAATTTATTTGATTTCATGTGTTTTATGCTACACCAAGATTATATTGTGCTATATGCAAAACCGTATTAGCTTGCAGTATACGCAACACAATTCTTGGATCATGTTACACACAATTTCAAGTTCATTTGATAGAAGTTATTCTATGAAACATTGAGTGTGTGTATATATATATACAATGTATAAATGAAATATGTTTGGATTCTATTATAAAAAACAACGGAATTGTTTTGCACAACACACAACCATGACTTGTCTTGCATTACACGCAATCGCGACCTTCCTCGATAGCGTGTGTTGTACGCAATACCGGGATTTACTAAACAACGATATATTATAATAATATTATTAGGAACTAGATGTTATGAATAGTATTAACTAATTTTTAAATTTATAACATTATTATTCATCATACACATTTTCTATAACATGGTATAAGAACAAAATAAATTTGTCGGGTAAATAAGTATTTTTCAAAAAATGCAGTTTTGCAGTCTTTTGATGGTGCATCCACATTAAATATAGTTTTTGACATGTTTATAAGTTATATTTTACAAAATAAAATTATTATTTGGAATCAGGATATAAAATTTTACCTTGGATAATTTTTTCATATTATTCTGATAACCTTCATATTTTAATGAATAGTAAAAACACACTATATTTTAATTAAAAACAACTTTTTTCATTCTAATAACTTATGTGATTAAATTATAATATTTAATGGTTTAAAATTATAAATATAGTATATTTTTACCATTTAATATAATGTATGTCATTATCCTTGATTTTACATTGAATTCGTAGGTTAAATAAATTCAATCTTTTGCAATGTTTTAAACAAAAACCCGTTTTCTTTCGACAATGAGATTAATTTTAATTTAATTTCTGAATCTTATGTGTATTTAATTTTGAAAAATGGAATCTATATTTGGGATCATTGGGTCCAAATTATATTAATAGACTACTTTTTATTTTTGGGCATTATGAATAGTAACTACGGTAATTTTTATTTACTACGGTTAAAGGTAAATAGGGAAATTCAAGGTTATAAGAATATTATAATAATTTAAAATTAACTTGAAACTTGTCCTAACCTTATTGGATGAGTAGTGGCCGATTATGGGCATACTTGGGCCGATTTTGGGACCCCAATGAGCCACATGGTAGTGAAAATGACAATTTGGATTAATTAATTTAATGTAATGACAAAATTGACTTTAACAAAAATCTTTTAGTAATTAATTTTTATAAGGGGTTATATAAGTTATATTTTTTACTCTAAATATTATTTCGAAATATAACATGATTTCATACATCATGGTATTTTTTCATAATTTTTAGACATCAAATGAATTAAATTATTTATGACACAATAATGATGTAGTGTTTACCTCATTAATAAATTATTTAAATAAATAAGATTATAATGATTAAAATATCATCAAAAACCTGTCAAATTAAAATTGGATGATTTTATTCTTAATATGAGTCATCTTATATTGAACATTAATGTGTTTCGGACCTCTTGAAACTGAAGATAAGATTATAATAAAATAATGTTTTCACACTTTCCTAAAGAGACCCTCCTCTCCCTTATAAAAAGAGACAACTTATATGCAATTACTCTCACCTCTCAAGCCTTTTTGATCGTCCAAACTCTGCCCCAATAATCTCCCTATATCCCTCTCCTCCCCCTTGAATCCTTACATTAGGCAGAAGACTCTCCAAGTAGTCCTTTTGGTTCAAACCAAAGGAAGTTACCAAAATTAAAGGTAACAGTTTCTCCTAAGTTGTTTTCTTTTATTCTACTTCCCCAACCCCTAAAATCTTTTTAATCCTTTATTTTGTAACAACACAAATATCATAAATATACTAGGATGTGTTTATGAGAAGTATTCGAACTAAACTTACACACACCTCTATATAATGGATGAAGAACATAATGTTTCTGTGATGGAAAACTAATGCCTCACGAAACGATGATTGTTCGATTTTCTCATACCGCCTTTCATGGTGGCCATTATGATGGAAGTGTATTTATATATAACATATATTATTTTTATGATTTAATTATGATTATTTACTTCTCAATTGTATCAATCCTTTACAGTTTCCATAGTCGGTAAATACGATTATCTCATTTGAGGAAGTGTAGACTACCGCCCCCTCAAAGTGATGTGATTCGTTAATACCTTATGTGGGATGTATGAAGGATGTGGTCAATGATATTATATATGATATTATACAGGAATTATAATATACCTACGTATCATTATGTTTTAATTACATTAAAATAAGAAATAGAAATGAAAGTAGCGTTCATACGTACGTACGGCTTACCATCTCCATGAACAGTGCGTTTCATTTCATACCTCCATATGTTATGTACTATTATAAATTCTTGTATATGCTGGATATATAATGAATGAATATGATATATAAATCATGATTTACATTTTTGAAGTAAGTAAATCATGATATAAGTAATAATAACATCAAGAACAACAAGTCCAAACACGTACGATAAATAAGATGATTTTACCCAAAACGCTACATTAACATTAATTTACAAACAAATGGGTAATATAAAGTCATAAGTGAACCATATATGATATAATAACAATTAACATGATTCTGTAATAATTCAATGACATTATTGAAATCATTATAAAGGAGTTTTGGATACGTACAAAGCATATCAGACCTAAGGTAAGGGATAATTTTACAAATCTCATTTTTATCTGAGATTTCTTATTCGTATGTATTTACTGGGGTTATTTCTATCATCCATGTCCATGTTTTATAAATGTGTACTCATGTATGTTTAAATTCATTTTTACCCATTCTGACTTTTACCCCATGGTATGGAAGGAATCTTTCTTTTATTTAGCCTACAAGGTACTTTTTGACTTTTCCGACAAAAGTACAAGAAGAATTTTTTTAACGTGTACGGTATGAAAGGATTTTTAAGGATTTATAAAGCCTTATTTTCATGAAGCTTGCTCCAAAAGATTTCATGACTATTTTCAAAAAAAAATATCTTTCTTTTAAAATTGAATGACGTTTTGTGAAAAGAATTTGATTTTGAAGAAGAAAGGATATTTTCCTCAAGAAGTCATTTCAAGTGTTTTATCAAAACCATTTATCCATCTAAGATGACATTAATTTATATGTGTATGTTTCAAGTAAAATTTCCCTATGATTTACATGGTTTCACATTTCTTATGTTGATATATCCATTTGTTTTATATGGATTATGTGATGATGGGATGATGTTTATGAAACCCATTTTATTCTTTGGGTTATGATGAATGTTTCAAGTTTATTTTGTGGCACAAGTAAGAATGATTTCATTATGAGATGGGTGGGACCTATATCTCCCTCTAATTCATTAGTTAAAGATTTATATCTAATGAGATAGACATGGCTGGAACAGCAAGTTAAACCGGTTCAGTAATACCGGACTAGAACGAGGAGTGAACTCGATTGAGAAAGGGACTTTTTCCACTAAGATGGTCTTGGAAGCAATTCCTTGGCTACTATGGAAATAATATCATGTGCATAATGGTTTCCACAATTAAACGTTTTATTCCCATGCTATTTTATCATGATTAATGTTTCTTTATGATCTATGCCTTACGTATTTCCATGTTTTATTTCATTGCTCAAGATCTTGATGTTTAAACATTGTGTTCATGTTTCTAAGTTCAAATGTATATGGTATGTTTTATTTTATCCATGCTTACCCTTACTGAGCATTTGAGCTCACCCTTTTTTATGTTTTCTTTTCCCCAGGATATAAAGAAAGGTTTTAGGTAAGCAAAAAGGGGATGATCTTTATGGGAGATGTTTAAGATCTTTCATCACTATTAGATGATTACGTTCCATGTTTCCAAAGACACAAAACTATTACGGTCCTTGTGCATCTTTTTTTGTTATGTATTAATTATTCCGAAAAAGTAATGTAATTTTCATTAACTTCAAGTTTCAGGTCTCTACAGGAAAAATCCCATTTAATTATTTTTAATCTTTACCAGTAGATGGAACATCAATCCAACTTGTGGGGTGCTTAGAATAATGAATATGATGTTTTTAAATATATGAAATAATTTAACAATGTTTTCCATAGAGTCAAAACCATTAAAATGACTTTATAATTTTTTTTAATGATTATTAATTAATAATATATTTATTCTTGAAATATAGAAACAGAAATCATGTCAATTCAAGTTACATTTTTCTTGGGATGATGAAAAATATATTATTATTGATTTAAAACTCTAAAACATGTGTGTCATGAGAAAAAACAAGAAAATCATGTAAAATTAATGTGAAATAAAAAAGGGATCATTGATTAATCAATGTTTTTATGAGTACATGACACATCAATATGATGTTTATTATTCTTAGAAAAAATGAAATATAGATTTTCAAATATATTATTCTTTTAAAATATGTCTCAATGGGTCAAAACCAATAAAAAACCATGGATTTCGATGAAATAATAGGACAATTATTTTTTTTCATTATAAAATATATGAATTAATTCCACATTAATTTAGGTTATGGATTTCAAGGGATAAAATAATTCACATTTTTAGAATTTCAAAACACAAATACCTATGTCTAATAGAAAAAACCATAAAAGATCTCTAATTGGCGTAAAATCCTATGAAATGTATGATACATAACACTGAAAAATATTTTTCTTATTTAAATTGTCATTTTACTCCCTCTAAATTGGTTAATGGGATACCACCTGGAAATAGAAAGGTCTCAAGAATGTACTCGAGGTTCGGAACAAGAAAATGTGGGAAAAAAGGCCATCTAGTCAATGGTTTAGGGTTAGAACACATTTATTACAAAGTTTGAACTATAACTATGGGGCATAGAGATTTGTGGAGCACAATTTTCAAACAATACATGGTGCCCTAGGAAACCATGAAGAAACCCCTACCATAGGAAATAACACATCCACCACTTGGTTTTTCAAAACCTACGGGTGGCTAGATAAACCATGCATCTTGGATACCTCTTAGATATAGGGAACTATCTAGTTGGCTGATGTTCTGGCCCACAATATGGACAAATCCACTTCCAATTAAAAATTTGGAAAATTGTATTTTTTTCCCTTCTGAACAGAATTTATTCTTACCATATTTTTCGTCATATTTCATATCCATTTCCATGGGGTGTGAACCAAGAGCACCCTCTAACCCCAAGGATCATTATCCTTCAATTATAGGTCATTTTAAGTATTCTTTATGTAGAATGAATTCTTTAGGTAATTATACGAGGCATACATCAACTATTTTTTAGAAGAGTCATTATGTCGTTGTTCCACTTATTAATAATCTCCGAAACCTAGCTTTTCATTAGAATCCATGGATTTTGTGTAAGGGGTTGTTTTAGTTTGAATAAAGGGCCAAGGTTGGGATAATTCTTGTTTATGAGTTTGAGTTAGGTTTTCTATAACTATTCTTCAGTAGTAATGATTATATAATTCTATATTTTGTTTTCCCTTTCACTTCTATGATGTTCATTTTCTCCTATGACTATGAAAATTAAAATAAGACTTTAATTGAACAGTAAAATCTCACATGAACCCTATTAGTTATTTTGATGATTACGAGACTAGGTAAATGTTCACCAATGGGGTGTTCTACTACCTTAAAAATGATAAAAATGAGTTATGGATGGGAAATTAGTGTTATTAGGAGATTAAACTTCTTTTATGTGTGTTTGTCATGTTAAAATGGTGTAATGGTTGTTTTTAATTACATGTAAATGTTAATAGGCTATGTGATTATTAGGGGTAAATTTCCTAAAATAATGAAGGGTTATGTCAATGTTGTTTGTTTTTTGAAAGAATGTTTATATTTTTTAGTAGTGAAAGAATAGTGAGACAAAATAGTTAACGAATTAAGTTAAAATTGTTAAATATATGTAACCATGGAAATGTTGATGAATGAAATGGTATTCAATTTTTGTTTTTTTTTATAAAAAATTTCACTATTGATGAAACTTATTAAATGTTAATAATGGTTTGGATGATTTTAGAATAAGTATCACCATCCTTATAGTGGTCTAGACTAATGTAATAGGCACCACTAACACATTACATAATATAGTCTAGAATTATGCTCTTTCCCCATCGATGCATTTCATGGTTTTGGATGTCGAACTGATCCTCTAAAAATTTATAGTGGGATATGGTATTTAAACTTAGAATGAACCTCTAAGGTATTGTGGTTAATCATGAGATAAGTTCCAAGACTAATTCTTCAAGGTACATTAAATTTAATTTGAGATGATAAATGAATTCCCTTATGAGTTAAAACATTCAAACCTTGTCGTGTATGCTTCAAACATTGATAATGGGCCAATGTAGGTTTTGGGGAGTCAGTTGATTGTGAATCTTGGGAGCCCTTGGGGATGGTTGACAATTGTTATGGTTGGGTGTCATTTCTTCTTTGGTGATAAACTTATTTTATAATGTTACTATTTTACGAGAATTTTCTCATGGGAATGTATGGAATAATACTTGTATATGCATGAATAATTTTAGGTAATATTTTATTTATATAGTATCCATCCTGTTAGGATCACATAAGAAAACATATTATTATTGGGATATTGAAAATGAAAATGGTTTTCTATTTCTAATTTATTTTAAATAAAGGTTCGTAATAAAAAAATTAAGTATTTTAATTAGATTGTGTTAAATTGAAATGGTCAAAATCCTATAAAATATGACATTTGTAATTTAAAAATCCAGTTTACCCGAAGTTATCCATGGTCAAGAATAATGATAGTTGAGGGTAGTGATAATGTAGTTGTTGTATCTATTCGAATAGTGTATGTGAAGTGATTTGATTATGGATATGTGTGACCCCTCTATTGTGTAATTGTTAAAAATATATGTTATGTTTCATGAGATGTGTGATTTTATTTATAAAGATATGTAACAATGATGAATATTTCTAGTTGAGAGATTTGTGAAAATTTCTGATAATGTGCCCGTAAAAGTAGGATGATATCCCCTATTAGTTCTGAGTGATAGAATAGAAGGTATTGTTATTAACAATATCAAATTTTTATGTAATTTTTGGAAGAGGAACCATGGTGGGATACACCAACTATGATTCGTATGACTAAGTAATTTTAGTAATAACATCCATTGACATTATGGGATAGTATGGGCATGATGAAACTGAGTTATGGATTGAATCTATCGAAATGATTTTGGACAACTTTGATTCACCTCTGGTCAATAGTATCATGTTAGAGACTTATTACTCATGGGGGCCACTATTGAACTGGTGGATATTCATGCTCAGAATGAGAAGTTGGGTGGAATTGTATTAAATAACTTCCTATAGAATTTTACATAAATCTTTTCCCCCGAGACCTTGAGGTATGAGAAATCTATGGACATTATGTTATTGGCCAAGGTAACTGTGTCAATGATAGATGATGGTGGACACTTCCCTAACTTGATGTGTTTTTATTTAAAATTTACATGATATATGGTATATGTGGAATGATATGTTCATGATGGACATATAATTGTGATCATGTTCTAGCTGAATATCATTAATTTCGACAAGATAGATGATGAAGTGGATCACACTATCATTTATAAGGGGAACATGAATGAGGAATAAATTGATGGAAAAAAGGTTTCAGTTGGATTATCTGGTGGTGCATCCTCTAATAATAGGGACCACCATTATGAGAGCTATCACTATGGTGGTGGTGTATAGAGTATCCAAGGGAGAGGATCGGCCTCTTATGGAAATGAAAAATTATTCTAATATGAGTATAAAAAATTGGGCAAAATAAATGGTTAATTTACTCGACCAACAATTGAGATCCAATATTACATTAGGATGGGAAAATACATTTGTTTTATGGAACATTATATGGATATATTGTGATAGAGGACATAGTTTGATACATTTCATTAGAAGTGGGTCTTCTACCCCATATGGGTCAGGCGGTTGGAGTTACATTGGTTGTACTAGTTAGTTTGGTGGACATTGTACCTTATTAAAAGAAAATCCAAATCAAAAAGCATCTACAAAATAGGGAATATAGACTAGAGCATAGGGTTTTGGGAATTTCAGAGTCATGAAATTCATCCTTCACCCATCATTAACGAGGATGTGTAGTCAACTATCTGGGGTACGATTCAAATATCATATATTTTTTCTTGTTATTTATTTGATATAATATCCCCTATTTATTTTATATCCTATCAAGTTTTTAATGGTTTTATCCTCACATTTGAGTTCATATGTGGGGTTATGTTGATGGAAAACCATTGGGGTGCGATCGAAGGTAATTTACCTTTGTAAAGTATGTTCCATAAAAGTTGGTGAGTAATGTTTCCTTGGGAATTTACATGTTCATCGGAAGTAAGGTTTTAATTTGATACTACACATAGACAAGTAAGTTTAAAATAAATCATATATTGATTTTTATCTTCTAATGGTAACATTCAGTATCCTAAGGGTGAAACATACATTCACCATGGTCATAGGGATGTCATGGAACATCGTGTCAGTCCAGTTTATCAGCAATTGGGTGATCTCATAGGCCAAATGGTATGACTTATTCTTGATGATGATGGAGTGGGGAATGATGGATTTTATCTTATAGTAGATCAATTTTAGGAGAGGATTCCTCAGGGATTATTAGGATTGGAACTTAAGAGAGAGGTTGACTTCAGGATTAAGTTGATTCCTGGACCAATGATGGTTTTCATTCCACCATAATGAATAGAAAAATATATATCGAAGGGGGTTAAGAATCACCTAGATGAGTTGGGGAATACAGGGGTTTTCCATTTCAGTATGCCACCTTGGGTATCCCTAGATCCATTTTCTATGTAGGCTGATAGAACATTGTGTTTATATGTCAATTATTGGAATTTTAACTAGATAACGATTAAGAACTAGTATCCTCTACCACATATTGATGGTCGTTTTTACTAGTTCATGGATTATTGTCTATTTTATTTGATTGATATGATATTAGTGTATCATTAGTTTATAATGATAAATTATGATATAACATAGAAAACTTTAAGAAGAAAATATAGATTTTATGAAATATTTGTGATTATATTTGGGATGATGAATACTTTTTCTATGTTTATGACCTTGATGTAAAAAACATTTCACCCTTACTTGGATTATGTCTTGGTCTTATTCATTAATGGGATATCTACATGTTTCCAGACTCATGAGGATCATTCCGAACACATTGACATTGTTCTATGTACACTGAGAGAGAATTTTCAAGATGTCAAAATATATATGTTTAAATTCTAGATCAACAAGTTACACTTATTATGTCACATAATCTTGTTGTATGGCGTGTCAGCGAACCTAGAGAAGGGTCAAAAGGTTGATTCTTGGGATAAACATAAGTGTTTTTTATCTCAAAATAATTTTGGTTATGGAATCTTAATATCAAAGGTTCATCGAGGAATTTTCCCAATTGGAAGTGGCTTACTAAGGCATATCCATGAAGGGTATAAATATTGAATCATTTTGATCATTTGTGAATTCCTTCTTGGGGATGAAGACACTATATGAAATTATTTTCTTGAACATTGAAATTATAATTTCATTTTCATTAAAACCTATGATAAACTATTCATGGAATTTTTTTACATCAATTTTAAAAATACCAACATAAAAAATGGTCATAGAATGGATTTATGGCCTCATTTGTTTACAGAAACTGACACCATAAATTTAGAAAAAATATATTTATTGGATTCATTTTCAATAAAAAACCCCCCAATAATAATTTTTTTGCATCAGTTTTTTTAAAAACTGACACCAAATAATATTAAAATTACTCTGATTCATGAAGCCCTCACTTTTGGATCTATTGAAGGAATTTTCTCTCAACTCATAATAACTTATAAGGCCACCCACAGATCCTCGATATAAATTATTTTTTAGTTTCTTCAATTTTTATCATAATTTCATGATATGTGCTTTCAATTATTCATCCTATATCTTTTCATAACCATCCATTTAGGTATTTTGTCTTTAGAAACCATTTTACAGAAATCCACCAACTATGGTTTAATTTTATTACATCGTTCAGTTTTATTGTTCATTTCTAAAAATGTATTTCTCAGATCTTACAGGTTTTATTCTTCCAACAAATTTGGGGAGAAAATTTAGACTGTTGATCAATTCTCATAATTTAAAGCCTAATTTTTATGTTATTTTTTTTAATTTTTTAGAGAAATTATTTTTCATTTAGTTTTAATTTGAACACATTGTTTCAATTATTTTTATATAGAATATAGTTAATTAGAAATGTTATTTTAAAAGATTTTTTTTTTGGATAATTTTTTTATTAACATTATTGAATGGTATTGATGATATTCTGCAATGAGAATTAATATATGGTTTCATTATTCATCCATACAATGTCAATCACAGGTCTGAACTGATGATCACTACATTCCTTAGCTATGCCTCATTGTAGAAAATATTTTTTTATAGAAGGGAGAGTCTAAGGTGTTACTATTGGGAGACCATACCCCATATGTTAGATGTAAATTAGTAAAATAATTAACCATTTATCATAAAAAACCACAACCATTAGGGTATTAAATTACAAAAAACATTCAAATATTATAATATGAGTTGAGGAAAACATACATAAAGTGACCAAATCAAAATTTTCTATTTTTAATATCACATATTTAAAAAATAAATAAATCAGAATAAATTAAAACCAACCAATATATTTATTTACAAAATAATAATTTATACTATGAATTTCAACTTCAGTCATTACATGTTATGTACATTGGATCAACCTGAAACAAATCCTGCAAAAAAATATGATTAGTATATTAATTTTTATTTTATTCTTAATATTCATTGATGTTTACGATCAGATTTCCAATAATTTTTATTAAATGTGTTTATTTTTTAAAAAAAAATATATATATATATTATTTAAATTTTTATATTTTTTAATATATTCACTGATCATATTGTGATTTTAGGTATTAAAGGATCTTAATTGGACATTTTTAAGAAGGACCACTACTGGATATGAAAATTTAGTTGATGATTTATTGTAATTTTCTCAATGAAATATTAAAAACATAGACTTTATTTTCTATCCATGTGTGATATTTTTGAATATAAGAAAGTTAAATTCTAGAGAAAATAAGGATCATCTCATATGTTAGGGTTTTAGCCTTAATTATACATGTTGGTTCTGACATGGTGAAAGAACTAAAAATTCAACATATAATGTGGACGATAATATTCCTAATGAGGCATTGGATCATATTGAAAAATTAATTCATGATTTAGGTGTTAAAACCATAAAAAACATAAAATGCTAAATGATTTTTTGGAGATTCAGAGAAACAATTATTCCATGGTTGTAGTAAATATAATGTGTTATCACCTGATTTGATATTATTTAACATTAAAGAACACAATTTTCAGAGTGATAAAAGTTTATGTAACATACATGATATTTTAAAATACTAGCTTCAATAAGCCAATGGGCTTCCAGATTCCAATTATGAGTTGAATAAAATAGTATGCCCAATTGGTTTGGGGTATAAAACGATAATTTCTCACCTTGATGATTGTGTGTTATATAGAAAAGAATATGAGTATTTATCAAAATGTCCTATATGTGGAACATCATGCTATAAGATGGATAAAAAAGTAAATTAAGATTCATTATCAAGTACTAGTATCTAACAACATGAAAATTAAAAGTTTTAATTTTTAATAATTCCATCAAATAATTATTTTATATAATTCTAATAATTCAAAGGTGATTCATTATTAGCTTCTAGAATATATGCTACTGCTAATAAAATTTGGTAACATCCAATAATTCATCTTCTGAATAATCTATTTGAACATTCAAATGATTCATAAAGGTTAATAATGAATTCAGATGAGCACATCTCTGCTGGTAACTTACATCAGCCTACTAATTCCCCATAGTAGAAGAAATTTGATATAAGATTTAATGATTTTGTAAGGAAAGTTAGAAATCTCATAATAGGATTGTGTAATGATGGAATGAATCCATATCAGAGCCTAAGAAGCCAACATAGATCCTAGAACATTTTATTGGTATTTTATAACATTTCCCCACAAATATGTATGAATAATACTTATGTTATAATGAACTATATTATTTCAACACTAAAACATCTAAGAGATGATATTTATGTGCATCCTACATCAGTTATTTTTTATTTGAAATTACTATATGAGATATGTGTTTTTTAATTTTGATGCATAGAAGGAGTATTTTATTTCATGTATTATGATAATATTTACTGTGAACGACTTTCCTGCGTATGGAAACATTATATAGATATATTGTTAAGGGACATAAATCATGTCATATTTCTGATAAACATACTTCATATTATCAATTTTAGAATGGATTAAAGATAGTGTACATGGTACATTGAATATTTTAGAGAATTGACTATCCTTATCATATATTGAAAAGGAATTTAACGGTTTACATGAATAAAATATCCCCCCATGGCCATTGTTAGTTAAAGATTATTACGATAGGGTGAAAAAAATTTATTCAACATTTAGAAAGAAAAGAGGTTTTGGTCTTCAAAAAAATTATTTAGAAGAAAAAATACATGTATTTTGAACTACCTTATTGAATTTTTTTTTTTGATAAAACATAACATTGATGTTATGCATGTTGAGAAAAACGTATTTGACAATTTGGGTGGAACTTTTTTAGACA
The DNA here is from genome assembly GCA_963277665.1 of Viscum album. NCBI lineage: Eukaryota > Viridiplantae > Streptophyta > Magnoliopsida > Santalales > Viscaceae > Viscum > Viscum album. The sequence goes on along the minus strand of OY728160.1, from coordinate 1,886,795,221 downwards.
TATATGGAAATAAAAAAGATGTATTTCGTGACATATTGGACATGATACGAAAGGGATCCCATTTATAGTTAGCTATAACTATCAAAGGAAACAAAAAATATTTACTTCCTACTTGTCACACATTAATGAAGATTGGTAATTTGAATTTTTTTTAGTTTCATCATGAAATTAATTTACCTAGTGGTTATAATACCAATGTGAATAATTTTGTGTCATTGTAGGATTTTAAATTAATAGCTATTAAATATCAGGATTTCCATTTATTGTTCCAACATCTTCTACCAGTCTAACCATGTGAAATATTGATGAAAACTATGAAATTTTTTTTAGCAAGTTATGTAATTATTTCAAATCTATTAGTGGAAAATTCATTGATACAAATTTGTTAGATGTGATAGAGAATGTATATTCTCTTATAGTTTCTCAACTATAAATGTATTTAAAAGCTATGTTTGTTTGAAATAATGGTTCATATGGTGATTTATTTTGTGTGTGAGATAAGAATATGTGGGCCTATTTGTTTAATATGGATGTTTCCTTTTGAATGATATGTGAAAATTTAGAAGGGATATGTTAAGAATCATTATCAATCAGATGCATCTATTGTTCAAAAATATGTATGAGAAGAGGTTATTGAGTACTATACTGATTATTTATATGAATTAAAGCATATTTGTGTCCCTCTATCTTGAAATATGATAATTGATAGTGAATTTAGAGGGATTACAGGATTAATAGTAAAGTTCATACCATGTGATGAAGTGATTCAGGCACATGTTTACATTTTGAACAACATAGATGAGATTCAATTATATTGATCATCAGATATTTCTAAATTAAGGTTACAATATGTGAATAAAATTAAATGTGGCAGATGGTTGAGCATAAAAAGAAATTTTTTCATGGTTTAAATTGAAACTCATAACAGATATATTTGTATAAAAAAATATTAAAATGGTTTGGAGGGGGACCTTCCCTTAATGTGATCATGTGATCTACTTTTGATATTAATGGGACACATTTTACACATAAAAATATGGGTGAACCGTTCCAAATATTGGTGTAATGGTTGTCATTGAAGCACTGCATTTTTCGAGTGTAGAAGTTAAAATCCCAATTTCTACATCAAATCCATAATTTTTAGTTCTTTAATATATATATGGGAAACTGATTATGTTAAATTTCATGTAACTGTGTTTAAGTGTAATTGTGTTCCATTTAATAGTGGTGTGAGAAATGATGAATATGGGTTTAAACTGTTCGACTTGAAAAATATTTCATTACAATGAGGAACCATTTTCCATGGTGACACATGAAAAGAAAATATTTTATGTCACTAATCCATCGAATTACCTGTGGTCCATCATTTTACAAGGGAAAACAATCCCTTTGGAAAATGATTATGATGATGGTGTTATTGATTTATATGTGGATTCATCATCTATAAAAACATTTGTAGATAATAATACTATAACATAGACATAGGGCATGTAGTACGAAATGATCAGGTTGAGGGGATATTGGAAAAAAACTAAATTACTCTCTTAATTAATCTTGTAATTATATTAATTGTATTTCTTTTTTTGAAATTTACATGGTTAAAAACTGTATTATTAAATAACTATTAGAAATGTAATTATATATATTTGAATATTTATAGGATTTTGGGTGTTAAATTATGATATTCTACAGTATAGGTTAAGCTATTTTTCATTTAAATAAATTACATGAATTATTATATTTGGGTTAAAATTAGTCATATAACAGCACTTGTTAAAACATTAATATTTAAATTTATAAATGTTTCTTTGATTTTATAAGTAATCTATATATTTAATATTTTACCTTGCATATTATTTGAATAATCCTAACATCATTTTTTTTAAAACACACACATGTGTGGAAGTAATATAATTGCATAGTTTTTTCCTATTTTGAAATTATTCACTTGTCTAATAATATATAGCTACACAAAAATTTTATTACATTTTATTGTTTTAATGATGGATATATATACATAGTTAGAGGAACATATACCAACTTATTTTTTTTAGATTAATATGTATCCAGTAGTAAGATTATTTACTGAAAAAATATTTTAATTTAAAAAAAATCATAGGACTCTTGATGAGACTTCAATGGTGAATCATTTTTCTTTTACTATCATGAAATCTAGTTCTTATGTTGGTAAACATAGTATAGTATATTTACAAAAAAAATCACATTTCTATAAATATGAGTGATTAAATATAACTTTTTTATAATAATAATAATAATACTGGACAAAATGTAATGCAATTTATTAGCTATATCACTGTATAGAGCCACTGTAGGATTAGAATTTGATATCCTAATTAGAAGGAATTTCACAGGTGGGCGATATTTTTTTTTTGGAAAGATGTAACCGTATAATATCTCAATAGATTTATTTTGTATCATTTTATGAAAATGATATATTTTTAATGACTAATATTTATTTTACTCAATTATATATGAAATTCATGTTTCATGAAACAAATGAAACTATGAAAATAATCCTTCCCTTAGCGGTGGATAGATGGAGAGATTTCAAGACATTGTTGAAAAAAGAATTTGTTTTTGGGAAGAGACAAAATGGAAACCCATGCCTCAAGTTTGAGTTTTTAAATGTAGATATATGGAAGAAATTTGTTTCTAGTCGACATGGTGAATCATTTTTGGTATGATAATTATATTATATTGTAAAATTTATTATATGTGTACATAATGTCTTATTAGTTTAATTTAATCTTAATAGAGATCCATGAAATCCTATCAAGTCATCCAATTGAAAAAAGTATACCCTCATACATTATCGCTTGGGGGGTATCAATTATTTTAGAAAAAAATTATTGAGAAAAATATTGAAGCATTAATAGATAAGTATATTAGTTGTTATAACGAGGTACAGTTTAGTTCTCCATCTTCCCCCACCATCCATTAAATATGTCAATGTGTAAGGAGAAGAAAAAATTAAAAGAATATTAAAGAGAAAGATAAGGAAGTATCTAAATGTATTGTAAGTAAATATTTTTTTTATTTTTCATGAATTATTATATTTTATAAATTAACAACACTAATATACCATTTTTCTTTTTCATTTTAGGATGAAATTCAGGAGTAATAGACATAGTGAACTTTTATCCCTGAGGGTGGTATGGACATAAAAGACACTAAATTAATAAATATAGAACACCTAGACCACATAAGAGGATATGAGGTAGGTTTTAGTATTCGGAATGTTTTTGTTCATCAAAATGAGAAATCTAGAGAGCCAAAAATCAAATTTATAAAAGATTAGCTAAAGGATATAAAACAGTACATGGGTGATCAAATTATATCAACTGAGTATGTTGTGTTAGAACAATTGGAAATACAGTCATAGTCTAGATAACCATCCAAGCCTCCTCATCTGGTTTCATGACCTATACATCCCTCTTAGCCGAACATTCATTCCCAGCCTACCTACTCAGATCCTCCACGCCTCACTCAGACCCAACAATATACTATTACTTGTATGCTAGAGATCCTCATTTATATATCCAAGTATTCTGAGTTGAGCCTTTTTTGGGGGGATTTTTTACATCACCATCTTATGTATATGGGTCATATTAGAGTATCAATACATGATATTATTGATCCTACTACTCTACTAACATTTATTATAGAGGTGGTTACTTGAGTTCTGGATTGTATGGGTCATTTTTTACATCTTCCATCTATCCTTCTTCGTTATCTTTCATAGGAGGTACGTGTTTTTTATAATATTAATTACATATGATTGAAAAATACATATAATATTTTTTTACATTTAACTTATATAAGAGTATATAAAATCAAATTAAATGGAAAAAAGGTAATAAACGGTTCAAGAACAGACAACTATAGATCCCTTTTATATTTATAATGGGATATAAATATTTTATCAGGATTATACTTAATTGGTTCATATTTATGAGTATTAGATGATTCCTGATATATGTGGAAGATACTATCCATTTAGAATATTAAAAAAAATGTCATGGATCTAATTGATTTTGAAGAGCTCAATGTGGTTGTGTTTTAGTTGTTTTCCATGTATGTAAATTAACTTTTTTGTTTTATTTCATTAATTTAATATTCTTTAAATTGAATAGATATATTAATTTTTAAATTTGGTGTCTACACATGCTTCTTAATAATAATGACATCGTGGGAATTTATGGTTTCATTGATACGAAATTCATTTCCACAACTATGAAATATGTGAAGACTGTAGATATAATTACATATATATGAGAGAGATTATTAATGATGGAGATTTCATGTTGGTTTTTTTCCATTTCGTTATGGTTAAGAACACAAATATAATTATTTAATAATTTTAATTAAAAGGTCATTATTTTGATCTTTGTTTATTACAAGTGGAATTGGATGTTATGCATATTCTGCTCAAGTGAATGCACCTTATATTGGGTTTTCACTTTATTAGGTGATGTTAAAAAAATTATTCTATTTTATATGTTTATTATATTTAATTCCTATTTTATATAAATGAATAATTAGTTGGTATATTTGAAAATACCAGTCATGGAAACAATGTAACAAATATGGCTTGTCGATAAAGAACTAGAATTCATTTTAATATGTGAATATAATGGTAATTATTTTTTATATTATATAGTAATATGATATTTTATAAACATATATATTGGTTTTTGTTATCATGTTATTGTTAAATAACAATAGTTACATCATCAATAAGGACATGTTGAATATGGTTTTTATTTTCTATGATTTTTGTATGAGATAATCACAACTGTGGTAACTACTGAATTTGATAATGTTACTTATATTAATTATTTTTTATTTTAAAAAATAGTATTTTTATTTTTAATATTATATCATTCAATGTAATTATATAAATTCAATGAAGTCGAGTATTATATGAATTATGAACATGCTCATCTTCGATATTTGTTTTCAAACTACATGGAAAGTATTATTATGATTTAAGATATGTATATTAAACTATTTGTGATTCATATTACATTTTCTAATCAACAAGAGTTAAAATACTATATCTTTATTTATAATAGTTTTTTTCCAAAAGGATCACTAAATAATAATTCAAAAACATATCTAAATGATTATGTTTATATTATTATGTATGTGTTTCTTAATTCTACTTTATAAAAGAAATTAGTAGAAAATGATTTTTTAATTATGTTATTAAATGTATGTATATTTTTATAGATGTTTTTTTTCTATGATTCATGCAAGTTGATGGTTGTATATTTTTTTTTTCAATTATGAGGATTTCTAATTTTTGGTTGAGTAATATTAAAAAATTTCAATATTTTTTTTCTCCTTTGGCGTCGGTTTTTATAAAAACCTACAACCAAACATTCAAAATAATATTTCAGGGTTTAAGTGTTTGTTTTTTAATAAACTAATGCCAAATCTATTATTTAGAATCAGATTCTACAACCAATCAACATTGAAAATAATTCCAAAATACATTTTCTGCACTGGCTTTTGGTGTAAAAACAACAAAGAAATTTTAAAAATAGTGGTACATCAGTTTCAGTTATTACTATAAGCTAATTCCAAAAAGGACATTCATCATTAGATTCTAGTAAAAAAACATTGAAATCATGGCTGAAATTTCCAGACACTATTTTCGGTGTAAATATTTAGAAAAAATCCACCAAAACTGTAATTTTTTACATCACATTTATATACATCATTTATAAACTAACATTAAAATTGAAAAAAAATGATATTAAAATGTGTTTTTACACTAGTGGGAAGTTTTTGAAAACATCACCAATTATAATATAACTCAATCATTTTGAATATTATACAACACTTTATAATGAATTTGATATCATAATTGGGGAAATTTTGATTAGTGGAGAATGATTTATGGAATATGGATCATCATAGTTGAGGCCACATGAAGGGAACTATCAAACACACAATCATGAGTTGTCTGCAGTTATTTATGACATAAAGTGTTGGAATAATTATCTTATAGGTGAAAAGTTCGTTATAATCTTATGATCCTTAAATATATCTTTTCTCATCACGATTTACATCTTTGGAAATGAATATGGTTTTTGTATATTAAATAATTTGTCTTCAGGATATCACAGACACCCAATAATGATAAGAGTTTTGGTGGCTATGTATGTAGAATAAGATCACATGTTTTTAGAAACGATGATACACCTATAATTATATAGAGGCTGATCCTCAATGACTAACTGGGATATTATAGTTGTATCCTATTCTAGAGTGGAAATGAAATGATGTAACTATTAACCTTATGGATGGTCTTCTAAAGATACCATAGAATAACAATTCAGTATAGGTAAATGTGGATCAATTGAAATTGGTGGAATTTATCTTTTCAATTTGGGATATTTTCCTTATCAATAGTTTTGGTGACTTCTAAAATCATTAAATATAATGTTTTCATGCGGTGACTTAGAGTATAGTTTTAAATAATGATTTACATTTTACTTCAAACACCTGGGTGGGATTGTAGAGGTTTTTTGGTACTCATATGTTTTTTTGGAATATCTTTTCACCCAAAGTCATATAGGAAATTGGAGCATACCATTTTTTTTATGAGAGTGAATGTTGAGAAAATATGCCTTAGACTTTTTAAGATCATGGTATAAGAACCTAACACTTGTCAAGTTCTCATATAAAAACATTTATCAAGAGACTATCCATTGGGAACTATATAAGGTACTATATGGTTGGCCTTGTTGATCACAATTGTGTTGTATAGAAGGAGAAGAATTATAGTTGTTAGGATTGATCCTCATGGAGAATACATCAAGGCTTGTTCTTTGGATCCAAAGAGTATGGATATATAAAAGAGTCAATAGATGCCATATGTTGATCAACATATATGAACTCTTTATTTTATAGAGGGTTACCATATATTCCATTAGGTTTTATCGAGATTGGATATCCATCAGATTCCTAAATAGGGAAAGTTGGTGCATAAGTATATGGGTTCAATTAAGATTATTTATAGGATTGGGAGGGTGTCATATCAATTCTCTCTTCCACATCTATATAGTGTTATGCATAATGTTTTTCATGTCCCAAAACATTTTCATTATCCTCCCAATGCTTCTATTATGGTTTATTTCTATGATTTCATGCTTTATTCCGATGTTTCCTTATAGGAGAGTGTAAATATTTTTGTTGGTCATAGTGATAAATTTATACATGTTATGATCCTTCCCTTGTCCTAGGTGTTAGGGCTGTAATGCCAGGTTTAGGAGGAATCTTGAGAGATGGATGTTCATATGTGGGATGGGTGGCCAAATATATTTTTTATTGGGAGATTTGTGATTATTAGGAGAGTATATCAATGATAATATATTATAACTAGGTTAGGATTTATGACCCCAAAAATTGATGAGGCGCATTTCTTTCTATGTCTTCTATAACACAAATTAAATTGATCAATGGAATATCTCATAGAACTAAGAAATGTCTTAGTAGATTCATCAGGGTTTTGGACATGAATATGATGGAAAAGAGTTCATCTAGTGCATGGTGATTTTTTATTACTAACTGTGTCCCACAATCATTCATCCCGGTGAAGGGTGGAGTATGGTTTTAAAACAGTGCATGCCAGTTGAGGAAATTGTGCTACTTGAACCAATAAAATAGAGGCCACCACAATTCTACAACATGGTTATTCAAACTATATGGGTTCCCAAAATAAAATTTGTCTCATTTTTATCATGGAAATAGTTCCCTATATTCCAAAAGATCATTCTCATTCAATTATAGGGAGTTTGAAGATCAATTTTGTGTGAATAGATGCCCTGAGTAAGTCTATAATTTATATTTCATATATTTTCTATAAGAATATCTGTGTATTTTTTCTTCATCTTCTAAATCTTCTAATTCATTAATTTTATAGGTAATACTGATATTTTGTGTAATTGGTTGTTTTATTTCAAATTTAGGGCCAATGTTGGAAAATATCTTTTCTATGTGTTTGAGGTAGGCGTTCTACAATCCATTTCACATAGTCTTGATCTTATATGTGTTTATGTGGTAGGGCCGTTTTTCTTCTATGATGTGTATTTTTTCCTTTCACTATGAAAGTTAAATTGATCCTTTAATTTTATTGTGAACCCCCTCATGAACACCATTTTTTCATTTGATGATTATTAGATTGGGTCTATGGTCACCTATGGGGTATGACACTACCTTGAAAATTATTAAATGTGTTGTGGAATGGAGAATTATAGGGTTTATGAGATTAAAACATTTGTATGTGTGTTAGTAATGTCAAAATGGTGTAATTTTTGTTTGTATTAACATGTAATGTTAAATGGGATATGTGATGTTTGGAGGTAAATGTGTTAAATGATTAATGGGATATGAAAATTATTATAAATTGTTTGAAAGAATGATTAATGGTCATGGTTGTGAAAAAATACTAGAAAGGGATAATTATTTAATGGATTTAAAAGTGATAAATGGAATGAACCATGGAAATGATGATGAATGAAATGGGTTTATTTTTTTTTAATAAATATTTCAGCGATGATAAACCTTGATAAATGTGAATAAAGGTATGGTGGATGTTGGATTGTGGATCCTCTTCCATGGGTTAGACCAGACTGATGCTCCATCAACCATAGACTCACTACTTATCCTAGACAAAAGTAATGCTCTAGGAATCTCCAATGCATTAAATGGATTGGGATACTAAATTTTTTTTACAAGATCTAATGGATGAATAGTATATGGTTACCTGGACTCAGGCACAATGATATTGTGCTTGAACATATGATGGACTCTTAGATTTTTTTCTCCAAGGTATACTAAATAAAAACTGAAATGATAGATGAATTACCTTTTTACATAAATCATTTATCACATGTTGTATATTATTCATATTTCTAGAATAAGAAGAAGTCAGTTTGATGAGGGAGGTGATTGTGGAACCTGGGATCCCTTGGGGATATATGCAATTTGTTTCATTATGAAACATGTTTCATTAAATATTTATTATTACACTTTTATACTTATGTATAAACATTCATTAGTTACATATTTCTCAAAATAGATTTATTGGTGGACTACTGAGTGGTAATCACACCCTTATTGGTAGCCCATTGGTACCCATGTAGATTTCATTATTACAAGTTAGGATAAAGGAAAATGCCCTATATTAGAGGGTTCGTTTGGAATTCATGACGAAGCATGGATGGGGCGACCAAGCATATATTGAGATCCATTTTGAGGGATTTTCAGTTTTCTCTATTTTGGATTTCAATGGACAGATAGAACTATTATGACATTTGATATTTACTATATTTGGGGGGGGGGGTACTTATCCAGTTTTGATAATTTATTATATAATATGTGGTTATAGATTTTTATTTATATTGTTATTTTATATATTAATTTATTCTATTGCGATACATTGGTCTTGTGGGTATAGTAATCCCACATGGATTTTTAGACCCTTTCTACTAGTCTGCATCATCTGGAAAATAGAGAGGTACACCCAAGATCATGTACCAAGGGTGATCAGTAAAAAGTTTAGTATCATATTGTATGATACTTTATAAGAAAACACTATTTAATTTATATTTCCTCATTTCTGAATAGATAACCTATTAATATGACAAACAGTGTGCTAGAAATGATCAAATAAGTTGTTTTAATGATATTTAAGTGCATAAAAACATTTTACATATTCAAAAATAGTAAAAGGACCTCATATTATTTAAAAACAATAAGAAGGATATCATAACAAGTTTTATGTAATATGGGAACTGAGGCTATAACAATCTGAGTTTTAGTTTACATGAAATTAAAAAAAAAATTAAATTTAGTGTTTTAAAACTCTGAAAAGTTTGTGTAATAATCAAACTAATAGAATATGAATTAAAATTTAAGTGAATCAATATGAAAATTTACATTGAGATATTTTTAATGTGGTCGAATAAACAAGAAATCAATATAACAAGTTGTGTGGTAAGAATGACTATAGAAGTTCTTTTTAAGGACTCTAGAGTATTTAAAAAGGTGTGTCTTGGTTTTTAAACCAAGAAAAATTATTTACTTTCATGTAAATCACATATAAAATATTTTTGATTTTATTTTTAGGCATAGTATCTTGTTCAATTTCAATCGGATTTTTGATTTTCTTTGGATGATTGAAAAACATCTTTAATGTTTTAAAACTCAAAAACATGTGTGCAATGGTCAAACCCATATAAAGTGAACTCATATTTTAATGAAATTATAATAAACTATTTGTGAACTAATTATAATATGTATAAATTTATGCAATATCTATCGGACATGATGTAACACCACCGAAACTTGGAATACTTTTTCCTTAAATTAACATTACGTTCAATAATGTGTTTCACATGAAACCCCAAAAAAATTATTTGTAACATATAAGATGAGTATAAATAATAAGATATATGAATAATAAACCAAAATTCAAATAAAAATAACATAATAATTTATAAATTCACACAAAATAGTATGAAGAACAATTAATGTTTTAAAATATCATTTTTCAATAGAATCAGTTTTCATTATATATTAGTTTAAAATGTTAAATGAAAAAATTTATAATTTTTGTTTTCAAAAAATTAATTTATTTTTTATTTATCATTTTAAAATTATATTATGATATTTTTGTTATTTGTTTATAATATAATGGATTTCAGGTGATTAGTGAAGATACTTATTTCTCTAATATCGTCGCTTTGATGACATTATCATAAAAAAGAAGGCAATAAAAAAATTTAAACCTTTTTTCATATTAAATTTTTATATTTTTAATGATATACAAATAATTTGAAAATATTATTTTGAATTCAGAAGTCCCATGTTTTACTTTTTTGGAATCATAATTAATATTTTACTCAATGAAATAGTTTATATTACCTTTTATGAAAATTTAGTTTTCATTGCATATTGAAATTATATATTTATATATATATATATGGGGGTTCAGATGATAGATCATAATTTGAATATTATTTAATACATTATGTTTCATTTTATGGAATTGATGTATTATTATAGTGATTATTGTTAATGACCATGATAATGGAAAAAATGTTATTTTCCGAGAATTGTTTTATTAACAGTTTTATTTTTTATCGAATAAAATAAATTGATATCTTAAAAAGAATAAAAAAATATAATTTTTAACCTATTTAATAATATTATATCCCTGAATAAATTTTCAATATGTACTAAATAATCTTAATAACACATAATGTTAATAAACATTTCTCTACCAAACATTTTTCCTTTATATTATTTTTTTTTAATTTAAATGTGAATTTTATATAAATAAATATTTAATTATATTATATGGAGAATGGATTTTTTTATAATGTAAATTTTTTTATGGAAGTTTACCTATTATTTTTAATAAAATATTAATTTATTGGATAAAAACTAGTTACCACATTAAAAAAAATGGTACCATGTAAAGATCAAATGGGACAAGACATGAATTTTCTTAAAACATTTATGAAATTGAGTGGTAAAGAATTTATCAAACTTATCTCACCTAACACTACATTATTTTCCTAGATGGACTTATATTCCTCTAAATAGTGCCATACCAATGTTGAAAAAGTAATATGTATTCACGGAAGTGATAATTTATTTACATTTAAATGGGGATCAAATGAACCAAATTTATCCACAAATTATAAAGAATGATATATGCAAAAAAAACATCCCCATTCTATCATCTAAAATCCCCCAATATCCTGTAATCCATGATCTTGAAAAAAATCTAAGCTAAGATGCTATAAACTGTTACCTAACGGAGAAAATCCAATGAAAGTTGTAATAATCTCAACTGAACTCCCATAATTATTTATTCTTATATCCCACTAATTAAATTCTATCAATAAAATTCTGATTAAATAATTATTACTAATATTTTAATATTTTATTAAAATTATTGAAAATCCATTTTCTCACATCCTCCAAAACCATTCAAAAAAATATGTTGTCATGTGTTTGTGTAGATTACCACCTCTAAGGGATTCATGTTCTATTATTCATAATATCATTTCATCGATGATTCCAACACGTTGTTTAATTTAAAAAATATAATATTAATAAAATTATTAACATTATTAATTGATAAAATTTTATTTTTTACCCATCCCATTCTATCGCAATTGAATGTGTCTTAAGTGTGCATGTAAGAAAAACAGACTCCACAGAATGCCTTATTTTATTTTACATTAACAATGAACATAGATGAATTTAAAATTTTATTTAATATTAAAAAAATGGTATTTATAAAAAAAATTAATATTTTTCGAATATAATATTATGCATTCAAAAAGTGATATTGACATTAAACGTTCCTAGTAAACATGACAGTATAAAATAAACATATGAAGGATCTTTTTTTATTATGAGTATATTTTGGGAAAAGATATGGAGCTATATATATTTTATGCTAAGGTAATAATAAAATATATAAACCTATTCCATTATTTTCACTATGAACCTATTGTATAAATATTTTCACCACAACCAATAAAAAAAATTTGTTTCTAGAGAAATAGACTAAACTACCTCATTAAAGCACCATAAATATATTTAACTAAGAAATAACAAATGATAATAAATAGAAAATTGAAATATATATATATATATAAATTATTTTGATGATGTTTATTAATAAAAACAATTTGATTATTCAAGATGTTAGGTGCACACATGGAATGAATCAATAATTGAGGTAAGGGTAATTTTTCACTATTTTAAATTACATAAGACATGTATGATATTGTGAACCATACTTTATTTTATATAGTTCATTTTATGCCAAATTTCCTTAATGTTTGATGAATATCATTAATTTTAAGATATTTCAATCTTCACTTCATGGTTTCCCCTAGTAACACCCCATAATTTTTGAATTTTTTTTAATCAATAAATAAGTTTGATATATTCCCAAGCATGTGACCCTAGACATAAGAGAATGATTATTTCAAATTATAAAATAAATTACATTATATGGTATTGAATTGAAATATACTTATTACATAACAATCCCTTAGGAAATACGATTGATCCAAAAGAACTAATTTGAAATATAAAATTTTAAAATAATATTTATAATATGTGTTTTATTTAAAAATAATTTTATATTATGAAACTTAGTAGAATTGATTTTATATTTGTACCATTAATTCATTCATTATCAATTTTATTGAAGTGAAAAAATACTTTGAAATAAAAACAAGTTGTTTTTCTAAAAAACTATTTTTATACATGGATTATATTTTTACAATATTTAATTAAGTTAATCACTATTGGTGAATGAATTTAATATATATTTATAATATATACTAAATAATTTTTTTAACAACCCTCAATTTTTTTCACGGCATGTAATTAGATTAAATTTTGTTTCAAGCTAAAAAATTCAATCTTCAAAAAATGATATTCATTGAATTTTACATTCATATTTTAAAAAGAATTTATACCACATATAGGAAATTAATTTTATAAAATGGTTTTAATTTTTTACTTATCATTTCCTGAATTTATATTTTTGAAACTTTTATTTTTTGTCTTTATGAATAGTAACCATGATAAAACATTGTAACAATGGTAAGGGTTAAAAGGATTAATAGGGGGATAATGCTTAATATAAGGAATAAAATAAAAATACAACATCAATAAATGTGATTATTTGAATGGATCTATTCCCAAACATATATTATCTCTGAATTTTGGTTTACTTGGATCAACAATCACTTGAAAATGTCATTATTTTATTTTAATGTTTTAAGTATTTACCAGAGTGCTACTCACCTCAATTATAATAGAGATTGTAACACCCGAGACTTTTATGTTATATAAATCATCAAAGGAATCTTTTTCTACACCACACTTGCTTGGCTTTCTTTACACGCAATCGCGACCTTCCTCGATATCTTGCGTCGTACGCAATACCGAGTTTCACTAAACAACAATATGCTATTAAAACTAGCCGTTATGAATAGTAATAACCACTTTTTGAAATTTTATAAATTTTATTTTTCAAAATGGACTTCATTTTTGGACTCAGAATATCGAAATTAGCCTAGGGTGAAATTTTGGTATTTTTCTGAAAACTTTCAATTTTTGATGAATAGTGAAACCACTAAGTGGTAGGTTAAAAACTGAATTTTGAATAAAACTTAATTTTACCGCTTCTGTGAATGGAATTTCAAAAATCCGAGAGACACGGTTAATATCAAGGACAAAAATGTGGTTCAATGAGATGAAAATAATTTTTTGGTGAATAGTAACTTTTTACTATTTTTACCGCGGTTAATAGTAAATAGAGTAACTAAGGGTAAATATGATATCAATATTACCCTAACACATGTCCTAATTCTATTGGACAAGTTTAATTCGACCAAAAACAAACTTAGGAATAAAATATGACCATTTAGGCCCACTTGGATTAGATTAGGACATTTATTATTAATTTATTTAAAGAAGGGTTAAAATAGTTAAAATCAAAGTTTAATAAGTAAATCATTTTTAATATGGGGTTATACATAAGATAAATTCGACTATAAATATTCATTAGAAAGCTAAAAAGATTTCCTATATAAGGGTATTTTATTTGTAATTTGTAGACATTAAATAATTTAATTTATTTATGACACAATGATGATGCAGTAATTATCTTATTAATGAAATATTGACATAATTGATGTTATAAACACCAAAATAAATGTAATTTGAGCCTTTTTATGAATTCCACTAATTTTCTAGGTTACTATGATATATTAATGTTGATTTAATCAACTTGGTTCGAACATATAATTCTGTTATGACTTTCACAAAAATCATATATCAAATAGTGTCAAAATTGACACAAAATAGTTTTTAAATAAAATAAAATATTATTAATTGTTATTTTATTCCTAAAAATCTATGGTTCGGCCAAATGACTTAGATAAGGATATATATATTAATAATAAACAATTTGGGGTTCGTTTGCCATGTTATAGTAAGTGTATTAACCATATAGTGAAAGAAAACAAAAAGACACGGTAAAAGTTAAATTAATTAACTTAGAGTTAAATCTAATTGATAAGGTTAAAATAATACCCTCAACTTGTCTAAATCTTATTGGTTTATAGGATTTCGACCCATCCCCACTTTAGCTTCGAAATAAGACCCTTTGGAGCCATTATAAACCGATTTTGACTTCAATATAAAATAATATTTTGAGATATTCCTAAGGTGCCCCTCTCCTCCCTTATAAAAGGGCACCTCCTCCCCCTCCTCCTCACACCAATTTGAGCACTCAAGCTCGGCCAACCCCTGCCATTTTCCCTTCTCCACTTCCCTAGAATAATCCTAGAGGTCCTGGTCTTCTCCAAAGACCAATCTTAGTTCCTTAAGTGGAGGATTCAAAGAGGCGTTCCAAAGAAGAGGTAATATCCATTACCGATCTTTTCAATTTCTTTCTTCTTCAACTTCTTCTTCTTTAGTTGTTTCATGATAAAGTAATAACATCAGTATTACTTACATACTGATATGTTATTATAAATATGAAACAACCCTAATTCACCTTCTATCCATCCTACGGAAAAATGAAATCACCGCGCGTGCGTACGTACGGAATACCGTCTCCACGCCGTGGTGTAATCTATTTTCCACCATCACCTTACAAGGATGGGTATAATGGTGTAATGAGTAAATATATATGATTATTATGAATTAATATTGATACTGAAATAATATATATATACTCCAATACAATTCCACGATCATAGGAACGATATCATCACTCGTGCGTACGTACGGAATACCGTCTCCACGATGTGATGCGACTCGTTCTACATGATCTTCATTTCATAATGAATTGAATGAATGAATATGGTATATACTACACTAATACCATTCTGAAAATGAATTATCTATAACCTAAAGATAAGAATAAGAATTTATTCGACAAAACACGCATAAGAACAAAAAGTTATAAAGACCCGAGTAACAAGTAACAATGAAATATTACTAACAAGAAGCTGATAATATGACCATATATGATATCATATCAATATTTATGATTCTGGAATAAGTCAATAACATTATTTAAACCATTATACAGGAGCTTCGGACACGAACAAAGCAAATCGGACCTAAGGTAAGGGAAATATCACAATCTCACTTTTATCCGAGGTTGTTTTTACTTTGGTAATTACTGGGGTGTATTTTATCATCCACATCCATGTTCCCTCAATATGTAATATTATTTCCATCATTATACAATAGTTTATATCCAATTTTACCTTTCGGTGGGTTTTTAGTAAAAGATATGAAAGGAATCTTTTGTCGTTTTTCGTACGAGGTACTTTTTGACTTTTTCAACAAAAGTACGAGAAGAATGTTTTCTTTAACTTATACGGCATGAATGGATTTTTAAAACATTTTTTTCAAGAATCTTCCTTTATATGTTTTCAAGTTTATTTTTAATCAACTTTGTTTAGTTTATAATTGTATGACATGTAAAGAAAAGAAAAGTGTTTTTGAAGTAGAAAGGATATTTTCCTCAAGAATGGAGTTCAAATGTTTTATCAAAATTATTTTCCATCTAAGATAATATAGGGTTCTGTTTTTATCCCTATTATTACATTGAATTGATTATGTTGTGAGGGAATTATTTTTATGATGTCATTTACCTTATATGATTTGTTTTATGATGTCGTGATGTTTCAAGAATCCCATTTTTGTTACATGTGTTATGCGATGATGTATGATTTATGATTATGTGGCACACATAAGAAAGGATTCATTATAAGATGGGTGGGACCTATATCTCCCTCCAATTCATTGGGTAAAGATTTTATATCTCATGAGATAGACATGGCTGGAACGGAAGGTTATTTCGGTTCAGTGATACAGGACTGAAACGAGGAGTGAACTCGGTTCAGAAAGGGACTTTGTCCACTAAGATAGTCTTGTCAATGAGTCATGACTAACAAGAAATGATTTTCCATGATTATGTGTGCATGCCACAAAGTTTCAAGTTTTATGTTATGATTATGGGGATCTCATTTTCACTTCTATGATTTATTCCATGTTAAGATATTATGATCTCTTTTGCAGGTTTTGATTTTCATAAAGATATGATATGATTTTTATTTCCTTTATTTGCCCTTGCTGAGCATTTGAGCTCACCCTTTTATGTTTTCTTTTCCCCAGGTCAGGAAGATGGATATTAAGTAAAATATGCTAAAAGGGACCCTAGATATGATGAAATAAATGGGAGACACTGTAGAAGATTTATGAACCAGTTGTTTATGTTTCCCAGTTTCTAAAGACACTATACCTATACGGTCCTTTGTGGTTTTGTCATATGTTGTAATAAGTGTGCTTCAATTTCGAAGTATTAACAATGTATGTAAAGTATGGGTCGTTATATTTGGTATCAGAGGAAAGGTATAGTCAACCTTTGGAAACTAGGATGTGAAAGCCTTAATAAGAACCCTAAGGATAAGTCTAAGCATAGAACACAATCTTAGTGTTTTAGAAATGGCCTCGAATAACCTAGGATAAGACCTTAAGCATGAAAATTTTATTCTTGAATAATGTGGTTTCCTATTATAATTAGTGTTGCTCACACTATTCTTCTTGGTTTTAGTCAATGGCTGGAACCCGAAGGAACCGTGTTAATGCGGAATGCGATGGGCAATGCAATGATTGTCCCCCTGAGCAAACAAACGATATGGGAGCTGGAATGCAAAATCTTGTAGCCATGCTCACACAACTTTCTCAAGCTATGAATCATGCAGGATTTCCAAACGAGCAAAGGAGGGAGAAACATTCTGTTGAATCCTTCATGAGGCAGCGTCCACCTTCTTTCAGCGGGTCTACTGATCCATTAGTTGCTGAACAATGGATTAGTACTACTGAAAAGATATTTTCAGTTCTTCAATGTTCTGAGCATGATAAAGTCATCCTAGCAGTGTATTGTTTGGAAGGAGATGCTGATCAATGGTGGAATCTTGTTAAGAATACGAGGCAAAGGGATGAAATTGAGTCTATGGAATGGGACGAGTTCAAGAACTTATTTTTCAATAAGTACTTCCCTCGTATTCTCCGAACAAAGATGGAGAAAGAGTTTCTTGAACTGAAGCAAAGGGATGATGAATCTGTTGGTACCTATGAAGCAAATTTTACAAGACTTGCAAGGTACGCTTCTGGTATTATTATCCAACCTGAGAGTAAGATCGATCGATTCTTTAGTGGCTTAAAACCATGTCTTCGAAGGGCGTTAGCCATAAGGGACTTCAATAGCTACGAGGAAATCGTTCGATGTGCTCTCAAAGTCGAGATGGAGATTGGAGTAACCCATCAGTCACATGGGTTTGATAAGAAGAGGAAGATGGAATTCAAAGAAAAATCTAAAGAGCACACGGAAAAGAAGATGAGCTTTTCCTTATGCTCAAAGTGTGGAAAGAAACATGGAGGGAGTTGTCTTAAAGGGACAAGTAAATGTTTTAAATGTGGAAAAGAAGGTCATCGGGCATTTGAATGCCGTGATAATGGGAAGAAGATGTCTAATGACGCAAACAAAGGAAGGGATACACAGAATGAACCTACTACACTTCAATGTTTCAAGTGCAAGGAGATGGGGCATTATGCCAATCAATGCCCAAATCCAAGGGTTGATGATGATGGTCGACGTCAACAAACTCTTAAGGCTAAAGACAAAGGAAAGTCACATGCAATTTCTATCAGCGATGTGGAGTACGATAACGATGTGGTGAAAGGTACACTTACCATCCACTCTAAAGTAGAAAATGTTTTATTTGATTTTGGATCCACCCACTCTTTTTTTTCTGAAAAATTTTCTAAGGGTATCACCGTATTACCTCAACAATTAGATGTTGAGTTAGCTGTGACAACACCTAATGGCACATCAATCGCATCAAAGGTTTATAATTCTTCTCCGATCGAAGTTTGTGGGAAAGTGCTTCCTGCAAATCTTGTGATCCTTCCTTTAGTGGAATTTGATGTGATTCTTGGCATGGATTGGCTTTCTCTACATGGATCTCATATCGATTGCCAAAGAAGGGAAGTCACATTTCATATTCCAGATCAATCTACGATCGTCTATCAATGCAAGGATGAACATAACCTTCCAGTGGAAATTTCTTCCATCTTATGGGTATTGATTCCACTAAATGAAGGTTATTTATCTCAAATGGTTGGTGAGAAACTCACGATTAAGAATATGCCCATTTTACGGGAGTTTGATGATGTTTTTCCGGAGGAATTACCGGGTCTTCCACCAAATCGTGAAGTTGAGTTTTCAATAGAACTCATACCGGGTGCTTTGCCTATTTCAAAGACACCTTATAGAATGGCCCCAATTGAGTTGCAGGAATTGAAGAAGCAACTCCAAGAGAATCTTGATAAGGGATTCATACGCCCTAGTGCGTCACCTTGGGGAGCACCTGTTCTATTTGTTAAGAAGAAAGATGGATCAATGAGACTTTGCATTGATTATCGAGAACTTAACAAGATCACTATCAAGAACAAATATCCTCTCCCACGCATTGATGACTTATTTGACCAACTACGTGGAGCTCAATACTTTTCCAATATTGATCTTCGTTCAGGGTATCATCAATTAAGGGTCAAAAGGGAGGATATACCAAAGACGGCTTTCCGTACAAGTTATGGACACTATGAATTTATAGTGATGCCATTTGGTCTTACTAATGCCCCTGCTGTCTTCATGGATCTAATGAATAGAGTCTTTAGAGACTATCTTGATCAATTTGTGGTAGTCTTTATAGACGATATTCTTGTCTATTCAAAGAGAAAGGAAGAGCATGAAGATCACTTGAGAATTATATTGAAGACCCTGAGAAAGGAGAAGCTTTATGCCAAATTTACCAAGTGTGAATTTTGGCTTCAAAAAGTTGCATTTTTGGGTCATATAATCTCAAAAGAGGGGATATCTGTGGATCCGGCAAAAACAGAGGATATCGAAAGATGGTCAAGACCAACAACAGTAACTGAGATCCGAAGTTTTCTTGGTTTGGCTGGATATTATCGACGTTTTGTAAAAGATTTTTCACGATTATCTAATCCACTCACCAAGTTGACTCGGAAAGGAGTTAAGTTTGTCTGGACAGAGGAATGTGAAGAGAATTTCAAGGAGTTGAAAAGAAGGTTATCCAGTGCACCTGTGCTCACACTGCCTTGTAGTGGAGAAAGGTTTGTGATCTACAGTGATGCATTCAAGAAGGGATTGGGGTGTGTTCTTATGCAAAATGATATGGTGATAGCTTATGCCTCGCGAAAGTTGAAAATCCATGAGCAAAATTACCCAACACATGATTTGGAGTTGGCTGCGGTAATCTTTGCATTAAAGATTTGGAGGCTTTACCTTTATGGTGAAAGGTGTGATATTTATACTGATCATAAAAGTCTAAAGTATATTTTCACACAAAAGGAGCTGAATATGCGCCAAAGAAGATGGTTGGAGCTGATTAAGGATTATGACTGCTCAATCCATTACCACCCTGGGAAAGCAAACAAGGTGGCAGATGCATTAAGTCGACAAGACCATGCTAGTTTATCCATGATGAGGATCACAAAAGATCCAATATTTATGGATTTACAAAGGATGGATCTTGGAATTATAATGGAAGGGGAAAAATCTTATCTTTCTCAAATGAATGTTCAACCATCTATACATGTGAAGATTAAAGAGGCACAGAAAGAAGATGTCGAGTTACAAAAGAAGGTGAGAAATGTTCCTGAATTCAACCTTGATTGTGATGGGATAATAAAGTTCAGGAATCGGGTTTGTGTTCCTCCCATCCCCGAATTAAAGAAGGAGCTGCTGGATGAGGCTCATAGTTCTTCATTCTCTATTCATCCTGGAAGCACGAAGATGTATAGGGACCTGAAAGAGTACTTCGGGTGGGATGGCATGAAAAGAGATGTTGCTGAATATGTCTCTCGATGCTTGGTTTGTCAACAAGTTAAAGCTGAGAGACAAAAGTCTAAGGGGATGTTACAACCATTACCCATACCCGAATGGAAATGGGAAAACATCACTATGGACTTTGTCACAGGACTTCCTAAAACATCCAAAAGCAATAATGCTATCTGGGTCATAGTTGATAGTCTTACATAGTCTGCACACTTCATTCCTATTAAAGAGGATTTCTCTCTAGATCAGCTTGCCAGGATATATGTAAAGGAAGTGGTAAGATTGCATGGAGTACCACTTTCTATTATATCTGATCGGGATCCGAGATTTACCTCGAAGTTCTGGCGAAGTCTTCAGCATACTCTGGATACAGAGTTGAGTTTCAGCACTGCTTATCATCCCCAGACAGACGGTCAGTCTGAGAGAACAATTCAAACCCTAGAAGATATGTTGAGAGCTTGCTCTATGGATTTCAATGGAGGTTGGGATCAACACCTACCTTTGGTAGAATTTTCTTATAATAATAGCTTTCACTCCAGTATTCAGATGGCTCCTTATGAAGCTCTCTATGGAAAGAAATGCAGGACTCCAACTTGCTGGGATGAAGTTGGGTAAAGAAAGCTATTAGGACCTGATCTCGTTGATGAAATGGAAGAAAAGGTCAGATCTAATCAACAACACATAAGAGCAGCTCAGAGTCGACAGAAAAGTTATGCCGACAACCGAAGAAAAGACCTAGAGTTTGAAGTGGGTGATAAAGTGTTCTTACGAATATCTCCCTGGAAGAGGGTTATGAGATTTGGAAAGAAGGGGAAGTTGAGCCCTAGATATATCGGTCCTTTCGAAATACTGGATCGTGTTGGGAAGGTAGCTTACCGATTGGCGCTTCCACCGAATCTCTCTCAAGTTCACGATGTGTTCCATGTATCTCTCCTGAGAAAGTACATACCAGATCCTTCACATGTACTGAGCTCAGAAGTTGTACCGCTGGAGCAAGATCTTTCTTATGAAGAACAGCCGATAGAGATTCTGGATTGTAGCGAAAAAGTCCTACGAAACAAGACCACTCGCTTGGTGAAGGTTTTATGGAGGAACCACCAACTTGAAGAATCTACATGGGAGCTTGAGGATATGATGAGGGAGAATTATCCTCATCTGTTTGTTACAAAGTGATGAATTTCGAGGGCGAAATTCTTTTTAAGGGGGGTAGAATGTAACACCCAAGACTTTTATGTTATATAAATCATCAAAGGAATCTTTTTCTACACAACACTTGCTTGGCTTTCTTTACACGCAATCGCGACCTTCCTCGATATCTTGCGTCGTACGCAATACCGAGTTTCACTAAACAACAATATGCTATTAAAACTAGCCGTTATGAATAGTAATAACCACTTTTTGAAATTTTATAAATTTTGTTTTTCAAAATGGACTTCATTTTTGGACTCAGAATATCGAAATTAGCCTAGGGTGAAATTTTGGTATTTTTCTGAAAACTTTCAATTTTTGATGAATAGTGAAACCACTAAGTGGTAGGTTAAAAACTGAATTTTGCATAAAACTTAATTTTACCGCTTCTGTGAATGGAATTTCAAAAATCCGAGAGACACGGTTAATATCAAGGACAAAAATGTGGTTCAATGAGATGAAAATAATTTTTTGGTGAATAGTAACTTTTTACTATTTTTACCGCGGTTAATAGTAAATAGAGTAACTAAGGGTAAATATGATATCAATATTACCCTAACACATGTCCTAATTCTATTGGACAAGTTTAATTCGACCAAAAACAAACTTAGGAATAAAATATGACCATTTAGGCCCACTTGGATTAGATTAGGACATTTATTATTAATTTATTTAATGAAGGGTTAAAATAGTTAAAATCAACATTTAATAAGTAAATCAATTTTAATATGGGGTTATACATAAGATAAATTCGACTATAAATATTCATTAGAAATCTAAAAAGATTTCCTATATAAGGGTATTTTAATTGTAATTTTTAGACATTAAATAATTTAATTTATTTATGACACAATGATGATGCAGTAATTATCTTATTAATGAAATATTGACATAATTGATGTTATAAACACCAAAATAAATGTAATTTGAGACTTTTTATGAATTCCACTAATTTTCTAGGTTACTATGATATATTAATGTTGATGTAATCAACTTGGTTCGAACATATAATTCTGTTATGACTTTCACAAAAATCATATATCAAATAGTGTCAAAATTGACACAAAATAGTTTTTAAATCAAATATTATATTATTAATTGTTATTTTATTCCTAAAAATCTAAGGTTCGGCCAAATGACTTAGATAAGGATATATATATTAATAATAAACAATTTGGGGTTCATTTGGCATGTTATAGTAAGTGTATTAACCATATAGTGAAAGAAAACAAAAAGACACGGTAAAAGTTAAATTAATTAACTTAGAGTTAAATCTAATTGATAAGGTTAAAATAATACCCTCAACTTGTCTAAATCTTATTGTTTTATAGGATTTCGACCCATACCCACTTTAGCTTCGAAATAAGACCCTTTGGAGCCATTATAAACCGATTTTGACTTTAATATAAAATAATATTTTGAGATATTCCTAAGGTGCCCCTCTCCTCCCTTATAAAAGGGCACCTACTCCCCCTCCTCCTCACACCAATTTGAGCACTCAAGCTCGGCCAAACCCTGCCATTTTCCCTTCTCCACTTCCCTAGAATAATCCTAGAGGTCCTGGTCTTCTCCAAAGTCCAATCTTAGTTCCTTAAGTGGAGGATTCAAAGAGGCGTTCCAAAGAAGAGGTAATATCCCTTACCGATCTTTTCAATTTCTTTCTTCTTAAACTTCTTCTTCTTTAGTTGTTTCATGATAAAGTAATAACATCAGTATTACTTACATACTGATATGTTATTATAAATATGAAACAACCCTAATTCACCTTCTATCCATCCTACGTAAAAATGAAATCACCGCGCGTGCGTACGTACGGAATACCGTCTCCACGCCGTGGTGTAATCTATTTTCCACCATCACCTTACAAGGATGGGTATAATGGTGTAATGAGTAACTATATATGATTATTATGAAGTAATATTGATACTGAAATAATATATATATACTCCAATACAATTCCACGATCATAGGAACGATATCATCACTCGTGCGTACGTACGGAATACCGTCTCCACGATGTGATGCGACTCGTTCTACATGATCTTCATTTCATAATGAATTGAATGAATGAATATGGTATATACTACACTAATACCATTCTGAAAATGAATTATCTATAACCTAAAGATAAGAATAAGAATTTATTCGACAAAACACGCATAAGAACAAAAATTTATAAAGACCCGAGTAACAAGTAACAATGAAATATTACTAACAAGAAGCTAATAATATGACCATATATGATATCATATCAATATGTATGATTCTGGAATAAGTCAATAACATTATTTAAACCATTATACAGGAGCTTCGGACACGAACAAAGCAATTCGGACCTAAGGTAAGGGAAATATCACAATCTCACTTTTATCCAAGGTTGTTTTTACTTTGGTAATTACTGGGGTGTATTTTATCATCCACATCCATGTTCCCTCAATATGTAATATTATTTCCATCATTCTACAATAGTTTATATCCAATTTTACCCTTCGGTGGGTTTTTAGTAAAAGATATGAAAGGAATCTTTTGTCGTTTTTCGTACGAGGTACTTTTTGACTTTTTCGACAAAAGTACGAGAAGAATGTTTTCTTTAACTTATACGGCATGAATGGATTTTTAAAACATTTTTTTCAAGAAGCTTCCTTTATAAGTTTTCAAGTTTATTTTTAATCAACTTCGTTTAGTTTATAATTGTATGACATGTCAAGAAAAGAAAAGTGTTTTTGAAGTAGAAAGGATATTTTCCTCAAGAATGGAGTTCAAATGTTTTATCAAAATTATTTTCCATCTAAGATAATATAGGGTTCTGTTTTTATCCCTATTATTACATTGAATTGATTATGTTGTGAGGGAATTATTTTTATGAAGTCATTTACCTTATATGATTTGTTTTATGATGTCGTGATGTTTCAAGAATCCCATTTTTGTTACATGTGTTATGCGATGATGTATGATTTATGATTATGTGGCACACATAAGAAAGGATTCATTATAAGATGGGTGGGACCTATATCTCCCTCCAATGCATTGGGTAAAGATTTTATATCTCATGAGATAGACATGGCTGGAACGGAAGGTTATTTCGGTTCAGTGATACAGGACTGAAACGAGGAGTGAACTCGGTTCAGAAAGGGACTTTGTCCACTAAGATAGTCTTGGCAATGAGTCATGACTAACAAGAAATGATTTTCCATGATTATGTGTGCATGCCACAAAGTTTCAAGTTTTATGTTATGATTATGGGGATCTCATTTTCACTTCTATGATTTATTCCATGTTAAGATATTATGATCTCTTTTGCAGGTTTTGATTTTCATAAAGATATGATATGATTTTTATTTCCTTTATTTGCCCTTGCTGAGCATTTGAGCTCACCCTTTTATGTTTTCTTTTCCCCAGGTCAGGAAGATGGATATTAAGTAGAATATGCTAAAAGGGACCCTATATATGATGAAATAAATGGGAGACACTGTAGAAGATTTATGAACCAGTTGTTTATGTTTCCCAGTTTCTAAAGACACTATACCTATACGGTCCTTTGTGGTTTTGTCATATGTTGTAATAAGTGTGCTTCAATTTCGAAGTATTAACAATGTATGTAAAGTATGGGTCGTTATAGAGATCCTCATACCTTCACTCATTTACATAGTATTAACTATTAAATGTATATAAAAACTTACCAAATATCATCCTAAAATCCCTCCTAATATCCTAGAGTTTTTTATATTTTCAATATACCATCCATTGAAGGATTATGGTGTAATCCAAAGGAGGTTTCCCTAGGATGTGGTAATGGTGTTTACCAACCCCTTTCGAGTTTAATTCTTCCTTGAACTCCTGTAAATAATATTTAATCATCATAACATGATGAAATAAGAATCATTAAAATATTTAAAAGTTTTTATTTTAATTTAATATCCATTTTATACCTACATTTCTTCCTATGATAAAATATAGTGTTGTTCTTGAAAACCTTTGCACTGCCACTTCTACGATGTGATATGATTAGTTTTCCATGTATTCCATAGATGGATGTTCATATAGATGTATATAATGAAAATATATGATATATATTGAATTATTAGGATTCTATAAATTATTATAATTATTTACATTTTATTATTTCCATTCGTTGAGAAATGAAAAAATTACTTGGATATACATATGAGATACCATCTCAACAAAGTGATGAAATTCATTCTTCATTAACACCATATATAAATGATTATAAAAGTGTATACATTCAATAAATATGAATTTTGTAACATAATTTATTTTCTAATTATGATTTAACCATGAATAAGATTCACGGACCCTAACTGTCAAAAAAAATATTTATGTGAAATTGAACAGTTAAAATCGGAATATTGATTTTGATGGAGAATTATTAATAAATATGTAACAAGAAATTATAAATGAGGCTCATTAAAATCATGAAAACCAATGAAAATGGGTGGTGAATCATTGGTGTTATTTTACAATTTTCAAATTCACTATAATTATAGCCTTTAACATATTAGTGTTATTATACTTAATAACATTCTAACAATCCCATGAGCATGCAATGTAGCACCCAATACTTTTATGAGAAATATTTTTTTTATGTTATATAAATAATCAAAGGAATATTTCACTACACACAACACTTTCTTGGCTTTCTTTACACAAAATCGCGACCTTCCTAGATAGCTTGCGTCATACGCAATACCGAGTTTCACTAAACAACGATATGCTATTAAAATATTATTAAAACTAGCCATTATGAATAGTAATAACCACTTTTTGAAATTTTGTACAATTTATTTTTCAAAATGGACTTCATTTTTGGATTTTTAATATCGAAATTAGCATAGGGTGAAATTTTGGTATTTTTCTGAAAATATTCAATTTTTGTTGAATAGTGAAACCACTAAGTGGTAGTTAAAAAAATGAATTTTTCATAAAACTTAATTTTACCGCTTTTGTTAGTGGAATTTAGAAAATCCGAGAGAAACGGTTGATGTCATTAAGTAAAATTTAGTTCAATGAGATGAAAATAATTTTTGGTGAATAATAACTTTTTACTTTTATTTACCACGGTTAAAAGTAAATAGGGT
Organism: Viscum album; assembly: GCA_963277665.1. Lineage (NCBI taxonomy): Eukaryota > Viridiplantae > Streptophyta > Magnoliopsida > Santalales > Viscaceae > Viscum > Viscum album. The sequence goes on along the minus strand of OY728160.1, from coordinate 1,886,767,918 downwards.
AATTAAGAGTAAAAATGATATTATTATTACCCTAACAAATGTCCTAATTCTATTGGATAAGTTTAATTCTACCAAAAAAAACCTTATTAATAAAATATGACCATTTAGGCCCACTTGGTTTAGATTAGGAAATTTATTATTAATTTATTTAAAGAAGGGTTAAAATAGTTAAAATCAAAGTTTAATAAGATAGTAATTTTTAATATAGGGTTCTACATAAGATAAATTCGTCTATAAATATTCATTAGAAAGGTAAAACTATTTCATATATAATGATATTTTATTTTTATTTTTTATACTTTAAATAAGTTAATTTATTTACGACACAAAGATGATGCAGTAATTATCTTATTAATGAAATATTGACATAATTGATGTTATAAGTACCCAAATAAATGTAATTTGAGACTTTTATGAATTAAACTAATTTTATAGGATAATATTAAATGTTAAAATTTATTTAATTGACTTTTTTAAAACTAATCATTCTGTTATGATTTTCACAAAAATCAATTACTAAATAGTGTCAAAATTGACATAAAATAGTTTTTTAAAAAATATTATATTATCGATTGTTATTTTATTCCAAAAAATCTATGGTTAGACCAATATACTTATATCATGATAGGGGTATCATTAATGGACCACTTGGGGGTCTCTTAGATGTATATGGTAAGTTTATTAACTAAATAATATAAAAATGCAGAGTGACATGGTAAATGTCAATCTAATTAACTATGAGTTAAAACTAAAAGATAAGGTTAATATAATGAACTAAACTGGTCTAAATTCTATTGGATGAGAGTAGTTCGACCCATCCCCACCTTATCTTAGAAATATATGAATTTGGAGCTATTAAAAACCGAATTTTACTTTATAATAAAATAATAGTTTTAGTTATTCCAAAGGTGCCCCTCTCATCCCTTATAAAAGGGAACCTCATCCCTCTCCTCCTCACACCAATTTGAGCCTTCATGCTCGGCAAAACCATTCCAATTTCTCCTCTCCACTTCCCTAGAAATATCCTAGAGGTCCTGGTCTTCTTCAAAGACCAATTTTAGAGCCCTAAAAGGAGGTCTCAAAGAAGCGCTTCAAAGAAGAGGTAATGTTCGTTACCGATTCTTTCATCTTTATTTCTTCTTCCACTTCTTCTTATTTAGTTATTTCATTATGAAGTAATAACATCAGTATCACTCATATACTGATATGTTATTATATTTAAGAAAAAACCCTATTTCACCATCTATCCATCCTACGGAAAATGAAATCACCGCGCGTGCGTACGTACGGAATACCGTCTGCATGCCGTGGTGTAATCTATTTTACACCACCACCTTACTTGGATGGGTATAATAGTGTAAATAATGAATATATATGATTATTGTAAAGTGATATTGATTCTGAAATAGTATACATACACTCCAATATAATTCCACGATCATGGGAACGATATCATCGCTCGTGCATACGTACGGAATACCGTCTCCACGGTGTGATGTGACACGTTCTACATGATTTTCATTGCATAATGATTACATAAATGAATTGAGTGAATAAATATGATATATATTATACTAATACCATTCTGGAAATGAGATATCTATAACCTAAAAAGAAGAATATGAAGTTATTCGACAAAAGACGCATAAGAACAAAAAGTAATAAACACCCGAATAACAAGTAGTAATGAAATATTACTAATAAGAAGCTAAGAATATGACCATATATGATATCATAACAATATTTATGATTATAGAATAAGTCAATAACATTATTTAAATTATTATACATGAGGTTTAGACACTTACGAAGCAAATCAGACATAAGGTAAGTCAAAATATCACAATCTCATTTTATCTGAGATTGTTTATACTTTGGTATTTACTTGGGTGTATTCTATCATCCACATCCATGTTTCCTCAATATTTAATATTATTTCCATCCACCTAAAAAATTTTGAATCCAAATTTACCCTTTGGGGAGTTTTTAGTAAAAGATATGAAAGGAATATTTTGTCGTTTTTCGTACGAGGTACTTTTTGACTTTTCCGACAAAAGTACGAGAAGAATGTTTTTTTAACTTATACGGAATGAATGGATTTTTAAAACATTATTCACAAGAAGCTTCCCTTACAAGTTTTAAAGTTTATTTTAATTAAAATTCTTTTAGTTTATAAATGTATGACTTGTTAAGAAAGGAAAAGTGTTTTTGAAGTAGAAAGGATATTTTCCTCAAGAATGGATTTCAAGTGTTTTATCAAAATTATTTTCCATCTATGATAATAATGGGTTCTGATTCTATCCCAATTATTACATTGATTTTATTATGTTGTGATGGAATTATTTTTATAGATTCCTTTATATGATATTATTTGTTTTATGATGTCACGTTGTTTAAGATTCCCATTTTTGTTACATGGGTTATGCTATGATGTATGGTTTATGATTTTGTGGCACACATAAGAATGGTATAATTATGAGATGGGTGGGACCTATATGTCCCTCCAATGCACTAGGTAATGATTTTATATCTCATGAGATAGACATGGCTGGAAAGGCAGGTTAAACCGGTTCAGTGAAACTGGAATGAAACGAGGAGTGATCTCGGTTCAGAAATGGACTTTGTCCACTAAGATAGTCTTGGCAATGAGTCTTGACTAATAATAAATGATTCTCTATGATTATGTGTGTATGACAAAAAGTTTCATGTTTTATGTTATGATTATTGTGATTACATTTCACTACAATGATTTATCCCATGTTATGAAATTCTGATCTCTTTTGCAGGGTAAGATTTCCAAAATGTTATGTTCTTATGAATATGATGTGATTGATATTTCTTTTGATTACCCTTACTGAGACTTTGAGATCACCCTTTTGTATGTTTTCTTTCCCAAGTTCATGAAGAAGGTTATTATGTAAGATATGCCAAAAGGGACTGTAGATATAATGAAATAAATGGGAGACAATGTAGACTCTTTATGAACCAATTGTTTATGTTTCCCAATTTCTAAAGACACTATACCTATACGGTCCTTTCATGGTTTTTTTATATGTTGTAAGAAGTTTACTTAAATATTGATGTATTAACAATTTATGTAAAGTATAGGTCGTTATAGTTTGTATCAGAGGAAAGGTATAGTCAACCTTTGGAAACTAGGATGTGAAAGCCTTAGTAAGAACCCTAAGGATAAGTCTTAGAATAGAACACAATATTAGTGTTTTAGAAATGGCCATTAATAACCTAGGATAAGAACTTATGTGTGAAATTTCATTCTTTATTATTTGGTTTTCCTATTATAATTAATGTTGCTCACACTATTCTTCTTGGTTTTAGTCAATGACTGGAAACCAAAGGAACCGTGTTAATGAAGAATGCGATGGGAAATGCAATGATTGTCCCCCTGAGAAACCAAACGTTATGGGAGATGGAATGAAAAATCTTGTAGCCATGCTCACACAAGTATCTCAAGTTATGAATCATGTAGGACTTCCAAACGAGCAAAGTAAGGAGCAACATTCTGTTGAATCCTTCATGAGGCAGCGTCCACCTTCATTTAGCGGGTCTACTAATCCATTAGTCACTGAACAATGGATTAGTACTACTAAAAAGATATTTTCAGTTCTTCAATGTTCTGAACATGATAAAGTCATCCTAGTAGTGTATCGTTTGGAAGGAGATGCTGATCAATGGTGGAATCTTATTAAGAATATGAGGCAAAGGGATGAAATTGAGTCAATGGAATGGGATGAGTTCATGAACTTATTTTTCAATAAGTACTTCCCTCGTATTCTCCAAAAAAAGTTGGAGAAAGAGTTTCTTGAACTGAAGCAAAAGGATGATGAATCTGTTGGTACCTATGAAGCAAATTTTTCAAGACTTGCAAGGTACGCTTCTGGTATTATTATCCAACATGAGAGTAAGATCGATCGATTCTTTAGGGGCTTAAAACCAAGTCTTCGAAGGGCCTTACCCATAAGGTACTTCAATAGCTATGAGGAAATCGTTCGATGTGCTCTCAAGGTTGAGATGTAGATTGGAGTAACCCATTAGTCATATGGGTTTGATAAGAAGATGAAAATGGAATTCAATGGAAAATCTAATGAGAACACTGAAAAGACTATGAGCATTCCATTATGCTCAAAGTGTGGAAAGAAACATGGAGGGAGTTGTCTTAAAGGGACAACTAAATGTTTCAAATGTGGAAAGGAAGGTCATCGGGCATTTGAATGCCGCAATGATGGGAAGAAGATGTATAATGATGCAAACAAAGGAAGGGATACATAGAATGAACCTACTAGACTTCAATGTTTCAAGTGCAAGGAGATGGGGAATTATGCCAATCAATGCCCAAATCTAAGGGTTGATGATGATGGTCAACGTCAACAAACTCTTAAGGCCAAAGACAAAGGAAAGTCACATGCAATTTCTATCAGCGATATGGAGTATGATAACAAAGTGATGAAAGGTACACTTACCATCCACTCTAAAGTAGCAAATGTTTTATTTGATTCTGAATCCACCCACTCCTTTATTTCTAATGAATTTTCAAAGGATATCACCATATTACCTCAACAATTAGATGTTGAGTTAGCTGTGACAACCCCTAATGGCACAACAGTCGCATCAAATATTTATAATTCTTATCCGATTGAAGTTTGTGGGAAATTGATTACTGAAAATCTTGTGATCCATCCTATAGTGGAATTTGATGTGATTCTTGGCATGGATTGGCTTTCTTTATATGGAGCTCATATCTATATCCAAATAAGGGAAGTCACATTTCATATTCCAGATCAATCTATGATCGTCTATCGATGCAAGGATGAACATAACCTTCCAGTGGAATTTTATTCCATATTATGGGTCTTGATTCCACTAAATGAAGGTTATTTATCTCAAATGGTTGGTGAGAAACTCACTATTATGAATATGCACATTGTACGGGAGGTTTCCGATGTCTTTCCAGAGGAATTGCTGGGTCTTCCACCAAATTGTGAAGTTGAGTTTTCAATAGAACCCGTACTGGGTGCTTTACCAATTTGAAAGACACCTTATAGAATGGCCCCAATTGAGTTGCAGGAATTGAAGAAGCAACTCCAAGAGAATCTTGATAAGGGGTTCATATGCCCTACTGTGTCACCATGGGGAGCACATGTTCCGTTTGTTAAGAAAAAAGATGGATCAATGAGACTCTGTATTGATTATGGAGAACTTAACAAGATCAATATCAAGAAAAAATATCCTCTCCCGCGCATTGATGACTTATTTGACCAACTACAGGAGCTCAATACTTTTCCAAGATTGATCTTCGTTCAGGGTATCATCAATTAAGGTTCAAAAGGGAGGATATACCAAAGACAGCTTTCCGTACAAGGTATGGACCCTATGAATTTATAGTGATGTCGTTTGGTCTTACTAATGCCCCTGCTATCTTCATGGATCTGATGAATAGAGTCTTTAGAGAATATCTTGATCAGCTTGTGGTAGTCTTTATAGACAATATTCTTTTATATTTAAAGAGAAAGGAAGAACATGAAGATCACTTGAGAATTATATTGAGGACCCTAATAAAGGAGAAGCTTTATGTCAAATTTACCAAGTGTGAATTTTGGCTTCAAAGAGTTTCATTTTTGGGTCACATAATATCAAAAGAGGGGATATCTGTGGATCCAGAAAAAATAGAGGTTATCAAAAGATGGTCGAGACCAACAACAGTAACTGAGATCCGAAGTTTTCTTGGTTTGGATGGATATTATCGACGTTTTGTGAAAGATTTTTCACGATTATCTAATCCACTCACCAAGTTGACTCGGAAAGGAGTTAAGTTTGTTTGGGCGGAGGAATGTGAAGAGAATTTCAAGGAGTTGAAAAGAAGGTTATCCAGTACACCTGTACTCACACTCCCTTGTAGTGGAGAAAGGTTTGTGATCTACAGTGATGCATCCAAGAAGGGATTGGGGTGTGTTCTTATGCAAAATGATATGGTGATCGATTATGCCTCACGACAGTTGAAAATACATGATCAAAATTACCCAACTCATTATTTGGAGTTAGCTGCGGTAAGCTTTGAATTAAATATTTGGAGGCATTATCTTTATGGAGAAAGTTGTGACATTTATACTGATCATAAAAGTTTAAAGTATATTTTCACAGAAAAGGAGCTGAATATGTGCCAAAGAAGATGGTTGGAGCTGATTAACGATTACGACTGCTCAATCCATTACCACCCTGGGAAAGCAAACAAGGTGGCAGATGCATTAAGTTGACAAGACCATGCCAGTTTATCCACGGCGAGGATAAAAAAAGATCCAATATTTATGGATTTACAAAGGATGGATCTTGGAATTATAATGGAAAGGGAAAAATCTTATCTTTGTCAAATGAATGTTCAACCATATATACATGTGAATATTAAAGAGGCACAGAAAGAAGATGTCGACTTACAAAAGAAGGTGAGAAATGTTCCGGAATTCAACCTTGATTGTGATGGGATAATAAAGTTCTGGAATCGGGTTTGTGTTCCTCCCATCCCCGAATTAAAGAAGGAGTTGCTGGATGAGGCTCATAGTTTTTAATTATCTATTCATCCTGGAAGCACGATGATGTATAGGGACCTGAAAGAGTACTTCTGGTGGGATGGCATGAAAAGAGATGTTGCTAAATATGTCTCTCGATGCTTGGTTTGTCAGTAAGTTAAAGCTGAGAGACAGAAGTCTAAGGGGATGTTAGAACCATTACCCATACCAGAATGGAAATGGGAAAACATCACTATGGACTTTGTCACAAGACTTCCTAAAACATCCAAAGGCAATAATGCAATCTGGGTCATAGTTGATCGTCTTACAAAGTCTGCACACTTCATTGCTATTAGAGAGGATTTATCTCTGGATCAGCTTGCCCGGATGTATGTAAAGGAAGTGGTAAGATTGCATGGAATATGTAACGCCCCGACCCCAGCTATCCAGAGTCGGTGCATTACTTCGTAGCATTGGCATGATCAAAAAAGATCAAATCTCGAAAGACCGATTAGTTTAGTAGCCTTGCAAACACTAGATACATTCATAAATGTTACATTACATCATAAGGTGAAAAACTAATAACAAAGTCTTCATAGTCCACACTCATATCCTCTTCTGACAATCCCTGCAGGTCATTCATAAAATACTTCTTCACATCCTGGAAAATATTAAAACATTGAAAGGGGTGAGCTCAGATGCTCAGTAAGGATAACAATATTGCGGAAGCTTTCATAAATAAACATAAAAATTTAAGACAATGTATAACTAAAACAAAGAATTTTAAACATGAACATCAACATAATATGGAAAAATTAAAATGAGATAATGTCATTCACTTTGTCACATGGATATTCTACTGGTCGAATAATCACATGCAATATCAATAACCACTTTCATAATGAGGGAATGTATAATTCCAGACATTCTGAAACATTTTGTCAAAGTCTCGGCCAAGACGTCTAAAATGATTAAGGCCTCAGCCAAAACCATAAATCAAATTGGGAAAGGGCCTCGGACAATTCGACGTCTAGTTTTCTCATGAGACCTACCGATGCATCGAGGAGCTATAGCGGGCTCCACCCGTCACTTATTATGTCCAATACATTCCTCATATGAATAGGTTTAAACATATCATAAACCATAACATAATCGTATCACATAAAACATGCATAAAGGAAACATAAAATTTCCACATTTCAATCACAAGATATCAACACAACACATTGATATAATAAAAATGCTTTCAAAACAATTTTCAATACCAAAATAAAAGAAAGTTAATACTTTGTATTTATTTTTCATTAAAAAAAATGATGGCTTGTAGAGGAAGCCGAAACTCAAATAATGGTCACGGCGGTGGAGAAGGCGTTGTCGCCGCATAAGTACGGAAAGAAAAACATTCCCTTTTGTCATTTAGCAAAACGCTTCGTATAAAAAAGATTCCTTTTTAATAAACCTAAAAGTCAAAGGGGTTTATACACCGTATAAAAGAAAGTTGTGTATAAAACCAAATATGCCTCAATGAAAGGGGATTGAGACGAAGTCCTTAAAAAGATCATTTTTTTAAATAAAGTACATATATAATGTTTATTCACTATAAGTACACATAAATAAAGTAAATATACAAAATAGGACATAATAATATCATCACATAATTTGAAAGTAGGAGATTAACCCAAAGAATGGAAGTTGGGTTAAGAAATTCCCTTACCTCGTGTCTGACTTGACTCAACCATTCTTTAACCTCCTGAATAATAAACTAGAGTTAATATATACCTTATTATGAACTATTTTCAATTTCATTATCCTTTCTATATCACTTATTACAATGATATGAACATTGTGTAATTATTTAAGTTAATAACGATCGTTTTGTCGATCTTTGGTACTTGAGTCAATAATAAATTTATTATAATTACAAGTTGTTTATGTGGTAGAATATTCATTATCTCCAAAATTATATTCAAGATTTATATGTCATATATATAATATATATCCAGTATATACATTCATTTATAATATTACGTAACATTTATAGGTAAGAAATGAAATGCACCGTTCATGGAGACGGTAAGCCGTACGTACGCATGAACGCTACTTTCATTTCTATTTCGTATTTAATGGAATAAAATCATAATGATATAAATGTATAATATAATTCCAGTATAATATATTGTATAATACCATTTACTACATCCTTTATACATCTCACCTATGGCATTAACGATTCAAATCACTTTGAGGGGGCGGTAGTCCGCACTTCCTAAAATGAAATTATCGCGCTTTACCCATAATGGAAATCATAAAGTATGCCATAAATGAGAAATACAGAAGCATAAGTAAAACATAAACATATTATATATCATATATAAATATAGTGACATCTTAATTGACACCTTTGAAGGTGTTATATGAGTGTTGAACAATCATCGTTTCGTGAGGCAGAAATTCGCCATCCACAGAAACCGTATGTTCTTTAACCATTAGATGTAGGTGTGTGTAAGTGTAGCTCGAATACTTATTATAACAATGTCCTAGTATATTGAGGATACTGGTGTTGTTACAAAAGAAATGAATAAAAAGAGTTTAGGGGGTTGGAGAAGAAAAATAAAACAAAACAACATTAGAGAAGACATTACCTCAAAATCGGGTAACTCTTTTTGATTTGAGCCAAAGGCTTCCTTGGGAAGAGTTCTGCCCAAAGTGAGGCTTCTAGGAGTAAGAGGGTGATGTTGGGAGAGTATTTGGGCAGAGTTTGGCCGAGTCAAATGGCTTGAAAGTGTGAATGAGGTGGTAGAGGTGGGGGCCTTTTATAAGAGGAGAGGAGGGGCACTCTTGGAAAGTAAGGAAATTTTACATTATTATACAATGATTTTCGGATTCTAAAGGTCCCACACTTATATAATTAGTGTATAAGGTGATAAGGGTTCTAAATATACCCATCCAATAGTCTTTGGACAAGTTTAAGCCTTGGATTGTACATTATCTTTTCATTTTATTAAAATCGTTAAATAATGAGGTCATCGCTGCATCATAATGATGTCGTAAATAATTTAATTTATTTAATGTCTAAAAATTATAATAAAAAAATACTATGATGTAGTAAATATTTTTAGCTTTCCAATGAATATTTATAGTCAAATATATGACTTGTATAACCCCATGTAAAAATTGTTTTAGTAAAACATTTCATGTTTGTGTCATTTTTTACTTTAACATTAAATAAATATATATTAATGTCATTTTCCAACCAAAGTGGCTCCATGGGGTCCCCAAGTTGACCCATGGGTTGTCTTGGTCGGCCATAACTCATCCAATAGGATTAGGACAAGTGTCAAGCTCATCTCATATTATTAAAACATTATTTTTACCTTAAACTACACTAATTACCTCTAATCGCGATTAAGAACTTAAAAGTTACTATTCACCAAAAAATTATTTTAATCTCATTGAACCACATTTTACTTCTTAATGACAACCAAGTATGTCGGATTTTTGAAAATCAAATCACAGAAGTGGTAATTTTTCATTTAAACGAAAAACCAGTTATTTAACTACCACTTAGTGGTTTCACTATTCATCAAAAATTGAAGTTTTTCAGAACAATGCCAAAATTTCACCCTAAGCTATAATTGATATTCCGAATTCAAAAATGATGTCTATTTTACAAAATTCCAAACATATAAGTTGCATTAATTAACTTTTTAATTAATTCCCACTGTCACAATAGTAGCATGTTTTTAAGAAATAATTTATATCAAAAGACTGGCAATTGTTTATGTCCACTTTCAATATTAAATTAATTATAATGACCACCATTGGATAAAATGGTAAAAATATATTCTAATTATACATTAAAACCACTAAATAGTATAATTTATCACTATAAATTATTTTGATTAAAAAAGTTGTTTTTAAGTATTTTTCACTATTCATAAAAAATTAGAAGTTCTCAGAAAAATACCAAAAATTTAACATAGGCAAATTTCGATATTACGAATACAAAAATGAAGTCCATTTTGAAATATAAAATTTCTATAATTTTAAAAAGTGTTTATTACTATTCATAACGACTACATTGATTAGTCGCGGTGTTTTAGAACTCGAAGTTGCGTACAATGCAAGCTATTGCATTATTGAATGAGAAGCGTATCGTGGAAGCTCGGGGTGTTACAGAGTACCACTTTCTATTATATCTGATCGGGATCCGAGGTTTACCTCAAAGTTTTGGCTAAGTCTTCAGCATACTCTGGATACAGAGTTGAGTTTCAGCACTGCTTATCATCCTCAGACAAACGGTCAGTCTGAGGGAATAATTCAAACTCTAGAAGATATGTTGAGAGCTTGCTCAATGGATTTCAAAGGTGGTTGGGATAATCACTTACCTTTGGTGGAAGTTTTTTATAAAAATATATTTCACTCTAGTATTCAGATGGATCCTTATAAAGATCTCTATGGAAAGAAATGCACGACTCCAACATGCTGGGATGAAGTTGGGGAAAGAAAGCTATTAGGACCTGATCTTGTTGATGAGATGGCAGAAAAGGTCAGATCTATTCAACAAGACTTAAGAGAATCTCAGAGTCGACAAAAAAGTTATGCCGACAACCGAAGAAAAGACCTAAATTTTGAAGTGGGTGATAAAGTGTTCTTACGAATATCTCCCTGGAAGAGGGTCATGAGATTTGGAAAGAAGGGGAAGTTGAGCCCTAGATATATTGGTCCTTTTGAAATACTGGATCATGTTGGGAAGGTAGCTTACCGATTGGCGCTTCCACCGAATCTCTCTCAAGTTCACGATGTGTTCCATGTATCTCTCCTGAGAAAGTACACACCTGATCCTTCACATGTACTCAGCTCAGAAGTTGTATCGCTTGAGCAAGATATTTCTTATGAAGAACAACCGATAGTGATTATGGATCGTAGCGAAAAAGTCCTACAAATAAGACCACTCGATTGGTGAATATTTTATGGAGGAAACAACAATTAGAAGAGGATACATGGGAGTTTGAGGATATGATTAGGGAGAGTTATCCTCATCTGTTTGTTACAAAGTGACGAATTTCGAGGGAGAAATTCTTTTTAAGGGGTGTAGAATGTAACACCCGAGAATTTTATGAGAAATATTTTGTTGTTATGTAATATAAATCATCAAAGGAATCTTTCAATACACACATCACTTTCTTGGCTTGCTTTACACACAATCGCGACCTTCCTCGATAGCTTGTGTCGCACGCAATACCGAGTTTCACTAAACAACGATATGCTAATAAAATATTATTGAAACTCACCGTTATGTATAGTAATAACCACTTTTTGAAATTTTGTACATTTTATTATTCAAAATGGAATTTATTTTTGGATTCGGAATATCGAAATTAGCCTAGGGTGAAATTTTGGTATTTTTCTGAAAACTTTAAATTGTTGATGAATAGTGAAACCACTAAGTGGTAGTTAAAAACTGAATTTTTCATAAAACTTAATTTTACCGCTTTTGTGATTGGAATTTCGAAAATACGAGAGAAACAGTTGATTTCAGTAAGTAAATTGTAGTTCAATGAGCTGAAAATAATTTTTGGTGAATAGTAACTTTTTACTTTTATTTACCACGGTTAAAAGTAAATAGGGAAATTAAGAGAAAAAATTATATTATTATTATCCTAACACATGTCTTATTTCTATTAGATAAGTGTAATTCGACCAAAAACAACCTTAGGAATAAAATATGACCATTTAGGCCCACTTGGATTAGATTAGGACATTTATTATTAATTTATTTAAAGAAGGGTTAAAATAGTTAAAATCAATGTTTAATAAGAAAATAATTTTAAATATAGGGTTATACATAAGATAAATTCAACTATAAATATTCATTAGAAATATAAAAAAATTTCCTACATAATGATATTTTATTTGTAATTTTTAGACTTTAAATAAGTTAATTTATTTATGACACAATGATGATGCAGTAATTATCTTATTAATGAAATATTGACATAATTGATGTTATAAATACCCAAATAAATGTAATTTGAGACTTTTTATGAATTAAAATAATTGTATAGGTTAATATGACATGTTATTATTGATTTAATTAACTCTGTTCGAACTAATCATTCTGTTATGATTTTCACAAAAATCAATTACTAAATAGTGTTAAAATTGACATAAAATAGTTTTTAAAACAAATATTATATTATTGATTGTTATTTTATTCCTTAAAATATAAGGTCTTGAAACGATACTTATATCATGATAGGAGTATCATTAATGGACCACTTGGGGTCTCTTGGATGTATATGGTAAGTTTATTAACTATATAATATAAAAATACAAAGTGACATGGTAAATGTCAATCTAATTAACTAAGAGTTAAAACTAAAAGATAAGGTTAATATAATGACCTAAACTTGTCTAAATTCTATTGGATGAGAGGCTTCTGACCCATCCCCACCTTAGCTTCTAAATATATCAATTTGGAGCTATTAAAAACCTAATTTGACTTTATAATAAAAAAATAGTTTTAGTTATTCCAAATGTACCCCTCTCCTCCCTTATAAAAGGGCACCTCTTCCCTCTCCTCCTCACACCAATTTGAGCCTTCAAGCTCGGCCAACCCCTGCCAATTACTCCTATAAACTTCCCTAGAAATATCCTAGAGGTCCTGGTCTTCTTCAAGGACCAATTTTAGTGCCCTAAAAGGAGTTCTCAAAGAAGCGCTTCAAACAAGAGGTAATGTCCGTTACCGATTCTTTCATCTTTATTTCTTCTTCACTTCTTCTTCTTTAGTTGTTTCATTATAAAGTAATAACATCAGTATCAATAATATACTGATATTTTATTATAATTATGAAACAACCCTATTTCACAATCTATCCATCCTACGGAAAATGAAATCACCGCGCATGCGTACGTACGGAATACCGTCTCCACGCCGTGGTGTAATCTATTTTCCACCACCACCTTACTTGGATGGGTATAATGGTGTAAAGAACGAATATATATGATTATTGTAAAGTCAAATTGATTGTAAAATAGTATACATACACTCAAATACAATTCCACGATCATGGGAACGATATCATCGCTCGTGCGTACGTACGGAATACCGTCTCCACGATGTGATGCGACTCGTTCTACATGATTTTCATTGCATAATGATTACATAAATGAATTGAGTTCATAAATATGATATATATTACACTAATACCATTCTGTAAATGAGGTATATATAACCTAAAAATAATAATAAGAATTTATTCGACAAAACACGCATAAGAACAAAAAGTAATAAACACCCGAATAACAAGTAATAATGAAATATTACTAATAAGAAGTTAAGAATATGACCATATATGATATCATAACAATAAGTATGATTCTGGAATAAGTCAATATCATTATTTAAATCATTATACAGGAGGTTCAGACCCTTACAAAGAAAATCAGACCTAAGGTAAGGGAAAATATCACAATCCCATTTTATCCGAGATTGTTTATACTTGGGTATTTACTGGGGTGTATTTTATCATCCACATCCATGTTTCCTCAATATGTAATATTATTTCCATCCACCTACAATTGTTTGAATCCAATTTTACCCTTTGGTGAGTTTTTAGTAAAAGATATGAAAGGAATCTTTTGTCGTTTTTCGTATGAGGTACATTTTGACTTTTCGGACAAAAGTACGAGAAGAATGTTTTTTTAACTTATACGGAAAGAATTGATTTTTAAAATATTATTTCCAAGAAGCATAACTTACAAGTTTTCAATTTTATTTTTAATCAACATCTTTTAGTTTAAAAGTGTATGAAATTTTAAGAAAGGAAAAGTGTTTTTAAAGTAGAAAGGATATTTTCCTCAAGAATGGAGTTCAAGTGTTTTATCAAAATTATTTTCCATCTAAGATAATAAAGGTTTATGTTTCTATCCCTATTATTACATTGATTTGATTATGTTGTGATTGAATTATTTTTATGAATTCCTTTATCTTATATGAATTGTTTTATGATGTCACGATGTTTAAGATTCCCATTTTTGTTACATGGGTTATGCTATGATGTATGGTTTATGATTTTGTGGCACACATAAGAATGATATCATTATGAGATGGGTGGGAACTATATATCCCTCCAATTAATTGGGAAGAGATTTTATATATCATGAGATAGACATGGCTGGAATGACAGGTTAAATCGGTTTAGTGAAATAGGACTGAAACGAGGAGTGAACTCGGTTCAGAAATGGACTTTGTCCACTATGATAGTCTTGGAAATGAGTCTTGACTAATAAAAAATGATTCTCTATGATTTTGTGTGTATGACACAAAGTTTCATGTTTTAAGTTATTATTATTATGATTACATTTCACTACCTTGATTTATCCCACGTTATGAAATTATGATCTCTTTTGTAGGGTAAGATTTCCAAAATGTTATGTTCTGATGAATATGATGTGATTGATATTTCTTTTTTTACCCTTACTGTGCATTTGAGCTCACCATTTTGTATGTTTTATTTCCCCAGGCCAGGAAGAAGTTTATTAATTAAGATACGCCAAAAGGGACTATAGAGATAATAAAATAAATGGGAGACTGTGTAGATGCTTTATGAACCCATTTTTTATGTTTCCCAGTTTCTAAAGACACTATACATATACGGTCCTTTCGTGGTTTGTTATATGTTGTAAGAAGTGTAGTTCAATTTTGAGGTATTAAAAATGTATGTAAAGTATGGGTCGTTATATGCAATGATAAGAATGAAATGAAAATAAAACATGATTTAAAAGGTTCTGCCTTAGTTTGGGAATATACATCCTTTCCATGATGAATCTCATAGGTATATAAATATTCACTATTAATATTATGTGAATAAAAATTTATCCAAGTCTTGTTAGACTCCTTCTATCACCTGATAAGAATGACAATACATACTCCTTTCAGTTGAAAATGTATTTATTATGTTTCCAATCAAAAATAATGTTGAAATTTTTCACCCCATGACACTAAAAGATCATCCATAATTCGACCAACAGTTTTTCACAGTCTGGTAAGTGTCCATCCTATGCACCTTCCTTTATTTCTTGTTACCCATCTATTTTACCTCACGAAAACTATATCTGTTTTCTAACCTTGCTTATCCCTTATGAAAAAATAGGTGTGCCTAAAAAACTATTTGGATAGTCTCTCTGATTACTCTTTTTAGTGATGTATTTCATTCTACTACTCAGTAAGCCTATCCAGTATCTCAATAAAGAACCTTTTTGGAGTTGTTCTTCTGAACCTTCTTTTATACTAATTTGAGAGGTATCTTCTCTTCTTCTTCAAACCAAATCAGTAATAAACTAGAATTATTCAAGACCAAAGCATGTTGTCTTTTTTGTACATGTGAATATTGTATGTATGGTTCTACATTTAACCCTCTTTATATAATTTTCCAAAATTAGAATTTCTTGGAAAACAAATTCATTTTCAAGATCTATCTATATTCATTGAAATTCTCTCCATCTTAATGGAGTATTCTAGAAAAATGTTAAACCTTCATGAAAATCCAGTGATTCTAACCCTCTTATAACATCCTTAAAATTAGTGTTAAGTAAATTATACAATAATCATTATCATATCTAGATAATAAATTAGATCATAATTTCATCATCATTTTGATTGGGTATTACAATGTTATATAAATATTTCGGAAAACTCCATCTAGTGGTAGTTTGTCTGATGAATTATTTTAGGAACTCTCCATAGGTTAATCCTTTTAACTCCATTCTATTTGATCTATATTGACTGACTAAATCTATCTATTGATTATGAAGATCATATGGCCTCATATAAAACATAATATTAATATTGGTTTGAAAGAATATTAGTATCGTACAACATTTATGAACCATACATATGATAACATAGATAATATTTTTCCAATGTTAATCTATCTGATGGATGTTCATCATATTTTTCTTCATATAAAGGATGATATATGATATCACCCCTTTAAACATATTCCATTAATTTGAAAAAGAAAAATTTATATACAATATTAAAATACATGACCACTTGAACATTATAGAAACTATCTGCCTAGATACTCTAAATGTTTATCTCTGCTGTACTCGATTCATTTATGTTCTTTAATATTTTTTAATCATCAAAATACTTTGGACACATAAGAGTTTTTCCATCCAATTATAACTTTCCATATCTATCTAGTTTCTCTAGAATAAAAAATATACATATGATCTAACTTCGTCTTCTTACATACTCTTAATCCTAAACATAAACTATTTTCCATCCAATTTCTTTATCCAATGGTTGTTAGCTACCTCTTCACATTTTGAATTCAAACTATACATAGGGGATAATGTGATTTATCATTACACATTATTGTCTACCTTTTTGTATAATTTAGAACTCATCTTGAATCCTTATATATGATTTGTACCTCTAACTGAACTTAAACATATAACTAATCTATTTCTTTTCACTTCAACCATATTCAATCTGGTAAACTATATCTAGTGATCACGTGGTACTAATTTTCCAACATAATTTATAAATATGGATCTCCATATGCTCACTATGTGTTTCATCCATTTGGGGAACTATTCATAGAACACATTGTCTGATGATCTAAACCTAGTATTTGATTTGTGATAACATGATCTCTGCCTTTGATAAAAAAACATGGATCATTATATTTATATCATGTTTCAAACATTCACGAACAACATAACATAATCTGAATTGGGGAATGTTTTTAAAAAATGGTAATGAAACATCCTTCACTTCATCAATAAACACCATATGAAAAAAAATCTCAACAACATTTAGTAAATATTTCACACATATTTAACTAAATCATTCATAAAACAATATTATGAAAAAAATAAAAAACATTTTTATAAAAAAAATAAGAAAGAATCTTCAATATTCCCCTGTATATTTGTTAAATAAAATTCTCCACTACCTTTTAATCACTCAAACACTTTCAAAATTTTCATTTTTTAAGAAACTATTTTCTTAACATTTTTCAACTTTTATCAAATCACAACCTTTCCCATATATAATTTCCTCATACCACACTATTGGATAATGGTATATTTTTTGAGGAATTCCATTCAATATTGAAAATATTTTCATATTAAAATAAACTTTCCCTCAATTTTATCATCATAATTATTCAAACCCATCACTTTCATTATAACCACAAAATCAAATTCATAACATAAAAAGTTTTACATCTTTTAATAAAGTGGTACAGATTCTTATCATTTTCCAACATAATCCATATCACAGTAGTGGATTTCATTAAATCTTTTTGGAAGTCATTAGTTTATTTTGAACATGATATTTTATCCTCAATTCTACAAATATTTCTCTTGTCACATATTTGGTGAAATGATCATGAATTTGATAATTAAATGAAATGTACTCGAGAATATCGTCTCCTACAAAAACATTCAATTTTATGATGTGATCTATAATATCAATGTCCTTTGATCTCAAATTTTGTACATTGTTTTTGGGAAATAATAATGGAACTTTGAGTATCACAAGGAATCATCGATGGGTTATAAGATTTATCCATAAATTCATCTAGATGAATATTCATTTAGTAAACCTCACTGAAATTACAATTTTTTTCTAACCGTCATTATTTCCAACAAACATAACTATAAAAATTAAATAATAATTCTTAATATATTTTTTATTTCTCTATATGGGGCTTTTTCAAATTTTATTATTGAATATTCCTATTTCTAATGTCTTGTTTTCATATATCTATTTGACACTGTATATAAACACTCTATCTAATTAATATGATAGATATCATCTTTTCTTCTTCAATCAACACTGTTAGAAACTCAAACCATTTGAATCATTAACATTTATAAGTTTTTATATGGGTGGAAATTATTTTTATTGTTTTATATAACACCACATTTATATTGGTTTACCTAAATTAGAATGTACGGGAAACTAAATTCCTTTTTCTCACTCAATCGCAACTTACTAAAAGCTTATTAAGAAATTTGGAGTATTTTAATACAAAGTTGAACCTTCATGAAATCCGTAGTGATTTTAAACTTTTTCCAACTTACTTAAGTTAATTGTTAGGAATGTTTTAAAAAATTACCTAACATAGTAAGATAAAAACCATAGTTATATCGTAATTTGATAATCATGTTGAATAGACCTTAAAATATTATAAAAATTTTCATGAAAACACCATCTGGTGGAAGTTTGTCCAATGAATACATTTCAGAACATTCAATTTGATATTATTTCTGAACCTTGTATATATGATTTTCTTATACTTCTAGACTATGTTAAATGATTCTATTTGAACATCCTTCCTGAAGTAAAACATCATATAATGCCTGGATCACAAAAAACATAGTCTAGTACAACATATATGAGTCTTATATCAGATGTCATAGATAACAATTGTCTGATGTTCTTCTATCCTATTGATGTTTCATCAATGGATCATCATCTGAAGGACTAAATTTGATTTCCCTCCTTTAGTATCGCATTTCATGAAAATTCACTTTAAAATTTTATATAGAATGTTATAAATATATTTTTCTGCTTCAATATAATACAAACATTCTTTCTAGAATCATCATGTTTCTCTATCTGTTACACTAGATATTTAGATCTAATTTAATATTATGTTATGTTAGAAATAATATTTACAAAAATGAATTATCCATCATATTACAACATCCCATCTATATATATTATGTGAAACTACATCATTGTATTACCCCTCAATCTTATACTTCTTAAATATATTTTTATGGAATATCAACTATGTTTTATCTGATATATTTATTAAATTTCATCAACCACTATAGTTCATTAATCTTCATGCATTGGGAACAATAATATTATAAAATTTAATAATGTGATTTATGATTATGAAAGATAATACAAAAATAAAAACTTTTAGAACTCATCATGTTCCCTTATAATTCTTTTTACTTATTCTTGAAAAATGAATATTATCAAATATATATATGATAAAGTCAGCCCTAGTATGTTTAGTAAAATTCAAATGGTGATAATGTTATAACCCAAATATCCAGAAGCCCTTCATTTTTCTTATTGATTTTTGATATCCCCCCTTTCAAGGGATGAGGTGGAACACTTACAAGGCCTGTAATCTTAGTGATTACATGGCCCAAAGGCTTAAAAGACATTAGATAACCCCAAAGGTCTTACAGAATTCAACCAGACTATAGCTACAAGTAATTTCCCATCCTTATCATATTTATCGTATTGGTAGCTCTCCACCTTTGTATGGATGTCTGGTTTAGCTTCTTGTGCAACCACAGGCTGGTCCCGATGGCGTAGCCATACCATCTCATTCTTCCAAATAAATTGGTTATGATTTGGTGAGTGTGACTAATATGAATCCTCCTCTAAGGATTCTTCTTTTCTGTAGAATCTATTTGGGGAAATTACATGCCTCCTGAAGGCCTTGAGGTGGCTTGAAAGCCTTAAATGTGTCCTGAAAGCCATACTGACCCGAAGGTCGGGGTGTCCCTAAGGCCTTATGGACACAATGCCCAAACTGGTGTCCCAAGGTGAATATTTCTGGATGCTACAGTATCAAACCGTACCTACTATAGTACCTGCTACAATTCCCACACAGTGACTCCTATAGTGCCTGTTACAGTTCTTTCTACAGTACTTCTACAGTACTTGGAAATATATCTCTTCCTAGTTTTGAACCTAGGTCTTATGAACGAACATAAGGATACCTCATCAACTAGGATAAGGCTCATGTTCATGATAATGTTTTAGTATATTCCCCATGGAATTCATGTTTCATAATCTCCATCTACTCACTAAATATCTTCTCTGTCCAGAGAACTATTTTTAGAACTCTACATTTGGTGATCTTTACCCAATAATCTACATCTGATAACTATATCTCCACCTTTGAGAAAAATCTTGAATCGTGATATTTTCATGATGTTGGAAACATTAATGGATATCTTATCCTCATCCAAATTGAAGAACTATTCCTAAAATATAAGGAAACCTCCTTCCCCATATCCAGAAACGTCTTGTTATCAACATTCCTAGAAACTTCCAGAAAATAATTTCCCATTGTCTAACAGAAATAGTCATAACAAAATATGTTCGAAAAAATATAATTTTTTATGAAAATATCACAAGGGAAATTTTATAAGGTAACAAAATATTTTAATATAATTATTAATATAGTTCTAGAAAAAAATTTAAAAAATAATAATTTATTATATATTAGCACAATAAAGTGTATGAAGAAAATCATGACCTAAGGTCGATGTTTATGGTCAAATATATTTTTTAGTTAGTAATGTATATTATTTAATATCATTTGGGTTAAATATATTCAATTTAAATCATAACCTCGTTATATTTTCTTCTATTATAGTTTTTTGGTGATTTTATTTTTTCATTTAATTCTCCCCACATTGGTACATAAAATGATCCATAAGATTTTTTTATGAAAATTTGGATTTTTTTCACATCGGAAAATAATAATTTTATTTAATATTCATGTTATTTGAAATATTTTCTAGAATTTATCATTTAATGATCCAATTATTAATTAATGTAATTATTAACAAAATATTGCATTATTTTCAATAGATAACAAATTACTCTTTATAATTTTTTTAAACAATTTATCTATGAATTTTTATAAAAAGTAAGGAATCTTTCTTTAACGTTTACCGTGATAATGGATTTTTCCACAATCATGACCATAATTTTATTTTAATAATAATTTATAAAATTTATGGGTTATTTTCATTGAAAAAACGTTTTTAGAAATTATTGATTTTCTTAAAAAAATTTGTCAATATAAAGTGATATTCCTTTCATGTTTTCAATGGATGGTTTGAATGATCTTTTAATGGTATACTTCATCTTTGTAAAAATACTTTGGTGTTTCCAATGATTCCCCAAGGATATGATCTGATTATGTCATCCATGTTATATCTATAGATTGATTATGACTATGTGATGTGGAAATCTTTATAAAACCAATTTAATTCTACGGGATAAGATATAACGAATTAAAGATTGTTCTCATGATCTTGTGGAACCCATATGTATAGTTTTTATTAGGTGATAGGTGGTTATCTTAAATCACTCCCATGCATTGGAAAATAATTGATATATCATGAGATAATATTATGAAGATAGGGAGAAAGCCCATCCCTAGGATGAAAAGAGGTTGAATAGTGAACCCAATCCATTATAGTATTTTTTACACTATGTATTGACGGTCTTGGTAGTGATCCTTTGTTAATGAAATGATTTTATATACTTGTTATTTTTCCATAATTAATTTGGTTTTTATCATTCTTATGATATGTTCTCATGGATCATGACTTATTAATGATTATTACACATTATCATGACTCATTTATTCAGAAATGATAGCATTTTATGCTATCACTCATGCTTTATGACCTATGACTGATTAGGTATGAAATTTATAAGTTATGAACATGTTATAATAACCTTATCATGACCTTATTATTTATGATTATTATCAATTCATGTCTTACCTTTACTTATCATTTATCCCCACTCTTCATTATATCACATTTTCCCTAATTTTTGATGACTGTTTTTATGTATAATATGTCTAATATGGATACATTAAGAGAATATAATTGTTAAAGATGTTAAAAATAATTCATGAAATAATTCTATTATATATCTAGTATTCAAATACACTAAACCATTACGTTTTAAGGCTGTGATTTAATTTCTTGTATAAAATGATTTCATCTAAAATGATGAAATATGTATATTCTTAATTCTTGGATATCGTTAACCTCTAAATAAATTTTTAATCTTATGTTAACAATAAAATTTGTTTTTTCATTATGATTTTTCTCCATAGATATATGGGAGGTATTTAACACTTATTTCATTTTTAGTGTATATATTTTCCATTTATTTATTTTATAATATTTTTTCAACAAATTTAATGGATTTAAAAATCTATTCCATTTTCTAACATTCATGTATTTTCAATTTGATGACTATGATATAGTAAAGACTTTTTGTAACACAATTATGATTCATTATGTTATAATTTTTTTTTATTAAACTAATTTCATATGTTTTTGGCACAGTATTCACTTAAGTTTTATTATGTGTTATTTTCACCCAATTTTCATTGGATTTAAATTTCTAACACATAAAACCCTTTCTAAATGTTTCATTCATCACGAATTATGCTATATTTAAGGGATTTGTTTAACTCATATTTAAATTATTTGAGTTGAAATACTATTACATTAAAATCATTCTTCAATGTTTGATAAATTCTTTTATTTCATATTTGACAATATATTGTCTCTTTTCTCCATAGGTAAAATTATTTATCAATTAATTTATTTCTCATAAATAAGAAAAATTGTTTTGAAAGTATATCACCTAATTTATAGACTATTTTCCACTATTTTCATGATCATTATTTCAAAATATTTCATCAATTACTATTTTGAATGATATATATATTTTTACCCTTGTGAGATTACTATTTTTTATTACCACTTTTCAATGATAAATTTTTATAAATCTTTTTATGATGTGGGTTTAAAAAAATTTATTTGAAAATATTAAATGTTTTTCTATCCTTTATAAATATAATGTTTTATCATCTAACCCACATTTCTTTTTGATAATCTCTATTACATTTCAATTTTTTTATTAAAGATAACTTTTTTAAAATGTAAATTTTTTCACATAACCTTTTCGAAATATTTATTCTTTTTCAATGCTATACTATTCAATGTTTTTTCTTAAAATAAATGATTTTAAATGTTTTCACTTCACCTTTTTGAAGATAACATTTCAAAGTGTCCATAACATCATCTTTTGCAACAAATAAATAAGTGTTTTATAAAAACTATTTTATGATTCCACATATATCTCCACATTATCTCCATTTACTTTAATTACATTGAAATTATTTTTCATGAATCACCCTCTAAATTATCATATAAATACACTTTTTAGGTGACATAAATTTAGGCATCAAGCATTTTCATTCTTTTGGTCTTGTTTTTTTATACCATATGGATTGTTTTTTCAATCCCATTTTTCATTATATGGGTTCGTAATGGTGTGAAAAATGATTTTTTTCATGGGGAACACATATGTATAAATGAATAGTTGGTCGGGGTCCTATATTGAACTTCAATAAATTTTTATTGTTTATATATCATGATCTTAAAAAGGGTACATGGGATGATTATCCAAAACTCTAGGGAAATGGGAGGGTTACAACATGAAAATGGGTATATGATCCTATTATACCAAGCCAGATGGTATATGGTAGGGTTATCCCAAGACCAATAAAGGTACACATGTTATATGAACAATCCCAAGGGTACAAGTGAGGTAATCACAAACCCATATAGGGTCCATCAGTAATAAATCATAACCTAATAAGGGTACATAGATTGTAATACCATGCCAAAGAAGATGTATGGGTACTTATCAGATGCCTCTATGTGATTGTTAACTTAGTTGGTATCATTGAAATATGATTTTTATGATTATTTTTATCCCATAGTCTAATGTTATAGTAATATACATATGTTATGCTATATGCCTCATGTGTCTTATCCCTTGATTCAACACTCTTTTTCCATGGAATTGTTTTTTATTTGGGAGTATATATCCTACATTCATAGATTATTTGAAACAGTTATTTTTTACATTTTCATTTTAATAAGTTATTTATCTATAGTTTATTTGTTCTCTTCTACTAATAATCTTACCATTGATGACATTTTTATGAGCATTAACTTATGTAAGTTTTATCCTAATCCATTATTATGATCCCTTTAGCTAGGTTATTAAGATGATTATAACCTATTAATTACAATATAATAAATTTTATAATGTATCGATTATAGAGAAATGTTCACATGTTTTTTAAAATAAGCTACCTATGTAACTAGTTATCAAATAAAAAACCTTTAGTTCATAGGATTTTAGTATTATTCATGATATATAATGTTGTAATTATATAAATTTAGTAAAATAAATATAGGTTCATATTATATTGAATCATACCTAGTGTTTAGTAAATTTTCTCTATAAATTATTCTCATAGTGCAGGTATTGTTTACACAATATGAATTTTTATTTGAATGACTAAATAATAACTTTTTAAATATATAAAACTCTTCAAAAACAAGAATCATGTGATAAAAATAATAAAAAAAATCATCAAAATTCCTTTAAATCGCAATAAAATGATCAATAAATAATTTTTCAATCTTATGAACTCACTCTACATCAATTTGATCATTATTTTTCATAAAATGAATTAAAAAAAATTATTTAATTTTTTTAAAATATAACAATAGTCAAGACCATGAAAAAGGACCACATATATATATGAAACTATATGAAGACAATAATTTAATTATTTTTTAATTTTCTAAATATAACGATTAATAATCCAACATGAAGTGTTTTTAGAATAAAAAAATTAGTAGTGTTAGAGATATTATGGACACTAAAAACATATGTTAGTTGGGAAAAATTAAGGAAATGAATTTATATTTTTGTTAAATCATATGGAAAAAAATGTATATTGGTTTTTGTAATGTATTAAATTTACAACATTAATCTGAGTAATGTAATACTGAAGATCAATCAAAATAAATTTTATGTGTTTTAAAACTCTAAAACATACACGTAAAGGTCAAATACATGGAAAACGACCTCTATTTAATGTGAAATCATAGAAAAAATTTCAATAATTTGTTTGTTTGTCTAAATATAGGACAAATCAATCTGACATATTTTGTCTTGAAATGAAAAATTGTCAATATTTTATTAAGTAATTATCTTTAAAAAGGTATTTCCGATTGTCAAAATGAAGGAAAAATATTTTATTACCATGATATAAATGTAAAATAACTATATATTGGATTTAAAAATATAATAGCTGACACCACATTAATCTGATTTGTGGTTTTCTTGGGATTATAAAAAAACTTTTATTTTGTTTTAAAACAATATAACACATCTGTAATTTCTAAAATCAATGAAAAGACATAATATTGAAATTATATCCTAGGAAAACTAAATTTAAATTATATTTATATTTTTTGAATAAACATTATGTAAATATGATGGGAATCTCCATTGGAAAAAAAAATAAGTAGTATCTAAACATATCAACATATTTAAAAATATGTGTATAAGGACTTGTCCTTAAACATTAAAAATTATATTAATATTAAAATTTGAAATTACATTAGTCTCCAAAAGATATTTTAGTTCTACACTTCTATAAAATTTGTAAAAACTCTTAAAAATTATCCCGATGCATTACAAGTGGACACCTATAATAATTATACATTTTTTCACCAATTGAAACACTTTTTAAATTAAAACATGAATTCTTTTCGTTAAATATCTTTAATACATTCATTATGAAATCTTTTTTATCCATACCAATATTAAGACCTAGAAAAAAATAGAACATGGGATGATCACGAAAATATCAGTAAGGGATACACAAATAAGGAAAACTGTTAGTCTTGTCAAAACATGAAAACCCATGGATACTTTATCATAAAGTAATACATTCCACCATTGAAAAGTTGTAATTAATTTTCTCTAAATATAATATTATTGATAACCCATTTTTAATAAATTTGTTACCATAAAAGTATTAAAATTACACATATCATATAATGGTATCTTGGA
Organism: Viscum album; assembly: GCA_963277665.1. NCBI lineage: Eukaryota > Viridiplantae > Streptophyta > Magnoliopsida > Santalales > Viscaceae > Viscum > Viscum album. The sequence continues at coordinate 1,886,741,641 of OY728160.1, read as the reverse complement.
ACGCAGTCATACGTAATTGGAATAACCATTCCGTCTACTTCCATACTTGTCACTCATACAAAATGGAATAGACATATGTCCTACATCCATACTAAATTCATTAAGTATTATAACATAAACAACCATCCATCATTTATTGGAACCACCCCTCCATGGTTTTTATGATAACCACACATCAAATTTCAATGTATCATTATATATTCATAATAAATAAAAGATTTCAATTTTCATCATTTCACTCATAAAATTTTATTTTTAATCACAATAAACGATTTTAAGATATTTAATTGATAAATACATTTTCAATAAAAAAATACCCAAAAAATGGAATTAAGGATATGTTTTTTATTTAAAAATATGATAAGGCTTATAGTGGAATCCAAATATCAAATAAGTGCAATGGCGGTGGAGATGTCCTTTTTGTCTTATATGTTAAAAAATTAAATTAATTTTTTCATTTGTAAAGAAATACATGCCCTCAATATAGAAATATAACTTTTGATAAACCATGAATGAAATTATATATCGACATAAATTTTAATTTATAATCCTTTTATGTCCATATAAATAAATATGTAAATCAGTCTAATGAATAAAAAGAATTAATAATTAAATATTTAAATGTATAAGGTATCCCAAACCACTTTGAAAATTTAAATCATAATCTCCATGAATTAATAAATTTCAAGAAAATTGATAATATTATTATAGGTGAAATATGGATATTATATTTCTTAGTTTCACAATATAGACTTTATAGAATAATAAAGGTGTATATTAATAAGAAATGCCTCAATAAAAGGTGACTGAGACAAAATCACTTACCTTGAGTCTGATTCATCATTTAGATTACTTGTGCTTCCAGAATAATAAAATTAGTTTCATTAATAAATTTCTTATAACAATTTAATGTTTATAATTACTTTTATATCATTAATTACCATGTTATAATAATTACTTAATTATTTGAGTTCATGTTTGATGGTTTGATGATATTCAGTATATGAGTCCAAAATGACTAAAGTAAGTCAAATACGATGAAAGAGGTCATAATTCCATCACATATTGAATAAAATTAATGAAATATTATTCTATTATTTATATAAATTATACTTTTAAATTCATCCATTACATATGGATATGAAAAATGAACTATGGTACAATCATGAAGATGGTAAGTTGTACGTACACATGAATAACATATCCTTTTTTCCTTGATCGTTATGGGAAGAAGGTAATTATATTTATAAGGCCCCAGCCTTAAACATCTTTTAATATTGAATTAAATGAATAATTCACGTTGAGGATCTTTTCAGGTTTAGAGTTTTAGAGAATTAGGACATAACTGTTACATCTCAAAAGGTTACAAAGTAGACACTTCTAATAAGTTTCCAAAGAATAAAAAAACTCTTAAAAAGAAACATGTCTAGTTCCATGTTTTATATAGCATGACTTTCCATTGATCCCATCCTTGACTCTATTCCACATTATGTCATGTGAAAAACATTTCAAAAAAAACTTGGGGTGAGCATTAAAAGCTCAGTAAGAGATACACAAAGAATGAAAACTGTTAGTTTTTCAAACATCAAGTAAAACATGTATACTTTATCAAAGTAATACCTTCACCTTCATGAAGTAGTAAAAACTCTTCACTGAATAAAATATCATTACTTACCCTTTTGTAACCAAAGGATTACCATAAAACCCATATAAATAAAACATAACATATAAAGGTAACTTGGGACATAAACATACTTATGTGGAATAACCATACAGTCGACTTCCACACATATCACTTAATGGAATAGCCATACAGCCAACTTCCATACATACTTAATGGAATAGCCATACGGCCGACTTCCATACCCAATTCATTGGTGGTTATAATGTAACCACCCGTCCTGGAATTCACGGCACCACCCGTCATATGGTTTATCATGTAACCACCCGTCAAATGTCCATGTACCATTATAAAAATCATAAGATATAAAACAAATATAATGGAAAGAAAACATTTCAACACTTTTATCACAATATATCACATACATATATTGACATAACAAATCCATTATAAAAACCATTTTCAATACCAAAATACATAAAAGAGTATATGGTATTTATTTCATTTTAAAAAAACATTACGGCTTGTTCAGGAAGCCAAAGACCAAATAATACTCGCGGCGGCGGAAAAGGTCATTGTCACCACGTACGTTAAAAGAAACATTCCTTTTTTTCATTTTGTAAAAAGCTTCATATAAAAATATTCCTTTTATATAAAAGTAAATTTCAAAAGGGTTTATACACCGTATAAAGTAAAGATGTGTATAAAACGAAATATCCCTCAACGAAAGGAGATTGATACGAAGTCCCTTACCTCAGGTCCGACTTGACTCGATCGTTTTTTAACATCTTGAATAATAAACTTGAGTTAATTTCTATTTTCTTAATAAAAATTTTCATGTTCATTATTCCTTTTATATCACTTATTTCCCTGTTATAAACATTATGTAATCATTTATGTTAATAATGTTTGTGTTGTCGATATTTGGTTCTTAAGTCCAAAGTGGACTTCTTATAATTACATGTTGTTCATGTGGTCAAAGGTTCTTTATATTCAGAATGACATTCCTGATTTGGATATCATATATATCATATATATCTAGCATATACATGTATTTATAATATCACATAATCATTTAGAGGTAATAAATGAAATGCACTGTTCATGGAGACGGTAAGCCGTACGTACGCATGCACACTACTTTCATTTCTATGTCATATTAATGGAATTAAAACTAAATTAGAGGTATGTGTATTTTAATTACAACTTTATATTAATAATTTAGATGTTACATACATCATATATATCCATTATATATATGTACTTATAATAGTACATTACATTTGGGGATAAGAAATGAAATGCATCGTTCATGGAGACGGTAAGCCGTATGTACGCATGAACGCTAATTTCATTTATATATCATACATTAATGGAAAGAAATAATAATGATATAGAGGTATATTATAATTCCAGTATAACATCATATATAATAACTTTAACTACATCATTTATGCATCCCACATATGGCATTAACGAATCACATCACTTTGAGGGGGCAGTAGTCCACACTTCCTAAAATGAAATTATCGTGTTTACCCACAATGGAAACCATAAAGGTATACCAAAAATGAAAAATAAATAAGCATAAGGGAAACATAAAAAATATATATATCATATATAAATATAGTTACATCTTAATATCCACCATTAAAGGTGTTTAAAATAATATTGAACAATCATCGTTTCGTGAGGCATAAATTCGCCAACCACAGAAACAGTATGTTCGTTAACCATTATATGTAGATGTGTGTAACTGTAGCTGGAATGCATCTTATAAAAACATAACAGTATACTGAAGATACTGTAGTTGTTACAAAATAAATGAATATAAAGAGTTTAGGGGGTTGGAAAAACAAAATAAAACAAAAGAACACAAGTGAAGACATCTCCTTAAAATCAGGTAACTCTCTTAGATTTGGTCTCAAAGGCTTCCTTGGGAAGTCTTCTGCCCAAAGTGAGGCTTCAAGGAGTAAAAGAGGGATGTGGAGGGAAAAAATGGGCAGGGGTTGGCCGATCCAAAGGCTTTGAAAGTTTGGGTAAGGTGGTAGCGGTGGGGGCCTTTTATAAGAGGAGAGGAGGGGCACTCTTGGAATGTAAGGAAATGTTACTTTATTTTAGAATGAGTTTCGGATTTTAATGGTCCCACATTGATGTGTTTCTAGGATACGGTGATAAGGGTTAGAAAACCACCCATCCAATAGTTTTTTTACATGTTTAGGTCTTAGATTTTACATTATCATTCCATTTTATTTAAATCGTTAAATAATGAGGTAGTCGCTGCATCATCATGGTGTCATAAATAATTTAAATTATTTAATGTCAAAAAATTATAGACAAATTACTATGATGTATGAAATATTTTTAGCTTTCCAATGAATATTTATAGTAAAAAATCGGACTTGTATATCCCCATGTAAAAATTGTTTTAGTAAAACAACTCATGTTTGAGACATTTTTATTTTAACTTTAAATAAAACGTTATTAATGTCATTTTCCAACCAAAGTGGATTCATGGGGTCCCCTAGTTGACCCATGGATTTTATTGGTCGGCCATGACACATCCAAAGAGGTTAGGACATGTGTCAAGATCATTTCATATTATTACAACATTATTTTTACCTTAAATTACACTAATTACCTCTAATCGCGATTAAAAACTTAAAAGCATATATTCACCAAAAAATTATTTTATTCCCATTGAACCACATTTTACTTCTTAATGAAAACCATGTATGTAATATTTTTGAAATTCAAAACATAGAGGGGGTAAAATTTCATTTAAACGAAAAATCAATTTTTTAAGTACCACTTAGTGGTTTCACTATTAATAAAAAATTGATGTTTTTCAGAAAAATACCAAAACATCACCCTAAGATATATTTGATATTCTAAATTCAAAAATGAAGTCCATTTTACAAAATTCAAATAATATAAGTTGAATTAATTAATTTAATAATTAATTCCCGCTGTCAGAGAAAATAGCGTGTTTTTATGAAATAATATGTATCAAAAGATAGACACTAGTTTAAGTCCGATTTCAAAGTGAAATTAATTCCAACGACCACAATTGGATTTAATGGTAAAAATATATTCTAATTTAACTATAAAACCAATTAAAATGATAATCTAATCATATAAATAAATTATATTTAAAAGTGGTTTTGAATTAAAATACAACATTTTACACTATTCATTAAAAAAATAAACTTTATCGGAAAAATACCAAAAATTTACACAAAGTAAATTTTGATGTCCCGATTATAAAGAAGAGTTTTATTTGGTCCAATATAATTTATAAGAGTGAACAAAACTATATTTAATGATGGTTCGCCATCAAAAGGCGATAAGTGAACCTTTAGTGAAAACTAGGGCATATACGCCTAAAATTGAATTCTTTCCGTATTTTAAGCCTTTATCTTTTTTTAGATAAATGTAAAAACATTTAAAAAACATATATAATCATATTTTAGTTATTTCTATCCATTCCCGCCAATACAACGGCTATGTGTTAACTACCATTTAAAATAATATTATTTTATTACTAGTGTGCAATGAAAGATTACAATGAAACTCTTTGTTGCGTATCGGGTACGCTATCGAACATAGAAACCCTTTTAAAGTAAAATTAATATTTAATTCATAAATATTAATAAATATGAAAATGTTTTCTTCATTATTTACCTGGGATGTTACATCCTTCCCCCCTTTTGGGAATTGTGTCCTCGCAATTTTATTCACTTATCAAAATAAGTGGGGGTATTTATCCCTCATAGCATTTTCAGATTCCCACATTGGCTCTTCAACAATATGGTTTTTCCACAAAACCTTTACCTGGTGAATTACCTTATTTCACAACACTTTCTCTCTTCGGTCAAGAATCTGGACTGGTTTTTCTTCATAAGAGATATTCTCTTCCAACTGAACTACCTATGGGCTCAAAAGATGAGATGGATCTGGAATATACTTTCTCAACATCGAAACATGAAAAACATTGTGTAACTGAGAAAAACTCGGAGGTAAACCACTCGGTAAGCAACTGATCCAACTTTATCCATAATTTCATATGGTCCAATGAACCTTGGACTCATATTTCCTTTCTTACCAAATCTCATCACACTTTTCCATGGAGAAAACTTGAAAAAAACATGATTACCTACCTCGAAAGATAGATCCTTCCTCTGGTTATCCGCATATCTCTTCTGCCAGCTCTCAGCTGTTCTCATGTGTTTCTGAATCAACTGAACTTTTTCTGCCATCTCTTCTACCAATTCTGGTCCCATCATCTTCCTTTCACCCACTTCATCCCAAAATGCTGGAGTTCGACACCGCTTCCCATATAATGCCTCAAATGGTTCCATCTATATACTGGAATGAGAAATGTTATTATAAGAAATATCAACCAAAGAAAGATGTTGGTCCCAACTTCCTTGAAAATCCATCGAACAAGCTCATAGCATATCCTCCAGGGTCTAAATTGTTCGTTCTGACTTCCCATAGGATTGCGTATGAAAAGCTGTACTAAAATTTAATTCAGTACCCAATGACATAGGAAGGCCTTTCCAAAAGTTCGAAGTAAACTTGGGATCACGATCGTACACAATGGAGAGAGGAACTCCATGTAACCTGACTATCTCTTTAAGATACAAATGGGAAATTTGATCTAGGGAAAATGTATCTTGTATTGAAAGGAAATGAGCAGATTTAGTCAAGCAATAAAAAAAACCCAGATTCCATTATTACCTCGAGATGTCCTCGGTAATCCCACAACGAAGTCCATGGATATATTCTCCCATTTCCACTCTGGCACTGGTAAAGGCTGAAGCATCCCTTTCGGTAACTGCCGCTATGCCTTAACCTGCTGACAAGTCAAACACTTCACTGTAAAATCAACAATATCCCTTTTCATTCCATCCCACCAGTAATACTCTCGCAGATCTCTGTACATCTTAGTACTGCGAGGATGAACTAAAACGGGGAACTATGAGCCTCACATAACAACTCATTCTTCAACTGTGAAACACTAGGAACACATAACCTCTTCCCAAACCTCAAAAAACAATCATTATCAATGTTGAATTCAGGCAACTTACCCTTTTGAACTAGCTCTACCTTTTTATGTAACTCACTGTCTTCACTCTATGATTGCTTAATTCTATCTGATAGGGATGATCTCACTGATACCTGAAACAAAATAGAAGAAATTCCTTCACCAACGACTTCTATTCCAAAGTTCATCAAATCAAAAACCAAAGGATCTCATTCCAAACATATCCTAGTTAATGAAGCATTACTTTTTCGACTCAAAGCATCGACCACTTTATTTGATTTTCCTAGATGGTAATGAATTGTACAATCATAATCCTTGATTAATTCCAGCCATGTCCTCTATCTCATGTTCAATTCTTTCTGAGTGAATATATACTTTAAACTTTTGTGATCAGTATATATTTCACACTTTACTCCATACAAATGATACCTCCAAATTTTTAAAGCAAAAACAACAGCAGCTAATTCCAAATCATGTGTAGGGTAGTTTATCTCATGAGTTTTCAACTGTCATGAAACAAAAGAAATTACCTGATCATTCTGCATTTGGATGTAACCAAGTCCCTTCAACGAAGAATCACTGTATATAACAAACTCACCATTCCTAGAAGGAAGTTCCAAAACTGGAGCATTCACTAATCTTCTTTTCAAATCCTGAAAACAATAATCACATTCTTTTTTCCAGATGAACTTAACACCCTTACGAGTTAGCTTAGTCATTGGACTAGATAACCGTGAAAAATTTTCAACGAACCTTCGGTAGTAACCTGCCAAACCAGGAAAACTATGGATCTCGGTAACATTTGTGGGTCTTGGACATTCTTCAACAACTTTTGTTTTAGAAGGATCAACAGTTATGCCATCTTTAGAAACAATGTGACTAAGGAATGAAATTTGTTGCAACCAAAACTCACACTTTCTAAATTTCCCATACAATTTCCTTTCTTTTAGGGTTTGCAAAATAACCCTTAAATGTCTTTCATAATCCTATTTACTTTTAAAAAACAGAAAAATATCATCAATAAAAACAACCAACATTTTTCACCTGAGTCAACTGAGCCATCACTATAACAAACTGTTTAGTTCTGATTCTGACTATCTCAGGATACTGATTTGAAAGTTCATTTTCCTCTGTATGCCTTCCCAGAAAATATTTTATGTTTGCTCTATGAAAAACCATTATAAACACAGAAATATCTTAGGATAAGAAACATGGTAATCTTCTAATGCTATATAATTTCAATCATATCATAAATTAATTTATAATTTAACAATTTTCTAACTCCTAAAGTTGTCTAAACCGACCTCTGATACCAATTATAAGGCCCTGACCATAAACATCTCTTAATATTGAATTAAATGAACAATTCTCATTGAGGATATTTTCAGGTTTAGATTTTTAGAGAATTAGGACATAACTTTTACATCTCAAAAGGTTCCAAAGTAGACACTTCTACTAAGTTTCCATAGAATAAAAAAACTCTTAAAAAGAAACATTTCTAGTTTCATGTTTTATATAGCATGACTTTCCCTTGATCCCATCCTTGACCCTATTCCACATTATGTCCTGTGAAAAACATTTCAAAAAAAACATGGGGTGAGCATAAAAAGCTCAGTAAGGGATAATCATAGAATGAAAACTGTTAGTTTTTCAAACATCAAGTAAACCATGTATACTTTATCAAAGTAATAACTTCACCTTCATGAAGTAGTAAAAACTCTTCACTGAATAAAATATCATTACTTATTCTTTTGTAACCAAAGGATTACTATAAAACCCATATAAAGAACACATAACATATAAAGGTAACATGGGACATAAACATACATAAGTGGAATAACCATACGGTCGACTTCCACACATACCACTTAATGGAATAGCCATATGTCCAAATTCCATACATACTTAATGGAATATCCATACGGCCGACTTCCATACCCAATTCTTTGGAGGTTATAATGTAACCACCCGGCCTAGTATTCACGGCACCACCCGTTATATGGTTTATCACGTAACCACCCGTCAAATGTCCAAGTACCATTATAAAAATCATATGACATTAAACAAATATAATGGAAAGAAAATATTTCCACACTTTGATAACAATATATCACATAAATATATTCACATAACAAATCCATTATAAAAACCATTTTCAATACCAAAATACACAAAAGAGTATATGGTATTTATTTCATTTAAAAAAAACATTACGGCTTGTTCAGGAAGCCAAAGACCAAATAATACTCGCAGCGGCGGAAAAGGTCGTTGTCACCGCGTACGTTAAAAGAAACATTCCTTTTTTTTCATTTTGAAAAATTATTCATAGAAAAATATTCCTTTTGTATAAAAGTAAAAGTAAAATGGGTTTATACACCATATAAAAGAAAGTTGTGTATAAAATGAAATATGCCTCAATGAAAGGAGATTGAGACGAAGTCCCTAACCTTGGGTCCGACTTGACTCGATCGTTCTTTAATGTCCTGAATAATAAACTTGAGTTAATTTATATTTTCATAAGAAACTTTTTCAAGTTCATTATTCCTTTTATATCACTTATTTCCATGTTATAAACATTATGTAATCATTTAAGTTAATAATGATTGTTTTGTCAATATTTGGTTCTTAAGTCGAAAGTGGACTTCTTATAATTACATGTTTTTCGTGTGGTCAAAGATTCTTTATATTCAGAATGAAATTCCTGATTTGGATATCATATATATAATATATATATAGAATATACATGTATTTATAATATCACATAATCATTTAGAGGTAATAAATGAAATGCGCTGTTCATGGAGACAGTAAGCCGTACGTACGCATGAACGCTACATTCATTTCTATGTTATATTAATGGAATTAAAACTAAATGAGAGGTATGTATATTTTAATTCCAAAATTATATTAATAATTTAGATTTAACATAAATCACATATATTTATATATTATATATGTACTTATAATAGTACAATACATTTGGGGATAAGAAACGAAATGCATCGTTCATGGAGATGGTAAGCCGTACGTACGCATTAACGCTACTTTCATTTCTATCTCATACATTAATAGAAAGAAATAATAATGATATAGAGGTATATTATAATTCCAGTATAACATCATATACAATAACTTTAAATACATCCTTTATACGTCCCACATATGGCATTAACGAATCACATCACTTTGAGGGGGTGGTAGTCCGCACTTCCTAAAATGAAATTATCGTGTTTACCCACAATGGAAACCATAAAGGTATACCACAAATGAAAAATACAGAATCATAAGTAAAACACCAACATAATATATATCATATATAAATATAGTGACATCTTAATGGACACCATTAATGGTGTTTAAAATAAGATTGAACAATCATCGTTTCGTGTGGCAGAAATTCACCAACCACAGAAACAGTATGTTATTTTACCATTAGATGTAGATGTGTGTAAGTGTAGCTCGAATTCATATTATAAAAAAATCTTAGTATATTGAAGATACTGGAGATGTTACAAAAGAAATGAATAAAAAGAGTTTAGGGTGTTGGAGAAGCAAATTAAAACAAAAGAACACAAGTGAAGACATCACATTAAAATCGGGTAACTCTCTTAGATTTGAGATCAAAGACTTCCTTGGGAAGACATCTGCCCAATGTAAGGATTCAAGGAGTAAGAGAGGGATTTGGAGAGACAAAATGGTCAGGGGTTGGCCGATCCAAAGGCTTTGGAAGTGTGGGTAAGGTGGTAGAGGTGGGGGCCTTTTATAAGAGGAGAGGAGGGGCACTCTTGGAAAGTAAGGAAATGTTCCTTTATTTTAGAATGTGTTTCGGCTTTTAATGGTCCCACATTGATTTTTTTAGAGGATAAGGTGATAAGGGTTCTAAATAAACCCATACAATAGTTTTTTGAAATGTGTAGGTCTTATATTGTACATTATTGTTCCATTTTATTTAAATTGTTAAATAATGAGGTAATCCCTACATCATCATGGTGTCATAAATAATTTAAATTATTTAATCTCTAAAAATTATAAAAAAATACTATGACGTAGGAAATCCTTTTACCTTTCCAATTAATATTTATAGTCAAAATTATTACTTTTATATCCCCATGTAAAAATTTGTTTAGTAAAACAACTCATGTTTGTGACATTTTTATTTTAACATTAAATAAAAAGTTATTAATGTCATTTTCCAACCGAAGTGGCTTCATGGGGTCCCCAAGTTGACCCATGGATTTTCTCGGTCGGCCATGAAACATCCAAATAGGTTAGGACATGTGTCATGATCATTTCATACTATTACAACATTATTTTTACCTTAAATTACACTAATTACCTCTAATCACGATTAAAAACTTAAGAGTTACTATTCACCAAAAAATTATTTTAATCCCATTGAACCACATTTTACTTATTAATGACAAACATGTATTTTTTATTTTTGAAATTCAAAACACAGAGGTGGTAAAATTTCATTTAAACGAAAAATCAGTTTTTTAAGTTCCACTAAGTGGTTTCACTATTCATCCAAAATTGATGTTTTTCAGAAAAATACCAAAATATCACCCTAAGCTATATTTGATATTAAGAATTCAAAAATGAATTCAATTTTACAAAATTAAAAACATATAAGTTTCATTAATTAATTTAATAATTAATTCCCGCTGTCAGAGCAAATAGCGTATTTTTATGAAACAATAAGTATCAAAAGATTGACACTAGTTTAAGTCTGATTTCAAAGTGAAATTAATTCCAACGACCACTATTGGATTTAATGGTGAAGATATATTCTAATTTAATTATAAAACCAATTCAAAAGATAATATAATCATATAAATAAATTAGATTAAAAAGAGGTTTTGAATTAAAATACAACATTTTACACTATTCATTAAAAAAATGAACTCTATCGGAAAAATACCTAAAATTTACACAAAGTAATTTTTGATTTCCCGATTCTAAAGAAGAGTTTTATTTGGTCCAATAGAATGTATAAGAGTGAACAAAACTATATTTAGGGATAGTTTTCCATTAAAAGGTGATAAGTGAACCGTTAGTGAAAACTAGGGAATATACACCTAGAAATGAATTCTTTCCATATTTTAAGCCTTTATCATTTGTAGATAAAATTAAAAACATTTAAAAAAAAATATAAAAATATTTTATTTATTTCTATCCATTCCCGCCAATAAAACGGCTATGTGTTAACTACCATTTAAAATAATATTATTTTATTACTAGTGTGCAACAAAAGATTTCAATGAAACGCTTTGTTTCATATCAGGTACGCTATCGAACATAGCAACCCTTTTAAAGTAAAATTAATATTTAATTCGTAAATATTAAAAAATATGAAAATGTTTTATTCATTATTTACCTGGGATGTTACAATAATTTTATCTTTTATGAATAAAAATACATAAATAATATCATACTAATAATTTAAATATAGTTTTATTTATCATATGGGTGATGTGATGAATAAAAACAAATCACATTACATTGTGGATGTGGTAGTTGACACGTACACAAAAACGGAGTAATTATTTTTATGTGCTTGTAAATTAAGAAAATAATTGATATATTATTATCTTATAATGATAAATATTTCATTAATTTCATATATAATCATTAATCCCATAATTATAACCTATTTTTAAATAGATTAATGAAAAATGAACTATATCGGTTCGCGAGGTGATACTCCACCGAACACATGAACGAAAAGATCATTTTCCATTTGATAAAATTGGAGATGTATTTAGGTGAAGATATTAACAAAATAAAACCTATATATATTTAAGAAACATTATTTATTATTTCATCATGGTTTAATGAGATTTTATGTAGTGGAAGAATAAAAAAAATAAAAATACTTGATTAAACACGATACCTTTCCTTTGAATGATCACCTTTGACTGACACCTTGAAACCTCTCTGAATTGTGTTATAACTCGAATAAGTCCAAAAAATTGTGATTAAGAATTTAATGAATGTATTTCGGTAGATATTGCGCAATAGAAAAAAAATTGATGGTGAATAAATGATAGGAAGTAGTTTCCAATTATAAGAGATGAGATGGGGAACTCATGGAATTCTTCAAAATATTAAAATAATATACCTTAATTTCCTATTACAAAAGGGTAAACATTTATTTATCTCCAATATATGATTATTTTTGTTATAAAAAAATACACTGATAAAAATTAGAGAGGTTTTGAACATTTCTTAGTCTTTACCTATTTGTTTTAGCCCTTTTAAACTCATCCAATTTAATTAAGTAATTTACAATTTCAGAGTCAATATAATTACCCTGACATGAAAAAAAATAAAAGAGACATTTATAAAACTTTGGGATTATTAAAAAATGTTTCTCTAATATTTTATCTTTTATAATTTAAAAAAATTAATTAAATATTTTATAATTTAAAATTCCATTAGTGTCAATTTTGACCCTTCATTTTTCGACTTCGTAAAAATATCATATCATCATGATATGGTCAAAAAAACTCTCTTAAATGATAAATAACATGGGAGGTTAATACATAAAATTTCTTTATGACATAAATTATATCATTTTATATTTATTATAATGTTTTTAATATCATTTATTCATTACTTATGTTAATGAATCAATTATTGCATCTTCATTCTGTCACCATTTAATTTAATAAATTTTTTTTTCTAAAAATTATAAATAAAATACCATGATGTAGGTAATCATTTTATATTTCCAAATAATATTTATATTCTAAGATATAACTTATAAAACCCCATATTAAAAAATTTATAGTTCCAAGAGACATGATTATGGCATCTTTTTCCTTACTTTAAATAAAATTTTAAAAGTATCATAATCACATCCAAGTGGATTCAAAAGGCCATAATTTAGGTCAAAGGATTTTATAGGTCGAAACGAACTCATATAATAAATATTTTACAAGTGTTATTGTATTTTTATAATATTTGTAATAATATTTTAACCATTAATTGCATGATTTACCATTAATCATGGTAATAAAAATTATCACTAATGTTTCTATTCATAATGTTAAAAAATAAAAGAGACTTATTTAGATAAATTAGAACATATGATTCAAAATATTTAATCCATTTTTCTAAATTAAAAATACTGAATTGGTAGATATTTATAAAAACATAATCCTGTCGACCGAATAAGAAAACTAGGTTTTAATTTAAAAAGTTCAAAAATTCACATAGTCATTATATCCAATTTCATTCTGAAATTGATTAAAGTGATGTAAATTAGATTAAATTATAAAATATTAAAATATTTATACTTTAACACCAATTAATAATATAATTTTCCAATGTAAATAACTTTGAGGAAAAATCAATTTTGAATTAAAATACAATATTTTTCACTATTCATTAAAAATGAATTGTATCAGAACAAATACCATCAAAATTAAAAAAAAGTAAATTTTGATAATCCTATATAAAATAATATTTTCATTTTATCAAATAAAACTCTTAAAATATTGAGAAACTAGATTTAAAATGGGTTCACCATCAAAAGACGACATAACTGCCATTTTTTAGAAATAGATCTTTTATGTATAAAATTCGATTTGTTGTTATATAATGTCAAAAAATAGATGTGATAAATTTTAATCATTATATTGAATTTATATTTTATTAATAGAATCCAAAAAATTGATTTGATTATTTTATAAAAACATTTATTCACATTTAAATAGTTTTCCATAAAAACATATCCTTTATATTGAATTGGTTTTAATTTTAATTTGATAACCAATTAATAATTACAGAAACTTATGGAAATTTATTTCCATAATTTATTTAATACCAATAATTCCCACTATTCTAAAATATATTCGATAACAACAATAATAATCTTTAGTTGTTCAATTAAGTTCAATGTGGTCTGTCATGTACGCTATTGAAAGTAGTTTCTTTTTAAATAATGGGATGTTACATCGCCCCCCATTTTATAAATTTCATCATCGCAATTTTATCTCGGGATAAAAAACTATTGTTTTAGCTTTTATAAATACCTTTTTTTGAAATACCAAATCAGAAAAAGGATTAATGTAACTTCCACATTCAAGTATAGAAAGGGAAGTATGAAGGTAACATGAGATAACAAATACTAGGTTTCTAATTAGTATAACATAGACATGGAGGGCAAAACTAACCAACATGTTTGAAAGTAGAGTGATAGTAAAAAATGTATGTATAATGTTAAAATCATATAAACAAAAAAATTATAGGTTAAATGGCCATTGATCTATTAGTAAGAAAAGTAAACATATAACATTTTTGTTTTGAGATCCTTTTTTAGAAATTTGAGGAAATATTTTACAAAATGGACTAAGAATATTTGGAAATATACATACATGAAAAGTATTGTTTCACCCATTAATCAAATTCAACCAAAAACTAATCTTTTCCTCCAAATGAAAAGAATCCAAGATGAAATTTTCATGCTTGGAAAACTATAATAAATATATTGAGAATCCCATAATACACAAAATATTGACTTTCTATTTTTCCTATCGTGGAAAATTAACCAAAACCAAAATGTTTAAGATAAGATTAGATAATGCCATAAATATAGTATACCATTATATGATGAAAAACTACTTTTAATATCCAAAAATCATTAGTAATACCCAAGTTTAACATATACCATTCAATAAAAAAGTTTCCTTAAAATTATTCGAAATAAACCAAACTAATATTGAAACCCTAAATGTAGAAGGATTTGATCAATTATTCCTTTAAGATAAAATTAATTATTTATCTCCAAATATCATCAATTACTGTTGATGTTTTAGAGAAAAATGTAATTTACCTAATAATTTTCATTATATGCAAACCATTTCAATAAATAACCTAAATTACCATAATTTCACAATTAAATAATTTATTATTCCAAAATATATATGTACAATTATTCTTCCAATAAATTCCCATGATTTTCTTTTTTACTTTAATCATATAGGGTTCATAAAATAGTAGACTTCTTCTGAAACAATATTCATCACATTATACCTTAAATCTTTTTTTCCCAATATGATAATAATATTCTTCCCAAAATCATATTATTATTATTACAAAAATTCATTTAACTGAAATTAAAAATACATACAAACTAGGACTTCACATAGGCTATCGGTAGGTGATGCACCCATGTCACCCTTCAAATGTGGGTTCGATTCCCGGTCCTTGCCAGACATGATAGGTTGTCACCCATCCCGTGGGTTTTTCTTTTTTCAAAAACATTATAATTCTTATAAAATTCCTAAAATATTGTAAATTTAAAAAAATAACAGTAACAATATTTTAACTCACATTTCAACACTTACCTTTAATTTTTCATCCCAAAATGTAATAACCACTAATTACTTAAAAATTGTATATCTCCATATATACCATTAGTTGCCTTAAAATTGCATAACATAAATCCTAAAATGTGTTTCTAGATCATTAATTATATAAAAAATCAAAAAATTGTAAACCCATAGTGATATCGATATCACTTAAGAATATATCCTAATGTCAAATGTTGTCTAAGACCTATGTTGATACTAAAAATAAGGGATTGTCCTTAAAAATTACATAATATAGTTATTTTAAAATAATAAATCACATTATTTTATGAAGGGTATTTTAGGTCTATAGTTTGAGAGAATTAGTAAAAACACTTACAACACAGACCCATACATTACAAGAAGAGGCTTATACTCAGAATTCAATTTTTTCACCAATGAAACCCCTTTTTTAAATAAAACATGACTGATTTTCATGAAATATATTCAATAATATCATCATGATAACTTATTTGTAAATAAAAATAGTAAGACCTTAAAAAATTATTACATTATATTAAAACAAATTATAATAGTAAGAAGAAATAAAATTATTAGTCTTGTGAAAACATGAAAACCCATGGATACTTTATCATAATGTATTGCTTTCCACCCATAAAAAGTAGTAAATACATTCCTTAGAAAATAAGATCATTCCTCACCCTTTTTATAACCCAAATATTACCATAAAAACATATTAATAACATATATCATTTAAATGTTGCTTGGGACATAATCGTCCTTAAATGGAATAACCTAATGGTCGACTTCCATACTTTTCACTCTTATAAAATAGAATAGCCATATAGTTGAATTCCCTACCCAATGAATTGGTGTTTATAATGTAACCAACCATCCATTAAATATCATGGTACCAAGTCTCCTTCGATTATCATGTAACCACTAGTAAAATTTTCATGAACCATTATATATTCAAAAAACATAAAAGATTACAATTTTCATCATTTCTACCATAAAAGTTTATTTTCAATCACATGAAATCATTTCAAGATATTTAAATATTAAATCCATTTTCCAAAAAAACCCATTACCAAAATACACAAAAAAAGGAATACATGATTTATTTTATATTTTAAAAATTGTCAAGGCTTGTAGAGGAATCCAAATAACAAATAATAGTTATGGTAGTGGAGATGTAGTTGTCACCATATACATCAAAACAAAACATTCTTTCAACCATCTGTAAAGAAAGAAAATATCCCCATATACAAAGTTTTCTTCAGAAACACATTAAATGAAATTTAATTTAGGAAAAATTTTCCTGCTATAATTCTTTTATATTAATATTAATAAATATTTGTATTAATATCAGGAAGAAAGTTTTTTGATAATTTAATTTTTAAACAGTCAAGGTGTTAAAAACCAAATTGATAATTTTAATATTAATATCAATTAATTAATACATTGACCAAAACATTAAATAACATTAGAAAATATAAAATAAGGGTATGTGATGTCTTAATGTCTATGTATACACCTTATAAATGAATAATGGTGTATATTGTCAAAAAATGCCTCAATGAAAGGGGATTGAGATGAAATACCATACTTTTAGTTTGCTTCATCACATATGTTCCTATTTATTCTTAAATAATAAATTTAGGTAAATTTAAACTTTCTTAATAACCTTTTAATGTTTAATATTCATTTTATATTATTAATTACCATGCTATAATAATTAATTAATTATTTGAGTTGAGGTCGAATAGTTCGATGACATTCGGTATATGAGTCCAAAATGGCTTTGGTATGTCAAATACAGTGAAAGTGGTCCTTTGTCCATAATATCCAGAGTAATATTACTGAAATATTACTCACTTTTATAAATAAATTATACTTCTAAATCCATCCATTACATATAGATTTGAAAAATGAACAACGTTTCAATCATGGAGATGGTAAGTCGTACATACGCATTAGTAATGTTACCATTTTA
The DNA here is from genome assembly GCA_963277665.1 of Viscum album. Taxonomy (NCBI): domain Eukaryota; kingdom Viridiplantae; phylum Streptophyta; class Magnoliopsida; order Santalales; family Viscaceae; genus Viscum; species Viscum album. The sequence continues at coordinate 1,886,723,657 of OY728160.1, read as the reverse complement.
ATTATTCCTTATGGAAAGAATTTAATTATCATTTTAAATTTAAAAAATTATCATAATATAATTAAAATAATATTAATTATTTAAATATACTTTTATATATCATACCAGTGATGTGGTGCAGAAAAAATAATCACGTCCCTTCATGAAGGTGGTAATTCACATGTACGCACGAACAACATTATCATTTTTATGTGCATAGAAAGTAACTGTTTTATTGATATATTATTATATTATAATGAAATTTATTTCTTTAATATCATATATAAACATAAATTCCATTATTATAACAAGTATTTAGAGACTGTAATGAAAAATGAACTATACCAGTCACGAGGTGACAGTCCGCTGTACACAAAAATGAAAACATCATTTCCCTTTTGATGAAATTGTAGATATATTTAGGTGATTATGATAACACAATAACATATCAGTATATTGAGGATATTGTATTTATTTTTTCTTCATGGTTTAAGGAGATTCTAAGTATGTTTAGGAAGAAATATAACATAAAGACTTGATAAAGAATGATACCATTATTTTGGAAGATCACCTTCGTTTGACAGCTTAACACCTCTACAGAGGGTGTTCTGACTGAAATAATTATCCAATAATTTGGGGAGGAATTTTAAGATTTCATTTAGGTTGATAATGGATGATCCAAAATAGGTTTTAAGTATGAAGAAATCATAATCTATAGTTCCCTTTTATAAGAGAGGAGAGGATCCCTCATGGAATTATTCAAAATATTAAATTAATATAAATTAATTTCCTATTCCAAAATGGTGAAAATTTATTTCATTAATATCTAGGATTTTAGGGGTTGAAATAAAATAATAAAATTAATATTATCTATGTTTTGAAGATTTTTTAATCCTTATCTATTTTTTATACTTTTTAACTCTTATCGTTTAATTAAGGAATTTACAATTTGAGGGTAAATATAATTACCATTGCATGCCAAAAAACCAATAAATGATTCTTTTGTGAAGTTTAGAATTTATTAAAACTAGTTGGATGAATAATGTATTTTTATAAAATATATCATTTAATAACATATCTTTTACTTTAAAATACCATTACTGCCAATTTGACACCACTCATTTGTTGACTTTTTAAAAATATCATAACATTATGATATAGTCAAAAAAAACACTTATAACACATAAATAAAAAGTTAAATTAATACAAAAAATTTGATGATAACATATGTTATATAAAATTAAATTTATTTAAATATTTTTATTATCATTTATTTAATTCTTCGATTAATGAGGCAATTACTTTATCATCATTATGTAACAATTTAATTTAATAATTTATTTAATAAATATTATAAATAAATTCATATGATATATGTATTAATATTAGAATATAAATACAATTTATAGTAGAATAGATAACTTATAAAACCCTATATTAAAATATATATATTTATGATAGACATGATTATGACATCTTGGTCTTTTCATTAATTAAAATGTCATATGTGTCATAATCACAACCAAGTGGCTTCCAAAGGCCCAAATTTAAGACCAAGGATTTTATTGGTCTATAATAACACATGAAAATATTTATATATGTGTTAGGGTAGTTTTGTAATATTCATTATATTATTTTATCCTTTAATTACCCAATTTACACTTAAATATGGTAATACAAATTATTATTAGCATTAATATTCCAAATGTACAAAAATAAAAGGGGAATATTTAGATAATTTGTATATCATTATACCAAATATGGAATACCTATTTTTAAATTAAAAAGATAATATTTGTATAAATTAATTAATAAATAATCATGTTAACAAAATAAAAAAATAAGGTTTTAAAATAAAATGTTCAAAAGTTCAAAAAGTTTTTATATCTAATTTCAATGTGATATAGATTCTAATGACCTAAATTAGATTTAATGATAAAAAATTAATCTAATTATACCTTAAAATAAACTAAAATTTTAATATAATCATATAAATAAATTAGATGAAAAGGAATTTTTTGAATTAAAATACAATCGTTTTCACTATTCCTTAAAAATGAATCTTATTAGAAAAATATAAAAAAATAAACCAACCTAAATTTTGATAATTTAATTTAATATAATAAGATTATTTTTTAAAAATAGCTTATAAATGTCTCCAAAACTATATTTAATATGGTTTCTCGAATAAATTTCTGTAAAACTTCAATTTTTTTAGGAATACATCTTTATTGTGTAAAATTGATGTTTTTATTATATAATATCTAAAAGAAACATAAAATTTATTTGAAACATTATATTAAATTTATATTTATTAATATAACCCATAAAGGGTGATTTTATTATATTATAAACACATTTATTCAAATTTAAATAGTTTTTCATAAAAACTCATCATTTATATTAAATTGGTTTTCATTTTAATTTTATAACCAATGAATCATTATATAAACATGTGGAAACTAATTTTTATAATTTAGTTAATACATTTAATTACTAATATTCATAAAAATTTGTGATTACTACATTAATAATATTTAGTTGTTTGATTAGGCTCAAAGTGGCATATCACATACACTATCTGACATCATGTTTCTTCTTCTTAAAAACCATGAAGTTATAATGTGTCACGGTGTCAAATGTGAGAAAAAGAACTCATATTGACAGAAAATAATTCAAAAATGGTATTTGGATGATTTTTTACATATATTAACTGAACCCACATTAATATAAGTTCTGGTATTTATGGGATTACAAAAAATGCATTTTTAGTTTTTTAAAATAATAAAATGATAGTCTTATTGTCAAATACATAGAGAATGACCTATTATTGATGTCAAATAAATGAAAAATTTGTCCTTGAATAATTTATAAAATTTTTATGTAGATATAATTTTAATTTCATCTATGTTATTCTCATAATGTCTAAATTTGCAGTTTCAAAGATTTGATATGTTTAAAAACGTAAATCATACGGTAAAAACTAAGAAAAAGACCTCATATTATAGTGAAATCATAGGAAAACAATATTATATTTATTTTTAAAATTTGACACAAAGATAATATGAGTTGATATTTTCTCTAAATTATTGAAAACACATTTTTATTTTATTTTAAAACTAAAATTTGAAAGTGATTTTCGAAACCAACGAGAACCACCTTAGATAGATGTGGAATCATATGGAAAATGACATTTGATTATTTTTTATATTTCTAAATATACGGGTTGTCAATAAGATGTTCTAGGTGATTTTAATGAAAAAATAATGTGTTTTTAAAGATATAAAAGTTTTACAAATGTGTTTCATGGGGTCAAAACTGTGAAAAAAACTTTTATTAATTTTAAATGATTTGAAAAAAATATAAATTTAGTTTTGAAATTTAGGAACAAAATCCATGAATATTTTGGTTTTTTTATCAGGATGATTGAAAATTCATTTTTTTGTGTTTTAAAACCACAAAACATGCTTATAATGATTAGAACAAAAAAATGGCATCATATTAATGTGAAATCATAGTATAATTTTCTTTGAATAATTCCAACCCTGTTATAACCCATGATAGGTCAACATGGCATGCGGTGAGGCCAAAATGACTCTTTAATAAATTTTTAATGATATCATAGTCCTTATAAACTTATTTAGATATTTCTAACCCATAAAAATGATATAATATTGTCATCAAATCATTGAAAAATAACAAATTATTGATTTATTAAATGTCTTAGTAGACATCATGTCAACTTGAGTAGCACTTTCATCACACTGAAAAAAGAATTTTTAGTGTTTTAAACTATAAAATTTTTAATTAGTAGATAAAATGTAGAAAAAAATATTGGACTTATATGATATGATAGGAAAAATATAGGACAATTATTTTTGATGTATTTGAACTGATTTCAGGTCAATCTGACATGAGTGAATTGACTCCACATCAATTCGAGTCATTTTTTTAAGGTATCTCCAAAATAAAATATTAGTGTCATAAAACACTAAAATATGTGTAATATTTAAAACCATTGTGGTTGACCATTGAATGACATGAAATCATATCAAATTTTATTTCTATTTTTTTAGTCCAAATGACATTCAAATCAATTTGATTTCTATTTTGATTGGATTAACTAATTAAAAAGAATTTAAAGACAAAATAATAATTAAAAACAATCATATGGGGTTAAAAAAAGAAAACCACCTCAAATTTATGAGAAATACTAGGAAATAGACTAGATATGTTTTTAAAAAAAATTATAAACTAACACCACATCAATTCATGATTTTTTATCTGGATGATTTGTCTATTAAAAAATTATTCTAAAAGATAAAACCATAGGAAAATTCCTCAGATTAATGTGAAATTATAGGAATATATTCTATCAAATATTTTTTACGATATTTAATTGACTGAACATTCATCTCACATACATTATTCTCAAAATGATAATTAATTAATTTTTAAACGTATCAACGATTTAAAATTTTCATTATGATTTGAAAACAAGAATACAACATTAGATATCCCATAAATCATAATAAAATTACTCTTAACTTATTTTTAAAATTTAAGGAAACAATTACTCATCATTTTTTAATTATAGTTTTCTTTGGATGACCAACAACTAATTTTTATTTGCTTTTAAAAACCAAATCTAGAATTTATAGGTAAAAACCATTAAAAATTACCTCAAAATGATGCCAAATCATAGGAAATTTTTCATTAATTTATTGATGATTTATCCAAATAGAAAACACACCAATCTGACACGTGATGTACTTAGAAATACTGAATAAATAGTTATTTCATATAGGTAAAAGGTTAATCCCCTGTTATTTAATAAAAAAAATAAAAACTCTTTTAAAAATGTGAAGAGTGGTGACACATAATAAAAGCATGGAAAAATGAATTAATTAAAAATGGCTTGAAGGTCATGAGATGGTCCTGAATGATCTATGGATGAAAACTTCAATATATGAAATAGAATTCCTCGTCACTTACCCCTAAAATAAACTGCAATGTTAGATCAATGATGATGATGTTTCAACCCCTTTCCAAATAAATTTCATCATAGTGCTCCAACACACCATGAAAGGGAAACCCTCCCATACACGTAAACAAATTAAACAATGAATGAATGATTGGTTCCAGGAAACCTACCCCTCTTTCGATATTCACACACTAAAATACATGTGAGTAAAACACCACATTTTCAACCTCATGAAACAAAAAACAAGTCCAAAAATATAGTAACAAATAAATAAATGGTTTCTATTCATCAAAAAAGGCCAGATGGTTCAGTGATGTGTATTAGCACACCCATCCTTCCTTCGAGACCGCCCACCTAGTAGTACATAAAAAATATACACCTCCAACCAAACTCAACAAGATAGATTCCACAGAACACAAATACACATGAAATCCAATCAGACCATTAGTCCAAAATAACTGGATGAATTCAAATTGAACAGCACCTGAAAACACTAGTGAAACATAATACCCCCACTCATTCATCAGCCATAAAACCTCTTATGTGAAACTATCCACAAAAATTGGCCCTATGAACATCGACAACACTAAATTCCTTTAAAGTATATGATCCACATCCAAGAATTCTCCTGAAACACATCCATAACCCAACTGTATCTCACCTCATCATGTAGAACGTTGTCTGAATCTACACACTGACAACTACTCACCCCTAGGTTGTCACTGTGGACCTAGTAGCGTCCATCATAAGACTAATGTTGATGAAATAAGTGACATAGACAATTGAAATAACTAGTGATTATTTATGAGTGTTAAGCCACCACCAACATTAACCAGCTCTATAGAATGATTATATTCACGCGAACCATATATGGGCTCCAAAACCACTATCACCACAAGATTTGGGAAAGAAGTTCTTGGAAATTACACGCATCAAAATTAGTTGAGAACTTGATGATGTAAATAGAACAATGATGGGACAAAATGTGAATAGAATGATAAATTATAGATGAACAAGGATCAAAACTTCCTCCATATCTCAAATTCAAAGCAGCGAGAGGGAAGGGATGGAGAAGCAAGCCACTGAATATTGATTTGGAAAAAATACAAGATGAGGGTAAGAAGCTTTTCTGAGATCTTGGAGTGTGAAGAACCTTAAATAAATATCTTTAATCATATTAGATAAAAAACATATATGAGATAGATAAAATTCAAAATAAATCAAATCGACATGAAATTATATAATCGAAACTATAGATTTATATTTAAAATGTACTAACTAACAACATATTAATACGAATTATGGTTTTCTCAAGATTGATAAAAATTTACATTAGTGTTTTAAAAAACAAAAATAGTCATATAATGGCTAAAACCATATAAAAATATGATAGACTCAAAATAAATCATTAAAAATATATCTATGAAATATTTTTGACATTTAGTAACATATAGAATTTCAATATTATGTGAAATGTTCTTGAAATGACTAAATATATAATTTTATAAGACATTGATGTATTTAAAATAAGTGTTTCTTGGGATCAAAAAATAAATAAATTGACCTTATATTACTATGAAATATTTTGAAAATAACCAAAGATTTATTTAAAAAATGTATGATGTAAGGCCACATAAATCATTGTTTTTTGGCTTACTTGATATGTAAAAATATACATATATTAGGTTTTTAAACACTATAATTAGAATGTGATGAAAAAATTATATCAAATGAATACTATTGAAATTAAATCTTTATAAAACTATCATTTAATTATTCTATATGTGTTTGAAATGATTTCATGTAAATCGAACATATAGTGTGTTCAGAATAACTAAACAAGTTGTTTTAAAGATATAAATGTTTTTAAAAACATGTGTAATGGTGTAAAAAACAATAAATCAATAATTTATACTCTTTAAATTATAATAAAACAACCACATATTTAGTAATTAAGTAAATTAATATATTTCACATAAATATGATTAATAATTTACTCAAGATGATAGAAACTTATTTTTTACTCCATTAAAACTCTAATACATGTGTGTAATGGTCAATGACATAGAAAAAATCATTAAATAATGTGAAATAAATGTAAAATAATATTTAAAGTATTATTTATATTTTTTTAATACCGTAAATTTCAATATAACATGTAGTGTTCATGGGATGAATAAATATGTTGTTTTAATGGTATAAAAGTCTATAAAATTATATATAATGGTAAAAACCAAGATAACCACATCGTATTGCCTTGAAATCACATGATAATTAATTATGATTTATTTTCAAAATGTAGAAATGGACACCCCATAAATTCAGGTTATTTTTTTGAGGTGAAATTATAGGCGTTTTAAATTTTATATAAATGTAAAACATGTGTTTAATGGTGAAACACATAGTAAATGAAAACATACGGACACTAAATCATAAGAAAAATACCCATGAATTATTTATGATAAGTAAAAATTATAACTTTGTCAATCCAAAATTCGGTATTGTAGAAATTATAAAATAAAATGTTTTTAGATGTATCAACATTTTTAAAAACATTGCATGATGGCGAAAATATTATTAAAACAACCTCAAATTTAATTAAACTATTAGGTAAATGATTATTTATTTATTTTTTAAATGTTATAATTGATACACATCAATCAATGATGGGTATTTCTTTGTATGATAGATAATAAATTTATAGTATAATTGAATATAAAATGTATATTTAATAGTCATAACTATAGAAAACAACCTATTATTGAAGTGATAACATAGGAAAAATATTTTTGAATTATTTTTAAGGTCTCCATACAGGGTTATGTCAATCTAACATTTATTTTGGTAAAAAAAATTAGTTTTTTAATGTTTCAAGGTCTTTAAAAACATTCCCAAATAGATACATTCCTAGAAAACATCCTTGGGTTGTCATGGAATTACAGGATAATGAATAATAATTAATTTTGTAAATATAGTGACTCCACATCGATCTATGTTGTGGTTTGACAAGGATGATTAAATTTCATTTTAAGTGCTTTATAAATCTAAATTCTTTGTGTAATGGTCAAAAATATAGAAAAAACCCTAGATGTACATAAAAATCTTAGTAAAACTATGATTGAATTATATTTTAGATATATTAACATACATGACAATAATAGGATGTGTGGGGTTACATATAATGACTAAACAAAAAATTTTAAAGATAAAAAAGTCTTTAAATGTGTGTGTCATGATAGTTAAAACCATTAAAATGGCCTTTGATTTTTTGAAGTCATAGAATAGAGAGCATTGTTTTATTTATGAAATATAGAAACTGGCTTGACATCATGTTTGATTGTGGTTGTCTCATTATGGATAAAAACACTTTTTTAGTGTTTTAAAATTGTAAAAAAATTGGAATGATAAAAACCATTATAAATGACCTCTTATTAATATGAAATCATATAAAAATTTAATTTTAACTATATATTATGTTTCTTAAATGAAAAAAGTTAAATATTATTTGTTCTGTAGGTTAAATGACTAAATAATAATTTTTTAAATGTATTAAAGTATTTATGAATGTCCATATGGGGGTCAAAACATATCAAAATACCTTATATTTCTATAAAATCATTATTAAATGGACGTTATTTTTATATTTGAAATGTTTACAGGGAATCACATCAATTTGAGTAGTGGTTTGTTTGGGATAAATGAAAACTTAATATTTTTGTGTTTTAAAGTCTTTAACATGACTGCAACATTCAAAACCCAAGAGAATGACCTATAACTAATGTAAAGTCGAAGGTCACCAATCATTGAACTATTTATGAAATGTATGATCATATGGATCATTAATGTTATTTTAAGGGTATCCAAAATCACTAAGAATATGTTTAAATATATTCACGTCTTTTAAAATTTGCATTGGGGGTGAAAACCAAAAATATAAACATGGATTAATATAAAATCATGGGGAAATGAATATAGGGAAAATTGAAATTTTTGTAACCTATACAATTTAAATCCAGGTTGTGGTTTTTATGGGTTTCCTAAAATACACTTTTGTGTTTTAAAACTCATAAATATGTGTGTGAAGGTGAAAAGTGTGGGAAAAGACCTACAATTGACATGAAATCATATGTAACAATATTTTGAATTATTTGAGGTATCTATATATATGATTGATTCTGATTATTTCCATCGAGGCACATCTACATCATCATTTTCTTGAGGGAAATACATCATTGTACCCTATATTCCCACATTCTGAAGGTGTTTGGAATTCATCACCTCATCATATATGTTTCATCACTGATCAAAAATTTAATGATGGGATGTCATTATCTCCATCCATGGATTCCTAATCAAATTTCCTTAACTTTATTGGGTCTCCCTTATATATTAAGATGTTGTTCTTGAAAATTTTATTAGTTTCATAGCTTTTTTATGTCATTTAATTATGTTTCTTCTATCATGAAACTCTAAGGTGTCATTTTGGGGCATCAACCATTAGTGAGCATAGTAGTCACGTTGGGCATCGATGGCATTTCTGGATGTTGAAACATTGGTACATCAGAATTCAACTTTATAAGAGGGATTCTCAAGGGCGTGGAAACCCAAGGCACCCCATGTCAATTGTGGGGTATCTTATGCCAGAGGCATGTCCCATAGGGTTTTCTTTGGCTTCCCATGTTCAACATGTGGTATACTGTGAGATTAACATCTTGCGAAGATGAATCAAACTAATCAGAACATTTATAAAGGTGAAACAGATTGGTTAATCCCTTAGAGGAAGCACTTTTAAGGTTTACCCGAATGATGTATTAGATGGCCTGATGAGGATGGACCTAGTATTGTGTTACCAATAAGGGGAATATTTTACACCGTGAAGGGGTACATCCCTAGGAGGGAGGCATAGAGGTTGATCTGGACACCACTAGGGGTGGATCAGAGGGGTTCACCCCAATGAGGGGGACACCAATAATTACCACTACCTTGGATTGAACATTGGAGAGGCTTCCTACGGACCCCATATAGAAGATAGGGATCAAATCCTACATATATAAATGGGGTGATTTGGGGATCCAACATGGAAAGTTTTCCATCGTAGGAGGGGAAATCTTTGTTGGATGAATGTGGATTGTGTGGGGATTACACATGGTTAGCTACCTGGGTGATACTAGGAGAAGGAATGGGATAGATGGAATGATCTCACTAACTTATGGAATCCTAGGTAATAATTAGGATGAATGATGGAGGGTTGTGTGTATTTATTTAAGTGAATCGGATAGAACAAATGTGAATATGAAGGTGATGGGATTGAACCCCAGGGAGGTTTCCAACGTATCCCAATCCCTAAAGATCAAATTCCATGCAGTTCGAGATAATGGAAATGAGATACCTAAGGAGGACAGTCATGAGAAAAGAGAACATGGATTAGGACATGAAGGATGTGAATCATCTAGGTTAGGGTATGATCATCAAGATACATTTAGGCTCAATGGGGAGACTAAGATTAATGTAGGTGATGGGATTAAACCTCAGAAAGGCCCCCAACATACCCTGCGTAGAATGAATGAAACAAATTCTACATTTATAATGAAATCAATGATGGTTAATTTCATATTGAGGTAAAAGATGAACCACATTATGTAAGATGATGAATGTCTTGAACTTTGGGTAGTATTCATACATACCCTATGTAGAATACAAGGATACAAACCAGCGTAGTTCAGAAATGAGGGGCATGGGACATATGCCCTGAGGAGGCCCATTAATGTTGATGTCACTATTTATCTCTAAGACCACTTCATTCATTCCGGGTGTGTGAAAAAAGAGGCAATAGTAGACCGGGTGATCATATCATGAAAGGCATGACCATAAGAGGTGATGTGGGGCTTACGCTCAGAGATTGCCCAGGGAGATGAAGATTGGGACATACTCTAGGAGGGATGCCTAAGGAGAATGTCTTGCTATATAAGTTGTATCACATTCCATGTGAGGAAGATCTCATTCTTTGTCACTTGTACACAGGTCACCCAATCAAGGTGTGTCAAGGATTACATGGAGATTTCCTGAGGTGCACATGGAGAAAAATCCCAAAGGGGGAGTGTGTGTGTGGTAGGGTGTTGGTCCCCATACCCTTTTTTATTCTCTTATACTAACCACACATGTAGAAAACATAGTTTAATGTCATGTGATAAGGATATTGGTGCTAGAAAGCTTAACATCCAGAATATCAGATGATGAGGACTCACTTCTAACCACTAGGACATACATAACTTGTTCCAACCCATACTTGGGGAAGGGAAGTAACCAATAATTTATGATGACAAGGAGGTGTAAGAGTGGTCAATTGAGGGCTCCATGTTATCATATCTATATAAAGAAGCAATAAATATAAGTGTACCTAGGCTAGAATGCATTAAGTATAGAAACAAAACAAGAATCATCGCATATGGAACCATGAAATCACTACATGAATTTAGGGAGGGCTTCCTAGTGAAGGTACACACCATATAGTGAGGTTTAATGAAAAAGGTACTCAAACATGGTGTTTTGGGCCCAATACAACCCTTGCAGTCTAAAGGAATTGGTGTGCGCAATATTGGAGACTTGCACGCCAAACAGTGGGGTCTATGTCAAAGAGGTATTAGACTAGGATGAGTCCTATATGCAAGAGGTGTCTTTTCCATGAACCTTACTATGGTGAAAAATTAATTGGGTGACGGTGAATCCCATGTGGGCCCACCATAGGGAATTACTATGTGGGTTCTATCACACAAGATCATATACCATGAACCCATGAATTTTGTGCTATCATGGAAGGGGTCTTCTTGATAACACTAGAAAGACTATTCGACTTCCATAGAATTATTTTATAGGGAAGTGTTCCCTTCTATTTATAGGTGAAAATCTCAATGATGATGTGTAAGAGTTTTACCAAGGATATGACCTTTTGACATTGTATTAGGTTCATTAGAGCTTTCCACATGGATGCTGATCTTGAACTCATATCTCAAAACTTGTGTGAACCCGACTTATCCTTCCTCATGTGGTAATAGAGAAAGAAAGCCTTTAACATCGCATTGGGGTCATAAGACCCTTGAGTGTAGATTATCATCTTCCATGTAGAAATACAATATTTCATATGTTTTCATTGGGATTTTTGATATTGTCTAATAAATCAAATTATAGCATTTATTTTCTCAAATATGTCTATTTGTGGCCTCAAGTGGAATTCGGCACCAAAAATTCCACACATCAGAATCTAATCCAAAAATGGACCAGAAGGTTATGTTATCAGAGATATACTGAAGAGGACGATGCATCAAAGGAGGTGCAAGAAAAATTTCACATACAACGCATAAACAACATTTGGCATGTGTGGAAGACCAGAACAATTCCAATAAATACATGTGGGGCTCAAGAAATAGTACCTTGACTTTAGGTATATTCAGATATTCGCTTTCATGGTTTTGAGCTTCTATTTTTTCATGGAAGATCCAAATTTAGTTAGTGACTTCATGGGAAGCTACTGAATCTTGCACTATTTGAACATAGAAAAATTATCTGCATATGTCATCCAATATTTCATGCAACGTTCTATTTTCTATCCCAAACATCGATATTTCATGCTATGCTTTTTGTTCACTCATAGTTTGTTAATTATTATGGGTGAATAGACTACTGCTAAGAGGGAGTCTGCCTTTTCTATATAGAGGGACAAAAATATTGACAACCCCCAAATAATTAATTCTAGAATGATATTATCAGAAAGTAAAATTCTTCTTGTCATGTTGATGTATGATCAAAAGGATTATGACCAGTGTGATATCCTCCCTCTATGGAACATTGAAATTATTTAGAAAAATTCCATTCAAGGGTTCAAGACATACTCATTGAAGATATGGGTCATTTGTGAAGATATCCTTCAGTGTTCAACATCACAAACAATAACCATCATACCAGGGATATTTAGAATAGGTTAATCTATTTTATGTACCTGAAAAATAATACAGGCATGGGGAGGGGACAAGTGGCTAATGAATTTCTTACCCACTACACAAGAACCTTCGAGAGTAACATCACTGATGAGAGCAAGGGCTGGAAGGATTTGGGCTTGATGACTGGGGGGTTTATGAGTTAATGGTCAATGGGCATACAAGGTGATCTAAAATTATGAGGAATTTGGGGGAGATCTTCAACACATCAGGTTTTTTGAAGCCGTGTGGATGTCATAATTTCATTTCTAGAACCAGAAAGAATTGATGTCATATCTGTTAATGCAGTAGTCTCCATCAAAAAAAAGATGTTCCACATCCACCATGGGGTGGTCTGTATCAGCCTCTTGGGAATCCATTACATTGTAAGTATCCCTCTAGAGGGACTTTAATGTGACGGGTTCAATCCTAAAAATAACATCTGAGAGAACTGAGGATAGACCCCCCTTTCTGACATGGAATCTTCTAGATCGTGAAAATGAGAGGTTGGGACAAAAGAAATTCTAAAGGACATATACGACCCAACATGGTTCATTCTATTCCAAAAGAGGAATGGAAATGTGAAGATTCCATGATAAGTGAAGTAGTGTCTGAATTCAGAACAAAGGGGAATGTTTGAATCATATATGTTGGTCCTGGAAGCAGTCAAATACCAATCATGGGGATTTAGTGTGGATGAGAATCAAGAAACTTATGTCAGATATGCCTCTTTCCTTTCTACCTTTATGAGCCGGTGGATTCTACTAGTAAGGAACACAATGATGTGGGTTCGTTCTGGGATTATGGTAATGGATGGGATCATTGATGCCCACAACAAAGCTAATCTTGGAGTCCCTATATTGGCAGGGACATATAGAATTCTGGGGAAAATTTTGATAGGAGGGATACCTAAGAGAGTCTTCACACCATTCCAAATCATCCATGGAAACATTTTATCTTTCCTAGGGTTGGTATCATTTCCCAAACTCCATCCATCCCCCAAGAAATAGGCTACGACGATATCGACTAGAAATTGACGGGTTCTGGTCATTAAAGCTCAATGAGGAAGAGGTCAAACTCTAGATTAAAAACCATGACTACATTAATAGTAACCCATTCCAAACCCTAGTATTCCTTATAGTGGATGAGTTGTGATGTTTATTGGAGTGGGGGGGATATCTATAGAGTATCAGGGTGGCGTGCTAGTAGCTTGGGTCAATGGTAAGATCCTTTTGGAACCCTATGTTCCATCATGTTTTGAAATGTAGTTTGGGTGAGTGTAGAACATTAAAAAGAATGTGTATCTAGTGGTCTAAGGGAAGAAACCCCCTTATATCATTTTCTGGTTGTATCTTATGTTTAAAACTTCGAGATTTCCTTATATAATCAAACTTCCAACACTGATGTTGATGTCATCATGTCGATGGAATATGTTTACCACTGGGTGGCGGCGTATCTTGAAGCAATTCTGTGGATGATCCTTCAGAAAATAAACATTTAAAGTGTATATTCTGAGCATAGAGACGGTAGGTGAGATACTACTATAGAACCATGACCAAAGGTAAGATTTATGGATGAGGTAGAACAAGCTGGAACATCAATGGTGGGAATATCACATTGTGTGGTGGTGCCTCTGTCTAGAGGGGAGAGGTGTTCCTGAAAAAGGAATTGTGGCCCAGCTAGAGAAGACATTTGGAGAAAACGAAGACGCCTAATTCAACTAAATATAGACCAAATATTCCACACACATTGGTCATCTTGGAAAACACTTCAGAAATATATAAATCTAGAATCCCTGTGAAAACATTGACGTGAGGTGGGATTTATCTACCAGAAATTAGGCTTATTCAGGTCAATGATATGGCGGACTTCCATCCATGATATGTGTATCTAATGGCCATGGATGGTTTTTCATTTCAATGATGAAAATATGAAGAGACAAACCATTTGGTGAAAGTGTTGATCTTCGAAGGGAATAACCTAGAAGAACTATCATTAGAGGGTGAGAATGATGAAATAGATGAATAAGAAGAAGGAAGAGAAACTGATGAGGGGGGAGAAGAAGAAAAAGAATGATAAGATGTTGAGGATGCAAGAAATGATGGTAGGGATTACCAAGGGGTGATGGATCACTATGGGAGTCTACAAGAGAGTGGAGAGATCGCAGAATCTTATAATCCATTCGTTGAACATCTCAAGGGAAGCCATAACTCACATCTTCTATGTTCTATATCTTTTTCAACAACATGAATCCACTAAAAAAATTTCCCAATAGGGAAAAAATATATGATCAATGATATCTCTTTAAAGGGGATGAGAGTGTGATGATGGACACTAAGAGATGTCTCCCTGTTCCCACATCCAGGGTTGATCAAGGTGGTGGCACAATTGTGGGTCAAGTAACAAGCGGTGAACTAGTGGGTGGGGTGAATGTGATGACCTATGAATACCAAGATTTCATTGTATTTCAAAAGGATCTCATTTAAATCATTGAGTTAGTTGGCATTGAGGGATATCGCATAGCCGAAGTTCATGAAGTGACTCTGGGTCTTGACTAGGCTCGACTAATCTCTTGTAAGTCTCTATTCGTACATACCTACATCTATAATCTAATATTCAATCAGACCAAGGTGACTTACTCTATGCATTTATCATGATACTAGAATTTCAAAAAAATAATGTGTCTGGTACATCTATGTGTGATTTTCTAGGGTTGTATCGGTTCGAAATAAACTATCCATTCTAGTTAGTTTGGCATTAAAACCTAGTGAGCCGGAAGTTATGGTTTTATTTGATGACACTACCGGGAAAGAGGCTGAAATAGGTGGATGTGAGGCCAATAAAGAATATGAAATGAGAAAATATGGTTTATCACATGTTTTAGAACTCAGGACCTTAGAAAGGATGTTTCAGGAGTACCCTTCTGTTGAACATTTAGTTGTATTCCCTGAATATAGACCTGTAGGTGCTAAATAAATGGATGATTCTGATCCATACACAACTAAGAAGAGATGTATAACCTGACACATGGCGTGGATGTGTATCAAACGTTACTTTGATAACCTAGGTGTAGAGTGGTTTTGTCAAATGGGGTCACTCCGCACCTAGATGCACTATCTCTATGTCGAAAGGGTGGACGATTGTTATCTTCATATAACCATATGTGACTATCATACTTTGATGATTATGTGGGTAGTCAAAACATAGAAAATTATTGGTTCCCAAATAAGTCTTAAAACATCTATAAGTTCCATGAGGATTAACAAGAAGTCCAAAAACAAGTAGGAGAAAGATAAATCCACATTTTTAACTAATCAGTTGGAACTCATCAAACAATTGAATGCCCAGCTGGCAGAAGCTCAGGACTTGATAGAGTAAGTGAGCCATCATGGCGATGAGATCTGAACCTAATGGGATTGAATGCAGATCAGGTATAATGTTATTTTTCTATATAGCTATTGAGGAGGATAGAGATCTTAGGAAGTGGAATGTAATTCTAGAAGCCACATGCCCAAATGTGGTGGCATTGAATCATTCCATCGAAGGGGTATATCCTTAAAGGCCCTATTTTGGCCAAACATATGAAAAATACTCTTTTATGATTATTTTTGTCTGTAGGAGAATATATCATAATAACTTTATTTTTTAAACCTCAATCATATTTGGGGAGAAACCATATTCAAATATCAAAAGTCTCATGGGTCATTCCTTGTGTGAGAAACAAGGGACGACCACATAATAATTCACTTTGTGTGAGAGTTCCATCTAATAATCGAATAATCAGGGTCTCCTATTGTTGACTTACCACCATGAGTATCTGGGATAAGAGGGGTTGTGGATGGATAATATGGACCTCGGGAAAACCAACATTCCTTTCCAAATGTGCTATATTGTGTGAGTTTGAGAACATCAGGGGCACTACAATCAATTTTAACAATGGGAAGGTGGGATGTATGAATCAGAACGCCCAAAATTCAGAACACCATGAAGGTGGAGTGATGATATGAGATAACTATCGACATTATTCAAAAAGTAGCATCTACACTGCTAGCCTGAAATGGGGACAAGCAAATGAGGTCCAACTATTGACTGTATTCGAGACATGGGGAAAAATTAAAAATATCATCCAAATTATTTTGGGTAATTAACATAGAATGTTAGTTGAGCCAATGTGGTATGGGATTATACCATTAAGGGTTCTCTATAAGTGATAAATTGGATGAAGATTTGTATAAAGGTCACACAAACCATGGAAGTGGAATGATGGAGAGTTTGAAAGGATTCCAACACTCTTGGGACTATTCCACCATGATGAAATCACATTGGTGTAGGAAAATTGTTCTGAGAAATGATCAAACCTATCTCCCAGAGGTGCATCATCTTGGATTTTGAGTGATAGATGAAGATGCAATGAATGAGACCAAGGTCCAACACTATAGGAGAAGACCACTCAGGTGAAGTCCTTGAATGCTCTGTAGTTTCTCATCAAGATTGTGTGGAAGAGGCAGAAATAGTTTAATTTCATATAGTGCATATGACGCATGGAATATATTAATTTCATATGACCATGACATTGCACAATGTTTATGGTCATACTCTCTAGACCCCAGATAGTTGTTTATAGTCACGTTGCCTAGAATAAAATGTCTTTTCCTAGAATGTTTGTGTGGCAGAGAGGAAAACCCTGTGTGAATGATCCAAGGGAGGATTATACACCATACAAATACCATGGTATAAAAGTATGGAAGGAATATGTGATTTAGTGAGGGATAAAACCTAGAAAAATTATGGACAAGGAGGCCTAAAACTATACCACATATCCCTGTGATGCTCCATATTTATGGTCATAGTGTTTGGATTGTATAGTTTATGACTGGGCCAATGAATAAAAAGTTGGTGTCACTACATATCCCATAATAAGGGGAATCAAGCCACACATAGTTATAGAATTTTCTGTAGTTTAATGTCATGTTTAATGTAAAAAAAAGATTTTATGTGAAAATGAGACATTAATGTTTCAATTGAACACGAGAATGATGATCTAGGTTTCACTACGTATCACATATGGATGGGAATCAAGACAGACATAATTATATAATGGCGCATTCACCATACAGGTCTGACCTATATGCAGGAAAAGGGGAATTTAGAATTTTTTTTCTTTCTTGTTCTTATCTTTTTCCATCTTTTTTTTGCAGTCAGAGTAGGATGGAAAATCTGGGCATCTCCACAAGAATCAATCCATATATAGGTCTTCATAGGTGGCCTGGTGAATAACCAATGCTAAAGGATATGATTTATTAAGCGATAACACCACAAAGAAGCAACAATTTTTCATCATTCATCCAAGACAATAATTCCACAGTTGCATTTCATATAACATGACAAGTCTTCACATTTTAAATTCCTACGATAAGGATGCTAAATTGGATCTTAGTTTAAGGACAAATAGCTTGGACCATGGGGTTTTTCTTCCTTCCCACATGGGTTTGAACCTTACCAAGTCTCCTAAGACTACGTGAGAAATTCTCGATGTAGGAAAAATGGGGTGAGGATTGAATTTTCCTATCACATACCGAAGCATAAAATGAACTATTTTCTTATATGATGAAGACAAATGCACTGAGGGATGACACCGGGGGTGTCAAATTTCTACTTGAACATAGGGGACTAAAAATAATGTAAATAGAAACATCTATGGACTTAATTGTGGGACGAGTGACCGATGGGCATGACTAATGTTGCTCGTGTCTTAAAGAGAGGCATAACTACTCTAATAGTCATGGTGGGTGCATCCAAATGTAGAATTATCTATTGACCATGTTAAAAAAACGATTTGAAAATTTTCCCTGGAAATCCATTAGGACATTGGCCTAGGACAATAGGTGATCCAAAATTACCTAGGAAAATCACAATTAGGGGTTCCTTATGGGTGTAAAAGATGGGGGAAACCTAATCCTCCAAAGACATAAAGCGTGAAAATGGGCCGGGGAGATATCATCTTGGGACTCGACCCTTCCAGTCTTGGGCCTATACCGAAGACAATACCGTAGTATTTCAAGTAGTTCATGGGTTTTTTGAACCACAGTTCCTGGTTTAATGTCATGTGTGTGTGACATATCCTTATAGTTTAATGCCATGTGTTTAGGAAAAAAGATATAGTTTAATGTCATGTTTGGTAGAGCAGGTTATCATCATGTAGGACAGGTGTAACTTGACTTTTACGGTCATGCAGAAAGAACCATGTGGCAATTTAATGTCATGTAGGATGATAGAGATCATAGATTAAGGTAATACAACATGGAAAAAATGGAGCATAGAGGGCCAAAACGATTAATGAAACTAGGGTTGGAACTGTATAAATTGAGTTTAGGTGGTCCTACATATCCCATGAGGATGGAAATCTTACCAAAAGTAGTTCTGTAATAATGTGTGGTAGAAAAACAACACTGGAAGTGAAATCCTCTATGGTGAGGGATTTTAATATCCCACAATTATCTGGGGGAATCATGGTCTTTTTTCATGGTAGGGTTTTATTTTGATATCATGTAGAGGACATCAACTCCTTATTTTAGGTTCATAAAACTGGACCATGAGGGTGAGATTTCTATAGAGAAAATATATAATTCGGTGTCATGAGACCACCCGACATGAATGAGGGCCACATAATTACACACCGGATATTGTAATCCAGAGAGGAATCTACACATAGTTAAATGTTTTAATGGTTGGACTATAATGAAAAGGGGAAAACATATGGGAGGGGAGATGTGTGGTGAGACATGAAAAGCCCAACATGAATGATGATCAAATTGGACCATGCCACAAAAAATATTCTTATGAAAAATATATATTCGTAGTTTAATG
Organism: Viscum album; assembly: GCA_963277665.1. Classification (NCBI taxonomy): domain Eukaryota; kingdom Viridiplantae; phylum Streptophyta; class Magnoliopsida; order Santalales; family Viscaceae; genus Viscum; species Viscum album. The sequence continues at coordinate 1,886,703,857 of OY728160.1, read as the reverse complement.
TCATAAGGCATGGAGTTTAGATCCTAATTTAGCTTCGTGTTCTTGGGATGTAAACTCGTAGTTTAAGTTCATATATTTTCTACCAAGGGGTTTTTAGAGCTTTTTTCAGGTGGGTGAAATCCCTACCAAGACTCTTAAACCTATGTGATCCATGCTCTATGTTAGAAACAAGGAATGATAAGATTATCCAGCCATATGAAATCACATAGTATGGGAACATATAATTTGGTTCAAGAATGTCCCAATGAAGCAGATCGAACTTTTCGATGCACAAAGGTGCATAGAGGGGTAAAACCAAGGGTGTTAGAGTTCCTCCTAGACATATGTAGGTGGAAAATCTGAACCACATCATCCATTATTTGGTATGTAGGGAAGGTGTCATAATGATGGATGATAACTACTTATCTTAGTCAAAAAAAACATTAATATCATGTATCATGGGGTAAGAACAGATAATTGTGGTCCAACCACTGATTATTTTTCTATGAAGGACCTACCTAAAAATGTCACCCAAAGTCTTCTGTGGCATTGGCCAAAAAAGGTATGTGATCTATAGAGGCCAAACACTCTGACTTTATGGGGTCCCTTCAGGCATGAAAGATGATGAAGACCCAAATAACGTGACACATGAAGCCTTGAGATTGAATGAGATAATGTCCATGTAGAATAAAAAACTCTATATTCTATGCCACAATGCATCTAAGCATGTTAAATAGGAATATCAGTGGTTGTGGGATTCAATTAAAGGAAGATAACTTAATGGAATTAGTGGAGTAAAGAAACAAAGATAAGTTGATGATCCGGGGACCAGATTGAAAGAAAAAAAAATCTCGAGCATTCCTACAAATCCTATAAGGATGTGAATCAATCCCTACATAGTTCGTAAATTCCATGAAATTTAACAACATTTGGTAATGATGTGGCATGAAGTTCATTTTATAATATTATGACTAGGAAATTGAGGGGATAGGTATCCCAAAGGGGGAGTGTATGAATATAAAAACCCTACAAGAATGAGGACCAAATAAATAGACACCACCACATTCAAAATACAAGGATTGAACTCAGAAAAAGGGGGTTGAATGGATGGGGGAACCTTAGGATGGAACTGATGGAAAACATTTCTGGGAATTCCTATGTTTCCCGAGAGGATAGGAATCAAGCCATACATAGTTCTTTAATTCCATTAAGTTTAACATCATGTAGTAAGTATTAAGGTAACAATGTAGATCCTTAACCGGTGTACATGGTGCGATTGTTGTCAAACAGACATGAAAAAGGACCCAAGAAGCCCATTGCGCCACATGTTTCTACGGATTTCATAGTTTAATGTCATAATTCAAGTAATTAGGCTTCCACATTAAGGTCATGAAGGTTGGACCAAATTGTAATACCATTTTGTTAGATATATGAAGCATGGAGATGTGATGAACCCGATTTGAATGAGGACCTAAGGAGGCCCTCCTCCATAAAACATATCCCTAGTAATAAGGGTTTTTGAACCAAAGCTAGACCTAGAGACAAAATATCTGGGATTTTCTATATATCTAGTGAGGGTAGGAATATATCTATACATAGTTCAGGAAGATGGCATGGTGAATGACCAATTCCAAAGGTGATGTCATTAAAAATGAAGAAATAATGGTCAACATGGATGGAGAAGTAGTTTAAATTCATGTGGGATAGAGTAGCATAGTTTAACATCATATTACACAAATTAAAGGGATCATAGTTTAAGGTCATAGAACTCAGACCATGAGTAGAGGATTATAATAAATAAGTATGTACTGAAATGTTATAAAGAAACCCGTTGTGAATGATGAACAAAAAAGGCTCATTCCACATGACACATTCTTAAGAAGAACTCACACACAATTTCATGTCATGATGGATAAGGAGAAAATGGGTTATAAGAGTTTATGGCAAGGACTAATGGATGAAATGTATGAGCATCACAATCTATCCCAAGATTATGTGAATCAAGTCATACATAGTTCTTTATATTCTGTGAAGTTTAATGACATGCGGTAAGGACAATGAATGTCATGAAGTTTAACATCATATCGTAAGGATGATCAGAATGTTCCATGCAGCTTAACATCATGCAAGATGACAAGGATGATTCACGTAGTTTAACATCATGCAAGACCTGAAAAAATTCTTATGAAAAGTACTACTTGAGGAACTTGGAATTGGTAGAGGGAGTGATCCACTCGCCATCAATGGTGACCAAAGAGTAGGCACCATTGGGGAAAACTTTATGAACGATGTAAGGTCCTTCCAATTTGGGCACCAACATTTGTGGCTTCATATCGGGTATCATCGATGTCCTTAAGGGAAGTACTCTATCACCCTTAAAGTAGGTATGGAGTTAAACCTTCTTTTTTAATGATCTAGTTATCTTGTTCTAGTGCCCTATGGGTTTTGGAAGGTGAGAAGAGAATTCTCATAAAGAATTATAGATCAGTTAGATGGACATCGACTATCGTTTTTAAAGTCTGCTGGTCATAGGCAGTTGTGTGATGTGATCGAAACTAAATGTCAATGCATAGGCCTGCCTTTGTTTCATACACTAGAGAATATAGGGTCACCTAGGAAGAATTACGAGTCATTTTCCAATAATCTAGGAAAGTGTTGGGCAGATTGTCTATACATATTTTCTTCTTCAAAATAACTATCATATGCATAATGTTGGAGAGGGTTTTTTTGAACACCTTCATATGTTAATTTTATTTCTCATGGTAGAGAGAAGTATGGATAGACCAGATATTGTACCTGGTGCACAACATTTTTATCTTATCTACTTGTAAATTGATGTCTTTATTAGTGAGAACAACAAGGGGGGATGTGAATTGATATATGGTTTTAGAGATTGCGAACATAATGATGGAATTGTCCTTTAATTACATAATGGGAATTGCTTTTTCAAAGAGTGAAAAGAAATCTGTGGTGGTAAGAATGAAGCTATAGTTGAAAGATGTATCTAGGGGATATGGTCCCATGACATTGAGTCCCCAACCTGATAAGGTCCAAGAATACATGGTAGTGTGTATGGGATCTGGTTGTTGATGTAGAAAGTTGGTATTGATCTCACACATGTGGCACCGACTAGAGAACTCGATACAGTCATGGACAATGGTGGGCCTGATGTATCCCTACATTTGAATCTAGTGAGATTGTTCTAACCCAACCTGATAGGATCCACATGAAAAATCTTGAAAACTTGCATAACTTGGGGAACCTCGTTCCATTGAATAAAATAGAGGATAACTCCATCAACCCCACACTTGTAGAGGATCTACTAAAGGCTGGGAACATTCTGAAGGGTGAATTGTGCTACACGCCAATAGATTCTCTCTCATTTAGCTCTATCTATCAAAATATTTTCATACTAAATATACTTGATGAAAGGGGTTTTCCAATCAGATGAGTCTTCAGCTATGGTAGGGGGGATAGAAATTTTGGTGTGGAATCACCGACAGTATGATGGCTCACTATCAAGATATCATCATTGATCAAAATGACTGGGGCAATGACCGTACGATGTGCCACGTAGATACTGATGTCTTCCTAGCCAGACACTGCTAGAGATTCAACAAGATTGGATAATGAATCGTCCCAACTATTCTATAATCAGACAACATGGGTAAGCTTTGCCTGATAAGGGAACTAATCCATCACTTGGAGATTGTGCTCTAACATGGGCACGAGGTCCATCTTCCTAAAAATGTAGTAACCATTGATTTGTTTGATGAATAACTTGGAGTCCCAATTCACATGTAGGTGGGGAACATCAATAAATAAGGACTACTCAAGACTAGTGATGACAACCTAATATTCTGCCTATTTATTGTTCTTGTATTCTAATAATGAAAATGAATATTGTAAGACAACTTGTGTAGGTGTGATATAGATTATACCCATGACTACTATATTGAGTCTGGGATCATTGAGTTCTCTATAGGTTGGTATCTTCGAGGTACCCTTGATGTTTATATGCTATCATGGCATAGTCAGATCCACTGAAAGGATAGCCTTTACTAGAAAATATAAATATAAAAACTACTCAGCATGGGAATGATGTGTGGCCCGAAAATCTTCTAGTGCCTTCCCTTTAAAAACATTATATTGAACAAGACTGAATTAATACTTTTTAAGGATCACTCTCTTCTAATATAGAGATTTTTTCAACATAGGGCAGTTCAGAATATACTTTAGAGAGTCTATGTGGGACACCATATAGATCTTGTGGTGTTGTAGAAAATGCCGAATCTTCTGCAATATAAATACATCTTTGACAAATCTCTTCTCGATATTGGAATCTACGGTCTCTATGTTAAGGAGTGTAGAGACCCGAAGCTTATCGTACATGGACATTACATTACTTTTGCAGAATACTTAGTACATAACAAAAACACACACACAAGGATCGTAATAGTTTAGTGTCTTTGGAAACTCGGAACGTAATCTTCTAATCGTGGAGAAAGATCTTCAATATCTCCCATAAAGATCTTCTTTTTTTTTTCTACCTAAAACCTTTCCTTATATCCTGGGGAAAAGGAAACATAAAAGGGTGAGCTCAAATGCTCAGTAAGGGTAAACAAAAGAAATATCAATCACATAATTTTCATAAGAACATAACATTTTTTGGAAATCATAACCTGCAAAAGAGAGCATAATTTCATAACATGGGATAAATCATAGAAGTGAAATGAAATCATAACTTAAAACATTACTCATTGTGGAATACACACATAATCATAGAGAATCATTTCTTGTTAGTCAAGACTCATTGCCAAGACTATCTTAGTGGACAAAGTCCCTTTCTGAATCGAGTAATCCTCGTTTCAGTCCTGTTTCACTGAACCGGTATAACCTACCATTCCAGCCATGTCTATCTCATGAGATATAAAATCTTTACCCAATGCATTGGAGGGAGATATAGGTCCCACCCATCTCATAATGATACCATTCTTATGTGTGCCACAAAATCATAAATCATACATTATTTCATAACCCATGTCATAAAAATGGGATTCTTAAACAACATGACATTATAAAACCATTCATATATGATAAAGGAATTCATAAACATAATTCCATCACAACATAGTCAAATCAATGTAAAAATATGGATAGAAACAGAACCCATTATTATCTTAGATGGAAAATAATTTTGATAAAACACTTGAAATGAATTCTTGAGGAAAATATCCTTTCTTCTTCAAAATCAATTTCTTTTCACAAAACATCATGGAATTTTAAAAGAAAGAGATTTTATTAAAAATAGTCATGAAATATTTTGGAGGAACCTTCATGAAAATAAGGCTTTATAAAACCGTAAAAATACGTTCATGCCGTTTAAGTTAAAAGAAAACATTCTTCGTACTTTTGTCGGAAAAGTCAAAAAGTACCTCGTACGAAAAATGACAAAATATTCCTTTCATATCTTTTACAAAAACATACCGAAGGGTAAAATTGGATATAAACAATTGTAGGTGGATGGAAATAATATTACATATTGATGAAACATGGATGTGGATGATAAAATACACCCCAGTAAATACTTATGAATAAACAATCTCGGATAAAAATGAGATTGTGATATTTCCCTTACCTTAGGTCCGACTTGCTTTGTAAGTGTCCGAACCTCCTGTATAATGATTTAAATCATGTTATTGACTTATTACAGAATCATATTCATTGTTATGATATCATATATGGTTCACTTATGACATTATATTACCCGTTCTTTTGTAAATTCCATGTTAAAGAAGCGTTTTGGGTAAAATCGTTTCATTTATCGTAGGTGTTTTGACTTGTTGTTCTTGACATCATTATTACTGATATCATGATTTACTTACTTCCAGAATATAAAATATTATTTATATATCATATATATTCAGTATATATATATATAATAGGTAGATAAATAAAATGAAAAACACCGTTCATGGAGACGGTAGTCCGTACGTACGCATGAACGCTGTTTTCCTTTCCTTATTGTCTTGAAATGGAAGTAAGTAGATGACATACATAGGTATATATATACATAAATCCAGTAGCTTTATAATGTCATATATTTCATTATTATTTCTTATATATACATTATAATCATTCTTAAATGGTTAACATGGAGAATGAATCTCATCGCGTCGTGGAGACGGTATTCCGTACGTACGCACGAGCGATGATATCATTTCTATAAATATTGAATTGAATTGGAGTGGATTATACAATATATCAGAATCAATATGATGTTGTAATAACTATTTATAGTTATTCTTTACACCATTATACCCATCCATGTAAGGTGGTGGTAGAAAATAGATTACACCACGGCGTGGAGACGGTATTCCGTACGTACGCACGCGCGGTGATTTCTTTTTCCGTAGGATGGATAGATGGTGAAATAGGGTTGTTTCATACTTATAATAACATATCAGTATATGAGTGATACTGATGTTATTACTTCATAATGAAACAACCTAAGAAGAAGAAGTGGAAGAAGAAATAAGGATGAAAGAATTGGTAACGGTAATTACCTCTTCTTTGAAGTGCCTCTTTGAGACCTCCTCTTAGGGCACTAAAATTGGTCTTTGAGGAAGACCAGAACCTCTAGGATGTTGCTAGGGAAGTGGAGAGGAGATATTGGCAGGGGTTGGCCGAGCATGAGTGCTCAAATTGGTGTGAGGAGGAGGGGGAGGAGGTGTCCTTTTATAGGGGAGGAGAGGGGCACCTTAGGAATATCTCAAAATATTATTTTATATTAAAGTCAAAATCGGTTTATAATGGTTCCAAAGGGTCTTATTTCGAAGCTAAAGTGGGGATGGGTCGAAATACTATCAACCAATAGAATTTAGACAAGTTTAGGATATTATTTTAACCTTATCAATTAGATTTAACTCTAAGTTAAATAATTTAACTTTTACCATGTCTTTTTGTATTCTTTCACTATATGGTTAATAAACTTACTATAACATGCCAAACGAACCCCAAATTGTCTATTATTAATATATATATCCTTATCTAAGTCATTTGGCCGAACCTTAGATTTTTAAGAATACAATAACAATTAATAATATAATATTTGATTTAAAAACTATTTTGTGTCAATTTTGACACTATTTGATATATGATTTTTGTGAAAGTCATAACAGAATTAAATGTTCGAACCAAGTTGATTAAATCAACATTAATATATCATAGTAACCTAGAAAATTAGTGGAATTCATAAAAAATTTCAAATTTTGGTGTTTATAACATCAATTATGTCAATATTTCATTAATAAGATAATTACTGCATCATCGTTGTGTCATAAATAAATTAAATTATTTTATGTCTAAAAATTACAAATAAAATACCATCATGTAGGAAATCTTCTTAGCTTTCTAATTAATATTTACAATCTAATTTATCTTATGTATAACCCCATATTAAAAATGATTTACTTATTAAACTTTGATTTTAACTATTTTAACCTTTCTTTAAATAAATTAATAATAAATGTCCTAATCTAATCCAAGTGGGCCTAAATGGTCATATTTTATTCCTAAGTTTGTTTTTGGTCGAATTACACTTGTCCAATAGAATTAGGACAAGTGTTAGGGTAATAGTAATATCATATTTACCCTTAGTTACCCTATTTACTATTAACCGCGGTAAAAAAAAGTAAAAAGTTACTATTCACCGAAAAATTATTTTCATCTCATTGAACCACATTTTAGTCCTTGATATTAACCGTGTCTCTCGGATTTTCGAAATTCCATTCATAGAAGTGGTAAAATTATGTTTTATGCAAAATTCAGTTTTTAACCTACCACTTAGTAGTTTCACTATTCATCAAAAATTGATGTTTTTCAGAACAATACCAAAATTTCATCCTAAGCTATATTTCATATTCCGAATTCAAAAATGAAGTCTATTTTACCATATTCATAACATAGATGTTGCATTAATTAATTTTATAATTAAATCCCGCTGTTAAAACAAATAGCGTGTTTTTAAGAAACAATATCTATCAAAAGATTGACACTTGTTTATGTCTGGTTTAAATGTGAAATTACATCCAATGACCAACATTGTATTAAATTGTAAAAATATATTCTAAATATATTTTAAAACCACTCAAATTAATGTTTTATCACTATTAATTATTTCGATTAAAAAAAATTGTTTTTAATTATAATGTAGTAATTTTCACTATTCATCAGAATATGAAAGTTATCCGAAAAGTACCAAAATTTCACCTTAGGCTAAATTCGATACTCCGAATCCAAAAATGAAGTCCATTTTGAGAGTTAAAATTTCTAAAATTTAAAAAGTGGTTATTACTATTCATAACGGCTAGTTTTAATAATATTTTAATAGCATATCATTGTTTCGTGAAACTCAGGATTACGTACCACACACGCTATCGAGGAAGGTTGCGATTGCGTGTAATGCAAGGCAAGTCAAGAATGCGTGTTGTTCAAGCTCCTTTTGGAGTAGCGTACAACACAAGACATTAATAAAATTAAAAAGAATATTTTTTTATAAAATCTTGGGCTGTTACATTCTACCCCCCTTAAAATGAATTTCACCCTCGAAATTCGTCGGGGTTATAAATGGTTTACTATTAGAAAGTTTCTTTAATAGAAACCCACATCGTAAAAAGGAATATCAAAACCAATCTTTAAAAACAAATGTATGAAACATAACGGTTACCCAAATAAACTAATCATTGGGTTTCCACATAGGTGAAAATATGGATATGGAAGAGAAATCTAACCATCATGTTTTGATGGAGGGTGGTAGAGAACATGGATATGGAAAATCCAGTAATCACAAATCCATAGATTTGTGATGATATAAGGTACCATCTGATTCATCAGGTATAAGATCACTAGGACAACATTTTTGGTTTTCAAGATCATTTCCCTAAAGTTGAAAATTTGAATTAGAATAAATAATTACTTTATTTTGGTACAATCTCACTGTTGTTCGTGCCTTGAACAATTTCCACTTCATCTCTTAAATAAATGAAGTTGAATTTGTTATTCGTGAAGTGTTAGCAGATCATGTGATAGAATGACGGGTCATTCCATCTGTCTCAAACAAAAGGTTAGCAAAAATTATATACATAAGTCGATCTATAGTGAGATTAATCACATATGGTTCCTAAAATGGGCTTATACTTCATATATCATACTGCTTAATTTAATAACACTAGTTTCTACTAAACAGGGACTTCCTGTAGGTCAGTGGTAGGCGATAAAGGCCAGTCGCACTTCGGTTGTGGGTTCGATTCCTACAGCCCTGTCCGAAGCGATGGGCTGTCGCCCGTCCTGCAGGTTGTCCCTTTTTCTAAAACTACGTTACTATAACATCCCATCAATAATATCAAAAATCTTCTATCCTTAAACAATACTAACTTATGTCCAACATAATCCAGTCTAATCTTTAGGCTTATCCATAATACTGCAGTCGACTCTCATAATATAGTGAAAATGATTACCAGAGATTTAACACCATCATCGATCATAAGCTATGTTTTGTTGGTCACATTCCAAACATTCAAAGTCCTTAATCGTGTATTCTCTTGAATACCTTAGTGAAAACATGAATGCAGTTAAAAGTTAACACTTTTCACATACCAAAATCCTCAAAATTCTATATACTCAAACTTAGTCCTTATATCAATCATGAGCTCATGAATACTGTTAAACATTTCATTTTCTCGTTTTCCCTTCATTATACGCATAATATTTCAATCACTTTGAATACCACATTAGACCAATACATAAATATTCCAATATTCCAAGATACAACATTATTTTGGAATCCCAATTCATAAACACTTAATCATTCCACCACATCGTTGTCATATTCAACATTGCCAATAGTGATCGCATGTGACTTCCATTTGTCATTTGCCTTAAGCGGTTGCTCATGTCGATCATCACTAACCCTTGGATTAGGGAAATTATTAGCATAATGCCCCATTTCCTTGCACTTGAAGCATTGAAGTGTTGGCGGTGCGTTCTCTGCAGTGTTTGCTTTATTCACATCATTAGAAACCCTTTTTCCATTACTTTGACACTCAGCTGCTCGATGACCTTCTTTTCCACACTTAAAACATTTTCTAGTCCCTTTAAGACAATCTCCACCATGCTTCTTTCCACACTTTGTGCATAAGGAAACATTCATCTTCTTTTCACCATTATTCTGATATTTCTCCTTGAACTCCATCTTTCGTTTCTTGTCAAACCCATGAGAAGGATATGTAACACCAACTTCCATTTCTACCTTGATAGAACAATGCACAATTTCTTCATAGCTACTGAAGTCTCTTATAGCTAATGCCCTTCGAAGACTTGGTTTTAAGCCACTGAAAAATCGATCAACTTTACTTTCAGGTTGGATGATAATGTCAGATGCATACCTTGCAAGTCTTGTAAAATTCGCTTCGTATATACCAACAGATTCATCATCCTTTTGATTTAGTTCAAGAAACTCCTTCTCCATCTTCGTTCGAAGAATACGAGGGAAGTACTTACTGAAAAACAAGTTCTTGAACTCGTCCCATTCCATGGAATCAATTTCATCTCTTTGCCTCGTATTCTTGATAAGATTCCACCATTGATCAACTTCACCTTCCAAACGATATACTGCTAAGATGACTTTATCATGTTCAGAACATTGAAGAACTGAAAATATCTTTTCAGTAGTACTAATCCATTGTTCAGCAACTAATGGATCAGTAGACCCACTGAAAGAAGGCGGACGCTGCCTCATGAAGGATTCAACAGAATGTTGCTCCTTCCTTTGCTCGTTTGGAAGTCCTGCATGATTCATAGCTTGAGAAAGTATAGCAATAAGATTTTGCACTCCATCTCCCATAACATTTGTTTGTTCAGGAGGGCAATCATTGCATTGTCCATTGCATTGATCAACACGGTTCCTTCGGGTTCCAGCCATCGTCTAAAACCCATAAAGAATAGTGTGAGAGGCAAAAATTATGCTAGGGAAAACATAATAAAGGGGGAGTACCTTCAATATCCAACATCTTAGGTTTAATTCTATGATCGTTAGCGTAACTCTATTACTATAACCTATACGTATACTTAACCTTAGAGACATCCCAAGACATACCTTAGAAATATCTCTAGGGATCTCACTAACGTTTTCGCATCCTAGTTTCCAAAGGTTGACTAAAACTTTCCTCTGATACCAACTGTAGAGACCCGAAGCTTATCGTACATGGACATTACATTACTTTTGCGGAATACTTAGTACATAACAAAAACACACACACAAGGATCATAATAGTTTAGTGTCTTTGGAAACTCGGAACGTAATCTTCTAATCGTGGAGAAAGATCTTCAATATCTCCCATAAAGATCTTCTTTTTTTTTCTACCTAAAACCTTTCTTTATATCCTGGGGAAAAGGAAACATAAAAGGGTGAGCTCAAATGCTCAGTAAGGGTAAACAAAAGAAATATCAATCACATAATTTTCATAAGAACATAACATTTTTTGGAAATCATAACCTGCAAAAGAGAGCATAATTTCATAACATGGGATAAATCATAGAAGTGAAATGAAATCATAACATAAAACATTACTCATTGTGGCATACACACATAATCATAGAGAATCATTTCTTGTTAGTCAAGACTCATTGCCAAGACTATCTTAGTGGACAAAGTCCCTTTCTGAATCGAGTAATCCTCGTTTCAGTCCTGTTTCACTGAACCGGTATAACCTACCATTCCAGCCATGTCTATCTCATGAGATATAAAATCTTTACCCAATGCATTGGAGGGAGATATAGGTCCCACCCATCTCATAATGATACCATTCTTATGTGTGCCACAAAATCATAAATCATACATTATTTCATAACCCATGTCATAAAAATGGGATTCTTAAACAACATGACATCATAAAACCATTCATATATGATAAAGGAATTCATAAACATAATTCCATCACAACATAGTCAAATCAATGTAAAAATATGGATAGAAACAGAACCCTTTATTATCTTAGATGGAAAATAATTTTGATAAAACACTTGAAATGAATTCTTGAGGAAAATATCCTTTCTTCTTCAAAATCAATTTCTTTTCACAAAACATCATGAAATTTTAAAAGAAAGAGATTTTATTAAAAATAGTCATGAAATATTTTGGAGAAACCTTCATGAAAATAAGGCTTTATAAAACCGTAAAAATCCGTTCATGCCGTTTAAGTTAAAAGAAAACATTCTTCGTACTTTTGTCGGAAAAGTCAAAAAATACCTCGTACGAAAAACGACAAAATATTCCTTTCATATCTTTTACAAAAACTTACCGAAGGGTAAAATTGGATATAAACAATTGTAGGTGGATGGAAATAATATTACATATTGATGAAACATGGATGTGGATGATAAAATACACCCCAGTAAATACTTATGAATAAACAATCTCAGATAAAAATGAGATTGTGATATTTCCCTTACCTTAGGTCCGACTTGCTTTGTAAGTGTCCGAACCTCCTGTATAATGATTTAAATCATGTTATTGACTTATTACAGAATCATATTCATTGTTATGATATCATATATGGTTCACTTATGACATTATATTACCCGTTCTTTTGTAAATTCCATGTTAAAGAAGCGTTTTGGGTAAAATCGTTTCATTTATCGTAGGTGTTTTGACTTGTTGTTCTTGACATCATTATTACATATATCATGATTTACTTACTTCCAGAATATAAAATATGATTTATATATCATATATATTCAGTATATATATATATATAATAGGTAGATAAATAAAATGAAAAACACCGTTCATGGAGACGGTAGTCCGTACGTACGCATGAACGCTGTTTTCCTTTCCTTATTGTCTTGAAATGGAAGTAAGTAGATGACATACATAGGTATATATATACATAAATCCAGTAGCTTTATAATGTCATATATTTCATTATTATTTCTTATATATACATTATAATCATTCTTAAATGGTTAACATGGAGAATGAATCTCATCGCGTCGTGGAGACGGTATTCCGTACGTACGCACGAGCGATGATATCATTTCTATAAATATTGAATTGAATTGGAGTGGATTATACAATATATCAGAATCAATATGATGTTTTAATAACTATTTATAGTTATTCTTTACACCATTATACCCATCCATGTAAGGTGGTGGTGGAAAATAGATTACACCACGGCGTGGAGACGGTATTCCGTACGTACGCACGCGCGGTGATTTCTTTTTCCGTAGGATGGATAGATGGTGAAATAGGGTTGTTTCATACTTATAATAACATATCAGTATACGAGTGATACTGATGTTATTACTTCATAATGAAACAACCTAAGAAGAAGAAGTGGAAGAAGAAATAAAGATGAAAGAATTGGTAACGGTAATTACCTCTTCTTTGAAGTGCCTCTTTGAGACCTCCTCTTAGGGCACTAAAATTGGTCTTTGAGGAAGACCAGAACCTCTAGGATGTTGCTAGGGAAGTGGAGAGGAGAAATTGGCAGGGGTTGGCCGAGCTTGAGTGCTCAAATTGGTGTGAGGAGGAGGGGGAGGAGGTGTCCTTTTATAGGGGAGGAGAGGGGCACCTTAGGAATATCTCAAAATATTATTTTATATTAAAGTCAAAATCGGTTTATAATGGTTCCAAAGGGTCTTATTTCGAAGCTAAAGTGGGGATGGGTCTAAATCCTATCAACCAATAGAATTTAGACAAGTTTAGGATATTATTTTAACCTTATCAATTAGATTTAACTCTAAGTTAAATAATTTAACTTTTACCATGTCTTTTTGTTTTCTTTCAATATATGGTTAATAAACTTACTATAACATGCCAAACGAACCCCAAATTGTTTATTATTAATATATATATCCTTGTCTAAGTCATTTGGCCGAACATTAGATTTTTAGGAATACAATAACAATTAATAATATTTTATTTTATTTAAAAACTATTTTGTGTCAATTTTGACACTATTTGATATATGATTTTTGTGAAAGTCATAAAAGAATTAAATGTTCGAACCAAGTTGATTAAATCAACCTTAATATATCATAGTAACCTAGAAAATTAGTGGAATTCATAAAAAATTTCAAATTTTGGTGTTTATAACATCAATTATGTCAATATTTCATTAATAAGATAATTACTGCATCATCGTTGTGTCATAAATAAATTAAATTATTTTATGTCTAAAAATTACAAATAAAATACCATCATGTAGGAAATATTCTTAGCTTTCTAATGAATATTTACAATCGAATTTATCTTATTTATAACCCCATATTAAAAATGATATACTTATTAAACGTTGATTTTAACTATTTTAACCTTTCTTTAAATAAATTAATAATAAATGTCCTAATCTAATCCAAGTGGGCCTAAATGGTCATATTTTATTCCTAAGTTTTTTTTGGTCGAATTACACTTGTCCAATAGAATTAGGACAAGTGTTAGGGTAATAGTAATATCATATTTACCCTTAGTTACCCTATTTACTATTAACCGCGGTAAAAAAAAGTAAAAAGTTACTATTCACCAAAAAATTATTTTCATCTCATTGAACCACATTTTAGTCCTTGATATTAACCGTGTCTCTCGGATTTTCGAAATTCCATTCACAGAAGTTGTAAAATTAAGTTTTATGCAAAATTCAGTTTTTAACCTACCACTTAGTAGTTTCACTATTCATCAAAAATTGATGTTTTTCAGAACAATGCCAAAATTTCATCCTAAGCTATATTTCATATTCCGAATTCAAAAATGAAGTCTATTTTACCATATTCATAACATAGATGTTGCATTAATTAATTTTATAATTAAATCCCGTTGTTAAAACAAATAGCGTGTTTTTAAGAAACAATATCTATCAAAAGATTGACACTTGTTTATGTCTGGTTTAAATGTGAAATTACATCCAATGACCAACATTGTATTAAATTGTAAAAATATATTCTAAATATATTTTAAAACCACTCAAATTAATGTTTTATCACTATTAATTATTTCGATTAAAAAAATTGTTTTTAATTATAATGTAGTAATTTTCACTATTCATCAGAATATGAAAGTTATCCGAAAAGTACCAAAATTTCACCTTAGGCTAAATTCGATACTCCGAATCCAAAAATGAAGTCCATTTTGAGAGTTAAAATTTCTAAAATTTAAAAAGTGGTTATTACTATTCATAACAGCTAGTTTTAATAATATTTTAATAGCATATCATTGTTTCGTGAAACTCAGGATTACGTACCACACACGCTATCGAGGAAGGTTGCGATTGTGTGTAATGCAAGGCAAGTCAAGGATGCGTGTTGTTCAAGCTCCTTTTGGAGTAGCGTACAACACAAGACATTAATAAAATTAAAAAGAATATTTTTTTATAAAATCTTGGGCTGTTACAAGGAGCATGTGACTGAGACATTATAAACTATTCTATATTTCTTCATGATTCTTATGGGTGAGAAGGTCACTCAATGATCATTCCAGGGTGGTCACATAAAGGACAAACAACTTTCTAAAGATGGGTGGAATCAAAACTGGAGGGTGTAGTAGTTATTTATTAATCTCTTCAAAGGTGTTCTGTAATTCATCATTGCAATGATATAAATCCCCTTTCTTGATGAGTTGAGAAAAGGGCATATACATTCATGCGAGACTCATGATAAATCGGCGTTTGTAGCCTATGCATCCTTGAAAACCTCAGAGCTGTCGAATATATCTTAGAGGTGCCATCTAGATGATATCCTTGATTTTCTATAGATAAGTCTCGATGAATCTATATCTAAAAATGAATCTAAGAAACGTTCCATAGTTAACCCTAATTTCTGACTTCAAATGGTTTATATTTAGATTATGAGAGTGGAGGATGATGAAAAATTTCTCATGATCTTTATGATGGACATAATGTCGGTGGGATTTAACAACCAGATCATCTACATAATGTTCCACCAATTTCATGAGGTTCAATTTGAATATGAAGTGTATAGAACATTGATAGGTAGCTCATGTATTCTTCGAACTGAAAGGAATTACCTGTTAATAGATGGTACCTTGTGGTTCTAAAAAGAATTTGGACCCTTATTCTTCAGGGACATCCATATTTGATTAGAATTGGAATACCCAACCATGAGGTAGAGAGCTTGGATCCCAATGTTGGCATCATTATACAGCTCTATCATAAGAAGGGGAAAATCATTCCTCAAAAAGTGATGGTTGAGATCCTGAAAGTTGATGCAGACTCTGATATATCTATTGTTCTTTAGAACATAAAGTATGTGGTCTAACCACCTATGGTACTATACATCCATGAAAAAGATGGATGTAATAATCTTTTCAACCTTGGACTCTCTAGGGAACAATTAAAGGTTTGTATCTTTTTGGGAGTCTGTTTGAACCCGCGATTGATTTTTGGGAGACTAAGATAGTGAATGGTGACTTGAGGTTATCATCTTAGAAACTCATCATAACTCTAGGAAAATACACCCTGATAATGCTTTAGGAAATCCACATATAGTTTTTCTTCCTATGCAAGAATATCTTCACTAATTAGGGTTGACCTTAGGTCTACCTTGGTGTTATGATTCAGTTGTACCAACTCATCGATGGTGGAGAAGATTACTTCCTCAAAAAATAGAAGTGTCCTCCAAATAATCGTCATCATTTGACGTGATAGGGTCATCGATAAGAGTCAATTATTCTAATTTATCTGGACCTGAAGGAATGTTGGTTCCAACTTGAGTGGTAGTGGAACCTCCATCTGGAGATTCCTGTAGTGTTGAAACCATGGAAGCAAAGGCTATCAACCCTATTCTATTAGGACATCATCCAAGGGGGGCATAGTTGATAATATCCAAGGAGTAGTGGTATGTCAGCTTGTGTTAGATCAAATTGGATCAGTAGAATAAGTAGGTATAGAATAATATTGTTTCCATGGGGTGAACATCCCGATACCTCGTAATAGTAATCGGGTCTTGTATTACTTAAGCTTTATTTGTGTTGGTGTACGAGGTGATCTTCCTACATTCCTTGTACTTGGTAATAACCTTCACTCTACTTCTAGAGAAAAAAAAATTAGTGTCCCATGTCTGGTTCAGTGGCCTCCAACTGGTGAATACGAAAGATAAATGTGTTTTCTATGTCCATCCATGGGTTAGACATAGCAGTAGTGTGCTCAAGAATGTCTATCTGAACTAGTTTATCCTTGATCTTATAACTATTAGGATTTAGGTTCGTGGATTCACATGAGGAATAGGGAGATTCATCACCTTAGAGAACACCAACTTGAGGCATTGGTGATATGAGGAGGGAACTGTAAATGCCAATGGAGATAGGACTACTAATCAATGCATTTTAGGTAGTATCCTACGAGACGAACACAAATTTAATGCTTTCATTTAGGCCACTAAACTGGGTATTTATATGGATTCATTCACACATCCATTTATCTATCCTATAATTACCTTAAATCATATTTTCAAAGGGCCACATATCTACTTATGTCAGTCCTATCATGTAGAGAATATGAGTGGGTCTGAGATTGATCCTAGAACCAATGCCTATAAGAAAGTGGCAGAAATCTACACCATTGAACTTGTAGTGATGAACATCATATGAATCTTCCCCTATAGAGGAGATCCTTAATTTTTTCCTCAGAACAATATGATGTCATGGAATTCTGCACACTTTTATTCCACATCATGGAAGGATTTTGTGGCTACCACCTCCACATCCAACTGGAGGAGAATTTTTAGAACCAATTTGAGGGCTTCACCATATCCTATGATAAGGGGAGAGCCTTAAGGATGGATATATTTTAAGGGATGTTGGAATGGTGCTGAATAAAATCATACATACATGATAGGTAAACACTTTTTCCAGTATGAGGTTTTCTTGTGGTTGGTTGTATGATACATTTTGCTGGTAGAACTGATGGACTTTTGTAGGATCTTGGGAAATCTTCTTTCTCACTAGCTATACCACACAAAAATGATGTCAGTTTGACATTTTTATGAGTGATATCTGACCATAGATGGATGCTGCTGATCATGATATGTTAACAGTAGCTTTACCTTGTCGAATAGCATGAGTGGTAGTGGTTAGGAACCTAAAGAAACAAGATGAGAGTACTGTACATGTTGAGCTCTACACTAAACCTACATTTTATTATTTGTGGAATTAATATCTTGGCTAGAGGCACTGACTTATGCATTCTAACAATTTAGATATCAATTTCCTCATCTACAATGGCACTAAATGTGGACATTAGGATTACCTACTCGATGCTCATCATTGTCGGGAACCATATAAGGGTCCACCAGTTCGACGGTATTCTCTATGTCATACTCCTTATCATCACTTTAGGAATCCACAATTACTAGGTGGATTCTTGGGGTTACCTTCATCTATGGGAACATAAAGTCGCTGAGATTTAGATACAGATTCAAAATTAATAGGAGACTTTTATTTCCCTTTCATCGTCAGCACCTAATCTTCAAATAAGTAAAGGGGTAAGATGTGGATACATAAGTGATAGTGTAAGGAGTCATGACAACCTCAGGGGGATCATGATGATTTAAATGGGAGTTAATGATACTGTGGGCTTTAGAAACTACTTTTCAAGCCAACTGGTTCTCGTACATCTGAGACCTACAGCTGGAGGCATACCGCGATTCACCTTCTCTATCACATTCAAGCTTCACATAAATACATTTCACCTTTGTTGGGGTGGAACCTAATCTGACTATATTGTTATCAATATATTCCTAAAGTTAGTCCTTAAATGCATAACATCGTTTTTGGGTATACCCAGGGAATCATTGATAGAGGGAATAGTCATAGTGATCAATGAGGTGATTCTCTTGTCACATCTTGTATTATGGAAACATTAGGATTCTCGGATCCATGGGGATTCATAATTAATTGGGGACATGAACATCATTGAATGAAATGGTATATTTCTCCAATACAAATAATGGACCCTAGGAGTATGGCCTTGAAGAGTGCCTAGAGCCTATCGAGGAGGTATAACCTGAACATCTCACCTAAAAGGAGGTACTTGATGGGGTAACATTGGCTGATTCAATGGTGGGTGATGTTGAGCCTAAGGCTGGACCTGAGGCTACTATCCTCAAGGAGGTTGTGGACGTGGCTCTGCTAGTAACAACTCTATGCCTGGGGGAATCTGTTTGTGAATGGTAGTAGTCTCTACCTTAGCGTCTCTTCATGTAGGAGCAGGTGGAGGCAACAGGTGTGCCTACATGTCTGGACGCAAGGCTTCCTCTAGGATCTGATCCTTTTTAGAGAAATCGTGAAATCCGCTCTGGAAATTATGATTGATGAGGTATATTACTATTTCTTTTTTGAAATTCTATACACAAATCATTATCAGCTACTCCCGAGTCAGTGGAATGTCGAGTGAATAGGTGAGGCCTCTCAACCTAGAAACAATGTCTATGAATCACTCATCCAACATTTTTTTTTCACTTGAAGAGGTAAGAAATATTAGTCTTATGGGTGGTAGAACTGAACATGTTGGGAAACAACCTGTGAACATCTTCCCATGTAGCGATTGACCCATTGTGTAGCTAGATGTACCAGATGGATGTAGTACCTTCCAATGTCTGCACAAACATCACAGCTCGGTGGCCTCCTACTACACTAGAGTTCCAAGAATGGGTTCACACCTTGAGATATTGTGGACCAGATGTTACAGTGAATATCTCATCCCACTAAAAGAGGAGATGGTAGGATTCGTGAAATCTAGGGGTGCTGGAATAACATCAAACCATTTCAAATATTGGTCTCCATAGAGCATCATCTCCATCTACTATGTTTCAAGGGCCTCATTATGGTATATGAGAGAATAAATTTGTTCAACCTAGTAGGGATTTCTATCTTGGATAGTATTTCTAATGACTAGTTCATTATGAGGATCTTAGATGAAATAGGTAGGCTCAACGACTCATTGATCGGCTTGAGGAGTCACCAGAGGAAGAACCTGAGGAACTAATTGAAATAATACATGAGTAAAATCTGGAGGAATGACACGTAGATAATCTCAAGCATTGATCTTTTCCATGTCTCGAGGATAGTTATCATGCATTTCAAGTGAGCCTGATGGTGCAATTCATGGCTGTTTTTCATATGCTATCACTGGCACCCTTTTGGTCTATACTAGATTTTTGGGATCAATGGGGGGAATCCCACATAGAAGAACATATCCCTTACCCTACTACCCAAATGGTGGGGGGATGGGATCATATCGAGGATCACTGTAATATAGATGTTGTTTCAAAATACACATGGAATGTAGCTCATCAACTATATTTCTCTATTCTCCCGGGTATTGAAGGAACATAGATTTTTTGGGATTATCGTCTATATTCATTATTGAAATAGATTGGTTAGAGGTATTTATTTTCCCAGTTGTTTCTTTACCCTTGTTGGGGTTTTGACCGATGGACAATGACTTAGAGGGCTCTTCCCTGAAGAGTATCATCCTTTGTTGACTAGTGATGATTCTCATATGTGTGTCCACATGGTATTTTTCTATCCTTAGAGGTGAGTCTCCTTCATGATTTCATTCATCAGTATCCTTTTCCTACAGTGGATTTAGGTCATCCAAGATCACGGTGACAACCCTCAGTGGAAAGTAATTGATGTCACTTGGCAATCTAGGTTGGCGTAGGATGAGACTAGAGTTAAGAGTATCAAGCATCCCCCATCCACAGATCTGTACATGTGGGGATAAATCCTTATTAACTCTTCAGAGCATGAAAATTATCTAAATTCATCGTTTTTGTAGGGTACCTTGATAACATAGAGATGTAGGGTGCTGAGCCACCTAAATTTCCACTAACTTGACTATGTGAAACTACTGGCCAATATTTTTATAATGATCATGAAACATCGGAGCACCTAGGTGGTGATTATAGAAATGGAAATGTATCATCCATATAGTAAGACAAAAAAAATTACCCCATCCTATGAGAGAGACTCTAGAATGTTGATGTCAGTAGTATAGATTATATAGATTATATCTGAAAAATGGTCCACCATGATAGTATCCCACAATCCTCTCTATTCATTAGTGGTATTTGGCCTTTGGTATCCCCATTCATTGATTGGGGGAGAAAGAGGAACTATAAAAGGCACTAAAGTGGAATTCTGTAGCTAAGGACTAGCCAGTGGAGAGGATGTTGTGAATTCTAACATGCCGCTGCATACATGGTCATATCTCGGGGGGCGGTTCCGAATGCATCATCAATTCCTGGAAGGATGGGGTGATGATTACCGGTTCATGGACAAGGTTGACAGATATTTTTTGAAATATATCGATGTTTCTCATAATCTAATAATCCCCAAAAAACACTCCATGATATCATGTTGATGTAGATAATGATCCTAGCGATGATAAAGAGGACTGCCTGAAAAAACCCTATAAATGAGAAAAATCCTTCTCCTCTAACATATACCTATAAAGGGTTTTGGGAATCTAGTGAATTTCACTTTTTGGAGGGATCAAACTCACTTGTTAGGTTCATTTTCTAGACATCGACATATAGGATCTGGTTGAAGGCTCCATCATCGAGTCACACTCATCTTCAGAATCTAAAAAGAGAACTTGATTGATAATGATATGGATTTTCCTAGAGTTCTTCCCTCAAGGACGACCATTCACCCTTATTCCATGACACAATGCTTCAGGGTTGGGTAGACCTCTTACACAAGGAGGAACTCTATGTTGGTTGGTGTTGGAGTGGATAGGGCCTCTTATTGAGGTAGATTGGATAAGGGGAGGTCATGTATACCTGTTGTCAATAGTTCGGGGAGGACCTATGTTTGGAATACTGTGAGAGTGGGGAGGACCTCCACTCTGAGTGCCGGTGAGGACATGGATATGATCTTGATGATAGGTAAGAGTGTGGGTTGGAATTATTATTTGGTGAGTGGGGGTGTTAGGATAACCCATGAAAATTTAGAATGGAAAAAATGGTAGACCGTTGTATTGATGAGATTGGATACAAGGAGGACCTCCATATTTCATTCTGGTGGTGCGGGGAGGACCTATATGGTTGGGAGAGTTGGAGTGGGGAGGACCTATGATATATCTATCGAGATCATGGGGAGGACCTCCATGTTGGTTGTCTTCATCATGAGGAGGACCTCCGCACCTTTTGGTAATGATAGCACGTGGTGGGACTTCGTAATGTGAAAACATGACATGAGGAGTACCTTTTTATCGACTATCGATGAAGTAGGGAGGGAATCTTCTTATATTTTTTTGGAGGGGGAGGAACTCTAGTCGAGCTGGACATGGAGTTAGTATGACCTTCACATCAATCATTTGCAAGACAAGGATTTCCTCTTGATCGGGATTCATGAAAGATGTAAAAACGATGGGGAAGAAATCCACATGGGCTAATAATAGAAACATGGAGAGGGCCTTCACACTGGTTGTGAGATAGAATATTACCCCCTATGTGGCTAGTAATGGTATGAGGATGATCTCTGTACTGGATCTCATCATCATGAGTTGTCCCATAATGGCTTCTAGATGCGCTGGAATCCGGAAGAGTCAACTAGCCTTCTCATTGAGTGGTTAAGGTATTGATCCCAATTAGGCAATGATTATTCACTACACAATAGTGGAAGTGACATATTAAAATTGTGGGGGGGGGGTGGCACAATCCAATGAACCTTTAGAAGAAGACCACCCATTAATGGTGTCCTCCTAAGAATGTGGTCTATGTTGACATCAGGTCATTCAGACTAAGGAAGGTGATGCAGGGGTGTAGACCACCTATTATTTGGCTTGAGGGATTGGATGGTGGCATTCATGCTGCCTAGTGGGATCCCTCTCGAGAGGATTCTGGGAATTAGTCTTATCGGGGATGACTTGGTTGTCCCATACCTCATCATCTTAGAAGAGGGCATCATTGGAATGTTCCAAGGATAGGATCCTAAAATGGTTTAATATCGGAGTGGGAAGTATTGGATCTTTATGAATCCATTGGGGGTGGTGGTTGGGGTGCATTATAGAAGACTCCTAGTTCATTTAGTCCCATTCACTCATGGGAGTGACCCCATTCTTATCATTTCTTCATATGAGAATGTCTATTACACTCTTCTGAAAAAAATAATAGGTTGGGACGGGGCATGGGAACCCTGTAGATGCAGTTGTGGATAATGAGGTGGAGGAGTAGAATCATGCAGGATTGACACATTGATGTTTCTACTACCCCAGCATCTATGGGTGGGGGTGACTATTTTTTGTATCATGGGTTTTTAAATGTAGGAATATTCATCTATAAAAATGGATAGTTAGAAACCAAAGCCCATTTCCCCATCATCATTCAGCCTTCCAAGCCTGGATAGGTTTCTCCACACTGACGATGTCACAGACCAGAATTCACAAAGATTAATTTCCCATAAATATTGGGAGTTCAATTCTAGACCAACTATTTTATTGGCGGGACCTAGAATCTGATAGCTAAATCCAATGAAAATTATATGTATTAATGTATCGATTACTACTAATCCCCATATTTAGAAGAATATATTCACATCTGGTTCACCATTTCTGTTTCCATTGATTTCACGAGTGGTGCGTCTGAGTCATCATTTTTTTGGGGGAAGTAATACAATGAACCCATAATTCCTACATTCCAATAATGGGAGATATTCATCTATTATTAATATATTTTTTCTCATTGATTGAAATGGGATGATGGGATATCAGTTTCTCCTTGCATGGATTCCTTCTCAAAATTCTTCTAATTGTCTATGTCTCATTTACTAATTATTTCATTATTTGTGAAACACCTCCTGGTGCCATACCATTATGGATGACGAATAATTACACTTATTCTATAATGAAATTAGAAGGGGTCACATCAGGGATGTAAGGATTGGCCAAGTGAGTAGTCACATTTGGAATAACTATCATGTATGGAGACTAGAGAATTGGTACCCACGAATTCTCTTTAATAAGAGGGATTCTCAAGGATGTGGAACCCCAAAGAATACCATATTGATTGAGGGTTATCATATGTCAGAGCCATATCTCCATGGTTTTCATCATCTTTCCATGTTAAACACATGGTATGTCATGAGTTTAACATCCTAAAGAGATATATCAGACTGATCAGAACACTTATGAAGGTGGATTAGATGGGTGCATCTAGAGGAGGGAGAACATGTATGGTTTACCATATTGATGGATCATAAGTCACAATGAGGAAGGACTCAGGGTGGTGTATCCCATAAAGGAAATATTTCATGCCCTGAAGGGGTATGTCTTTTGGAGGGAGGAACCAAGGTTGATCTGGACACCACTAGGGCATATTAGAGTGGTTAACCCCAATGAGGGGGACCCCAAGGTTTACAAGTATATGGTATTGAACCTTTGCGAGGCTTCCTACATATCTTTTCAAGAAGACATGGATCAAAAGCCACATTGTTCGATGGGGGGATTTGGGGCATACATATGGATAGGTGCTTGTCACAAGTGAGGAATTAACGGTTGGATTAATGTGGATTATGTGGGGATTAAAAATGGTTAGCTACTCAGGTTTTTCAAGGAGAATTAATGGTATATATGGAATGATATCAACGAGATGTAGTGGAATATGTATGAATTGGGAAGACTTATGGAGGGTTGTGTGAAGTTTATGGAGTGAATGGGATGGAACTAGTGTGAAGATGAAGGTGAAGAGATTGTAGCTGAGATATGCTTCATAAATATCCTAGTGGTAAGAATCAATGTCTGCATAGTTTGGGAGAGGGGTGATGAAAACCCTATGAAGGCAACTCATGAAATGGAGTGCATGGATATGGACCCAAAGGAAGTGAAACATCTTTGTTGGGAAATGATCTTCATGAGGAATATAGGCTCAGGGGAGAGACTCAGATGAATATGGGTGATGGTCTTGAACATTGGGGAGGCTTACTATGTACCCTATGCAGAATAAAAGGATCAAATACCACTTAGTTTGGGTATTTCATGTAGCTTAATTTCATATTGGGGACAACGGTGAACCTCTTTGAATGTGATGGTGTTAGGCTGGAACCTTGGGGAGGCTTCCTATGTAACTAGTATAGAATATAGTGATAATAACCAGTGTAGTTCAAATATGAGTGTCATGGGGCTTACACACTGAGGTGGACCATTGAATTCATGGTCAACGTTAATCTCTAAGTCCATGTGAGTTTTTCTTGGTGTGATAAATAAGAAGTAATAGTAGACCAGGTGGTCGTTTCATGAAAGGTGCAACCACGAGAGGTGATGCAAGATGATGAGGACTCACTCCTCGCCCAAATGACATACATAACAGGTGCTAACCTACACATGGGGAATAGAAGGCACAAGCAATGCTCAACATGAGTGAGGGGTAAGAGATGTCAATTGAGGGGTATATGATAGTGTAGCAATGTGAAGAAGAACTATGTTTTAGTGTACCTATGAGAATAATAATTAGGTTGGTCAATGAAATATGAAACACTATAGGAGGAACCATAAAATCACTATGCACAAGCATAGAGGGACACACATAGAAGGTATTTGCAAGATATGGAGATTTGGTGTAAAAGGGGATGAAACACGGTGCATTGAGACAAAGGGAACACATGGAAAATAGAGGTAGGGGTGGGAAAAATATTGGATACTTGCATGAAAAATAGAGTGGTCTAGAAAAAATATGTATTACACTAGGTTAAGCCTTGCGCATAAGAGGAATATTTTTCAAGCACTTTGATTACATGAAAAAAATAAATGGGCGTGGTTCAAGACCTTATGGGCCCAAATGAAGGCTGACCCATGGGGGACCTATCACTGAAGATCCAATACCTTGAATACTTGACATGTGCACTATCGTGGAATGGGTCGTCTTGCGAACATGTGATTGACGGTTTAGCTTCTTGAGATTTATCCCAAGCATAGGTCTTCCCTTCTATTTACAAGTAAAAATATTAGTGGTGGCACATAAGTGGGTTAGTGCAGAATTGGTCGGTTGACCACGAATTATGTGAAAAAGAGAGTTGTAGGCATAGTCTGATCTTGCATGAACATATCGAAACTTGTGTGCACATGACATAGTAATTTTCAGGTGGTAGGTGTGAAAGAATGCCTTTGACATCGCATCAGGAATGTAAGACCCTTGTGCTCATATTATCTTCTTGCACGTAGGTGTCAAATATTCTGCACGACTTCCTTGGGATTCACATAATTGTCCACTAAGTCAAATTATGGATTTTAGTTTCTCAAATATACCTATCTATGGCCTCAATCTTAATTTTTCACCATGAAGTACATTTTAATTTAACATGAAATGTGTCCATCATGATTAAATACATGGTATATAAAGATATCAGAATCTTTAAAAATGTCTGTTATTCTTCAAATGACTAAATAAAAAGTCTTTATATATATAAATTTCTTTAGAAATTTTTTTTTAGTGAGTAAAATCCAGTAAAATTTACTCATAATGTGGTTAAATCATAGAACAATCACTATAAGTTGACTTATAAGATGTAAGAACTAACACCTCTTGAATATGCATTGTTTTATTAATGGGTGACTAAAACTGAACTTATAATGTTTTAAAACTACAATACATGTGTGTAATGTTAAAAACCTATAAAACAAAAAAATTACATGAAATCACAGTACGATTATCATTGAATTGCAAATGAAATATATGAAATGAAAATAAATAAATCTAATGTATAGTGTGCTTTCAATGACTAAAATAATAGTTTTACATTAAAAAATTATTTAAAAAATAATAATACATTGAAAAAAAACAACCGAATTTTTTATGGTACATACTTTCATATTAAAAAATCTAGTTAGTTATAAATATTATTGTTTTCATTATTATTTTCACTATACTACACTTTACAATTAATTTATCTATTTTTAATTTATGAGATAATTGGTGTGGATCTTAGAAAATGTTTCTATGAGTTTAGTTGTGAGAATATTAAATTATTTATGCTATATGCATTTATTGAGTTTTAAATTATTGGTTTTTTAGATTTATTGATAAAATTTGTTGATCTGTATTAATTCTAAAGAAACAATGATAATTATATATAGTGACCTCCATATGGTGCTCCTTATAGGATCTCACACCATTACAAATGACAATCATCATATGACTATAACTATAAGATCCCATATAATCTCCTATAGAGACCCCCCATATAAAGGTCCACATATCATTTCACTAAAAGAGATATAATGACTTATATATAGCAGTCACCATGGGCTATGGTGACAACTATATCTCAATTATTGGTTAGACGATATAAGACATCATTATTCTATTTTGGCGGGCACTAATGGCTATTTTCATAGTGGTGATTAAATAATACATCATGTACACTAAAATAATTTTATATAAAGTAAATATTAATATAAAATAATGTATTTATAATTTAAAAAACATTTTTAATAGTAATATATATAAATTGGTATTATAATATAAAGTATAAACCTATATAAGTAAATTGGTTTACATATTATATATGAAATTAAAGCAATATTAACTCAATATATATATATGTTGGGAAATATTAATATATATATATATAATTAAAATATAACTAAATATTGCTAATAAATTAATTAATTATTTAATTAAAATTTTATTATATTATATAATATAATAAAAAATTTATTTAAATATGCAACTTCCATTCGAAAAATTAATTATCTTTTAAATTTATAATAAAAATAATTTTAAATGTATTTTTGAAGGAACAAATTTCATATTATAATATAATTTACATGACACAAAATAATTTAATAAAATATTTTTATTTGAATATGAAATTTTATGTCCAAAATAAAGTAATCAATTATATGAAATCACACTCAAATTACACCTCAAAGCCTATGTTTTTTAAAATGTTTATAGAAAACCAAAAAATTATATAAATCAATTATATATGGTCACTTCTTGAGTCATAGAAAACCAAATATTGAAAAAATATATGATGATAAATTAGTTAAAAAATTCAATAATCAAATAAACCCAGATATAATCTACTCTTATCCTCAAGCATCAACCTTGAAAATATAACAATTTAATGCACACAATTCCATAATCTGTCATAAAAATATTATTACCCATCGAATAATAAATTTTAAAAAATTCATAATATTTAAACAATGTACATTCATAAACCATCACTTATCAAATGATTTAACAAAATTTAGTGCATGTTACATTACTCTAAACAATTACATTAAATGTTTAATTGATAATGGGAACCCAAATTTTCATATGAGACATGAAAATTGTTTTCCTTAATTCTCTCCAGTGATTGACCACAAAAACAGTACACGCTATTTTTCTTTTGTTTATTTTATATTTTTTAAGAAATTATCTTCAAATAACATAATAAAGAAAGATTTAACAATGTATTGAACTATCTTATTATAATCACCAAGAACCCCTTATGTTTTGTATAATAATAAATGCATATAAGAGACATTATTCTGTCACCTATGAAACATATTGTAATTCAGTAATGAGGTTAGATAATCCAGAAAGATATAATTCAACAATTTTCACCGCCAAAACTCTTTATGATAGCTAATGGGTAGAATAAATGCGGAAATATGACTCTTGGATAAATTTTAACTATTATTTATAGATTCAAACACAATTTATTCAATACATACATTTTTAACACACATTTACCCAAATCAATTTAAAAAAACAATTAAACTCATTTTTTTACATTCTTCATGTTACTCAAAAAATTTCCATATTGATAAAACATTTAAAATAAATGTTTAAGTTTTATTCATTATAAAGACTCATTAACATACCCAATCGATGATTTCATAATATAGTATTTTACAATAAAATATTAATTCTTATATTACAATTCTATTTTATGATTCAAAATAAATATGATTGTAAAACCATGTAATTAAATAAGGCATGTCTCATATTCCAGTAAATGACGTCAGGTTAAAATGGGGACCAATAGTTCTACTTCCCACTGTACTAAAACTAAAATATATATCGATTCAAAATAACTATTTAATTTTTCATAAATATATATAGTTATATTTATAATAATTCAAGAATATTTTTAAAAGATATATGATAAAATGAGAATCCCCATATAGGTGAATAAATTCTTTCTAGTGGGTTTGGCATTGACCTCGTCAACCCTAAGAAGTATCTTTGGTTTTGTAAATATAAAAGATGGGGCTTGAAAATATGGGGTATTAATTTTAAAAAAATAAACAAACTAAAAATGAGGAAAATAAACTAAAATAATTTTATTTAATGAAAAATACTGAAACATTTGTTTTCCACAGAACAATATATTCTATTATATCCTTTAATAATGATTTATCCTAAAAATAACTACTCTACAGAGTGGTGTGGTTTCCTCATAAGGAGTAACCAAGTATTGTTTAACGTGTCCAAAATCAAATTCTACTCGTACATTTTATAATAATAATTCATACTTATAATTTTTATATTTCAAATGATTATTTATTCCCAAGTGTAATATAGACATATAGTTATGATATTTTTGTTTTTACTGGAATGTGGAAATAAATTTTACTAGATTGAGTCTAAATTTAATTCATGGATGGAAAAATTTATTTTCCTATAATTATATTGACAAATCGAATTGAAGGAGATGTAAAAATCCTACCTCGAGGAGATTTATAAATTCTACAAGACATAGATGTACAAACATTCCTAGTTGGAGACAAACTAATCCTATCATACAGAACATCATACAATGAATTTTAATGGTTTTGAGACTGATGAAAATTATATAAAGTGTTTTTGTTCTGAACCCATCAAAATAAAATGTTGTTTTTTCTGATGCTATTAGAAATGATATAGAAATGTGAAGAATTCGATCATTGAGATTTTTTACATTAAAATCTAAAAATACGACAACAAACTAAGGGAGAATAAGAAACTAACATACATGTGATATGAATCTTACACATTAATTTTTAAAACAACTATCTGGGGTGAGTTCTTTGATATTTATTATTTAGTGATATTTTCCTAGATCATTTGATTTTGAAGCTATTATTATAAAATTAGAATGTTTATTTATGTTTATTATCTCTATTCTGATCATTTTGATCAAAGTATCCTAGAGGTAGGTATACAGAGTTTTTTCAAATTCGATTGATCGAGGGCTCCCAAGGATACAGAGATAGATTATTTTATATGATAAAATTGATCAAGGGAATACAATTTTCATAAGACAAACCATATAATATGTTATTGATCACGAATACCAAACTTTAGACCTATAGACATCCTTATCACTTTGGATGAAAGTTAAGTCCTTAGTTAGACAAGGCATGGTATGTTTTTTTTTATATAATTTTTTAAAAATCTCATTAAATATTTTATAGGAATTTTTTAAAAATGTTAATATTATTTTATATATATTTTTATCTTACTCTGATATTATAGTTTATATCGGAATGAATTTAATTCAGATTTAACTTTTTATAAACATGTTTTTGGGAATATATATGTTTTATTTTCATAAACTAATATTCACACCCCATACTTTTAGTATTTATTCCATGAATTCCTAGAAATCATTTGGTATCATAGAAATCTATCTACTTATATTTTATTATAGTAACATTTTCAGTACAGAGATTTTTCTTTTTCTGATGAAAAGTTTTAATTTTGACATATCAGAGAATCTAAATCCTAATTGACCACCATTATTTGATGTAAATGATTTGGACTGATGGATAGATCTTCTAATGATTTTTTGGTTAATACAATAGTTATTTTCTTCAAATGATATGCAACTATAAGAATCAGATCACGGTAGTTCCAATATTTACAATAGAATTAAATATTTAATATTATTTGAATTACAGAATTTGAAATAATTTATTATAATTAATGAATAATAATATATAATATCCAATATCATCATGTGATACTACAAATAATATTTGGAAAACTGTTGGGGAAACTCATTTTGGAATAACTAAGGTTTATGAAACCATAAGGTAAATGCTCCATGATAATTATCATGATTTGTATTTCATACCTCGTGAGTAAGTTATGAAAATTCATCAATGATTTATGATTGTAAATACCTTATGATATATTAGTGATAAATTATTTTTATATGATAAACACATTAGAATTATTATTGATAATATGAAAAAAGTGTGACAATCCATTAGAACAACTATATATGATTTAAAACATCTAAAAAATCTTAGCCTATATAATAATATTATAAACCTTATAAATTATGCATGAATACTAAAATGAGATGAGAAAACAAATTACAATAATGCTAATTGGGTATATTTTTTAACGACATCTTGATCAATTGTATCGAGAATGGCTAACCATTGTGAAAATATGCAAAAATCACAATATTCTAAGTAGAAATATAAATGTGAGTTGAATTGTAGTTCTTTTGAAGAATGTGAATGTAAAATTTCTTAATTGGGGAATAAGAATAATAATATAGTTTTCAATAATTATCATTGTTATAATTACATAAATAATCAAAAATAATGAAGTGATAAAATGATACTTTAGAGATAATTTTTTAATAGTGTAAGAAAGTAGACCATATCAGACCAGATTGTACATGAATTTAAAAAATTGTAATTAAAAAAATATTACTAAATTAAAGGGTTTAAAATCATAAAGGATTTAGAAAAACTAAGTGCAACTGGTAGAGGAATATCATCATAAAGTTAATCTGATTGGGGTACTGATAGATAAATGTTTATTATATTCTATCATTATATTCCAGACACCAATCAATGTTATATAACTATGGTATCTACAGAAACCAATAAAATTTTATCTTTATGTAAAAACAACCTTGATACTACTGATGATGAATTTTTTTCAAATTCTTCAACTAAATTAAAAATTGATAAATTAGAAGTTGAGTGTAGTTTACCATATATTTATGTATTGACTGTAAATATAAATTCTTCAAAGAAAAATAGTCTCTATGCATTTACATACTCTTATTTTTATAAACAATCATGTTAGAATACTTAATATTTTTTGAAAACATAATTCTAAATTTCTTGAAAATAATTTAGAGTTACATAAAAAATATTATTCTATTTCAACACATTAATAAACAAATTTAGCTGTAAAATTTAATTCTCAAATTCATATTCTAAAATAATATTTATTATATATAATTTATGGGATGTAAAATTTTTATAATATTTATAGATAGTTAAGACCACATCTATCATATTATAGAATAGTATTTACCAAAACAATGTATCATTTTCAGAAAAATTATATTTTTCATAGAAATAAAACAATTGTTTAAAAAGTGAAATATTAGGAAATTGGAAAAATAAATATTCATTAATTCATTCTCAATCTTCCAATTCCCCAGATCCTATCTTTATAATGAATTATTAGTTTTTCAACATAATATAGTTGGATAGATGTAGATTCCAAAAGTTTTAATAACTAATACATTACGACCGAAGAATGTATAGGTACCAAAAAATAAGAATTTTTTTCTTAGAATAATGGTTGGGTACCAACAGATGAAACATATTATACAAATATTGTTGATGTTCGAGGATCTTGATTTTAAACAAAAAGTTAATCCTAACAATTCAAAATATAAAATTTTGAAAAGTAACATTTGGTGATATTAATCAATAAGAAATATTTTGAATTATTAATGTTGAATTTTATGTAAATATTATTTTTCTTATAATCTATATTTTTTAGTACATAAGAAGAACATCATCGGTATAATTAATTTTTCGGGTGATGGGTACATTGTGTGATTTAGGAATAATAAATGTATTTTTTCAATGTTTGGAAAGTAAATTCATTCTTTTTACTCATATGAAATAAAATATTTACACGTAAAACCTATAGGAAAATTGGAACCAAGATATACTGTGTTTTATTAAAATGGAGGATCAATTATGGTTGTGGCATAGATGTTTATGACACCATTATATTCAAACTACAGTTAAAAATTCTAACAAATTAATTATGAGATATATCAATATCATACATTTAATTCTTCAAGACTATGAGACCCTTTTAAATATATTATGAAAAATAATTCCGGAATAAAATATATTAGTGAAACATAATCTTTTGAATCTTTATAGTTAATTCTCATGGATTTACTCAATCCAATGTGAACTGCAAGTATTGAAGGAAAATAGTATCTATATTTCTTAGTTGGTGAATACACTAGATATATTTGGGTCTATTTTCTATCATAGAAATAATAAACTACTAATATAATGATTTTCTATACCATATTAAAAATTAGGAGAACATCCATTTGGGTAATATTTCATGTGATCATGTTCGTGAGTTTGAAACTTTTATTTCAAAGACTTATTTTAGTAAAAAAGATATTACATGCATCTTTTTATCGCATAGAACAACATACAAAAATGGCTCAGTTAAATGTATATAAAGAATTATTCAGTAAATTACTAGAACCATTTAGATTAAATATTCAATTCCTAAAAAAATTATTTTGAAGTTGTAATTACTTATTTTTATAATATAAATTGGGTTCTACATAGACATATTCATAATAAATATCTTTTTGAGTTTCTTACTGGAATAAAGGAAAAACATTATTACATTAGTGTTTTTGCATGAAAAGTGTTTATTATAAATAAAAAACATCATTTATATAAATTTTATTCATTGAAAATGAGCAAACATTTCATTGATATTTTATAACTAATATTTAATATCATTTTTAACAAACGAATAAAAACTATTGAGGAAATTGTGCATTCAATGTTCGATGAAACTGATACTTTTATTTTTAATCCTACATAATCTATATCATCATATGATGATTTTAAAACTATTTCTCAACCCAATATGACAAATTCATAGGATATAATATCGATGAACAAAATATTTTTTGAAGTTTTACCTTTAATAGAAGATCAAATAGTTTTTTATGAAGATCAATTTAAATATCTAAGAAGTAAGTGAATCTAAAGAATTCATCTCAAAGATAGTATAATTAAAGAACTAGTTATACTAATTGAAATTCATAATATATTTAGAAATTAATATCAACATTTTATTATTATCTCAGTTTGAACCAAAAACACCTGATATAGCTTTAAGAAATGAACGTGGGTTAAGGGAAATGCAAGATGACCTCAATGAATCTTAACTGAATAGAGTTTGGAATATGGTAAAACAACCTAAATATCATCCAATGGTGGGTCTAAAATAGGTTATTTTTAATGAAAGGTTGTAATAATTTATTTATTATTATAAATAAATTTAGAATTTCTGCTAACATTTATAATCAATAATAAGTCATAGATTATAACGAAGATTATGTAATGGTATCTATAATTGAATCTATTAAAATACTTGTATCCTATACAGAAAAATATAAATTTTACACTTTATCAAATGGAAGTAAGGTTTTATTTTATTAACATATATTTTTTGGAGGAAATGTTTTATGAACAACCACATGGTTTTGAAAATAGAAAATATTGGGAATATGTATTCAAACATACTAAAGCACATTATGGAATTTAACATAATCCAAGAGCTGAATATCATAGATTTCTATATTAGTCCATCAAAACAGATTTTTAAAAGGAGTGAATAATACAAAATATTTTTATAAATAATGTTTTAAAAATAATATCATTGTTCAAATTTATATTGATATTTTATTTTTCATTTTACTTATAATTCTCTTTCTGATTCATTTTCAATACATTTGACATCATGTTTTAAATGAGCATGATGGCTGAACTATTGTTTTCCATTCATTTTAAAATTTCTAAAAAAATAAGGAACCCTTTTTATCTAAACAAACGACTAGTAAATAATTGTGTAAATAATTTTTTTTGAAATTTATAATTGTGTATGCAATCATATAGGAACTATAAAAAACTCTTGATCTTAACTAGTTTTATTAACTAGTTGTATAAAATGTTTTTAGAGGGATGACTTGAATTTTATTGTAACTCATTGGTAGTCTACCATATTTAATGTTTTATGAGTTCTTTTTTATGTTATTTAAATAAAATATGAAATAATCCCATTATAACGGTGTTAAATAATTTT
This sequence comes from Viscum album, assembly GCA_963277665.1. Taxonomy (NCBI): domain Eukaryota; kingdom Viridiplantae; phylum Streptophyta; class Magnoliopsida; order Santalales; family Viscaceae; genus Viscum; species Viscum album. Next base: position 1,886,668,712 of record OY728160.1, on the reverse strand, counting down.
TTTTTCTTAAAGGAACTTTTAGTTATTGTATATTTCATTCCATTAGAAATATTTCTGAACAAAAAATATTTTTAAATAATAGATTTGGTAGATTTAAAAGAATTAAAAAGTACATGTAGAATATATTACTTCATATGGTAAGAAATAATGCTTTTTTATTCCCTAGAAAAAATATACTAGAAATTTATATTATTTAAATAGAATAGATTATAGATGGATGTTATTTCACGGATGTGTTATAGATGTAACAGACAATCTATTTAATAAAAAATCACTAATTTTTCATGAGTTTCTCTAAACCCCCAATTGTTTTTCATAACACATGTTTCATTTTTTGTCTATGAACCCGAAACATCACTCCCGAGAAAGCAAAATTGATATAAGACATTATTTACTTTTGGATCAAACACATATTGGAGATATTTGTCTCCAATTCATTAGATTGAAATTCCAACTTATTGATACTTTTTCAAAACCTATCTATTCTAATAGGTTTAATAATATTAAATATAATCATGGTATGATCACTTAAAATTGATCATTAATCTAATTATTATTTTACTTGTCTCCTTATAGTGAAAATAATATCATTAAATTTGGTTCAAATTTTGTTGATATATTACTTCCCCTCTTTGTTTCCAAAATATATGAATTAGGATTTTAAAATATAAGAACATTTTTAATTTCATTAGAATAAGTTTTGTCTAAAATTTAATTATAATGAACCTGATTTTACCTACCTATTTATATAGAAAATTTATAAACCCACCAGAGAATTAATCTTAGTAATTTAACTTAATATGTTCCCCAAAAGGTAAAATCGATATTATTCTTACATTACTATATCTTTTATGGATGAAATTTTATAAAATACATATTATAACATTTGATGTTATATTGGAATTACTTATATCCGATAATCTAAAAGTTTTTAAAATATCTTATTACAATAATAGATAGTTGAAAATAATTACATTAAAAAATTATTTTAATGTGATATCTTCCTAGAATTAATCTCATCCATTAAAAGATATTGATTTCCAAACAACCCTCCATTTTTACCATTTGTAGATGTAGTTTATCCATACTATTTTCTTTATTAGATGATTATGTTAGGATCTATCACAACCTAGATTTACCTCTTATTGATATCTCTCAAATTGGGATTTTTAGTTTAATATGTATGTTCTAAAAGATGTAATGTATTTTTTTAATATTTTTCAATTTTATAGATTTAATAAAATGGCTTATTGAAGTGATATTTTATGAAATGTATGAATCTGGACTAAAATCAGCAATTCCATTACAAGGATGGTAAAATAATTCTATTACAAATGATGAGTATGATTTTTATTACCATAGAATAATAAATGGATTTAATTTTAGTTCAATATTTGATAAGGTTGATTTCTTGTAGAATTTTTCTTCATGTTGTTTTTAGAGAAAATCATATATTGAATAATATGTGGATGTCTTAGTTAGTAAGATTAACACTAGAATATAGAGATAGATTTTAAAATTTAATATTTCATAATATTATAAAAACATTGTAAGATCACCTGTAGAAAAATATTTCTCTATTTTCAATGAAAAAGTATATTAGTTGAATCAGTTAACACCTAACGGAATAATTTATTAACTATTTATTTAATGTTTCTTATGATAAAGTTATAGTATAGCGATATTATAAAAATTTAGGATATTTATATCCTATATTATCTCTATAATATGAGTTGGGTAAATCATAAAAAGTTTTTCTAGAATTGTATTAAGGTTATTCATACTGAAATAGAGGACCTAAATACTTTTCATTATCCCATTTTTCTAAACTATGGTATTTTTATGTTTATGAATATTTAAAATATATAAACTGAATCTGGTCTAGAAAATGAAAATCAATATTACTTTGGGGAAGAAATAATCTATAAAATGATATTAATTCTCTACCCTAGTAGGAATAAGATTATAGAGAAGAAAAAAAATGTTTCTTAGATGAATAAATTAATGATAATAAAAATAAAGTTCATGAAAATATAAAGTCCCATGAACTCTCTCTGAAATACCATAAAATTATTAATAAAAAAGTTAATGTTTTTCTTGATGAATTCATAATTGAAACAATTTAAATGAAAAAGGAGAGTAAGATTGGTGATCCTATTTTTTAGACCAACTAAAGAAAAGGATTTACATGATGAATTATCTGAGAATATGAAGTATGGTGGGAAGAGGAATAGAGGTGTTATTAAAGAAAATAAATCAAAAGAATCTCTTTAGTTTTTTCAGGAAATATAGAAATATCATGAAGTTGTAGAATAATAAAAAGAATAAGCTATGTCTATTTCATAGGATAAGGGGAATAAAGTTCCTAATACTATTCTAAATAATAAAGGAAAATATTTTTTTTTCTTTTTGAAAAGGAAAATATAAATTGAAGTTATCAAGGTTTCTAAAAAATATTATACTTAGAGAGAGAAAACAGAATGTTCTGATAAATTAATAATTTCCAAAAGTTGGAAGGAGTCATTAAAATATTAATGAAATCATCTGAATCTATGTATTCTTTTCAAAAATTTTCCTTAGTATATATATATATATATATATATTTCATTAACTTATAAATATTGAAAATTGAGGAACTATTTATTTCATTGAAATTATAATGAAAATAAAATGAAAAACATTTTCCACTTTATAACTATTGAAGAAAAGGCATTATGATGTAAATGTAGATATTGTAAAAATTTCTAAGTCAAGTTTTTTTTAAATCAGGGGAAAATTAACACTTATGAGATAGATAAGCTATTATTATTTTTGTTTTTGATTATTTTATTAATTATCCATTGACCATAATATTAAAATGAATTGAAATTAATTTCTATTATATCGAAAAAGTAATAAAAATACTATAAGGGTTATAGAATATAATTCTTAACATTTATCCCATCTACAAATACAATCTATTAAAGGATAATGTTATTAAAGTTTCAAATTCATGTAAGAACATTTTTGAATATATTATTTAGATATATAAATTATAGAAGAACTAGAAAGTAAAATAAATAGTATATTTTAGAATTTTTAAAAAAACCCCAAATTTGATTTTTCAAAATATTTATTATTTGAATTATTTAAAATAGAATACTGATGGATTGAAAAGGGTTACAATTTCAATTGCTAAACATGGTGGTAATATATAAACTGATGTTGGATAGATCTTTATCCCATTGATGATTTGAAATCATTTTTTATTCAGTAAAATTAAGATACTACTCAATATAATAAAGAGTTAGAGTTTCAATAGGAAATGCATAAGATAATGGAATCCAAATATAAGATTATTGGGAATAAGGAAAAAGCCTCAAAAATATTAATTAGGTTGTTATAAAACTCAATAATAATTAATAATTTAATTTAATGTTTATATCATTGTAATATTTAACTTTCTCTAGTTAAATCACTAATTTTATGTGCTTCTTAGAATTGATTTTTTATAAATGAATATATCTCCCTATAAAATAATTTAGAAATTTTATTTTATATTTCAAGATCACATTCTCCAAAAATTTATTTCCATTATATTTTATTTCAAAAATCCAAAAGGGGGATAATTTTAGAGATAATTGGAGTTGTGCAGATTATGGTAGTATGTTATAATGTTTTTTATATATTCTCATTATGTTGTGTATTCTAATATCCAATAAAGGGATATTTTTGAGTTAAAATAAATATATTTAATCTTAACTTTTAATATCATAATTAAATTTCAATATGTTTTTGTTTTAAATATTTATTTCCTCCCATGAAATATTTTTTTGTGAGGTAAAAAGATTTTATAATTACTAGAATGGAGGAAATATTTTTTTCTAGAGTGTCCCAATATTCAATTCATGTGTGAAGACATCAAATTTTCCAAATTGAGATATAGAAATTACACCATATTGATATGTACAAATTATACCGAACATAGATCTAAAAATTAAACCAAATAGAGATATATAAATTTTACTAGATGGATAGTTACTAACCCTACTATATATAATTTCACACAATTCATTATAATGGTGTAGATCCTGGAGACCATTAGACAATTATTGAGTGGGATAAACCCACAAAAATTCAATGATTTGGGGTCAGATGTTATTAAAACTGATTTGAGAAGTGATGAATTTGATATTTGAATATTTTTTTGTTGAAATCTATAAATAGAGACAAAAAATCAAGGAAAAGAAAAAAATGGCTATCATGTGATCTAAATATTGAATTTTATGTTTTATAATTTATCTTTTTTAAGAGTACTTAGATTTTTGGACTTTATATGGACTTACATAGAGCATTTGATTATATGACTGCTATATTAAAATCACTATGTTTTTTTGTTTTGAATTTTTTATCCTTTAGATCAAGGGAACCTAGAGCTAGGGGATAGAGGTTTTTTTATTCATGGTTATCCAAGGATCCTAGGTATAGGTAGACATAGTTTTCAGTCTGATCATGCTACTCAACGACTTCCAAGGTTTGGAATACAATGTTTTTGATGGGTTATGAATTGAGGATGCCTAAATTTAGGTATAAGTACATCCTTATTAGTTTGGGTGAATATAAATAACACAAATCATGGTGGTTTTGAATGTTTTTCATATTGATTCGTTATATTATTTTATTTCTGTTTCCACTATGTATTTTTATATGAAGTTTATATTATAATTTAATAACTTGTTTTTTCTGTATAATTATATAGTCATTAGAATTACTATTCATTATATTAACCTTATTATATCAAGGAGTAGTGAAGATATAAGTTTAATATTTATAAACTAATTCCCCCTAATTTTTACTATTTCTTACATAGATTCCTAAAAATCATTGGTTTCTCCTCTACTCTTAAGAATGAAAATAGTTACATTATATATAGGATAATTCGTAGTATAAAACTCAAAATAATATACAATTACATTAACATGGATCAACCCATATTTATTGAATCATATATGTTTATTCCCTTCATCCTTAATTATATAAATTTTTTGAGGGTCCATAGATAGGGGTGATGAATTTTGGGAAACCTTCTCTAGTATTAATAGGTCTTCACATAAACTAGCCACATTAAATGTTCCTTCTTCCTTATAATGATTGTTAAAAACAACAAAAAAATCCTCAAATAAACTTATATAAACCTATATGATAACATACTCCACAAGGAGATGATCATATTTTTATAGTACGTATCTAGGAAGGGTGGGTGATTTTTATTCCACAAATAGTTTCAAATCCCTTTCTTTAACTTAAAATTATGTACTAATTTGAGCAACCAAATTCATTACTTTCTAGAAATTTTATTTTTGAGATTAGTAATTAATTTAATTAAATTTATCCTTATAGTTTTCTCTTTATTACTATCCGTCCATTTTTATTTGGATCAATCATCCCACTTCTTATCCCATTGAAAAATACTTCGTATAAATCAGGTGTACTCAATAACCATTATCTCAATATGATCCTATTATCATTTTCACCATGAAATAATTTCATCAGTGAGTATTATATTTTATATTTCTCATTTTCCTCTACATTTCTATTCAAATATAGGTTTTTAGTAATATTTATGTAAATCATTAAGGGATTGTAAATTTAGTAGGGAGTTGGAATTTAACACACATACGTTGTCAAAAAGGATGAAATGATAATAAAAAGTATTGTATATATTATTATATTTATTTGTAAATTATTATTTTAATTTGTTTTTCTATCTACTTTTTTAGTTATTTTAGGGTATTTCATCAAGAACATATGCGGTTTCAACAACTTATAAAAAACAATGGAGGAAATTTCTGTACGTAATTTAATAAATAATTAGAGAGTAAACAAGTTAAGACATAGGGTAAAGGTTCATTAGTAGGTTATAAGGGTTTATTTTTAAGTGAATGTAATAAAATAGGTTGATGTAGATGTGTATATATGGTTTCAACCTATACAATTTCTATTAAATGGGAAATCTTAAGGGAGTATTACCTATGATATAGTTTATAATTAGTGTGATTATTTAAATATAGAGTGTCTAACAATTTAAAATAGAAATCAAGTAAACATAACTTAATCATCCTAATATTCATGAAATATTATTGAGAACCCACCACTACCAAGATAGTAATAATATATCAGGCCTTCTATAACCCTTTTTAATAAATAATAATGTGTTAAAAAAAATTTAGACACCCTAAAATTTAATCAATGAGTTTACACCTTCAGTGGTGTTGGTATTTCCACAACCTAATAAATATTGGGTATTATTGATGGGTTTGTCAATACCTAATAAGTGTGGACTCAAGTCGCACATGTTAATGGCATCACTCTAATACACTTCCATTTCAATATTAAAATATGTTATTCCTTTAGTGGTCAATGTAATCTCAAATCCCAAATTTTACTCACACCCATAAGAAATATTATTAATTATAGTGTAAGTATTCTAAATTCTTTTCACAAGATTACACATTATCTCCATCACACACAGAAACTTTGAATCCCTATATTATTTATAGGATATGAATTATCTTTAGGATAAATAATCAAATCATCTATAATATAAGTAGTTTAATAAAATTTAATTAATTTATAATTTTTCCTATTCATAATATATTAATAATAGCATGAGACAACATCATAATCAGATAATGAAATAAAGAAAAATTGAGTTGGAATGTGAGAGATCTTGTGAGGAATCTTGATATCTCTAAAAAATTATTAATTGTTTAATCAAGCATAGTATCATAACCTAGATATATCATTTCATATGGTTTCAACCTACCTTGAAACTGTGTTATTTTCCTTCATTTGGTTTAGTTAAGCATTAAAAATCATCTATAAATTATCCCTTATAATTACTCAAATCATTTCTAGATAGCTTTTATGTTTCTTTTTTATATTTCAACATATTGATCCATGGTTAATTCTCCAATTATTTCTCCTTCACTCTCTATTTTTTTAATTCTACTGTTTTTTGGATTTTAATATTAAACGACAAAACTAGATATGTAAACCGAATCTAAATCAATGTTATACCCCATAATAAACACTCTATGTAATAAAATCTCTAAAATTACCCAAAAAAATAATTTGTAAAAAACCATCCTAGTAACTAAACTAGGATATCTCCATAGAAATTGGTGAGTTAGGTGACATCAATAATGATCAATGAACTCCTTGGAATATAAATTTACCCTGAGGACCCTACATATTGAAACCAACTTCAACCCATCATTGAAAGAAATCTAGGTGAAAGGAATCATTATTAAAGGCCCAGGGAAGCATAAAACTTCTTAAAATCCATGTGACATAATTTGTGAAACATTTATTCTCTAGTCATGATCGATATGGATGAAATGTAAAATCATAAAGGGTGGGTTATTCATAGAGGCCACAAAACATCCCCCACACAATGAACAATGTAGATTCTTAGTAACTGAAACACTTGACCAGGACTAAAAATGATAAGTATAAAAAAGTGGGAATAATGAAATACATCCTAGGAAACCTGAATCATACACATGAAACAAAAACCAAACAAGCCAATGAATTAATCAAATGGCGGAAGATTGATCCAATAGAAGATCAAAACAACCGAGAGCCTATAGTTTTTTGATATTTTCTTATCGATTCGATTTGGTCAACATATCTTTAATTAATTATACTTTTTTAATTGGGAAATAAGTCATAATTACATGGATTGGCGTTGTTTTTACACATCCACGAATGGTGAAAAATAGAATTAGAGTATGACTAATTTATAATATATACTAAAATATGAAAAGGGTATAGATGATGATAGATGATAAATGGGAAAATAGGGAATGAATAAATCATGAAAGTTGACTACAAGGACCACCAACTGAGAAACCTACAATGTTGGGTTTTTACATAATAGTAAATTACTCTCCTTATTTAAGGATAGTGTCTTGACCATTCCATCCAACATTTATGGAAATAAAAATGTTGTCGTAGACCATGAGTCCAGAAACTAATAAGGATTATTTTACATACATATAAAGCTAAACATTCCAAAACTGGTGGGTTTCAATAGGTCCAATCTTTTTTGTGGATAGAACATTGGGATCACCATCCATAACACATAATCTATTATCAAAGGTTTCACATTTTAACTAAAACCAATAGATCTATTGTATTTTACACAAACTATCTCTTAAAATTTTTTAAACCCTATATTGAAGTAGGATTCATATATATGTGTACTCCCTAGATATGATATGCGGTTATAGAGAGGCCTTTGAGCCAATATCATATCCAAAATGTGGGTGACTCCAGCTATACATTTTTAGAATAGTCATTTACTAAGATACCCAGTGGAGATACATATATTGGGAATGCCTGGTTTAAATATTTAATATGAATTTTTATACATAATAAGATGAAATCATATGGATAAATATGATAGTATAATATGTATCCCAAAAGATTGTGGTTCCCCTAAACTAGCTCATATTATCTACATACATGAAACTATGTATATATAAAAACAATTAGATTAGTCATTGATAAGGGAACTAAAAGATTCACCACATCACATCACAAATAATGGTCCAGGGATGGTGGTATGAAGTATTATGTGTTTCATAAATTACACAATGCATTTATCCCAAAAGCAAAATAGGAAGGGGTAACTTGAATGATGAAATTTTATCCTAGAGATGGAATCTCTAGATCATTCTTATAGAAAAACCTTCCTACAACCTATCTTACCATGATGAAGACCACCTACATGTCCGCACACTATTCTCTATGTATGAGGAGAAGTATGAGAATGTAATGTTCCTTCCATATCTCCCCTCTTCTAATTATAGGATGAGGTATCGTGATACTGCATCCATGGTTGATACTAAGGCAATGTTGGATCCTAAAATGGACCACTATCTTCACCCTATCTACTAATAAATTTATTGTCATCTCTCATCTAATGATCATGTACAACATAAGAACAAACATTCAATCCACATTAAGTGGCTTCATAGCAGCCAACCTCAGTGAAACATGATGATGATTTTTGGAACCTACCCTATGATATCTAAAAATACTCATATCTGGGAGACAACAAACCCTTGACCATAGCATGAATATAGATGAAATTTGGATGACTCCCCTTATAAGAAAATATAGTCCTAGATAGAGTCCTATTGGAAACCTTTTCATTTCCTAGTAACTCAAAATATGACAAATAAACAAATGGTCTAACCCATTTTTTATATCTGGATGTAAATCATCATCTAACTTCATCCCCATAGTCTTCTCTTCTAGTAGCATGACTGAATAATATCCGACAAGGATCTGGAAAGAAATCATGAACCCACACACACTATATCTCCCTTATCAAATGGTAAGAAGTTATTTGTTGCTTGCCTCATTTTCAATTGATGAAAGAAACATGATTATGAATTGATCTAAAAAATTCAACAATTAAACAATCAAATCCTTACATTACTTAAGGAATATGAACCCGCACTTCTTAACTTCCCTATAAAGTATCTTCACCCCTAACAAAACCTAATGATACGTCCGAGAACAAATCATATTGATGTCTTCTCTACCTCCTTCAACCAGTCCTCTATTACTAAATATGAAACGGATCTCTAAATAATTTCGAGAAATTCTTGTTGAAACTATTATAATTTCATCCTCCATGTTTTATATCCTCAACCACAACTATTTTACATTTTTTAGGATTATCTTTATTAATATATTCCACTTGAACTTAATGGGGACATCGACCTAGATCCATTCCTACCAAAGAAGAAATGTTCATAAACATTTAAAATGTGAATTTTTAATATTTAAAATTAAATTATTATAGTCCAAACTGACCCCAAATTCTACCCATTTAAAACATAGTCACAAATTAGAATGATGAGTGATCCTTTCCAAGGTCATTATAAAAAATATGTATCAATTTTCGAAGTTGAAGATATAAACATGGAGGTACTTGAATATGAATATAAAGGGCTTAAATACATTTTTCCTAGCCATTCCCCCTTTATTAACTCACACACTTGGCTCAATTGACACGGTTTCCCAACAAATAAATGAACTCGTCCCCAGAGCTTTCCTTTAAACTCCATATATTCCCCCAAAATAACATTTGATACCACTCAATCATAACCCCCCCAGGCACCACTCCAAGGCTACAAATGAGGGGATATGGATAATGATTCCTAAATCGCACCTCCAACTGGACATGGGTTTGTGACTAGCACCGAGATTATACCATATACACAAATGGAAGGCATTAACCTAAAATAATACACAGAATGAGGGATAAGATAAGACAACCAACAAACACCACCTCATTATAAATGTAATAAAAGATCATAATTTGTGAATTTAATTTCATAAAAACAGAAAACGGTATAAACATGAAACTACATTTTTGAAAATTAAATCCTCATATGAGAACTTGAATCCAAACCAGCATCTGAAACACTCAAAAATATAGTGATTCCATGCCGATCTATAAACATCTATTGTGGGGAAAAACATTATATATAAACATTTTGTGAGAATGTCATGTATATTTAGTATAACACTTCTCGAATATTCTTTTTCAAAAGTAAAGAAATCATACTAAGTCCATGTTTATAAACAAAGAAACTAATTTTTCACCTAATCATGTATGTTATGTTCCCAACCTCACTATCAATCTCTCACTATGAATCACATGTCGATGATAATATAATATTAAATATAGTATAAATGTTAGTGTTCCCCACTACCACTTAACCACTAGTTTACTACTCTCCCCAATGTCGCATGTCCTAATACACATCTCTCTTATTAAGCCACATGTGTCAAATAAAAACGCATAAAAATAGAGAGCATGTGTATCACGTAATTTCATCATTAGCATCTATATCTTAGAATAGTAACTGAGTTGTTTCTAATAGCCAACATATCCATGAACCATGTAGTACACCTCAATTAATCATATCCCATGCATTGTGTACAGTAAATAAAATTTAAGATACTATATCATGAAATACATATTTTTAAAATAACTATAATCTATTACATCCCTCTACGCAAAAATATTGGAATAGTAACCCTAGTGCATGCTAGATTATAATAATAAATGGAGAAGAGAGGGGGAGGGGTAGTTAGCCTTCATTACTCGCCAAACTATATGTTGGGGAAAACACCATTAAGATTCCATTTGGTATTGGTCTCCCAACTGACATGGGTGTTTTAGCATATTAAATAACATAACAAAAAGAATATATATACATTAATACCACACTAAGAGAAACTGACTTACCACAACCTCAACTACAGTGATCACCACCTAGAACCTTGACTGCCAATGAAAAGAACATTATATCTTATCATCATAGAAACATTTCATGTTAATTTCATTTAATAAATTCTATTAAATATTTCATATTTAAAAAATAAAAAAAATTATGTTGATTCAACCATTAGAATCCCAACCACATGAGTTAAGAAATTTTTTATTCATTACATTTACATGATTCCTATAGATCTTGCATTATTCCTAAGATAATAGAAAATATTCATAATCAAAGAACAAGTAGATGTGTCATGTAATTATGATGGAATTCATAAACAAGAAACTTGTCCATACAAACTCTAATGTTAACTCATTTAAAATAAATAATGTTGTCATTGAACACACCAACTATGTGGAAGCACAACATTAAACCACTCCATCTATATTTAATATGTTATTTTTTGACGTAAATTTTCTTATTTTCCATCAAATCAAATTATAATTTTTTAAATATAACCTAATTTCGATTCCCATTGATGTCATAGAGGGATTGAGGGTATACGATGATGGTTCAAAGCCTGGAACCAATGTTTTGAGGTTTCTTTAACCTGGCATATAGTTTGTATAAACCTTGTGGCGTATACTACATGGTTGTATAAACCATGTGATCCTTATAGTGGGGGTCTTCAGGCCACATGGTTTGAGTAAACTATGTGTGATGAGGTGCATACTAGTGCCTCTAGGTCTGTAGTTTTTTCAGAAATAGAGAGTTGATCTTATCACAGTTTTTGTATGGTTAGTGAATGGTGTGGGTGAATTGTGTGAGTGCCCCATGGACTTTAAGAACCTTTATATGATTTACACATGTTTTTAAATAGTGTGAATAGACCACGATAAAATACTATTTTTGGGAATTTTATAATTATAAATTTAATTAGAAATATTTTTAAAATCTCAATTAGATTTTCAACCCCCCCCCCCCCCCGCAAACATCCAACAACTCATGCTTGGGAGATTTTATTTGGTTCCTAGTGTAGTTTTTGAGAGATCCATTCCATCAATTCTTGGATTAGAAGTCCATCTATCTCATTGGATCTACAATGATAAGGCCTTAATTCTAATTTACCCATTCTTGTTTCTTATGGTTATCAGGTGTGATGTTTGGATTTATGATCTTGTACCCTACTTTATCATTCTTCAACCACTGTTATGATTTCTCTTAATCAGAGCTAAATCCAATCCTGATACCAGTTGAGATATCTAGGGAGAACTATGGTTGTTGGTCTCGTTCCCTTATCATTGTTTCACATTGTTTATATATGCTGAGGTGCCACACATCCAATTTTCCAGGCATCACCTAAATTTAATTTAAATACAATAGAATCGATAGGTATTCTCTATTATGTTAAACAGGATTAATCATGCTTTTTATAGTTCACATACCCTTAATAAACCAACCCATTGGGTGTTAGTTGTGGAAATGGAATTTTGACTGCTTTTTAGCCTTGAATTCATATGAGGCATGCCCTTCACCACATGTCATGGGATGTCAAAATGTGATTTTTTATGAATTTAATTGAAATTTGATTAATTTTAAATTAAACTAATTAAGGGCATGGGATGGAGGATATAACACCCGAGAATTTATGTTATATAAATCATCAAAGGAATCTTTTTCTACACAACACTTTCTTGGCTTGCTTTACACGCAATCGCGACCTTCCTCGATAGCTTGCGTCGTACGCAATACCGAGTTTCACTAAACAACTATATGCTATTAAAACTAGCCGTTATGAATAGTAATAACCACTTTTTGAAATTTTATAAATTTTATTTTTCAAAATGGACTTCATTTTTGGACTCAGAATATCGAAATTAACCTAGGGTGAAATTTTGGTATTTTTCTGAAAACATTCAATTTTTGATGAATAGTGAAACCACTAAGTGGTAGGTTAAAAACTGAATTTTGCATAAAACATAATTTTACCGCTTCTGTGAATGGAATTTCAAAAATCCGAGAGACACGGTTAATATCAAGGACTAAAATGTGGTTCAATGAGATGAAAATAATTTTTTGGTGAATAGTAACTTTTTACTATTTTTACCGCGGTTAATAGTAAATAGGGTAACTAAGGGTAAATATGATATCAATATTACCCTAACACATGTCCTAATTCTATTGGACAAGAGTAATTCGACCAAAAACAAACTTAGGAATAAAATATGACCATTTAGGCCCACTTGGATTAGAATAGGACATTTATTATTAATTTATTTAAAGAAGGGTTAAAATAGTTAAAATCAAAGTTTAATAAGTAAATCATTTTTAATATGAGGTTATACATAAGATAAATTCGATTGTAAATATTCATTAGAAAGCTAAAACGATTTCCTACATGATGGTATTTTATTTGTAATTTTTAGACATCAAATAATTTAATTTATTTATGACACAAGATGATGCAGTAATTATCTTATTAATGAAATATTGACAAAATTGATAATATAAATACCAAAATAAATGTAATTTGAGACTTTTTATGAATTACACTAATTTTCTAGGTTACTATGATATATTAATGTTGATTTAATCAACTTGGTTCGAACATTTAATTCTGTTATGACTTTCACAAAAATCATATATCAAATAGTGTCAAAATTGACACAAAATAGTTTTTAAATCAAATATTATATTATTAATTGTTATTGTATTCCTAAAAATCTAAGGTTCGGCCAAATGACTTAGATAAGGATATATATATTAATAATAAACAATTTGGGGTTCGTTTGGCATGTTATAGTATGTTTATCAACCATATAGTGAAAGAAAACAAAAAGACATGGTAAAAGTTAAACTATTTAACTTAGAGTTAAATTTAATTGATAAGGTTAAAATAATATCCTAAACTTGTCTAAATTCTATTGGTTGATAGGATTTCGACCCCTACCCACCTTATTATCGAAATAAGACCCTTTGGAACCATTATAAACCGATTTTGACTTTAATATAAAATAATATTTTGAGATATTCCTAAGGTGCCCCTCTCCTCCCTTATAAAAGGACACCTCCTCCCCCTCCTCCTCACACAAATTTGAGCACTCAAGCTCGGCCAACCCCTGCCATTTTCTCCTCTCCACTTCCCTAGCAACATCCTAGAGGTTCTGGTCTTCCTAAAAGACCAATTCTAGTGCCCTAAGAGGAGGTCTCAAAGAGGCACTTCAAAGAAGAGGTAATTACCGTTACCAATTCTTTCATCTTTATTTCTTCTTCCACTTCTTCTTCTTAGGTTGTTTCATTATAAAGTAATAACATCAGTATCACTCATATACTGATATGTTATTATAAGTATGAAACAACCCTATTTCACCATCTATCCATCCTACGGAAAAATGAAATCACCGCGCGTGCGTACGTACGGAATACCGTCTCCACGCCGTGGTGTAATCTATTTTCCACCATCACCTTACAAGGATGGGTATAATGGTGTAATGAGTAACTATATATGATTATTATTAAGTAATATTGATACTGAAATAATATATATATATATACTCCAATACAATTCCACGATCATAGGAACGATATCATCACTCGTGCGTACATACGGAATACCGTCTCCACGATGTGATGTGATTCGTTCTACATGATCTTCATTTCAAAATGATTATATAAATGAATTGAATGAATGAATATGGTATATACTACACTAATACCATTCTGGAAATGAATTATCTATAACCTAAAGATAAGAATAAGAATTTATTCAACAAAACACGCATAAGAACAAAAAGTTATAAAGACCCGAGTAACAAGTAACAATGAAATATTACTAACAAGAAGTTAATAATATATGATCTCATATCAATATGTATGATTCTGGAATAAGTCAATAACATTATTTAAACCATTATACAGGAGCTTCGGACACGAACAAAGCAAATTGGACCTAAGGTAAGGGAAATATCACAATCTCATTTTTATCCGAGATTGTTTATTCGTAAGTATTTACTGGGGTGTATTTTATCATCCACATCCATGTTTCATCAATATGTAATATTATTTCCATCCACCTACAATTGTTTAAATCCAATTTTACCCTTCGGTGAGTTTTTCGTAAAAGAAATGAAAGGAATCATTTGTCGTCTTCCGTACGAGGTACTTTTTGACTTTTCCGACAAAAGTACGAAGAATGTTTTTTTAACTTATACGGCATGAATGGATTTTTAAAACATTGTTTCCAAGAAGCTTCCTTTACAAGTTTTCAGGTTTATTTTTAATCAACTTCTTTTATTTTAAAGTTGTATTACATGTTATGAAAAGAAAAATGTTTTTGAAGAAGAAAGGATATTTTCCTCAAGAATTCAATTCAAGTGTTTTATCAAAATTATTTTCCATCTAAGATAATAAAGGGTTCTGTTTCTATCCATATTTTTACATTGGTTTGACTATGTTGTGATGGAATTATGTTTATGAATTCCTTTATCTTATATGAATTGATTTATGATGTCATGATGTTTCAAGAATCCCATTTTTGTTATATGTGTTATGCGATGATGTATGTTTTATGATTATGTGGCACACATAAGAAAGGATTCATTATAAGATGGGTGGGACCTATATCTCCCTCCAATGCATTGGGTAATGATTTTATATCTCATGAGATAGACATGGCTGGAACGGAAGGTTATTTCGGTTCAGTGATACAGGACTGAAACGAGGAGTGAACTCGGTTCAGAAAGGGACTTTGTCCACTAAGATAGTCTTGGCAATGAGTCATGACTAACAAGAAATGATTTCCATGATTATGTGTGCATGCCACAAAGTTTCAAGTTTTATGTTATGATTATGGGGATCTCATTTTCACTTCTATGACTTATTCCATGTTAAGATATTATGATCTCTTTTGTAGGTTTTGATAAAGATATGATATGATTTTTATTTCCTTTATTTGCCCTTGCTGAGCATTTGAGCTCACCCTTTTATGTTTTCTTTTCCCCAGGTCAGGAAGATGGATATTAAGTAGAATATGCTAAAAGGGACCCTAGATATGATGTAATAAATGGGAGACACTGTAGAATATTTATGAACCAGTTGTTTATGTTTCCCAGTTTCTAAAGACACTATACCTATACGGTCCTTTGTGGTTTTGTCATATGTTGTAATAAGTGTGCTTCAATTTTGAAGTATTAACAATGTATGTAAAGTGTGGGTTGTTATAGTTGGTATCAGAGGAAAGGTATAGTCAACCTTTGGAAACTAGGATGTGAAAGCCTTAGTAAGAACCCTAAGGATAAGTCTAAGCATAGAACACAATCTTAGTGTTTTAGAAATGGCCTTGAATAACCTAGGATAAGACCTTAAGCATGAAAATTTTATTCCTGAATTATGTGGTTTCCTATTATAATTAGTGTTGCTCACACTATTCTTCTTGGTTTTAGTCAATGGCTGGAACCCGAAGGAACCGTGTTAATGCGGAATGCGATGGGCAATGCAATGATTGTCCCCCTGAGCAACCAAACGATATGGGAGCTGGAATGCAAAATCTTGTAGCCATGCTCACACAACTTTCTCAAGCTATGAATCATGCAGGATTTCCAAACGAACAAAGGAGGGAGCAACATTCTGTTGAATCCTTCATGAGGCAGCGTCCACCATCTTTCAGCGGGTCTACTGATCCATTAGTTGCTGAACAATGGATTAGTACTACTGAAAAGATATTTTCAGTTCTTCAATGTTCGGAGCATGATAAAGTCATCCTAGCAGTGTATCGTTTGGAAGGAGATGCTGATCAATGGTGGAATCTTGTTAAGAATACGAGGCAAAGGGATGAAATTGAGTCTATGGAATGGGACGAGTTCAAGAACTTATTTTTCAATAAGTACTTCCCTCGTATTCTCCGAACAAAGATGGAGAAAGAGTTCCTTGAACTGAAGCAAAGGGATGATGAATCTGTTAGTACCTATGAAGCAAATTTTACAAGACTTGCAAGGTACGCTTCTGGTATTATTATCCAACCTGAGAGTAAGATCGATCGATTCTTTAGTGGCTTAAAACCAAGTCTTCGAAGGGCGTTAGCCATAAGGGACTTCAATAGCTACGAAGAAATCGTTCGATGTGCTCTCAAAGTCGAGATGGAGATTGGAGTAACCCATCAGTCACATGGGTTTGATAAGAAGAGGAAGATGGAATTCAAAGAAAAATATAATGAGCACACGGAAAAGAAGATGAACTTCCCCTTATGCTCAAAGTGTGGAAAGAAACATGGAGGGAGTTGTCTTAAAGGGACAAGTAAATGTTTTAAATGTGGAAAGGAAGGTCATCGGGCATTTGAATGTCGTGATAATGGGAAGAAGATGTCTAATGATGCAAACAAAGGAAGGGATACACAGAATGAACCTGCTACACTTGAATGTTTCAAGTGCAAGGAGATGGGGCATTATGCCAATCAATGCCCAAATCCAAGGGTTGATGATGATGGTCGACGTCAAAAAACTCTTAAGGCTAAAGACAAAGGAAAGTCACATGCAATTTCTATCAGCGAGGTGGAGTACGATAACGATGTGGTGAAAGGTACACTTACCATCCACTCTAAAGTAGCAAATGTTTTATTTGATTCTGGATCCACCCACTCTTTTATTTCTGAAAAATTTTCTAAGGGTATCACCGTATTACCTCAACAATTAGATGTTGAGTTAGCTGTGACAACACCTAATGGCACATCAATCGCATCAGAAGTTTATAATTCTTCTCCGATCGAAGTTTGTGGGAAAGTGCTTCCTGCAAATCTTGTGATCCTTCCTTTAGTGGAATTTGATGTGATTCTTGGCATGGATTGGCTTTCTCTACATGGAGATCATATCAATTTCCAAAGAAGGGATGTCACATTTCATATTCCAGATCAATCTACGATCGTATACCAATGCAAGGATGAACATAACCTTCCAGTGGAAATTTCTTCCATCTTATGGGTATTGATTCCACTAAATGAAGGTTATTTATCTCAAATGGTTGGTGAGAAACTCATGATTAAGAATATTCCCATTGTACGGGAGTTTGATGATGTCTTTCCGGAGGAATTGCCGGGTCTTCCACCAAATCGTGAAGTTGAGTTTTCAATAGAACTCGTACCGGGTGCTTTGCCTATTTCAAAGACACCTTATAGAATGGCCCAAATTGAGTTGCAGGAAGTGAAGAAGCAACTCCAAGAGAATCTTGATAAGGGATTCATACGCCCTAGTGCGTCACCTTGGGGAGCACCTGTTCTATTTGTTAAGAAGAAAGATGGATCAATGAGACTCTGCAATGATTATCGAGAACTTAACAAGATCACTATCAAGAACAAATATCCTCTCCCATGCATTGATGACTTATTTGACCAACTACGCGGAGCTTAATACTTTTCCAAGATTGATCTTCCTTCAGGGTATCATCAATTAAGGGTCAAAAGGGAGGATATACCAAAGACGGCTTTCCGTACAAGGTATGGACACTATGAATTTATAGTGATGCCATTTGGTCTTACTAATGCCCCTGCTATCTTCATGGATCTAATGAATAGAGTCTTTAGAGACTATCTTGATCAATTTGTGGTAGTCTTTATAGACGATATTCTTGTCTATTCAAAGAGCAAGGAAGAGCATGAAGATCACTTGAGAATTATATTGAAGACCCTGAGAAAGGAGAAGCTTTATGCCAAATTTACCACGTGTGAATTTTGGCTTCAAAAAGTTGCATTTTTGGGTCATATAATCTCAAAAGAGGGGATATCTGTGGATCCAGCAAAAACAGAGGTTATCGAAAGATGGTCAAGACCAACAACAGTAACTGAGATCCGAAGTTTTCTTGGTTTGGCTGGTTATTATCGACGTTTTGTAAAAGATTTTTCACGATTATCTAATCCACTCACCAAGTTGACTCGGAAAGGAGTTAAGTTTGTCTGGACAGAGGAATGTGAAGAGAATTTCAAGAAGTTGAAAAGTAGGTTATCCAGTGCACCTGTGCTCACACTGCCTTATAGTGGAGAAAGGTTTGTGATCTACAGTGACGCATCCAAGAAGGGATTGGGGTGTGTTCTTATGCAAAATGATATGGTGATAGCTTATGCCTCACGACAGTTGAAAATCCATGAGCAAAATTACCCAACACATGATTTGGAGTTGGCTGCGGTAATCTTTGCATTAAAGATTTGGAGGCATTACCTTTATGGTGAAAGGTGTGATATTTATACTGATCATAAAAGTTTAAAGTATATTTTCACACAAAAGGAGTTGAATATGTGTCAAAGAAGATGGTTGGATCTGATTAAGGATTATGACTGCTCAATCCATTACCACCCTGGGAAAGCAAACAAGGTGGCAGATGCATTAAGTCGACAAGACCATGCTAGTTTATCCATGATGAGGATCACAAAAGATCCAATATTTATGGATTTACAAAGGATGGATCTTGGAATTATAATGGAAGGGGAAAAATCTTATCTTTCTCAAATGAATGTTCAACCATCTATACATGTGAAGATTAAAGAGGCACAGAAAGAAGATGTCGAGTTACAAAAGAAGGTGAGAAATGTTCCTGAATTCAACCTTGATTGTGATGGGATAATAAAGTTCAGGAATCGGGTTTGCGTTCCTCCCATCCCCGAATTAAAGAAAGATCTGCTGGATGAGGCTCATAGTTCTTCATTCTCTATTCATCCTGGAAGCACGAAGATGTATAGGGACCTGAAAGAGTACTTCTGGTGGGATGGAATGAAAAGAGATGTTGCTGAATATGTCTCTCGATGCTTGGTTTGTCAACAAGTTAAAGCTGAGAGACAGAAGTCTAAGGGGATGTTACAACCATTACCCATACCCAAATGGAAATGGGAAAACATCACTATGGACATTGTCACAGGACTTCCTAAAACATCCAAAGGCAATAATGCTATCTGGGTCATATTTGATCGTCTTACAAAGTCTGCACACTTCATTCCTATTAGAGAGGATTTCTCTCTAGATCAGCTTGCCAGGATATATGTAAAGGAAGTGGTAAGATTGCATGGAGTACCACTTTCTATTATATCTGATCGAGATCCGAGATTTACCTCGAAGTTCTGGCGAAGTCTTCAGCATACTCTGGATACAGAGTTGAGTTTCAGCACTGCTTATCATCCCCAGACAGACGGTCAGTCTGAGAGAACAATTCAAACCCTAGAAGATATGTTGAGAGCTTGCTCTATGGATTTCAAAGGAGGTTGGGATCAACACCTACCTTTGGTGGAATTTTCTTATAATAATAGCTTTCACTCCAGTATTCAGATGGCTCCTTATGAAGCTCTCTATGGAAAGAAATGCAGGACTCCAACTTGCTGGGAAGAAGTTGGGGAAAGAAAGCTATTAGGACCTGACCTCGTTGATGAAATGGCAGAAAAGGTTAGATCTATTCAACAACACATAAGAGCAGCTCAGAGTCGACAGAAAAGTTATGCCGACAACCGAAGAAAAGACCTAGAGTTTGAAGTAGGCGATAAAGTATTCTTACGAATATCTCCCTGGAAGAGGGTTATGAGATTTGGAAAGAAGGGGAAGTTGAGCCCTAGATATATCGGTCCTTTTGAAATACTGGATCGTGTTGGGAAGGTAGCTTACCGATTGGCGCTTCCACCGAATCTCTCTCAAGTTCACGATGTGTTCCACGTATCTCTCCTGAGAAAGTACATACCAGATCCTTCACATGTACTCAGCTCAGAAGTTGTACCGCTGGAGCAAGATCTTTCTTATGAAGAACAGCCGATAGAGATTCTGGATCGTAGAAAAAAAGTCCTACGAAACAAGACCACTCGCTTGGTGAAAGTTTTATGGAGGAACCACCAACTTGAAGAAGCTACATGGGAGCTTGAGGATATGATGAGGGAGAAGTATCCTCATTTGTTTGTTACAAAGTGACGAATTTCGAGGGCGAAATTCTTTTTAAGGGGGGTAGAATGTAACACCCGAGACTTTTATGTTATATAAATCATCAAAGGAATCTTTTTCTACACAACACTTTCTTGGCTTGCTTTACACGCAATCGCGACCTTCCTCGATAGCTTGCGTCGTACGCAATACCGAGTTTCACTAAACAACAATATGCTATTAAAACTAGCCGTTATGAATAGTAATAACCACTTTTTGAAATGTTATAAATTTTATTTTTCAAAATGGACTTCATTTTTGGACTCAGAATATCGAAATTAGCCTAGGGTGAAATTTTGGTATTTTTCTGAAAACTTTCAATTTTTGATGAATAGTGAAACCACTAAGTGGTAGGTTAAAAACTGAATTTTGCATAAAACATAATTTTACCGCTTCTGTGAATGGAATTTCAAAAATCCGAGAGACACGGTTAATATCAAGGACTAAAATGTGGTTCAATGAGATGAAAATAATTTTTTGGTGAATAGTAACTTTTTACTATTTTTACCGCGGTTAATAGTAAATAGGGTAACTAAGGGTAAATATGATATCAATATTACCCTAACACATGTCCTAATTCTATTGGACAAGTGTAATTCGACCAAAAACAAACTTAGGAATAAAATATGACCATTTAGGCCCACTTGGATTAGAATAGGACATTTATTATTAATTTATTTAAAGAAGGGTTAAAATAGTTAAAATCAAAGTTTAATAAGTAAATCATTTTTAATATGAGGTTATACATAAGATAAATTCGATTGTAAATATTCATTAGAAAGCTAAAACTATTTCCTACATTATGGTATTTTATTTGTAATTTTTAGACATCAAATAATTTAATTTATTTATGACACAAGATGATGCAGTAATTATCTTATTAATGAAATATTGACAAAATTGATAATATAAATACCAAAATAAATGTAATTTGAGACTTTTTATGAATTACACTACTTTTCTAGGTTACTATGATATATTAATGTTGATTTAATCAACTTGGTTCGAACATTTAATTCTGTTATGACTTTCACAAAAATCATATATCAAATAGTGTCAAAATTGACACAAAATAGTTTTTAAATCAAATATTATATTATTAATTGTTATTGTATTCCTAAAAATCTAAGGTTCGGCCAAATGACTTAGATAAGGATATATATATTAATAATAAACAATTTGGGGTTCGTTTGGCATGTTATAGTAAGTTTATCAACCATATAGTGAAAGAAAACAAAAAGACATGGTAAAAGTTAAACTATTTAACTTAGAGTTAAATTTAATTGATAAGGTTAAAATAATATCCTAAACTTGTCTAAATTCTATTGGTTGATAGTATTTCGACCCCTACCCACCTTATCTTCGAAATAAGACCCTTTGGAACCATTATAAACCGATTTTTACTTTAATATAAAATAATATTTTGAGATATTCCTAAGGTGCCCCTCTCCTCCCTTATAAAAGGACACCTCCTCCCCCTCCTCCTCACACAAATTTGAGCACTCAAGCTCGGCCAACCCCTGCCATTTTCTCCTCTCCACTTCCCTAGAAACATCCTAGAGGTTCTGGTCTTCCTCAAAGACCAATTCTAGTGCCCTAAGAGGAGGTCTCAAAGAGGCACTTCAAAGAAGAGGTAATTACCGTTACCAATTCTTTCATCTTTATTTCTTCTTCCACTTCTTCTTCTTAGGTTGTTTCATTATAAAGTAATAACATCAGTATCACTCATATACTGATATGTTATTATAAGTATGAAACAACCCTATTTCACCATCTATCCATCCTACGGAAAAATGAAATCACCGCGCGTGCGTACGTACGGAATACCGTCTCCACGCCGTGGTGTAATCTATTTTCCACCATCACCTTACAAGGATGGGTATAATGGTGTAATGAGTAACTATATATGATTATTATTAAGTAATATTGATACTGAAATAATATATATATATATATACTCCAATACAATTCCACGATCATAGGAACGATATCATCACTCGTGCGTACATACGGAATACCGTCTCCACGATGTGATGCGATTCGTTCTACATGATCTTCATTTCATAATGATTATATAAATGAATTGAATGAATGAATATGGTATATACTACACTAATACCATTCTGGAAATGAATTATCTATAACCTAAAGATAAGAATAAGAATTTATTCAACAAAACACGCATAAGAACAAAAAGTTATAAAGACCCGAGTAACAAGTAACAATGAAATATTACTAACAAGAAGTTAATAATATATGATCTCATATCAATATGTATGATTCTGGAATAAGTCAATAACATTATTTAAACCATTATACAGGAGCTTCGGACACGAACAAAGCAAATTGGACCTAAGGTAAGGGAAATATCACAATCTCATTTTTATCCGAGATTGTTTATTCGTAAGTATTTACTGGGGTGTATTTTATCATCCACATCCATGTTTCATCAATATGTAATATTATTTCCATCCACCTACAATTGTTTAAATCCAATTTTACCCTTCGGTGAGTTTTTAGTAAAAGAAATGAAAGGAATCATTTGTCGTTTTCCGTACGAGGTACTTTTTGACTTTTCCGACAAAAGTACGAAGAATGTTTTTTTAACTTATACGGCATGAATGGATTTTTAAAACATTGTTTCCAAGAAGCTTCCTTTACAAGTTTTCAGGTTTATTTTTAATCAACTTCTTTTATTTTAAAGTTGTATTACATGTTATGAAAGGAAAAATGTTTTTGAAGAAGAAAGGATATTTTCCTCAAGAATTCAATTCAAGTGTTTTATCAAAATTATTTTCCATCTAAGATAATAAAGGGTTCTGTTTCTATCCATATTTTTACATTGGTTTGACTATGTTGTGATGGAATTATGTTTATGAATTCCTTTATCTTATATGAATTGATTTATGATGTCATGATGTTTCAAGAATCCCATTTTTGTTATATGTGTTATGCGATGATGTATGTTTTATGATTATGTGGCACACATAAGAAAGGATTCATTATAAGATGGGTGGGACCTATATCTCCCTCCAATGCATTGGGTAATGATTTTATATCTCATGAGATAGACATGGCTGGAACGGAAGGTTATTTCGGTTCAGTGATACAGGACTGAAACGAGGAGTGAACTCGGTTCAGAAAGGGACTTTGTCCACTAAGATAGTCTTGGCAATGAGTCATGACTAACAAGAAATGATTTCCATGATTATGTGTGCATGCCACAAAGTTTCAAGTTTTATGTTATGATTATGGGGATCTCATTTTCACTTCTATGATTTATTCCATGTTAAGATATTATGATCTCTTTTGCAGGTTTTGATAAAGATATGATATGATTTTTATTTCCTTTATTTGCCCTTGCTGAGCATTTGAGCTCACCCTTTTATGTTTTCTTTTCCCCAGGTCAGGAAGATGGATATTAAGTAGAATATGCTAAAAGGGACCCTAGATATGATGTAATAAATGGGAGACACTGTAGAAGATTTATGAACCAGTTGTTTATGTTTCCCAGTTTCTAAAGACACTATACCTATACGGTCCTTTGTGGTTTTGTCATATGTTGTAATAAGTGTGCTTCAATTTTGAAGTATTAACAATGTATGTAAAGTGTGGGTTGTTATAGAGGAATTTCCCCAGGACCCATTTATTCCATTTCACGTTTAAAGAATGCTTACCTTATATTACCTTGCCCATGTGAGTAAAGTAGAGGCTATGCCATGATTTGATGAAATTGGGTTTAATTTGTCTAATAATTGATTTTTCTATGTGAGTGATAGGATAAACAGGCCATGTAATAGCTTGTTAGTATTGTTAGGTATGATATATTAAAAATGGCCATTTGAGTATTTTAATGGACTTTGAAATGCTAGAACATGTTAGTTATGATGATAAAATGATATTTGATGGATTGATTAAGCATGGGAATCTCATTATCATGTTATGAACATTTGAGTAAATGAAAGTCCATGCCTTTGAGTTTGGCCCTTTCTTGATTCTGCCTTTGAGGGGAGACATATTGAATGGCTTTGGTTTTGAATTTTTCATATTAAATGAGTTGTTTAAATAAAATGCTATTGGATAAATGATTTATAGTTAAGGGTGATACATAAATTTGTAATTGAATTCTATGAATAGACTTTATCCCTATTGACTTATTCATCTTTTTTGATATGTGGATTCACCATAGAATTCCATGGTCGGAATCAAGTGATTGAACCATATATGTTGAGTGATACATGGATCCTGTTGAAGGATTCAATGGATGGAATCATAGTGGGAATTTATGATTATTTCCAAGGGTTATACTCAGGCTCCCATGGTAGACCGCTGAGGATGGAATATTTTGGATGGGGCTTATACATCACTCAGAGCGATACTAAATTACTTGGAGGTTCTCAATAGATGGACTTTTTGGGTGTTGGTTGATATTATACCTAGAGTTATACATCGATTCCAATTTAGGAACATCTAGTATAGTATCTAGTGCTTAACTAATTAAATGAACTATAATTACTTATGATGAATCACTAAGATAAGACCCAATCTTTGAGTCAGTCCTGAATTGTATCATTTAGATGACCTTCTATGGTGTTTGTTGTGCATCTAGTAACATGGTGGACGTCAGGAATGATCCAGATCTTGATTCTTATAAATTCAATGCAATTTGTGTTTTGAATAAATATTAGTTCAATGGAATAAATTTAATTGAGTACCTTCAAATAAAGTATGTTTTGTACTGAGTCCTCCATGTTTACAACTATACTCATTGCACACTTCCTATTATATATATTCACTATTTGTTGAGAACAGACCATTGGTGGTTTCCTTTATGGATTTTATCTCAAAACCAATCTGGGTCACCTTTTGGACCCAAAAATATTATATGATTTTAGGTATTGATTTGGGAAAGATCCCACATACAGGAACATAATATGCTAGTCAGGAGCAGGAGAGCATGGGTCTAAGCTAAGGATTACGATTCTATTGGTATTATTTTGCAATTTTTTCACTATTGGAAAATATATTGTATTTAAATGTTTTGTACATGTTTTTGATGTTTTATAGAAACATGTGACATGTACCATCATCTTTTATATGATATTACTTTTTTATTTGTTTATACTATCAATCATCCTCTATTAATTCCATTTGTATGGTTTACTACACCAGCTATTGTACTATTTGTGTTTTTCAATTATGTTACACTCTAATACTGGGATCATTGTCTCCTCACTAATACACCATGTCCCTTACTTATAGTAGAATGTTTCTAGAGTTTTGGGATATGTGCTTAAGGCCATGTGACCAACCGAGTACTAAAAACCATTGAGTGGAATACCAAAACAGGACATTACAATGTGGTATCAAATCCATCTTTCATGGTTTCCAATACTATTTGGAAATAATTAAAACTAATTGAAATGAAATGAAATTTGGAAATGTGTTTTTCCTGGATGTAGCTAACCTACATGTAGGAAAAATCCAAATTACCTTGAATTGAATTATGGTTTCCAAGATATTGATAATTATATTTGATTTTATTCCACATTTAGGGGGAACACTTGTATTGTGATGTTATTATTGATATGATTTTCTAGTAATTTTGTGTTTAATCTTAATCATATATGGTTATTTCATCTCATGCATCATATATTAACTTGATAGAAATCACATTCAATGCATTTTTACCATTCCATTTAGAGAGTATTTCTTATTACATGTTATTGTGATAGATGTCATGATTGATATGATTGCTATTTTGATTAGTATGTTGGGATATGTTATGTTATAGATTGGATAGATTCCATGATTTGTCCCCTGAGGTGTATGATCCCTCTTGTATTGGAATTGGGAAGATCATTGTTCAACCTTAAAGTGAAATGTGTTTTTATGTTATATAGGTGGGCTCCAAGATTCGATTCCTGGGAAGTATGGCCCCCCAAAAATAAGAATTATGTGTTTCATTGATTTACCTTTCTAAAAGAAATTTGATGAACATGAAATTACTATCACTTTAATGACTATTAATATGAACTCAGTTTGAAATGAAATAAATATGAAATTTCTTATGATAGGGAACATGACCAGAATCTACCTTTGTAGTGGAATTTTGTAGTGTCTCTCACTTTTTTGATGCCCAGGCCTATCCCATGGGGAAAGAAGAGTGTTGAGTTCTTTATATTGAGGTTTATAACTATCTTATTTTTATTTCTATGATTTTGAGCTGTGAACCGTAATAATGACCATGATATGAGGCATGTGTATGACATTCTAGATTTATTCCACGATGACGACCTCAAGATATATGCTAGGAGGCGGGATATGATCATACATTATAGGTGGGAGTCCATGGTATACTAGTGGACCCTCCACTCATGCATGTTGTGGAACCAACTATTATAATGGATACTAGTTTAGAGTAAAATATCCATGAAGCCTTTATCAGATTCATCCAGACTGTTCAGGGAGCACTGCGTCCTTCCCTGACTATGTTAGAGTTGACGCGTGATTTCCAACAACAACATCCGCCCATATTTTCTGGGGATGTCAGACCATTGGTTACAAATTCATGTATAAATTCCATGCTATATATATTTGAGAACCTATAGAACCCTCATGAGAAAGAGTTTAAATCTCAATACATATAGGTTTCATGATTCTTCTAGGAGATGGCAGGATATTATCACTTAGATGGATCATCATCTGGATATGTCCTCAAGGGAGTTTCATACATCCTTCTTTGCATATTTTTATCCAAAGACATTGAGGGGTGATATATCCAAGTATTTATTGCATCTGGAGAAAGGTGAATTATATGTTTTGGAAGACTATAACCATTTTACCAAGCTTCACTGATTCATGCCTAATATGATGGGTGATGAGCTATCTAAAGTTAGGTGATTAGAGGATAGTCTCAGGTATGAAATATGATCATATGTAAATGTATTCCATTTGAATAATGTATCTATAGTATAAATTCATGGTCTTCTTATATAGTCTTATAATGGTGTTATGATGCTAGATGCTCCATTGCGGATCAAGAAGGATGATGTGTGTCATTTCTTGGAGTGCCCCCTGAGGATTGTGAGTGTCCCATTGTATAAAATCACAGCATAATTGTGATTATAGGCTTAGATATCATTCTTAGCATGGATTATTTAGGTACCATTCATGCTTAATTTTATTTCTATAACCACAGGGTGATTTTCACATCAATAGGGGGATGATAGTTTCTTAATAATGGTAAATCAGATGTCTAAGAGATATTAGCTAGAAACTAGAATTTTGGGTTGGGTGTGGTGGAAGCCCAAATTTCTAGCATAAATTTGGATGATAAGGTCATGGTTCATGCTATTTTCCCCCTAATAGTTGGTTATTTTAGGGATTTCTTCATTAATGATGTTTTAGGATTAACTTCAATGAGAGATGTAGAGTTCCCTATCAAGCTAGTTCAAGGATCTGAACCTATATCCATTACTCTTTATAATATGGCTACCACTAAGTTCAAAGAGCTCAAGAGGACATTGATGGATTTATTGGAAAATGGTTTCTTCCAAAATAATACATATATGTGGGGTTTTTTAGTCATTTTTGAAAAAAAAAGTCAGATGAAACTCTCAGTCTATGTTTGGATTACTAAAAATTGATATAACTGATGGTTAAGAACTAGTATCCTATACTGCGGATATGTGATCTCTTTGACCATATACGATGATCTAGAGTATTCTAAAATACAGATTTGAGATCCAATTATAATCATGTTCATGTTAGAACATCATAAATATCTCCCACATCCTTTCAGAGTATGTATGATCTATATGAGTATTTGGTAATGTCATTCGGTCTCAAGAACGCACTAGCAGTCTTCATAGAACTGATGAATAGTGTGTTCCGTCCCCATAATGACTCATTTGATATGATTTTCATGGATGATATCTTGGTGTATTTTCACAATAAACAAAACTATTACAAACATCTTGAGAACATTTTTAATGCATGGATAGAGCCTCAGTTATAGGCTAATCTCACAAAGTATCACTTTTTGAAGAATCAGATTCACTTCATTGGTTATGTCGTCTTAGAGTCTGGAGTATTAGAATACCTATAGATTGTGAGAGATATAGTTTCTTAGGAGAATCCCAAGATCATATTTGAGGTGCAGATTTTCTTAGTGATGGTTGGTTACTACATGCATTTCATATAAGAATTCTCATGGTTAGCAGTGTCGTTGATGGTCTTTTCTAAGACAGGTTTGAAGTATCTATGGATATATTCCAATAACATGACATTTCAAGAGATGAAATGGATATTTAATTATGGATTGATTCTTATTTTTCTATATCCAAGAAGAATTTACACAATGTATTTTGATGAATCAGGTATCAGGGTAGGATAAGTTCTTATGCTGAGGGATTGAGTGGTTGTGCATTAGTTGGGGCCACATGAGATAAATTAACCAACACATGATCGGGATTTATCTTCAATAGTCCACGAATTTTACTGTTGGTGGCATTACTTACTGGGAGAGTGTTTTGTAGTGTTTCCAGATCACAAAAGAATAAAGTAAATATTTACATAGCATGATCTAAATCATAGGTAGTAATGGTGGGTTGAATACCTAAAATCATTTAACATTAAGATTTCCTACATTATTGGTAATAGAAATGTAGAGGGAAATGAATTGGGTAGGATAAACCAGATATAAGAAGTGAAATAGAAAATTATAGAGTGGAAAATTATGGATTTTTATATAAGATGCACTTGGAGGTGCCCGACCCTCAGGGGTAGACATACTTTTATTCTTTAGTTGTTACCTCTATTATAATGGATATAGTGAGTATGAGGAATCTATCATAATATAAAGACCTAATTTTATGGGGGAGTGTAGTAGGGTAGGACCCTTTTTCTAGTTGAACCATAGGAGATGATGAAGTTATGTTTATTCATGGTCGCGTATGGGTTTCAACAAACATGTGCAAGGAACTGATGCAAGTATTCAATCCATCTGTATGTGTACTACATACTGATGTCACCAAGATGTGTCAGTATTTACATCGTCTGTATTGGTGGTCATGTAGAGAAGTAGATAGTTTTTTCGTGAGCTGTTCCACCTATCGGTAGGTGAAGGAGGAACACCAGCCACTATAAAAAAATTTATAATGTCAACCTATTACTTAATAGAAATGGAATAATTTCATGATATATTTACTGAAGGGATTTCCAATGATTCCTCAATGTAATGCTATTGTGTGTGTTTTTCTATTTTCTCACAAT
This sequence comes from Viscum album, assembly GCA_963277665.1. NCBI lineage: Eukaryota > Viridiplantae > Streptophyta > Magnoliopsida > Santalales > Viscaceae > Viscum > Viscum album. The sequence continues at coordinate 1,886,638,216 of OY728160.1, read as the reverse complement.
GGTTTCTCATTTCATTATGATCAAGGAAACCTTCAGTGTTGATGATCTTTTAGGGTAGTACTTCCAAGATATTTTAAAACAGTATAGTGTCACACACTTGATCATTTCAGATAGGTATTCCTAGTTTAGTTCTTATAACAACCCACACTTTACATACATTGTTAATACTTCAAAATTGAAGCACACTTATTACAACATATGACAAAACCACAAAGGACCGTATAGGTATAGTGTCTTTAGAAACTGGGAAACATAAACAACTGGTTCATAAATCTTCTACAGTGTCTCCCATTTATTACATCATATCTAGGGTCCCTTTTAGCATATTCTACTTAATATCCATCTTCCTGACCTGGGGAAAAGAAAACATAAAAGGGTGAGCTCAAATGCTCAGCAAGGGCAAATAAAGGAAATAAAAATCATATCATATCTTTATCAAAACCTGCAAAAGAGATCATAATATCTTAACATGGAATAAATCATAGAAGTGAAAATGAGATCCCCATAATCATAACATAAAACTTGAAACTTTGTGGCATGCACACATAATCATGGAAATCATTTCTTGTTAGTCATGACTCATTGCCAAGACTATCTTAGTGGACAAAGTCCCTTTCTGAACCGAGTTCACTCCTCGTTTCAGTCCTGTATCACTGAACCGAAATAACCTTCCGTTCCAGCCATGTCTATCTCATGAGATATAAAATCATTACCCAATGCATTGGAGGGAGATATAGGTCCCACCCATCTTATAATGAATCCTTTCTTATGTGTGCCACATAATCATAAAACATACATCATCGCATAACACATATAACAAAAATGGGATTCTTGAAACATCATGACATCATAAATCAATTCATATAAGATAAAGGAATTCATAAACATAATTCCATCACAACATATTCAAACCAATGTAAAAATATGGATAGAAACAGAACCCTTTATTATCTTAGATGGAAAATAATTTTGATAAAACACTTGAATTGAATTCTTGAGGAAAATATCCTTTCTTCTTCAAAAACATTTTTCCTTTCACAACATGTAATACAACTTTAAAATAAAAGAAGTTGATTAAAAATAAACTTGAAAACTTGTAAAGGAAGCTTCTTGGAAGCAATGTTTTAAAAATCCATTCATGCCGTATAAGTTAAAAAAAACATTCTTCGTACTTTTGTCGGAAAAGTCAAAAAGTACCTCGTACGGAAAACGACAAATGATTCCTTTCATTTCTTTTACTAAAAACTCACCGAAGGGTAAAATTGGATTTAAACAATTGTAGGTGTATGGAAATAATATTACATATTGATGAAACATGGATGTGGATGATAAAATACACCCCAGTAAATACTTACGAATAAACAATCTCGGATAAAAATGAGATTGTGATATTTCCCTTACCTTAGGTCCAATTTGCTTTGTTCGTGTCCGAAGCTCCTGTATAATGGTTTAAATAATGTTATTGACTTATTCCAGAATCATACATATTGATATGAGATCATATATTATTAACTTCTTGTTAATAATATTTCATTGTTACTTGTTACTCGGGTCTTTATAACTTTTTGTTCTTATGCGTGTTTTGTTGAATAAATTATTATTCTTATCTTTAGGTTATAGATAATTCATTTCCATAATGGTATTAGTGTAGTATATACCATATTCATTCATTCAATTCATTTATATAATCATTATGAAATGAAGATCATGTAGAACGAATCGCATCACATCGTGGAGACGGTATTCCGTACGTACGCACGAGTGATGATATCGTTCCTATGATCGTGGAATTGTATTGGAGTATATATATATATTATTTCAGTCTCAATATTACTTAATAATAATCATATATAGTTACTCATTACACCATTATACCCATCCTTGTAAGGTGATGGTGGAAAATAGATTACACCACGGCGTGGAGACGGTATTCCGTACGTACGCACGCGCGGTGATTTCATTTTTCCGTAGGATGGATAGATGGTGAAATAGGGTTGTTTCATACTTATAATAACATATCAGTATATGAGTGATACTGATGTTATTACTTTATAATGAAACAACCTAAGAAGAAGAAGTGGAAGAAGAAATAAAGATGAAAGAATTGGTAACGGTAATTACCTCTTCTTTGAAGTGCCTCTTTGAGACCTCCTCTTAGGGCACTAGAATTGGTCTTTGAGGAAGACCAGAACCTCTAGGATGTTGCTAGGGAAGTGGAGAGGAGAAAATGTCAGGGGTTGGCCGAGCTTGAGTGCTCAAATTTGTGTGAGGAGGAGGGGGAGGAGGTGTCCTTTTATAAGGGAGGAGAGGGGCACCTTAGGAATATCTCAAAATATTATTTTATATTAAAGTCAAAATCGGTTTATAATGGTTCCAAAGGGTCTTATTTCGAAGATAAGGTGGGGAGGGGTCGAAATCCTATCAACCAATAGAATTTAGACAAGTTTAGGATATTATTTTAACCTTATCAATTAAATTTAACTCTAAGTTAAATAGTTTAACTTTTACCATGTCTTTTTGTTTTCTTTCACTATATGGTTGATAAACTTACTATAAAATGCCAAACGAACCCCAAATTGTTTATTATTAATATATATATCTTTATCTAAGTCATTTGGACGAACCTTAGATTTTTAGGAATACAATAACAATTAATAATATAATATTTTATTTAAAAACTATTTTGTGTCAATTTTGACACTATTTGATATATGATTTTTGTGAAAGTCATAACAGAATTAAATGTTCGAACCAAGTTGATTAAATCAACATTAATATATCATAGTAACCTAGAAAATTAGTGTAATTCATAAAAAGTCTCAAATTACATTTATTTTGGTATTTATATTATCAATTTTGTCAATATTTCATTAATAAGATAATTACTGCATCATCTTGTGTCATAAATAAATTAAATTATTTGATGTCTAAAAATTACAAATAAAATACCATCATGTAGGAAATCGTTTTAGCTTTCTAATGAATATTTACAATCGAATTTATCTTATGTATAACCTCATATTAAAATTGATTTACTTATTAAACTTTGATTTTAACTATTTTAACCCTTCTTTAAATAAATTAATAATAAATGTCCTATTCTAATCCAAGTGGGCCTAAATGGTCATATTTTATTCCTAAGTTTGTTTTTGGTCGAATTACACTTGTCCAATAGAATTAGGACATGTGTTAGGGTAATATTGATATCATATTTACCCTTAGTTACCCTATTTACTATTAACCGCGGTAAAAATAGTAAAAAGTTACTATTCACCAAATAATTATTTTCATCTCATTGAACCACATTTTAGTCCTTGATATTAACCGTGTCTCTCGGATTTTTGAAATTCCATTCACAGAAGCGGTAAAATTATGTTTTATGCAAAATTCAGTTTTTAACCTACCACTTAGTGGTTTCACTATTCATCAAAAATTGAAAGTTTTCAGAAAAATACCAAAATTTCACCCTAGGCTAATTTCGATATTCTGAGTCCAAAAATGAAGTCCATTTTGAAAAATAAAATTTATAAAATTTCAAAAAGTGGTTATTACTATTCATAACGGCTAGTTTTAATAGCATATTGTTGTTTAGTGAAACTCGGTATTGCGTACGACGCAAGCTATCGAGGAAGGTCGCTATTGCGTGTAAAGCAAGCCAAGAAAGTGTTGTGTAGAAAAAGATTCCTTTGATGATTTATATAACATAAAAGTCTCGGGTGTTACATTCTACCCCCCTTAAAAAGAATTTCGCCCTCGAAATTCGTCACTTTGTAACAAACAAATGAGGATACTTCTCCCTCATCATATCCTCAAGCTCCCATGTAGCTTCTTCAAGTTGGTGGTTCCTCCATAAAACTTTCACCAAGCGAGTGGTCTTGTTTCGTAGGACTTTTTTGCTACGATCCAGAATCTCTATCGGCTGTTCTTCATAAGAAAGATCTTGCTCCAGCGGTACAACTTCTGAGCTGAGTACATGTGAAGGATCTGGTATGTACTTTCTCAGGAGAGATACGTGGAACACATCGTGAACTTGAGAGAGATTCGGTGGAAGCGCCAATCGGTAAGCTACCTTCCCAACACGATCCAGTATTTCAAAAGGACCGATATATCTAGGGCTCAACTTCCCCTTCTTTCCAAATCTCATAACCCTCTTCCAGGGAGATATTCGTAAGAATACTTTATCGCCTACTTCAAACTCTAGGTCTTTTCTTCGGTTGTCGGCATAACTTTTCTGTCTACTCTGAGCTGCTCTTATGTGTTGTTGAATAGATCTAACCTTTTCTGCCATTTCATCAACGAGGTCAGGTCCTAATAGCTTTCTTTCCCCAACTTCATCCCAGCAAGTTGGAGTCTTGCATTTCTTTCCATAGAGAGCTTCATAAGGAGCCATCTGAATACTGGAGTGAAAGCTATTATTATAAGAAAATTCCACCAAAGGTAGGTGTTGATCCCAACCTCCTTTGAAATCCATAGAGCAAGCTCTCAACATATCTTCTAGGGTTTGAATTGTTCTCTCAGACTGACCGTCTGTCTGGGGATGATAAGCAGTGCTGAAACTCAACTCTGTATCCAGAGTATGCTGAAGACTTCGCCAGAACTTCGAGGTAAATCTCGGATCTCGATCAGATATAATAGAAAGTGGTACTCCATGCAATCTTACCACTTCCTTTACATATATCCTGGCAAGCTGATCTAGAGAGAAATCCTCTCTAATAGGAATGAAGTGTGCAGACTTTGTAAGACGATCAACTATGACCCAGATAGCATTATTGCCTTTGGATGTTTTAGGAAGTCCTGTGACAAAGTCCATAGTGATGTTTTCCCATTTCCATTCGGGTATGGGTAATGGTTGTAACATCCCCTTAGACTTCTGTCTCTCAGCTTTAACTTGTTGACAAACCAAGCATCGAGAGACATATTCAGCAACATCTCTTTTCATGCCATCCCACCAGAAGTACTCTTTCAGGTCCCTATACATCTTCGTGCTTCCAGGATGAATAGAGAATGAAGAACTATGAGCCTCATCCAGCAGCTCTTTCTTTAATTCGGGGATGGGAGGAACGCAAACCCGATTCCTGAACTTTATTATCCCATCACAATCAAGGTTGAATTCAGGAACATTTCTCACCTTCTTTTGTAACTCGACATCTTCTTTCTGTGCCTCTTTAATCTTCACATGTATAGATGGTTGAACATTCATTTGAGAAAGATAAGATTTTTCCCCTTCCATTATAATTCCAAGATCCATCCTTTGTAAATCCATAAATATTGGATCTTTTGTGATCCTCATCATGGATAAACTAGCATGGTCTTGTCGACTTAATGCATCTTCCACCTTGTTTGCTTTCCCAGGGTGGTAATGGATTGAGCAGTCATAATCCTTAATCAGCTCCAACCATCTTCTTTGACGCATATTCAACTCCTTTTGTGTGAAAATATACTTTAAACTTTTATGATCAGTATAAATATCACACCTTTCACCATAAAGGTAATGCCTCCAAATCTTTAATGCAAAGATTACCGCAGCCAACTCCAAATCATGTGTTGGGTAATTTTGCTCATGGATTTTCAACTGTCGTGAGGCATAAGCTATCACCATATCATTTTGCATAAGAACACACCCCAATCCCTTCTTGGATGCATCACTGTAGATCACAAACCTTTCTCCACTACAAGGCAGTGTGAGCACAGGTGCACTGGATAACCTTCTTTTCAACTCCTTGAAATTCTCTTCACATTCCTCTGTCCAGACAAACTTAACTCCTTTCCGAGTCAACTTGGTGAGTGGATTAGATAATCGTGAAACATCTTTTACAAAACGTCGATAATAACCAGCCAAACCAAGAAAACTTCGGATCTCAGTTACTGTTGTTGGTCTTGACCATCTTTCGATAACCTCTGTTTTTGCTGGATCCACAGATATCCCCTCTTTTGAGATTATATGACCCAAAAATGCAACTTTTTGAAGCCAAAATTCACACTTGGTAAATTTGGCATAAAGCTTCTCCTTTCTCAGGGTCTTCAATATAATTCTCAAGTGATCTTCATGCTCTTCCTTTCTCTTTGAATAGACAAGAATATCGTCTATAAAGACTACCACAAATTGATCAAGATAGTCTCTAAAGACTCTATTCATTAGATCCATGAAGATAGCAGGGGCATTAGTAAGACCAAATGGCATCACTATAAATTCATAGTGTCCATACCTTGTACGGAAAGCCGTCTTTGGTATATCCTCCCTTTTGACCCTTAATTGATGATACCCTGAACGAAGATCAATCTTGGAAAAGTATTGAGCTCCGCGTAGTTGGTCAAATAAGTCATCAATGCGTGGGAGAGGATATTTGTTCTTGATAGTGATCTTGTTAAGTTCTCGATAATCAATGCAGAGTCTCATTGATCCATCTTTCTTCTTAACAAATAGAACAGGTGCTCCCCAAGGTGACGCACTAGGGCGTATGAATCCCTTATCAAGATTCTCTTGGATTTGCTTCTTCAATTCCTGCAACTCAATTGGGGCCATTCTATAAGGTGTCTTTGAAATAGGCAAAGCACCCGGTACGAGTTCTATTGAAAACTCAACTTCACGATTTGGTGGAAGACCCGGCAATTCCTCCGGAAAGACATCATCAAACTCCCGTACAATGGGAATATTCTTAATCGTGAGTTTCTCACCAACCATTTGAGATAAATAACCTTCATTTAGTGGAATCAATACCCATAAGATGGAAGAAATTTCCACTGGAAGGTTATGTTCATCCTTGCATTGGTATACGATCGTAGATTGATCTGGAATATGAAATGTGACTTCCCTTCTTTGGAAATTGATATGAGCTCCATGTAGAGAAAGCCAATCCATGCCAAGAATCACATCAAATTCCACTAAAGGAAGGATCACAAGATTTGCAGGAAGCACTTTCCCACAAACTTCGATCGGAGAAGAATTATAAACTTCTGATGCGATTGATGTGCCATTAGGTGTTGTCATAGCTAACTCAACATCTAATTGTTGAGGTAATACGGTGATACCCTTAGAAAATTTTTCAGAAATAAAAGAGTGGGTGGATCTAGAATCAAATAAAACATTTGCTACTTTAGAGTGGATGGTAAGTGTACCTTTCACCACATCGTTATCGTACCCCACCTCGCTGATAGAAATTGCATGTGACTTTCCTTTGTCTTTATCCTTAAGAGTTTGTTGACGTCGACCATCATCATCAACCCTTGGATTTGGGCATTGATTGGCATAATGCCCCATCTCCTTGCACTTGAAACATTGAAGTGTAGCAGGTTAATTCTGTGTATCCCTTCCTTTGTTTGCATCATTAGACATCTTCTTCCCATTATCACGGCATTCAAATGCCCGATGACCTTCCTTTCCACATTTAAAACATTTACTTGTCCCTTTAAGACAACTCCCTCCATGTTTCTTTCCACACTTTGAGCATAAGGGGAAGTTCATCTTCTTTTCCGTGTGCTCTTTAGATTTTTCTTTGAATTCCATCTTCCTCTTCTTATCAAACCCATGTGACTGATGGGTTACTCCAATCTCCATCTCGACTTTGAGAGCACATCGAACGATTTCTTCGTAGCTATTGAAGTCCCTTATGGCTAACGCCCTTCGAAGACTTGGTTTTAAGCCACTAAAGAATCGATCGATCTTACTCTCAGGTTGGATAATAATACCAGAAGCGTACCTTGCAAGTCTTGTAAAATTTGCTTCATAGGTACTAACAGATTCATCATCCCTTTGCTTCAGTTCAAGGAACTCTTTCTCCATCTTTGTTCGGAGAATACGAGGGAAGTACTTATTCAAAAATAAGTTCTTGAACTCGTCCCATTCCATAGACTCAATTTCATCACTTTGCCTCGTATTCTTAACAAGATTCCACCATTGATCCGCATCTCCTTCCAAACGATACACTGCTAGGATGACTTTATCATGCTCAGAACATTGAAGAACTGAAAATATCTTTTCAGTAGTACTAATCCATTGTTCAGCAACTAATGGATCAGTAGACCCGCTGAAAGATGGTGGATGCTGCCTCATGAAGGATTCAATAGAATGTTGCTCCCTCCTTTGTTCGTTTGGAAATCCTGCATGATTCATAGCTTGAGAAAGTTGTGTGAGCATGGCTACAAGATTTTGCATTCCAGCTCCCATATCGTTTGGTTGCTCAGGGGGACAATCATTGCATTGCCCATCGCATTCCGCATTAACACGGTTCCTTCGGGTTCCAGCCATTGACTAAAACCAAGAAGAATAGTGTGAGCAACACTAATTATAATAGGAAACCACATAATTCAGGAATAAAATTTTCATGCTTAAGGTCTTATCCTAGGTTATTCAAGGCCATTTCTAAAACACTAAGATTGTGTTCTATGCTTAGACTTATCCTTAGGGTTCTTACTAAGGCTTTCACATCCTAGTTTCCAAAGGTTGACTATACCTTTCCTCTGATACCAACTATAACAACCCACACTTTACATACATTGTTAATACTTCAAAATTGAAGCACACTTATTACAACATATGACAAAACCACAAAGGACCGTATAGGTATAGTGTCTTTAGAAACTGGGAAACATAAACAACTGGTTCATAAATCTTCTACAGTGTCTCCCATTTATTACATCATATCTAGGGTCCCTTTTAGCATATTCTACTTAATATCCATCTTCCTGACCTGGGGAAAAGAAAACATAAAAGGGTGAGCTCAAATTCTCAGCAAGGGCAAATAAAGGAAATAAAAATCATATCATATCTTTATCAAAACCTGCAAAAGAGATCATAATATCTTAACATGGAATAAGTCATAGAAGTGAAAATGAGATCCCCATAATCATAACATAAAACTTGAAACTTTGTGGCATGCACACATAATCATGGAAATCATTTCTTGTTAGTCATGACTCATTGCCAAGACTATCTTAGTGGACAAAGTCCCTTTCTGAACCGAGTTCACTCCTCGTTTCAGTCCTGTATCACTGAACCGAAATAAACTTCCATTCCAGCCATGTCAATCTCATGAGATATAAAATCATTACCCAATGCATTGGAGGGAGATATAGGTCCCACCCATCTTATAATGAATCCTTTCTTATGTGTGCCACGTAATCATAAAACATACATCATCGCATAACACATATAACAAAAATGGGATTCTTGAAACATAATGACATCATAAATCAATTCATATAAGATAAAGGAAGTCATAAACATAATTCCATCACAACATAGTCAAACCAATGTAAAATTATGGATAGAAACAGAACCCTTTATTATCTTAGATGGAAAATAATTTTGATAAAACACTTGAATTGAATTCTTGAGGAAAATATCCTTTCTTCTTCAAAAACATTTTTCCTTTCATAACATGTAATACAACTTTAAAATCAAATTAGTTGATTAAAAATAAACTTGAAAACTTGTAAATGAAGCTTCTTGGAAACAATGTTTTAAAAATCCATTCATGCCGTATAAGTTAAAAAAACATTCTTCGTACTTTTTTCGGAAAAGTCAAAAAGTACCTCGTACGGAAAATGACAAATGATTCCTTTCATTTCATTTACTAAAAACTCACCGAAGGGTAAAATTGGATTTAAACAATTGTAGGTGGATGGAAATAATATTACATATTGATGAAACATGTATGTGGATGATAAAATACACCCCAGTAAATACTTACGAATAAACAATCTCGGATAAAAATGAGATTGTGATATTTCCCTTACCTTAGGTCCAATTTTCTTTGTTCGTGTCCGAAGCTCCTGTATAATGGTTTAAATAATTTTATTGACTTATTCCAGAATCATACATATTGATATGAGATCATATATTATTAACTTCGTGTTAGTAATATTTCATTGTTACTTGTTACTCGGGTCTTTATAACTTTTTGTTCTTATGCGTGTTTTGTTGAATAAATTCTTATTCATATCTTTAGGTTGTAGATAATTCATTTCCAGAATGGTATTAGTGTAGTATATACCATATTCATTCATTCAATTCATTTATATAATCATTATGAAATGAAGATCATGTAGAACGAATCGCATCACATCGTGGAGACGGTATTCCGTACGTACGCACGAGTGATGATATCGTTCCTATGATCGTGGAATTGTATTGGAGTATATATATATATTATTTCAGTATCAATATTACTTAATAATAATCATATATAGTTACTCATTACACCATTATACCCATCCTTGTAAGGTGATGGTGGAAAATAGATTACACCACGGCGTGGAGACGGTATTCCGTACGTACGCACGCGCGGTGATTTCATTTTTCCGTAGGATGGATAGATGGTGAAATAGGGTTGTTTCATACTTATAATAACATATCAGTATATGAGTGATACTGATGTTATTACTTTATAATGAAACAACCTAAGAAGAAGAAGTGGAAGAAGAAATAAAGATGAAAGAATTGGTAACGGTAATTACCTCTTCTTTGAAGTGCCTCTTTGAGACCTCCTCTTAGGGCACTAGAATTGGTCTTTGAGGAAGACCAGAACCTCTAGGATGTTTCTAGGGAAGTGGAGAGGAGAAAATGGCAGGGGTTGGCCGAGCTTGAGTGCTCAAATTTGTGTGAGGAGGAGGGGGAGGAGGTGTCCTTTTATAAGGGAGGAGAGGGGCACCTTAGGAATATCTCAAAATATTATTTTATATTAAAGTCAAAATCGGTTTATAATGGTTCCAAAGGGTCTTATTTCGAAGATAAGGTGGGGAGGGGTCGAAATCCTATCAACCAATAGAATTTAGACAAGTTTAGGATATTATTTTAACCTTATCAATTAAATTTAACTCTAAGTTAAATAGTTTAACTTTTACCATGTCTTTTTGTTTTCTTTCACTATATGGTTGATAAACTTACTATAACATGCCAAACGAACCCCAAATTGTTTATTATTAATATATATATCCTTATCTAAGTCATTTGGCCGAACCTTAGATTTTTAGGAATACAATAACAATTAATAATATAATATTTGATTTAAAAACTATTTTGTGTCAATTTTGACACTATTTGATATATGATTTTTGTGAAAGTCATAACAGAATTAAATGTTCGAACCAAGTTTATTAAATCAACATTAATATATCATAGTAACCTATAAAATTAGTTTAATTCATAAAAAGTCTCAAATTACATTTATTTTGGTATTTATATTATCAATTTTGTCAATATTGCATTAATAAGATAATTACTGCATCATCTTGTGTCATAAATAAATTAAATTATTTGATGTCTAAAAATTACAAATAAAATACCATCATGTAGGAAATCGTTTTAGCTTTCTAATGAATATTTACAATCGAATTTATCTTATGTATAACCTCATATTACAAATGATTTACTTATTAAACTTTGATTTTAACTATTTTAACCCTTCTTTAAATAAATTAATAATAAATGTCCTATTCTAATCCAAGTGGGCCTAAATGGTCATATTTTATTCCTAAGTTTGTTTTTGGTCGAATTACACTTGTCCAATAGAATTAGGACATGTGTTAGGGTAATATTGATATCATATTTACCCTTAGTTACCCTATTTACTATTAACCGCGGTAAAAATAGTAAAAAGTTACTATTCACCAAAAAATTATTTTCATCTCATTGAACCACATTTTAGTCCTTGATATTAACCGTGTCTCTCGGATTTTTGAAATTCCATTCACAGAAGCGGTAAAATTATGTTTTATGCAAAATTCAGTTTTTAACCTACCACTTAGTGGTTTCACTATTCATCAAAAATTGAATGTTTTCAGAAAAATACCAAAATTTCACCCTAGGCTAATTTCGATATTCTGAGTCTAAAAATGAAGTCCATTTTGAAAAATAAAATTTATAAAATTTCAAAAAGTGGTTATTACTATTCATAACGGCTAGTTTTAATAGCATATTGTTGTTTAGTGAAACTCGGTATTGCGTACGACGCAAGCTATCGAGGAAGGTCGCGATTGCGTGTAAACCAAGCCAAGAAAGTGTTGTGTAGAAAAAGATTCCTTTGATGATTTATATAACTTAAAAGTCTCGGGTGTTACAGTTCTTGTCACTAGAAATGGCTAAAAGGGCGTTGTGTAAATATGTTCTTCTAAGAACAGTATACCCCCCAGATTGATGGCTAGTCAGAGCAGACAATTTAGGTGCATGAGGACATATAGCAACCCTCAATTTCTAGAAAACAACATTACATAAATTTTGCAGAATATTTAAAAATTATAAAAAATAGAAACTCACAAACCATTGATAGTATCGTTCCATTATAAACATGGAAACATAAACACTGGTACATAAGTGTGCTAAAATATAACCCATTAGGTTCTTCGCAACAATAAACCTTCTTAGAAAAATAAATCATAATACATATCTTTATAAAATGGGGAAAGAAACATAAAAATCAGTGTGCTCCAATGCTCAGTAAGGGTAAACAAGGGAGAAATGTAAGAATAAACATGAGCATAAGGGTACGAGAACATGGTCATGAAAATAGAATATCATACCCTATATATTAGAGATCATATACATGATTCATTGAAGAAATCTTGTAATTTCATAAGGAATGAATTAAAAGGAAGTAAATGACCTAATACATGAGAGAATAAAATAGTTTTAAGACATGGAATTGTGTTAACACATAAATATATACTGATTTCCCTAATATCCAAGTCATCACTAAAAAGAGAATTTTAGAGGAAAAAGTCTTTTACAGAACTAGTTAACCTCCATTCCTTCCCTGTATTACTATGTTGATTGACCGTTGTTCAATAATGGTATTACTGAACTTAGTTTCCCTCATTTCATCCTTGTGTTACTGAACTAAGTAACCCTTATTCTAGCTCTATTTTATCTCGTGATATATAAATTATTACCCAATTCATTAGAGGGAGGTATAGGTCCTACCCATCATATAATGAAATCATACATACACATTCCATAATGTCATAAATAGACATATCTTAACCCATGAAATGAAATGAGTATCATTAACGTGTAAAAATTTCATAACCTATGGAAAAGATAGGTTTCATAATCATTTTATCATTAACATAACATGTGAAAAGAAGTGGCTTTCAAAAGAATATAAACTGTAAAAGAGTAACAGGTTTCATAACATCACGTCATAAAAACATAATCCATTAAAAGAAATAATATGAATGTAATCTTTGAATAATTTCTCCTCATGGTCATTATAAATCCCAAGGGATGTAATCTTTTATGGGAATTTTTTTATGATATTTTAATAATATTTCATGAGGAAAATATCATTTCTTCTATGAAAAATGATTTTTATAACATAGAACATTTTGAAAATTATTTTCTTTGAAAATAAATATAAAAAAATGTTAATGAATATTTGGAAACAATAGAATATTTTTCAAATCCTTTTTGGATTAAAATTATTTTCTAATAAATTTTGAAAACATTTTGGAAAACATCATTTTTGAATACCATGGATTTCAGACATAAGAGAGATAGATAGACTTGTTTTATTAAAAACATTATCATAACAACAAAATTGTGGAAAAATGTTAATAAGAGTTGAAAATATCTTGAATTAAAATAATACAAGTAATATCATGAATATTCTTGGTAGATTTCATAAAAATTAGTTTAAACATAAGCAATATCCAAAAAACGGTAAGATAGCCTCAATAAACTCTTATAATTGGGTTGCTTGGTATCATACTATCCATGTTTGAAAAGGAAATCACATGAAGCTTAACATATCATAAAAAAACTAATATTCATTGTATAACATGTACAATTGATGTATATACACCTTGAAAAAGAGTTTAGGTGCAAAACAAAACCTGAGTCACCGAGAAAGAAAATTTAGACAATAATATTTTATGGATTTGGTAGATTTTGAATGTTAAACACTATAAAAGAAAATTCCTAGAATGTATATGTGAATACCCATGAATTTAGGCATAATATACATATAATTAAATCTTGAGTTGTACATAAACAACACAAAATTAAAGAGTGGTGATCATAACATGAATATCATAGAAATTAAAAGTGAGATGAAATTCCCCTTACCTTGTGTGTTGACTCTCTCCGTACTCATACAATATTACAATATAATAAATATAATTTTATTATAAATAATATAAAAAAGAAAATTATTATATTTATTACCATATATTATTTGAGTAGGTCATTATATTACCCTCTTGTTAAAGATCATATATTAATGTTTCACTTCAGGTAATATTTTCTCCGTTCTTGACATGTGTCTTAAATTGTTATATCATTGAGCCTTATAATTATATCATGATTCCAGAATGTATAAAGTGATATAATTATCAGGTATATATAATATAGTTATATTATAATAATATATTTAATAACTATGTACTTATTGGAATACATTGTTCATGGATATGGTAAGCCATATGTATGCATGAACGACTTTTTCAACTTTTTTAGTCATTTGAAATAAATAATGCAAATGAAATATCTATATATATGTATGGATTTATATATAATTATTATATTAGAATTAATATATAATATATAACATATAATTTCCTTAAACCCATCATTAATACATTTTAGGTGGTGTGTGAGCGAATCACATCGCTTTGAGCAGGTGAGAGTCCACACTTCCTCAAACGAGATTATCATATTAACACCGAATGGAAGGTTAAAATATTTGTGTTTTAAAAGGAATTGATAAGATTAAATTCATAAATAATAAATATATTACATGTAAAAAAATATTTTTCCTTATAATGGCCACCAATATTGGTGGTAAAGTATAAATGAACAATCATCATTTTGTGAGATGGTAGTTCGCCATCGCAGAAACAATATGTTCAAAATCCATTAGATGTAGGTGTGTATAATATATTTCAGAAAATTTTCATAAAAACACACAATTATATGTAGGATAATGGTTTTTTTAACACAATAAATGAATAAAAGGAGTGTATTGGGTGAATAAGGAAAATATAGTAATGGAGGTTAAAGGAAAATGTTACCTCTAAATCAGTTAACTCCTTTGGGTTTGTACCAAAAGGCTTCATTGAGAGGGTTAATGAACAAAGGGAGTCTTCAATATAAAAGGAAGGATTTTTGGAAGGATATTATTGCAGGTCAAGGCTGAGATTATTATGATTCATAGGTGTGAGAAATGGGTAGATATGGTGACTTTTATAGGGAAGGAAAATGACTCACATGGAATTTTAAGAGACAAATTTGGTGTACACTTGTTATTACAAAAAAAACATATTATCTAACATAAATACATAATAATGGAATATTTTTGGATGAAATATGTACAGAAAATTTGTGTTTTATATTTTTATAGGTCATTTGGCCTCTTAATTTTTAGGTTTAGTACCTAATTAAGCTTAATTTTCCCTTAACCATAGTGATTAATTTTAATGACTATTACTAATAATTTTGGTCAAACATTAACATAGTCTCATTAAATTCTAAATATTACAATGAATACAGTGGTTTATGTCATATTTTTTAAATTCACTTCACATAATCGGAAAAATTAAGATTACAGTTAATCTCGTAGACTTGAAGAAGTAACAGGGTATTAATGTAAGGAAAAGTTCAAAAGTTTGTTAAGATTTTTTATTCGGTTTCAAAGTGAGTTATTCCTAATTAATTTAACTATATTATTATATTTAATATTAATATAATTTTACTTTAAAATTATTTTATAATATCGTTTTTCATTAATAATTAATTAGAAAAAATGCAGTTTTAAACTAAAAAACAGTATTGTTCACTATTTATAAAAAAAACTTTCTCAGAAAAATAAAAAAATAACCCTAAACTAATTTTGATGTTTTGAATTAAAAAATGAAGATAATTTTATCAAATTATATTTCTAAATTTGTCTAAAATTACATTCATTATTATAATTAGGTCATTTTAGAAAATGATGTTTTTGAACATAAAAATGACTTTACAAAAAATCATATATTTTATTATCAATATGTTTTATTTATATAAAAAATGATAATTTTCTTAAAAATTATAGTTACTATTAATATTACTATGGTTAACTGTTATATTATGATTATATTCTTTAAAAAATTAAAACAATGAAAAGAGATATTTCATAGAAACTCAGTGTTGCATGTATCGTACGTCGACTTAGTGTTGCGTGCATCGTATTCCAAATCAATGTTTCATGGAATGTATACCGATTAAGATCCATGTGAGAGGAATCTATGACTTAGTGCACTGAACGATATAAATAAAAATTTAAATTTTTTCAGAAAATGTTCCATAAAAACATAGGGTGTTACATTCTACCCCCTTGAAATGAATTTCCCCTCAAAATTCATCACTCGGGTAAAAACAAGTGAGGATACATCTAATTTATCACATCCTCATGTTTCCCCATAGATTCCTTTAATTGGTTATTTCTATACAAAACATTGACCAAGCGAGTGTTCTTTTTCTTTATAACTTTCTCTGATCAATCCCAAATTTTGACAAGTTTCTGCTTAGAAGAAATATCCTACTTTGGGGATATGTTCTCTGAGTTCATTACATTTGAAGGTTCAGAAACATACTTTCTCAGGAGAGATACATGGAACAGTCCTTATACTTGATAGAAATTTTGAGGAAGTCCCCAGTGATATGATATTGTCCCGATTTGATCAAGAATATCAAAGGGGCCAATATACCTAGTTATTAGTTTCCCCTTCTTCCTGAATCTCAAAACATTTTCTTAGGGAGAGATTCGTAAAAACACCTCCTAGAATAATTCAAATTCTAGATCATGCTAAAAATTATTACCCTAAATTTTCATCGAACAATGAGATTCCATTATATGCTGATGAATGTTTCTAACCTTCTCGACCATTTCATTAGTGATTTCAGACCTTAATATTTTTCTTTCACCACCCTCTTCCCAACAAGTTGGAGATCTACATTTCATCTCATATAGGGATTCTTAAGGTTCCTTATGAATGCTTGAGTGAAAGATATTTCTGTAAGAAAAATCAAATAGAGGAAGGCATTGATCTCAATAGCCATTTAAATCTAGAAAAACCGATCTCAAAATATCCTCTACGGTCTTAATTGTTCTTTCAGACCGACCATCAATTTGAGGATGATAGAAAGTGATGAACTCAATTTTGTGTCAGGTGATTTTTCAAGACTTCTCAAGATCATTGATGTAATCCTTGAATGATGATATATACAGTAGAATGTTCTACTCCATGAAACCTTACAACCGCCTTAATGTATAATCTATTAGGCTAATCAAGGGATAAATATTATCTGATAGTAATTAAGTGTGCTGACTTGGTAAGGCAATTAACTACCACCCATATAGAAATAATCATTTTAGAGTTTTTGGGTAGTCCAACAACAGAATCCATAGTGATGATCTCCCATTTACATTATGGTATGGGTAATGGATTCAAAATACCTTTAGAATTTTTTATTTCATCCTTAACTATCTATCATACCAAACTCCCAGATACAAAGTTTGTGATATCTCTCTTCATTACATCCCACCAAATGTATTCATTAAATTCTTTATACATCTTTATACATCAAGGATGAATAGATAATAAAGAAATATGAGCTTCCTCTAATAGATCCTTCTTAAAATCTGGCATGGGAAGAACACATACAATGTTTAGGTACCATATCATTCCATCCTGATCAATGTTAAACTTAGGAACATTGCTAACCTTCTGTTTTAGCTCTATATCATCTATCTGCACCTCCATAATCTTCACAGGGATAGAGGGATGAAAATTTATTTTAAAAAGATAATATTTTCCCCCTTCATGATTTCTAGATCCATCATTTGTAAATCCATAAATATTTGATCTTTTGTCATGATCATCACGGATAATCTAGCATGATCCTTCTGACTCAATGCATTGGAAACCTTGTTTGCTTTCCTAGTGTGGTAATGTATTGAGTAGTAATAATACATTATCAAATCTAACCATATTCTCTGGTGCATGTTTAACTCCTTCTGTTTCAGTATATTATTCATAATTTAATGATTGGTATATATATATCATACATTTCACCATAAGGATAATACACCCATATCATTAATTAAATGATTTTCACCAATAACTCCAAATCATGAGTTGGGTAATATTTTTCATGAGACTCCAACTATCATGAGGAATTGGTTATAACCATGTTGTTTTTCATAATAACACATCATAATCCCTTCTTGGTTGCATCACTATAGATTTCATACCCTTATGTGCTACCGGGTAATGTATGTATTGGTGCACTGAAAAAACCTTCTCTTTAATTCCTTGAAATTTTCCTCACAATCATCTATCTTAATGAACGTTGTACCCTTATGTGTTAACTTGGTCAGAAGATTAGATTTTTGTGAGAAATTATCCACAAACCGTCGATATTATCTTGGTAAAACTAGGAATCTATGGATATCAGTCACATTGGTTGGTCTAGGAAAAATTTCAATATCCTTTGTGTTTTATGGATCTACTCTTATATGATCAATTGATATTATGTGACCCAAAAATGAATCCTTTTTAACCATAGTTCACAATTTAATTTTTTCATATAATGTCTCCTTCCTTAGGTTTTGTAGTATAATTTTCAAGTGATCTTCTTGTTCTTTCTTACTATTTGAATATAAAAGAATGTCATCAATAAAGTCTACCAAAAAAATATCTACTTAATCTCTAAATACTATATTCATTAAATCCATGAATATAGTCGGGAAATTAGTAAGTCCAATAGGCATCACTATATATTCATAATTACCATACCTTGTATGGAATGTCGCCTTGGATATATCCTCTTTATTGACCCTTAATTGATGATATCTAGAATGAAGGTTAACATTGGAATGTATTGAGCTCCACGCAGCTGATCAAATAAGTCATAAATACAAGGAATAGGATACTTGTTCTTGATAGATATCTTGTTCATATCCCTATAATAAATGCAATGTCACATCAATCAATATTTCTTCTTAAAAAAACCGGTGCACCCCATGGTGAAACACTTGGTCGAATGAATACTTTATCAATATATTCTTTCAGTTGATTCTTCAATTCTTGCAACTAAACTGGGGCCATTCATTAAGGATTCCTTAAAATTGTTGTTGAACCAGATACAAGTTCTATTGAGAACTCAACTTCATGTTTTTGTGGAAGACTAATCCATTATTACGAAAAAAAATATAGAAAAACCTGAAAAATTGGAATATCATCAATTTCGATATTCTCCCCAACAATTTGAGATAAACGAGCCTGTTGAACGTGAATTAGGACCCACACACTGGATATAATATCTATAGGATGTCCATAATTATCATCAGATTGATTGATGATCATTGGAGAGTTTTAAATATCAAACTTATTTCTCTTCCTTGGCAATTTATGTTGTATTTATGAAATGACATCAAATTCGACCAAAGGAAGAATGAAATGATTCACAGGGATCACATTCTCACAAACCTTAACTATAGAGGACTCATAGAATTGAGATTTAATCATCATACCATTAATGTGTTGGACTGATAATTCCACATCTAGTTGTTTTTGTGGAATCATAAAACCATTATAAAAATATTATGATTTGAATGATTGGGCTGATACAAAATCAAATAAGACATTATCAGTTCTAGAGTACATGGTAAGTGTACCATTCAACACATCGTTATCACACCCCTCCTCAGAGATCTCTATCGCATGAGATTTTCCCTTATCCCTCAGATTAAATGGTTTTTGAAGTTGATATTCATCACTAACCCTTGGCTATGGGAAATGAATATCATAGTACCCATTCTCAATACACTTGAAGTACTAAATCGTGTGAGTTTCATTATGTGTGGATTTTTCTGCATTATAATTTTTAGTAAACTTCTTCCCATCACCTCGACTATCAATTTCCCAATGGCATTCCCTTACAAACATATAACATTTATTAGGCCCATTAAGGAAATCTTATCTATGATTCTTCCCTCACATAGAGAATACAACAAAGTTCATTTTTTTTATCCATGGTATTTAGAGTTTCCTTTGAACTCAATCTTCCTCTTCTTATCAAATCCTTGAGATTTATACGTGACTCCCACCTCCATTTCATCCTTGATTGAATAACTCACAGTCTCTTCATAGCTACTAATGTCTCTTTTGACCAATTCCATTCTCAAACCTGGATTTAAACCACCAAAGATCATATCAACTTTACTTTTGGGTTGGATAATAATTCTTGAAGCGTACCTACAAGTCTCATTTAATTAGCTGTGTAGATATCAATAGAATCATCATCCCTATACTTCAACTCAAGGAACTCAGTCGCAATTTTTTAATGAAGAAATAGAGGGATGTACTTATTGAAAAATAAACTTGGGAAATCATCCCAAACCATGGATTCAATCTCATCATGCAAACTTCTATTCTTGATTAGAGTCATCCAATGATTTGCTTCGTTTTATGGATGATAAATATCTAGAATTACTTTCTCATGCTCTTAACACTAAATAACGAATATTATCTTTTTAGTGGTACTAATCCATTGTTAATAAACATTTGGATCAGGATACCATTTGAAAAAAGGTGGATGTTTCCTAAGGAAAGGATCAACTAAATTTTATTCCCTCTTTTTCTCATTTGGAAGTCCACCATGATTCCTAATGTGAGAAATATTCCAGAGCATAGCAATAATATTTTTCTTTCTAGATTCCAAAGAATTTAGTTGATAAGGGGGAAAATTCAGGAATTTCCAATTTCATTCACCATTAACATAGTTCCTTCTTGTTCTAGCCATTTACTAAAACCAAAAGAATAGAGTAAGAAATAGTTATTATAATGAGGACCCACATAATCATGAAAAATCAATTATAGGATGTCTAACATATGACACCATCCATAATCTATGACCACTAAGATTTATCTTATGTTATTCATTGTTAACACATGTTTAAATCCTTCATAAGGGTTCTTGAAGAGTTTTTGAATTCATAAATAAAATCTCCCAGGAGTCTCATACCATGTGTACAACAAGGCCCATTGTCCTGTAACAGATTACCCAGAGTCATGAACAAAACATTTTTTCAGAGTTGTTACCCCTACGTACATCTAATATAGATCCACATCTACATGTACTATCTAGATAGGGATGTATTTCTATGAAACCACTCACCCTATACTTACCCAAATTCCAAAACATTTTTCTATATGTTAACTCATCCTTATACTTATCCTTAGAAATGTACATTGGATTATCACTACGGTTTTATCATGCTAGTTTTTTATGAATAACTATACCTATGATTTGATACCAACATCATAGACCCTGGATTTTCAAATATTTACATTACATAAAATTGGAAGAATACTTAAAAATTATACAAAAAGACACTCGATGATCGTAGTTGGTATAGTGACTTTGTAAACATGGAAATTTAAACACTGTTATATAAGTGAAATACATTGTCTCCCATTAGGCACTTCTTGACTAGAACCCTTCCTAGAAAAATCGAACATAATTCATATCTTCATAACACGGGTAAAGAAACATAAAAAGGGGTGAGCTCAAAATAATATTATGGATAATCAAGGGAGACATATAAGCATAAAATGAGTATAAGGGTATGATAAAATGGTCATGAAAATTGAAGATCATACACTACATATCAATGATAATATACATGATTCATTGAATAAAGTAGGGAAGGTAAAAGAGATGAATCAAAAGGAATTAAAGGACATGATCCATGGTAGCATAACATGAGAGTAAGAAATAGAATTCTGGAAAAACATAAATATATACTGATTTCGATAGTAACCAATGCATCATTTCCAAGACTATCCTAGTGAAAAAAGACTTCTACTGGACCGAGTTACCCCGTTCCAGCCCTATATTACTGAACCGAGTGACCCTTATTTAAGCCCTATATTACAGAATTATGTAACCCTCATTCCATACTCGTATTACTAAATAGAGTAACCCTCATTCCAGGCCTATTTTTTCTAGATATATAAATCACTACCCAATGCATGGGATGGAGATATAGGTCACACTCGTCACATAATGAAATCATATATACATGTCCCACAAGGTCATAAATAGACATATTATAACCCATGAAAATAAATGGGTATCATAAAAATGTAAAAACTTCGTAAGCTATATAATGAGATAGGTTTATTAATCATTTCATCATAAACATAACCAATGAAAAGAATTAGGTTTCAAAAGCATATAACTCGTAAAAGAGAAATGGGGTCCATAACATCATGCCATCAAATCATAATCCATTAAAATAAAGATTATGAATGGAAACATTTAATAATTTACCCTTAATGGAATGAGATAAACCAATGGATGTAATCTTATATGGGAAATAATTTTTAAAGATCTTTGAAAATAAATTCTGGAAGAAAATATCCATTCTTCTTTGAAAAATCATTTTTATAACATAAAATATTTTGAAAACCATTTTCTTTGAAAATTTATTTTAAAAAAATAATGGAATATTTGAAAACAATAAAAAAATATTAAACAAAATTTTTCTTGAAAATTATTTTCAATTATCATTTTGATACATTTTTTAAAATGTGGTTTTCAAATACCATGGATTTCTGACAGAAGAGAGAGACAATCTGATTATACTAAAAACATTATCTTAAGTACAAAATAGTGGAAAAATGTTACAAAAAATCAAGGATATCATGAATAAATAATGGATATCTAAAATAATGAATATTATTGATACATTTCATCAATGTAAGCATAAACATAAACAATATCCATAAAAATGATAAGATTGTCTCAATAAAATATTATAACTTGGATACATGGGATCATACTCTTCATTTAAGAAACGAAAATTACATAAAGCAAATTATATCATGAATAGAAAAATATTAATGGTATAACATGTATAATGGATGTATATACACATCTAAAAATATTTTAGGTTCATAAAAAATATGATTCTCCAAGAAAGAAAATTTAGACAAAACGGTTTTACCTATTTGGTAACTTTTGAATGTTTAACCTTGTGAAAGAAGGATCATATAATGGATATGTGAATTCCCATAAAATTAGGTATAATATAAATATAATTAAATAATGGTAATTACAAAAACCACACAAAAGTAAACAGTTTTGATCACAACATGAATCTCACACAAACTAAAAGTGAGATGAAATTCCCCTTACATTGTGTCTTGACTCTCTCTGTACCCGTACAAGCTTCTGGTATAATAAACCAATATTTTTTAAAAATATTTTATATAAGAATATTCTTATATATATTTCCATATATTCATTAATTATGACATTATATTACCCTCTTTTTAACGATCCTATATTAAAGTTTCACTTTGGATAATATTCACATTGTTCTTCACATGAGCCTTAATTTGTTATAACATGGATCCTTATACATATATCATGATTCCATAATGTTTAACATAATATAAATATAAGTTATATTAAATATAATTATATTATAACAAACCATTTAATAATGAATTATGTAATAGAATACACCATTCATAGAGATGGTAAGCCATACGTATGCATAAACATTGTTTTCTATTTTTATTTTCATTTTGAAAGAAATTATGTAAATGAAATGTTTATATATATGTATTTATATATATAATTGTTAAATTAGTTTTGATATATAATATATATCATATAATTTCATTAAACCCATCTTTAATACATTCTATGTGTTGTGTGAATGAATCACATTGCTTTGAGGGCTCGTAGTCCACACATCCTCAAACATGATTATCGTATTAACAACAAATGAAAGTTAAACAAGAGGTGTATTGTAAAAGGAATTAAGAAGCATAATGAAATAATAAATATATT
This sequence comes from Viscum album, assembly GCA_963277665.1. Taxonomy (NCBI): domain Eukaryota; kingdom Viridiplantae; phylum Streptophyta; class Magnoliopsida; order Santalales; family Viscaceae; genus Viscum; species Viscum album. Next base: position 1,886,614,377 of record OY728160.1, on the reverse strand, counting down.
ATATTATATATAAAAATATATTTTCCATCTTAGTGGCATCAATGATTGGTGGTAAAGTATAAATGAACAATCATCGTTTCGTGAGGCATTTGTTCCCCATACATAGAAACAGTATGTTCAACATATTTTAAGTGGAAGTGTGTGTAAATGTAGGTTAGTGATATTGAATAAAAGCATCCAAGAATGTGGAGGATAATAATTTTGTCACAAAAGAATATAATAATTAGATTGGATTGGGTGAATATAGTTACCCTGCGTTTTCTTACATTACTATTACATCATTTTAAAGATAAACAACCTAATACTATAACACATATAAGATCTAAAGGATTAGTGTCTTGGGAAAACTAGGACCATACTTAACAATTACAACTTCAGGCATAAACATTTATTTAATTTATTCTTATCTAGCATCTTATTAGCACTTTTCCTCTCCTTAGTACATATATCCACCTAAGGATATACGTAAAAGGGGTGAGCTATAAGCCCAGTAAGAGTATAGATAAGAACAGTACAACATGGGGTGAGCATAATCATAACATGGGAAAAAGATCATGAACATGAGAGTAAGAATAACTATAAGACTTGAAATGTGGAAATATATAAAAATGAAACATCATTTCTTAGTGATTACCTACCACACGTACTTGTGAACCATGATAGCATCTTGGTCACACATTATTTCATATTTACTCAGGATATTAATCACTTTACCCAAAGCATTAGAGCACTTTATAATTCTGGGCGCACCCATCACGGTCAAACATTCATATTGTGCTATATAATTTTGGGCGTACCTATCACATCATAACATTATCATTATCATGATTTCCACATGGATAATATATCAAAATAGAACATAAATAACCCATGGAATGGAATGGGTTACATCTCATAAGAACACATTCATAAACTTTGGGTTCCCAAAAAAAGAGGGAATAACATACATGCTTCAAGAACTATCCACTTTAAGAGAGAAGTAAAAGGTGTGTTGATAAAAGAAGAGTTCCTTTGAAAAACATTTTGTTTGACATAAAAACCAGGGAAAAACATGTATATCCTAGAAAAGAAAATAAAATCACGAAAAAATGATCTTTATGAAGTAACCATATCAAAAATAATGGTGTGAAAGAGGGAGAACCTAAAGGATGAAAGTTGGGTTCTAGAATTTACCCTTACCTTGTATCTGAATGCTTCCTTATCTTTAATGTCCTGTATAATGAAATTATATTCATTAATTAGAAATCCCAAACCATGTGGCCACTAATATGGTTTATTATAGTTTTATTAAGTGATTTTAGGTGCCTTTGGATGTGTTATAGAGTTTAAAAAACATTGTTCAGGAATGTTTGTTTTTATGGTTTTCTTGAGTGGTTCACTTGTATTCTTAAATTGATGTCCGGGTAGAACATGGGTAAACATCTAGAACTAATATTTCATGTTAATAATTATATTATATTAGTATTAATTATCTTATAATGAATTATATTAGATCCATATGGATGTATCATTATATAATAATTAAATGATGATTGTTTGGGTTACTTTGAGTGATTTTTCGATCATAATGAGCTTGTTTTATTTTATCACTATAAATATGGTCATAAGTTAGTTTTATAACATTAAATATGAGATAATACATATAATATTTTTTGGTTCATCCATAAAAATGGTTTCATGACCTTATCTGGAGGTATAAATTGAAGATGAAATCTTGTTGTTCTTGAAGGTTATAAATTAACTCCTCATGAACAACGTTCTCCTTAAAAAAATAAAAGGAAGATGGAAATGGTGTTGGATGAAATAATATCCCATTTGCATTAAACAATTATAGTACATGTAAAATACTGGAGTTAAAGTACCATTTTTATGAATATAGATGCGACAAGATCAAGAAATGAACTTGAACATGAATGGAAATTAAAGGAGAAGAGGGAGAGAAATTACCTCTTAAATCTTCCTCTTGAGATCCACCATAAGGAAGGTAGGATTGGTCTTTTGATGATACCATCAGCACTTGATCGTGGGATAGGGGATATGGAGGATGTTTGGGCAGAGTTTAGAGAAGGCTCAGAGCTTGAGAGGTGTGAGGAAATGAGGGTGTGAAGGGTGGTTTTTATATTGAAGGGAGAGGGGCTTCCTTAATATAAAATTCATTTGTTTATTAATTTCCCCTAAGATAAGGAATATTGAGTCTTCAATGAAACATAATAGTATTTTTATCATGTGATCACGAAACAAGTGGTCTTACAGCTGCAAAACATCACACATGACTTTATAATAAGCTTATTTAGCTTATTTTGTAAATTATGGTATTTCACTATTCATAAAAAATCAAGTATCTCAGAAAAATTCCAATAATTTACCCCTACCATTTTTCAACTTTTAGAATCATGAAATAAAGGCCATTTTTCAAAAATAATTTTCTAAATAATTTTAATTAAATATTTAATAAAAAACCTAATTTACTTAAAAAACGTTTTTAAAATAAAAACTGATTTTATAGTGCTTTAAATAATTACGTATGGTATTATAAAATTATATAAAAACTATAATAAATTTATTTTATAATTAATGAAGTCATTTTAAGAAAATAATTTTTATTTTAAATTAATTAATTAATTATAATTATTTATTTATAACTTACAAAGTACCAAAATGTTTACTAAGGTCAAATTGTCACTTTCTAAGATGTCTAAATTTTATTTATTTATTCATGGGCAAGGTAACTCTTATGATTGATGATTTACTATTAATAAGGGTCATATTACTATCTATAAGGGTAGGTTACTATTCAATAAAAATTATTTTTGTTTTATTAGACTCCAAAAATCATCTTGAACACAACCGTGTATGTCAGATTCTCAAAATTCCCAATACAGAAGTGAAAAACTTATGTTTAGAGGTCACTTATAACTTAGTAGTTCATTCTGTTGTGTTTTGATGTGATTCTATGACATTATTATAAGAAGGTAATTTCTATTGAGAAACATTGGGTCGTTACATTCTTCACCCTTAAGAAATTTTGACCCCGAAATTTCACTTTACACAAACATGTGAGGGTACATCTCCTTCATCACCTCCTCCGGTTCCCAAGTAACTTCTTCAAACTTATGGTTCCTCCACAACACATTGTCAAGGTAGTTTGTCTTGTTGCATAGCACCTTATCTTTCTGATCTAGAATCTCTACGGGATGTTCCTCATAATAGAGATCATCTTCCAGCTGTACCACCCCCGTGTTTAGTACATGTGAGTGGTCCGGTATGTACTTCCTCAGGAGTGTTACGTGAAACACATCATGAACATGAGCCATATTCGGTGGAAGTGTAAGTCGATAGGTCATGGATCCTATGCATTCATGGATCTCAAAGGGGCCAACATAACTTGGGATTAGCTTCTCTTTCTTCCCAAATCGCATGACTCTCCTCCATGGAGATATTCATAGGAAGACTTTATCTCCAACGTCCAACTCCAAGTCCCTTCGACAGTTGTTAGAATTTCTCTTTTTACAACTCTGAGCAGCTTTGATGTGTTTCTGGATGACTTGTACCTTTTCTATCATCTCTTGCACAAGATCAGGTCCATGTAGCTTTATTTCTCCAACTTCATCCCAACAGGTTGGAGTTCTACATCACTTTCCATACAGAGCTTCATATGGAGCCATCTAAATACTCGAGTGGAATATATTGTTGTATGAGAACTCCACCAATGGGGGATACTGAGCCCATCCACCTTTGAATTATAGAGATCAGGCTCTTAGCATATCTTCAAGTATCTGAATAGTCCTTTCTGACTCGCCGTCAGTTTGGGGGTGATAGGTCATGTTGAAATTTAATTCAGTACTCAAAGCATGTTGAAGACTTCTCCAAAATTTAGATGTGAACCTTAGATCATGGTCAGATACAATTGAGAGTGGAACTCCATGCAGTCTCACCACTTCCTCCACATATATCTTTGCAAGTTGTTCAAGCAAGAGATCTTCCCGAATAGTGATAAAATGGACAGTCTTTGTGAGTCGGTCAACCACAACCCATATCGCATTATTCCACTTTGATGTCTTTGGGAGACCCGTGACAATGTCCATAGTAACATTTTCACATTTTCACATGGGTATAGGCAATGGCTACATCATACCTTTGGACTTTTGTCACTCAGCTTTAACTTGCTAACATACAAAGCTCCTTGATATATATTCTGCAATCTCTTTCTTTATGTTATCCGACCAGAAGTGTTCTCGGAGATCACGGTACATCTTGGTACTCCCATGATGGATAGAGAATGATGAGAAATGTGCATTTTCCAATACCTCCTTTATCCTGGGAGATGATTGCACACGAAGCCGCATTCCAAACCGAATCACACCATCATTGTCGATATGGAACTCCTGCATCTTCTCTTCCTTTACTGCATTCACCCTCTTTTCTATCTCCACATCATCCCATTTTGTATCCTTAATATTCTCTTAGATGGATGGTTGTGCAATCATTTGGGAAAAGTTGGATTTATCCCCTGCCGTTATGATTTCCAAATACATTCTTTTCATATCCAAGAAGATAGGGAATTTCTCAATCTGCAGCACAGATAGAGTAACAGGTTCTTTTCTTCATAGTGCATTAGCTACCTTGTTCTCCTTTCTATGATGATAATGAATATAGCAATCATAATCCTTGATTATCTCTAAACATCTCATTTGACTCATGTTGAGCTTATTTTGTGTGACTATATACTTTAGGATCTTGTGGTCGGTGTATATGTTACACTTCTTTCCATAAAGGTAGTGCCACTAGATTTTCAAGGAAAAAATCACGGCTGCCAACTCTAGATCATGATTCTTGTAGTTCTTCTCATGGGTCTTCAACTATCATGAGGCATAGTCTATCAAATTATCATTTATCACGAGTACAGAACCCAAGCCTTTGATATAAGCATCACTATATATCACAAAACTTTATCCACTTTTCGGTAGTGTGAGTACAGGTGCAGTGTTCGGCCTTCTCTTTAGCTCCTTGATGCTTCCCTCACATTCTTCCTTCCAGACATACATTACCCCTTTATTTGTTTACTTAGTTAGCAGGCTGGACAATCATGAGAAATTTCTCTCAAAATGTCGGTAGTACCCAGCTAATCCAAGAATAATACAGATTTATGTTACACTGGAGGGACTGGTCCACTACTCAAACACCTTTGTCATTGAAGGATTTACATAAATTCCCTCACTTGTGATCACATGTCCAATGAATGTGACTTACTTCATCCAAAAGTCACACTTGCTGAACTTTGAGTACAACATCTCCTTTCTTAATGTCGCCAAAACAAGTCCTATATATTTTTCATGTTCCTCCTTGCTCTTGGAGTATATGATAATATCATCAATAAACACTACCACATATTTGTTAAGGTAATGTCTAGAAAATCTATTCATCAAATCCATGAAGGTTGTAGGGGAATTAGTAAGTCTGATGGGCATCACCAAAAACTCATAGTGCTGATACCTTGTACAGAAGGTAGACTTCTGAATATCTTCCTTCTTTGCCTTTGCCTGATGATACCCAGAATGAAGATCCACCTTTGAGAAGTATTGAGATCCTCTTAACTGATAGAACAAGTCATCAACCATACAGAGAGGATACTTGTTCATTATGATGATCTTGTTGAGTTCCCGATAATCGATACACAGCCGCATTGTTCTATTCCTCTTCTTCACAAAGATCACCAGTGCACCCCACGGTGATACACTAGGGAATATGAACCCTTTATCTAGATGATCTTGCAGCTACTTCTTTAACTCCTCCAGTTTGATAGGATCCATCATATAGGGACACTTCAATATAGGAGTAGCTCCGGGTATGAGTTCAATTGAGAAATCTACCTCATGATCTGGGGGAATTCCGGGTAACTCATTGGGAAATACATTGATGTATTCCCTCATGATGGGAATTTTCTCAAGGTTGGCACTTTCCTTCGACTCAACCATTTGGTAGAGGTATGATTCTTCGTAGGAAATCAACACCCAAACCATTGAAGTATTTTTCAAAGGAGATTCCTGATCTTCTTTGCATTTGTAGAGGAACATGGCATGGTTCAGAATATGAAAATATATTTCCTTTTCCTGACAGTTGATATGTGCTCAATATAATGAGAGCCAATCCATTGCTAGTATAGCATCAAATTCCACCAAGGGAAGTATTACAATATTTCCCAGAAGAATCATTCTACATAAACCAATAGGAGAAGATTCAAACAATTGGGTTGCAATGATTGCACCACTTGGTGTTTTTATAGATATATCTACTTCAAGGTTTTGGGGATTCGATTCTATAGTTCTAGAAAACTTTCACAACATAAAGAAATTCATAGAACCAAATCAAATTATACTTTTGAAATTATTGAATTTATATGATGTGTGAATTGTACGACTTCATTATCTTGCTCCACTTCCGCAGTAGTGATGGAATAAGCCTTCCCTTGTTCCTTTGTCTTCGATGGATACTGATGCTGATTAGCCTGGAGAACTCGAGGTTTAGTGCATTAGTTTGTATAGTTCCCTAACACTCTATAGTTGTAGCATTCAACCATGAGTGGTTCTATCCTTTCATCGGCTACATTCTCCTTCCTTTTTGTGTCTTTTCGACACTCTTTAGCATGATGTCCTTCTTCCCCACACTTGAATCATTTCCTCATCCCTTTGAGGTAGTTACCATGGTGCAACTTTCCACATTTTTGGCATATGGGTCGTTGGGTTTTCCTCCCACCTTTATCATTATATCCCCCATCTTGAAACTCCATATTTCTTTTCATATCACCATTTCCGCGGGAAAATTCTCCAATTTTCATCTCCACTTTGAGAGCACACCAAAAAACATCTTCATAACTCCCAAAGTCTCGAATTGCAAGATCCTTTCAAAGGTTTGATTTAAATCCACTAAAGAATCTATCAATTTTTCTATCATTGTTGATAACAAATCCTGAAGTGTAACCTGAAAGCCTTGTGAATTTCTCTTCGTAGGTTGTGACTGATTCTCCTTCTTTTTTCATGAGCTCTATGAATTCTTTCTCCGTCTTTGTGCGAATTGTTCTTGGGAAATATTTGTTAAGAAACATTATCTTAAAGTCTTCCCAATTCCATCTCTTCAATTTCCTCCCTAGGCTTGGTGTTCTTAATCATAACCCACCATTGATAGAATTTTCTATCTATATGATAAATGGCTAAGGTCACCTTCTCTATCTCAGAATAGTGAATAACAGAAATAATTTTATCCATGGAGTTGACCCACTATTCTGCTACTAGTGGATCAGAAGATCCATAAACATCAGTGGTCATTTCACATAAAACATTTGATAGCCAATTTCTCCCTCTTTGGTGAAGGAGAAAAATTCCCATTATTATGGTTTTTGTTCATAACCTGAGATAATTGGGTAAGCATCACCCAGAAGTTTTTAACTTTACCTCCCAAATCATTGGGGATGTTTTTTGGGCAATCGTTGCTTTGGCCCTCACAAGAGTTGTTGGCCTGATTTATCCTGGTTCCCCCATTTTCTAAAATAGAAAAGGTTAGAACAAAGCATAAGTCTAATATTTATGAATAAATAACATATTTATTTGAAATATTTATACTAAAATCATAACATATGGGATCCCTATGTATATACTATTTTGTGAATATTTTTACTTAGTCTCATGCTAGAGGTTTTATATAGGGTTCACTAATCCTAATTCCCAAATTAACTAATACTTTCCTCTGATACCAACTATAGAGACCCTACCTTTTCTTACATTAATATTACATCATTTTAAAGATAATAATATAAATAGTATTACACATAGAGGATCCAATGGTTTAGTTTCTTGGGAAAACTAGGACCGTATATAACAATTACAACTTTAGGCATTAACATTTATTTAATTTCTTCTTCCCTATATTATTATTGGCACTTGTCCTCTCCTTAGAAAATATAGACACCTAAGGATATAAATCAAAAAGGGGTGAGATAGAAGCCTTGTAAGAGGATAGATAAAAACAATATATCATGGGGTGAGAAAAATCATAACACAGAAAAAAGATCATGAACATGAGAGGAATCATAAATAAAAGACTTGAAATGGGGCAATGCATAAAAATGAAAGATCATGTTTTAGTGGTTAACTACCACACATACCTATGAACCAATCTGTCTTCTTGTTCACACATCATTTCACATTTAATCATGAGATTCATCACTTTACTAAATGCATTGGAGTGCTGTATAATTCTAGGTGCATCTGTCTTGTTCATACATTCATATTGCGATATATAATTTCTGGCGCACCCATCATATCATAACATTGTCATTATCATGCTTTACACATGAAAAATATATCAAAAGTAAACATAAATAATTCATGTAATGGAATGGGTTACATCTCATAAGAACATATTAATAAACCTTGGGTTCCCAAAAGAAAGAGGGAATAACATATATGTTTCAAGAACTGTCCACTTTGAGAGAGAAGTAAAAGGTGTGTTCTTAAAAGAAGAGTTCCTTTGAAAAACATTTTGTTTGACATAAAAACCAGTGACAAAAATTTATATACTATAGAAGAAAATAAAATGATTAAAAAATTATCTTTAAGGAGTAACAATATAAAAAAATGAGTGAAAGGGGGTGGACCCGAAGGATGAAAGTTGGGTTCGGGAATTTCCCCTTACCTTGTATCCAAATGCTTCCTTCTATTTAATGTCATGTTTAATGAAATTATATTAATTAATTATAAATAAATAACCTTTTGTACACTAACATGGTTAATTATGGTTTTAATAAGTGATTTTATGTGCCTTTGGATGAGTTATTTAGTTTCAAAATCATTGTTTAGGAATGTTGGTTTTTATGGTTTTCTTGAGTGGTTCACTTGTCTTCTTAAATGGAAGTTCGGGTAGAACATGGGTAAACATCCAGAACTGGTATTTAATGTTATTAATGATATTTAAATAGTTTTAATGATATTATAATGAATTTTATTAGATCCATGTGGATGTATCATTAGATAATAATTAAATGATGATTTTTTGGGTTAATTTGGGTGATTTTTCGATCATAATGAACTTGTTTTATTTTATCACTAGAAATATGGTCCTAAGTTTGTTCCAGATCATTAAATAGGGTATACTACAGTTAAAATGTTCTGTTTCAACCATAAAAACAGTTTCATGACCAGATCTGAAGGTATAAATTGAAGAAGAAAACTTGTCGTTCTTGAAGGTGATAAATTAACACCTCACGAACAACGTTCTCCTTAAAAAAATAGAAGGAAGCGGGAAATGGGGTTGGATGATATAATATTAAATTTTAATCATAAAATTATAGTACATGTATAATAATGGAGTTAAAATATCATTTGGATTAAGATAGATGGGGACAGATCAAGAAATGAACTTGAACTTGAAAGGAAATTAAAGGAGAAGAGGGAGAGAAATTACCTCTTAAATATTTTTCTTGAGATACTCCTTCAGAAAGCTAGGATTTGTCTTTTGATGATACCATAAGCACTTGAAAGTGGTATAGGGGATAGGGAGGATGTTTGGGCAGATTTTATAGAAGGCATGGAGCTTGAGAGGTGTGAGGAAATGAGGGTGTGAAGGCTGGTTTTTATAGTGGAGGGGAGAGGGGTATCTTTAATATAAAATTCATTAGTTTATTAATTTACCCTAAAAAGGAATAGTGAGTCTTAAATTTCCAAGAATAGTTATTTTATCATTTTCTCTTGAACTAAGTGGGCTTACATCAGCAGAACATCACAAATGACTCTATAATTAGCTTATTTATCTTATTTTGTAAATTATGGTATTTCATGATTCTTCAAAAATTTAGTTATCTCAGAAAAATCCCAAAAATTTACCCATAACATTTTTCAACAAGTAGAATCAAAAAATTAAGTCCATTTTTCAAAAAAAAATTCTAAAAATTATGAATTTAATATTTAATTAGAATTGTAATAAACTTAAAAACCAGTTTTTAAAATTAAAACTGATTTTATAGTGCTTTCAAAAATTATGTATGGTGTCAAAAAATTATATAAAAACTTTAATAAATTGATTTTATGATCATTGAACATTGTTGAAGAAAATAATTTTCTTTTAAATTAATTAATTAATTATAATTAAATATATATGACTTAAAAAACACCAAAACGTTTACTAAGGTCAAATTATCACTTTCTAAGATGTCTAAATTTTATTTAATTATTAATGTGTAAGTTTACTCTTATGTTGAATGATTGAAAATTCATATGGGTCATATTACTATTCATAAGGGTATGTTACTATTCATAAGTGTAGATTACTATTCACCAAAAAGTATTTTTGTTTTATTATACTCTAAAAATCATCTTGAACTCAACCGTGTATGTCAGATTCTCAAAATTCCCAATACCGAAGTGACAAACTTATGTTTAGAGGTCACATAGCACATAGTAATTCATTATGTTGTGTTTTCATGTCATTTTATGACATTATTATAAGAAGGGAATTTCTATTGAAAAACAATGGGTCGTTACAGTGAAGAAGGGAAATAAAGGAAAGGAGCTTGAAAGAAGACGTTACTTCTAAATCGGGTAACCTCTTTTGGTTTGTGCCAAATGGTTTCCTTGGGGGGATTTCTTTACAAAGGTAGGATTCAAGGTTAAAGGTTGTATTTTTGTTATTTTATTTGGGTGGGTCTTGGCTGAACCTAATAGGGTTGTGAGGTTTGAGGAATGGGTAGAGATTGTGGCCTTTTATAGGGAAGGAAAATTACTCACATAGAATGATTGGAAACAAATTAGGCATGCCCATGTTATTAATTAGAAAAAGTCCTACCATACCAACAAAACTCAATAATTTAAGGTGTATGGCCGAAATATGGATATAAAATGGGTGTTGTAAAAGTTTCATGGTCATTTGGGCCATTAATTTTAAGGATTAGTCCATAATTTATCTTAAATTGGCCTTAACAGCTATGATAAATTTCAATCACTTTTTGCAAATCATTTTGGGGAAAAATGTATATGGACTCATTAGAAAGTAAATATTAGACTTTATACAATTGTTTCTGTCAAATTTTTAAAATTCAATTCATATAAGTAGAATAATTAATATTAGTGCTAATCTCACAGACAAGATGAAATAACGAGGTTTTGGATTTGGAAAAAGTTTGAATGATTGTTATGATTTTTTATTCAGTTTCAATGTAAATTTGATCCTAATGAACTTAATTGTATTAATAGACATAATATTCATATAATTAAACCTTAAATATAATTTTTAATATAATTTATCATTAATAATTAATTATACAGAAAGGTAGTTTTTAACTAAGAAGCAGTAGTTTCACTATTCATCACTAAATTAAGTTTCTAAAAAAATACCAAAAAATATCCCTAAGATACTTTTTATGTCCTGAATTAAAAAAATACATTTATTTTATAAAATTTAAATTCTATATGTTTCTAAAATTACTTTCATCATTAGATGTAGTTCATTCGAGAAAACGATGTTTTTAAACAAAAAACGGGCTCCAAAAAAATCATATCATTTATTATCAATATTTATCATTTAAATAAAACAATTATAAAGAATATTTGAAAAGTAGTTATTACTATTAATGTTACAATGTTTAACAGTTTTTTTATAATTATATTATTTAAATAATGAAAATAATGTAAAGAGATATTGCATTGTAACTCAGTGTTGTGTGTATCGTACGCCAACTCAGTATTGTGTGCATCATAAGCCAAGTCGGTGTTGCATGGAACGTATGCAAAGTATGTTCCATGTGAATGGTTTCATTGAATTATTTAATTGAAAGATATTATCTAAAAGTTGAATTTATTTGAAAAAAACAGGTCCATAAAAACACAAGGTGTTACAAGACATGCTTCAGAAATGCGTCTTAGGTTTCATGAGACCGTGGGAGAGGCACATAAACATGGTTGAATTCACTTAAATTAATATCATTTTGGTTAATATTCATATTTTAAAAAATGATTCTTTGTACTGTACACCATGCCGATCACCCCTATGTCTGATAGAAGTAAGAGAGGAAGCTATAATGGGACCTCACCTTATTCTGGAGACTGAAAAGGTTGTACATTTGATTTACAAATGGATAGCTACTAGTAACTATCATTAGAAATAATATTATAATCTTTGTATATTACCCATAGATTTAGAGGTCAAGAATTAGGTTTTATTTCATGTTTTACTGAGTCTGGGACCCCGAAGAGTCATGATATAGTGAAATATTTTACCATGGTATGTTGGGCTATTCACGATCCTAGAGAGAAATGCACTAGTATCCTATCAGTTGATGTTTCTTTAGAGGTATCAGGATATGCATGAAATCAACCATATTTATCAACATTTATTATAATATTCACACACGTATCATGCTTTTTTTCTTGAGGGGGTTGGGTTATAGGTGGAACTGTCCTTTTAGGAGCATCTAGTACATATTATGCTTCATATCATGAAGGTTATCTGAGGGTGTTCTATTCATTTATTATGGGTGATATTGAAGCACAACCAATTATAGAATAAGATATGAGATAGGGGGGATGATGTACGACCATAGTGGTCAGAGTTGTTCACAGATCATGCTTCGCAGCCCTTTTAAAGGAAATACATTGAAAAATTGCTTTAATGGGGGAAGTTTGTAAGAACTCGTATCTTATTGAGATATGGATTTCTTTTTTTCTTCCATTAATAGTTTAATTTATTAAATATGGAAAAATATGGATGCCTTATGACATCATAGGGGGCACAACAGGTGTCCAGTGCTAGTTGGGAGCCTAAAACCCATGATTTGGGTTGTCTTTTTCCTTGACCATGGTTTTTATAAACCGTGATAGGAAGACTGAGTAGTTTTATAAACCCTATAAGGTTGTAAAATGGGGATCTATAGGCCACACAGATTGAGTTAAACATGTGAGAGGAGAGGAAAAACCATGTGTCTAGGTCTGTAGATTTTGCAAAACATGACAGGGGATCTTGACATGGTTTCCACACGGATAGTAAACATTGTCGGTAAAATGTGCGAGTGCCCCTTGGCCTATAGGAACCTGTGCATAGTTTGTGCATGGATTGTCAATATATTCAAATAAATCATGAAACCCTATTATTTTTTGGAATTGTATAATTTTAAATTTAATTAAATTTGTTTTTAAACACTATATGAGTATTAACCCCCCCCCATTCATAACAGGTCATGACTGGGAGAACCTCCTTGGTATCTAGGGTAGTTATTGAGAGAATACTTCCATATGAGCATTCTTTCTAAGGTTTTATGTCTCATCGGATCCTTAAAAGTAAGGCCTTAATTCCTTTTTAGTTGTTATTTATTCTACTAGTTATTGGATACACCACATACAATTAGTTTCATATGACCTAACTTTCTTTTGTTCACCTATTCTTCACATTTCCCCTAATTTTGGATGAACATGAACCTAATACTGGATGAACTATCTTGCACATTCCAAAGGTAGGAAGTCTAGTGAATTTCAATTATATTTGAGTTAATTATATATTCCAGCTTTCCATACACCAAATTTATGGGGGTCACCTAAATTTAATTTAAATCCAATAATTGATAGGAATGTCTTATTCAAATAATGATGATTAATCAAGCTTGTTATAGGTTGTATACCTTTACTAAACCACCCCTTTGGGGTTTTTTGTAGAAATTAAATTTTTGTGGATTTTTATCCTTGGATGCATATGAGGAATTCCCTTTACCCCATGTCTTGGTATGTCAAAATGTGAATTTTTTTAGGAACAAAATTGTATTGTTATGAATTTTAAATTAATCAAATAACTGAATGGGATGGATGACATACCCCATGGTTAAATTTTTCCATTTCTTATTTAAATAATTCTTATCTTGTATTTCTTTCCTCATGTGGGTAAAGTATATGTTATTCCATGATTTTATGAAATTGAATTCAATTTCTCCATTCATTGATTTTCTCATGTGATTTATATGATAAATAAGTAATGTAATAGCTTTTAAGGCTTGTTATGATTGTTATTCTAAAAATTTCCAAGTGATTCATTGAATGGATTTGAAATTTCAAGCATGTGTGAGTTATTTTGACTCCATGCTATGTGATGAATTGATTATGTGTTGGAATCTTGTTATCATGTTATGACCACGTGAGTAAATGAAAGGCCATGACTCTGAGGTTGGTCCTTGCTTGATTCACCATTTGAGATGAGTTATGCTAAATTACCTTTTTCTTACAATGAAATATTAAATGAATTGTTTAAATTAAATGTAATTGGTTAAGTGATTTATAGGAAAGGGTGATACATATAATCACTTTGGAATAAAATTGATGGAATCTTATGCTTATTGACTAATATTCCTTGGTTGATATGTGGATTCACCCAAGAATGTGATGAACATAATCAATACTGTGAACCTTAAATTTTGAGTGATACATTGATCCAATTGAAGGATTCCACAGAATGAATCATTGATGGAAATTAACATTATTTCCATACTCGGGCTATTGTGGTGGATAGTTGAGGACATAATCATTTTCAAGGGACTTATACCTCCCCCAGAGTGATACCAGGTTCCTGAGAGGTTTTATAACGCTAGGATTGTAGGGTGTTGGTTAATATTAAATGTAGTGTTATATGTGAATTAAAACATAGTTATTTAAATTATGCTATCAGGTTATAAGTTAATGAAATGAAATAGAATGACTTATTATACTTCACTATGCCAAAAGACAAGAATGGAGTAAGTATTGACTTGTATATTTAAGATGGCCTTATGAGGCTTCTGTAGTGACTTCAGTTACATAGGTGATGTTGGGCTTGTTATGGATCTGGATAAATAAAAAATCAATATAATTTATGTTTTAAATGAATATGAATTTAATCTAATGAATGTAAATTAATACCTAAACATAAATGATGTTTACATTTGAGTTATACTAGTTTACTACTATACTCATTGCACACTGGGTGTTATATATATTCACTATTTGTTGGGTACCGACCTTGGGAGGATGACAACTATGATTTTATCTCACACCCTATTTGGGTCACCATTTGGACCCAAACACATTATATTATTTTTTGGAATGAAACGGAAAATTTCCATCCTACAGGAACATGATGTGCTACTTAAGATAATATGGTGATGGGACTAAGCCGAGGATTGAGATGCTACTGGTATTCTTTTGGCCTTTTTTTACTTTTGTTAAATGTTTTTTATATGAATTTTGTGTACCTATTTCTGTTTGTGATAAAAACAGGTGTCATTTTTCATCATATTGTATATGATATTAATTTTTTATGGGTTTATACTATTAGTCTTTTGTTATTTATTTCAGTTTTATGGTTTACTGATTCCTCTGTTGAATTGTTATTATATTTCTCATGTGTAATGCTCTACTAATGGGTGCATGGTCTCACCTATAATACACCTTTTATAACAACCCATACTTTACAAACATTTTTATTACTTCAGAATTGAAGTACACTTATTACAACATATAACAAAACCAGGAAAGGACCGTATAGGTATAGTGTCATTAGAAACTGGGAAACATAAACAACTGGTTCATAAAGCGTCTACACTGTCTCCCATTTATTTCATCATATCTATAGTCCCTTTTGACATATCTTACTTAATAACCTTCTTCCTGACCTAGGGAAAGAAAACATACAAAAGGGTTAGCTCAAATTCTCAGTAAAGATAAACAAAAGAAATATCAATCACATCAAATACATAAGAACATAACTTTGGAAATCTTAACCTGCAAAAGAAATCATAATTTCATAACATGGGATAAATCATAATAGTGAAATGTAATCCCAATAATCACAACATAAAACATGAAACTTTGTGGCATACACACATAATCATAGAAAACCATTTCTTATTAGTCAAGACTCATTTCCAAGAATATCTTAGTGGACAAAGTCCATTTCTGAACCGAGTTCCCTCCTCGGTTCAGTCCTGTTTCACTGAACCGGTTTAACCTGCCGTTCCAGCCATGTCTATCTCATGAGACATAAAATCTTTACCCAGTGAATTGGAGGGAGATATAGGTCCCACCCATCTCATAATGATACCATTCTTATGTGTGCCAAAAAATCATAAACCATACATCATAGCATAACCCAAGTAATAAAAATGAGAATCTTAAACATCATGCCATCATAACATAATACACATAAGATAAAAGGACATCATAAAAATAATTCCATCATAACATAATCATATCAATGTAAAAGTAGGGATATAAACATAACCCTATATTATCATAGATGGAAAATAATTATGATAAAACACTTGAACTCCATTCTTGAGGAAAATATCCTTTATACTTTAAAAACATTTTCCTTTCTTAACCTGTCATAAAATTTTAAACTAAAATCAGTTGATTAAAAATAAACTTGAAAACTTGTAAAGGAATCTTCTTGGATATAATGTTTTAAAAATCCATTCATGCCGTATAAGTTAAAAAACATTCTTCTCGTAGTTTTTTCGAAAAAGTCAAAAAGTACTATGTATGAAAAATGACAAAATATTCCTTTCATATATTTTACTAAAAAATCACCTAAGGGTAAAATTGGTTTTAAAAAATTGTAGGTGGATGGAAATAATATTACATATTGAGGAAACATGGATGTGGATGATAAAATACACCCCAGTAAATACCGAAGTATAAACAATCTCGGATAAAAATAAGATTGTGATATTTCCCTTACCTTAGGTCCAATATGCTTTGTACGTGTCCGAACCTCCTGTATAATGATTTAAATAAGGTTATTGACTTATTCCATAATCATACTCATTGTTATGATATCACATATGGTCATATTCTTAGCTTCTTATTAATAATATTTCATTACAACTTGTTATTCGGGTGTTGATTACTTTTTGTTCTTATCCATGTTTTGTCGAATAAATTCATATTCTTATATTTAGGTTATAGATACCTCATTTACAGAATGTTATTAGTGTAATATATATCATATTAATTCATTCAATTCATTTATATAATCATTATGCAATGAAGATCATGTAGAATGAGTCGGATCACATCGTGGAGACGGTATTCCATACGTACGCACGAGTGATGATATCGTTCCCATGATCATGGAATTGTATTGGAGTGTATGTATACTATTTAAGAATCAATATCACTTTACAATAATCACATATAGTCATTATTTACACCATTATACCCATCCAAGTAAGGTGGTGGTGGAAAATAGATTACACCATGGCGTGGAGACGATATTCTGTACGTACTCACGCGCGGTGATTTCATTTTCTGTTGGATGGATAGATGGGGAAATATGTTTGTTTCATACATATAATAAAATATAAGTATATTATTGATACTGATGTTATTACTTCCTAATGAAACAACTAAAGAAGAAGAAGTGGAAGAAGAAATATAGATTAAAGAATCGGTAACGGACATTACCTCTTCTTTGAAGTGCTTCTTTGAGACCTCCTTTTAGGGAACTAAAATTGGTCTTTGAAGAATACCAGGACCTCTAGGATGTCTCTAGGGAAGTGGAGAGGAGAATGTGGCAGGGGTTGGTCGATCTTGAAGGCTCAAAGTGGTGTGAGGAAGAGGGGGAGGAGGTGCCCTTTTATAAGGGAGGAGACGGGATCCTTTGGAAAAACTAAAAATATTATTTTATTATAAAGTCATGTTCGGTTTTAAATAGCTCCAAATTGATTTCTTTAGAAGCTAAGGTGGGTATGGGTCGAAATAATCTCATCCAACAGAATTTATACAAGTTTAGGTTCCTATTTGAACCTTATCATTTAGATTTAACATTAAGTAAAATAATTTTACTTTTACCGTGTCTTCTTGTGATCTTATACTATAAGGTTAATAAACATACTATAAGCAGCCAAACGAACCCAAAGTTGTTTATTATTAATATATATAACCTCATCTAAGTCATTTGGCCGAACCATAGATTTTTAGAAATAAAATAACAATTACTAATATAATATTTGTTTTAAAAACTATTTTATGTCAATTTTGACACTATTTAGGAATTGATTTTTTTGAAAATAATAAAAGAATGATTAGTTCTAAAAAAGTTAATTAAATCAATAATAACATGTCATATTAACCTTTAAAATTAGTTTAATTCATAAAAAGTCTCAAATTATATTTATTTGGGTATTTATAACATCAATTATTTCAATATTTCATTAATAAGATAATTACTGCATCATATTTGTGTCATAAATAAATTAAATTATATAACTTCTAAAAATTACAAATAAAATATACTTATGTAGGAAATCTTTTTATATTTCTAATGAATATTTATAGTCGAATTTATCTTATGTATAACCCTATATTAAAAATTATATACTTATTAAACTTTGATTTTAACTATTTTAACCCTTCTTTAAATAAATTAATAATAAATGTCCTAATCTAATCCATGTCGGCCTAAATGGTCATATTTTATTCCTAAAGTTGTTTTTGGTCGAATTACACTTATCCAATAGAATTAGGACATGTGTTATGGTAATAATAATATCATTTTTACCCTTAATTACCCTATTTACTTTTAACCGTGGTAAATAAAAGTAAAAAGTTACTATTCACCAAAAATTATTTTCATCTCATTGAACCATATTTTACTTACTGAAATCAACCGTGTCTCTCGGATTTTTGAAATTCCACTCACAGAAGCGGTAAAATTATGTTTTATGAAAAAATCAGTTTTTTTAACTACCACTTAGTGGTTTCACTATTCATCAAATATTGAAAGTTTTCAAAAAAATACCGAAATTTCACCCTAGGCTAATTTCGATATTCCGAATCCAAAAATGAAGTCCATTTTGAAAAATAAAATTTATAAAATTTCAAAAAGTGGTTATTACTATTCATAATGGCTAGTTTTAAAAATATTTTAATAGCATATCGTTGTTTAGTGAAACTCGGTATTGCGTACGACGCAAGCTATCGAGGAAGGTCGCGATTGCGTTTAAAGAAAGCCAATCTAGTGTTGTGTGTAGTGAAATATTCCTTTTATGATTTATAAAAACAAAAATATTTCTCATAAAAGTCTCGGGTGTTACATTTTATCCCCCTTAAAATGAATTTTGCCCTCGAAATTCGTCACTTTGTAACAAACAGATGAGGATACCTCTCCCTCATCATATCCTCAAGCTCCCATGTAGCTTCTTCTAATTGGTGGTTCTTCCATAAAACTTTCACCAATCGAGTGGTCTTGTTTCGTAGGAATTTTTCGCTACGATCCAGAATCTCTATCAGCTGTTCTTCATAAGAAAGATCTTGCTCCAGCGGTACAACTTTTGAGCTGAGTACATGTGAAGGATCAGGTATGTAATTTCTCAAGAGAGATACATGGAACACATCGTGAACTTGAGAGAGATTCGGTGGAAGCGCCAATCGGTAATCTACCTTCCCAACATGATCCATTATTTCAAAAGGACAGATATATCTTGGGCTAAAATTCCCCTTCTTTCCAAATCTCATGACCCTCTTCCAGGGAGATATTCGTAAGAACACTTTATCACCCACTTCAAACTATAGGTCTTTTCCTCGGTTTTCGGCATAAATTTTCTGTCAAATCTGAGCTGCTCTTATGTGTTGTTGAATAGATCGGACCTTTTCTGCCATTTCATCTATGAGATCAGGTCCTAATAGCTTTCTTTCCCCAACTTCATCCTAGCAAGTTGGAGTCCTGCATTTCATTCCATAGAGAGAATCATAAGGAGCCATCTAAATACTGGAGTGAAATCTATTATTATAAGAAAATTCCACCAAAGGTAGGTGTTGATCCCAACCACCTTTGAAATCCATAGAGTAAGCTCTCAATATATCTTCTGGAGTTTGAATTGTTCTCTCAGACTGACCGTCTATCAGAGGATTATAAGTAGTGCTGAAACTCAACTCTGTATCTAGAGTCTGCTGAAGACTTCCCCAGAACTTTGAGGTAAACCTCAGATCCCGATCAGATATAATAGAAAGTGGTACTCCATGAAATCTTACCACTTCCTTCACATATATCATGGCAAGCTGATCTAGGGAGAAATCCTCTCTAATAGCGATGAAGTGTGCAGACATTGTAAGACGATCAACTATGATCCAGATAGCATTATTGCCATTGGATGTTTTAGGAAGTCCGATGACAAAGTCCATAGTGATCTTTTCCCATTTCCATTCGGGTATGGGTAATTGTTGTAACATCCCCTTAGACTTCTGACTCTCAGCTTTAACTTGCTGACAAACCAATCATCGAGAGACATATTCAACAACATTTCTTTTCATGACATCCCACCAGAAGTACTCTTTCAGGTCCCTATACATCTTCATGGTTCCAGGATGAATGGAGAATGAAGAACTATGAGCCTCATCCAGCAGCTCCTTCTTTAATTTGAGGATGGGAGGAACACAAACCCGATTCCTGAACATTATTATCCCATCACAATCAAGGTTGAATTCAGGAACATTTCTCACCTTCTTTTGTAACTCTGCATCTTCTTTTTGTGCCTCTTTAATATTCACATGTATAGATGGTTGAACATTTATTTGAGAAAGATAAAATTTTTCCCCTTTAATTATAATTCCAAGATACATCCTTTTTAAATCCATAAATATTGGATCTTTTGTGACCCTCATCTTGGATAAGCTGGCATTGTCTTGTCGACATAATACGTCTGCCACCTTGTTTGCTTTCCCAGGGTGGTAATGGATTGAGCAGTCATAATCCTTATTCAGATCCAACCATCTTCTTTGGCACATATTCAGCTCCTTTTGTGTGAAAATATACTTTAAACATTTATGATCAGTATAAATGTCACACCTTTCTCCATAAAAATAATTCATCCAAATCTTTAATGCAAAGATTACAGCTGCTAACTCCAAATCATGAGTTGGGTAATTTTTCTCATGTATTTTCAATTGTCGTGAGGCATAAGATATCACCATATCATTTTGCATAAGAACACACCCCAATCCCTTCATGGATTCATAACTGTAGATCACAAACCTTTCTCCACTACAAGGTAGTGTGAGCACAGGTGCACTGGATAACCTTCTTTTCAACTCCTTGAAATTCTCTTCACATTCCTCTGTCCAAACAAACTTAACTACTTTCTGAGTCAACTTGGTGAGTGGATTAGATAATTGTGAAAAATATTACACAAAACGTCGATAATATCCAGCCAAACCAAGAAAACTTCGGATCTCGGTTACTGTTGTTGGTCTCGACCATCTTTTGATAACCTCTATTTTTGCTGGATCCATAGATATCCCCTCTTTTGAGATTATGTGACCCAAAAATGAAACTTTTTGAATCCAAAATTCACACTTTGTAAATTTGGCATAAAGCTTCTCCTTTCTCAGTGTCTTCAATATAATTCTCAAGTGATCGTCATGTTCTTCTTTTCTCTTTGAATAGACAAGAATATCGTCTATAAATACTACCACAAACTGATCAAGATAGTCTTTAAAGATTGTATTCATCAGGTCCATGAAGATAGCAGGGGCATTAGTAAGACCAAATGGCATCACTATAAATTCATAGTGTACATACCTTGTACGGAAAGACGTCTTTGGTATATCCTCCCTTTTGACCCTTAATTGATGATACCCTGAACGAAGATCAATCGTGGAAAAGTATTGATCTCTGCGTAGTTGGTCAAATAGGTCATCAATGCACAGGAGAGGATATATTTTCTTGATAGTGATCTTGTTAAGTTCTCAATAATCAATGCAGAGTCTCATTGATCAATCTTTCTTCATAACAAACAGAACAGGTGCTCCCCAAGGTGACGCACTAGGGCGTTTGAACCCCTTATCAAGATTCTCTTGGAGTTGCTTCTTCAATTCCTGCAACTCAATTGGGGACATTCTATATGGTGTCTTTGAAATATGAAAAGCACCTGGTACGTGTTCTATTGAAAACTCAACTTCACGATTTGGTGGAAGACCTGGTAATTCCTCTGGAAAGACATCATCAAACTCACTTACAATGGGCATATTCTTAATCGTGAGTTTCTCACCAACCATTTGAGATAAATAACCTTCATTTAGTGGAATCAAGACCCATAAGATGGAATAAATTTCCACTGGAAGGTTATGTTCATCCTTGCATTGATAGACGATCATAGATTGATCTGGAATATGAAATGTGACTTCTCTTATTTGGAAATTGATATGAGAACCATATAAAGAAAGCCAATCCATGACAAGAATCACATCAAATTCCACTATAGTAAGGATCACAAGATTTTCAGGAAGCAATTTCCCAAAAACATTGATCGGAGAAGAATTAAAAACTTTTGATGCGACTGTTGTGCCCTTAGGGGTTTTCACAGCTAACTCAACATCTAATTGTTGAGGTAAAACAGTGATATCCTTAGAAAATTCTTCAGAAATAAAAGAGTGGGTGGATCCAGAATCAAATAAAACATTTTCTACTTTAGAGTGGATGGTAAGTGTACCTTTCACTACATCGTTATTGTACTCCACATCGATGATAGAAATTGAATGTGACTTTCCTTTGACTTTATCCATTAGAGTTTGTTGACGTCGACCATCATCATCAACCCTTAGATTTTGGCATTGATTGGCATAATGCCCCATCTCCTTGAACATGAAACATTGATGTGTAGTAGGTTCATTCTGTGCATCCCTTCCATTGTTTGCATCATTAGACATCTTCTTCCCATCATTGCGGCATTCAAATGACCTATGACCTTCCTTTCCACATTTGAAACATTTACTTGTCCCTTTAAGACAACTCCCTCCATGTTTCTTTCCACACATTGAGCATAAGGGAAAGCTCATCTTCTTTTTAGTGTGCTCTTTAGATTTTCCTTTTTATTCCATTTTCCTCTTCTTATCAAACCCATATGACTGATGGGTTACTCCAATCTCCATCTTGACTTTGAGAGCACATCGAACGATTTCCTCGTAGCTATTGAAGTCCCTTATGGATAACGCCCTTCGAAGACTTGGTTTTAAGCCACTAAATAATCGATCGATTTTACTCTCAGGTTGGATAATATTACCAGAAGCTTACCTTGCAAGTCTTGTAAAATCTGCTTCATAGGTACCAACAGATTCATCATCCTTTTTCTTCAGTTCAAGAAACTCTTTCTCTATCTTTGTTCGGAGAATACGAGAGAATTACTTATTGAAAAATAAGTTCTTGAACTCGTCCCATTCCATGGACTCAATTTCATCCATTTTCGTCGTATTCTTAATAAGATTACACCATTGATCAACATCACCTTCCATAAGATACACTGATAAGATGACTTTATCATGTTCAGAACATTGAAGAACTGAAAATATCTTTTCAGTAGTACTAATCCATTGTTCAGCAACTAATGGATCAGTAGACCCGCTGAATGAAGTTAGACGCTGTCTCATGAAGGATTAAACAGAATTTTGCTCCTTCCTTTTCTCATTTGGAAGTCCTGCATGATTCATATCTTGAGAAAGTTGTGTGAGCAGGGCTACAAGATTTTTCATTCCCGCACCAATAACGTTTGGCTGCTCAGGGGGACAATCATTTCATTTCCCGTTTCATTCCACATTAACACGGTTCCTTAGGGTTCTACCCATTGACTAAAACCAAGAAGAATAGTGTGAGAAACACTAATTATAATAGGAAAACCACATAATCAAGAATAAAATTTCACACTTAAGGTCTTATCCTAGGTTATTCATGGCCATTTCTAAAACACTAATATTGTGTTCTATGCTTAGACTTATCCTTAGGATTCTTACTAAGGCTTTCACATCCTAGTTTCCAAAGTTGACTATACCTTTCCTCTGATACCAACTATAACGACCCATACTTTACATACATTGTTATTACTTCAGAATTGAAGCACACTTATTACAACATATTACAAAACCAGGAAAGGACCATATAGGTATAATGTCTTTAGAAACTGGGAAACATAATCATCTGGTTCATAAAGCATCTACATTGTATCCCATTTATTTCATCATATCTATAGTCCCTTTTGACATATCTTACATAATAACCTTCTTCCTGACCTGGGGAAAGAAAACATACAAAAGGGTGACCTCAAATTCTCAGTAAGGGTAAACAAAAGAATTATCAATCACATAAAATACATAAGAACATAACTTTTGGAAATCATAACCTGCAAAAGAAATCATAATTTCATAACATGGGATAAATCATAGTAGTGAAATTTAATCACAATAATCGTAACTTAAAACATGAAACTTTGTGGCATACACACATAATCATAGAGAATCATTTATTATTAGTCAAGACTCATTTCCAAGACTATCTTAGTGGACAAAGTCCATTTCTAAACCGAGTTCACTCCTCGTTTCAGTCATGTTTCACTGAACTGGTTTGACCTGCCATTCCAGCCACGTCTATCTCATGAGATAAAAAATAATTACCCAATGCATTGGAGGGAGATATAGGTCCCACCCATCTCATAATGATACTATTCTTATGTGTGCCACACAATCATAAACCATACATCATAGCATAACCCATGTAATAAAAATGGGAATCTTAAACATCATGCCATCATAACATAATACACATAAGATAAAAGGACATCATAAAAATAATTCCATCATAACATAATCAAATCAATGTAAAAGTAGGGATAGAAACAGAACCCTATATTATCTTAGATGGAAAATAATTTTGATAAAACACTTGAACACCATTCTTGAGGAAAATATCCTTTATAGTTTAAAAACATTTTCTTTTCATAACATGTCATACAATTTTAAACTAAAAGAAGTTGATTAAAAATAAACTTGAAAACTTGTAAAGGAAGCTTCATGGAAATAATGTTTTAAAAATACATTCATGCCGTATAAGTTAAAAAACATTCTTCTCGTACTTTTATCGGAAAAGTCAAAAAGTACCTCGTATGAAAAATGACAAAAGATTCCTTTCATATATTTTACTAAAAACTCACCGAAGGGTAAAATTGGATTTAAAAAATTGTAGGTGGATGGAAATAATATTAAATATTGAGGAAACATGGATGTGGATGATAAAATACTCCCCAGTAAATACCGAAGTATAAACAATCTCAGATAAAAATGAGATTGTGATATTTCCCTTACCTTAGGTCCAATATGCTTTGTACGTGTCCGAAACTCCTGTATAATAATTTAAATAATGTTATTGACTTATTCCATAATCATAATCATTGGTATGATATCACATATGGTCATATTCTTAGCTTCTTATTAGTAATATTTCATTACAACTTGATATTCAGGTGTTTATTACTTTTTGTTCTTATGCGTGTTTTGTCGAATAAATTATTATTCTTATCTTTAGGTTATAGATAACTCATTTCCAGAATGTTATTAGTGTAATATATATCATATTCATTCATTAAATTCATTTATATAATTATTATGCAATGAATATCATGTAGAACATGTCGCATCACATCGTGGAGACGATATTCCGTACGTAAGCACGAGCGATGATATCCTTCCCATGATCATGGAATTGTATTGGAGTGTATGTATACTATTTCAGAATCAATATAACTTTAAAATAATCATATATAGTCATTATTTACACCATTATACCCATCCAAGTAAGGTGGTGGTGGAAAATAGATTACACCACGGTGTGGAGACCGTATTCCGTTCGTACGCACGCGCGGTGATTTCATTTTCCGTAGGATGGATAGATGGTGAAATAGGGTTGTTTCATACTTATAATAACATATCATTATATGAGTGATACTGATGTTATTACTTCATAATGAAACAACTAAATAAGAATAAGTGGAAGAAGAAATAAAGACGAAAGAATCGGTAACGGACATTGCCTCTTCTTTGAAGTGCTTCTTTGAGACCTCATTTTTGGGCACTAAAATTAGTCTTTGAAGAGGACCAGGACCTCTAGGATGTCTCTAGGGAAGTGTATAGGATAAAACGGCAGGGGTTGGCCGAGATTGAAGGCTCAAAGTGGTGTGAGGATGAGGGGGAGGATGTGCCCTTTTATAAGGGAGGAGAGGGGCTCCTTTGGAAAAACCAAAAACATTATTTTATTATAAAGTCATGTTCGGTTTTAAAAAGCTCCAAATTGATTTATTTATAATCTAAGGTGGGTATGGGTCTAAATAATTTCATCCAATAGAATTTAGACAAGTTTAGGTTCCTATTTCAACCTTATCATTTAGAATTAACATTAAGTAAAATAATTTTACTTTTACCGTGTCTTCTTGTGTTCTTATACTATAAGGTTAATAAACTTACTATAAGCAGACAAAATAAACCCAAGTTGTTTATTATTAAAATATATATCCTTATCTAAGTCATTTGGCCGAACCTTATATTTTTAGGAATAAAAGAACAATTACTAATATAATATTTGTTTTAAAAACTATTTTATGTCAATTTTGACACTATTTAGGAATTGATTTTTGTGAAACTCATAACAGATTTATTAGTTAGAAAAAAGTTAATTAAATTAATTATAACATGTCATATTAACCTATAAAAATATTTTAATTCATAAAATGTCTCATATTATATTTATTTGGGTATTTATAACATCAATTATGTCAATATTTCATTAATAAGATAATTACTGCATCATAGTTGTGTCATAAATAAATTAAATTATATAATTTATAAAAATTAAAATTAAAATATCATTATGTAGGAAATCTCTTTATCATTGAAATTAATATTTATAGTCGAATTTAGCTTATTTATAACCCTATATTAAAAATGATATACTTATTAAACATTGATTTTAACTATTTTAACCCTTCTTTAAATAAATTAATAATAAATGTCCTAATCTAATCCAAGTGGGCCTAAATGGTCATATTTTATTCCTAAGGTTGTTTTTGGTCGAATTACACATATCAAATAGAATTAGGACATGTTTTAGGGTAATAATAATATCATTTTTACCCTTAATTACCCTATTTACTTTTAACCGTGGTAAATAAAAGTAAAAAGTTTCTATTCACCAAAAATTATTTTCATCTCGTTGAACCAAATTTTTACTTACTGACATCAACCGTGTCTCTCAAATTTTTGAAATTCCACTCACAGAAGTGGTAAAATTAAGTTTTATGAAAAAATCAGTTTTTTTTAACTACCACTTAGTGGTTTCACTATTCATCAAAAATTGAATGTTTTCAGAAAAATACCAAAATCTCACCCTAGGATAATTTCGATATTCCGAATCCAAAAATGAAGTCCATTTTGAAAAATAAAATTTATAAAATTTCAAAAAATGGTTATTACTATTCATAACGGCTAGTTATAAAAATATTTTAATAGCATATCGTTGTTTAGTGAAACTCGGTATTGTGTACGACGCAAGCTATCGAGGACGGTCGCGATTGCATGTAAAGCAAGCCAAGATAGTGTTGTGTGTAGTTAAACATTCCTTTTATGATTTATAAAAACAAAAATATTTCTCATAAATGTCTCGGGTGTTACACCTTGGACCTCTAAATTATTTTTAATCCTTTGGAATTTTGGGATATGGTTTTGAGCCCATGGGGACAATTGAGTACATAGAAACTTTGAGTGGAATTTGGAAATGGGACATTACACCATCAGTCTTGGTGTCATCCCCTCCCCCACCATGATTGTCAAAATCCAATTAGAACCAAGGTTTTTATTTTCCTAAAAAAATTATTGTTTGGGTTTGTTGAAAATCTACAATGGGTTTATTTGGGAGTTTACAAGACAAGTGATCTTATAGTACAATATCACTATAATATCGATGTTGGCATCATTTCTAGTGATTGAATCTTTTTTGGGAATAAAATGTGGAGTAATATGATTGAATCATGAAAGAGTGTTTTTAAATAATTGTATCTTCACAAATATGGTAATGGAGTTTGTTTCATGAATACTGGGCTTCGTAAAGGCTGGGATTCATGAGAAAATGGATCTTCTCAAACAATCCATAAGAATAACATTATGGTTCAAGATTAATATTTGCAACTAAGAGAATTGTATAATTTCCAAATGCATATAGGTTTGATGGTAATATCCATTAATATTAGAGGATTTGTGAGAATGATAAATTTCTCTAGAGAATCGTGAGTGAAGGAGTTTTTCGAACATTATTTTAGAGTTTCCTGAAAAATCTATTGGTTGGATAAGGGCATCACAAAAGGACGAGCTTATAAATAGAAGTTCTAACTCACTTCATTTCAAAAAAAAATTAAAAAGTGTGAATTTATATGATTTATCAAAGGATATGTTTTTTGTGAATTTGGTTTTTATGTGAGCATGAGAATCCTGAAAATATTAGTTGTCTATTGAATGGTGCTATTGATTCTTAGTACTGGTAGTTTCACGATGATGAGTTATTCTATGATGATTTAATGAGATTCATGATGGAATTTTGTTCCGCAAAGGATTATTTCTTCAAAAAGGTAGAGATAACTGACAAGGAAATAAACAAAGGCAGGATTGAACATTTGTTTTAAGTGAAGATTTAATTAAACTACAACAAATCATTACATCGATACAAGTAGAGGCTCATTTTATTTAGGTATAAAGATATAAATTCCAATATACTAAAGCAACCTTCAATCTGATAAACTGAGTAAGACTTTACTCAAAGTTGGGAGTTAGGGGGAGTCAATTGAAGTGTTCCAAGGGAGGTGGTTTTATTTCCCAAAAATCATGTAAAGTGGTGTTCCTAGCATAGAGTGACTATTTTTGAACTTCTATATTCCATAACTATTGATTATTAGTGTATTTAGTTACATCCAATACACTATCGACATATGATACTTAGACTACCACTTATTTTTGAACCAATGTCATGACACATCCCCCAGGGCCTATGTCGTGACTACACCAAACATGACTTCCATATGCCATGGGTTGGTGACTAGCACCGAAAAGGCATATCCTAAAAATTGGAAGGCATTGGCTTAAAACCTGTACACGTAGACAGGGCACACAATGCACATGAAAAACACAACAGAAGAAGAATGGTACTACCACACCTAAAAACTACCACTGAGTGTAAAAGTAAGTACTAAAAATAAAGGTTCTAGAACACAAGCCCAACAAAAATGGAATTAAAACAAAAAGCAAAAACGCCTCTTTATTTTTTCCACCAAGTATCCCACCTAAAGGGTAGGTAAAACTCATCACGGTGGCTCTCCACATCAACCGGTCACCTCCGTGCACTATCATTCAATCACCTCCAAGCATCGTCTAGCCCCAACTCCTCCAGAAACATTCAAGATGTTCATCATCTTCACATGAAACAACAAGGTGCGGGTGAAGACCGTTTAGGGTTTAGTATAACAATACTCAGTAGGGACCCCGAGACCCCTGAAGGTCTCTCAGAATTTCACAACGGAAAAACCAAAAATCATTATATCAGTCACAAAGAAAAAAAAAGCTCACAATATGTATATTCTAAGGTAGTAACAATAGCATCATCAGTAAAATAGTTGAACGCCTCACCTACTAGAGAAATCCTCCTCTATCGTGTATAGCGGGCCTACCAAGTCACATAGAGGTGCTTCCCACTAACAATGAACTACTTTGGTACTCCTCCCTATCGCGTACCGTGGGCCTTCCGAGTCACACATAGATTCTCCCAACTATGGCCTGCTGAGATACTCGTCCTATCAGTACCATGGGTCATCCAGGACACACTGATCCGCTCCCCACCATGGGTGAGCAGTGTCACACATAGGTGCTTCCCACTGCGGTGTCGAGTCACACAGAGTCGAAAGTCATTAGTCTTCAAGTCTTAGACAGACGTAGGGCTCCACACATAGCATTCTTGGGAGAACCACACCTCAAGCCATTAGTCTTATATCAATCCGAACTAAGACCCTTGAAAAATTAACCTAATGATCTTCCACATCATAAGGGTTCCATCGCAACACATGACATGTCAACTGAATGGTCGGTCTGTATGTTACTTGCATTTTAGTGCAGATTTCCAGGTTGTATTCTGGTATGATCCAACCCAGCCAAACTCAAACATTCTCTAACTCTCTCATGGGTAATCTCAAAAGGACTACCTCATCCTAAGGTGTCCAGCCCCATAGACAGTTTGTCAAACAGACACCTAGTTTAAGAGATACACCTATTTAAGCATAACCGGGAAAAAGGGGTCTGAGTACGGTTCAACCCGGTTAGACCGACCTGACCTAGACTATTATGCCCGGCACAAAGGTTGGATGGGCTTGACCTGGTATGGTTGGGACTAGTCCAGCCCACTGGGCCATAGACGAGGCCCCCTGGACTATGGTTCCAGCCCGGGTCACCCAGATAGGCATAGCCCATGGGGCCACAGAACCGCTCGGCCTACTGTCCAATCATGGGGGGTCTGCTCCCCTCCTGAAAGGTTTCTTCCATTCGGGTCTTCAATGCCGTAGTGCTAGTTGGAACTGCACCTTCTGGCCAGTCCACTCGGAATAGTCACAAATGGGACCCGTGGGGCGTGGTTCCACACTCCGTCATGGCTCGAAGCTGTAGCCTTCCTCCACGACATGCTGTCGTGGCGCGCCACCTGGTGTCAACAAGGCTAATGATGGATGGCCATCCCTTTCATCCACCGTGTCTAGGAGTCGCCGCCTTCCTTCGTGGCATGCTGTCGTGGCGTTCCGTCTTCGTCAACGTGGTTGGCGTCAACCGACTTCCCTTTTCCACCATGGTGCCTTTAGGAACTCCCTACTCCTTGAGTCCAGCAGTTTTCAGCCTCTGCATCCCTCGATCACCGGCTCCATTGTGTTAGCGGGGTTTCCGTGGGCCACCAGTGAAGCTTCAGTGGTCCGATTTTATTCCTTTCTATGCCTATGGGCTTCCGGAGACTGTCCCTACACTTCAGAGACCTTGGTTCCACCTTTCCTCCATATATTTTGGTCGCCCAAGAAGAACACAACCAATACCGAGATCGGTGGAGGGTACATGCCTTGTTCGTTCGGCTTGCACCCTCTACCTTAGCATTATAACAAGGGAAGTATTTTAATAATGAACAACTCTTAGTTAAACAATGAAACCCCCTACCTCAAGTTCTTTGGATGTCACTGCAGATGAGGAAGGATTATCCATGTTCGAGGGTGTTGCGGATGAAAGGGAAGGTTCACGTCCTTTGAAGATCATCATTACCCAACGTCGAATCCTCCAACAGTCGTCGAAGATCCATTCTACTTTGGTGGAATATGTCATTGGCACTTCATCATAGGTTCCTCTATTTTCCCTAAAAAATCATGCCCAAGCATTGATTAAATAGAAGAAAAGAGGATATCAACCCACCTCATAATTAATGAGGTTCATAAATAAATTTTAATAATGAACCTATTAATTCACCCAATGGTGCGGTTACACAACCCAGTGTAACCGTCCATTAAATGGTCTGAAAACCGAGTCGTCCTACCACCACCAATCAATAGTTACAAAGAGTTAAATAAAATAACTCGTTGAGTTATTTTATTATTTTTTGTGAAGTCTGAAAAAAATATCTTTTTCATCTGACCCTTTACAGTCGAAGTTATGCTTCCCTTAAGCGAATGCTAGTGCGGCAGATTCAATGGTGCCCTCAGATTCTTAATCCGAGCACAGGTTCAAAAGATAGAAAATGTTACATGCACCATTACTGAAAGTTCCTTAAAAAATGTTCATAAATTATTAACAGTCACCCTCAAACCACATCGGTCAAGGATAGGCTCTGCTAAAGGGAAACATGCCCTCGAGATCTCAACAGTACTCTCAAATTTCCAATCTGAGTTACCATTTAATATGTAGAGAACTTAATTATAAAATAATTATATTTTAATTTTTTTATTTACAGCCAAAAACTAACATCCATTGTTGTCTCACACTTTCCAGGGTTAGGATTTTCCTAAAGAACGAATATTCTCAGAATCTTAGTGGTGGTCTCAGATTTTTAATCAAAGTCACCATCCACAAGTTATAATTATTTGACAAATTAAATAATTTCATTTAATTACTTTATATACCATTATGTCATTCATAGGTTTTCTCCCTAGACTCCTACACTGGCTATACATAAGTTACTCCTTGGGAAGTCCTTCAATCCTGAACCTGACGGTGCCCTCAGATTTCTTATCTGGTCACCCAGTTAATATTTATTCTACATTTTCAGGAAAACATATCATGTTCCCTTTTTAAAGAATATCATTTTCTTTGACAGAACATTCTGGGCACTCCATTCCACAGAATCACATGCTGTTAATTTCCAAATTCTCTTAGTAATCCCAAATAATTTAAAAAAATAAATATAAATTCGGGGTCTTTACATCCTCCCCACCATAGGGTTTTACATCACTGAAATCTACAACAATGCTAGGGAAACAAATGGGGGTACTGAGCACGTATCTGAGCCTCCCGCTCCCATGTTCTCTCCAAGAGGTTCCTGTAATGCCACCATACTCACACCAAAGGAATCAACAACCCACAAAGGACCCTCTCCTATCAATCCTCTATCTCCATCAGAACCTCCACAAATTTATCCCCATCGTCATTTTCCAGCATGCCCCAGTCGATAACATGTGATGTATCATGCACGTACCTCCTCAGATGTGACACATGGAAAAAATTATGTGTCTAGTGCATCTGTGGGGGGTGATCTAGGTGGTATGCCACCTCACCGACTCTGCTGAGAATATGAAAGGTTTGGTGAAATTCATAGATAGTTTTCCACCCCCGCCAAATATTGACAATCCTCATTGGGGTGGGACCCATAGAAAGAAATTGTCTCCCTCCTCCAACTCCAAGGGTCTCTGTATCCTCTCAGCTTTCGACTTCCACTAGCTCTATGCATTCTTCATCCACTCCTTGATGATATGCACCTTCTCAGTGGTAACTCATACCAACTCTAGACCCATAAGTGTCGACTCCCCTAGGTCAGTCCAGCATAGAGGTGATATTCATAGTTTCATATAAAAGGCATCAAACGGTCCCATGCCGATGGTGTAGTGATAAATATTGTTTTTTGTGAACTCCACTTATGGAAGGTGGTCCTCTAAACTACAGGAAAAATCAACGATGCAATCCCGAAGGCATGTCCTCGAGTATCTGAATGGTCTGATCCTTCTGACCATTTGTCTAAGGATGGAAGGCAATTCTTATGCCTAGCTGAGTCCCAATTGCATATTGTAATCCCTTCCAAAACTGGGATGTATAAAAGAGCATCACAGTCTGAGATGATCATCAATGGCATCCCGATAAGCCTCAAAACCCATTGTACGTAGAGGCATCCCAAGCCCTATATTGATTCCTTCTCTCAGATAGGTAGGAAGTGGTCCAACTTAGTGAGTTGGAAAAAGATCACCCAGATGGAATCATGACCCATGGATGTACATGGTATCCTTATCATGAATTCCATAGAGATGAAATCCCACTTCCACACTGGCACCTCAAGTCGATGAGTCAAGTGTACTAGAACCTGGTGCATATCCTTCACTTTCTAACAAGTGAAGAATCATGATACAAACTCTGCCACATCTTTCATTATCACTAACCACTAGTACTAACACTGGAGGTCGTGGTACATCTTCGTTGCACTAGGATGTACTGCCAAAGGGGATCTTTGGAACTCCCTCAATACCTCGTCACGTAGCGTCACAGGTACCATGGTGTGTCCTCTTAAAAGGATGATGTTCTCCCACCTTCAAATAATCGTTCAAGATCCCTTCCCAAGGATATCTGGGCACATCGGGTCTCGCAGTCAATATCCCCATGTTGTTCCTCCTTGAATTGCTGAAAAAGTAGGGGAGTGACTATGATAGACTGGAGGTATGCTTCTCCATCACTATCCACAATGAATAGCAATAGAACTTCTAGCAGCTATGTTGACTTACTCACCAACTATAACCCAGACCTTGTACTGAGTGAGTCTTCTACTACGTTTCCCGACCTAGGAGTGTAGACCTTTTCAAAGTCATTTTCCGGGAGGAACTCCATCCATCATCATTTTCTCCGGTTCAGGTCCTTCTGTGAGAACATATACCTGAGACTCTTATGATCAGAGTAGACAATAGACCATTCACCCAAATATATTGTCATATCCCAGAGCACCCCGAGATCTATCCGTTATGCAATTTTAGATATTATTGCCATCCTTGGGTACAATACAATGATGAATTCCTTCTCCCTACGACAATGTAATCATGGAAACATATTTGTAAGGGATGTTCCCAAACTCTGCCACTAAAGTTGTGAACTGAAAACTCAAAACACATTATTATATGAGGGTAAGGCTGGCCGAATCAAGGGTGATTGGAAACACCCTCTTATTCATGAGTTTATCCCATGACATATGGATTTCCTTTTTCACCGACCAAGGAAAACCCATTCCAATGCGGTAGATATACCACAACCTTTTTGCCTAAAACAGTCAATCTGAGCACGAACTGTGGATGACTAGTCCATACCCAAACAAGCATCGTAAGGCCTCAATGCTTCCTCAAAGGGGATTCAACGAAAACTCTCAACTCAAAAGTCATATCACCCTGTCAGTATAGGTGTGATTATCGTGTCTCCTCTCATAGGTATCTCCTGACATAAGGGTCAAGTTAATAGTTTAACAAGAAACTCTAGGTCTTGAAAAAGAATCGTGAAAAGAATGAATGATTAGTACCTATGTATATTAATTACGATAACTAGTAGTAGTTACACACCATACCTCGAATCATACATGGAGCCCTTGGGTCACACTTCATGACCACATGCAGCTACTCCCTTTTCGTGTCATCTATCTCTCGAGACCTCGTGAGGCCCACATTGGGGAGATGGTTATTACATGTGGAAATGTGCACCACCTATTGTTTCTCTCCAAGATCCCCTTCAATGTCTTTTGAACTATAGATTTATCTATCCCAATCAATTCCTCTTCCAAAAAAATATTATACGTCTAATTATTTGATACTGACGTCAGTTTCTTGCTTTCCCACTGCTGACATATACTGGTTGCATCTACTCATCTAAATAATTTTCAAACACAACGGTTCTCTCTAACACCCTAACATAAGTAGGAATTAATAGAGGGGTAGTGCTAGCTCGGATGCCCCTTAACACTTCTCGCTCAAAGGTTCGAGCCTTGAATCACTGATCATATTATATTGATCGAGTAGCTACAATGGTCGGTACACATCAATTAATACTCAATTAATGACATGTAATCCTATAAAAACTATAAAATATCTTGGGAACCCAATCCTTATAGCCTTTCATGGCAAGAGAACCCCTTCTCGAGGGAAGGTTGTTAGGTTCTATTCACGGAAAAATTAACCTCATCATAAGATAAAGGTATTCTAAACCATACCATCACCCTACTGAGCCACATATAATTCTCACTTCCAGGACCACCATCTGATATAACGGTGCCCTGTTTAGATGGAAACTTGGTCATCACCTCATGCTAGTTCTTAGTCGCCTATGATTCATGCTCTCCTAGGAAACTGAGGTGTATCTATCACTGAACCTTGTGTAAGGCACTTAGCCTATATGTTTCCTATACCTGTATCACTGGTTGTAACTGTTGACCAATGGGTAGTGGTATCACTGGGACACCGCCCGAAGGTAACATCTTGGGAAACGGTCCTTGTATAAAAGCCTCATTACATTGTGGACCATCCACATGGTCACATATTAAAATCATAGCTAGATGTCAGGATGGAGGCATCTTGAAAGAGAATCAATATGAACCATGGTCAATATGTATTAGCTAGTGAGATGACTCAAAATAGATCAAAAGAAAAACAATTAAAAAATACACACAAATAGTATTTTCTGGTACTAAGTTGGATACCAGAATTTTGGGTCCTGGTGTATAGTTACATCGGCCGCTGCACAAACACTGGACTCCCTAGACTAAAAACCTAAATCAAGACACTTAACCCTATTTCTCCATTGAAAAAATATTATCTTCATTTTGTTTGTATAAGTGACCCCTTTGATACCACTTTGTCATGACCCGTCCCCCAGGGCATGTGATGTGACTACCCCAAGCTCGCAATCCATAGGCCAGGGGTTAATGACTAGCTTTGGAAAGGAATATATCTAAAATGGGAATGAATTTACTCAAAACCTGTACACACACAGATAGGTCACACTACACACAAGAAAAAAACACATGAGGAAGAATGGTACAACCACAACTAAAAACCACCAGTGATTGTAAAAGTATGTACTGAAATTAAAGGGGCCAGAATAAAATCCCAACTGAAATATAAGTAAAAAAATAGCTCTTGAGGATTTCAACCAAGGATATTACCAGAAGGGTAGGTACAGATCATCACTGCGACTCTCCATGTCAACCGGTCACCTCTATGCACCTTCTGTCAAATAACTCTGAGTACTGTCTAGCATTGACTCCTCAAGACTCAGTCAAGTTATCTGTTGTCTGCATAAGACACAACATGGTGCGGGTGAATCTTGTGTTAGGGTGAGTATAAAAATACCCATTAGGGACCCTGAGACCCCTAAAGGTCTCTCAAAATTACACAAAGGAAAAACCAAAAAGCATGATCTCAATCTAAAAGCACAAAGCAATAGATAGCTCACACCAGGTATATTCTAGGGTAGTAATAGTAGAATCATTAGACTCATCGTCAAACACCTCGGCTGGTGGAGAACTCCTCCTCCATCAAGCACATTGGACCTACCAATTTACATAGAGGTGGTTCCCACATACCTTGAACGACATAGGTACTCATCCACATCCCATACTGTGGGTCTTTCAGGTCGCATAGAGTCGCTCGACACAGTGGCCTACGGAGGTACTCTTCCTTTTGTGTACCATGGTTATACCTGGGCACATAGAGTCATTCCCCCTAGTAGGCCTAAAAATTCAGATAGAGGTGCTTCCTACGGGGTCGTCTAGTCGCACAGAGTCATAAGTCAGCAGTCTACAGGTCTCAGCCAGTCGCAAGGCTCCGCACATAGCATGATTGGGAGAACCTCTCCTAAAGACATTAGTCATATTTCAATTGGCACAAGTCTCGTGAAGATGTAACTCGATGATACTCCATGTCATAAGGGTTGCAACACAACAGGAGACGCCTGAACCGGACGGTCGGTCTGTATGTTACATGCATTTTAGTGCCGAGGGCCCGGTCAGATTCTAGTACAATCCAACCCATCCAAAGTCGAACTTTATCTATGTCTCTCATGTAGCATATCAAAAGGACTTCCTCATTATATGGGTTCCATTACCATAGACGGTTCGTCAAAAAGATGTCCAGTTTAAGAGATACACCTATTTAAGTGTAACTGGGCAAAAAGTGGTCCGGGTATGGCCCGACCCGGTCAGACCGACCAGACCCGGCCCGCTGGGACCAGACCAAAAGGAGGCAGGGCTTGATCCGGTACGGTTGGGCCTGGTATAGACTGTTGGGCCATGTGTTCAGCACAACCCACCCAGTTGGGCGTGGCCCACCAGGCGGTGGAACTGCTCGGGCTGCTGGCCGAGCGTGGGGGGTCTACTCCCCTACTGAAAAACTTCAACCATTTGGGTATTCAATACAACAGTGCCAGTTGGCAGCACACCTCTTGGGTGGTCCGCTCGGACCGTTCACCTATAGGAACTTCGGGGAACGGGTTCGCCCTCCACAGTAGCCTTCCTCCGTGGTGCACTGCCATGTCGTGCAGCCCGACATCAACACAGCCAGTGATGGTCGGCGACCCTTTTGTCCGTCGTGGCATGCTCTCATGGCGCGCCATTATCATCAATGATGTTGGCATCATCTATCCACCCTTTTCTATCATGACGCCTTCAGGTTCCCCATCCTCATCGCGGTCAGTGGTTGCCAGCCCCCGCCTCCCTCGGTTTCAAGCAGTGGTGGAGATTCCATCGGCCACCAGTGAAGCTCTGGTGGTCCGAATATCTTCACGTTTGTGCCTATGGTCTTCCCGAGATGGTTCCTACACTGTGTGGTCCTTGGTTCCACCTTGACACCATATCATTCGGTTTCCAACAAAGAACGCACCCAATACTGTGATCGGCAGAAGTTCTAGGCCTTGTTCGTTCGGCCCACATCCTCCGCATTAGCATTATAACAAGGGAAGTTTCTAAAAAATGATAAACTTATAGGTAAACAAAAATACCCAACAACCTCGAGTTCGTTGGAAGTCGTTATAGATGAGAAATGAGTGTGCACATTCGAGGGTGTTGTAGACAAAGGAGAATGTTCACGTCCTTTGGCTCTCATTGTTGCCCATTGTTGAATCCTCCAACGGTCATCAAAGATTTGTTCTATGTTAGTGGAATATTTCATTGGAACTTCTTCAGAGAGTCCTCCCTTTCGTCTAAATACTCAGGCCCGAGCATTGATTAAATTGAAGAAAATAGGAGATCAACCCACCACACAATGATTGAGGTTCATTAATAAATTAAAATAATGAATCTATTAATTCTACCAAAAATGCGGTTACACAACTATGTGTGACCAGATATTAAATAGTCTGAAAACATAGAGGTCCCGCCGCCCTTGCTCAATAGTTAAAAAGAAAGAAATAAATTTATGCTTTGAGTTATTTTATTATTTTTTGTAAAGTCCAAAAAAATTAACATTTTCATCCGACCCTTTCCCATCGATGTTAAGCTTCCCATAAGTGAATCCCAGCGTTGAAAATTCAATGGTTCCCTCAGATTTTTAATTCGAGCATCGGTTCAAAAGATTGAAAACACCGCCCGCATGTTTAATGTACGTACCTTTAAAAAATTACATAAATTATTAACAGTCACCCTCGACCAGCACCGGTCAAGGTTAGGCTCTGCTTAAGGAGGAAACGGACTCACATGCTCAACCGTACTCTCGTATTTTTAATCCGAGTTACCGTTTACGTATTAAAGAATTTAATTATAAAATAATTGTTACTTAATAATTCTATTTACAGGAACAAACTAACATCTACTATTGGCCCGTGCCGGCCAAGGTTTGGTTCTGCCTAAGGAAATATTATATTCACGAGATTAGTAGTGGTCTCAAATTTTTAATCCAGGTCACTGTTCATGAGTTATAAGCATTCGAAAAATAAAATAAATTTTTTTAATTACTTTATTTACACTTATTCCATTTTTGGGTTTTCTCACTGGAGGCCTGCGCTGAATATATAATTATGTCATGCTTAGTGTAAACCCAACATCTTGAACGTGATGGTGTCCTCATATTTCAGATCCGGGCACCCGTTTAGGATTTATTTGACTTTTTTAGTAACAATGCTCATGCACGCTATTTAAAGCTTAGAATTTTCACGATGGATCATTCTGAGCACTCCGAGCCTCAGAATCATGTGGCATCAATTTTCACAGTCTCGTAGTAATCCCAAATAATTTTAAAAATATATGGAAATTCTGGGTCATTACAACAAAGTAATACTACTTTGTTTTATCTAGTAATGTGAATGATTGAACTACTATACAATACCATAAGACTGGTTTA
This sequence comes from Viscum album, assembly GCA_963277665.1. NCBI lineage: Eukaryota > Viridiplantae > Streptophyta > Magnoliopsida > Santalales > Viscaceae > Viscum > Viscum album. The sequence goes on along the minus strand of OY728160.1, from coordinate 1,886,574,935 downwards.
ACATGTTACTAAAAATATAGGGATAATATCCATCACATTCAATGAAAAGGATGACCCCTGAATTCATCTGTCCCATATTTGGGTGTTCTAGGGTCCTACAAGTGGTATCAGAGCCTATAGGTTGCTATAGTTGAATATTTACTCTATTTTTTATCATGGATGATTCAGTAAATGTTAGGGGAGTCCCCCACTTTGCAAGAAGATACTTCTAGATTATGAAGTACATGATGATATCTCATCTATGATCTCTTGGAATTAATGTACTTTATTCTACGATATAAGGGATTTATGTCACTGATTTAGCATGATAGTTTGTGAATAAAAAAGATAGTAAAATACTTGATGTTGATATCAAATCACATAATTACCTTTCTATAGCTCTATTCGATCAGGTTTATTTGAATGTGATGAGTCTCACATAATCTATGTTTATATGAAAAAACTAGAAATTATATAATAAGTATACGACTATGTGAATGGGGTGAATCTATAAGTTGTAGATAATATATTATATGATATAAAAATGCCCCATGATGAATATGAAGATACCTTTTTATATCAAATTACTAATGTTGTGAAAAAAATATAATTACTTGGTGAAGTAATTAAATTCCTTGAAATTAATGAAGAAAATATTTAAAAGGATTCTGCCTCTTTACAATCAAAAGGTTCCTTCCCTTAAAGAAAAGGATATGTTTAATCTTTATCTGGATGATATATTGAGAAGTTTCGTGGCATATGGAATGAGAGACAAACATGAATATACAAAAAAATAGAGTATTCAAGGAAATTGATGTCAATGACATGAAAAAACTTGTGATTATGATGACATTGTGGATGAAGATAACAAGGAAGATGAACTTTTATCTCTTTTTTGCAAAGAAATTTAAGAGAGGAAAGGGAAATATGAAAAAATGATTCATATTTTCTATTTTTGATGTGGAAGAGTTGGGAAAGATTCATCTCGAAGCTAAAATAAGTTCAATGATTAATGAATTAAATATTTTATCATGAAAAACACATAGAGAAGGTTTCCCCAAAAGAGATACTGCAAATCTAGAAAGAAATTTCATAGCATAATATTCATCTATAAAGAATAACATGATGATTATGAAATTTTCTAGGATAAAGAACCAAATATTAAATAAGGAACCCAAGAATCCATGATGTCTATTGATTAAAATTTGGATCCTTCAAAGGATAAAAATAAAGATAATCACTTTATTGGTGATATTGATCTCAAGTTCACACTTGAGGATTCTCTTGGTATGATTGAAAATCTAGGAAAGAAGAAAAAATATTTTAGAGTAGTTCTGGAAGAGTCATCATATTATTTTTATTATCATGAAGTATAAATTGATCAAACCAAATAAGGATAAAAAGTACATTAATAATATACTGAAAACTCAGAAGATGTTGTGGAATTCAATCTTAGGATTGAAGAATAGGAAAATTTCATCAATGAACACAAATTCAGACAAGAGGAGAAATATAATATAATTGAGGGGATTGAAAAGATATTTTGTCTCTATAAAGAAAACATGAAACTGAATCAAATTTAAGGGAAACAAAGGAAAAAATAAGGTTTCAAATATTCTCATATGAAGAACTATTACAAAGTGCTAAGAGTGGTTCTGAGGGCATATAGTAGACTTTGAAAGATCAATTATCAACTTGAATGGGAAAAAGTGGAATTGGATTTGATGATGAAACATCAAATCATAGAAACGAGATGAGCCAAAATAGAGGGATGTAGAAAGTTAGACATATCTCAGAGGAACAAGAAGTACCAACAAATAATGCCTCAACTAAAAAATAAATGACAACTAAAAACTATCCGAATGTATCCATAAATGAACACTAGTAAAATAATTTTCCTATTTATGGGTAAATGTGGAGGAATGTGAGTGATAAGACACTTCGTCTTTTTAAATGTAAATTATGTGACCATCTAGGCCATACTATCTCATATTGTAAATTGGAGAGGAGATATGTAAATGGGGAAGTGAATGAAAGTTAACAATAAAGATTGAGACCATATCCTTCATCATATTGAATACATAGTTCCTATTTTTATTCTTTCTATTATTCTAACTATGTCTATAATTATATTCATTATAGGTAGAGGAGTGGATAGAAAGATACCTACAGAACATACAGAAAATTCAATAATATAAATTCAAGTGGAGATTATGTTATGAATAGGTATTATACTCAAAAATAAGAATATGTTTATGATGAAACTATTCATATTTAAAAGAGAATGGAAATTTTATATTTTTTCCCCAATCAATAAAATATCTCATATAAGTAAAAGATGAAAATATAGAAATATAACCTTTTATAAATAGCTTTCAAAGCCACAAATAATAGTAGCACCTAGAATATAGATAGTTAATTCTCATCCCATATTACGGGACATGTTGATTTTTTGAATAAATTTAGAGAATTTTTTATGGGATAGTATGGTTCAACAATGATTTAAATTTTATGATAAAAGGCATTAGATGTACAGAACTATAAATTGACAAGATTAAAAAAATGGTGTTCACTCTAAGGATGATTTGAATCATAATATCCTCTTTGTGAGTCAACTCTATAACTTCAGAATGAAAGTGAAATTTATTCAAAAGGGGTACACTATCACAGGAAAGATAAGAATTTATATCATGAAAGGATACATAACATATTTCAATTTATACGATGTAGATAGTAAATATAAAATTTATTACATTACTTCTATAGAATAAAAAAACTTTTGGCACCAGAGGCTGGGTTATAAAAATCATTAAAGCATGGAAAGGATATATAAGCTGAAGATAGTCATGGATATCCCCAATCCAAATCATGAATGTGAAAACACATTTGATGCTTCTATTGGAGACAATTGTGTATGTAGTTAATATCCAAAAAAGAAGAAAATGGCATCAAAGCTTCTTGATCTAATCCACATAGATGTATGTGGTCCAATTAATGTGGCAGTCACATGTTGAGAGTGGTGTGTCATTATTTTTTATTGATGATTACAGTAGAATTGATTGTGTATTGATAATACACAGAAAACAATAAGGGCTTGACTGCTTGAAAATTCCTCATCGAATAGTTGACAATGATATCAGATGCACAAAAAAATGTTATACGATCTGAAAATGGAAGTGAATAAACATACATTGAATTGGAAAATTACCTGAAAAAACATGGAATAAATAATGAGGTGGTTACATTGAGAACCCAACAACAAAATGGTGTTTTTCAACACAAGAAAGGCCAATTCAACAATATTTCATGAACTATTCTAATTGAGAGTTGTGTATCTCATCATTTCTAGAAAGATTTTTTTCAAGCACCAGTGTACACTCAAAATCAAACTGGGCTATAATTTGAGAAACCAAGACACCATGATGATTTTTTCATGTAAGGAATATATATATAAAGAATTTCCATGTTTTTGGAAGTAAATGGTTCATATTAAACAAAGAAGGAAATCATAGAAAGTGTGGTGAAACTGCATACTTGGGAATATTATTGGGATATTAAATTAATTATAAAGCATAAAACGTTTTCTATTATCATATTGGATGAAATGTGGAATGATGTTACACTAAGAGAATTGAAGATAAAACTAAAAATACCTTGGGGATCTCATATGAAGATATAATAGATGATGAATAAGAAATTTTACATGATATAGACTCAAATTTGGATGTAGAGGAAAGAAATAAAAACATTAAGCGGTCACAAAATGATGTTGAATGAGAAAAATAATCAGAAGAAGAAACCATGGGAATGGAATCGTCATTTTAACCTCACCATAGAAGTAGAATTGAATAAATTGAACATTAAAAAATTATAAGGGATTTTAAATATCCAATATAGACAAGGATAATGAGGAGTGAAGCACTTTCTACATTCCAATAAATTTTAGAACCAACATTATTTGAAGAATAAACAAAGGATGATTCATGGGTTAAGGCCATCGATGGTGAAGTGAACTGGATTAAAAAAAACCAATCATGGGATCCTATTAAGAGACCCAAAATTCATAATGTGATTGAAAAAATGTTAATTTTTTTAAAAACATTATATGATCATGGAAATGTGATAAAAATAATGCATGTTTTGAGTATAATGGCTATGAACAGATTGAAGTCATTGATGTTGAAGAAACATTTTCATTAATAAAGAGACGAGTTTCGGTCAAGAGTTTCCTTGTAATTTCAATTTAATCAGGATACACTATTCTTCAGGTGGATTTAAAAACTACATTATTAAATAGAGTTCTTCATAAAGAATTCCACATTTAGAAGGTAGTGGGATTTATGATTGGAAATGATGATGTAGTGGTTTATAGAATAGAGAAATCCATTTATGGTCTAAAATAGGTAATGAAAACATGGTATTCTTGAAAGGAATCATATTTGAAGAAACATCAATTGAAAATTGGAGGTGTATATCATAATCTCTTGATAATTAATTCAAATTAAGAATAATTTATGGTGCTTATCTAGATGTATGATATTATATTTAGTGGATCTAAGTAGGTATCGAGGGAAGAGTATTATAATAACATAAAATTTGAATATTAAATTTATACAACTGGTGAACACACATACAACTTGAGATTCGTAGGATTTGTTTGAAGGATTAAACTTTAATTTTTCAATAAAAATATGCAAGAGAGTTACTGAAGAAATTTAACATGCATGACTCCAAACATTTTTCAACATTGATTGCGGTTGGTAAAAAATGGAAATCATGAGGATGATACATTTATATATCCAACCATGTATAGGTGAATCATTAGAATATTATTATACTTGATAGTGACACAGACACATATTTTCATTGCAACATGTATAATGGATAGTATTCAATGTAATTAGAAGGGATAGAATTTGGAAACTATTAAATGAATCCGAAGGTATATTCATGTTACACTAATTTTTTTCTCATAATTTACTATTGGAAGAAATAATGAATTATCAACATTTTCTTACGCTAACTGGGTAGGAAATGTGGTGGATAGAAAATACACTAGTGGTGATTATTCTTTTAATTGAAAACAAATATGTGGAATGGTTTTGAAAGAAATAGGAAATATGTTATCTTAGTACCTCTGAAGAAGAGTATGCATATTCTAGAAAGGCTTGCACAAAGAAATTATGGATCAAGAAAGAACTGAAGTATATTGGTGATGAAGTGAAACTAACGATGTTGATCTACTATTCCAATAGGAGTGTGATTAATATTTTGAAAAAACTATTTTAGAACTATCTTTTAAAACATATTTATATCATTTACCACTTAATAAAAGAAAAATTCGAACAAGGTGTGATTAAAAAGGAGAAGGATGGAACTATAGACCATGTTTATGAAATTATGACAAAGCCATTGGCAACAAATGAGCTTGAGAAACTTTGTTTAATACTCAATGTTCTTCCATCTCTGAGTGTATGAGGTTGTTTGTGGTGGTCCCCTATCCCAATTCCTGTTAACTATTTTAATGTATTTATGGATGTGATGTTGGTTTATGTGGGAGATATGATCTAGGGGAGTGTAATTTGAGCACTACATTTACAAATACATGTTCATGGGGTTTATCTCCAAAGGGACATAATGGATAAATTCAATGTGATAACTATTTCCTGGTTTAGGAATCCTATGAAATGCATCTGTGACATGATGAGAATTCTGTGTTATGAGAAAACTGATAGAGTTTATCTTGGATATCCTTAAGCATTCCAAAACATGAGGTTTATCTTTCCCATCTTTAATTATTCAAAAAAATGAGAACCTAATTCTTTCTTCTTATCTTATTTTCTACCCCATAAATTGCACCTTTTGGCATGACGTGTTTGGTGATTTTTTTTCTCATGTTTTAGGTTTTCATCATAGAAGGTGCTTTATTGAATATTTTTATAGACTGAAAACAACACTAAAGAGGGAATTTTTTTAACAAATGATATAATTTAATGGAGTTGAATTCTAGTTTTTATTAATTGAATATCCACACTTTGTTGATCAGGGATATTGCAAGAAAATTTATCTTACAGAACCAGATGACTGTAGTATTAATGGTGGTCTCATTTCTTAGTGTTTTCCATGTTTTTGGGCTCAAAATAAAGAGGAATTGGAAATCACCATGAAATGTGTTTTCTAAATATTATATCTTAAAAAACATGGTAAAGGAATGTGTTTCACCATGATTTGTCTTCGTAATGGATGAGGTTTAAAAAGATATGGATCCTCATGAACAAGAATCATGAACAACATGATGGGACTATAGGTATCTATATGAAAATGAGAAGTGGAGAATCTTGAAATTCATGAATTATTTATGGAAATCTTCATTACTATGAAAGTATTCACAAGAATATTGAATTTCACTAGAAAATATTGGGTTAAGGATCTTTCCAAATAGGATTATGGAGTGTCCAGAATAATTCACTAGAAAAAGGAGATCATCACAAAAGGCTCACCATATAAATATGTGTCTACCCTCAAAACATTTTAATCTAAAATAATTGGACAAAAGATGGAATTTATCTAATTTAATTAACGATTGTATCCTGGTAAATATGGTTTTCAATGTGATATTGAGAATATTGATAATAATATAAATGTATTCATAGATTATAATGCTTCTGAGTAATAAGAGTTTCTTAATGATGAGGTATTCTGTGATGACTCTGTCAGCATCACAAAGGCATTTTGTTTTAGGAAGACAGTTTTCTTCATGAATATAGTAAGATTTGTTAAGGAGATTCTCAAAAGTTAGTATTGATCATTCAGTTTAAGTGAACAAATTTTTCACGTTCATAAACTTAAGACTTCGAGGAAAGAAGAGTCTTGTGCTGGTTAAAGTATGATAATTAAATGGAAGTCTACATAAAAACCCATCAAGTCGGTAAAACGAGTTAGACATCACTCAAATAAGTGAGATATAGTGAGTCAATATAAGTGTTCTAAGGGAAGAAATATTTTTTTTCCATAAAATCATGTAGAGGTAGTGTGTCTGGCATAGAGTGACTGTGTTTGAACATATGTATTCAAAAACTGGTAAAGGTTAGTGTATTTAGGTATGACTGACAAATTATTGGCATATGTTTCCTGGACTAGACCTTTGAGGTTAACCAAGTAAAACTATTATATTTTCTATATGTATGTGAATGTTTAAATTACAACATATTACTATCAGAATGTTTTAATAGTTTCCTACAAACAAGGGAACACGATTTTGTCACATTATAAGATAAATTGGACTTCTTGATTAACCCCTCACCTCTCTAATTGTTATGTGGTCATACACATCCATATCACCATGAAAATAACACAACAAATTCCAAAAATCCTAGCTATCACAACCTATTTCTCACCAAACCATCATCCATCTTAGGGACACATCATGTTGCAGAAACAATCTCCATAATTAGAGAAATCACCCAAGGAAACATGTAAACAAAAAATTTAATAGGGAGTCTTGGACCTGTAATCAAGGAATCCTTGCATCATAAAGAAACATTCTCACTCATCCCAAAAGAATTATCTTTCAAATAAAACTAATTAATTTCCATATTTAACTAATAGATTCCTTTGACACTATTTACAACCACTTGAAACCTATGGAATCCGCTATCAACATCAAATAAATTATTCATTCATGCTCTGAATATAACCTATTTTCCCATCAATAAATACAGAATAATAATATCAATTAACTATTAAATTTATTATTTATTAATCAAAAAATACCAACTATATATTAATTATACAATTTTCAAGTCTAAATAACATGCTAAACCATAACATAAAAAATATATTGAAGACTATCTAAAAAATCAAGAGGAAATCCATCAAAATGGTATAAACATATTTAATTTCTAAAAACAGAAAAGATTCGTTCTTTTATTATAATTTATCCTTAAAATATGAGGAAGTCAATGATAAACTACCATAGTATATAAATTTATAAATAGTGGGTAGAAAAGCTAATAGATAGGAAACCACAAGAGTAATAATAAATCTCACCTTATATCACCATTGATTGAACATTGGAATCTGGGGATTAATCCCATTCAAAAGGTATTCAATGTACCATAAATCTATACCTCTATAAATATGGAGGTTGGGAGAATTTATTGGTTTTTGAGAAAAATTATGTCATTATAGATCTCATATTTATTTTCTTCTATATTCACATTGATGGTGTTATTGGGTAGTTCATTTACTGAATGATTCGAGGTTATGAATCTCCAAAAAATGTTTCCTAATTAATAAAATACCAAATTAATCCATGTCTGAAATTACCATTCTAGGCATGTATTTCATTGTCTGAACATTAATAACACTACACACCACAAATTCCTCCTAACTCCATACAAAATCTCAAAAAATCCCAAAAATATTTTTGAATGTTCATCCAAGAATCCCAGACATCAGAAAAACACAAAGGAATAGGATAGAAGAATTCATCCCCATACATCAGATACCTCTCAAATAATTCCAACCCGTGAGAATTCAAAACCAAGCCCTGGGATAATTGAATAAAAATATTGTTCTCCTAAAAAAACAAACTGTGATAAACCTATCATGAATCTTTCCATCATTATAACCATGGTATACCACATAGAGAAACATTTCATGAAACTCTACAACACTCTCTTAGAGTATATACCTCTCAAATAAGTGATGAGATATTAATATGGAATAAATGATGAGGGAACTATGTCATATTCAAGACAATGTTCAACATTGATAAGATATCATTGTAATGTAAAGAGTGAGGGGAAAAACACCAGATACTGAGCTCATATCTACGAATCACATTATGAGGTTATCTCATCCATTCCATCATGCATTAAGAGAACATGAAATAAGTTAACAGAATTCCATGGAAACACATTCTCTTCGTAACCCTATATCTCCACAGGCATCTTCTCCAAGGTCACATTTTCATCAAAACAAATCTCACCCTAGAAGATGAATTGAGAATTAGCATAAAGATAGAATAAATTTTGTGACACATGAAAATAATTATGAACCTAGTTTATCTATGGGTGGGGTGTAATTAGGTATGAGACAACTCCAAATCATGTCGACTCCTCAGAAGGCCCAACCAACTAGTGAGAAATATTACTCCAACAACCAAAACATCACAACCCATGATGATGAGTCACCTTAATAAATACAAGATCTCTAATATTGAAATGTAGGGATCTCCTCATATGGTTAGGATAGGAATATGGAAAATAATGTGCTACCTCCAATATCTCATGAATCAGTTGAATAATCTATAAAATTATTTTAATTAGCTATTGACCAGAAATTAATGAATATATGAACCCATTATAGAATAAAATATAATAGAAAAGTCAATTATAAAATTATTAAATATTGTTATTCTAATGACGGAGTTAAGAATTTGATGTATGAAAATTCAAATAAAGCTAACTGACTCACCCACTAACCTCCAAAATCTTGGATAAAAGCATGAATCATATAATCATGTGTTTGGAAGGTATGATCTCTCTTACCATTCATCTATGTGTGAAAAAATATCGAGTTACAACTGAGATCCAAAATAGTGATAAAGACCTATATGCAACATATAGGTGAAACTATGATCATGACTAGAGATGATCATATTTAGGACTCCCTGAATCCATGCCACCTCTTCCAGATACATCCTTGATAAGACATCTACTGATATCAACTCCTTAATTTTTATGAAATGATATGATTTTTTCATATGGTCCATGATTACCAAAATATAATTATAGCATCTTTGGGTCTGAGCTAAACATGTAAATAAGTCTTTAAAATGTCATCTCAAAACCACGACTAAAAATATTATGGCTGTAGAAACCTAATGGGAAGATGATATTCATTATTCACATTCTGGAATAATAAAAATTTGGATATGATGTCTCTAACTAAATTCTTCAACACAATCCACAAAAAAATATTTCTTATAGCACAAAACATTTTTTTCATCCACGATTATACTGAAAAAGGTGTGTTATTGAAATTTTCATGATTCTCCTCATGAATACATGATGGAAAAAAAGGATCGGATAAAAAAACACCCAGTTTTGAATATCCTCAATCTATCCAACATGGCCATCATTATGGAAAACTTGAACCAGCAAGGAATCTACCACAAAACCCCTATCTCCGACTCCTCCACCAAATACATTTAATATTTTCTCACCATCATTTTATAATGGAATAAACTATCATCAAACAATAAAGTATCATGATGTATCATTGATATCTATTCCATCACCCATTATGAATCCCCAAATTCACACCCCTTGTGACTATAAGAAATCATTCATTGAAAATAAACCACAACAATACCCCTTCACGGTTTATAGTAAATATAATAATTATAGAACTATAATAATTCAATCCATTATAACTATTGTATTATTATTTCATAATATAAAATTACATACCTTAGGTACTTTTGATTAGTGAAACTATAAACCATTCATTGATAATGAAATGTCACCACAACGAAAGTTAAAGTACAGTCTTCATAAACATGAGATATTGGGTGGAATATATAAATTCATAGGGTTAAAACATCCAATAATTATATGAAACAACTAAACACTAATATATATATATATAATTTCCCAAGACGAGATGTGAAGCATCAAATTCAACCTCAAACTGAACTCTCTCTTTAGAAAAATTAGTAACTATGGAACCAAGAAAGTTATTCTTCTAATACATCAAAGCAGCTTGAAATTGGTCAGTCCACAAGAAAACATGATCCTTTATGGTCATAGATTTTTGAGGAGCCACAATATATTATATGTTATGTAAATATTTCCTATAATATCTTTTTAGAGAAAGGAAACATTACACCTCTACAACATTATTATGGGTTAACCAAGAAATAACCACCTATTTCTTCAAAGATTCAATGGATAAACCATGTATGGACATGAAATGCACAATTAAATAAACTTCAAGATACCAAAAAACAATCCTAAAAAACATACCATATAGTTTTTTTATAATTATGAACACCCAAAAGGGAATATAGATTCTCTATATGATCCTCTTTAAACATGAACTAGACAAGTAAGTCTCTAATATACATGAACTTGAACCAGTCTAAAAACTATTGGTACACTACATTTGTCAATCCCATAAATATAGTTGGATAAATCATTAGACATAATGAAATTATAAATAACTCATAATGCCTATAATAACAAAAGAAAGAATTACATGGTATATCTTTTTGATTCACCATAATATGATCACATCTCCACCATTTATCGATCTATGTGAACCAACTAGATCCTTTCATCTCATTCATTAAATCATTAACACATAAATATGATTGAAAATATTCAATATCACCTAATATAAGTGGTGATAATAAATATATAGATGCAGTCTACAATTTATATTCTTTAAAACAAATTGGAGCACCCAATTGCAAAACACGCCACTAAAAATCCCTCGATACATGATATCATTGATCTATATTTGCTACTTCTTAAAATTATATGATTCTATACTATATCATTACATTGAGATATGAGAAACTCTAATGTATATATCTATCCAAAACATGATCTCCCTTTAGGGGATAACATAGAATAATATTTAATAAAGTCATTAATATATTCATTAATAATCCTGGGAAACATCTATGGTTGACCATCTGATGAACTCTGCATCAACTAGACTACTGGAGAAGATAAGTACATATCATGTATCTGACCGGTATATGATTATCACTTTCTAATGAACCTAAAAGACTCATCATCATCATCATCATATAACATAGTCCCCTTAGTAATTAAACCCATAATATCCTATACTAAATACTTTTAGTTGATGTTCAGGATGATGTCGTATAGTCGTATCTGCACATATAGGAAGTCTCCCCAAGAGTTTTGTTGCATCAAATCATTGCTTGATGTCTCTATATACATAACAAAATAATTTTAACATCCCAATATCATATTCATTTATAATGGAATTGGATGTATTTCTACCTAAATTCCCAATGAATTACCTCGGGAAGGTGAAAATAAGGACTACAAGGATCTTGAATCAAACAAGGAATTCACCCATGTTGAAAACAAAACAATCGTACCTAAAATGACATTTGTATCACTTGGAAGTCGAAATTCTAGTGAATAAAATTTCCACAACCTTCTCCAAGACCTCTATGGCCTAGATGATCACCACATTTCTGCCCAAAATCTACGCTCCATAGATGAAGATAATCCTAGTGATTTATTTTCCATCCCTATGTACCCACAAAATATCATAGGATAGATCACCCCCAATGGTTCTTCTACAACTAATACTGTTACAATGGTGATAACTGAAGCATACCCCTAGACGAATGATGTCATCTCAGAATGGTATATAACTCTAGATACTGATTACCATATCCTCCATAATAAAAATAATTATATGATCCCTTGGTATGGTCTTGAGAATCCCCAAACCTAGTGAAATAAGATGAAGAGGGCTAGGACCTACCCTAGAACTCTAAGAAACATACTTGATAGGAAGATATAAAACCAAAAACACCCCCTCCCCAAATACACACATAAAAACACATGGATAGTCCTTATGAACCCCTCTCAGGATGATCCAGTCTAGCTCACTGTCCTCAGAATAAAATATTCTCTTTCTAGTACCTTGAGATATTTCAACAGAATAAATGGGGTCACCTAGAATGAGATCTCTATAAGTATATATTCCCTGAAATGCCTCATTTTGGAATCCTTATCTATTAGTAGCTCTAAATAATGTCATATATAGTTCTTTAGAGTGATATAGAACTTATAGAAAATGGATATTTCATTTCAAAGGGTGAGAAGAACCTAGTGGCTAGATGTCTTTGTGGTTGAGGAAAGAAACTATGCCAAAACTACTCTCAAAACATATATCATGAAACATATGTTTCTTTGAAATAAAAGAGTAACTAAAAAATAAACTTACTAGATACTTAATTAACTATGGTCACCTCCAATGAAACTTGGTACTCCTTCTGAGCACGGATCAAACATTGGGATATCTTAACATACTCCAATAAATTCTTTTTCCCTAAAACCGAAATAGATCCTTAATGCGTAAAAAAATGGTGATTAAAATCATTAATTTTCCTCCTCTATGTGTTTTTGTGGTCAACATCAACCCTATGGTTATCATTTTCAAATATTATTATACATTTTAAGCATTAACGTGATGAGGAATTTTAAATTGATCAATTCTTGAAAAATAAAAATAGTTTGAGACTTTTAAAAAAAATAATTTGGAATATTTAAGATTAATTAAGGTAGTTTTAACATAAATGTAAATACTATTCCTTTAAATAATATACCTATGAGAGAACAATCCATGATCCTTTCCTATTTATCTACCCATCTAAAAGTATCCCTTATTATATTAAGATCTATAATAATTAATTTCCTTGAATTAATTATAGGAGGCTCAAAATACTAATGTCCTGGTTTGTCTCCCTTGTCTACATCACACACTAGGATTAACTAAAACCATTTACATACTAATTGATGTAGTTATTAATATTGATAACCTCTAATGTTTATCATATTCAATAATGTGATATTTCATACAACTCTTTAATGACTCATCACCCAAAAGGTACTCCTACAAATCCATCAATGATAGAAGATTGACAATGATTCCTAACAGCCACCTCCAAAAGGCCATGAGTTTTAGAGGTGAACTGAAGGTATACCATACACGATAATAGGAGTCATTACCCTATAATATTAAGTGGAATGATAGATATGATAAGACCACCAAAAAATCAATTGAATAATAAAATTAATAAGAGATCCAGATGTATTCATGTAATTTCATGCAAAAAAACAACAATTAATTGGAAACGAAATTGACCAAAAAAAATCTCTAGAAGTGAACTTTATTCCCAAATAGCTGTTGAACAACCCCACAACCTAGAAATTCCCATCTAGATCACCAACCATCACTTTTGGTCTTGAAAAATAGTTTCTTTAGATTTAGGGAGAGAATAAAAATTATACTCAGTAGGATCCTCCTTGGATCATCTAATGTAAATGTAAAAAAATCATACAAAATCCAAAATAATAAACTATAAAACTAACTCCTCCCGTAATTTGGCATGATATGATCTAAGATTCACCATGGATCCTTAACTGAGTATTATATGTTGGTAATAATATAACAACTAGAATAATACAATATTAATGATACCCTTCTATAACATCCCCATTGTTTCACCAAAATGTTCCATGTATGGTCAATTTCTCTCTAAATAATCCACACATGTCAAAAGAGACTGTATAATATCATTCATCCCATGTATCACATAATAAAATCACCAATATCCCTATATCTTATTATTAACCAAGCAGTTTTAGGGAGCCTCTATATCCATGAGACCATGTTCTACAACCAAATCCATCATATCCCATACATCATATAACTATAATAATCCTTAGGATATTATTTTAGAAAATTGAAGTCTATAAAACAACAACATTCCATTATTCCACTCTATACATGTATTTGGAGAATTCAACCCTCATGAATACCATCATGTATAAATACTAGATAAGAGAGTAGGGGAGAGGGGTTTGTCATCCATTCATCATCTATAAAAATGATGTTGGGTAGAGCCCTCTAGAGTCCATTGTGTGTTAGTCATCATACCAAAATTGGTTGGATAGTATATGAAATCACATAACATAAGGAATTTATATAGCTCTAAACCACAGTATGGGAGTATAACATTCCTTATGTGTAATGCCCAAACATTTATCAATTAAATTCCCTCTATACAAGAATAAATGCCTTATTTAATAATGTAGTTTTACAAAACAAATGTATTACATTGGTTATATTGGACATTTATAGCTTGTCATAATTAAAAGATAATTAATCATCATAACCATTGATAATATAGTCATTATTCAATGACAATTTTTATTAATATATTATGGGTTATGATAAATTCAAATTAACATAGAAGTAAGGAGTGATGGCCTCGACCAATAATATTATTTCCTATGAAGACCATTTTTTAAGGTTTATAAAGTATAGGGCACAAATTGAATTTTCCATAGACCAAGACCAATCTAAGATTCGATAACTAAATTATGAATTGATCTATTTATAAAATAAGTTAAATATCATCAAGATCATGACCCAAATAATGTTTTCCAAATTCCCAAACATAATAATTAATATTTTTAATAAAATAAAAATTATTTTTATCTGTTTTTATTATTACCTTATATTTACAATTATATACGAGTCAATGAAAAATTTTATATGAAGAAATCAAAAATTTATTTTTGAAAAAAATCATGGTTTTAATAAAAAAATTATTTTCTACATATTCTGGAATTTTTCAATAAATATTTTATTCATTGAATTTTTTAGCAAATAATATTTCTCAATATAAAAAATTTAATATAATTTAATGAATTACAATGTTATATTTATATGAGTTGGAAAATTATTATCTTCAAAAATACCATTATTTGTTCAATAAGTGATTATTTTGATTTAATAGTGTAAATTATAAAATTTATAGAATTATTTTGATAAAATAAATATTATTTTTTATATCAGAAAATCAAAATTACCTAATAGTTAATTTCTCAAAAAAATATTGAGACAGTCGAATTATTGGGAAAATATAGAATATGGTATAAATAAAATATATGCATTATGACATCAAAACAATTCAAAAAGAATGTAATAAATATGATAAATATTTATAGGACCAAAATTGTATTTCCCCTTTAAAATAATTATATTTTAATTTAATTTATTTATTTTACAAACTGTCAATGAATCCTCTAAAACCTATATTATATTGTAAGGTTCTAAAATAAATTTTTTAATAATGTGGCCACCTCCACAAAATAAAAGGTTATTATATTAAATATTTTTTTTATTATATAAATAAAATATTTACATCCAGTTCTGTTTTCTAGAAACCCATGGAAAACTGATGGGAAGCTTCTCGATGTTGACAATTTTATCAAATAGAGTCCAAAACCTATGTTTAGAAATTAATATAAAATTCCTGTATATTTTTCTATAAAACCCCATCCAACCTTCTATTTCACATCACTATAAACCGTTTTATCATTAATTTAAAAATCCATTCCCTCTTTATATCCTTCCCATTAATTTATTATACTCCTATAGTGATTTTAAAATCACCCTCTCAAGGTAAGGGACTCTCACATCTTCCTTTTTATTTTATGTAATTTCACTGTATTAAGAACCTTTTGATTTATAATTTTTCATGTTTTTATGTTTTATAAAAAGTCACTTATGTATATTTATTAATTATATGTAATGAGTGAATACATTTCACTGTCATTTACCCCAACCATGAACCTTTATATACACTCATTATGCTCATGAAATTATCATGTGACTTTCCAGGCCCAAAAATTGTATAGGGAATACCCATCCCCATTTTCACTCATGTGTATTCACATAGATGAACCTATCATCCATTTATTATAAATGTATATTTATGTAATAAAAACTATATAATCATTGGATTATATTTTATTAATTTTTTCATATGATTTATGATTTATTTTCTAGACATATTCATGTACATTATATGAATGTGATAGGTGGTATTAGTGTTATATAGACCTACAATGCATTGGGGAATGTTTATACCTCATGATATTCCATTTATCATTCAATGTATTTTATACTAAGAACACTATTTTAATATACTAACCACTTATATGTGTCAATGATATTCCAATTTCATCCCATATATTAATTTCATCATATTATGGATTTATTATTTACATAATTAGATTTATAGATTACCCTTTTCTTATGTATATCCTCAAGTTTTCTCATACAGTTTTAGATGTTCAAAGGAACCTAAGGGAATGTTATGGAATTTTTAAATAATTTTTTTATCACTTTTGATTAATGTTAATGTGATATATAACTAATTTCTAATTGAAACTAGGACTAAAATTCATCATGGATGGAATTAGTTTTACCTTTATTCAATAAATCATGAAATAAAGGTTATTAAATAAATGGACTATCAAAGTGGGTATTATAGGAATCCTAATTTATTTTTAGGATTATGATTAGAAAGTGAGAGTGAAATACATATATATAAGAATAAACATAGGAAAACAACCCAAAAATGTTATACTATTGAGGTAGTGGTTTCTATGAAAATGCGTCCCTTCCTATATACTATTAATGGATATGGATTTGGAACAATTTTGAATTTGGGTAATATTCGATGAATGGGGACATTGGGATTATCTCAATGATCACCTGTTGCACAATAATTAGTCCTCACTACACACCTAGTTTGACACTCCCAAGGGATATTCATTTGTAAATTCACAAGCTCCATATATACCCTTATTAAGGTGGATAATCCACATAAGAATTTATGTTTGGATATTGATCATGGATAAAAAATATTGGAACCTATAAATACACTGTGTAAGTAATATATGTTATTTATGAGTTATCACTTAAATCTTCCAGTTTCCATTCTTTGTGGTTGTTAAATTAAAAAATCTCTTCTATATTTTCCCCAGTATATTTTTCAATGTCTATAAATATGTTTAACCTAGTAAAAAACAATTGTTTTTAGTAATATAATGGATATCCTAATGATAATCCCAACCTAAGGTGATACGTATTTGATAAATTCATGATAATTCATTCTTTATAAACTCATGCTTTGAATGGAAACATGAACCTGGGTAAATCATCAACCCCCTAACAAAGAGAAATTTGTTATTGAGTCCATTATCTTACAAAGGAATCCGAATTATTATGGATCCTTCAATACATTATTAATTTATAAATGTATCAACTCCATGGAAAATATATTCTCTATAATTCAGTGATCTATGAAAGAGTACATCATGATGGTTTTTTGTTATATAGAATGAGAAGATGATATAGGTTGGATTTTAATAAAAAAAAAATCTAAATGAAGAGATTGAATTGATGTTGTGGAAATAATTATAAATAATTTTTTTATAAGTATTTTTCTCTCAATATATGAGATTTAATATAATTACATCTAGTTAACTTCAAGAAAATGGATGACGAATCTATTGGGTCTACGAGGTGAAATTTACAAAAATATCATGATAGGTTACTGAAATTTTCACTTCCACTAAAAATAATGTTTCTTGCTACTTATGTGGAATAAATTTGACTCTATTAATATCCATGGGGATTAGATATTTTGAAATTTATAAGGATATTGTTTGATGTTCCCTCAATGTCGAACTAGAGATTAATGAATCTATATGGTCTCACAGTTCTGAAGACAAGAGATGAATAATGGATATTGATTTTGGCATTTTAATGATGAAATATCATGGGGAAAGGAAATTCAAACATCCCACTAATCATATGTTTATGAATAATAACCGAAAAAATTTTCTGAATGAGATATGGGAATTATTTAGGTTTATGAAGGAAGGGAACTATACTAGAAAATTCTATCTAGATAAACCCACTAGTGTGATGGATTAAATGAATAATCCAGTAAATAACAATCATATTGTCCAATGATTCCACTAAAATGAATAATGTCACTATGTGAACCAATGTACTAATCCAAGATTTGTTAACCACAACAATGAAAATAACCTCCATGTACTAGAGAATACGAATGACCTTTGACAATCACAACTGCTGCGGTGTATTTTTAAAATGTTTTGCTTATAGGTATGCCACTTATTCATTCAAGGACAGATAATGAACTATTTGATTATAGTTCTATTAATTTTTTCATATCACGCAAGTTTATTTGGACTATTTAAACACCACATGAATTCATGTACATTGAGTTATCATGGAAGATGGAAATTCGGTCAATCATTTCATCCCAAACATATAACTCAAACCCTATAAAAATGTGTGGTATAAATTCCTTAGAAAATATTATGAAACTCCAATTATTAGAATATAATGTTATTCTCGGAATGTATTGGCCTTCTTTGATTAGAGCTAACATAAATTTCCAAGAGAAGTAAATCACAGATCGTTTTGAAAATCACCCCTTAGTTCCCTATATGGGAATGGAGAAGGATGAATCTCATTTGTTATCTTCATCTCAATAATGGATATTATTTTAATATGAGAAATAGTATTTATATCAAATGATTGAGATTATGGAAAATATCATCCTTGATGGCATGTCCATTTTTAGGGAATAAGATATTGTGTTTCTCGAGGAATTTACATGTGTTCCTCCAATCTGTGACATTGGGTTCTCCATCGATCATATAAATGGAGATTTTACAAAATTAAAGACTCCACATAGAATGGTCATTTTTTGAACTTGAGGAGATGAAGAAGAAACTATATGAGGATTTAGATAAATGTTTTATATATCCATTTTCTTCAATATTGTGTAAACATGTAATTTTTGTTAATTAGAAGGATGGTTCAATCCATATCAACATTGATTATTATGATTTCAATAAGAACAAGATAAAGAAGAAGTATCCTCTTCCTTAGATTTAGGAATTGTTTGATCAACTAAGTTGATCCTAATACTTCACTAAGGTAGATCTTCAGTTGTCATATTATCATGTAAATGTGACGAAGGATGTTATCCCCAGGACTGATTTTCATATAGTTTATGTGAAAAATGAGTTCATAGAGATGCCATTTTGACTCACTAATGATCCAGCTATCTTCACGTACATAACAAATATATTATTTATGTATTTCCTTGAAAAACAATTGTATTATTTATAGGTGATATTTTTATCTACTCTAAAAATGTGAAGAATGAGGTGTATTTAGATGATGTTCTAAAGAC
Organism: Viscum album; assembly: GCA_963277665.1. Taxonomy (NCBI): domain Eukaryota; kingdom Viridiplantae; phylum Streptophyta; class Magnoliopsida; order Santalales; family Viscaceae; genus Viscum; species Viscum album. The sequence goes on along the minus strand of OY728160.1, from coordinate 1,886,555,080 downwards.
CATGGGAAAAGAAACATTTATATAAAATTTAAATTAGATGTGATTTCAAGATGGATAAATTAACATTCCAAGAGATTTCTATCACCATAAAATGGGTATCAATATATCCTTAAAAATAGGGGTAACTGAAGGATGTCCTAGAACAACATCTATGATGGATATCTATACATTACTTAGATTAGATAGGTACTACTGTTGATTTGTGAGAACATTATGGTGATTTAAAATCACCATAACCAACATAACTTAGAAGGGAGTCATGATTTTATATAATTATAAACGAGAGGAGATATTTATAGAGTTAAACAAGAGTCTAGTCTCTACACATTTTCTCGCTATACCCACTAGTCGGGAAGGAATTGTGATATAAATTAATGAATCCAAAAGGGGCTTGGGTTGTGTTCCCATGTAAGATAAAATAGTGATATCATATACCTCCCATAAATAAAATATCCATGACCTAAAATATAAAATGCATGATACAAAATTGGATACAGTTACCTTCACGTTGTAGATTTGGGTATATAATCTCTATAGGGAGAACTCTGATGTATATACAGATCATAAAATACTCAAGTATATATTCACAAAAATGAGATAAATATATTAAAATATTTGTGGTTATATATGATAAAGTGTTATTATTATTCAATCTATTACCATATAGAGAAAGATAAAAATGTGGATTATTATCTTAGTAGAAAGGATCTCACTACCCTATACATGATTGGAATTAAAAATGATCAAATTTTCAAGACCATACAAAGGATGGATATAGGAAAATAAAATGATATTCATTTGACCATTCTCATACAATTCATCAAAAATATATTTTTGATAGGATCATGGAGACTTATAATGATACTGAGATGCTACAAAAAAATGTAGCAAATATTCCAAAGTTCATCATTTCTAAATATTAAGCCAAAAGGTTTGTAACTTGGGTATGGGTAACATAAAAATCATAACATGAGATGGATCTTCTAGATGATTTTCATATCTCATTCTTCTCTACTAACTTAGGAATCACTATGATGTATATATATCTAAAAAACATCTGCTGGGCTAATATGATGATGAAGATTGCAGTATTTGTATCTTGATGCTTTGAATGCCTGCATGTTAAGGGTAAATTAAAAAATTATATGGGTATAATGAAACCATTTCCCATACCTATGTGGAAATTGGATAACATGACCATGGATTTATTAATAGGAATCCCCATGACTTCTAAAGGAAATAACTCTGTCTGGTTTGTAATTAATCACCTCATAATGTTAGAACATTTCATTTCTATCAAGGATGAATTTAGTCTTATCCAACTCGCTATGATATACATGAAGGATGTGGTAAGAATGCATGGAGTGCCAATATACAATATTTATTATTAACATTTGAGGTATACCTTTATATTTTGGATAATCCCTTAGAAATCACTAGATATAGCAATGTTGTAGTACTGCTTGACACCCTTGGATAGATGGTTTTACTGGGAGAAATATTAAAACCCTAGAATAATTGTTGATATTATGTTCAATGGATTTACAATGATTGTGGGATGAAAAAATTCTCCTACTATAGTTGTCTTATAAAAACAGCTTATATTAATGAATTAATATGGTTTCTAATGAGTCTGTGTGGGAGGAGGTTTCAGACTCTAACATTATGGGACAATGTTGGAGTTTTAAAGTATATAAGACCTGATTATATCAATAATATGACATTGAAGTTTCAAAGCATTCAATATTATATGAAATCTAGATACACTACACAAAAAAATTATACAGACATTCATTGGTGAGACCTAGATTGTGCGGTCATAGATAAAGTGTTCTATCATATATCACCATGGAATAAATATATTAGGTTTGGGGAGAAATGAAAGCTTGGTACAAGCTAAATTGGAGCCTTTGAGATTCATGGACACATTGGAGTGGTGGAATGCCCAAAATCACTCCCACCTAAGATATATCAAGTACATGATGTTTTCCATGTATCCCTCTTGAGGAAGTACATATCATACCCCTCACATATACTCGATCTAGGGTTGGTACCCAGAGAGACCAATCTATCATATGTGGAGTAGTTGGTGAATATCTTATACCATAGGTATGAATTTCTAAGAATCAAAACAGCTGAGTAGATAAAAGTGTTGTGGTGGAACCAAATGTTTGGGGAGGAAACTAGGGAACAAAAACATGAAATGAACTAGATATAATCTCATCAATTTTATTTTATGAAATTAAAATTTGCGTATGAAATCAATGAAGGAGTGAATATTGTAATTGGATCGTACCATATGAAGCCCATTTGTCGAAGATTCCAAGGGAGATGGTGTCACTATGGTTTTTAAATGACCAACACCTATCAGTTATTCGATAACTTAAGAATGAGAAAAAAAATTTACTAGATAATCTTAATTTTATAGATATCATGTCCCAAACCATGTTCATTGTACCATCAAAAAAATTCCCCACCATTGCACACCTAAACCTTAATACTTACACAGATGTAATAAGGGTTATGTTTCTGTACTCTAGTAGTATGAGTTTGTAAATATTATTTGTAATAAAATAGTTATAATTATCAACCATTTTAATTATTAATTTTCAATTAAAATTATATATGAGTTGATGAAAAATAGATATTTAGAAATAAAAAATGAACTTAAAAAAAATTACATGATTTTAATAAAAACACACATTTATTTAAATTAATGAGTTTTAAAATAAATATTATTTCAAATAATATTATTAATAAATATTATTTATTTTTATAAAAACGATAATATAATTTATGGAGTCCAATATAATATTTATAAGGGTCCAAAAACTATTATTTTCCAAAAAATAGTATTTTCTCTATAAATATGGATTTTTTTTCAAACTCAAAAATTATAAAATTTAGAGTATTTTTATGATAATATTAATATTAGTTAATAAATTTTAATTTCAAAATTAACCATAAGTGATTTTTTAATAATTTTCTTGGATAGTTTACTATTTTGTTAAAAATTAAATATAGTGTAAATACACGGTTTGTATTATGACATTATTATATCCCAAAAGTGGTTTAATAAATAATATAATGTGTATATACTTCCAAATTTTTTAATTAAATTTAATATAATTTGTTTTCAAGGATATTTTATTAATTTTCTAAACCCTTAATGAATTATCCAAAACATATATTATATTTTAATGTTTTAAAATCAATTTCTTATAAACATGTATAAATTTCACATAATCAAGGGTATTGTGTTAATGATAATAGTTCTTAGTCATAAAAATATTTAAAATAACTTCTATATTGTGTAAAATATGGGAAAAACCATTGCAATGTTTTTTGTTTTTATTATTTTACCATTTGAGTATAAAAATATGATATGAAATTGTTAAATATTTCCACTTATTTTTCTATAAAAAAATCACTCAAAATCTAATTCATATTCAATAAAAACCCTTTTACAATGAATTTATTATTAAATTACCTATTTATATACTTTACAAGGTGTTATAATTGTCCTATGAATCACATCCCAAGCTTTTATAATTCCTCTTTATAGGTGAGATGCTATATCCTCTTCCATTTTATTTCATGTAATTTCCTTATGTTATACTCTTTTAGATTTTCAGTTGTACATTTATAATTAATTGTTAAAAATAATTTTACTATCCATTTTATTTATATGAAATGAGATACCTAATTTAACACTCATTTAACCCTTCTAAAAACCATTATTTACGCCTTCTTTTCTATCAAAACTATCATGAAATTTTCCATTACCATCAATTGTTTACTAAATAACCATCACCATTTTTTCTCAAGGGTATTCGCATAGATGTACCTATCCTTTATTGATTTTGTAATTCCATGTATATTACAAGCACTCTTTAATAGTTGTATTATAATTAATGAATACATTATAATGTTTTATGATCTATCTGTCATGGTTATGCCTATACATAATATGAATGTGACGAATGGGCACTGAATTATATAGCCCTCCAATGAAATAGATAATGTTTTTAACAAATCATATTACATGTATGGTGCATGTTATATATCCTAACCACACTATATTATGATGTGTTGGAGGTTATAATTTACTTATTCTTGTGATGTTATATTTTATGATTTTTAAACATACTTATGTTTCCTTCTTCTCATCATCTTATTTGATGCTTTGGTGTTAATTTTTATTATTTTAACTGATTATACATCTCATTGATATCCCTATTGAATGACATGTATTATATTCATCATTATATTATTTTATTATTTCTTTACTATGAGTTACATATCACCCCATTGTTATATACATCCCCAAGTTATGTAGTGCATCTTTAGAAGTTTTAAAGAACCTAATGGGATGTTTAGGAATTTTTAAATAATGTTCTCATACCTGTGTTACATGATTATGTTATATGTATCCAATTTCCCAAATACATATTTTCCCCATGGTCATTTTGATTGTATTATGTTTAACATTATGTAATAAATCTTGAAATATATTGTATTATATAGATATGTTTTCTTATTAACCACAATTGTAGTTATCTCCTCAATGAAAACCAGCATTGAATGTTATGGAATATATATCCTATAAACAAAGAAACATTTCAAGATCATTTCATTTAATTAATATTGGTTTAAATTTTAATTAAAATTATTTCATCATGTTATCCTGATTCAACCAACAGAATTCTAATCCAATGGGTTAAATCATTTATTATTCATTAACATTCAATAATTCCATGTACTCTATAACTGATCCTAAGATAACATAAAATATTCATTTACCAAGTACAACTAGTTACATCATGAAATGAGGAATGTAATAAAGAAAAATTAAACATGGTTATTTGGTATCCAAATTTAATTCTTAAAAAACCGAGTAACCATTCCTCCTACACAATAGGATAGGGAAGCCTAGATTCAACCTACTACCTAGTTTAATCCCTAACACAACTAAAAATTTCACCACACATCCCACCATCACAAGAGCCAAATTCTACCACATACCCCATAATTCCAACCTATTTCTAATTGGACCATTAAATATACTAGTAACTCATCATATCATATATAAAGGCTCTACACATTATGAAATCACACAAGCCAACTTGTGAACAAACAATAGTCAACAGATCATATATGTCGAAGAATCAAGGCATCCATACTTCATAAGAAAATGGATTCAACAAGACACAAATAATTATTCTTAACATACAACCAATTCGTTAATGTATTGAATTAAATAATTAAATTATCATTGTTTAAAACCATAGGCACAATTTTTCATGACCTTTCAAAAGAAAAATATATTAAATATCCTCTAGGCATGAATTACATTCCCATAAATTTATAACGAATAATAATAACTAACATTCCCCTTCATATTTTAGTCTCCTTGAATTAACACATTTATTTTCATTACCAAATATTCATGCATAACAAACTTTCTAAATAATAGGATAAAAAATATCACACTATCTAGCTATTCAAGAGGAAATTTATAATTACTAAATAAACACATGTCATCACTAAACCCAAAAACAATTCTTTCTTTTATATGTTTATATTAATTAGGTTTGATAAAATTATTTCCTAATGAGATAAATCACGATAACATTATAATTAAACCTTAAAAAAAGGATAAGAAAAAAACCCAACACATTAAGGCTTTGAAAATTCATCAAACAAGATGGAAACAATAGGCATGGATATCTGATCACCTCTCTTACATTGAATCGATGGTCCTTAATGATACTGAACATTGAAAAACCACCAGACATCAATGGAACTAAATTATAATAATTTATCTAATCTACTATAGAATGGAATGGTAAAATTTTAGGAAATAAAATATACCAAAGATTAAACAAAAGATATATATTGGGAAACTCACTTATGATCAATATAGATCGAACGCTATAATTAGGGGATAAATCCCAATTGAAAACACTTCAATTTACCCTAATGGAGAACCTCTATCCACCATGAGTTGGGAGAGTACATATTGTTTTTAGAGAAAACATGTTTGGGATAAATCTTATAGTAATTGTTCTATACACACATTCACATGGTGAAATTTGAATTCACATGAAGAATATAACATGCTTAAGACTCACTAAAAATTGCATTTCACAGATCATATAACCCTAGATCAATTCATGTTGTGAATATCATGATAACTCAATGAGTTTTTAGAGATACATTCACCCAATCTGACACCTCATTGATTGATGTCATTCACAAATGGTTAATATATAGAATTTAACTATGTGAACCTCCCTTAATCAAGTTGAAAATAACAATTTATTTCATTAATTACTCACTTACATAATGAATAACACTTCACACTGTAAATTCCTCTTGCTTCTAGAGTATCCCTCCCCAATACCACCAAACATATTCCAAGACTCCTCCTAGTGTCTTAGGCTCAAAACCCCGAAAAAATAATGGGATATATGGGTATGGGACCTTACAATAAGGGTGAAACATTTTTAATGAAACAATTTCAGGTAATTAAATGATATATTTTAAATGAATATGTTAAAAAAACTAAATAAATTTTGAATTTTTCAAACCCATTTATTGAATCTCCCCTATAAAAAACACCATAGAACTATGGGATATAAATACATATTTTAATGAATTCTATTAATAAATATTTATGATAATCTTTCCATTATGAGAAACTCACTAGTCTTTAACCGAAATTATATTGGGCATCAAATATAGAACAACAAAAATTTACTCAACCAAAACTAGGTGAACTTAACATCCCTCGAACCTAGATTATCCTCTTGGTCCCACAACGAGGTATCCAATATTATAACACAATAATTACTAGGTAGTAATTAATTATGTTATATATTATAACAAACACTATTCATGATTTCCCACATAGCTTCATAAGGATCCTCGGAAATCAATCGAAGGAGGTTATAAAATAATAAAATCGTGTTAGAATCATATATATATATATAATCATTTAAATAATATATGTATATTTTGTCTCACCTCTAACAAATTTTCATGAAATATACCTTTTCACATCCATTCATAATCATCAATAATAATATAATTCTTCCCACATTGAGAATAAATGAAATATAACATGAGATAAAGTGGGGTCTCAATAACTATGTTCAATAAAAATATGGGATAATATTAATGAAAAAATCATTTTATAAGTTAATATCTAGGCCATTAACATGTTCTTGGAAGGACAAGCTATAAAACCTTCCCTATCACACAACATGTATGAGTTTTTAATCAAGTACCAAAGGATAATTTTTTATATTATAGGAGAATAATTTATAAAAATATATATTGAAATTTAGAGGGATCTATAACATTAAAAACATCATTAAAAACAATTAAAACAAATTATTTTTCCCCTAGTTATTTATTTGGAAATGAAAAAAATATTTAATTCTTATTAACCCATAAATGTAGGTTCATTTCATTAAAAATTAAATTAAGATCAAAACCCCTTTTCACCATAAAAAAAATTATAAAAAACACTTTGTAGGCCTTTTTAAAAATATTTTTCCAAAAAATAAAATATAGTTGTGGTGAATCATATTTTTCTAAAATAATACCCTTTATTAGAAGTACTAAAAACATTAAAAAAATCATTAACTACTCAAGGATCTCATATATATATATATATATATATATTTGATTTAAAATAAATTTATTTAACTATATATTTGATATCCTTCTAAATAAATTATTTAAAAAGCACATAACTTGATAAATGTGTAAAGAAGTCACAACACATTACCTTAAATGGTGAAATATAAACTATGTAATAAAATGTACTTTAAATGTACTAACCAAATAGAAACTAAATTTTAAATCATCACTAAACATAAATTCTTCAACATAGGCAATTTGGTTCATAGGATAATAGAAAACCATATAGAATGGAAGGGGTGAAGAGTAAAAAAATTTAAAAGGGGGATTTACTTATTATAACTACTTCAAACAAAAGAATAATTGGTCTTGAATATATGTTAAAGGATAGTGGAATCTCACTTGTCTATCCCATGATTGATTGATAGAAAATGGTAGAGGAGGAGGCTAAAATTTTGATCAAAGGAGCCTGTTTACAGTAGTAAAACCTATTAGGAAAAAAAGGGAATAGGCACTCCAGAACATGGCCCAATGAACCATGATGTGGTAGACCTTATGTAAGACTAATGGTTACTCCTTGTGAATAACCTCATCGATTCAGCCAACCTAAAGTGACATAGTACCCCTCCCATCACAAAAACCTAAATCTTTATCCCCAAGACACTTTAACATGAACCAATAGACTGCAACATGGTGAACCTCATTTAGATATAATTGAGGATCTTGGGACCTTTTCTACTATGATGTGGCCTCCATTTTTATGGAATAACCTCAACTGTGACACCCATATGAAAGTTAACACCCATCCTTAATAGTGTGTCCATCACCCCTAAAACAGAGGCATAGGGTTTCCACTATATAATATCAAGACATACCTTGTAATGATGCACCTAAGTCATGGAATTTTATAAATATTACTAAAACACCAAAACTCCAAAATTATCAAAATCACATCTTATTTTCTTAAATAATAATAATAATAATAACCCAAAATTTATTTGTATTTAACACAGTAATGATTTGGGGGCGTTGTAATTGTCCCCATAATTCCATCTTTTACCCTCCAGAATGTCATGTTCAATTATAGAACTAATAGTAAATTGAAACCTCAAATCCCAACATAAGGGGATGGAGGTTAGGGAAAATATCAATAGGTACAGTAAAAAGATCAATAAAAAACTGAAACATCCAAAAAATTAATTGAATAAATACCCAAACATTATCATATGCATATAAACATATTTGGAACCATAATCAAGGAACATGAGGCACAAAGATCATGGGAACCTATAATATGTCTCCTTGCAGTTTATAATTTATCAAAAATGGAAAAACATAAAATAAAGACCACTAAAAAAAGGTTTTCCCCAAAGTAACCAAATATACTCAACATAACATGATGGAAATAATAGTATTCTATTAGCACCAACCAATAATAAAAGATTTCATTCAAAATTATATAAGGAAGACCAATCTAAATAATCATCAAAAAGACTAGAATCAAGGACAATCAATCCATCAACTTACCATGGGTTCATAAACAGAAGGTACACAAATAAAATATTTCAATAAAGAATAAAAATCATGTTCTCTACAATCATTTCATGATGAAATATGTTCAACTATGATGAATCGGTTAATTACAGGATGTGAATTATAGGTGAAATTTGAAATTTTCATTTTAGGAAGGGGTTATCTTTTATAATAATATTCAGGTTAATAAATATAGAGTCATAACATCTCAAGATGATTATTTTTGATGAGGAAGATTACTTATATAGCTATCATAGAGATTAGGTGAGCTTTGGAGGAGGCATCGGGGTGGTCCATCTACTACAATTGAACAATATTAACCAATTTACAATCGGTGGGTGGGATAGATTGTTTGGAAAAAAATTTAAGTGCTTTGGCTCCGTAGTGTGTGGGACAGTGTGCTAGGAACACTATCTAGATCCACCATCAACCCACTGGGGTTTATAAAGAGTCATTTTTAGCAACGGAATTTTTGTCCTTTCTTTTTCATCCGATGCTCAGGTATATTCATGTATTTTTTATGAGAAGTTGTTATTTCGAGTAGCCTCTCCCTAAATTCTTATTCCCCCAATTCCCCATGGTGTGACGTCATTCGAGGGTGTTTCATCTTGTGAATTAAATGTATGATCTCTCCCTATCATCCTATTTTTCTTCCCCCACCCTTGTACTTTTATCATTTTCATTATTCCAGCTTGGGTTTTTGATAAATGATTTTAATGAGGAATGAAAAATAATCACACATTAAGGTATTTCATATCTATTTCACAGATTAGGTCATCAAATTCTATAATAAAATATTTTTCATTTTTCCTATAAGGCCTTCAACAATTTGTATATAATTAACTTTTCTCGTGAATTTTGGTAAAATTGATTATTAATTTGGGATTCTAAATTATGAACTGTTATGGATTCTGATTGAGATTTTTTTTGATTGGGACACACCAAGATGAACATGAATCTAGCATCATTGGACCACCCTATGAGTTGGAACCTACTATACTAATTAGAGCATTTTATTTAAATTTTTAAATTAACTATTTTTTAATTTTTGTGGATGAGGTAGGTTATTTTGTCCTATTAATGTTTGGAACAAACCCTTTGGAATATATTATCAAAATAGGGGGTGAATTTAAATTATAAAAAATATAGAATAAAATATTTTTGTCAAAATTAAAAACTTTTGAAATAATAAATTTAGACATAAAATATGAGATATTTGATAACTTCAATTATAGTTGATAAATATTATATAAACACAAAAAATATAAAAGTGTTTGAATCAAAATTATGGAAGTATGTGAGATAATGTTTTATGATACAATTCATAATGTTAAAACGAGATAAACATAGTTGATAAGGAGTTTGGATAACTCTCATTGTGAGCCCCTACGTCTCCACCCTTTACATGAGAGGTCAATTTCATGAATCACGTGGTCTCCTTGGTGACTGATAACTCATCCCTCACAATTGTTGCTTTTAGGGTCCCTCTTAAATGACTTTAGTAGTGAAGTAACTCAACCCATTATTTTTTATAGTGTAAACCATTTTTGAATGAAGGTTGAGGAATAAGAAGTACGATTTAGCTAATCCCATTAAAATCCACTCACAAATAACTTTCATAAAATGATGTATAATTCATGACAAAGAGATTTGGGATAGAAGGTTCAGAGCCATGATGAAATTAGAAAATTTAAGATGGATCATGAGAGGACTGTAAAATAGTAGTGCATCATTATTGGTTGATATTTGAGAGAATATTGTGGTAAGTTATGATCACATGGTGATTCATCAAGGATTGAAGGGAGGGTATTTGTTGACTCCAAAGGGATTATGAAAATTTTACATATAGTTGGTTATAAAAAACATTGAACATTCCAGTATAATTGTTTTTAACCATAATAAATGCATCTCTTCAAGACCCTACTCAACACCAGCAGACAACTGGTATCCACCATCACGTAACCAATGTCCTACTCGATGGGTTACTGGATTATGTAACTAGAACGTGATAGTTAGGACACCTCCACAGGCTATCCAATTTACTTATTTAGGAAGATATGCTACTTCATTCACCACCAACCGCCTTAGGTGACTCCAACAACTAACCGGTTGGTCTTCTATTGGTATTTAGATTCTATCAAAATAGAACTAACTATCCAATGTATTCTATACACATTCATCTTTAACTAATTATATCTTCAAGCCATTCCAACGCCATCAAATTATCTTCAATATTATTTCCTAATCCATTAAGAGTGAAAAGTTTCATGACTAACCATTCATCAGGGATTCAATGTGACATGAACTTTCTATGTAGTTATCCTATATGAATTAAATAAAATATTAAAATTCACCTAAATAAAAATTATATTAATATTGGTGGTTTTTTGTGATTATGAAAACAACATGAGATAGAGGGTTACAATAGTGTCCTCCTATTTAAGGATAATAAAAACATAATATTTGAATATATATGAATAATATATCATGATATAAATATTTAAAAAAATAATTTAATACACTAAATTATATTCAATAATCTTAACAATAAAATGAATAAATAATTCTTTAGTAAATATTATTAATAAAATATTCATTTTTTAATTCCCCCCCCATTTATAAGGAAATTTAGAAAAGGACTCCCACTTGACATTTAATATTACTATTCCCCTTAATTTTTAATTTATTTCACCACCGTTGTGATTATCAGAATTAGAATGAAATTAAAAAGAGAGAAATAAGAATATTAAATATAATCATAAGAAATATTTTTTATTAAAAATCAAGTGATAATTATTAAAAACTAAACATAGTTTTAATGAATGAGTGTTTATAAGGAAAAATTATTTTGAAAACATATTTTAATTTCTATATATCTCAAAATGATATAATAATTATGTAAATAGAGATAATGATAAAATTAAAGGAAAATTTAATACTTAATGAAGAAATAATGGGAGAATATAATGAAAGATAATCTTAAAAAACACTTGCAAAACTCCTCAAATAATTTTATAATTAGAGAGAGGGAGTAGAAAGTTAAATAAATAATGGGAAAAGATTTATTAAATTGAAATAGATAAGAGAAAGAAACAATCCATGTACAAATGGAAAATATAAAAAATAGAAGACAATTTAATAGAAAAAATTGGATATAATAAAAGTAGGATAAAAAATAAAATAATTAAAATTGTTGCGTACAATATCAACTTCACATTAAGTACTAGTTTTAGCATCACTAATAAAATTTATTCATTTAATAATTATTTAGTGATTTTAAATTAAAGTGTAACAATTAATTGAGAATATTTCATTTTTATGCCATATTTTTCAAAATGCAAATCAAGAAAAAAGTTATAGATAATTATATATAAACTATTTTTCCTCATCATTAATATTTATTAAGAGAGATAAGAGAATTTATTTAAAAGAACAAATACATTTATGATTTTAAGAACCAATTTTCTTAAACTAGTCTGAAAATTAATAATAGCAAAGACAAATATAATATATTAATGTTACTTTAAAAATAAAATTACAAAAAATCACTACTAATAAATTATAAATTTGATATTTTTAATAATAAGAGAATTTTTTCGAAGATAACTAATATATTTATTTTTATAAAAGAAATCTAGCATAATAAAAATTTAATAATTCCCAATAAAAAGGCTCTCTAATAATTAATAATATAGATGTGATATGGGACTATATCCCTGATTGATAAATAAATAAGTAATTATATAAATATAAACTTTTAAAAATAGTTTTCAAAATGAATTATAATGATATATTTGATGATAAATAATGATATCCAAAATTAAGATAAAGAATGTCACAATAGAAGCATTCTGAATTTATCATTATTTAATTATAAAATATCTTGGTCATGTGTTTTTGGTGAAGACATTAGTGAGTTATTTCTCCTTTAGGAAAAAAATAAAATATCATATCGTATTTTTTGAATTGATCTCTAAAATAATTGTGACAATGGTTATTGTGATCAGTATGAGTGGAATAGATAGTAATTTTAGTGATATTTATATACAATTACAGATTATCTTGATAGGTATATTATTAATTGTGAAGAAAATGTTTAATATGGTTTGTTAATTCTATATAAATTGGTTAAAACAACTCCCATTGTCTATGTATCCTATTTTGGCTATAATAATATCCACTGAATTATAATTTATACAACTATAAGAGATGATTGAGTTTCCTATATTATGGATAGTTACCCTACTACTTTTATAACATAGTTATAATCCACTAAAATAACTGTTATAAAAAATAAGGTTATAAAAAATATGATACTTTTTGATGGAATGAACCTATATTTTTTGGTCCATTTAAATACTAAAAAAATTATTTTGATACATTTTAATGATATTCCATTAGATTTTATTAAAATCAAACAAAAATTAAAACACTAAATATTATATCATGTAGGTTTGTGGTATGGTAATGTATACTACCAATAATACTTTAATAAATCTTATTTTTGGAACTTTTACCAGCTTCTCCAATATTAGCATAAAAGTCATTCTCATGGGTGTGTTTATATAGTTAACATGGTCAAATTTATATCTTTTTAATAGTTTATTGGTTTATTTTTTTAAATGAATCCATTGAAATTCTGTGATATTTTATAACTTAGATAAAAATTATTTTCACCTAGAAATCAAATCTCAAATTCATTCTTCATTAAATTAGAAAATTCAAAATAGATATTTTCATAAATAGAGCAGAAAATCTCATCATCAACCTAAATTTTAAAAAGTAAAATATAATTTGAGATATGGTTCAAAAATAAATTTAATAAAATTTTACCACTTTAAAACCATTTTATGATAATTAATTTTTTACAGACTTATACAAAGATCAAAGTTTTTCATTGAAACCATAATGAAAATATTTAGGGTTGAAAGCTGAATTCAGAAAAAAAAAGTGGATTTTGAAATCAAGGTTTCAGCTTCATAATTGTTTTATTCAGAAATAGAACCACATAGAAAATAATTATCTTTATCCTTTTAAAAGATTTTAAAATTAACATTATTTAAGAATTACATCAATGTTATTATAGATTCTAGTCGATATACAGGTGAAGAAGTTTCACCATAGTCGATTCCTTCTTCTTGGTTATCCCCTTTTGAAACTAAATATGACTTTTTTCTATTAATATTATCATATTCATATACTTTATTTTAAGAAACCTCATTTATAAATAATAACATTATTATAATTAGGTTATTACATGATTTTTCTTGAATTAATTTTTGGGAATATGTTATGTTTATCATAAATGTAATGTTCCCATTTTTTATTGTCAATGGAGTCAATATAGTTTTGGGGTTCAAGGTTAGAGTCAAAGTTAAGGTTTTTAACATCATTTTAGTTTCTTCTATGAGTATGAGTCCTTTATTTCAAATCACTGATTAATTTTTAATATAATTATATACAATAATAAAAAGAAGAAAAAATAATATGAGCATTTCATTATCCATCATTAGTTCTCCATCAAGAGTGAAAAAAATCATATTTTAATAAAATTGAAATGAAAATTGATTTTTGAATTTTAAATTTTTTTAATTATTTGAAATAGACTTTAAAAATATAACATTATAAAAATATAAAAACCCTTTATTTTTTTATTAAATTTCTGATGGAAATATTGTGGTGAAAAATACATTTTCAATAAGGATAAATTATTTATCAAAAATAGTTTCTCCTCTGGGAAAATTTCACAATTAAAAACAATTTCCCCCCATTATTTAATGCATTAAAAATAAATATATCCAAAAAAATTAAGCTATATATATTCATAAAATATTTACAATATACACATTAAAAACAAGATTTATTTGTTTCAAAATAAATAATTAAATTGTTTCAACTCAGTATATTTTTCAATTAATGAAATTTTAAGATATTTCAATGTAAATTATAAGAATGGATAATAGTTATTTTTTGAATTATCTAAATAAAATATTTTGAGAATTTCAATCCATTTGTCTGATGAAAACACACGACTATTTCCCAAGGTGTATATCCTATTAATTCATAACCGTTCAATTTCTAGGATGATGCCATTAGGTGAATCTATTAAAAAGAAAAAACCACATTATTTTATAAACAAAAAATAATGTATTATCTAGGACAATAATAATTAATTTAAATTACCAAAATTGTGTATTATAAAATAAATAATTGAAATGGTTCGGGATAAACATAATAAAAAAGTTTACTTTCCCATACGAACTATATGTAACACTCCCTTAATGAAATTAAAATTATTTCAATAAAAAGGATTGGTAAAGATATCATCAAATTGAATATTGGGGCTAATGAACTCAGGATTTATTTCAAATTTCTAGTAGTGATCTCTACAAAATTGTTTTTATGATTAATTTTTCTGGTGTGAGAGTGTTTAGTTGTATTTCTAGAAACACTAATGGGACTAGTGTTTTCAAAACATGTAGGATGGTGATTGATGTTTATCACATAATCTAACTGAGCTATTATAATTAAAATAAGTTCATCCCAAAAACCCTTTGTGGATATATATAATACTTTATGTATATAAAGATAAATTTTATTTTTATTCTTACTACACTAAGATAAAAGATATTTTCCATGTAGGTGATAAGTGATACTTGAAATATTCATATGTAATTTACCTCCTCCAAAAGTGGCTTCTAATAAAATTCTTTATTAAAAAGAGGTGTATTTTGGATAAATAACCCAATATTTTTAGAACCATTTAAATATATAAAAAAAATTAGATATTTTAAATTTGATACATTATGATTGGATTGAAAATAAGTACAAATGTATAAACTAATCTTGATGAATAGTGTGGTTGTGGTAGGTAATGAAGACTCCTAAAAATACCTCAATAAGATTTTTATCATCAAGTTAAATGTAATCATCCAATGTTATCTTATAAGAATTTAAAATATGAGTACATATCTCCTTTGCATGATACATTCCAAAATGTAATAAAATTTCATTATTTTATTTTCTCTGGTTTATAAAATCACCATCATTGTTTTGAGAAATTTGAAAACCAAAAAAAAACCCACCCATAAAATTAATTTCAATTTATTTTTAATTAAATAATATAATTCATTAAAAGTGACTATTTTTTATAATTTAAAATAACATCATAAAAATGAATTTTTAAAACTAAATAATCATTTGAAATTGACTTTAAAAAAATATAATTTGAATTTCCCAATTTTAAAATAATTTTCTATGGGAAAATTAATTAATCATTAATACTAAGACCAAGGTGATTATTTAAAGCCATAAAGATCCTTGGTTATCTTTTAAACAAGACATAAAATTTTATAATCTTCATAATTGTGCCGTTGTTAAATTTTTTTTGAAAAAACAAAAAAAATCAAAAATAACTATTAAACTCTATTTAAAAAACTATTACATTTATATGGGAGGAAATTTAAAATAATATTATAATGGAATATACTCTAGTGATAAAGGAAAAGGATTCACCAAAATTAAATCTTGATTCTTGATTATGTGTTCTGGAAATGATTTTGGATTTGTAATAAGTGATGTTACCTTGCTCGTATATTTTTTTTCTAAAAACCCATTTAGTGCCAATAATTGGATGATTGTATTGTCATTACAATGGAGTTAAAAATTTATTCCATGTGAATTGGATCTATTTTTTTGAATTCCATATATATAATTTTCATCGTTAACAGAATATTCAATGTTTATGGGATATGGGTTTGAAATAAAATATATAAGTTTAATATCATTAGAAAATTTCTATCCAGTATGAGTACTATATTTCGAATCACTTATAAAATTTTCTAAGGGGTGTTCATTTTTTTTCATCCATGCCTTGGGTGAAGGTCTCGATATATGTTCTTCGATAGTATAATTTTTATAGTTTTTTGTGGATTTTTAATTGTAATTTTTTTAGTCAACCTCAACATCATGAATTTGGGAATGTGGTTTAGGAAAACAACCATCAAATTTGTTGTGAATTATTTCTTACATTGTCTTATTCCTTTTAATAAAGAAATGGTATTATTTAATAGAGTAACATTACTGAGGAAAAACACCTTCATCTGATTTTTTATATAACATTCCAAGGTTTTAATTAGTGGTAATAATATTGGATTTACATTTATACACATTAGAAAACATTATTTTAGATAAATATTTGTGGTTAAAAGGGGTTTTTTGTAGTGTCCTATGAGAAAATTGTACATGGTATAACAAGTGGTATTGACCTCCTTGAACCAAAAATATTGATGGAGTTTAAATCCATTTAAGAAAGTTCTAGAAAACTCTTAAAGAGTTAAATTCCACATTTCAAGTACTATTTTTTATAATATAGAACATATAGTGTAAAATTAATGATTATAACCAATATAAGTTCAAAGTCCACCAAAATATTTATTTTTTAAATCCCCCAACCAATGATCACTCTGAATGGATATGGTCATGTAGCCTTTTTCATTTTCAAAATTCATGAAATATTTAATGAATATTTTATAATATATATATTTAGTAGAAAATAAATAAACAAATGTAAATATTTTTTAATCATCTATAATTACAAAACATTATGATTTAGCTCTTATACATGAAACATGGTTTAATCCAAATAGATCAACATGAATAATATCAGGGTACTCAATTATGGATACTCCATTTTTTATTTAGATGAGTTTTTTTCATACCAAGAGGTAAGGCACAAAAAAAATTTCAATTTTTAAAATGAAGTAAATTAAATATTATACTATGTGATTTTTGTTGATCATTGTTAATTTATTTTGTATCTTTTTGAACCCATTTCAACATAGTAGAAGGTAAACCAACAAAATACCATATTCTGGTGGATAGGGTAAACCCAAAAAAGATTGAAATCCCTCATTTTGAATGTAATGGTGGTACCAAAAACAAACACAATAAAGAGATGGATCAGGTCGCGACTATGAAATATATTGATCTAATGTCGAGTATTTGTCACACATTTATGTGACTATTAGATTCTCCAAATATTACATCCCATGAAAACCATATTTACAGGTCTTATGTATTCCATATTATATCAACTCACCTTCAAATGAAAACTAAAATAATTCAAAAACTAATAATTAATCTTGTGAAATGATTCCTCATTCCAAATGCCACAACTCCTGATACACCATCACCGACTGTCAAATCATTTCAGATCCCTAGAAACTGCCACACACTAAAATAAAATGGTAGATTAAAGAATATTGGATGGTGAACCATGATAGGAAATCACATTATCATCATGCTTACATAGACCCATCCCAGGTTTCTAATGTATGCCATCGATTTTTTATTACTATCACAACCAAAAAATACCACAAATATCCTAGTTATTTTAACAAGATGAGGTAAATTATGATGATTTAGGTGATAATAGAAGATGGAGATGATGAATAATGGAAACATGAACCAAAAGTAATATATTTAAGAACAAAACATAGTTTTTATTGAGGAAACATCGTCAGACCTTGGGAGAATGAGTGCATTTATTGTGAAATCCCTAAAGATAATAGACAAAGAGAACTATCATTGAAGGATAAATGATGGAAGAGAATTTATAATTAAAACCTATGTAAAATCCATAAAATATTATCTTGTGAACCCAAAAACTTATCCTTTTTTCTTGAAAATAATTTTAAATGAATAACATTATAATATTGTAAATGAGCAAACTCTAAATAAAAGATTTAACTTTATATCAAAAACATAGAATACATCATTTTCAAATTTGAGTTTGAATGTAAATACCACAACCCTAGTAGATTGGATATGGTGGATAATTTATGATAATGCAAATATATATAATTAATTATAACCAAAAGGGAATTTTTTTTAGTAATCCAGATAAAATAGATACGTACTTCAATAACATATTACAATTGATAACATAAAATAAAAAAAAAAGTGAATGTAAATATTTTTCATCCTTGAACTCATTCAAAAATTTATTCTCTATATATCAAGGAAAGGGAAAAAATAAACATGATCTAAAATTCTCAATAAGGGTTATAAAACAAGAATTTATCATGAGTAAATAAGTAATATTCTATATGGTAGGGTAAATAACTAAAAAAATATGTTATTTAATAAATAACATGAGAATAAAGAATAATATATGAGAAAATGAACATTAACAGATGTTATATAAATTATCACATTAGATTGAAAATTTCCATTGATATTATTAAAAATAATCTCATGGAAATTAATAAATAATTTCATAATTATAAAATACATAACAGTAGACATCTAAAACATACTATCTAGGGCATGTTCCATGAATTTGTAGTATATGGGTAGGAATACACCAAATCCTCATTTAATATGGCTAGACAACACATTTATCTGATGAAATCAATGGAATTTTTCTCTGGACATGAAAGTATAAGACCCACCCATTACTTATTATTTTTACTACATTCATCATATGAATAAAAAATAGAACATACTCAACAAACCTTATTCCAAAACGTTATGTATAGAAATAACTAGTTCAGGGAATAACAATAAATTCCCAAGTAAAATGGATCATAAAACAAATAGATAATGATTATGTATTTTCTCATTTAAACATATTCCATGTGGATAATTTTAGGGGTTTTTTATGAATGGGAATCCAAAAACTGATCATTAAACCATTATTGAGGAAAAAAACATTTTCTACTTTGATGTACATTTTTAAAAACAAAAAATTTCTAGGACATTAGTAAATTATTTTTCTTCAAAACAACCTTTTAATCCAATAATGGAAGCATTAAATTAATGAGTTTTCGTGGTTGAGGGAAATTAATTTTATGTCATGTACGTTAAAATGATGACTCCATTCACATATTCGATAAAATGTAAAAAATACCTCATTCAGATAAAAAGAGGATTAAGTTAAAAAAATTTGAAAAAAATTAAATCATTAATTTAAAAAATAATATGAAAATATTTTTTAAAGATATTTTTATAAAATATTGATTTGGAAGAAAAAGAATATTTCAACCAAAAAGACAAATCAAGATAGATTTTCTTAGAATCCTAATTTTTGTATCTAAAAAACATAAAGAGGAAAATGAATGGAAAATTAAGATTTTTTGAAATAAAAAGAAAAGAATAAAAGATTCCTTTTTAAGATATAATTATCATATAATTTTCTTAATGGATACATAAACATAAACTATCCTCAATAATGATAAGATTTTCAAACAAACCCATATCACTTTGGTAACTTTTTAATCATAACCCCCATTATGTTAATAAAATTCAATGAAATTTCTAATAAACTAAATAAAAATGAGTCATGATATATCATATAAAATAAGAATTATATACAGCACATGAATTAAACAATTGGTGAATATTGAATTGGTCTCATGAAAATGAAATTGAGATGAGAAACCCTTTCAAAATTCATATCATTGAAGTGATGATTAATTAATTATTTATTGATGTGTGAAAAATTGAAAACAACAAAAAAAATACATGTATAAATACAATATAATATAATCAGAGGTCATTTCAAACATTATTTTGGAATAACAAAATGACTGAAGTAGAATTATAACACATTAAATAGAAATTTAGTTAAAATCCCTTTACGACATGGTAAAATTCAAGTCAAATAACTTGGTATGAAATAATTAAAATTAAAAATAAAAATACAATGAATTATTAAGTATTCATGACATTAATTTTTGAATGGGTTGTATAAGTATCATATAAAATATATTAGATTCATAACAATAAAATACGACTCGATTAAGGAAAGTTGATACAATATATTGTCCCATGAGTTCGACTCATCACAGATATTCCTTATCATCTGGAATAATAAAATTTTATTATTTAAATATGTGGATACTATCATTTAGTTATTTTTTCCTTTTTATACCATGTTTTATTTATTTACATAATTAATTAAGTTCATATTGGATGTTTTGACGTTATTTGGCTCATATGTCAAAAGCGTCTTTGGTAGGATGAATATGGTCAAAGTGGTCATTTTATAGTCAAGTACATAAAAATTATCAGTGAATAATTATCATTTTTGTACATAAATAATACCTTTATATCCAACCAAGAAGTATTGTTATGAAAATTTAAGTACGTTACAATCATGGATGTGGTATATCTTGTTTACGCATGAGAAACAATTCAATATTTTAACTCCCTTGATGGAAATATTGAAATTATTATTTTATCCACATAGAATAAAAATTTACCATAAATATATTATTATTTCATTAAATATACTTATATATACCATCCATGTGACGAGATAATGAAATATTAATCACATCACTTCGAGGAGATGTTAGTCCACATGTACACATGAATGATATTATCATTTTTAAATAGATTGAATGGTATGAAATTATATGATATATTATTATTTCATAATGGTATATAAATAATTAATTGTTAATAAAAACAAAAATTTCATCATCCTAAACATCTGCGAGAGATCATTATTGAAAATTAATTACATCGGATTGTGAGACGGTAGTCTACCGTACTCACGAATAATGGTTTCATTTCCCAATTTATTGTAGGGGAGATAGAAGTAGTTTTTTACATTATAATAATAATATCTCAGTATAATGAACAAAATTCACTTTTTATATCAACATAGTTGAATATTATTTTTTGTATTGGAAACAATAAATAAAAAAATGCTCAGTTAATAATGGAACGTCATCTTTGGAAAACCACATTTTATTTACACAAAAATCATTCCATTGAGGGTTTTCTAGTCAACCAATGCTATTAGTAAAATGGAAGGGAAGTAATAAAGTTATTTTTTAGTTCATGTCACATCATAAAAGAATTTAAATTTATAATAAAAAGAAGAGAAGAGGTTTTCCTTTATTATATAAGGGAGGTGCAATTTTGTAATTTATTGAAATATTCAATTATTATAATTTAATTTTCACTGAAAAATAGATAATAAAAGTAATAATTAAAATATATGTTTTTGTGGGATTAATTGCGATAATAAAATATTTTTTTTTATTTTTAGATTATTTTGTACAATTATTTATTTTTTTAACTCATGTTAACCCCTTTTTGACAATTACTGTGATGATAACATTTTTAATCACTAGATATAAATACAATTACAATAAAAGAACAATTTTATAATAAATGTATCATGGTTGATATGTTTACCTATATACATATCACATTAATTAATATAATATTTTTAGGCGACTAAATCATTTAAAAAATATTATTTTTTATAAAATATCATTACCATAATTTTTTGAAAAAATTCATTTTTCCTGACATTGAAATCAATAAGATAGAAATGGAATTCCAATATAACCGTTTAAAACATCACCAATATGTTATATTTATCTACAAAATTCTTATATAACTATAATTTATTAAATTTATATTACATTTAATAACCTTAACATCCTTAATTCTATTTTATTCATTAATTGAATAAATACTCTTCTAGTGTAAGATGTGCATTTAATGAAAATATTTTCTTATTAAAAATTATAATCAAATTACCATGATATAATAATTAATTTATATATTAAATTAATCTCTTTATTTGAACACATGTTTTTTATCCCAATCAATAAATATTAATGTAATTAATTGTAAGAAAGTGACATTATTGTCCATTTCTATTACTTAAATAATATAAAGGA
Source organism: Viscum album (assembly GCA_963277665.1). NCBI lineage: Eukaryota > Viridiplantae > Streptophyta > Magnoliopsida > Santalales > Viscaceae > Viscum > Viscum album. The sequence goes on along the minus strand of OY728160.1, from coordinate 1,886,532,191 downwards.
AAAAATAAAAGCAATATAGCACCATGTGCCATATATTTGATAATATGATATACATTAACTAACAATAGTCATAAAAAATGATAAAATATAACTATTAAGTCCAATTTACAGTCATTCACATATTATTTTTTACCTTAGTTACCTGATTTACCATTACCATGGTGATAATTCTTTACTATAGTTACTATTAATAATGACTAAAAGTAAAAGAATAATTTTTTAAAAATATGTTCTATAGGATTCCTAATATGGAATCTATATATAATTATTAAACTCCTATAAGTGTTACAATTTAATTTAAAATTAGACTCATGAGACTTGATGAAAAAACTATTTTTCAAAAAAAAAATTAAGTGTAAATTTTTTTTATAATATATCCACAAAAATACTATAATTATATTATATTTCAAAAAATAAAATAATTAAATTTTATAACTAACACAATATATTATTTGACATTGTCAAAATATTAAAACAAAATATATCTTTTAAAAAACAGTTTTTTTATTTTCATTGAAAAATATAACTTTTCCATAAAATATCAAAACATAATAATAATATAATTTAGATATTCTGATTTTAAAAATTCTATCGTCATTGGAATATAAAAATTTTACAATCTACAAAAAATACTTATATTATTTTCTCATAAAAATCAATAAAATCCATTTTGGAAGAATACCAATTTTTAAATAATAATACAATATTACTAAAAATATAATGAATAATTACTATGAATTTATCAATAAATATATATTTAGTGATACATTAAAATATATTTCATAATGAATTTAATCCCATTCATACCCACAAATTGAAAATCTATGTTATTACATTCACAATAAAATAATGATATTTCAAGATTAGTTCAGTCTTGGTGTTTCATTTTGTATATACTATCATACATGTTTTTCCTTTTTAAAATTCTCTAGGTGTTACATTTTCCCCATATCCCTAATTTAATATGTTTAATAAAAAAAATAACTTTTTCTTAGAAATAAAGTGTATTACTTCTAAAAATTCCTTTGTGGAAAACTCACATCATAAATAGGGTTCATAAAACATCCTATAAAAAAGTGGAAACGTAAATACAAGGGTTGTCTAGAATAATATATTCCTATGTTTCTTTGTAGTAGGGAAGAGAAAATATTCTCTTGCAGGAGAAAAATATTACCAAGAATTAAAATAGAGTGATACATAACGTGGTTGAGATAACTTTAATTCCCAAAAAACCATAAATCTATAATGGGTGAAAAGGACTTCGATTCATTGGGAATGATCATAATAGAATAATTTTTTTTCAAGGTATTTTTTCCCAGATTTTTGGAATTCCTTTACTATATAGACTACGAAAACAAATAAATATAATTATTTTAGATGTAAAATTCTATAAATTAATAATTTTCCATTACAATATCCCATAATTATTCAAATGATTACTATTTGGGATTTATTTTTAATTCTTAATGCACTAAAATAAAATTCTAATGGACCACATGATTTTTAAAAATATTGTCAAGTATTTCCTCTTATCATAATAAATTAACCAAAACAATCAATGGCTAGAACAAGTTAATAATATTTGATAAATAATTACACTATCATTTTAATATCTAAATCCATAGATGAACATAAATCATTCCATAAATAAATAAGCCGACCTCAAAAATAACAAGAAAAATTCAATATATTAATTTATCTCATTCAAATGAATCATTCCTTTTAAAAGAGATTTTATCCCTAAGGGTTACAAATACATTAAAATAATGAAACATTTTTCATGACCCGTCTAAATGAGGCTCATGCCGTGACAACCCCAATCTCACCTCTCATAGGCTAGGGGCTGTCAACTAGCACCAAGATTGCTTATCCCACAAATGAGAGGAATTTTTCTAAGTATATATACGTACACATAGATCTCCTAGCCCAAAATGTAGAAATGTAAAAACGATAAGCAAACCATGAATTAAAACCACTAGATATAACCCAAAACCTAAATAAAATAGGAATGTAATATTTAAGGATGTAAAATGGCATGTAATACAAGCCCACCAAAATAAATACTGAAAACAAGTAAAAAGAAATTTCCATAAACTTGTCTGCAAGAAACCCTACATGAAGGGTACTTGAGGGATAGTTTCTAGAAGCTGTAAAAGTACGCCTCATCTATATAGTCTCACTTATCACCACCTAGTCCTGGTCTACCATAGACTCCACTAAAGTACTGATCATCTGCATAAGACACAACACATGTGGGTAAAGCCTGTGAAGGGGTGAGTAAATAATACTTTGTAGGACACCCTGAAACCACAAAGGAGAAACCACAACGAAATGAACAGACAAATCTACATAGATAAATGATAATAACTTATAAACAATGAATATCTAGATATACTAATAACAAGCCTTAATGTATAGAGGGTATGCTACAACTGATTGGCAGCTAGAGGATTCTGCTCAAGGCATGCTCATTCTGGGAGAACTCAATCCTCGAGGCTTGATGTTATCGGGGACTCTTAAAAAAAGGTCTCTTTGATTTGGGCCCTACCCAATTAGAATACCCTCATCATGGTCATTCTATAAATTTAGTGGATTCTTCCTAGATAATACCAACAACCCAATCTATGTTAATCCACAATGTACTGGATTCTTCTCAAAGAATACCGACAACCCTACTGCTGTAGCTTGTAATAAGGGAATTATCCATTGAGTATACTAAGAACCATATCGTTATGAACCACTGGATGTAATATTAATTCCATAAACTCAGGGGTCTTTTCAATTCAGAAGAAACACAATCACGAGTGATAGTGGATTGGTAAATTCCTACAGAAGGATGCTGCAACTATATCTGAGACTAGGCCTTTAGAGGGGATTATTGTTTTGTGATGTGGACACAATGTCGCACTGAACCCTAAATGAATGAACCAAGGGAAACTATGAACCTACATTTCTCTATATGAAAAAATTAACCAAGCCATATAAAAAAGAATCGTCTCACCACAAGGGTCCCAACACCATAAATGGCTCATCAAAAAGACCTTTCCATTGAAAGTTCTGACCCCTTTTGTAAAAGGGGACAAGTTGGGTCTGGGTATGCCCAGACCCAAATTGGACAGGTTTGGATGAATTGACCTGGTCTAGGTCAATCTGTGTCGTCCCATTGGGCCCCGTGGCCCAATCTACCAGGCCTCTAAGGGAATCATGGTTCCTCTAGCCCGACCGACATCACGCGGGCCAACACAGCACCATCGGATGTGGCCCGCATGGACACACCCACCCCTTTCATACACGATCACCAGATTGTGGCCCAGGAAAATCCTGAGTCAATGCAGCTGGTCTGCGTGAAATATACACACCCGCAGGTTCCCCCTCTGACGTGGTTCGCTGGACTACCCTATTGATAGCCTTATCTTCCACTGCCTGCAGCCTCCCAATCATGAGCTATACCTCTGCCACTTTTCCACCAAGACTATAGGATTCATCCATTGTCGACCACCCTGTTGGTGGCCTACCATCCCTGTCCACCTGGCCTAGCCATGCTGCGAGGCCAGTTTCACCACTTCCAGAGGCTGTCTAGCATGTGGCCTTTTCTCTCCGTGCCCCACCTGAACAGTCAAAGCCTCCGCCTCCAGCCTCTACCTCATGATGTCATCATAATGTGATGTTGCAGCTCCAGGTTCTTCATCATGGATTAAAAAACATGACGAAAAAATAATTTTGGAAAAGGGGGAAAAGCAATGATCTCCCACGATTGGTGGATCTAGGCCTTCTTTCTATCAGCCTCAATCCACACAGGATAGAGTTAAAGAATAGGGGGTGAAAATAAATCAATTATAAACATAGATAAATCCAAAAACCAACCCAATAACTTAATCATCTCAACCCACATGATGAAAAATATGTGGATTAGTATGTTGGATGAAAAACCCAAACTCATCATAGGGATAATTAATGGGAGAGGAAGATCAAAATAAAACTCACACCCTACCTTTTAGTTACGATTAATCAGGGAGGAATGTTTGTCATTTTTGAAAATCCATCCATGATTGATCTTGATTTGTTGTCTCATTTTTGTTCATTGTTCTCCAATGAGAGGTTTCACCATCTCTTTTCTTCTCTAGAGCTTTCATGGAATTTCTGCAGGATTGTTAATTTAATCTCATAACCTTGTGAAGCTGTTAAATGATGAAAACTCATTTCAGCATTACCGTGTCATTGTATTGTAGCATCGCCACATTTTTTCAATTATGATAGAAAATGTGTTTCCCCTTCATGGCCTTGCCGCATCTTTTCCAAACATCAAAAATAAATAAAATAAACTTTTTATGTTTATTTTATTCTCCATTAAAACATCAAAAAATTATCATTAGTAGTCAACCTGCACCGATTGATTTTAGGTGATGCATAAGTAAAATGCCACATTATGAACGTAACAGTGTTACACAATTTCCAATCTGATTCACCATTCATGACTTATTTGGATTTTAAAATAATATAATTTTATTTAATAATATTACTTATAATTATGACCTTTTCAGGTTTTCTCACTCAAGACCCACTCCAACTAATGTTAAGTCGCACCTAGGGTAGACCACCCATTATAAATGCTATAGTGCCCCCAGATTTCTGATCTAAGAACCCATATATATTTTATTCCACTTTTTTATGAAAACCACTTATTCATGCTGTTAAAATCAAAATAGATTTTGTAAAACCAATACAAACACATTGTGAATCAGAATAGAACGCAATCTAAGTACATGGTATCATAATATTACCAATTTCTTTTATGAATTAAACCCTAAAAATATGAGTCATTCCATTCTCCCTATATTAGGGATTTATGTTCCCAAAATCTAAAACAAGGGCTACTCAACAAAAAAATATGGGGGTATGGAGGATGAATCTAATAATCCTTCTCCAAAGTGCTCTCCTGGAGATTCCCATGCTTCCATTGAATATGAACTAGAGGAATCGACTGCCCATTAAGTATCCTCTCTTTTTGATCATTAATCTCTACTGGGTACTCTAAAAAAGTCTCACCATCATCAATATCCTTATCACCCTGGTCGATGACATGTGATTGGAAATGCACATACCTCCTCATCTTATACACATGAAATACATCATGCACCAGATGCATCTATGAGGGCTGAGCTAGGCGGTATGCCACTTCACCAAATCTGGTACGAATCTGAAATGGGTTGATGAATATTGGAGAAAACTTGGCGCCCCAACCAAATCTTAGTAATCCCCATCGACGTGAGACCAAACAGAAAAAATAATCTCCCTCATTAAAATCCAACGATCTACATATCCTTTCAACATAATATTTATATATTCTATGTGCAGTCCTCATCCACTACTGGATGATCTACACCTTCTATCTGGTAGTCAATACCAACTCTGGACCCATGAGTTCTGACTTCCATACGTTTATCCATCATATAGGTGACCTTCATGGTTTCCCATACAGGCCCTCGAACGGTGTCATACCAATGGTGGAGTGGTATTTATTGTTGTACGAAAACCCCACAAGAGTTAGTTGATCCTCCCAACTATGTCAAAAGTATAGGATTAAATCATGTACAATTTTCTATAAAACACGGACGGTCCTCTCTATTAGTCCATCTGTATGGGGATGAAATGCCTTGTTCAAATAAAACTTAGTCTTGAATGCCTCATGTAGTCCCTTAGGTCTCTCGGATGTGAAGCAAGCATCACATACTAAAATTATTATCTAGGGAACATTTTGAAAGTGAACTATCTCATGAACATAGAGGCATTCATATCCCTCTACTGAGCATGAATCCCAGATAGGTAGGAAGTGGTATAACTCTGTGAGTCAGTCGAACATCACACAGATGGTATCATTTCACCTGGATGTGTAGGATAAACCCATTAAAAAGTCCATCGATATCTCATAGCACATCCACTCTGGAACCTTGAGTGGAAGAGTAATGTCTCCTGGAACCTGATGATCTTCCTCCACTTGTTGACAAGTGAGGCATCGAGAAAAGAACTCTACCATTGAATTCTACATCCCGACCACCAAAACTGATGTTGGAGATCCTAGTACATCATTCCCACACCTAGATGTACTAAAAACGTTGATGTGTGAAACTCCCTTAGAATCTCATCTCCTAGGGCCACTTCCACAACTATACACCCTCTAAAGAAAATTATGTGCTCCCCACCTATTGAATATCCTTCAAGGTAATTCCATGTTGAAAACATTTCACGTTAGGTGTCAGAGTATATGTCCATAATCTATGCCTCCTGGAATCACTGTGCGAACATAGGGGTGGAAACCATCAGCTGAATATATGTTTCTCCATCACCATCTACAAAGGATATATGTAGAGCATCCAACTTCTCTGATTCCTCACTCCATAACTGCAAGGTGGATCTCTTATTGAGTGCATCCACCACCAAGTTCTCCTTTTCAAGAGTATAGAAAATTTAAAAGTCGTATTTATAGAGGAACTCTTGCCACCACCTCTATCTCTTGTTCAGATATCTCTGAGATATGATATACATGAGGATTTTGTGGCCAGAGTACACAACAAACCCCTACCACATCAAGTAATGTCACCACATCTCCAATGTAAAGACCACTGTTGCTAGCTCAAGATCAGGGTTCACATAGTTCTACTCTTGTTGTCACAACTGTCAAAAACTGTAGGCATTCATATCTTTCCCATACCTTAGGAAACAACCATGTTAGGTCCCTGACGCATTGTAGAACACTACATACACAACACCCTCCTTGAGTTGTCTCAATATTGTAGTTCTCATCAACCTGTACCACATCTTCTGAAAACTATGTTGTCACTTCTCAGTCCATACAATGGTTTTTCCATTCCATTTCAAATCCATTAAAGGTGTTTCTACACCAAAAACGTTTGGCACAAACTTACAATAGTACCAAGCCAAACCCAGGAAACCACTCACCTCATTCACACTCTTGGGTGGATCCCAAGAGAGTACTGCCTCAATCATCATCGGGTCCACTAAAACTCCATCCTATGAAATTATGTGTCTCAGAAATTGGACCTCCCAAATACATAACTACCTCAATGAGATATTCCCATAAAGCTGGTGCTCACGAAGTGTCTCTAGGACCATCCTTAAGTGTATCAAATTATCATACTAATATGATTAGTATACTAGAATTTCATCAATAAATAACACAATGAACAGGTCTATGTAAGGATGGAATATCCGATTCATGAGTCCCAAGACACTATTGGGTCATTGTTCCCACCAAATTCAATATCCATGTACTCGTACTGTTCATACCGATATATGAAGGTTGTCTTTGGTACATCCTCATCCAATACATGAAGTTTATGATAACAAGACCTGAGGTCTACCTTCGAGAACCACCTCATTTTCATTAGCTAATAAAAGTGGCCTGAAATTTTAGGTAGTGGATATTTATTCTTCATGGTAACATAATTCATGTTCCATAAGACCACACATAGCCACAAGCCTCTGTCATCCTTCTTGGAAAATAAAACTACGACTAACCTCGGTTAAACACTTGGCCTTACAAAGCCCTTCCTCTGTATGTCCTCCAGTTCTACCCTCAACTCACAAAACTCTGTGGGATCCAAAAAATATGCATGTGTAGATATTAGTATCATCATGGGGTACATATCAATGTATAAGTATACATCTATGTGGTGAGTTAATTCAGGTGAATCCTCAGGAAAGCCATCCTTGTACTCCTCCACCACTGTAGGAAACCGAGGACTCTCATCTTCTAATACACTATGGGAGAGGCTAGATTATTGGTGAGTAATTAGATACACCCACTCTGAGAATGTCCATCCTATGCTTTGTGTGTTTTGTTTTCACTAAAAATTGATGAATTGGTCCCATATTCGTAGACACACCTCACTTTGAACCTAAAACAATAAATATGTGCATGGACCATTGATAACCTGCCCATACCCAAAATGAATTCATAAGGCCTCGTCGCCTTTACTAGGATATTTCAACCAAATATTTCACATCCAATAGAATTTTCACATTGTTATCAATAGTGTGTGAATATCAAATTCCATACCTTATGAGTCACTAAATGTAAGGGTCGAGCTAATGGATCCACCGAAATCTCTAAGCCCCAAACAAGGTTCATGTCAAGAAAAAGAGTTATTGTCACCTGTGTCTATAAAAACTATAGCTGGGGTTGAAAACAAATATATCATAACATGAATAATCTCTAAATCACTGGGGTTGTAAAACTCCCTCGCCTGGAGTTGCCCCTATCCCTATCCACCAGCTCCTTGAGCCCGTGGTGGACCACCTGGGGTGGTGGTGGTAGTAACCCGAACCTATGGCCAAAGCATCATACACTACCTTCTTTCCATCCATGTCATCCACCCTACAAGAACCTACACCTTTTCCTATGTGGTCCCTCGACTGCCCCATGATCCTCTGAACATTGGTTCAGGAATTACCGCAACAGATTACCCTGTCCATCTCATGCATAACACCATCTTTATATGGGTAGACTCGAGCCATCCTAGGATCCCTACATTGTAGAATTGGTATCATGGAGTTTTCTATTTATTATCTTAGCTAGATTGGGCCCCTACGATCATTTTTGGATACCTAGTTCCTGTAGGAATATCCCACTGTTGGCACATGCCCTACTAAAAATCTCTCTACAAGCAGTGTTCTCCTCAATACCCCATCATAACTCGGAATCCCAAGGGATATCATCAATGTCCTACTATCCTAGAGTATCCTCTACCTGATGGTATGGTCTCATATGAATGGGTCCTGCACCATATCATTGGAGTAATGATATAGATTGGTGAACCTCTTTGAGTACTCCGCTACCGCCTGACTACCCTGATGTAGATATAGGAGCTCCTAGATACGCATTAATTGTAAATTAGATGGAAAATAACTCCTCGCTAAAGATTATATCAACTTATACCCGAGATACTATCTTCTCATCATGTGTTAGGGTTACTAAGTTCCACCATATCCCCCACTTAGCCCTGAATAAGTCTTGGGGCCACAACTGCCAACTGGTCAGCATGCATCCTCACAAGACAGCAAACATGATTGACTTCCTCTAGACAATCCTTAGCTACTTGGGGGGGGGGGTGCTATCTCACCACTTATCCTTGAGGTCACTGCCTCTAGAACTCATCCCATGCACTCAACCTATGTGAATTCCCTTCCATTAGTTCTGGTATTTACTGATGTTCGACGGGTGGTGGTATCACCGGTGCACCACCCGTAGGTGCATTCTTCTATGTAGGGAGTATCTCCGATATAGGTCCATGTATCGATGCCTCATCTCTAGGTTTATCATCCTCTTGGTCACACAACAGAATCCTGGTGGGAAATCTATATAGATGCATCATAAAACAAATCAAGATGAACTCGGTCAATATAGTATATCTTGAAAGATGGCCAAAAAAGGAAATATAATCCATTCGGATATGTTTCATATAAAATTCATTTCCCTAAAACTAGTTTTTTCATGTACCAAGTTCAGAAATAGGTATGAAAAGTCCTAGTGTATGGTTACATCGGCCACCTCACCAACACTGGATTCCCTGGCCAATAAACCCAAGGCAAAAAACATAACCCCATTTCCCTAAACCAATCTCATAGCCCCTCAGTCCTAATGTGGATCCGACCCCCTCTGATACCACTCTTTCACGACTCATCCAAGTGGGTCCCTTTCTGTGACTTCCCCAATGCCACCTCGAATAGGACAGGGGTTGGAAACTACAACCAACTAGGTATATCCTACAAATGGGAGTCATTTTCCTAAGTACTTGTATGGGAACACTCATCTCCAAGCCCAAAAATACTAAAATGTAATAATTATAAGTAAAAAATTCCTGCAAACAACTAGATATAAACCTCAAATAGAGTGTAAAAGGATATTAATGTACAATGAGGCGAATCATGCTACAATACAAGACCACCAATAGAATGATTGAAAAAAAGTGAAAAAAACTCTTGAAACTCGTCTATAGGAAACCCAACAAGAAGGTTAGGTTGGTGGTAGCTGTCTGAAGCCGCAGGAGTACGCCTCATTTTCCTGATCTCACTAGGCACCACCATGTCCGGGTCCACCCTAAACACATCCAAAGTGCGAATCATCTTCACAAGACATGAGACATTTGGAAAAATCATGTGCAAGGATGAGTAAAACAATACATAGTATGACACCCCAAAACCACAATGGAATGCATGGTCAGGTCTACCAAGGTATATTACTATAACACATATACCAAGAATATCTAAATATACTCATAACTAGAAACATGGAAAACTGGGTAGGTTACAACAAATCTTAATCCATAGGATTCTACTTAAGGAACACTCTTTCTAGGAGAACTCACTCCCCAAAACTTGATCTCATCTGGGACTCTTACAAAGTGGTCCTGTTAAATTGGGGCCTAACCAAAGGGAATACAATGGTCATGGTCATGTTATATAGGGAGGGTATTTTTCAAATATAGTACATACAACCTAATATATTTTAATCCACAACATAGCGTATTCTTCTCAATGAATATCAACAACCCAACCAATGTGTCTTGTAACATAGGGGATTCTACAATGAGAATACTGAGAACCCCATCGTTATGGACCAAAAGATGGAGTATTAACTCCCTGAACATAGGGGGTTATTTAAATTTCGACAAAACTCTATAAGGGGTGATAAATGATTTCTCCCGTCTTGAGGATGTATTTCACAACTCTATCCAGGACCTGGCCTCTATAAGGGATATTGTCTAGTGATGTGGATGCAATACCACACTAAACCCCCAAGGAAATAACCAAGGGAAACATTGCTCCTACACAAGTATATAATATAAACCCATGAAGACATCCCAAAATTAATACTTCTTCGCAAGGGTACCAACTCCATAAATGGATCGTCAAATGGACCTTCCATTTTAATTTTATGACCCCTTTTGAAAAAAGGGCCATATTGGGTTGGAGTCCAACCCGACCCAATTCGACTAACCCGACATGACCCGGTGTGGGTCAGTCCATACCAACACAATGGGACGTCTGGACTGCGACCTGGTTCCTCTAGCTCATATCGTGTTGTGCAGGCTGGCTCAGCTCCACCAGAGGTGGCCCAACTGGTCGTGCATGGCCCTAGCTCACACTGTCACCCGACCATGGTCCATGATGATCCTCAGTAAATATAGTCGGTCTGAATATCACATGGCTAATCCGTGTGACCAGTGAAATCACGTGGGTTCTCTCTCTGATGCAGTCCACTGGACCATTCCATTGTCATCCACCCTGCTAGTGGAATTTTCTGTCACCACCTATGGCCAACCTTATGCAGGATATCCCACCCCCGCGATACCTCCTGGTATATGGGATGTCGCTGCTGCTGACTTCCCTTCCTGTGGCTTACCTACTAGGTCCAACTTCCCCGTCTGTACCACCATGCTGGTGCCACCTTCACCAATGATCTCCCCTCCATAAGCCTTTCCACATCATGCCCCACCAGAATGGCTGGAGCCTCTAACTCTAGCCTCCGCCTTGTGCTGTAGCCACCATGTGCCGCCACGACATTCAACTCATCATATCAGATCTTAGAACATGAAGAACTAAGAATGTGGTACAAGGGGTCAATCAATGAACTCACAAAATGGGAAGATCTATGCCTCTTTCATGTCGGCCTTGATCCACCCACATAAGAATTAATGAACAAAGGGTGAAAATTAATCAACTATAAACATGGATAAATCCCAAAAAAATCCCAGCTAAATAATCTGCCCAACCTACATAATACTGTATACATGGATTACCCTATATTTTGACTAACCCACACTCTTCCTATGGATATGGAATGGGGGAGAAAGATCAAAATTAAACTCACACCCTACCTGAAGTTTTCATCGATCAATGAGGAAAGTTCATGGTTGTCGACGATTGGTCCACAAGCTATCTCAATCTATTGCCTTGTCTTCATTTGGCATTCGCCAATGAGTGGTTTTTTCAACTATTTTCATCTCTAGAGAATCCAGGGAATTTCTCCAAGATTATCAATCTAATCCCATAACCCTACCAAGATGATAAATGTTGAAAAAACCTTTCAGAGTTGTCATGTCATTGTGTTGCTACGTTACCACATTGATTCATTTATGAAAGAAAATGGGATTCCCCATCATGGTATCACGTCATTTCTACATTTCTATAAAACGCCAAAAAGAATTAAAATAAAATTTTAACCTTTTTTTTAAACTATCCAAAAATTATCTTTTATAGTAGACCATCACCGATTGATTTTAGGACCTACATAATTAAAATGACACATCAAAAACTCATCCATCATCTCAGATTTCGAATCCAAGTCCCTGGTTATTTGTTATTTATATTTTTATAATAACATTATATAATTATTTTAATTATGGTTACATCCTTTTCATGTTTCTCTCTGAATACACATTCTCACTAATGTTAAGTCACACCTAGGGTGAACATTCCATGTGGAATATAATCTTGAACTCAGATTTTTGGTCTGGATAGCTTTTTGGAATATATTCCACTTTTTTAGGAAAACCACTTCTGCATGCTATTAAAAACATGATAGTTTTCATTGAACCATTCCAAGAACAATGGGCCTCCGAATCTCATGTCATCTCAGCACCTGGTCTTAGAATTTTACAAATTATATCATTAAAATAAAATTGGAGAAAATATGAGTCATCACAACATCTCCCAATATATCATTAATCACCAAAAATAATAGTCCTATAATTTGATTATAAAATCCAAAGAATATTTATCCATTGAATAATTTTAGTGAAAACAATTTCATATTCACCAGTTCATATAGTAGTCTAGTGGATGGTATTGCACACTTTTCACCCTTTGTTTGTGGCTTCAAGCCTCATAGCCCTACCGAATATGACAGTTCATCTCCCCACATGTTAGTTGTCCCTTTTCTCATATAAATTTTAATAATTTCAATACATTTAAAAGAATCTAATGTACATTGAAACATTAAAATAAATCATAATAAAACTATTAACCACTAATGTTTTTACAGCTTATTTTTTCTACATAATCAAATAATCTTATTTTGATATTATTACTCAATGATCAAAGATCACTTTAACCCTAATTTTTATTAATAACTTCAAACTTATGTCACTAAAATTAAAATAATTATTATTCAAAACATAATTTCCCTAAAATAAATACTAAATCAAGGGTTTTTATTCCCAAAAAATGTTTCCCAAAATATCCATAAACATCTAAAACATCTGTCACATAAATTCAAGAAATGTGTATGATCCCATATTTTATAAAACTATGTTTTTGTTTATGTTTCTATATATGTATATTCTATTAGGATAAATTAATATTTCAAAAGTTATTGGGGAGGATCGGGGGAGTTTCGGGGATTTGGGACAAGAAATAGAAGGAAAACAAGAGCTTTCTCGGCATGATGCATGGTTTGCGCACAGTTAGAGAAAACCATGTGAGAGGAGGGAAGATTTTTCTAATTCAGACAATGGTATATCACATAGTTTGAGTATTTTTTGTAAACTATATGGGACTCCCTAGTTAACCGTGTGACCCAAATCCTCTAGGATAGTCTCTTTCGAACTGTTTGGAAAACCATGCACATTATTCAACATGGAAATTGTCCAAATTGCCATTATGGGGTTTTAAAGGAATACTTAAATTTAACTTACATTTCCTCTCTTAAAACCCTCTGGATGATCCAAGGCTCCCATATCTTCCAAGATATCAATCATCCTAATTTCTAGGCTGTTTAGAGAATCATTGTTTGGAGATCAATGTTTTGGTTAAGTCTAATATCCTTATTTCTAATATTTTCTAGATTAGGGTTTGTATCTTTGGTGATATTCTTCCAAATATATAAAAATTTCCATTAGATTTTAGGTTATGGCTTTAAAGTGGTTTTGAATCTAAATATATGGTGATTATTTAGAGTGAGTTCATCATCGTATTCTAGGTAGGTGGTCTTCATGTTAAATCCCATTATTTTAATATAGATTTGTGTATGTAAGGTTCTGTTCTTGGTTTCCCATAGTCGGATTCTTCATTTGGTAAGTGATATTCTACATAATGATTTTACTAATGAATAATATAACCCATCATGATCCTTGTGGGATGCATAGAGGATGAATTGACCATTTTGGGGCCACCCATGGGGTGCACCATCCTTTTTGAACTCAGTTAATAGAAATTTTATGTGTGAAATAGTTTTATGAGTAAGTAGATCCCATGATAAACATGAAAATGGATTTTTGTGATGAACAAGAAGGGAAAATTGTTAGGTTTTCCTAAATGTGGTTAATGGGTAAGGGATTTATCATAATAACATATAAATGGGTTAATGAAATTAATGGTGATGTTCCCAATGAAGTGTGATTGGGAAATGAAATGAATAAGTTGTCTAATAAATTTTAAATGTTAAATGTGTTAAATGAATTATCATATAGAATGGGATGGAAATGATAATGTGGTCAATGTGGTGGAATTAGTGAATATTATTAGTGAGATAGGGATAAGAAATGGAAATTGGGCTAAATGGTTATGTATTGTAATTGGTAAACGTGTCCACGAGTTATGGAATATTGTTGATTAACTGATGATTTATATTGAATGTGATTTACATTGGTATTATTTTTTTAGTTATGGTATGGTATATGTGTGTTTAATAGACAAATAATCATGTGCACATTGTCTGGGTAGAGTGGGGTTATTTTCATGAAGTTATAATCCCATAGGATGAGTTAGATAGAGGCTCTTATCTCTACCCCAGAAAAGCGTTGATTATGGAAGGGGGTGGAGTTCCATTCCCCTAATAGATTAATTTTATAATACCACCTAGACTAAGGCTTCAAGGTGAGTGTGATGTATATGTGATGATGTGTTTTTCCTTAATGAGATAAGGACCTTGACTATTCCCCTTATTCATTGGGATTGATGAATATGCCAAATTTATGAGAAACGTAATGGGAACTGAATTAAGTGTTGAATATGGTATAATTGATGGAATGGGTAATAATGATAGAAATGTAGAAATAAAATATTGTTAATTAATTTTTGCTAATTTTCCTTTATTTACATTGTATTTCATTTAACACTTGCTTGAAATTTTTATTATACTGAATATTTTTTATAAACCGTTGGTGGTGGCCTACTGAGTTGTACATATACCCTGCTCGACCTTCCATTAGGTACCCATTAAAACATCATGCATGGATTTCAGGAAAGCAGAAAATGCTATGTTTTTGGGAGTTGATCAGTTCTTGGGATGTACTTGGTAGAGAATCTGAAATAGGGTTTGGAGCATTTGGGGAATTCCTTTTTATTCTTTATTTCAGGTTTTGTTCACATGGTACTATTTAGCAATACATAGAATATTTAGTATTGTTTACGGTTTGTATGTAGTCCAAAGATATATTTCTTATGCATTATATTTTGTTATTTCATAATGTTTCTCCTATTTATATTTTTATCTATTGTTTAATACTATGGTATAGAGGGTTTAGTATTCCCATGTGACATATTTAGACTCCTATTGTTAGTTTTCAAGCTCAGGAATATGGGAAGGAATGCTTTTGGTCTTGTGGCAACTCAATACGGGGCATTGTTTAGTGGCTCCCAATACGAAGATGTTAAAAAGATGTATCCTAGTAGTTCTTCTCTATGGAAATAATATTTTTGATGGAATAAAGACTACTAGGATGTGTTGGGCCTTGAAAATGAGCTCATGCTTGGGAGTAACTAAATCATGTATGAAGGAAAACCCATGTTCCTAGGGTTGGAACTGTTGTTTTTGTTGTGTGTTGTTACATTTGATGATATGTCACCATTCGGTGGTGATCTTGTTGTATGATATTATAGTTTGATGGTATTTTTCTCATGACCTTAATGGAATTATATTATTCATTCATGAATAATTTTATCAACATAGTAATAGAAGTGGCATGTGTCCGGATAAGAACACATGGGATGGGAGTGGGGTATGAAATGTATGATTCATTTTACATCCATGGAAATTTGAAGAACATTGTGTCTAATAAAATGATGTAAATGAGAAAACATTAAATAATGAATATATAATTTTCGTTGATTAAGGATTCAAAGTGAGTTAGAATTGTTGGTCGCATCATGTTATGAGCTGAGGGAATGTGCCTAAGAGGATAGTTTTTCATTGCACGTGTGGAAATAATTTTGATTTGGTGATTAATGAAATGCTTGTAATTTAGTAAGTTATTTCACCCCATGATATACATAAACATTGGTATGGAGGGTCAAGGTTAATATTTGGAATTTGGTTGATAACCATTGGGATGATGTATTCATAGTGGGTTTTTTTTACAATAAGAGAGACTTATTTAATGTAAATTTTAAATGCTTCATGTTATATGTTCTAAAGATCATGTTTGGGTTTTTTGTGAAATGCCTCCATGGAGATTTGTTTTTGATGAGAAACAAGGGGATGTTGCAAAAAAATATCCTATTTAGTGGAAAAAGTTAACATAATGATCCATAAAAATAGAGTAGATATGTTCCATGAGAACCTTTCTTGCTTCATGAAAATGATTGATCATGACCCCTGATGGGTTGTACTGAGCATGTTTGAGCTAACCAGGGAGTTTCAACAACAACAGCCTTTGACCATTAACAGAAAGTCAAGTCTAGAGGAAACCAATTATGGATAGAGTTTATTCAGATGATTATAGGTTATTTGGAGACTCATTTTGATAACTGATCCATTTTGGCCACTTATATGTTGAGAGGTCCGGAAAATAATTGGTGGGATATCATGGTCTAGACCAAACAAGATGAAGGAATGATACAGAAATATTTCCAAGAAATGTTTCTAGAGAATTTACATCCCGATAACATACAGTAGATGAAGGCTTTTTTTATGAGCTTGGCCCATGGGGAAATATCAAGAATGGAATATGGTAGTTGTTTAACTGATTTTGGATACTTAGTTCCAAAATATCCAGGAGAAGAAGTGATTATGGAAAAATGTTACCAGGTTGGATTGATACATGAGATCTAGTATCAGGTGAATATATTCCCTTGGATATGTTTTGAGGATGTAGTGAATTAGGGTCTTATCACATAAGGGAACTTGAAGGGTGACTTAGGTAGTTTACTTGTGGTACCAATTGGAAGGTAGAGTGGTGTATCTTCTGAGGGGATGTAGCATCGTTTTGGGATTTTACATTAGGGTAGACGTTAAGAGAGTAGTCCAAAGAGGGGTCACCCACTCTAGTTTGATATTAGGTGTTATTTTACTCATGTAGAATGTTGGGTAACATGTGCGATTAGAGTCTCTGACCACCTGCTTCATACCAAGCATGTGACAGATTGGGGAACATAGAGGGGTTTTGTAGGAACCCCTAAAAATTGATCATGGATGAAGGTTTGGGAAATCTTTAATGTGTGTGAAGGGGGTTAGCTACCCAATATATAGCACATAGTTGGAGATCGACTAGTAATAATGGACATGGAGGTGGATACGGTACTTTGGGGAGAGTGTGTCCAAATCAATAGAGTAGTGCAATACCATGAATTCTGGATAGAGACTAGGGGAGAGGGGCAACACAATTTTTCAGAGTTCAACATACACTTGGTGGAGGAGAGGTTGGACCATCTAGATTTTGAGGTATTATTTTTCTAACTTCCACGCTTTCTGGTTTATTTTTTGATATATGCATCATACATTCATTTATCACTGCACAATTATATTTATGATTTGCCTTGAAGATGATTGTGTTTGTGGGGTTTTGTCTATTTACCCTCAATTTGTGGTGTGATCCGATTAAATAAGGAAATAAATGTGTTGTGCTTGGGATTTTTGTGGTAACCATTTTCTATATGACTTGTTCATCCTCAGGATGCTAGGTTTTGACCAGATTTTGGTCAAGGTTTGGATGATGTTGTACTGGGACAAAATTTATTGTTACCATCATATGGTAACATTCATGTATCATGGGGTGGAAACTGATGGCCATCGTAGTGAGTGGGTTGTTTGAGTGGTTCGTTTAGGTCAAGTTTTCTTAAAGCTTGGAGAAATCACAGACCAAGTGGATTGTCTTTTGATGGATGATGAAGAAGTTGACAAGAATATCTCTCCTCCTACAGTGGATCAGTTTCGAAAAGTGATTCCTAAGGATTTCTTGATGATTCCACTGGAGAGCTACATTCAGTTTATAATTGAGTTTCTATTGGGAGAGAATCTCATTTTTATTCCCCCATATAGAATGGAATCGTAAAAACTATAGGAACAAAAATCTATGTTAGAGGAATTGGAGAATTCTGAGTTTATTCATCCTAGTTTGCCGCCTGGGGGGTCTCCCATACTATTTGCTAAGACGGATGAAAGATCATTAATTTTTTGAGTCGATTATAAGAAGATGAATTAGATTTTGGTTAAGAATTGATACCCTCTTTCTCAAATATATAATCTATTATACCAATTGTGAGGTTCTACAATTTTTTCTAATATTGATCTGAGATTGGTGTATCACCAACTATGGGATACATCTTATAACATACCACAAACTGATTTTAGGAGTATTAATGGATTGTATGAGTATTTGGTGATGTTTTTTGGGTTGATTAATGCATCATATGTGTTCGTGTATTTAATGAACTAGGTATTTTTCCCTTATTAAGATCAGTTTCTATTTATCTTTGTTAATGAAATCTTGGTGTACTCTAAAACTCATGATGGTCATGCCAAACATATTGAAAACATTTTGAGTACACTAATACAACATAAGAATTATTTGAAGCTATAAAAGTTTCATTTTGGGATTGATAAAGTGCAATTTTTATGACACATAATTTATGAGGAAGTCATGTTGGTGGATCCATAGAATGTGTAGGTTGTAGTGTTTTGGAAGAATCTCAATAATGTTCCTGATGTTCTGTTTTTTCTGGGATTGGGTAGTTGTTACTGAAGTTTCAATAAATATTTCTCCCATTTGGCAGTACTACTTTTGGGATTATCCAATAAGGGACTTACTTTTGAATTCAACGTGGCATGAGATAATGATTTTCATCAGTTTAAGGAGTGGTAAATGACCACACCGATCCTTGTCTTTCCCAAGTCAGGTAAGATGTAAAACTTTTACTATGATACATTCAGTGTTGGATTTGGGGAAGTGTCTATATAAAAAGATCAGGTTGTAGATTATAGGTTATGATAGTTGTGGCCTCATGAATGAAATCGTCCAACTCATGATCTTGAGTTGGCTACTGTCATATATGCCTTAAAGTGTTGTAGGAATTACTAGTCTGGAGAGTGGTTCACGTTTTTTACAGATCATAAATGTATTAAGTGCATATTTTATCAGTGTGATTTGGATCTTTGGAAGTGAATATGGGTCGAGAACATACATTTATTTTTCATAAATTTGGATTAAACACCATGAAAAGGGGATAGTGTTACAAATGATCTGTGATAGAAGTCTCATAATCACGTGGTTTAAGAATCCAACTCTAAGTTGACAATGATGGCATTATTTACTGAAATTCACATCAAGGTGCAGGATGGGCATGGATAGATGACCTTGTAATCCATATTATTCCATTCCTCAATTTTGATCTTGGACAAGTAGAGTCACCTTGAGGATATATAGTGTCTTTTGGTGAAATAATAATAAAATGTTCGGGATTCAATGTCTATTTGGGTTGTTGGTACTAATTGAATTTTTTGTG
The DNA here is from genome assembly GCA_963277665.1 of Viscum album. Lineage (NCBI taxonomy): Eukaryota > Viridiplantae > Streptophyta > Magnoliopsida > Santalales > Viscaceae > Viscum > Viscum album. The sequence continues at coordinate 1,886,512,451 of OY728160.1, read as the reverse complement.
TTCCAAATTTTGTCGTGGTGCTAGTGGGTGTGAGAAAATATTTGATGCATGAATATCGTAAATTGACATTGGATTTACATCTTGGTTTGACTAAAATGAATTGTGATATTCATAGGCAGTATTTGTGGCCATAAATTATGAATGAGGTTGCAGATTTTATTGCATGATGACTTACATGTCAATAGCTGAAGATTGAGAATCAGTGCCCAGGTAGGTTGTTAAAGCCATTTCCTATTTTGTAATTTAAGTGGGATGACGTAATAAGGTATTTTTTTGTGTCTTATGAGGAATCCTTAAAAGAATTATGCAATATGGTTTTTTTGGATCATTTGAAAAGGGTGGTTAATTTCTTGTCGATCCAAGAGAATTTCACCATTGATCAATTATGAGAGTTGTTTGTTCAGAAAATAGTTCAATTACATGGATTACTATGGATCATACTTCTAGATCATGTTCTTTATTCCACACCATTCTTCTAGAAGGGACTGCAAAGGGAACATGGTTGTTATGTGTGTTTTAGTATGACCATTCACTCAAAGATGGATTGGAAATTAGAGCATAATATCACATTTTTAGAGGATATGTTGAGATCTTGTGTTCCTAGTTTTTGTCGTTAATGGGAAAATAAATATCTCTTATTGATTTTTATTACAATAATAATTTCTAGTCTATTATTCCATTGGTACCGTTTTAGGACCTCTAGGAGAGGTTGTGCAGATCTCTATTAGGTTGGTTCGAGGTCTGGAGAATAGATATTTTTTGGGCCGAGTCTCAAATAGGATATGTCATAAAAAGATAAATTTATTTAGTAAATCATTTAAATGGGTCAAAGAATTAACAAGTAATGTAATGATCAGAATAATATACTTCTTGAGACTATGGTGGCTAATAGGGTGTTTCTTCTGGTGTCTCCAATGTTGGTTCACCATCGAATTTGAAAATAGGTCATATTGGTGTGCAAGTATGTGGGAGTGTTTGAGATTGTGGAGAGGATTAGACCGATGGAATATTAATTGGATCATAAATAGTGTTAAAGTAGAATTCATTATATTTTCTATGTATCGCAACTTAGGTAGTATCACCAAGATCTATATCTTGTGATTAACATTGAAGATTTATAGAATGAGGTCGGGGTTTCCTTTTTGGAACATCTGATTTGAATCATGGATCACAGTGAGAAATTTATGTAGGGAAATACCGTTACTTTGGTTAGAGTTCTATGGTAGCATGGTAAGGTCTATATGATTCTTTAGAGAGAGATTTAGGACTGAGGGCTTAGTGACCTAACCTCTTCATCTACGAAGCTCAAAGATGTTTGGGTGCAAAGCTCAAGGATGATCCATTATAAGGTGGGCAAGCTATAAGTTCCCAAATTTTCTTATGGTATGTTTTTTTTTCAGTTTATGTATCATTTATTTGAATAAATATATTTATTCTAGGATCACGTGGAGGCTTGAGGGTGTTCTGGTGGTTCAAGAAAATAAAGATCTAGAAAAAAGGAGATTTTGAGGCATGCATCATAGATTGTGCATGTTTAATGAAAACTGTAGAGACCCAAAGCTAATGCACATGGACATTAAATTACTTTTTAAGAATACTTAATACTTAACAAAAACCCACACTCAAGGATCGTAATAGTTTAGTGTCTTTGGAAACTCAGAACATAATATTCTAATCATGGTGAGAGATCTTCAACATCTCCCACAAAGATCGTCACCTTTTATTTTCTTAACTAAAACTTTTCTTTATATCACAGGGAAATGAAAACATATAAAGGGTGAGCTCAAATTCTCTGTAAGGGTAAGCAATGAGAAAATAAAACAAACCATATACATTTGAACTTAAATACAGGAACATAATGTTTAAACATCGAAATATTTATAAATGACATAAAACATAGCAGTACATAAGGAATAGATACATAAATCATGATAAAATATAATGAGAATAAAACTTGTAATTTTGGAAACCATTAAGCACATGATATGATTTCCATAGTATCCATGACATTGCTGCCAAGACCATCTTAGTGGACAAAGTCCCTTTCAGAATCGAATTCACTCCTCGTTCCAGTCCTATAACACTGAACCAGATTAACTTACCATTATATCCATGCCTATCCCATGAGATATAAATCTTTACCCAATGCATTTGAGGGAGATATATGTCCCACCCATCTCATAATGAAATCATTCTTACGTGTTCCATAACATAAACATAAATCATTCATAATAACCTAAATAATAAAATGGGTTTTGTAAACATCAGTCCATCATAACATAATCCATATAAAAAAAATGGATATCATTTCATCATAAAAAAAATGAAACCATTTAAATAATAGAGACATTATACTTGAAACATACACAAATTAAATAATGTCATCTTAGATGGAAATTGGTTTTGATAAAGCACTTGAAAAGAAATCTTGAGGAAAATATCCCTTCTTCTGAAAAATCATTTTTTTCACAAAATGAAACACAGTTTTAAAAGAAAAGGATTTTTTTGGAAATAGTCATGAAATCATGTAGAGTAATCTTCATAAAAATAAGGCTTTCTAAAATATTAAAAAAACTATTAATGGTGTATAAGTTAAAAAACATTATCCTCGTACTTTTTTCAGAAATGTAAAAAAGAACCACGTATGGAAAAAAAAGGAAGACTCCTTCCATAAAATAAAGTAAAAGTCAAATATGGGTAAAAATGACTTTAAAAATGCATGGAAAATATTAAAAACTTTATGAAAAACATTTTTATGGACATGGATGAATAATATAACCCTAGTAAATACTTACGAATAAGTAATCTCAGATAAAAATGAGATTGCAAAATTATCCCTTACCTTAGGTCCAATATGCTTCGTATGTATCTGATCTTCCTGTATAATGATTTAAATAATGTCATTGACTTATTACAGAATCATATTCATTGTTATGATATCATATATGGTTCACTTATGTCTTTATATTAACCGTTCTTTTGTAAATTCCATGTTAAAGCAGTGTTTTTGGTAAAAGGGTTTTATTTATCGTACATGTTTGGACTTGTTGTTCATGATATTATTATTACTTATACCATGATTTATTTACTTCCAGAATTTAAATCATGATTTATATATCATATATATTCAGTATATATATATATAATAGATAGATAAATGAAATGAAATACACCGTTCATGGAGACGGTAGGCCGTACGTACGCACGAACACTATTTTCTGTTCCTTATTGACTTGAAAGAAAGTATGTAGAAGAAATATATATAAATATACATAAATCCTATAGCTTTATCATGTCATATATTTCATTATTATTCATTACATATACTTTATAATCATTCTTTAGTTGTTAACATGGATAATGAATCTCATGATGTCGTGGAGACGGTAATCTGTACGTACGCACGAGCGATGATATTGTTTCCATAATTATTGAATTGAATTGGAGTTGATGATATATTATCTCAGAATCAACATGATTTTATAATAATCATATATAGTTATTCTTTACACCATTATACCCATCCAAGTAAGGCGGTGGTGGAAAAACTTATTTCACCACGGCGTGGATACGGTATTCCGTACGTATGCACGCGCGATGATTTCGTTTACTGTAGGTTGGAAAGAAGGTGATATAGGGTTGTTTAATATTTATAATAAAATATCATTATATAAGTAATACTTCTGTTATTAATTTATAATGAAACAAATAAGTAAGAGGAAGTATAAGAATAATGAAACTTGAAAGATTCGGTAGAAGTGATTACCTCTTCCTCGACGCACCTCCTTTAAAATTCTTCTTAGGGCACTAGAGTTGGTCTTTTGAGAAGAACAGAACCTCTATGTTATAACTAGAGAGGTTGAGAAGATAAATTGGCAGGGGTTGGCTGAGATTTAAGGCTCAAAAGGGTGTGAAGAGAAGAGGGAAGGGGTGCCCTTTTTATAAGGGAGGAGAGGGGCACCCTTGGAAAAACTTAAAATATTATTTTATAATAAAGTCATATTCGGTTTATAATAGATCCAAATTGTTTTATTTTGATGATAAAGTGGGGATGGGTCGCAATACTCTCAACCAATATGTTTTAGAGATGTTTAGGTTAATATTTTATCCTTATCATTTAGATTTAACTCTAAATTAAATAATTTAACTTTTACCGTTTCTTTCTTTTCTAACACTATAATGTTAATAAACATACTATAACATGCCCAAATAACCCCAAGTGGTTCATTATTAATATATATATCCTTATCTATGTCATTATACAGAACCTCTGATTTTTAGGAATAAAATAACAATTAATGATATAATATTTGTTTTAAAAACTATTTTATGTCAATTTTGAAACTATTTGTTACTTGGTTTTTTTAAATTATAACCGAATTATTAGTTCCAAAAGAGTTAATTAAATCAATAATAGCATGTCATATTAACCTATAATATAAGTGAAATTCATAAAAAGTATCAAATTAAATTTATTTGGGTATTTATAACATCAATTATGTTAATATTTCATTAATAATGTAATTATTGCATCATCATTGTGTCAAAAATAAATTAAATTATTTAATGTCTAAAAATTATAAATAAAATAAAATTATGTATAAAAGATTTTTATCTTTCTAATTAATATTTATATTCGAATTTATCTTAGGTATAATCTTATATTAAAAATGATTTAGCTATTAAACTATGATTTTAACTATTTTAACCCTTCTTTAAATAAATTAATAATAAATGTCCTAATCTAATTCAAGTAGACCTAAATGGTCATATTTTATTACTAAGGTTTTTTTGGTTGAATTAAATTTATCCAATAGAATTAGGACATGTGTTACGGTAATAATAATATCATTTTTACCCTTAATTACCCTATTTACTTTTAACCGGGGTAAATAAAAATAAAAAGATACTATTCACAAAAAATTATTTTTATCTTATTGAACCATATTTTACTCCTTGATATTAACCATGTCTCTCGAATTTTTGAAATTGCACTCACAGAAGTGGTGAAATTATGTTTTATGTAAATTTTCAATTTCTCCTAGGAGGTGGGTAAAATACAGTGAAAAGTTCAATAAAATTTTTATATGTCTAAAATTATTATAAAATGACTCAAATTAATTACATTGAACTTATATAGGTATTATGTATCAATTTTTACCTAAAATAAAATTAAATAAAATAAATAATTATTTAAATAAAATGTACATTTTTAAATAGTAACCCAGTGTTTTCAATATTCATTGAAAATTGAATGTTTTCAGAAAAATATCAAAACATCACCCTAGGATAATTTCGACATTCTGAATCCAAAAAAGAAGTCCATTTCGAAAGATAAAATTTATAAAATTTTAAAAATTGGGTATTACTATTCATAACGGCTAGTTTATATAACATATCGTTGTTTAGTGAAACTCGGTATTCTGTACAACACATGCTATCGTCGAAGGTCGTGATTGAAAGTAATGTAAGCCAAGTCAGGGAACCATGTTGTGAAAGCTCCTTTTGGTGTAGTGTACAACACAAGACAACAATGAAATTAATAAGAATATTTTTCATAAAATCTCTTGGTGTTACATTCTAGCCCCCTTAAAAAGAATTTCGCCCTCGAAATTCGTCGGGGTTATAAATGGATTACTACTCGGAAGTTTCTTTAATTGAAACCCACATCATAAAAAGGAATAGCAAAAATTATCTTTAAAAAAGAAAGTATGAAATGTAATGGTTACCCAAATTAACTAATCACTGGGTTTCCACTTAGGAGAACATAGGTGAAAATATTGATATGGAAGAGAAATCTGACCATCATGTTCTGATGGAGAGTTGTAGAGAACATGGCTATGAAAAAGCCAACAATCACAAAGCCATAAATTTCTGATGTTCTAAGGTACCATCTGATCCATCAGATATAAGGGCACTAGGACAACATTTTTGGTTTCCAAGATCTTTTCCCTAAAGTTTAAGAGTTGGAATTAGAATAAATACTTAATTTATTTCGGTATAACCTCACCGGTGTTCGTTCCTTGAACAATTTATACTTCATCTCTTAAAGAAATGAAGTTTAATTTTTCATTTGTGAGGTGTTATCAAATCATGTGATAGAATGATGGGTTATTCCATATGTCTCAAAAAAAAGGTTAGAAAATGTTATCAAATATACATAAGTCCATCTATGGTGAGGTTAATCATATATGATTTCAAAAATGGACTTATACTTCATCTATCATACCACTTATTAAAACATTTTTCTACTCACTAGGGACATCCTGTAGGCTAGTGGTATGCGATAAAGGCCTATCACACTTCGGTTTTGGGTTTGATTACCACATCCTTGTCCGACGTGAAGGGTTGTCGCTCATCTTAAGGGTTGTCCTTTTTCTAAAACTACATTATTATAAAATTCCATCAATAATATAAAAAAATGTTATAGCCTTAATCAATACTAACTTATGTCCAACATAATCCATTCCAATATTTAGTCTTATCCAAAATACTTCTGTCCAAGTTCATAGTATAAAGAAAACAATTACTAGAAATTCCATCTTTCGAGCATGTGAATACCATCATTTATCCCCTATATATCATACAATACATCTTTTTGGTCAAATTACAAACATTTGAATACCTTATTCATTTATTATATTGAAACATAAATTATCATAGAACTATAGTGAAAACATGAAAGTTTTCAAAAGGTAACTCTTTCCACGTACCAAAATCCCAAAAATTCTATATACTCAAACCATGATATCAATTTTTCCTTATATCAGTCATGAGCTCATTAATACTACCAAAAATTTCATTATCTCTTTATCCCTTCTTTATGTACATATTAGGTTCTTTCCAAAAATATCTGAATAACTGTTCATGGTTATCGGTACCATTCAACATATACTTTCAAAAACATAAAGAAAATCAATAGTGTAACAATCCTTAGATGTCAAATTATTCCATAGTACCATGAGATTACTTATACAACATTACTCCTGATAAACATGTAATCATTCCACAACCTTCTTAAACCATTGACCGATCTTGAACAATTATTTTATTTCACATATCATTTGTAGTCTCTTAATCATCAACAACATAAATAATACCCATGCGACAATGATGATTCTCTTCATGAGACATTCACTTAGGGCATTGGTTTGCATAATGCCCGTACATTCAACATTTAAAACATTTAATCGTTGTTGATGTCATAGAAATACCATTATCCTTGTCTTTGGTGTTAACTGAACATTTTCCTTTGCACTTACTGGCTTTGTGTCCTTCCTTTCCACACCCAAAGAATGTAATGGTTTCTTTGAAACATTATCCTTGATTCCTCTTCCCACATGATTTACATGAGAGATATTGAACTTTCTTTCCTCTATAATCATCAAGAAACTCCATCTTTCTCTTATTAGATGAGTCGGGATACTTACCACAGTTGATATTTTTGATCATATTGTGAGATTTCTGATTAGTAATAATAATGGTGTTTTGACTTCCAAATCCCATTTCATTTGGTTTCTCTTGAAGAATATCATTCCATTGTCTATCATATCCTCCATTATCACGAATCATTATGTTTCCAGCCATTTTCTAAAATCCAAAATGAACAGTATGTGAGGAAAACATAATTCTAGGAAAATAACATAATAAAGTGGGAGTACCTTCAATATATAACATATTAGGTTTAATTCTAAGATTGTTACTATAATTCTATAACTATAACCTATACGCATACTTAACCTTATGGACATCCATAAATATACCATAGAAATATCTCTACGGATCTCACTAAAATTCTCGCATCCAAGTTTCCAAAGGTTGACTAAACATTTCCTCTGATACCAACTATAGAGACCCAAAGCTGATGTACACGGAAATTACATTACTTTTGCAGATTACTTAATACATAACAAAAACCATCACTCAAGGATCATAATAGTTTAGTGTCTTTGGAAACATGGAAAATAATCTTCTAATCGCGGTGAAAGATCTTCAACATCTCCCATAAAGATCTCCACCTTTTGTTTTCTTACCTAATACTTTTCTTTATACCCTGTGGAAAAGAAAACATATAAAGGGTGAGCTCAAATGCTTAGTATGGGTAAGCATGGAGAAAATAAAACAAACCACATACATTTGAACTGAAAAACATGAACATAATGTTTAGACATCAAAATCATGAGCAATGACATAAAACATAGCAGTACATAAGGCATAGATACAAAAATCATGATAAAATAGCATGGGAATATAACATGTAATTGTAGAAACCATTAATCAGATGATATGATTTCCATAATAGCCAAGTCATTTCTGCCAAGACCATCTTAGTGGACAAAGTCCGTTTCTGAATCGTGTTCACTCCTCGTTCTAGTTCTGTAAAACTGAACCAGGATAACTTACCATTCCATCCATGTCTATCTCATGAGATGTAAATCTTTACCAAAAGCATTGTAGGGGATATATGTCCCACCCATCTCATAATGAAATAATTCTTACGTGTGCCACAACATAAACATAAATCATTCATAATAACCCAAAGAATAAAATGGGTTTCATATACATCATTCCATCATAACATAATCCATATAAAACAAATGGATATCATTTCATCATAAAAAAAGTGAAACCATTTAAATAATAGAGACATTATACTTGAAACACACACATTCAAAATAATGTCATCTTATATGGAAAATGGTTTCGATAAAACACTTGAAAAGAATTCATGAAGAAAATATCCTTTCTTCTCAAAAATCATTTTCATTTCACAAAATGCCACACAATTTTAAAAGAAAAGGATTTTGTTAAAAATAGTCATGATATCATGTAGAGTAAGCATCATAAAAATATGGTGTTACAAAACCGTAAAAATTCTGTTCATGTCATATATGTTAAAAAAACATTATCCTCATACTTTTGTCGGAAAAGTCAAAAAGAACCACGTATGGTAAACAAAAGGAATATTCCTTCCATAAAACAAAGTAAAAAATAAATGAGGGGTAAACATGACTTTAAACATGCATGGAATAATATTAAACACTTTATGAAAAACATTTTTATGGGCACAGATGAAAAATATAACCCTATTAAATACTTACGAATAACCAATCTCGAATAAAAATGAGATTGCAAAATTATCCCTTACCATATGTCTGATATGCTTCGTACGTATCCGAACCACCTGTATAATGATTTAAATAATGTCATTGACTTATTAAAAGATCATATGAATTCTTCTGATATCATATATGGTTCACTTATGACTTTATATTACCCGGTCTTTTGTAAATTCCATGGTAAATTACAGTTTTGCGTAAAATCGTTTTTTCTATCGTACATGTTTGTAATTGTTGTTAATGATATTATTATTACTTATATCATGATTTAATTACTTCCACAATGTAAATCATGATTTATATATCATATATATTCAGTATATATATATATAATAGATAGATAAATGAAATGAAATACATCGTTCATGGAGACAGTAGGCCGTATGTACGCATGAACGCTGTTTTCTTTTCCTTATTGACTTGAATGGAATTATGTATATGAAATATATATAAATTTTCATAAATCCAGTAGCTTTATCTTGTAATATATTTCATTATTATTCATTATATATACTTTATAATCATTCTTGAGTGGTTAACATGGAGAATGAATCTCAACGCACCTACTTTAATATTTTCTTAGGGCACTACAGTTGGCCTTTCGAGAATAACAGAACATCTATGATATAACTAGAGAGGTTGAGAAGAGAAATGGGTAGGGGTTGGCCGAGATTCAAGGCTCAAAAGGGTGTGAAGAGAATAGGGATGGAGTTCCCTTTTTGTATGGGAGGAGAGGGGAACCTTTGGAAAAACATAAAAGTTTATTTTATAATAAAGTCATATTAGGTTTATAATAGCTCCAAATTGATTTATTTAGAAGCTAATGTGGGGATGGGTCTAAATCCTCTCAACCAATAGGGTTTTGAGAAGTTTAGGATACTATTTTATCCTTATCATTTAGATTTAACTCTAAGTTAAATAATTTAACTTTTACCATGTCTTTGTGTTTTCTTACACTATATGGTTAATAAAATTTATATAATAAGCCAAAATAACCCAAAGTGGTTCATTATTATAATATATATCCTTATCTAAGTCATTTGGCTAAAATTTATATTTTTTGGAATAAAATAACAATTAATAATATAATATTTGTTTTAAAAACTATTTTATGTCAATTTTGACACAATTAGGTACTTGATTTTTTTGAAAATCATAATAGCATTATTAGTTCCAAAAAAGATAATTAAATCAATACTAAAATGTCATATTAACCTATAAAACTAGTTAAATTCATAAAAAGTCTCAAATAACCTTTATTTGGGTGTTTATAAATTCAATTATGTTAATATTTCATTAATAAGGTGGTTACAACATCTTTATTATGTCATAAATAAATTAAAATATTTAATGTATAAAAATTATAAAAAAATTTAAATTATTTAAGAAATCATTTTATATTTCTAATGAATATTTATAGTCGAATTTATCTTATGTATAACCCTATATTAAAAATGATTTAGTTATTGAACATTCATTTCAACAATTTTAACCCTTCTTTAAATAAATTAATAATTAGTGTCCTAATCTAATCGAAGTGGACCTAAATGTTCATATTTTATTACTAAGGTTGTTTTTGGTCGAGTTACACTTATCCAATGGAATTAGGACATGTGTTAGGGTAATAATAATATCAGTTTTAACCTTAATTACGCTATTTACTTTTAACCGTGGTAAATAAAAGTAAAAAGTTTCTATTCACCAAAAATTATTTTTACCTTCTTGAACCAAATTATACTCCTTGATATTATCCGTGTCTCTCGGAGTTTTGAAATTCCACTCACAGATGTGGTAAAATTATGTTTTATGTAAATTATCAAATTCTCCTAGGAGGTGGGTAAAAGATGGTGAAAAGTTCAATAAAATTTTTATATGTCTAAAATTATTATAAAATGACTCCAATTAATTACATTTAACTTATATTGGTATTATGTATCAATTTTGACCTAAAATAAATTTAAATAAAATAAATAATTATTTATATAAAAAGTCGGTTTTAAATAGTAACCCAGTGTTTTCATTATTCATCAAAAATAGAATGTTTTAAAAAAAATACCAAAACATCACCCTAGGATAATTTCAATATTACAAATCCAAAAATGAAGTCCATTTCAAAAGATTACATTTATAAAGTTTCAAAATTTGGATATTACTATTCATAACAGCTAGTTTATATAACATATTGTTGTTTAGTAAAAATCGGTATTGCGTACAATACATGCTATCGTGGAAGGTCGTGATTGCGTGTAATGTAAACCATGTCAGTGATGCATGTAGTGAAAGATCCTTTTGGTGTAACATAAAACACAAGGCAACAATGAAATTAAAATGAATATTTTTCATAAAATTAAGGGTGTTACCAAAACCGTGAGAGATGAGGGAAAAACCATGCAGCATGAGACAGTGGCATGTAACATAGTTGGATCATGGTTTGTAAACTATGACAGACTCCCCCGGTAACCATGTTTCCCAACGTATCTTGGATTTTGTCTTTCACATGGTTTGGGTATGATTTGGAAGACTATGTGAGTAAACTGTGTGCCCCATTTAAGTTATAATATTTACAAAATTTTCATTACTTGATTTTAAAGCATCATCCATATTTCTCTCCCATTTCCTTCCTTGAACCCTTGGGACAAACCCAGGCTCCCATACCATCCAACCGATTGATCTTCCACATTTCTTTTTTCTTTGGAGAATTAATTTTTTCAGATCAAAACTCTGGGTAAGTCTAACCTCTTACATGCTTCTAATTTCTAGACTATGGTTTTTATCATGGTCAATCTTCTTCTGAAGCACTAAAACCCTTGTTTTCTAGTGGAATCAAGGTCAAGGGTTTAAATTGGGATTGAAAATAGTTCTAAGGAAATTATTAATATTTCATTCGACATAGGATTTAAATTTGGTGGTCTCCAATTCATATCCAATGGTTTTTATATTGATGTGTTCATGTAAGGTTGTGACCTTTGTTTTAGCTTGATGTGTTCTTTGTTCTGTTAGTGAGATTTAATGTATTGGGTGTCTAAATGAAAAATTTAACCCCTCATAATCATCGTGGGATTCCTATAGGATGATGTAACCAATTAGGGACCCCCATGGGGAGCGCAAACCTTCTAAAACATGGTTAACATTAATGTTATGTGTACAATAGAGGTAATATTACGTAGAGCCCAATATAAGCCTGTAATGATATTTTTTCATTATCAATATTGTAAAATGGGTAGTTGTTCCTAGATATGGGAAATGGAAAAGGGATTACTTGGTTTTACTTGAAAATGATTAAATGAGATTAACAATAATGTGCCAAATGAATAGTGATTTTTACATGAAATGTATAAGTGGGATAACACAAGGGAAATATTAAATGTGTGAAATGAATTACAATATGTAATGGATTGGAAATGTAATTTGGGTTAATGTAGGGGAATTAGTGTCTATTTTTATTGAGATAGGCATAATAAAAGGGAATTGGGATAAATGGATACGTAATGTAATTGGTAAATGTGTTAATAGTTATGGAATAATTTTAATTATATATTGATTATTATGGATTTTTATTTATATTACTATTGGTTATGTTTGATTATGATATAGTTTATGTGTGGCGAATGGAAAAATAAGACTGTGCACATGGATTGGTCAAGTGGTGTATCGACATGGGGTCATATACCCATTTGTAGAAGTTAGACCAAGGCTCTAAACTCCAGCACAAAAAATAATGGATTAGGGATGGTGATAGAGTTCTATTCCCCTAATTGTAATTGATGGAGTGGGTAATAATGATATAAAGGGATAAAGAAATGGTGGTTAACTAATGGTACCTGATTTTTTTTTATTTACATTGAATTTCCTTTATCAATCTCATGATTTTTTTTATTAAAATGGTTATTTTTTAGACACCATTTTTGGTGGCCTATTGAGTTATTCCAACACCATACACAGGTCACCATTGGCTACCAAAGAATACATCATTCTTGTAGGTCAAAAATGGGAAAACATTCATATTCATGGGAGTTGTGTCGAGATTGGAGTGATCATGGAGGGGGTTCCTGACTTTTTCCATGAACATTTGGGGAATTTCATTGTTTGTATTTATTTTGGGTTTTGTTAACTTGGTACTGTTTAGCATGACATATCATATTTATTGTTGGATATAGTGTTTACCCTATCATGGGAGATGTTTCGTACACATTTTCCTTGGATATTTCATAATATTTCAGTTATTTATATTTTTATATATTGTGTCTAACTATGGTGATGATGGTATAATATCCCCATGAAAATTAATTAGACCCTAATTACTAGTCAGCAACCTCTGGAATACAGGGAGGCGCTCTTGAGGTCATCTGGAAACCGAGTCTGGGGAACCTTTTAGTGGCTCCCTTGATAGGGATGTTACAGAATGATTATCTATACCATTAAAATTATGATCATCCTTATACATATAAACCAAAAAAAATTATTATTATCCAATATCAATAAGGAATATCATAGGTTTTTAAGGGATTTTTATTTGATTCCACATAATTATTCATATAGAAAATGTGTATTAACCCGTGCATTTCCCTTAGGATTGTCAAACCGGGTGTGATTTAAGGGAATACTCCCTATGAAAATGAATGAGGACCAAGGTATACTCAACCAACTATTCTCGATGTTATTACCCATTGATGCATCTATTTCAAACCCAGGTAAACCTATAGTATCAAAAAAATATTATATTTCTAGGAAAACCATATAATCTAAACCAAAAAGCGTCTGGATGTTATCCTATACTTGAACATATCCCCAAATTTGATTAGAGGGTTATATTCCCTAATCCATGTTTCCTAAAATCTAGTTCCCAATGATTATACTAACATCCTTTGATACCAACTGTAAAGACCTAGAACATAGTATTTCAAAGATAGTGGATACTTTAGATATAATTAATTATATCATGAATGACCAAACTATTTAGTTTTAGTGATACAACACTATAAATCCCAGATTCTGTGTCATTCTACAATTATATTCGAATTAGGTAAAAGTAAATTGAGTCCCAATGGATCGAAAAGTTTAGTATAATTGGTAAACTAGATACATACATGAGTCATTTATTATTAATTAATACACTAATTAAAACATATATTTTTACTTTTTGAGGGAAATAAAATCATTCAATCTAGTGTATTGTTTATATCATTCTTAGTAATCTACCTAGAATCTTGGGCAAAGGAAGCATAATAAGGGTGAGGTCAAATTCATAGTAAGGGTAATCTATGACAAAAGAAATAATGAATCATTAAGAATAACAAATATAGAAAGGCAAATAATTCAACCACGTGCCATTAAATCAATTAAATGAGAATAAAATAAATCCATATACTTTTTTATAGTGAAATATCATGGATATTAAATAATTAATATTAATGAAGTAAATTCATAATTAAAAGATTTCATGTCTCCCAGGAACACGGAACTATTACAAACAACACCTTTCACAATGAAATTTAAATTTATGGATAGAACCAACCTATTCATCTTAGAAACAAACTCGAAGGGTTTTTCACTAACTAATTTCATCTCATGAGACATCCAATTCATCAAGGGGATTACATTAAAGTGACCATAAGTCTTAGGGATTTCATTAACTGATCCACAATCTATAGAGATTAAATTAACTAATCCCCAACCATATAGTTCTTGTCCAGAGAATTCCACATATATCTAATACGTAACATGCCTTATAAAATATACATATTAAAGAAAGGATATTGATTAATATATATTTCATAATTAAATCAAATAACTTTCAATGTAAAAAAAATACAAACAATATACAATTTTGGTTATGAACATATCCATAATATATGATATGGATAATTCGGGGAAATTTAATGTTCCATGATCCTGGGAAATCGAATATTTCAAGGTGAATAAAATATATTAAGGTATTGAATATCAGTAATATCCTTGTCCAAATAAATCATAAACCATACAAATGAATAATATATTTTGTATCAACAAAACATATCCAATTTTGGGTAAATATAAAGGATTTTTTTCATTGAATAATTAATATACTATAAAAATATTATTTTTAAAACTCATTGTTGAAAATTTACATTCTATTATGAACAAAAATTCAAATATTTTTCTTTGAAAACAACTTTTTTAAAACAAATCCCATACAAAATATCCTTCTAAACTTAAAAATTATGTTTCTAAGAAATGACAGTGGGTAATTCAATACATGTTATACCCGGTAAAAATAACTCTTATTTCCATGGTAAATGTTTTGAAAAATTCCATATTCATAAATATATAATAATATTCCTTTGAAAGCATTTGTAAAAGAAAAAAATTCAAAAAATTCATTAATAAATCACTGTTTAATGATTAAAAACTTTTTTGAAAATGTTTCCAAATAGAGGGTTTGTATAATGAATCATATTCTATAACTATAGAGAAAAATGAAGTAAGGTTTTCAAAAATACATTTTTTTAACAATTTTTAGTACCACAGAGTGGGAAATGGAACTATTAGATAAAAAATGAAATGAAAAACCATATGGTAATAAAATTAAATGATTTATTAAAAATAATTTGATAATTTTCTATGATGGAAATTCAAGTGAAAAACTCTTGAACAAAATGATATTATGATGTAAACACTTTAAAATACCATAATTATTATGTGAGAATAAATTAATGGATAGCTTATGTGTGCCAAATGTAAAAATCCATAAAACATGTATATATAAAATAAAAAATGGATAAAACATTATTACACCCATAATCATGAAATATTGATAGAAATATGTAATATAACCCAACAAAAAAGAATCAAGTTCTAAAATTATTTACAACTTGGTAAATTTTAAATAAAATACCCTTATAAAAAACAGTTCAAATTGAAATTCAAAAACCAAAAAGATAAAAGAATTCATCGTATAATATAAAAAAATGGGTAGTAGAAAAACCACATAAATTAAAAAATTTATGATAATGGTATATCCCTTGAAGAGACCACCTTTTGTATGGATAGTATATGTTGAAAAATGGTTTTTATTGGTGGGAAATGATGATGAATGAAATATAAATATTTTAGTAATCTCAATGTGATGAATTATTTCCAAAGTTAATGGAGTTTGGATGAAATACTATAGTCATGATAATCTAATATACTTTTTAATGGTTTTATGACTTTTAATTTCAAGAATATGCCTATAGAATTATTAAGGTGTTTCATGGATAATTGTTAGGGATTCATTTGATGACATTGGCTATCAATGTTGAACAATTCTACTAGTAGAATATGATGATGCTTTGTTGGTTTTTTACTTAAAAAATAACATAATTTGTTACGAGATCTTTTGATTAAGTCTTTAAAAATGAGGTATGGATTAATGTTACTACAAGTCACATTAAGGTTTGATTGGAAATAAAAATGTTGTTGGAAGGCAGGAAATTTTTAATGTTTTCCTTCAAAAATCTGATGATGGTAAAGATGATCAATCAAAGACTATATGTCATGAAAGATAAGGTTTATGAGGAAATTAGATATTTTTTGAATAATATAGATGATAGTTAAGTTGCATGGATGTTATTTTTGAAGGAGAGTTTGTGAAACTCATAAGATTTTTATAGAGCGGAGAAGGGAAATAAGAAAAGGAAGAATTTTTGCATAAAAACACTATGAGGACTGTGAAGCATAGTACAAGGACCATGTATGAGAAATATTTTGTTGGTAGATCATGGTTTTCAAGATACATAAAGTTAATGGGTGATCAAAAGTTCGCAAAACATAAAATAAAGTTCATGAAAGTAAAAAGAGGTATGGGGAGAAGTGAAGGGAAATCAGTAAAGTAAGAAGCTCTACATTACAACTCTATGAGGACCGCAAATCAAGGTATACAAATCGTATAAGAGAAATAGTTCATGGATGGGTCACAATTTGTTGGAGTCTTACAGTTTGTGGTAGGTCTAAAATTAATAGTGAAGGATATTATTCATGGAATGGAGGTGTTGATTTTTGCGATTATGAAGGAAGAGAGGAAGTACATAGACTGTGTAAGAGAAATGATTTTCGGGAGGACCATAGTTTGTGGAAGAAGAGTAATACATAGTGAATATTTTACCGGATTAAAAATTTGGCCAAATCAGATTAGATAAATGTTTATATTTATTTACCAATATACAATACCTTAATCCCATCATTATTATTGAGTGAAATTTATTATAAAAGATCATCATAGAAGGAATAATTCCTCTATGTCTGGAAGAGTTCTCGAGGAAAAAATTCCAGGAGAGATAAGGAGCTTTTCATAGGATAGTTAGTCTAGTGATAAAAGGGAGTTAGTGGACTGATAAATGTTTTAGGAGAAAAGAGGTTTTTCATGAATCCTTAATAGTCCATATAAGAATCATCAGTTTACATATTTAGAGGTAGAATGCATAGGAGAAGATGGTACTGAGAAGAAGAGGTTGTCTTCAGAAGAGGAAATGGTCTGTGGAAGAAAAATAAGTCAATAGAAGTAGGGATAGTTTATGGAGGAAGAATCTATCCATGAAGAACACATAATATATGGTGTAAGACATTTTATAGAGGAAGAAGGTACAGTTGGTAGAGCATTGATGGTATAAGGGGCATCAGTATTCCACGAAGAAAAACCAATTTTCAGATGAGAGGGATTTTTGTGGATCACTCATCCCTCGCGGTGTAAGGTAGCTCTTGGGGACAGTTCACAACCACAGTTAATTGGAATATTTTATAGGGGATGTTTTTAAAAATAATATATTTTAAATAGGGTACAAGATAGTTTTTGAAGAAGAAATATTTCATACACGCAATATTTTTTACACCCTCATCATGCATTGAAGAATAATGGAGATTAGGACATTGTTTCAATATCTCATATTATGGTGTGTCCAAGAAGAATAGAGCATTCCCACTTAATTGTTGATTACTATTCAGACCATATTTATTCTGATGATTCTATGTTGAGAAAAGTTTCAATGATTTTATAATCACATATGAATTTAGTGATTCTAATAAGAATAAGAATAAGAGATATTAGTGTCATTGATTTAGTATAGAAATGAAATATAGAATAGGATTAGATGATGTGACTGAAAAAAATTGATATTATTTCATTATAATTTTGGTCAAGGAAAATTATGTTCATCAGTCTACTGAATTCATATTATTTTCACCGAGAAAATAAGAAGATTAGGGAGAAATCAAGTTTGCAAATGGGAAGAGATAATATGTGTTTCTTATATGCTGTTATTCATGTAACAATGTAAATAAAATATTTCGGGAAGAACAAAGTAGAACTGGGAAATTCGACATGACACAATAGTTGGATGAATTTGTTGGTGTTACAAACCCTTAATAACAAGGATAAGAATATTTTTTGAGGTAGTATAACGATCCTGAAATATGCCTTAAAACAGGTTCTATTGGATTGTTTTCATAGTTCCACAAGACTGTAAGGTAATACTCTACTCATTGTAGCCACCTTCAATGAATTTTTATTCTATTGGTTTTGTATTCCGGATTATTTCCGACTATTCTATGGATGTAGCTACTCTTGTTGTGTAGTGAACCTTGTAAATATATCATGTGCTATCGTTACTACTTTTATATACATTCATGTGATAGGGAAAAGATAATAAGAGAATCCAGAGCCTAACAGTTCTAAGAGGTACATGGATTTGTTTTTTAAATTTTATTAAAAATCCCCCAACATTGATTCAACCCCTTCCCAATGTGAGGTATATTGAAAACTGGTCTTTACATGCCTCACGTAATGAAAAGTGAGAGAATAATTCCATAACTTTAGTTTCCTTTTGGGTGAACATCCTTTATCCTCTGGTATAATGATATTAAAAATTTATCTAAATTATACCATAATGATACTTCTTATTTTAATATCATTTTTAATATTCTTATGATACCTTATTACCCATCTATTAATAATATTTCATTATTTTGATGACTTCAGGTGTTAATGACCCAATTTGTTGAGTATGTTTTAAAATGTAATTTTTATTCTTATTAATTAAAACATGATATAATCATATATAGAATTTATACCATTATTTAAGAATACTATATATATATATTTACTACATATTTATTTATAATAATCTCTAAAATTTGGAGATAATAAATGAAACTCATCATTCATGGAGATGGTTGGTCAAATGTACGCATGAACACTGCTTCCATTTTTTCATATTTAATTGAATAAAAAGTAAATGATATATATGTATATATATATTGTAACTAAATTATCATATTTATTTCATATATTTCACATATTTTTATTAAATTCATAATTTATATGTTCCATTTGTATCATGATTGAATAACATTCCTTTGAGAAGGTGGTAGTCCACACTTCCGCAAACGATGTTATCATATTCCCAAAAATGGAAATCATAACGTTATGTGTTATATGAAAGTAAATGAAGAAAAAATACATTATAAATAGCATAGATAAAATATTTAAAAAGTTTTCCAATAATCATTACCACCATGAGAGGTTGTAATGGAAGGATGAACAATCATCATATCACGAGACGGTGGTCTTTCATACACATGGACAATAAGTTCGTTGCACATTAGATGAAAGTGTGTATTAGTTTAGGTAGAAAGCTTAATATAAAAAAATGTCAATATATTTATGATACTGATTTTTTTATTCATCAAAGAAGAATATTTTTGGGGTTGGATTATGAAAATAAAGAAAAATATATTGATTAAGGATGTTACATATTCATTGGGTAAAATTTTTGGGGTTTTACTAAAGGGAATAATTGGATGGATTTAATCCAAATATATGGATTCTAGGTTGAGTTTAAGGATTAAGGTAGCTTATTTGAGTAGTTTTTTTGTGAGACAAAGGTCTTTAGTGGTGTGTGTGTATGTTGGAGGGGTTAGTTACTTTTTCTAGTGGAGGAGGGGATGTATTTATATTAATATAAAAGGTAAACAATCTTGAGATGCATCCCTTGAAACATGTATCCAATAATGGTAAATATTAGATAAAACAGATGATTTGGTCTAAATATTTCCAAAACATTTAGTTTGGTGAACTTTCTATCTCATTATAAACTATAATATTAATGTTTAATAATTTGTTAAGTTAATTTTGCCACAAAACATTGTAATTAATTTTAATCACTTTCCAATCTGGATTAAAAACATAGAATCTATTTTTTGAAATTCTAATCATAGAATTGGTAGAAATTAATTTAAATTTAATCCCATGGATGATATGAGAATGTGGGTTTTTAAAGGAAAAATGTTTACAGTTTGAGATGTGTTTACTTCCAATTTTAATGAAAATTTGATAAAAATGAACTTAAGTGGATTTTTTTTAGGATTGACATATTTTTACTTTAAAAAAAATTTAAAATATAATTTATCCATCTAATTTAGTTAGACAAAATATAATTTTTTAAATAAAATTCAATATTTTTCAATATTCATCAAAAAATGAAATATTTCAAAAAAACCAAAAATTAAAAATAACCTAATTTTTTTGATTACATTTCAAAAAAAAATTTATATTGGAAAAGAATTTATAAAAATTCCAAAAATTATATTTAAAATATGTTCTCTATTAAAAGGTGGAAAATTTTCCTTCAAGAATGTAATGGGTTTTATGAGTAATATTTTGTTTTCTCTTATTTTGTTAATATAAAATATATGATATGAATGTCAATACATTTTATTGGATATATAACATATAAATTCTCATAAGTTATTTAATACTATTAATAACCAAAAAATTAATGACTATGTCATATCTTATTATATTAAATCAAAATACTTTTATAATATATTGTTTTTTAGTAAAACATAGTTCTTCGTGTAACACAATCTATTAAAGAAACTTTTTGTTGTGTGCTCCCCATGCTAACTATGGATATCATTAATATCAACCTATTTCATATGTTTATTTTATATAAAATAGTAAATATATTGTAAACTATTGGGATATTATATTCCCTTATAGGCTTAATGTTGTGTGTCATACATGATATAGAATATACTGTTCTTACGTTATAATATCAGGGCATTACATTCTCCCCACATTAAATAAATTGTGTCCTCCCATATAGATATGAACTCTTAATTATTTTTTTGTTATTACTAATGCTTAAATATCACTTCTTTATAAGGGTTTATAAAACATACTATAGATAAGGGGGAATGAGAAGTAAAATGGTCACATAGACTAATATATAACTAGGTCTCTATATAGAAGAACATTAGTTGCATGTAGAGATATTTACATGGAGGAAATTCATAAATATTTATAAGGATTGATTTTGGTCATCAATCAAAATCAAGTGAATGATCAATGGAATTTTGTGTGCCACAAATCTATAAATCTATAATAATCAAAATTTCAACTATTACACAAACATTAAGTTATTTGGTATACATTTTTATTTTATGATCCTTTTCCTAATGTGGAGAAATTGTTTTATTAAACAAGAATATAATGATGTATACTTACCTGTTATATTTATATTTTATAAAAAAATCATCATTTGTATTTGATTTGATAAATTTACAATTTATACATTCCGTCAATAAATGGATATCCAAAAATTAACAATGAGGCCAAAATAACTAAAATAAATTTTTAATGGATCATAAGTCTTATAAAAGAGTGGAATGTTTTTCATTTGTCTCCAATTATTCTCCAAAGACAATTTGGTTAATACACTAATATCTAATAGTAAAAAGTAACACTACTGGTTCATAATTAATATTTATACATCAAATTTTTTTAACTTAAAACAATGACATTTTAACTAGGAAATGTCATAGTTTAATGGATGAAATCAAACCCTTATCATCCTTTAGTCATAGGATCAAGCCTCGTGGCCTTTCCAGATATGATGGGTTGTCACATGGAATATAGGTTGTCATTTTCTAAAACCAAATTGATATAATTTCTATAATAAATACGAGGAAATCCTTGAAATTTAGACATTAAATAACCATTTGAATATAATTTTAAATACAACCTCAATAAATAAATATTTCAACCATTTTATTTGCACATAGGTCCTTCCATGGTCTATGGTTTATCCTAGGTCAATAATTGACATTTTCTATTCAAATCCCTTATAATGGTTTTTAATTAAAATGTAAATTTTCCAAAGAATATCCCTGGAGAGTGTCAAACCAGGTGCATGATAAGGCCCATTGTCATATACTAGGTTATTCATTAGTCATGTCTAGGGCACCATTTCAGAGTAGTTACCCCTATGTATATTCATGCTAAAATTATGTCCTTTATTATTATTAAAACATGGATTTATTTGTAGGAAAACCACGTAATCTCTATGTAACAGAAAAATTAAGATGTTATTCTATACATAACATCATATTCTACCATAGGGTTATTTTCTCTTATTATTATATCCCAAAATCTAGTTCCCATGGTTTCTTCTAATCTTTTTCAGATACCAAATATAGCACACCAACCCCAGAAAGCATGTATTCGGTGTCATATAAAAATCACATTGGAATAACTTACAAGTAAAAAAATCCCAATGTGCCAAATAGTTTAGTTATTTTGGTAAAGCATATACAAACATGAACCTTTTATTATAAATCATTAAACTAATTACAATATAACATTTTTCTTTTTTAGGATAATAAATTTATTTAATCTACCATATGGTTTCATATCATTCCTAGTAAACATCAAGGAATCATGGGGAAAGGAAACATTATAAGGGTGAGATCAAATTGTCTGTAAGGGTTGAGTACAAAGTAACAAATAATGAATAAATGAGAATAGCCAATATGGAATGGTAAATAACTAAAACAAATTCCATTTAATCAATAAAATGTTAATGAAATTCACTAATTGAATTTGTCATTGTGAAAATTTCATGGGTAATTAATACTAAATATTAATGAAGGAAATATTTAATTAATTAACATCATGTTTCCCAGTAACATAATAACTTTACCGTAAAGTCCATTAACATTTTTGTCTAAATTTATGGGTAAAAATATATATATTCTTCATTGAAACAATCATGATGGGTTTTTTACCAACCAATTTCGTATCATGAGACTACTAAGGAATCAAGGGTATTACCTTAAATGGATACAAAACTATAAGTATTTTATTAAATTGTACCAAATAATTAGTATTTTATTAGCTACTTACCAATCTGTATAGCATTTGTCCAAATCATTCCTCCTATATCGGATAAATAATGTACCCTATTAAATATTCATATTTAGTAAAAGATACAGATTTAACAATATTTTCTCAGTCAATAAAAAAAAAGAAAAAACTATATGTAAAAATCATCAATGGTTTAATAAATAAACAAATCCATGATAAATGATATGGATAATTTGGGGGAATTCAATCTTCAATGATTGTAGGAAATTTAATATTTCAAGGGGACTAAAAGCAAGTGAGGAAGTGAATATCAATATTATATTTTAAAAAATAACTAATAAATCATCCAAAGGAATGATAAGGATGGTATTAATAAAAAATACCATTTTTTGTAAAAAATGAATGTTTTTTCATTGATCAATGAAAATACTATAAAAAGGTATATTAAAAAAATGAAGAATATATTATTTTCAATCTAAAAAAAATTGTAAATACTTTTATTTTAAAATATTTTTTTGAAATCATTTTCTTCAAAAATTAAACTTTTATACTTAAAAATAATTCTTAAAGAAAATGATGGAGGTTAATTCTATACATGATGTAAAAGGTACAAAAGAACATTCACTTTCCAAGGTAGAATGTTAGAAAAACAAAATTTTCAAAAAGTGATAAGAATATTACATTGAAAATACCTGTAAAAGGAAACAATTGTAAAATGTATTTATGAAAAAAAAAATTAAAGGATAAAAATACATTTTAAAACATTTTTAGTTGACAAGGATTATTGAAGAAAATATTTTCTCTAAGTAAATGTTAAATGAATTCATGGTTCCATAAAAACATTTTTTGAAACATTTTGACTTAAAATGAGTATAAAATTAGAACTATTTCATGAAAAAGTTCATGGATAACTAGAGGAGAAGGAAATTAGATGTTTTATTAATAAAGTATTCAATAATTTTTTCTGAGGTAAATTTGAGTGTATAAAATACCAAAAAAATGAGATTGTGAATTAAACCCTTAGAAATACCATATTGTTGATTTGAGAATCAATTAACTAATAAGTTATGTGTCTCAAATTTAAAGCCACATAAAAATTTGGAAATAAAATAATCAATATTAATAAGTGATTACACAAATTTTATGATAATATTAATGACAATAGGTAAGTAATACAACCCAATAAAAAGTAATTGGGTTATTAAATACATCACCACTTGGTATCTTTTTACTCAAAACCCCTATAAAAAATAATTGAAATTAAATTAAAAAATTCTAAATATAAAATAATTCATGATATAATATATCATAATGAGAATTAGATACCCTACAAAAAAGAAAAAACAGATGATAATGGTGTATTCCACATGAAACGAAATATGAGACAAGAAACACTTACCCATTTTTTAGTAATAATTCATTATTTTCACTAACTTGTGTGATAATGGTTTTGTTTATCGAGTATGTTTTAACTTATTATTTTTTACTCTTTAGTAGATCAATATTTCATCCATGAAAGAATGTAAACCATGATTTAATTATCATATATATTCATTATATATTTAATTAAAATAATACAAAAAACTTAACATAACAAATTAAATGCACCATTCATGGAGATGGTAGGTCATACATACACATGCACGCTACTTCCATTTCATTTGTTTTATTTAAAGGAATGAAAAGTAAAAGATGTATATATATATTAACATTATAATTATACTATAACATTAATTTCAATTATTTTAAATAGGTTTTTTAAATTGATACTTTATATATTACATGAATATTGTGAATTAATCACATCACTTTGAGGATGCAGTACTCTACACTTCCAAAAACCATGTTAGCATATTCTCACACAATGGAAAGAAAAAAATTATTTTTAATATAAAAACTAGGGATTCATAAATAAATTATATATATCATATATAACTTATATAAACCTTGTTTTCATCATGATTCACAACATGTTAGGTGGTATTTTAAGGATAGACAATCACCGTTTCATGATGTGATAGTCTTTCGTACACTCAAACAGTATGTTTGTTACCCATTAGATGGATATTTTTGTAAGTGTAGTTCAAAACATTAATATAACATCATATAAATATATTTTGGATACATATGTTTTTATCTAAGAATTGAGTAATAATATTTTTGGGAGTGGCGATGGAAAATAAAAAAAAAATTTTGAGGATGTTAAATATTCTTTGTTTAACTCCTTTCGGATTGAATGAAAGGGATTATTTGGATTCATTTCTTCCCAAAGAGTTGATTATTGTATTAGGGGAGTTATTTTTGGATAATATTTAAAAATATTTTTTGGAAATCTAATGTTATTGATAGGTGTGATTCTTTGGGAGGTGTGAGTGCCTTTTTATAGAGGTGGATGAGTGGTATTCTTGTAAGTACCAAAAGGTAAACACTACTGAGGGGGCTCCCTTACATCATGTGCCTCCATTAATGGTAAATATTATTTAAAATGAAGAATATGGTATTAATATTACCATAAAGTGGGTATTTTAATTTTTCATAGGTCATTTTTTGCCTTATGATTAAGGTTTAGTCCAATATTGAGCTAATTTTTCTTTTAATCATAGTAAATAATTTCAAACAAATTCACTAAATTATTTTCTCAAAAATTATGTTGAAATTATTATACATTATAAACTATTATGATTTAAAATATAGAATCCATTTTTTTTAAATTCATATCACATATTTCACAATTACTTATTTAAGTAAAATCATCCAGATGGGATGATAAAACTAGGTTTTAAAGTAAAATGGTCAAAAGATTAAGATGTGTTTGTAACCAGTTTTAATGATAAATTGTATCAAATAAACTAAATTGGATAAATTTTTGTATAAATTATATAATGTGACTTTAAAACAAATTTGAAATAAATTAAACCTTATATATAAATTAAAATAAAAGGCACTTTTGAATTAAAATTCTTAAATTTTAACTATTCATCAAAAAATGAAATAATTCAAAAAAACCAAAAAATATACCTAAAATAAATTATATTTTTCAATTTCTGTAATTATGTTTATTTTCTAAAATAAAATATATAAACTTTCAAAAAAATTAATTTAAAATACTTTCTCTTTTAGAAGGCAATAAAATTGCCTGTAGAAAAATATTGGTTTTTATGCATAATATTTTTTTATCTTATGTTATGAATATAAAATATATATTAAATCAATGTTAAAATATTTTATTATATATATTAAATATATATATTATCATAATAGAGTCAATACTATTCATAATTTTCAATTTGATGGCTATGTTAAATCTTACTGTGTTAAATAATTATATTTTATTAAAATATATCTGTGTGGTAAAACTCAGTCATGCATGTAACACATGTCATTGAAAAAACGCTTTGTTACATGTGATTCATGATAACTCAGTATCAAATGCATTACAATATATATAATAGATTTATTTTTCAATAGTAAATTTATTATAATGTCTCGCGATATTATATTCCCGTGTTTCCTTAGTGTTGGGTGTCATACATGCAGTCAAATACAATGTTATTACTTTGTATATTTTGGAAGATACATTAATAGTCTTGATAAAATATATACATAATTTAATCTAAAATTAAATTTTAAAACATAAATTCAATACATAAATGAAGTAAATTTTATGCATCCTCAAACTCATTCAATGATTTCTTCTTTATATTAATGGGAAAGGAATCCAAATTAAGGTAATCTCATATGATCAGTTGATGTTACATAATGAATAATTGATAATGATTAAATAAGGAATAATAAATATGTATTGGTATATAACTGATGATAAATATCATTTAATTGATAACTTGAGAATGAATAATAATAGAGTAGGAGTCAATAAAGATTAAATGATGAAATATATATAATCACATGAATTTTAAAATTATTCATTGACATTATTCAGAATAATTAAAGGGAAATTATTAAGGCTATCCAAATTGTTTTTCACATGATACATATGGATTAATTGAAAGGATATTAAATTTTAGGCCCCACCGATAACTAAATATTTCCAATCCATTCATCATACAAATACACAATAAAACATAATCCACATTTTTTATTCAAAAAATCTCAATACAAGAACACCTAGAATATATAATTTCAATAAATTCCAAAGTCAAATTGATATTAAACTAAATATATAAGAATAAATATGGTAAAATTACATCATTTCCCAAGTGGTGAATAATTTTATTTGTAGATGAATAGAAATAAAATAAAAAGGTCATTAAATACATTATTGTTGAAAATGTAATTTTTACTCTAAAACCTACATTTAATGAATAAAAAATTATGAAACAATATGAAAATTATTTTCATTTAAATGAAACATGAAAAATTTTAAATCAATTTTTAATGCAATGTGTAGTCATGATGGAAGTACAATTTGTTCTAGTCATATATGTTAAAAAAATATTCCAATCAAATGTTAGGTATAAAGATAAAATTACCTATTTAAAAAAATATGAAGAAGATTACTTTTAAAAACCATTTAAAAATTAAATCATTAATTATAAAAATGAAAGGATAATATTTAAATATTTAATGGAGAATTTTTAGAGAGCATATATATGGAAGAAAATGATTTTTTGACTAAAAAAATGTTTTCTTCCATAAAAAATTACTTGGGTATATTGAGTGAATAAAGAGGAAAATGAAAGGAATAATTAAAATTTTATGAAATAATAAGATGATAATAAAACATATTGGATTTAAGATACAATGATCATATAATTATTTAATGGATACTTGAACAAAAGAAACCCTAAATAAAGATTATATTGTGAAATAAACCCTTACCAATTGGTAACTTTTAAATCATAAAAGACATGAAATAAATAATATAGATTATTCTTTAAATAAAATTAATATAAATTTATTCTTGACATATAATATCATAGTTTAATTATACACACCATATGAATTAAACAAGTGTTGAATATGACATATGTCTCATGGAAAAGAAATTAAGACAAAAAACCCCTAAAAACTCATATCAATGAAGTAAAAATTAATGGATGATGTATCTATTTTTTACTAATATTAATAAAAAACAATAGGTCATAAGTATTAATACAATTAGAATTTATTTCACACATAATCATGGAATAACAGAGTCAACAATGTAGAAGTATAAACAAATAAATGGAAATTGGTTTAGGAGACACTATATAAATTGGTAACATTCAAATAAATTTAC
Source organism: Viscum album (assembly GCA_963277665.1). Lineage (NCBI taxonomy): Eukaryota > Viridiplantae > Streptophyta > Magnoliopsida > Santalales > Viscaceae > Viscum > Viscum album. Next base: position 1,886,483,935 of record OY728160.1, on the reverse strand, counting down.
ATCGGACATAATAGTTTAAGTTGAAACATAAAATAACAATAAGTATAAATTATTAATTATATGACATGAAAAAATGGTTAGTATATACACTATATGAAGAAAATTAAGTGAATAACAATAAAATATTCCTTAATGATGGAAAATTGAAACGAGATTCCTTACCTGAGGTCTGAATAATTAAAAATGTTATTTATCTTACTGATTAATAAACTTATAATAAATATTTAATTGAATATAAAATATTTTAAACTTTATATTTCCATTTAATTTACTTATGACTTTTTCTATTTTTCCTGTTTAATTAATTTTGTTCACGTAAGATGTTTTGACAATATTGGGTTCATATATCCAAAATAAATTTATTCAGTTGAATATATTAAAAGAGGATATTTTTATATCATATAAATAATAGTAATCATTATATAATTATAAATTTTAAAAATTAATTATAATTTTAAAACCAATAATTAAATATGATATTGAAAAATGAATCGCATTATAATCATAGAGACGGTAAGTCGTATGTACATGTGGGTACCATTTTCATTATTAAATGATCGTGATGGGAAAATATATGTTTTATTTTTTCATTACATATAAATAATTATATAATAAATATAATAATTTTTTCAAATAAACGTATATATTCTATATATGTGATACGGTAAAGAATAATGAATCACATCAATTTGTTATGGTGGTTGTCAACACAAATGGATGAGCGATGTTATCATTTTATCATTATTGGAATGTTAAGAAGTTATTTGATATAAAATACTTTAATAATGAAAAATATGTCCAGAATATAATATATAAACATTAAATCCACCATTATAAATTATCACCATAGATGATGAAGAAAAGTGAATTACATCTCTTCGTGTGACTGTTGTTTTTCATACAGAGGAACAAAATTTTTTTCTCATTTGATGGAAGAGGATATGGATGCAGGTTATACCATTAAACTAATAAAATATATTTATATGTGAAATAATTATTTTATTATATCATGTTTATTGGATAATATTTTAAGTATTTGGAATAAGAAAGAAAACAAAAAATCCTAGTTAAGAACGATACCTCTTCTTTAGACAACCACAATAGTTTTAATAAATAACCTTCCTAAGAGGTGTTTCTAATTATCTAATGAATATAATCCATGTTAATGCAATTATATAATCTATTTAAGTTTGGATTGTATGAGACAAAATTCATTTAATGTGTTGATTAAATACGACAAGAGGTTCCCATTTATAAGTGAGGGGATGAGAACTTGTTGGAATTTCTGAAATATTTAATCAATATAATATAATATTCTTAGAAAATGGATAAAAATTATATAGTCATAATTTATGTACATTATGTTTTAAAATAATATTATAAAATTAAAATTTTAAATTGTTTATAATAGTTTATTACCCTTATCTCTTTGTTTAACCCGTGTTATCCCTTTTTTGGAAATTACTATGATAATAATGTTTTTACTCTTTGTGGATCAAGATAGTCACTATAAAATAAAAATTAAATAATAAATAATAACTAGATGATATTTTCCACCTTATACTATTAATAAGGCAAAATATTATATATTTATGGATATTAATCCATTTAATAAATTATTATTTTTAAAAAGTACCATTATTGTCATTTTTTTAACTATTTAGTTATTTTGAGATTTAAAAACAACATGAAAATGATTTAATTAAATATAATAATTTAAAACATAACTAAAATGTTATTTTTCTCTAAAAACTCTTGAATCACAATAATTAATTAAATTATTATTACATTTAATAAATTTAAAATCATTTATTTTATTTCTCACTTAATTGACTTAATACAGTTTTAAAATTAGAAATGAATTTAATGTAACTTTTACAATATTATGACTTATATATAAATTACCAGAATAATGAAAATTTATTTATCTTCTAAATTACTGTTTATAACATAATATAACATATTTATCCCTATCACAAAATTTTATGATAATTAAATGTAATAAAGTGACATTTTTTTCTTTATCTTTTAACTAAATATTATAATTGTTAAAATGAAAGAGATATGTCCAGAAGTGGACATATATTCAAGAATTGGTGTAAATTATTGATCTTAACAAATAAAATAGAATAAATTCAAGTGTTATGGAAAATGTTTTGTCCTTATCATTTTATTTTTGAACATAGTTACTTGATTTTCCCTTATCGTGTTAATAATTATTTATTATAGTTACTATTCATAATGACTAAAAATAAAATTTTCTATTTACCAATTTTTTACCTCATGATTCCAAATATGAGATCCATTTTTCTCATAAAATAAACAAAATTGGTATAATTTCATTTATAATTTGACCTGTAAGAGCCGACGAAAAATGGTTTTTTATAAAAATAAATGTTTAAGTATAAAATGTATTTATAAGATATCTATGTATAAAATTCAACACAAAATCCATAATTAGATTATTCAAAACAAAAATATAGTAATTATATTTAAATACTAATCCAAATTTTAATTTTATCTAGTTAATATTGGAAAATATACTAAAGTTTAAATAAAAATTTGTATTTTTCAATATTCATTGAAAAATCAACCTTTTCAAAAAAACCGAAAAATTTAATTATACATTAATTTTGATCTGTAGATTTCGAAAAAATTACTTATTTTTAATTTAATATTTCTAAAATCCCCAGAACTTAATTATTTTATTTTTTCATGAAAATAAATCAAATCCATTTTTTAAGAAAACCTAATTTTTAGGAATAAATAGAGTTCACTTAAAAATAATGGATTTTTACTAAGTAATTATCCATAAATTTATATTGAGTGGTGCCTTTATAAATATTTCATAAATTATTTAATCATACTCATACATGTCAGCTTAATTGATAGGTTAAAATTTTCATATTTAAATAATAATATTCCATGGTTTATTTAGCTTTGTGTAGCGTTTTGTATACACCATCAATTATCGTTTTATTATTTAAAAATATTTTTTTTGACAATAAAACCAGTTATCACATAATTGGAAAATACTTATAAAATTATATGTTAATCATTTAACATATAAAACACATTTAGTAATAGGACATTTTGACACCCATATAATTTGAATAATGATGATATTACTCCTTGAGTTATCACCAAAAGTGACATGGCCACCATTGATAATTTCAAGAAAAATGAACTTTGTGTAGTTATAGAACACTTCGTATTATCTCTAGAGTATTTTTTCCTAAACAAAATTTAAGAAACTAAAGACATTACTGCTTAAAGTTTTTGTCCATGTTTTAATATTAATGACATTTTTGAATCTATATATGTTTTGAATATAATTTTCCATAGTAATTTCTAAACAAAGTATTTAAATAGGGATATATTAACCTAGTATTTCTATAATAGGTATTTTTTAACATATCATTCATTACATTAATGCCTAGTTTTACTATAACACCCAGTTACTTTCCTTCATGTATGGTTCGACTTTTGTTTTTGGTGTCCCTTTTTGTTTGTGTGCATTGAAAGCTTCACTGAAATGAAGAGCCTTAGCAAGGGAAATTTAAAAATCTTATGAGGATTTATGTTTTTTTATTAATAGAGTCTAGTAATAACTTTTTAAATAGATTTTTAAGGTTATAATTTGAATTTTGTAGCCCTAAGTTTTGTATTGAATGTTTTTTAAGAAAACTAGTTTGAGAAATACCTTTTGGAACTATTCATAGTGTGAATGGGTTATATAAAGTGGATTTGTTAGAGGTAATATTTCATGATTGTCAAGTGGGGTATGGATGATATATATGCCAAGAAACCATTTTGCACTGTCAAAACATAGATCAATAATTAATTAAAACTGAGGTGGTCCTTTTCATATTTTTAATTTTTGGTATTTCAAGTCGTGGAATGGATTCCTGACATGAATTCCTTTGGCCCATTAGTTATAAACATGATTCACTTATGATTCTTTGTCATTTGGTTTGAACAATTTTCGATGAAACCCTATGGAAATTTTAGGAATTTTTTTGGATCTCCCTCCTTCTGTATTTCTCTATTCGATGTTTGACTACAATAGTGGTTACACCACATATCTGAGGTATGTGGTCTTTCTACTTATTCACTTGCATTTGTTTTTGTAATGGAGTTGGAATAATTTTTTTATATTTTTAATTGATTGGTGTTTTCCATTGATCTCTTTTAATATCTTTTCATTTATTTCCTTCAAAATGTCAATCCATGTACCTTCAATCTCTATTGTCAATAATCGATAGGTTTCCATCATTATTGAGGTTGGTGCCTTTTAAAAAGTTATCTGTATTCATGAATTTAAATATATATTTATTGATCTGTTTTCTTTGGTCATTGAAATGGATTTTATTTAGCATAAAAGGGGTTTATATTAGATTTGAGAATGGATTTGGTAACGGTTTTGGAGAAACCTGACACATTGGGTACCATAGGTGCATCCGGAAATGGATATTGGTCACTCTAGCATGTGAGGTCCCACATGGGTGACATTTTTTATATAAAAAACATATTGATGTACATGATATTTTTTGGAACCAACATTTAGCTAGTTTATGATTATACTATGTGGATTAAATATTCCCAATCGATATGTCCTAAATGGTGTTTTTTTATTTTATGCATAGTTTATCAAATTAGGGTTTATTTCATGTATATGTTCTCACATATTTAATTTACCTAGATTCATTTTATACATGATATAATAATGGATTTGTTTAATATGACATTAATTTATAGGAAAAAATGAGTTTTTACAAATGGTTTTAATTATGAAAATGCTTTATAAACTTGGTTTCATTTAAATTTTTGAACTTTTGAAATCTTGATGTGAGAACTTATATATATTATTTGGTGATATAATGCAACATCCCAATTAAATAGAGAATAATATATCATCATATTTATTAATATTTTCGAATTAAATATTAATTTTATTTTAAAGGGGATGTTATGTTCGATGGCGTACCCGATATGCAACAATGAATTTCTTTGAAGTCTAATGTTGCACACAATGCTGAGTCATACTGAAAAATAATAATATAATATTATTTTAAATGGAAGTGAATAAATATCCATTGTATTGGTTAGAATCAACAAAACTAACTACAATATGGTTATACATGTTTCTTAATTTTTTTTACATTAATCAAATAAAAGTTAGATGCTTAAAATTGGAATGAATCTAATTTTAAGCATAAATACCTTAATATTAATTACAAGGTCAATTTATCACCTTTTGATTGTGATCCCTCTTTAAATCTATTTTGGGTAACTTTTATATGTTCTATTTTAAAAAATAAATTTTTTCTTCAGAATCGGGACATTAAAATTTATTATGGGTAAAGTTTTGGTATTTTTCTGATAAAATTCATTTTTTAATGAATAGTGAAAATACTATATTTTGATTCAAAAATTCCTTTTAATATAATTTATTTATATGGTTAGATTATATTTTAAATTGGTTTTAAAGTTTAATTATATTAAATTTTACCATTCAATCCAATATTTGTCATCTGAAGTAATTTCACATTGAAATTTGACATAAACAAGTGTCAATGTTTTGATAGCTATTATTTCCTAACAACACATTTTTTGTTTTGATAATGGGAATTAATTTTAAATTAGTTAATGAAAGTTTTATGTTTTCAATTTTATAAAATACACATCATTTTTGAATTGGGAATATCATATATAGCTTAGGCTGAATTTTTGTATTTTTCTAAAAACATTCAATTTGTGATGAATAGTGAAAACACTGAGTAGTAGTTCAAAAATCAACTTCTTCATTTAAATGAAATTTTACCGCTTATGTGAATTGAATTTTGAAAATCCGTCAAACATGGTTGTTATCAATATGTAAAAAAAATTTCAATAAGATAAAAATAATTTTTTTGAATAATAACTTTTGACTTTTATTTACAATGGTTAAAGTTAAATATTACAATTCAAGGTAAAAATAATATTATAATAATATTAAATTAACCTAACATGTGTCCTAATCCTATTTTTTGATACATTTACAACCATGGGAATCCTTGGGTCGAATGTGGGACCCCATGGAGCCACTTAAAAGTGATAATGACACTTTATATTAGTTAATTTAATGTAATTACAAAAATGACATAAACATATATCTTTTAGTAAATCAATCCATGCATGGGGTTATATAATTTATCTCTTAGAATATAAATATTCATTTGAAAACTAAAAAGATTTAATACATCAGTGTATTTTTTTATAATTTTTAGACATCATATAATTAAAATTATTTATGACACAATAATGATGTAATGTTTACCACATTAATGAATGATGTAAATAAATAAGATTTTAAAAAATAAAACAATATTAAAATCCTATCCAAATCTTATTGGATGATTTTATTTCTATCAATAATCATCTTATATTTTAATTTAATAAGTTTTGTATCAATAGAAACTAAATATCAATATTTGAAAAAATAATTTTTTCAAATATTCATAAAGAGCCCCTCCTCCCCCTTACAAAAAGCTCTCAATTATAACCCATTACTCAAACCTCTCAAGCCCCATGGATCATAAAAAATCCTCAAAAATAATATCTAAATACCCCTCTATTCCACCTAGAAACCTGACCTTTGGCATAAATAACTTCAAGAAATCCTTTTGGTTCAAAACAAAGGGAGTTACCCGATTTAAAGGTAACGTATTCCCTTAAGTTATTTTCATTTATTTTACTTATCCAACCCCTAAAATATTTTTATTCATTTATTTTAAAACAATAACATTATACTCAATATAAAAGGTTTTTTTGAGATGTATTCTATCTATAATTTCACACACCTCTATCTAATAGGTAGAGAACATACTGTTTCTCGGGACGGTGAACTAACGCCTCACGAAAAAATGATTGTTCAATCTTATCCTACAACCTCTTACGGTGGACATTAAGATAGAAGTGTATTTATATGTTATATATATTATATGTATATTGTCTCTTTAGTTCTATATTTTTCATTTATATCATTCCTTTTTAGTTTCCATAATTGGTAAATATGATAATTTCATTTGAGGAAGTGTGGAGTACCGCCCCCTCAATGTTTTATGACTCGTTCATGTAATACGTGGGACATATAAATGATGTATTTACTGAAATTATATATAATATTACAATAGAATTATAATATACCTATGTATCATTATGTTTTCATTCCATTTAATATGAAATAGAAATGAAAGTAGTGTTCATGCATACGTATGACTTACCATCTCCATGAACGGTGCCTTTCATTTATTATATCCAAATGTTAGGTACTATTATAAGTACATATATTATATATATATATATATGATATATATTATATCTAAATCATTAATACAATTTTGGAGAAAATGGAATTTTGACCACATGGACAACTTGTAAATATAAAAATTTACTTTTGAATCAAGTACCAAATATCAACAAAACGACCGTTATTAACATAAATGATTAAATAATCTTTATAACATGGTAATAAGTGATATAAAGGGCATAATAAACCTGAAAATGTCTTTAATCAAGTTTATATTAAATTTAATTTATTATTCAAGAGATTATAGAACGAACGGGTCAAGTCAGACACAAGGTAAGGGGATTCGTCTCAATCCCCTTTCATTGAGGCATATTTTGTTTTATACATGATTTTCTTTTATATTGTGTGTAAATCCCTTTTAAATTTCATTTAATTCAAAGGGAATATTTTTTTCTACATAACGGCTTACTGAACGACAAAAAAGTAATGTCTATTTTTAACGTACACAGTGACAACGACCTTTCCGTCATCGAGGGCATTATTTGATATTTGGATTCCCTAAAAAGCTATAATGTGTTTAAGAGGAAAAGAAATACAATATACTATTTTATGTATTTTGGTATTGAAAATGGCTTTGATAATGGATTTCTTATGTTGGTATATTTATATGATATATTGTGATTTCACTATGTAAATGTTATCTTTCCTTTAGGATTTTTTTATGTGTTATGGTTCTTTGGTGTTACTTACATATATGGGTGGTTCTATGATAAACCTAGGGCAGGTGAGCCCGAGATTGCTCTCAAATGAATTGGGTAACATGATAGAGGTAAACCATAATGTTTCTCTTAAGACATTTAGGTAATATACTGTGATGAGTATTCCAAATGTTACTTTATACGTAGTTGTGAAAGCTATAACTGAAGTTTGTTATGGATGCCACAAGTTACCTTTATGATTTATGATTTCTATGATTTATTCATATATCTGATGATTTCATGGGGTATGATCTTATTCTTGGAATTTAATAATGGAATAATGTTTTCATTCATTATTTTATAACTCTTACCGAGCTTATTTTTCTCATCCCTAGTTTTGAAATGTTTTTCATAGGACTTAAAAATGAAAAAGGTCAAGGATGGGATCAAGGAAAAGTAATGTTGTGTAAAACATGGATCTAAACATTACTATTTTTTTCAAGAGTTTTTATTTTATGAAAAAATGGAAACTGAGCGGAAGTGTCTACTTCGTAATTATTGAGATGTAATGTAATAGTTATAGACTAATTCTCTAAAACTCTAAACCTAAAAATATCATCAATGTGAATTATTAGTTTCATTCAGTATTATGTAATGTTTAAGGCCAAGTCCATATAGTTGGTATCAGAGTTTAGTTTAGTCGTCATTATTATTTTGGGTATTGTTAAATTAATATCCATAAATTAACTTATGTTAATATTGAAATGATATAGAATTTACAAATTACCATATTGCTTCGCCTAAGATATTTTTATGTTCAGAGTGGTTTTTTTAGAGGAAACATGGTAGCTATTATGGGATGGTATTTGGAGGAAGACAACCTCCCAAATCAGCAACCTAAGTTATTCAGAATCAAAACTGAATAGTTTTTTGCAGTGATGGAACAAATGAATCAGGATATAAATGGTGGTGGTATCCATGCATTAGATCATTCATATCAACCATAAAGGAACATATAAGTATTGGAGAATTTCATGAAGAAACATCCCCCATCATTCAGAAGATCATCAGACCCTGTGGTAGAGGAATGGTGGATTAAATCACTGGAGAATATTATTGATGTCATGGGTTCTTCCGAACATTGAAATTTTATTCTTGTTGTTTATCATTTTGAAGGTAAATTTGGTCAGTGGTTGTCAATGGTTAAATATATCAGGGATAGTGAGTAGATTGAAGCTCTTTATTAGGATGAATTCAAAGGTTAATTATTGAGAAATATTCTCCAATGGTGTTTTTTCTTAGGATGGAAAAACATTTCCTTGAATTCAGGTAGGAGGATGACTCAGTGGCTGCTTACGAAGGAATATTCACTCAACTAGCAAGGTATTCTCTAAACTTCATAAGAGATCTTAATAGTAAAATAAACCATTTTTTACTCAGGATTAAAGACAATGTTTCTAAGGGATTTATCTTCTCTGAAGTTTAAAAGTTATGAGAAACTTGTTCAATGTGTGGAGTAGGTGGAAATGGAGTTTTCCGATGATCATGTGTTTTTTGAAAAAACAACATAATAAGAGGTTGATATGGCTGAAGAAAGGGAAGAACTCTTCAAAAAAGTTTGACGGTAAGAAACAAATGTTTACAGTTTGTGAAAATTGTGTTAAAAAGATGCTTGAGGGGTGTCTTTTGAATTCTGGTAAGTGCTACCGATGTGGTAAAGTGAAACATAAGGCACATAATTGCACTGAAAAAAATTAGTGTAATGGTAAGACCAAGTCTGATTTACAGTATTTAAAATGTTTTAATTGTAGTGAAATGGGTCATTATGAAAATGAGTGTCCAACAAATTAGTCAATTGAGGGAAATAAGCCAAACTAAAATCCAAAAGGGGTGGTGAAATCCTTTGAACCTACATCAGCAGATGTTGGGCTATCAAATGAAGTTGTATTAGGTACAATGTTTGTTTGTTCAGATTATTCCAATTTATTGTTTGATTTAGGATCTACACATTCATTAATTTCAGGGTATTTTTCTAGTAAATTGAAAATTCCATTCCAAGATATGAATCCCCATCTTATGGTAAAAACACTATTAGGAAATTTTGAGATAAAAAGAAATTAATGGAACCATCCTTTCCTTGTGTGTGGAAAGAATCTACCTGAAAAACATATTTTTCCTATAGTAGAGTTTGATGTTATTTTGGGTATGGATTGGCTTTCCCTTTATCATTCTAAGATTCAATTCAGATATGAAGAGGATTATTTTTAGACATATTTTCAGTTTGTGTACAAGATTTAACCCTTAATTTTGATAACATATTAGGAAGCTGAGAAACATGTAATAGAACGAAATGAATGTTACCTTGCACATATTGCTGAAAACAAATAAACTATTCAAATTAATGATGTGCCAGTGGTAAATGAGTATCTTGAATTTATTCCTGATGAGTTTCCATGTATTATACCTAATCGATAATTTGAATTTACTGTTGACTTATTTCTGGGTGCTAATCCAATTTTAAAACCCCATTATCAAATGGCTCAAATTGGATATTTAGAGTTAAAGAAAGAATTCCATGATTTATTTGATAAAGGTTTCATTCGACCTAGAACATCACCAAGGGGTTCTCCTATCCTATTTTTTAAAATTAAAGACGGTTCAATGAGACTTATCATTTATTATAGAGCATTGAATAACATCACTATTAAGAACAAGTATCCATTGTCTCATATCTATGATTTGTTTGATCATCTCCATAGAGCTCATTATTTTTCAATGATTGATTTGAGGTCGGGGTTCTATCAGTCAATTTTAAAGGAAGCAGACATTCTGAAGACCGTGTTTTGTACTGGATATGGCCATTATGAATTTGTAGTTATGCATTTTGGGTTAACCAAATCACATGCTATATTCTTGGATTTTATGAATAGGATTTTCTGTGAGTTCTTGGATAATTTTTTGGTTGTGCTCATTAATTATATTTTGGTTTATTCTAAAAGTAAAGGGGAACATGAAAGACATTAAATGGTTGTCTTGCAAAATTTAAATGAAAAGAAACTATTTGGGAAATTCATCAAGTGTGAGTTCTAGTTGCAACAAATTTTATTCCTTGGTAACATTTGTATCATAAAATGGAATAACTGTTGATCCTTCTAAAGAAATATTTGTTGAAGAATGGCCACAACCAACAAATATAACCAAGATATGTAGTTTTCATGGTTTAGAAAGTTATTATCGGAGGTTTGTTGAGAATTTTTCATAGTTATGTAGCCCCTAAATAAATTAACTCAAAAAACTGTTAAGTTCATCAGGATATTATAATGTGATGTTTTTTTAGGAATTCATAATATGATTGGATAATCATCTTATTTTGGCATTAACTTCTAGAAATGGTGATTTTATTATCTACTGTGATGCTTTGTTTAAATAATTTGGTTGTCTACTTATGCATAATGATCAGGCAACTTATTATGCTTCACGATAGTTGAAACCTCATGATTTAAATTACCCTACACATGATTTATAATTATCTGCTGTTGTTTTTTCTTTAAAAATTTGAAGGCATCATTTGTATGTAGTATAGTGTGAAATATATACTGATCATAGAAAATTGAAGAATATATTCACACTAAATGAATTGAACATGAGATAGAGGAGATGGATGTAATTAATCAAGAATTATGATTGAACAATTCATTACCATATGTGAAAAGAAAATAAAGTGGTTGATGATTTTAGTCAAAAAAGTAATGCTATATTAACATTGATATGTTTGGAATAAGATCCTTTGATTACTGTCATGATAAACATTGGCATAGAAGTTTTTGGTGGAGGAAATTACTCTGTTTTGTTTCAGGTGTTAGTGAAATAATCTCTATCAGAAGGAATTAAATAAGCACATAGGGAAGATAATGAGTGGAAGAAAAAGGTAGAGTTGGTTCAGAAGGGTCAGTTGCCTGATTTTAACATTGATAATGGTTGTATATTGATATTTGGAAAGATATTATTTTTTCCTTGTGATTCAATGTCGAATACTGATTTGTTATATAAAGCTCATAGTTATCCATTCGCAGTTCATCCTTATAGAACATAGATGTACATAGATCTTTCAGAGTTTTACAGGTGGGATCGAATGAAGAGAGATGTTGCTGATTTTACTGTGATGTGTTTGATTTTTCAGTAGGTTAATGTAAATAAATATTTACTGAAAGGGATGCTTCAGTCTTTACCAGTGCCATATTCTAAATGGGAAAATATATCCATGGACTTCATTGTGTGATTACAAAATAAATCTCGAGGAAATAATGCAATCTTGGTTATTTTTTATCGATTGACTAAATCTGCTCATTTTCTTCTTATTTGAGATACAATGTCTCCAGATCAACTTTCTCGGTTGAATGTTAAAGTGATAGTCAAGTTACATGGTGTTCCCCTCTCCATTGTATATGATCGTTACCCAAGGTTTACTTATAACTTTTGAAAAGGCCTTTAGAAGTATTTGGGTACTGGTTACATTTTAGTATAGTATTACATCCTCAATCAGAAGGGTAGTTAGAACGAACAATTCAGACCTAGTAAAAGAAGCTACATGCTCCCTCAATGGATTACAAGGGAAGTTGGGACCAACATCTTTATTTTGTTTAATTTTATTATAATAACAATTTTAATTCTAGTATATAGATGGATCCATTTGAGGAACTATAAAAGAAGTGGTGTCGAACTCTTAATTTTTGGGATGAAGTAGGTGAAAGGTAGTTGATGGGACCAGAATTAGAAGAAGATGTGGTTGAAAATGTTCATTTGATTCAGAAGAACATTCAAACAACTCAGGGTAGGCATAAATGTTATGCGGATACCAGAGGAAGGATCTCTCTTTTTTAGGTAGGTGATCATATCTTTCTCAAAGTTTATCCATGTTAAAGTGTGATGCATTTTTGTAAGAAAGTAAAGTTGACTTCGAAGTTCATTTAAACTTATGAAATACTAGAGAAAGTTGGATCAGTTTCTTACTGAGTGGATTTACCTCCATGTTTATCTCAGGTACACAATGTTTTTCATGTTTCAATTTGGAGAAAGTATAGGCCATATCCATCTCATGATTTGAGCCCAGTGGTAGTTCTGTTGGAATAGAATCCTTATTATGAGGAACAACCAGTCCAGATTCCTGACGGAAGAGAGAAAGTGGTCCAGAATTATGTAATTTATCAGGTAAAGGTTTTGTGGATATCCCATATGGTTGGAGAGGTGATGTGGGAATCTGAAAATGCTACGAGGGATAAATACCCCTATTTATTTGATAAGTTAATAAAAATTGCGAGGACACAATTTCCAAAAGGGGGAAGGCTGTAACATCCCTAATAAATAAATAATAATACATTTTCATATTTATTAATATTTGTGAATTAAAAATTAATTTTTTTACAGGGGATTCTATGTTCAATTGCGTACCCGATATGCAACAACGGGTTTCTTTAAAGCCTAATGTTGCACACAATGCTGAGTCATACTTAAAAATAATAATATAATATTATTTTAAATGGTAGTTAAATCCTATCCATTTTATTGGTTGGAATGAATAGAAATAACCGAAATATGTTTATACATGTTTGTTAAATGTGTTTACATTTATCCAATAAAATTTATAGGCTTAAATTGTGAATGAATCAAATTTTATGCATAAATACTAGAATTTTTTAAAAAAGGTTCATCTATCACCTTTTGATGGAGATCCCTCTTTAAATCTATTTTTGGTCACTTTTATATGTTATATTTGACAAAATAAAATTTTTCTTCCGAATTGGGACATCAAAATTTACTCGGAGTAAATTTTTGGTATTTTTCTGATAAAATTCATTTTTAACGAATAGTGAAAAATACAGTATTTTGATTCAAAACTGCCTTTTAATATAATTTATTTATATGTTTAAATTAACTTTTAAATTGGTTTTAAAGTGTAATTATATTATATTTTGACCATTTAAACCAATTTTGTTCATTGGAAGTAATTTCCCTTTTATGTTGGACATAAACAAGTGTCAATATTTTGATAGTTATTATTTCTTAAAAACACTCATTTTGTTTTGATAACAGGAATTAATTTAAAATTAATTAATAAAACTTCTAGGTTTTGAATATGTTAAAATATAAATCATTTTGGGATTTTTAATATCACATATAGATTAGGCTGATTTTTTTGTATTTTTTTGAAAACCATTATTTTTTTATGATTAGTGAAAACACTGAGTAGTAGTTAAAAAATAGACTTCATCATTTAAATTAAATTTTACCACTTCTGGGAATTTAATTTCAAAAATCTGAAATACATGGTTGTTATCAGTAAGTAAAATATGGATCAATAATATGAAAATAATTTTGGGTGAATAATATCTTCTGACTTTAATTTACCGCGGTTAAAGGTAAATAGGCTAATTCAAGGTAAATATAATATTATAATAATATTAAATTACCCTAACATGTTCTCTAATACTATTGGATGATACATTTCCGACCATGGACATCCTTGGGTCGATTTGGGGACCCCATGGAGCCACTTATGAGTGATAATGACACTTTATATTAATTAATTCAAAGTAATGACAAAAATTTCATAAACATATATCTATTAGTAAATATTATCATTCATGGGGTTATATAAGTCATCTCTTAGTCTATAAATATTCATTTCAAAATTAGTATTATTTAATACATCATGTTATTTTTTTATAATTTTTATACCTTAAATAAATAATATTATTTATGACACAATAATGATGGAGTCTTTACCTCCTTAATGAAAGATTTAAATAAATAAGATTATAAAAAATAAAAATATATTCAAAACTTGTCCAATGCTTATTAGATGATTTTATTTCGAACAAGAGTCATATTATCATAGAATTTCATAAGTTTTTTACATTTAGAAACTGAAAATCATTATATACTAAAATAATATTTTAAAACATTCCTAAATAGCCCCACCACCCCCTTACAAAAAGCCCCCACGTCTACCCCAATACTCACACCTCTCAAGCCCCTGGGCTCGTCCAAACTTGGACCAAATAATCTTTAAATATCCATACTTTCCACTTAGAATCTTAACCACTGGAAAAAAGCACTTCAAGAAAGCTTTTTGGTTCGAACCAAAGGGAGTTACCCGATTAAAAGGTAATATCTTTTCTTAAGTTCATTTTTTTTATTTTACTTCTCCAACCCCCAAAAAAATTTTATTACATTATTTAATAACATAAATAGTTTAATAAATATTATAGGTTGTTTTTATGAGTAGGATTTGAACTTCACTTACACACACCTCTGTCTAATTGGTAAAGAACATACTATTTCTGTGGATGGTGAACTAACACCTCACGAAACAATGATTGTTCAATCTTCTCCTACCACTTCTTATGGTGGCCATTAAGATGGTACTGTATTTATATGTGACATATATTATATTTATATTTTCACTGTACTTCTATATTTTTCATTTATATTATACCTTTATGGTTTCCATAATGTGTAAATAAAATAATTTCGTTTGAGGAAGTGTGGACTACCCCACTCAAAGTGATATGACTCGTACATACCATACGTGGGACATATAAAGGATGGAGTTATTGAAATTATATATAAACTTATACTAGAATTAAAATATACCTATGTATAATTATGTTTTCATTCCACTAAATTCAGAATAGAACTAAAAGTATCATTGATGCGTATGTACGGCTTACCGTCTCCATAAACGGTGCATTTCATTTCTTATCTCCAAATGTTATGTACTATTATAAATACATATATATACTGGATATATATGATATATATGATATATAAATCATGAATATAAGATATAATGGACTTTTTTCCACATGGAAAATTTGAAAATATAAGAAGTTCATTTTTTACTCAAATACCAAATATCTACAAAACGACCTTTATTAACTTAAATGATTACATAATGTTTTTTACATTGTAATAAGTGATATAAAGGGAAAAATAAACATGAAAAATTTTATTAATCAAGTATAATTTAACATTAGTTTACTATTCATTAGATTAAATAGTTAATGGGTCAAGTCGGACATGAGGTAAGGGACTTCGTCTCAATCTCCTTTTATTGATGCATATTTTGTCTTATACACAGTTTTCTTTTATACAATGTGTAAACCCATTTTAATTTTCATTTCATTCAATGGGAATCTATTTTCTATATAGTGTTTTAATAAATGACAATAAATTAATTTTTATTTTTAACATACATGGTGGATACAACCTTTCTTCTGCCGCGACCGTTATTTGATATTTGGCTTCCTAAACAAGTTTTAATGCTTATAAAAGGAAAATAAATACCTTTTACTCTATTATGTATTATATTATTTAAAATGGTTCTTATAATGGATTTTTTATGTTAATATATTTAAATTATATATTGTGATTGCAATGTGGAAATTTTATCTTTTCTTTTATGCTTGTTTTATGTGTTATGTTTCATGGGTGTTGTTTTTGTATACGACTGGTTCTGTGATAAAACTTGGGCGGTGAGCCCGATATAGCTCTATAATGCCTTGGGTAACATGATGGAGGTAAATGATAATGTTTCTCTTAAGATATTTATGGAATATAATGTGATGGTTATTCCAAATGCAGCTCCCTATATAGTTGTGAAATCTTCAATGTAAGTATGTTATAAATACTATAATTTACCTTTATGATTTATGATTTATATGTGTGGTTCGTAAATATGATGATTTCATGGGGTATGAGATTATGCTTGGAATGTATTGATGGAATAATGTTTTCTTTCTTTATTTTATAAACCTTGCTGAACTTTTTATGCTCATCCCATGTTTTGAAATGTTTTTCACATGACTTAAAGATGAATAGGATCAAGGATGGGATCAATGAAAAGTCATTCTGTCTAAAACATGGAAATAGACATAAATATTTTTCTAAAAAGTTTTTTTATGAAAAAATGGAAAATGAGTATAAGTATCTACTTTGGGATTTTTGATATGTAATGTAATATTTATGGCTAATTCCCTAAAACTCTAAACCTAAAACGATCCTCAATGTGAATTATTCATTTAATTCAAGATTATGTAATGTTTAGGGCTATGCTCTTATATATACTACTAGGATCTATGGTCACACCCTATTTTTCCTTTGGTATTTTTAGACATGGTTTTGAAAGACTTAGGTAAAATGAAGGGAACCATGTTGCATGCCAGGTTCTCTTGTCATCTTTCACCTTTATATTGGGATGGACTTATGGTGACTAATGGTCACCTGGAGACTAGTTTGGTTTTGTCTGCATTATCATTATAGTTTTCCATTATGTATTGAATTTTTATGTGTTATGGATATGTATTACATTTTTTTTTAATTTTATGATTATTAAATTATAAATGAAAATTGTGTTTATTTTCTAGATCTCACCACATGTTGGACCACATTTGGTGACTCGTCTAGTTGACACGGGATGATTCGTTACAAATTGGTATCCAAAGGAATACCCATCATGAAGTGTTTTTGATACTACCAGGGAATGTTATTGTGTTTTGGTAGATAGGATTTAGGACTCTCAGAATTAGAATAATAAATGATGAAAAGGGACCCTTCCATCTCACATCTGTTACTAAATCTAAGTTACCATGGGTTGTCAAATATTTTTTCCCAAGCTTATGACTTGTTGGTTGAGATTATATTAAAGATCCGAATGTGGGGTTTATTTTAATTGGCAGGTTATTTTCTTAAAGAATCACCCTTTCTCAAATAATACATAATTACATTAAATTCAAATTATCTTAAATTATTAATGTTGATACCCGAAGTAGGTATTATGATGTTTTAATCTTCTCATAGTAGATTTTGTTTTTTCTTTTGATTTTGAAAAAATACTCCTAGAAGAACACTTAAAAATCTTATTGATGACGCTATAAGATAGGTTCCATATAAATATTATCTAGTGGAACCTTCTTTGGTAGAAGAATTAATCATAACTATTTAGACTCTAGGTCAACTAAGTGTCAGAAACTCGAGAAGAGTAGTGGATCATGGCTTGAAATATTCATAGAATCATCCACAATCGATTTCTTGTGAAAAATAACCACATGAATATGAAAAATGTATATAGTTGATTTAAAGGATATTCCAATTTCTAGAGACACATGAGGACTCAATGGTGGTTGTTTCCACATTTATTCTTGAAGGAATGGTATGGAAATTGTGGGACTCTATTTTTCAAGCTAACTTTCTTGAGGATATTACCTTGTATTCGTTCATGAAAATATTTAACACTAGTTTTTCTCCTAAGACATTACATGGGGAAATGACCTCATAGTTTTTTAACTTACATCAGGGAGATCATACATTTATGTAGTATTAAGCCAATTTTTCTAAATTGGTGAACTTAGTTCCAGAGGCATTCACTAATGATTACTTAAATGATCAGTCGATGTTGATTCCCATGTATCATTATAAAATTTTAGAGCTATTGAATATGGAAACATTATAATATGATAAAATATATTGAAAAATAGTTTTCAAAGGAGCTTCAGTTGGAACATTCATAATCTATGGTGTATCATAAGTCTAGAAAATGAATCTTTAAAGTATCCAATTCTTATCAGGTCTATATTTGGGGGATTATTATATATTGAAGAAATGTTTTTGATATCAGTGATGGTGGTTTGTCCATACCAAGATTAAGTTTATAGAGGATACCAATAAATTTTATCATTTGGGACAATCTAACCATTAAAAACATTTTTGGGTTAGGATGTCCCAAAGAAAATAAGTCTCGATCTATATTCACCATGGGATGGTTGGTTCTTACTGATGCTTACTAGGGTGGTTTATATTATAATTATGATATGTAGATGTTCATGTGTTTAAGAAATATTAAGGATTTGAGACTCAATTTCTTTGTGATGGGAAGTATGAACCAATGGAATATGACATAGGGCCAGCCACAGTTGGAGATACAGTTTTTATATCCACTTCTATGGGGCTATAATTTTTTATTACATGTTATACTCATTATATTATATCATCAAAGCTAGTTTATGTTTTGGGATTTCTTTTTAAGATTATTCCTTATTTGATGGATCAATCCACGCGTTTTGGGAAGAGGTACGAACAAGGTTTATTGTTCAATGAATTTTGAGTGATGATACCAGACCGTGAGGTGGGGTGGGAGTTCCTAGTTCTTTATAATCACATTTTTGACTTGATTATCTGAATTGATTATATTATTGGTTTTAAGGTCTATATAGACTATTATTTTCATCGGTTTTAGTAATTACTTGTAGATTGGTTCACTTATGTTTTTCAATGTTAGTGGGACTCGATAACAGTAAGGGAGGGGCATGTATTTCCTTATTTTGGGATAATAGTGTGCCAGTTTTTAGATATGTTTCATGATTTTGTTGGCCCTTTTTTGGGTAGAAAACTACATATGTTCGTGTTTGCGTACACCAAGGTCTTTTTAAATGATTTTTTTTTATTTTACCTCCCTAGAAAGAAGTCATTTTTAATATAGATCTAATACCACGTACGATGACTATTTCAATTCCATCATGCATTATGTCACAAGTAGAGTTAGTCTAATATATGTTCCCACTTATAGATCTACAAGAGAAGGTATTTATTCATCATAGAATGTCTACATGGACTTCGTCATTCCTCTTTTTATAAAAAGGAATATAGGATCCCCAAAATTTGTATTGACTATTGGTGGTGAAATCAACTGAATATAAATAATAAATATCACTTACCCAAGATTGATGATATATTCAATGAGAATATAGGGGATCATTGGTTTTCAAATATTGACCTACGGTTAGGGTATCACCAATTGAAATTTTGGAAAAAGGATATACCTCATAAATCATTTCTGAGTGTGTATGGAAATTTAGAGTTTTTAGTATGGCCATATAGACTAACTAATATTCCTATAGTATTTATGGAATTTATAAACTAGATATTTCATCAATTATTGGACTCTTTTTATGGTGTGTATGGATGATATTTTGGTTTAATCAATGTTATAAGCTGAGAATATGAACCATTTAGATATCATTAATAGAACATTGAGGGAACATCGTCTGTATGGTTTACTTTAAAAATATTATTTTTTTTCATTCAAGAAGTAACGTTTCTGGAGGATGGTATATTTGAGACGGGTGTCTATTTGGACCCATAAATAGAATAGGTTGTTTTTTTCTGGGAGTAGCACAGAAAATTAATTTACATCGCAATCTTCTTGGGATTGGCTAGTTATTATAGGAGGATTTTTTAGAATTCTCCAAGAATAAATCCTTGATTATATCTTTAACCCATAGGGCTGTAATGTTTGAGTGGAATGAAATTAATTAGAGTAATTTTAGGGAAATGAAGGTGAGATTAATTCAACTCCATTTTTTATTGTTCCATAACAAGGTTCGAGTTATGATGTTTAATATAGTGCTTCTGGGATGGGTTTGGGGCATATCTTGATTTAGGGGAAACATGTGGTAATATATTATAGTAAATAGTAATGTATTTACGAGAATAACTACCTTAGAATGGGTCTTTAGTTGGAATTGGTTATAAATTCATTCAAGACATGACAAAAGTACCTATATGAGAATGGATTATAGTATATTCTAAACATAAAACCATGAGGTAAATTTTCACTCAGAGGGATCTAAACATGCAACATAGACATTGGTTGAAGTATCTACAGACTATAGATTTTAATATTTCTAATAGTCTAATAAAAGGTAATGTGGTCACTGAGGAACTAACCAAGAAAGTTTCAACATAATAAGTGAAGTAAACTGTGGAACATTTGTATTTGATGTGTTTATTTAATGAGATATTCATAAGAATTGAAGAATAATGTATGAATATATACTTGCCTTCGATGAAGGATGACTCTTCATTTAATGATTTATTTTGGATGGAGTATATTTCTGGACCCAAATTCTAAACAATTACTAAAATCCTTTTTGTTGGAGAGACCTCTAGGGAGTGGTAACCGTCTACATATGGAACTTTGTATTTTTTAAAGAGATTGGTTGTTACTTTTTTACAGATGTTGTAATTTAAGGATGGTGGTCACTGTTCTTGATGGTATTTACAACAAGGTAATACTAATAGGTATAATTATTTCAGGTTTTGGTATTGGATCCATGGATGAGATGGTTAATTGTGGATTTGTATAGTGGTTTCTAACTTGTTATAGAATTATGGTAGAATACATGAGAACTTATATTATATTGCTTCCCTTACCCATTCATGTATGTAAAAAGGATAAAATTTCCACATATTTTAATATTTTTTACCATCGATTCCTAGTTTAAATGATTTGATTTGTGTTATCATTGATTGACTTATGAAATCATCACCTTTGTTAATTATCAAGGAGATAGTGAAGGTGGAATATCATGGAGACTTTCACATTTATGATATTCTGGGACATCATAGAGTTCCATTTATGGTTCTTTTAAAGGGAATAAGTGCTTTCATATGGGTTATGGATTGGTTTATCCAATGTGGGAGGTTCCTAGATGAAATTAATAACAGTGTATCATCCGTAGAAGAATAGAAATGCTGAGAGAGATATCCACAATCATGAGGATATTCTCTAGGATTGTGTTCTTGAATTTGGTGTTTTATGGGAAATCATTTTATTTTATTTTATTTTTCCAATGAAAGTATGTATTATGAATTGAAAAAATTGATTCCTTTTGAGTCATTTTATACGAAACCATGTTGATCTCCCTTTTTTCAGCGGATTTGGGAGTGAGGTCCTTGGTTGGGCCAAGTCTTATTCCGGATATAGCGGAGAGTGTTCAATTGATCATGAAGAGATTGATCGTAAACAAAAGTAATAAAAAATATAATGTGAACCATCATTATCATCCACTAGAAATTGATGCTGGTGATTAGGTATTTTATAGAGTTTTACCCCACTTCAGACATTTTGGGTTTTGTAAGAAGTGTAATTTTTCAAAAATGATTATAGACACCTTTGATATCATTGCACTACAAGGAAATGTTGACTATTAATTTGACTTACCATCTCATTTTACCATCATCCACAACATGTTTAATGTTTCACCACTAATTACATTTCAGATAGATCCTCCCCAAGTGATAGAATGAGAGGATGTTTATCTTGATCTTGATACCACTATGATTGAGCAACCATTTCATACTCTGGATCACTAAGAGAATGCATTTTATAGTAAAAAAGTTTTTTATTCAATGTATTATTGATGTGAAGATGGTATAAACATGATATTTGGGAGTGTGAATTATTAAGTATGAAGTATAGGCCATCACATTTTTGAGTCTAGTATATTATAGAATATTTAAGGAAAATTCAATTTATATTTGGATATTGTAACACCCCTTCACCTTTTTTCTTATATTCTTTGATTTTTTTTGGTTTCCCTTTTTGTTTGGGTGAATTTAAGGCTTCTTAGTAATAGAGTTCCTTTCCAAAAAAAAATTATCTAATCTCTAGGATGTATGTTTTCATGGATTAATGAAAACCTGAAAAAATGTAAAAATATATTTAAAATGTGATCCTTGGGACTAGATAGACTTATGTTATTCATTGGTGGTTTCCTATTGAAAAATGGGTTGAGAACTACCTTCAAGACACATTAACAAAATTAATGGGTCACACGATGTCAATTATTTGTATGGAAAACTTCCTAAGTTTCATGAAAATTGTGAAAAGATTACATGCCAGTAATCCATTTAACACTATGGAAAATTTTATTGATATTTAATTTAATTCTTGGTGATTTAATTTTTTCATATTTTTAATTTGTGGGATTTCAATAAAAAAATGATTCAGGATAATAACTCTTCTGTTTAACAGTTTTAAACATTGTATATGCCAAAATATGTTGTCATTAGTTGAAGAAGATTTCCTCTAAAACCCTAAATTTACATTGGGTGGTTTTTAGTGATCTTCCTCCTTCTATATCTCTACATTCAGTGTTTGAATCGTGAGGTGAATTCACCACATATCCATAGTAACTATCCTTTGTTCTTATTCTTTTAATTTGATCACAGTGGTGGTGTTTATTGTGACTGTCTATTAATTTTGGGATTGATTGGTGTTTTCAATTTATCCTTTGTAGTTTTTTATGGTTCCTTACCTTTTTAAGGCAAATCTATGGGTTTTAAATATTTATTTTTGAATTCAGATAGGTTTCCTTTATTCTTTTAGAAGGTTTATCTTTGGAAGTGTTCCTAATTATTATATTTTTATATTTTCTTGTTTATAAAATTGCGTTGTTCATTTAAATAGAAATTATTTAGAGTAAAAGGACCTTTGTTAAATGTGATCATGGATTTTGGAAATAGTTTTGGAAACAATTTATCAATCATAACCTTGTATGCATCATGAAATAGACATAAGTGACCCTAGTGCGTATGGTACCACTTGGGGTAACATTTCTGTTATCTTAAGTATGTGGCAAGGCTCAACATTGTATGGAACCAGCATAAGTCTGGTTTAGGATTTTTTTTATTATAGTTCATATTCTCATATGCTGGATCACGAACAGTGTGCCTTGTATTTTATACTTGGTTCATCGTGTGATGTTTTATTTCAGGGATATTTTATCACATATTGAATTTACCTAATTTTATATTATACATGACATATTCTAGTATTTAAAGAATATGGAATGCATTTATAGAAAACAGAGGAATTTTTTATAGATGGTTTTATTTATCAAACATCTTTATAAGAATGTTATTTTATTAAACATAAAAAATTTTAATTCATTATATTATAAAATGTATTGATTCTTTGGTGATATACTACTCAAATCTCTTTGAACACCCTACCTTTTACAACAGGGGGTTGTAGACCTTTTTTTACATAACACATTGAATGTTAAGGGCATCATGTTGCGTTCCAAGTTCTCCTTCATATGTCACCTTCGTAGTGGGATGGATTTGTAGTAACAAATGATCACATTGTGAATTGTTTTTTTGGTATACTTTATATTTTTTTTGGTCAGTGTTTCTTAACTTCATATGTATCATGGATATTTATTTCCTTCCATCGTGTTGTAAATTGATGTTTATTCAGTTAGAAATAATAATTTTGCTTCTTTTATATATTTTACCATGTTTTGAATTTCCTTGAGTGACTTATCTAGTTGACCTGGTATGTATCATTATATTTATGAAAGTATTAAAAAACCATTGTTTTGATAACCCTTTTACAAAAGAAGTGATTTTGAGGTTTTGGAATTATTTGTGAATCCATAACCAAAATAATTTATTTAAATGTTATTGGGGGAAATGAATTTTTTAAGAACCTTACTATCCTTTTTGATCATAGAAGTATACTTTTTATGACTTTTAAATATTTATTCTATTTTTTTAACATTATGTTCCACATTGAACTTCATGGTTAACTCATATTTTCATTGGATAGTTGATCGTTTAAATAAATATCTTAATTAAATTTCTTTTCGAGTTAATTTAATTTTCTAGAATGTTGAAAAAAACATTTGCAAGATTATCTATAGCACATTTAAGATCATCCTAGTTGAGATGACATTAATAAAAGAAATATGGTTACGAATTAGGTGTATCAATAACCTTAGTTTTGGTAATGGTAAATTTTTCTCTATCATCACTTGATTTAAAATATGATAGGGAATTATCACATACAATATATATAGAAACATTGATGGGTCTCTTTCTTTCCCAATTTACCTTATTGAGTAAGGGGAAATCCACCATAGTGTTTCTCATTTTTTTGAAATGATAACAAGTTACCTATACTTTTTTCTATTGATTCGATAACAAAGAACTTTGGAATTATCACTTATTCTTCATGATCTTGTTTATACTCTAGTCTAGATGTGATATCATTATATCACTTTTGAATGATTCATCATAAATTGATTTAAAAGAATTATTTTTCATTTCAATTCAATTCATTTTATCCCTTTTTGTCTTGTTACTTAATTGTGATCTTATTGGTCATGGGAGAACTAATGGGTTCTTTCACTGGTATGTTATTCATGTCCTTGCATCATGAATTTTCCCTAGCAAGGGATACCATTTACTAGAAAAAATCAATTTATCTTCTTTTAAAATATTTAATACGGTAAAAATTCACCAAGATAATCTCCTCCCTTCATTATATCAGTAAAATTATTGATCATTTTATTAATTAATTCATTAGGATGCGTGATAAAACTTTCAAAATCTTGTTTCAAAATGTCATGAATAGTGAATTTGACTTTATTAGTTCCATTATGAGTAACTTCTAGTAAATTTAAAATTTTATATAATGTTTATAATGGAAAATTATATAAAATTAATTTTGTTTTAAACAAAAATAAATATAATTAATGACTACTTTATATAGTTTAAAAGATAAAATTTCATATGCTGACTATTATTCCTATAATTTGTTACTGGGTTTATAACCATGTATGATAATATTAAAAATGGAATTAATTATTCTTAAAAAATTGTATACATGTATTTCTTCACATAATTATATCCTTATCCATCAATGAAATTGGTAGTACCCATTGTGTGTTCTTCAGGAACACCATGGGTGTTGTAGGTAAAGGCCATCATTCAAATACTGTTCCTTAAAACCTTGTAATATTTTTAAAAAATGATATTGAAATTAAATATATCCTTTGATACAAATTATTTATTGGGATAATATAGAGTAAGGTGGTTAGTTTACTTTTAAAAAATTCTATCTAAATAATGCAGTAAAATTAAACAATTATGTGATAAAAAATAAACAATTTAAGAATAATATATATCATGTAACAGTAACTGGATAGTGGAAATGATATCTCAATTAAATGAGTAAAAAATTTATATTAATAAAAAAATTATGTAAATTAAGTTAATAATATGTATAATTATTAATTAATTAACTAATTGAAAGTGATTAAAAATTAAAAGGTGGTAAAGTAAAAAAAATATATAGAGAACTAATAGATAAAAGAGTTTGGAGATAACTCATTATTATCCCATATGTCTCCCCACATTAAAATATTGAGATTATTTTAACTAAAATTTCCTCAAATTAGTGGTTAATTATTTACCTAAAAAAACTCTTGGTTTTAGCGGTATCCAGGAAACATAGAAAAGACCTTGGTTTTAGTTGTTCCAAAAAACCAGAAAGGAAATGGTTCAGTTTTTCATGTATCCATGAGCATGAAAATAAAAAGAATAAATTTTTTTGTTTAAACTGTTTGAGTAGTTATTTAAATTATATAAAAAAGTACTTGAAATTTAAATCATAATATAGAGAAATTCTTAGAGGTTAATGTGTTTGAATAATGAAGTACTAAGGAAAATCAATAGGAGGGAGAAATTGATAATGTTTAATTGTATATGCTTTCTTTATTTAATGGTATTAACAATAAATAAATGTTTTTTCATTATTAATTTTCAAGCCTCTCATGGTGTGATTTTATAGGCATTAGGGGTCTCTAGATCAAGTGGTAGGTTTTAGTTGGTCAAATAAACCATCAAATACAATTATTAATACAACCTTTGACCGGAAGACTCGATGCCACCGGTTAGATGACATATTCCACCAATTGATTTGTGATATTTCTATAGCATACTTGTCCTACCCAAACCACATTGGAAATCTAGTTACCTACATCATGTAAATAGTGGGGGTTTCCTGCTTTATTGTTTTTTTCCATTACCACTAAATAACTAGAGGTATCAATGAGTTTTCCTTTCAAAAATGGCCTCAAATGATTTTATAGAACTAATCCTTTGGTTTGTTGGAAGAATAAGAAGATACTCAATCAACATCTAAAAACCATGAAATGATTTTTTATAAATCCAAACAATTTTTTAATATTAAAAATAACCTAATAGAGTAAGGTACAACCCTAGGATATGGTTGAACTCTATATGTCAACCTATGATTCCAAAATTGATCCTTTGGAAAGGATTTCCTCATTACATATGTAAATTCATCTTGTGAAAAAATATACAATAATTTTTGTAACACATTTATCCATGTTGAATTTAATAAAATTATTTTCTGTCTCAATGTTCATTTTACTAGAATAATGTACTAGTTTTTTTGCTCAAATTTTTTACAAATGAGTTAACAAATCTATCAAAAATATGATATAATTTTTTTTTCATTGGTATATCTAACTAGTTTTTTTTATCTATATGAGTTGTATACATATTTATCTTGAAATGATATATTAAAAATTCATAAAACAAAATGAGAAGAAATGTGTATTCTTTATTAACCAATAAATTAGCATACCTTGAAGATAGAATAAACCTCAAAAAGAAGATTTCATATCATATAATAAACATACTCAATAAATTTACATGAATAATAAAAACATATAATCACTTGTTTCTATATTGAATAATCCCAAGTCCATTATGATGATAATATATTACAATATCTGTTTAACTTCTAACAAAGTTATTTCCCTGGTATTACATTTACGCCTCACCACTTGACATGTAATAAACACTATTTTTATTATTGTCTATATAAAATAAAATAGAATTATAAAACTTTACCTATAAATCTTGATTTTGACCAAATTACCACCAATATATTTCAATAATTTCATTCAAATTTCAATGGGAATCTCTATTGTTTTTATCCTCCATTTCAAATTTTTAAAATTTTTTTATTAATAATAAGATTATAAAATCAATTCTTAGTGATTTATTTGAGTTACCAGTATACAAAGTAAAAATGTTAAATATACAATCACAGACATGTTGAATGATTTTTCGTTTATACAATGAATTTATAAAATTTTTCTTCATTTGATCCATTAAAGATCATGTCATCAACATAGTAAATAATCAACATCCAATCATCAACATCATTATTCACAAAAATATTGTGATCAAATCTAACTATATTGAATCAAATAATCTTCACAAATTGATGAATAATTTAATACAACTCTCGTATTTCATGTTTCAATATATACTCTAGCATAATAATTTATAGGCATTTTTTCTGTATTTTAAATTATAAATCCATCCATTTTTTCAATGTTTCCCACTTATTCTAGTTATATATTATGAAATATACTTCCAATTCTATTTGAAAAAACGTATTATTTTTTATGACTATTATAACTAAAAATAACCATATTTTCTCTAACCATGCCATTGGATAGAATTTTTTATCCATTTAAATTCCTTACATTTGGTAATGGACATGAAAAACTTGTAATTATTTAATTTTAAAGCACCAACCGTCTACATTAAAATTGTTATGAAAAAAATTGGTTTCAATATCAATATTATGTTGTAGACATAGAATATTCTCAAATATTTTATTCATAACTATTTGATCTAGCACTTCATTCATAGATTTAATTTAACCATCATCTTGAGTAGGTTCTTGAAATTTCATTGGATCTATAAGAGAGATTTTTTTGGTGTATATTATATATCTTTTAAACACTTATATGTGATTTTTTTCCTTAAAATATTATTTTTAATATATTTATCTTCTTCTATATGATTTTGATCGAATAATTAGCCCTAAGATATCCCTATCACCGTCAGTGTTAATTTTGAATCATTAATTTACATCATTTCAACCCAATTCTACTCACATAATTTCTATATTTTTACGAATTTCATCTGTATTTTCATGTGAAAACTAATCATTTTTCTTGATACTGAAATTTTAACTTTCTCTAATAATTCTAATATATTTATTAAATCATTTGTAGGAATTTAAATTTTACACATTTTTTCAAAAAAATATACATTTTTTTCCTATGAAATATAACATCTAATACTTTTTATTCTGGTTTATAAAATAAACCTTACTCCAAAATATTCATAATTATTTCAATGTTCCCATTTTATCCATCCTCAAATTTTATGAGATCCATATTTCTTTAATAATCAATAATTTTTTTAATAGACACTTTTAAATAATAATTCATTAAGAAATGTTATATGATATGTTTTTTATTATAAAAAACACTCATGTATATTCCTAAAAGTTTTTGGTTCACTACCTTGTTTGTTCTGGATGTGTTTGGGGAAGAATGAGATAGTTCGTTATAGGGAAATCAATGAAATGAGAAAATTTAATTTTTAATATAATCCATGATTTGGTTTTGGTCTTACTATAAAAATTATTGTTTTTCAGTTATTCATTATGCGGATCAACATATTTTCAATTCTTTTTATAGAAGAATATTTCTAGAGTTACTACTAATTTTCAAGATGACTAAAACTATATTGTCATAACACGGTTTGATAAAAATGATTCGTTTCTATATCATGTTTTATATAATTATCTCAGTAGAACTATATAATAAAATAATATTAGACTATATCATTTTTTATATTCATGGATTCAAAAAAGATAATGTTTTTTTGATGAAGTAGAGTCCTTATCTATTATATTTATATGGTTTTAATGAACCACATCATGGTTGGATAAAACATTTCGTGGTTGGGGTAAAACATATGAGATAAGATAGATAAAATTAGGTAGGTTATAGGAAATCCTAATTTATGTCACTATTGTTTTAAAATAATCTTTCATTGTCCCAAGTAATACCATGGATTAGGATAATAAATTATTTTTCAATACATTTTCACATGATTATAAATTCAAACAACCCTTTTTTGGTCAACCTAATTATTATTCTTTTTTATTGATTTTAAATGGAAGAGATAGATTAATTTTTTTTTTGAATTTCATTTTGTTAATATTTATGTTTTTTCTTATTATATTGATTCCTCATAAGATGAGGTATAATTATTTTATATCCATTATAATTTCTTTTATCATTTTACATTCTTGAATGTACTTTGTCTGTGATTAATATATTGAAGTGTGGGTGGATTAATAGTGATTTTTTATAGATTAATTAAAATTTACTTTTGGGATTGAAGAGATTTTATTAAAAAACTTTTTTTCTCTTATAATGTAATAATTCAAACAATGTTTTTGAGATAAATGATCCAGAAACTCTTTATTCTAAAACTTTTAATGTGTAATTAAAATTAATTAGGATGATTTATTGGATTATTGAGATTAATTAATAATATAAAGTAAATTGAAATCATAATAGGGATACGGAATTCACACAACATATATGGTATATTATTATTGTTACCACTTTAATAATAAATATCACAAATGAAATTAACATAGAATTGAAGTGTGGTGGATCATTTAGTATTATGTTATTAATGTGGTTATTTAGCAATGTTTTATGATTAGAAGGATGAAATTAAATTACCCTATAAATAAAATGAATGATTCCACATATTAAGGTAGATGAGTGGGATGAAAGATACATTAGATTTAAATATGTGATAAGAAGTTGTAATTAAAAATTGGATGCGGTAAAAAGATAATTTGTTAATTAGTAAATGAATACAAAACATAATAAATGATGTTGAATATTTATAATTAATCTTTTGTGCATGATTTTTAAATGTTTTTATAGTGTAATATGTGGTAGTTTTATGGCAATATTAAATTATATGAGGTATTTGAAAAAGTTGATCATGGTTTTATTTTGAACATAGGATGGGATATGTCCATTGTTATATATAATTATTTTTATTATTTATATGCACCACAAATAAAATATTAAAACCCAACTAGATCCCATATATATTTGATATCTAGATATACCTCGAACATCTACGATATTATAGAGATAAAGGGTTTGATCCCACCTCCAAGTATCCCTGATATCCTAATATTTGGTTTTACAAATGGGTTTTGTTATGGGTGAGGTGTAGGGCAGACTTGGATGTCATCATAGTATGATTATAATGACCCACATATCATAAAAATGTTAACACGTGATTTTAATAATAAATAAACATAAATTATACCCATAAATGAATAAGTTATTTATATTTTGGGATATGATAAATAATTCATCCATTTAGAAAACTACATAAACTTTTATTTTTATGTTTATATTAGTCTCTAGTATTTCATCATACATTTATCACAATATGAGATATCGTCAAGGCCCCCTTAAAATTAAAGGATGAAATAAAAATATTAGTAATTTTATAATCAAGATAAACATGATGGTGGTATATAAAAATAATCAATAATCATAACATAGAATGAAATATGAGATAGATAATAAATATTATCATGGAAACATAGAATAAAAGAAAAGGTTGAATTGAAACATGTCATTCTAGAAAGCTATAATACTTTAAAATAAAAAAAATACATATAATAATAAACATAAGTCATGGATAATCATAATATATCCCACATTTGTGTTCTGCCTAAAAATAAATCAAACATGAAGAATAATCTTGAGAAAAACCCCTGAGATGGAAATGTGATACATAATCATGTGTCAAAGCATAACCAATTGAGATATCAAAAAGTGACCTTCAAAAAAAGTATTTTTGGAAGTTGATAATTATATAAATAAATATATTTCATCAATATATAGGTCTAGTGAATAAAAATAATAAGAAAGTGTAATGAAGTATGTGTAAAAATGAGTTTTTAATCAATGTTTTAAGAAATAGTTAATGAACCATTAGTGTTGATAAGAGAATAGGGTTATCCTTAAAATAGAAAATGAAATAGTATATTTTGTAATGAATTAATTATTATTTTTTGAAAAAAATATATAAACACATTTAACATAGTGAGACATGAAAATTAGTAAGAAATTGAAAAGATCCCTTTTATTAGGAATGATTTTTAAAAGAGTTTGGAAATGAAAATTTAGAAAAAATGGCCTATCCCATTAACTAAAATGTAAAATAAAATACTTATATAATATAGAACGATATATAAAGTATAAATAATGATAAATTATACTTTAATTTTTTATAATGTGATGAAATATTTTTTTTAAATTATGTCGAAGTGAATAGAATAAATAAAATAAATCAAGTGGTTTAATAAATTGTAAACTAAATCCATGTATTTTACGTGACTCCATTAAAAATGTATGAATTTTTATATGTGGTAAATAATAAGTTTAAAATGGGAGTATTTAGAGGTTATGGGGAGAGGTTTTTAAATAAAATGTTGGTTAGATTATTATTTTATTCTTAATACTGTCAATATTATTGATTATTATGAATATGTATTATAATATCGTTATGTGAGGTAGAGTTAATTGTATATTACATAAAATAGTATGTAATTATTCTTGTATATAACATAAAATGTGAAATGAATTATTTTATCAAATTTCACTATTCCACTCTATATTTTTATATTTATGAAAATTACAAAAACATAAACCTAAATTTTTTTTATGTGGTAATTTAAAAATGGAAATCTATTTATTAAAAATACATTTAATAATTATCTAATTTTAAGGTATAACTCTAGTATAAGAACTATTATATTATTAAATATTTTAAAACATTTTTCAATAAAAATTTATACTTATAATTACATAATATATCACTGATTGAGTTTTTATTTCTTGGTGTTTTAATAATAATAATTAATTTATTAATTGTAGGTAAAAATTATGTTAATGTTTCTTCACCTTAATTTTTATCTTTTTATTCTAGTTACCAATTTATTATTCCCACAATGAAATTTCCAATGGTCATATAATTTTATGCATCCATTAAATACTTCTTATTTATGTATTTATTCATTCACTGAATCTCATCTCATGGTTATTTCAATTTTTTAAAAAATAGGGTCATGTTTCTAATAGTTTCTAATCTATTGTTTTTTTCGTTTCTTCCTATGTTAATTCTAGGAAACTACAACACAATATAATTTAAAATAATATTTTTTATTTATTTTTTTTATTTTACTATTTCAATATTTTAATTTTATTTTGTGTGTGTGTACTTCATATTTAATTTATATGTAAATGGATTAAAATACTTTCATTTTTATTATATTGTTAAAGGTCATATTTATACACATATATATTTAGATGGTAATTTAATATATAAAAGAATGATTTGTTACATTCATCTCCCCTTAACAAATTTCAACCTCCAAACTCCAATTCATACATTGAGATAAATAGTGATGAGTTTACTTACCTTTCACCAGATCCTCAAGTGCCCATGTTAAAATATTATAATTATGGTTAATCTATAGTAATTTTTTAGTGTGTGTTCTCTTGTCGAATAAAATATTGTCTATATGATCCAATATCATCCTTGTACACTCCTAGTAATATACATCATGGTCCAACTACACCAACTCTAGATTCATTACATGTGATGAATATGGAATGTGCTTCCTCAAAAGGGATATATATAAGGCATTATGTATCTAAAATTGGATTTTTGGGAGTGTTAACTGATAGTAAAAAAATCATACATGATCAAAGATCATGAATGGGGAAATTTATATTAGATTTAGGTTTACCTTTTTCCAAATCTCATGAATATCTTCAATATATATGTATAAAGGAACCACATATCTCCAGCCTCAAACTATATGTCTCATTAATGATTATAATCATAACTCTTTTATTGTCTATATGATTTTATAATGTGTTACTGAGTTAATTTAAACATCTATTTCATTACTCTAATTGATTCATGTCTTAATAACTTATTTTATCTAACCTTATACAATCATGTTGATGTTATAAAATTGTTACCACAGAGTGATTTTCAATGATCCATGTAAATACTAGAGTGGGAGTGATTGTTTAATGAGAACATGAAAAGTCGAATAAGTTAATATTAGACACATTTAATGTATGTAGGATCAGCTCTAAAAATGTCTTTTAAAGATTTTATGGTCCTTTATGATTAATTATATATTCAAGGTATATATATCTTATTGATTTTTAACAGTATGTTCAAGGATTTTTGAATATTTCTCTAGAAAATTTTAGTAAATAATATATCTTGATTAGATACAATCGATATTGGTGTTCCATGTGGACTCACCACATCTCTAATGTATATATTTAAAATATAATTTATTGATAGGTCATCTCAAATTGAGATGAAGTTAATAGTCTTTGTAAGAAGATATTACACAACCTATATGGAAGTATTTCCTTTATACTACATCATAAAAACTCTTAGGTAATAATTGTTCTTGTTCACTAATTTTAATGTTTTATGGATAAAAGTTGTATCATTACATTGTATTTCTATAATTTTACATTTTAATACTAGTATAGCAATATCCTTGATTCATATTCAACAATATCATTCTTTATTTTTTTCCAAAAAACATTTCTCACAGAGAAATTTTACATTTGAGTAATTCCTAGGTGGATAGAGAATGCAGTGTTATGAGAATCATTTAATTTCCCTTTTATTATCACAATCATTGATAGTATACATAATCATGTCCATATATCATACATCTATATTTATAAATATTTATTTATAATAATTCCCCATTTTTTTTTATTGCTTCTATCTTCTTTTTCATCTCCTCTATAGTGACCAAGATAAACATATCTTAATTTTTACATCATTTCCATGACTTATAAATGACATCTCTTATTAAAATTTCAGAACCCCAATAATTTAATGTTTAGTGTCATAAAGGACCAATAACATAGGAATCATGTTCCACAATACTTAGAAACATTTATCTATAATATAAATCTTATAGATCCCCTAATACACTTCATATATGATATAATTTTCATTTTAACCATGCGAAGAGAGTCATAATAAAAGGGGTGAGATCAAATACTCATTAAGGGTAAAAAAGTGATGAAAATATAATATTATAAGTGATCATAAGATTATTATATGGATATAAGAATGTAATAATGGAACATGAACATAAATTTTTGTAATTAATACACAATAAAATAAAAAGGATGATTAATAGAATGGGAATATGGAGTATGGAAATGAGTTTAATGGAACATAAACATTTGGAAACAATATAAAACAAGATATCATAAACATAAGTCAATGTTAAATCCCATACCATAATCATAATTTTGACAACATACCCTGGTGGATTGGGTTCACTTCCCATTCTTATCATTGTTGTTAACAACATCCCATGGAGGAATAGATTCACTCCCCATTCCCATAAAGATAGAAGAAAATTCCAATGGTCGATTAGCGTCACTCCCAAATCACTTCCATACCGTCTCATGAGATATAAATATTAACCCAATCCATTAGAGTACTATATATTTTTAGATCCACCTCTCACAAAACATGGTGTTCTTATGTTTACCTATCATGCAATAGAAATGGTATCTCATGCTATGAAAAAATTAACAGTGAATTATAGTGATATATAATTCATCGAAAACACACCACATAATGAAAATCATGAATATTCAAGTCACATGAGGAAAATGATCTAGAAAAAAATCATAATAATCATTAGACCAATGAGAAGGAAGTGGGTTTTATAATTCTTATTAAAGGAATAATATATGTTTGATTCAAAAGGATTTCCAATAGTAGTATGAATTAAATAATTTAAATGAAAATAATTTAAAAATATTCATGGATATTGAAAATGGATTTCCAAAGTAGAAAATTCAAGAGATGGGTTTAGGAATATAAATGAAAAAAACCACTTCAGAAATTATTTATAAAGTATGTAAGGATTTTTTTAAATAAAAAAAGAGCATATTATTTTCCTGGAAAAGAGAATTAAACCAAGAGTGTAATTAATAAAATTAATGTGGTTTTTATAATATATTCATGGTTTAAAAACATTTTACATGGTTTATTAATTACATAACATAATAAATAGGAACGTTCCCCTAAATCAGTATTATATAGTTGTTGAAATTTAAATTGGAAATAAAAACACATATAACCCCAATAATGAAATGGATATTTAATATTGTATAAATTTAAGTGATATATATACATATAACATTATTGACATAATGAAAATATTATTATGTAAATGGAATAGAAATTAATGTAATATGAAAATCACATGTAAAGAGGGTGGTATGGAAGATCCATTGACTACATGTTTGAAAGCGCTCTACACATGGAGGAAACATCCTTTTTCATGGAAGTTATCCATTGGGAAACTTTTTATACTACCTTGTGTGGAAATTTAGTTGGACCAATGTCTAAAAGTAATAGTGAGGTTTTGGAGGAGATACTAGGTAGTTATTTAGTTAATCCAAATCTTTATAAAGGGTTGATAAACGGGGAGGAGTTTGACAACTTCAATAAGTGAATAATATATGAACATTTATAAAAACAAATTATATCTCAATTATATCACTCCATCATTCAAGGATAATTTATTTAAAAATATCCAAAAATGTTTTTATAAATAGATAAGGTTGGCCCACTCTTTACCATTCAATATAATTCATGTTTTCACATGTTTTAACAATTTTCACTATGTTAGACCTCTTCATCCATAATTTACCCTTACCATGGTAAATCAGCATTCACCATTGGAAACAAATTTATTTCAAAAACAAAAAATTGTTAATATTTCATAATTTTATAATGCTGATTTTAAATATTTTACTCATTTCACAAAATAAAATTTTCATGAGTTTTAGAAATTAATTTTCCTATCAGCACATATAATGCATAAATCATGTTTCTTAGAAAAAGTTAATTTTAATCTTAAAATTTAAGAATGGGATAAGATTATAAATATTTAGGATTACAAAGACATGAATTTTGTTATTATAAAAAAATTTATTTTATATAAATTTAAAATCATGAAAAATTATATTTTATGAAAATATTAAAAAAATATGAAGATTAAAATATTACTTTTCTAAAAGGTAAAACATAGTTTTTATATATAAAAAACATTTTTATAATATATATAATTACTCCTTAAATATATTTGTGTTAAAATAAATGGATTATTAAAATTATATGTCTCTATTATATACTTATAATGGAATAAAAGTTATTATTTTGGAATGAACTAAATTTTTAATTTTTAATCAAAACATCAATTATTTTATAAAAATCTAAAAATAATAATCCTATAATAATTCTCAGTTGAGAAATAAAAAATGGAATTAATTTTATTATATTTAACCTAAATAAATGATAACATTAATTTTAAAATTATAAATGTATAGTGTATTAAAAACAAGTTTTTGAAAAAATGTAACATAATTTCTAAAATGTCAAATATAGGTTTCTAAACATAAATAATGATTTATATAAATATTAATTAACTTAAAAAAACCCATATTTTTAATAGAATTTGTTTTTATGAATATGAAATTAATAATATAATACTAACTATTTCATAAAATTCATGTTATTTATAAAAATGGTATATTGAATTATTTACATGAAAATCAATATTTTTGAAAAATCCCATAAATTCATATTAATATAATATTGGAATTAAAATTCCTGAAATGAATCTTTTTTTTTCAAATTCAATTTCTAGAATTTTTATTTTTATCTTTTAATTGAAATCACAATATACATATGAAATTTTTTATAGGAAAATAAGATTTTAAAATACTGGTTTATTTATTCTAAAATTTTTAAATTAACTAATAATTATATAATTAATAAATCAATTATATATATTGAAATAATAATTTATAAAAAATATATGTGGTTTCCATTAATAAAATGTACAACGCATAAAAATATACATTCATAAAAACAATATTGAATTATGTATATTTGCATCAGATGACCAATATATATAGAAATATATATTAATATTTTTTTATAATTTAGTTTCTTATATTCATACCTACTAATTAAATGGATTGTTTTTAATGGTCAAAATATATCATTTTTTTTATTTTTGTTTTTTTTCAGGAAAGCTATGAAATATATTTGACTTAATTAATTGGAAAAAAATATTAAAATATCCATTCTTAAAATTTTAAAAATTAAATAAATTGTGTCCACATATTTATAAAACATAAATAATTGAATTAATATCCACATGGATCCCCTAATTTAACATTGACTGGTAATTGATCATGGACTGATTTATGATATGAATTTAAATTTGACTGTATCAAATTTTATATGATCCCTTTATAAAAATAGATAGACCATTTATAATAGATTTATAAAAAGTTAGGAAGAGATAAATCTATATGGTGTATGTTTCCCCAAACCGTAAATAATTTTTATATACTATGGATAAAATAATTATAATTACAATATTATGTTTTAATTATAGATCAATATAAAAATGTCAAATATTACGTGAAAAGAGACATTGAAAAATATGAAGTGAGAAATAACTATCTTTCTCAATAGAAATATTTTTATAAGACTTATCTTTTCCAATTATCTTTGTGGTGGTTGGCATTATTTATTCAATATAAACATCGGATTAGTTCACTCGGTTACATAATAACGAAAGTATTGCATCTAAAATAATTAATCACTAGTGGATAATAAAATTATCGTCTATTATTGTATCCTTATTTTTTCATCAACATAATGTTACCTGATTCCATCCTTTAACATAATTGAAGCATCTTCGATTCCCCATCTAAAATTCCTATAGTGATTCTTACCAATTTATTGACATGTTGTATTTTTAATATTCTCTTCTACATCAACTTAATCACTAGTTACCGCAAGAATTATTCCTTCCTTTATTTGGTGGTTTCATAATTTAAAAAATGGTTACATTATTAATCGTACATTAAGATATTTAGTTTTTCATAATCACCATATTTATCTATGGAAATATCATTATAATGGGTTGATTTTTGTGGGAATCATCACATTGTACATCACTTCCTTGGTTAACTTGTTTCCTTCTACTTATATCCATCATGAAAACCAAAAAGTGATTATTAGGAATGAATTAAAATTATCATAATAAGATAAGTATTTTTAAATCATTTTATCTTTTTTCTGTTATTCCTTGACCCTTGCTTTGATCACATTTTTTATGGGTCATGTTTCATGGTGTTTTGAGTGAAATTTTATGAAATTGGGAATACCTTTAGGATATGCACGATTAGTGCATGGTTAATGTAAACCCTGAGGTTTTTCCCAGAAAACTATAAACCCTATTAGAAGACACAAAAAGGGGGAGCATGGTTTGTACAAACCATATGGAAACCCTTGAAAACCATGCACCCCATGGATATTAGGGAATGCATAGTGGGTGTGTAGATAGATTAAACATTCTACCAAACCATAAACACCAAACTTATTTCTATGATGGGGATCACAGTTAGGATTCAGTGTTTTTCTAACTGTGAAGAACACCCCATGAAATCATGTGTGTAGTTTTTAATTTCACGGAATATAATTTTAAAAATCATGAACCATAGTATAATAGGATAATTACCCCGCATTTGGAAACAATACAATTTTTTCTTCTATGGAGGATCTCAAGAATATATTTAACCTTTTCCAACCTCCTCCTTTGGTGAATCAAAATAGTGGAAGATATGATTGTTTTTAGGTAGGTGGGTCTCCTCTTGTGCATTTTCTTATGAAATTATTTCACTCCCCTTTAAATGGTGTTAGATAATTTTTTTATTGATTAATGTAAACAAAATTTAAATATATATAATAAATTTATTTATAGATATCAATTAAATTTTTGATTCATAGATATTTTTTCTCATTTTATTTTCATTGGAATTACCACTGCGGTTGTTGATAATTTGATTCCATGATTAAATGTAGATGGTTTTATTTGATATTTATTATGTTATACAAATTTTTATTTACATGATTTATTTAAAATAGATTTCAATTTATTTAAAAACATCAATTTGGAATGATTTGACTATGAAATTCAAAATACATGTATTTTTTTAGAAAAAACCAATTCTAATAAAATTAGAATTGTGCGATGAATTTTTAGAATGATGTATTTTTTTAAATTTGAATAATGATGTAATTGATGAAATTATTTTTGATTTATTTTGAGATGATGTATTCAATTGAAAAAAATTAAATCCAATGATTTTTTCCGGATTTAAAATGAATTATATTATAAAAAACCTATGTTTTGGGTTTGAAATTGAATTTGAATATTGAAATTGATAATTGAGTAATTAAATATTAAGTGATCATTGATTTGAAATGGGATTTATTTCCCATTGTTCATTGTTTTATTGATATCATGCAATACTAGTTAGTTAGTATGTTATTTTTTTCAAGCAAACTATGGTATTTATTCTCTAAAAATTGATTGACTATGGCAACTCTAACAAAATCCTAGTTCTTTGTGATTATCTCTTATGGGATGTTAGTGATTCATATTCTTCTTGGGCATGAGGGAAGTGTGCAAACATGTTTCTTTGTGATCATTGATTTGATAATTATGAGGATCCAATATAAATAAACATATTTACTTTAAGGAATATGACCATGATACTTGTGTTGTTTGATCTGATTATAAATTACATTGTTTATATAACAATTTAATCATTCTAAATTATTTATATAAATTCATCTATATTAAATGTTTATTTAATCCATTTTTGAAATGTTTTCTATCTATTGAAAAGAATACATGTTTTTTATATTCAAATGATATGTTAGGTCATTCCCAATATTTTTTAAATAGATAGTATGATTGTTTTATTGTTATAGAATATATTATGGAACATTTTTTGAGACCCTACTAGG
This sequence comes from Viscum album, assembly GCA_963277665.1. Lineage (NCBI taxonomy): Eukaryota > Viridiplantae > Streptophyta > Magnoliopsida > Santalales > Viscaceae > Viscum > Viscum album. The sequence continues at coordinate 1,886,443,405 of OY728160.1, read as the reverse complement.
ATATATATCACAGACCCCTCCTTTGACCTTGATTGTTTTTAGATTTTCTAATTCTAGGTCTGAGTAAAGGAAATCAACACTTGGAGTAAGTGGATGTTATTGATCCTTGGGACTATAGAGTGATGGTGGTGACTGGTGGAGATATGATTCTCCAACTAAAAAATATTTTGAGACTTTTCATGATTTTTCATGGTAGTTTAGGTATTTGTTTCGTTGAGTTGTTTCTCTATATTCATTGGTAAAATTTCACATTATTGAATTTATGTAATTTCTCCTTGTGTATTATTGATATAATTACTTTTATCATGTTTATATTCATATTTTTTGGGGAAAATCATTCCCACTTTATTATGGTATGATTTCATGTACTAGTCACCAAGCCATGGGGATGAAAATTGCCCTTCGGGCTATGTCAGTGCCATGTCAGGTAATAGAGTACTTGGGTATTTGGGTAAATTTTAAAAAAAGTTATATCATTGGTCTTCATTTAGTGAATTTCATTATAGTAATTATGTTTTTTGGGATGTCTAGGAGGATAGGATATAAAATTTTTGGGGAATTAAGAGGAACTTTCGAGTGAGTGTTTAGTCAGATATCACCCTAATGAGCCTTAAGTCATCAGGGATAATGGAAAAAAGTGTATTTGATGTGTATTTTTATCTATTTCTAGTATTTTCCTTATTTGATTTGAGTGTTCTGAAAGTCCCAGAATTCGAGATTCTATTAGATGGAATTGAAAATTTCGTACTCTCATTTGAGTTGTTGATCTGTGTACCCTTATTAAGGTTTTATTGTTTTCATTTGATGGTGCATATAATCATACCACCAAGAAGACATTTTAATTGACCTGGGGAGGGTGATGTCAATGAACTATGTCATCTAAACTCTCTAGTTTACCAGAATCCCATTGAGATAGTGGTGTGTGTTTTCCATGATTTCTAACATATAGCCACACCCATTCTAATTCAGGGTCTGATCATGAAACCAAAAAGGTAAAACCCCATAGATCTCATTAAAGAGTTTCAAAACTAGAATTTTCCATCTATTCAAGGATTAAATGATCCTAAAGAGACTGAGTATTTTTTTAAAGTAACTGAGAATCTTTTTTAGTTCATCAAAATTCCTAGTTCAATTAAAGTTAAGTGTGATACCTTCAAGCCTAAGGTTCCCAGTATAAAGTTATAGGATTAAATGGTGAATGAAATTAAACATGAATAATTTGAGTAGAAATATATCAAGGTATTATTTGACAATTAATTATATCCAGAGTCTATGATTTTTGAAATGTTGATAGATTTTATTAATCTCAATTAAAGTGAAAATATCGTGACCGATTATGAAAACTGCTTTGCTGGGAATGTACATTTTTCTCCCAAGTTTCTGAATAATGATAATAATAAGGTATAATGATTTTATATTGATATTTTACCAAATTATTTTCTGATAATGTTTAATTCTTATGTAAAGTTAGTGGATAGGGTTTTGATGCCAGACCTTGACCCGGAGAGTTTTTCGGTGTTCACATGGGTTCCTTTTTTATCCCAGTGGAAGTTAAAAAAATTCCATTAAAGGAGATTATAATCATGATTATCCTAGCGGTGGATATCAATAGTATGGTTCTTCTAGACCTACTGATGTTCTCGTTAAGTCCCATTGAATTTCTTCTAGAGTGTCAAGGTTGTTCATTCAAAATGGTTTTCCAGTAAAGAACCCAAGATCTGTAGTTCCTATTGATTCCTATAACACATACAGAAATTATGTTATATATTTTCTACCCCACATAGTGGAAATGGTCTCATGAACACATAAATGTACTATGGTACAATCAGATGACTTAAGGATAAACGGGTTCTAAACACATGAATTAGGAATATAGATTCATTACATGGTGGAAGAGACTATAGAGTAAGAATATATGTTTCCAGTGACAATGAGATGTACCATCACTATAGAAACATAATTAGTGACTACTTTATTTTATATAGGTGCATCTCACTTGTTCATATCGACTCATTTTGTTGACTTTTACTCCTTATAGATCTTTTATCTTATGTGATTGATATTTCAAAACCCTCAAAACAAAGAGAGAGATGGTATTCTTGTATCGTGATTTTTTTCTATTTATTATAGATTGAGCATACCAAGAATTTTATGGACCTCGATTTGAAATATCAAAACATCATTTCAGGGTGGATTGAACAATTTCTAATCATATTTTAATTGACTGTTATCTTCAACTTTTCTTCTTTTATATGGTTGATCAAGTATTTTGTGTCTTTTAGGGAGCATGGAAATCAATATTGAGTAGCTCTATACCATCTTATCCAGATTTTGGGAAATTAATATGAATTTTTTTATTGAGAATATTCGATTAATTTTATCCGTCCAATTATCATCATGTTTCCTGAAGCAGTTACTTTAGATTTCTCTAGCATTCCACTAGTGAGAGGGATGGTGTTTTCTATTAATTTAGTACCTCGTACTCAGCCAATGCCTAATCCTACTTACCATATTTTTCCAATATAGTTGAAAGAGTATTGGACCAAACTAGATTATTTTCATGAGAAAGGATTTATATGCCTGAGTGTGTCACCTTGTGTGGTACCTATTCTCTTTGCAAAGAAAAATGATGGTGTACTATTTCTATGTATTGATTACTGGATGCTAAACCGAGTAATGGTAATGAAAATTAATTTTTTTAATGGATAGATGATATGTTTAACTAGATTAAAGGGGGAAGTGGTTCTCAAAGATTGATCTTTGGTCTGGATACCTCCATTTTTAAATTACCGAATTTGAAATTTCAAAAACCACCTTTATGATTATGTGTGTTATTATTCTTTTTGTTGTAACCAATTATCCTACAGTTCTAATGGAATTTATGAAAATTATATTCCATGAGTACCAAGACATATTCAATATAGTATTTGATGATAAAATAAAAATTAACATTAAACACAAAGAGGATCATACATTACATATAAGAATAGAGCTATAAATTTTGAGAAATCCCCACCTCTATGACAAGACCATGAATTTTTTTTAAGGATTCAATTAGTGATTTTCTTGGGAAACATGGTCTCAAAACATGGAAATTCAATTGATCCTAAAAAATTGAAAGATTTTATGACATGCGATCAACCACATAATTATTTTGAAAGATGGATCTTCTTTGGTTTGGAAGTGTATTGTCATAGTATTGTAAAAGATTTCATGAATATGGATTCTCAAATGATCTCACTCAGTGAGAAAGGGGTGAAGTTCTCATGGGATTAAAAATATCAATGTTATTTTGTAGATATGGAATACCTTTTGACTTATATGCTAGTGTTGACACTTATAGATGTTGGGTCAGGCTATGTGGTATTTTGTGAAAGATCAGTTTCATGTTTTGTTTATGTTCTTATAAAGGATTATCCCATAATATTCTATGGCCCTAGACTGCTTAAGACACTTGAAAAAGAGTATTCAACCAATGATATCAAACTCAAAACCTTTATACATTCTTGTAAAGTTGATAAGAATTACCATTTCCTAGAATGATTTTCCATTTAATCAAATCATAAAAACCCAAGTTATATATTCTCTTCAAAAATATTTATATCTCAATCATAGGTATTGGTTGGAGTACCTATAGTCATTTTAATTCAAAATTTATTATACCCCTAGAAAATATAATGTCTTCACCATTGATTTTACAGGGAAACATAATACCCAATCCATGTAACAATCATCCAAATTATGTAATTCGATGGAACACTTTATTCAGTTTCACATGGGATTCTGGGAGAATAAGTCTCAGACTGTTTTAACCAATGTTTAGTTAACCTCTTAACTTCTAAAGATGATTCCTATAGATCATTAGTGTCATGATGTGTTCCATGGTGTTAGATACGACCTTCATGGTGGGGTGAGTATTGATAAGTGTCAATTCTACATATAGGGTATTCTATGTTTCTGTAACTGGTATATTGTGCCTTCTCTCATGGGGAAGGCTATGAAGGTATACTATCATAGATCACAGTGGGCAGTGAACCATGTTACTATAAAGATGTTCTATGATAATTGTCGATGATTATGGAGGTGATGTCAAATATGATACATCATTTAATTTGTTTCACATTGTTATACTTTCCAACAGGTCAAGGAATAGCACAAAAAACCTTCAGGTTTTCTCAAGAACCTTCCAGTGCTGACTTGAAAATAGGATGAAATTTTTGTTGTCTTCATGGTGGGTTTTACTCATACCCTTTTAAATAAGAATACGTTATGGGTTATGATAAATTAGATGACCAAATTATAGAACATTATACACATCTATGATACAAAAAAATATTTAAGAGTTTTGAAATCTATATTTAAAATATATTGTTCATTTGTAAAGAGTTTCATGTACTATAGTCTCTTATAGATATCCCTGTTTCACCTCTCATTTTATAGTGAATAATTTAAGAAGTTATTGGATCAATAGTTTATTAAATTACAATATACTATCTACAAATGGATTTCAAGAAGTAGTGGGATATATATGTATTCTTGAAAACATGATTTTGTTCTTTGTTATCGACTTTAGGGGATCTTGGAATGGACATTTGGGACTAGTTGAATTTTTTTATAAAACAATTACCAGTATGTCATTCATATGGATCCCTTTGTGGCTTTGTTTGGCCACATATGTACATCTATACTGCTTTAGTCAAAAATTGGTGAAGCCTTTTTCCTCGGACAAAGATTGGTTAAATATATGACTAATAATAATCAACTGATTCTTAAGAGAATTGTGATGACATATATCTAATTTAAATATTATGTTGATGATCGTTGATGACTATTATAGTGTTCTATTGGTGATAATTTGTTCATGAGAGGTTCACATTAGTTTTATCACCGATGATAAAGGAAATAGGTTAAGCTTGTTTTTAGATTTGTGGGTCATTTGGAGATTTTTTAGAAGGTGGGAAATTTGAGCTATCTTTTAGAACATCCACAATAGTTTATGTAAATCTACAACGTCTTCCATGTGTCACAAATATAGAAGTATATCTCTGACCCTTCTCACATCCTTAGTTGGAATGATCTTGATGTTGAACCTGATTTATATATGATTTATAATCCTGTTATGATTGATGATTTTGAGAAAAAGGTACATAGAAGGATAATGATAGCTTTATTCCCTGTGTTGTGGCATCATGTTTCTGATTACCCTGATACATGGGAGTGTGTGGAATTAATGAGAGTGTAGTGTCCCAATAATTTCAATATATAATATTTTGACATTCTTTTTGGGGATATATTTTTATATAGGGGAGCTTATAATATTTCCATACATTATTTTAGGTATTCCTTGATCTTATTTTATCTCCACTTGTTTAGGTCTTATTTTGGGGGTTTTTGGGTGAAATCTGATGAATTTTTTATGCCATTGGTTATTCGAATTTCCTTTATAGTTAAGTAAAACATTAAATTTTTTACCAAAAAACCATTCACCCTGTTGGAAGACACTATAAGGGGAATGTAACATCCCGGACCAGGGAACCACTAAACCGGTGCTCCAAGCCAGGTAGTTACATGACCACAATAATTCCACCACATATGCCAGAAGTTTCCAACTAGTAGCGAGGTTATAATAGGTCATGTGGGGAGTCAATACCCTCAATACCAGAGTAAGCCACATCATTTAATAACTCAAATAACAGAAACCAAAAATAACAATCAACAACATGCATAATTATCCAATTCCCAAAACTGGGTATAACCATGTGAAATAATAAATATATCATGCCATGATATAATGTCAATTGAACAAAACCCCGAATGAATATAAATTTTAGAATCCCCAATATGATTGGTAATCCAAGTCTTGAACCTCACCTATCATGTCCCATGTTCACTCCACACCCTAGCATAGGGCCCTTTCCCTTGTCCGGACCTTCAAGCATGAAATATACTCAGGCACTCAATAGAGGCCCGAGGAGGGTGTGAGAATAACTCAGTAGGCTACCACCAATGGTGTCTAAAAAATATCCAACAAAGGAAGATAGTGCATGCAAGTGATAAATGATTTCAATTAAGGATAAACAGTTCATTGGGTCATTCTAGACTATGTTCATTTAGTTTGTACTACAATTTAAACCTAGGTTCATGACTTAGGAATTTCATGATTTAATCTATATTTTTCATGTGTTCAATGTATTAGGCATATTTAGTGTTCTCAAACATATGGGAATAAAATCAAGCTCTATCTCACTAGGCATCACATTATAACAAACGAATAATCCTCAAATCGAAGCCCCAGTCTGAGTGGAATGCAACCATTAGGGGAATTGAACTTCGTCCCACTCCCTAACACATTCATTTAGGGGTGGATCTAGAACCACAGTCCAACTCAACCCATGGGCATAGAACCTCAAGTCGATACCCACTCTATCAAGGCATGTGCTCATACTCATTTATCATTCCCCATGATTAACCATATCCCAAAAAGCATATCCAATATAATTTACAACATCACAAAAATATCAGTAAATGGGAATGTAACATTACTAACATAATCCATTAACATATTCATCAATTATATTACTTAACCCTTTAGCCCCATTTCCCATTTCCCATGCCTATCTCACAAAAATATTCAAGTGACAGGCTAATCCCATATAATTTTTCCATTAATCCATTTAACTAGTTTTCATTCCCACCAAAAAACCTTTAGTCCATTACCCAACCAAAGGGTATTTTAAAACACCAATTACACATCCTTCAATCATATTAACATATTCATTAGGAGCTTTATATTCTCTCACAATATCCTACCCTTATGTAGCTAAATCTAGGTTTGGGGAATTTTAGCATGCCCCTCAAGTGGTGCTAATTTTTTCGATTCATCCTCCTCACATCCCATGGGGATCAAGAGGGGTTAAATTTACCATTTAGACACCATGAAATAACATCATGTTAAAGGAACCAGGAAATAATTCAAAGAGGGAAAGAATAAAAACCCTACATGCACAAATCTTCACAAAACCCATGGGATATAACTTGTAGAACTCCTACCTTGAATCTGTTTATGAACTCCCTCTCAAACAAGGACTTAGATCCCAATCCAACACACCTTTGAAGCCTAAACCTAGATCTCACTGAAAAATAAATTTTTGAGATGTTAGAATAGAGATCCACCAAAATAAAATACCTAAACTAGAAAAGTGAGAGAGGAAGAAGATTATACTCAATCAGATCTTCAATTCGCATAAAAAACACTCCAAATGGCCAAAAATTAAAGGATATTGGTCCTTCAGAGCTCTTGGACCTATTGGTTTGTTCCTAGGTTTTCAAGGGAGGAGGAGGAAAGATATAGTGAGTGGGATACAAACTCCCCCAATGGGAGTTTTGTACTTTTTTAAAAGTTTCTAGGACACATGGTTTAACTCCATAGTTTTCCAAACCTTGCACAAACTGTGTAGATTCTTCGGCCCCAAAATATCCCCCTTGAATGGTTTAACTTCATGGTATTTCAAATTGTGTGCAATCCATGTGGAGGCTACCATCCGACCCCCCCCCCCTCGTATATATTCTAGGGAATTTCGCACAGTTTTCCCTAACTGTGCCCAAACCGTACAGCATGCCTAGAACACCACTTTTTATTCCTCTTTAGAGTCCCGAACCCCTAGAACACCCTTGAGCCTTCTTAAGGACATGGAAAACACTTAATTGACCAATATAAAGGTATTAAACTGAAACGTATATAAAACATAACTTATGATGAAATATAGGATCTTAAAACCTCCCCCACCTTATAATGGCACTTCCTTGCACCGCTCTTGCCGAGAATCATTGATTTTCTATAGTAATATATCGGGCCACTATGATCATCAATACGAACCGGGTGTTCCTCAAAGGGAAGATCAGCCTCAAGCTCAACATCCTCTTCATTTATCACATTATATGGGTCATGGTTTTACTATTAGAGTTTTGAAACATGGAATATATCATGCATACAACTATAAAACTATGAAATATCCAACTGGTAAACCAATGGTCTGATCCTCTCCACAATCTCAAATGGCTCTACATATCTAGGTGCCAACATGTCCTATTTCTGTATTCGATGGTGACCCAACCATTGCGACAACGGAGGGAACAGACTATCACCAACCATGATCTCATGTGGCCTATGACACTGATCTTCACATGACTACTTCCTACACTAACATGTTTCCATATTATTTTGAATCAAATGAACATTTTCTGATGTCTCTTACATAAGACTCAGCCCTAACAGCTCAACTCTCCACCATCTAACCAACACAAAAGTGATCTACACGGTCTCCCATAATGTTCCTCAAACGGCGCCATTTGAACCGTAGCCTAAAAATTGTTGTTATAAGCAAACTCAATAAGAGACAAGTACTTTTCCCATGAAACAATGAAATCTAGAACACATGATCTCAACATGTCTTCTAATACCTGGATTGTACGCTCTGACTGACCATCAATTTGTTGTTGGTAAGTCATACTTCGAAACACCTGAGTACCAAGTGACTTATACATTCCTTTCCAGAAGTGCATAGTGAAACAAAAATCACGATCTATACATATGGTTCTTGGAACACCATGAAACCATACTGTTTCCCAAACATACAACTCCCCAAACTGGTCGACTGTATAGGTCTCTTGAATCAGCAAGAAATGGGATGCTTTGGTCCACCGATCTACCACCACCCAAATTCCATCATTATTCTAAGGCATCCATGGAAGACCCCCTAAAAATTCTATCATGAAACCATTCCACTTCCACACAAGAATGTTTACTGACTGTAACAACCCACCTTAGAATTGTTGTTCAGCCTTCACCAGCAGACATGTAAGGAAACATACCAGAACACTCACCATATCTTTCTTCATTCCCGACCACCAAAACTGCCTACGAAGGTCTATGTACATCTTATACATGTCTGGATGCACTCCCACTTCGATGCGTGGAACTCTCACATCAACTCTTCTCATAAATCTACTGACACCACAACACGAACATGAATATTAACAACTCCATCAGTGCTGAAGGTCCAACCAGATGGAGAATCCCCGCTTTTAAGACATTCCCTCATATCCAAACACATCAGATCTACCTATTGACTCTCTTTAACTCTACTCAAAAGTGTAGAATCGACTTCTATATATTCAAGGTTCATCTACCCATGCCACTCATGTACCTCCAAATCCATGTCTGCAATCAAGGACATCATCACCCACTCTGAACTAGATTCAAGAACTACTTGATTCTGAGTCTTCTAGCTCAGAGAATCAGTTAAACTATTTCCTTTTCCCAATTTTTAAACCAAATTCAAAATCAAAATACATCATGTACAAGAACCACCATCACTGTCAAATAATAAAATTCCATCGAGAGAAGATGTATTTAATACTTTTATGGTTGGTAAACACAATAAAGGTTTCTCTCAATAAATAATTCCTCCAGCACATTAAGGCATGAACAAAATCATTTCGAGCTAGGTCATTAGTGGTATTATTTAATTCATGTGGCCTCAAATTCCTTGACCCATAAGCCACAACCTGATCTTCTAATATCAGCACTACCCCAAGTCCAACACTAGATGAATTAAAGAACAAGATGTACCTTTTACCTGGTTCGGGTAAGATCAAAATTGGTGAGGTGGTAAAAAGCATCATTAGCTCCTGGATATAATTATCAGAAGCCTATAACCAATCAAAGTTAACCTCCTTCTTGGTTAGGCCTGTGACAGGCACTTCAAAATGAGATAAATATCTAATAAACCTTCGGTAATAATCATCCAAAACTACAAAACTCCATATATCAGAGACATTCCTAAAATTCTACCAAGACACCACATCTTGCACATTTTCTTAATCCAATGATATGCCAAAATCATATAATATATGTCCCAAAAAGTGAACCTCATCAATCCAAAACTAACATTTTGACTGTTTCATGTAAATACTATGCTCTCTCAGTGCACTCTTGATGATGTCAAGAAGTTTGGAATGATCATCATGAGTTTTGGAGTACAACGAGATGTCATCAAAAAAAATACTACCAACTTATCCGGATACATGTGAAATATCCAGTACATCAAGGCCATGAACAGAGCTGGCGCATTGGTCAAACCAAATGTCATTAACTATAATTTATACAACTCGTACCTGCTTCGGAATGTCGTCTGGGGTATATCAGCAGGTCACACCCTCAACTGATGGTATCCCCATCTCAAATAAATCATGGAAAACCCTGAGGCACCTTAGAGCTGACCGAACAAGTCATTCATTCTAGGAAGAGGGTATCGATTCTTAACTATCATCTGGTTCAAATTTCTATAATCGACACATAGCCTTAGTGATTCGTCAGACATCATAGAACCTAGAACAGAAGATCCCTGAAGTGATGTACTAGGACGTCTAAACCCATTACACTCTAATTCCTATAACTAAACCATCAGTTCATTGAGCTCTTATAGTGCCATTCTGTAAGGTGGAATGGAAATTGGATCATCTATAAGAAAACATTCGATCGTAAACTCAAAATCTCTCTTGGATGGTAACCCCAAGAAGTACATAGTGAACACGTCATGAAACTGGCCCAAAAAGGGACGATTGGCTATAATTTCTCCCCATCATCTATCATAAGGAATGATACTTGGGATGTGAGCTACCACATATGATGGAGTAGTAGCCATATATAGTATCCTTGAGCATGCCACTCACCATGAAGGGAATTAGTGCTCCCATAGGGAGATGTGAATGTTACCTGAAGTTAGGAACATTCGATATGGGATTGATATAACACGAACCAATACATTCCCAATATTAGGTCAACAATTAACAACTCTAGGACAAAAATATCCCACATGAAAGGATACCTACCAAAATCTAGAGCAAAATCCTTACATTTACAAATGTCCTTGACTCATTCCCCTAGTGGAGTATCGGAAGACATTACCCCACATACACTCTCTACGATTAATAAAAACATGACTACAAACTGAGATGAAATAAAGGAATGTGTAGAACTTGTATCAAATAAAGCACTAGAAGAAACGGAAGCTACAAGAATTGTACCTTACTTAGTAGAAGAAATTTCCTCGACCCCTACAGGTGCAGCCTGAACTGCATGGAGATAACCTGTCCCTTTACCCTGGGCTTCAACATGAGTACCATGCACTGTACTTCTCTATTGGTAAGGGTGATCTCGCCCTAGAGTTCCACATCCACCACCCCTACCAGTACGGCCAGTGGAGCTCCAACTACCTGCCTGATACGGGGTAACCAACCCCTACCTACACTTGACATCTGCCTCTAACCTCCATCATTCCCCAATTGCCGCAAGTTCTTGAATAGTCTCTGCATGTGGCCTAGCCTACTACATGCTTGGTACTCAACTAGTGGTCGATAGCACTGTTCACGCTTCTTCCCCAACCTACCACACTGAAAATATAAGACTTGGTTTCCACCCACAGAAGATGACCCACTCTTATGACTAGTTTGTGTGATTCCACCCGACAGAAAGGTTCCATAGTGTCATTTCCTACTATCAGAAGTTGCACCACTTGCTCGACCAGATGTCTCAACAAGTTTACTACCTGAAGCTCCTTTAAGGAATCCTTCTCAGATAAGGGCTTGATCCACCACATAAAAAACATCTTTAGACAAAATATATTCACCTTAGACCTAATATCATGTCTCAGACCATCTTGGAAGCATTTCTCCACAGCTGACTCATCTCCCGTTAATGTCAGAACAAAGTATCTCAAATCAGTGAAATGACTAGCATAGTCCATCACTAACACTATACACTGATTCAACCTCATGAAATATTCATACTTCTCTTTCCTCAATTTTTCTGGATATGAGTTCCCAAAAAACATCTCTTGAAAATATTTTCACATCATCCCCTCATCCTTCTCTATTTGGAAAATGATGCCCCACCAACTTTTTTCTTTCACCCTCAGCATATTGTTTGATAACATGAATCACTTATCGAGAGCAGTCTCTAGATGATGGATGTAACACCCCGAGATTTTATGAACAATATTATTTTAATTTCATTGATGACTTGTGTTGTATGCTACACCAAAGGGATATTTCACTACACGCAACCCTGACTTCGCTTGCATTTCTCGCAATCACGACTTTCCTCGATAGCGTGTGTTGTACGCAATATCAGGTTTCACTAAACAAGGATATATGGTGATAATATTATTATGAACTAGCCATTATGAATAGTATTAACAAAATCTTTAATGTTATAACATTATTATTTCATCTTACACATTTTCTAGAACATGGTATGTGAACAAAATTAATTTTTCGGGTAAAATAATTATTTTTTAAAAAAATGCAGTTTTGCCACCTTTTAATGGCGCACCCACATTAAATATAGTTTTTGACATGTTTATAAGTTAAATTTTACAAAATAAACATCTTATTTTGAATCAGGATATAAAAATTTTCATTGGATAATGTTTTGATATTTTTCTGATAACTTTCATATTTTAATGAATAGTAAAAACACGCTATACTTTAATTAAAAACAACTTTCTTTCATCATAATAATTTATATGGTTAAATTATAATATTGAATGGTTTTAAAGTATAAATAGAATATATTTTTACCATTTAATATAATGTATGTCATTATCATTGATTTTACCTTGAATTCGTAGGTTAAATCAATTCAATATTTTGCAATGTTTTAAACAAAAACCTGTTTTCTTTCGACAACAGGATTAATTTTAATTTAATTTCTAAATATTTTTTGTATTGAATTTGGAAAAATTGATTCCATTTTTGGAATCAGTGGGTCCAAATTTTGTTAATAAGCTACTTTTTATTTTTGGCCATTATGAATAGTAACTATGATAAATTTTATTTACCATAGTTAAAGGTTAATCAGGTAATTAAGGGTAAAAATAAGATTATAAAATTTCCCTAACAATTTCCAAAATCCTATTGGATGAATAAAATTAGACCCATATCACCTAAGGGTCGGACGAGATTCATTTAATGGATTTTTGACCATGACATAATATAATTATTATTAAAACCAAAGAAAGTGACAACATGTCACTCTCTTAAATCCTATAAGAATATTAGTTTTAATTTAGTGATAATATTCATGAAACATCGAACATGAATAGTCTCCAGAAATATAATGAAGTTATATACAACATATTAATTTATTTATAATTTTTAGGGATTAAATAATTTCATTAAAGGTGGCATAATAGTGATGTTGAAATTATTTTATTAAGAGCAATATCAAATAAATGGTTTTACTAATATTAAAATAAATATTATATGAACAATTTAACGTGCACCAATAATTTTCTAGATAAATATGACATGTTATGAATCTATTAAACCTTTTATTTCGAACATATCTTCTATATATTTTTTATTTAAATTCAAATAAATGAATAGTGTCAAAATTGTCACTATTGTTATTTTATAAAAATAACATATTATAAAATTGTATAAAAATAACAAAAATAGTTAAAAATTTTAATTTTAAATTTATATGGTATAAAATGTTATAAAGTATCCAATTATGGACAATTCACAACAAATAAGTAATTATTTATAATAATTTAAAATTTATAATGTTGGTACCACAAATAAAATTAAATTTATAAATAAGGATAAATCAAGTTGATAATGTTTAAAATAAATGCATAACATGTATAAATTTTATTGGTTGATGATATTTAAACCCTATCTCATCTATTATTTGGATATGATTCATTTTTGATGTTTTTATGTGGGGTTGTGATTTAATATAAACTAATATTTCTTATATTTCCAAAGATGCCCCTCTCCTCCCTTATAAAAGAGCACCTCCTCCCTCTCTTCCTCAGACCATTTTTCGCCTTGAAGCTCGGCTAACCTCTGCCCATTTCACTTCCCCACTTCCCTAGAAACATCCTAGAGGTCCTAGTCTTCTTCAAAGACCAATTTTAGTGCCCTAAGAGGAGGTCTCAAAGAGGCGCTTCAAAGAAGAGGTAATGTCCGTTACAGATTCTTTCAACTTTATTTCTTCTTCTACTTATTCTTCTTTAGTTGTTTCATTATGAAGTAACAAAATCAGTATCACTCATATACTGATATGTTATTATAAGTATGAAACAACCCTATTTCACCATCTATCCATCCTACGGGAAACGAAATCACCGCTTGTGCGTACGTACGGAATACCGTCTCCACACCGTGGTGTAATATATTTTCAAGCAACACCTTACTTGGATTGGTATAATGGTGTAAATAATGACTATATATGATTATTTTAAAGTTATATTTATTCTTAAATAGTATACATACACTCCATTACAATTCCACGATCATGGGAATAATATCATCGCTTGTGCATACGTACGGACTACCGTCTCCACGAACGCGATGAGATTCATTTTCCATGATTAACCATTCAATAATGATTATAAAGTATATATAATGAATAATAATGAAATATGTGACATAATAATGCTATTTGATTTATGTATATATATATATATTTAAGTCATCTATTTAATTTCATTCAATTCAATAAGGAAACGAAAACAGCATTCATCCGTACGTACGACCTACGGTCTCCATGAACGGTGTATTTCAATCCTTTTATCGATCTATAATATATATGTATATGATGAATATATATTATATATAAATCATGTTTTACATTCTGGAATTATGTAAATCAGGATATAAGTAATAATATTAAGAACGACAAGTCAAAACAAATATGATAAATGAAATGATTTTACCCAAAACACTGCTTTTACATGGAATTTACAAAAGAATGGGTAATATAAAGTCATAAGTGAAACAGATATGATATCATGACATGAATATTATTATTTAATAATACAATGACATTATTTAAATCATTATACAGGAGGTTCAGATCCATATGAAGCATATCGGACCTAAGCTAAGGGATAACCTTTCCAATCTCGTTCTTATCCGAGATTGTTTATTCGTAAGTATTTACTGGGGCTATTGTTATCATCCAAGTCCATGTTTTCTAAAAGTGTTTTTATGTATGTTTAATGTACTTTTTACCCATTTTTGACTTTTACTACATGGTGTGTAAGGAATATTTCTTTTACGAGGTACTTTTTGACTTTTCCGGAAAAAGTGTGAGAAGAATGTTTTTTTAACTTATACGTCATGAAAGTATTTTTACGGTTTTATAAAGCATTAATTTCATGAACCATCCTCCAAAATATTTCATGAATATTTTCAAAAAAATCCTTTTCTTTTAAAATTTTATGAAATTTTGTGGCAAGATAGTTATTTTGAAGAAGAAAGGATATTTTACTCAAGAATTCATTTCAAGTGTTTTATTAAAACCATTTTTCATCTAGGATGACATTATTTCATATGTGTATGTTTCAAGTATCATGTATCTATGATTTACAAGGTTTCACTTTTCTTATTATGAAATGATATCCATTTCTTTTATATGGATTATGTGATGTTGGGATGATGTTTATGAAACCCATTTTATTTATTGGGTTATTATGAATGATGTATGTATATTTTGTGGCACAAGTAAGAATGATTTCATTACAAGATGGGTGGGACCTATATCTCCCTCTAGTGCATTGGGTAACGATTTATATCCCATGAGATAGACATGGATGGAATGGTAATTTAATCCGGTTTGGTGTTTCATGACTGAAATGAGGAGTGAACTCAATTCAGAACGGGACTTTGTCCACTAAGATGGTCTTGGCAGTAATGCCTTTGATACTATGGAAATCATAACATGTGCTGAAGGGTTTCCACAATTACATGTTTTATTCCCATTATATTTTATCATGGTTGATGTTCCATTATGATATATGCCTTACGTACTTCCACGATTTATTTCTTTGCTCAAGATTTTTATATTTAAATTTCATGTTCAAGTTTTTTCATTCAAATGTTTATGGATTGTTTTATGTTATATATGTTTGCCCTTACCGAGCATTTGAGCTCACCCTTTTTATGTTTTATATTCCCCAGGAAATAAAGAAAGGATTTAGGTAAGGAAACAAAAAGGGGAAGATCGTTATGGGAGTTGTTGAAGATCTTTCAATAGGATTATAATATTATATTCCAAGTTTCCAAAGACACTAAACTATTACGATCCTTGTGTGTCTGTATTTGTTATGTATTAAGTATTCCGCAAAAGTATTGTATTGTCCATGTACGTCAAGCTTCGGGTCTCTACATTTGGTATCAGAGGAAAGAATTAGTTAACCATTGGAAACTATGATGCAAAAACTTTAGTGAAATCCTTAGAGATATTTCTAAGGTATGTCTAGGGATGTCCATAAGGTTAAGTATACGTATAGGTTATAGTCATATAATTTCTCTAACAATCATAGAATTAAAACTAATATGTTAGATATTGAAGGTACTCTACCTTTATTATGTTGTTTTCCCTAGCATGGTATTCACCTCTCACGCTATTATTTTTTGGTATTTAGATGATGGTCGGAACCCGAAGGAACCATGTTGATCAACGTAATGGACAATGCAATGATTATCCTCCTGACCAAACCAATGTCATGGGAGATGGAGTGAAAAATATTATTTCTATACTTACACAAGCTATGAATCATTTTATACATTAAAATGAGCATATAAAGGAGAAACATTCTGTTGAATCCTTCATGAGGAAGCGTCCACCATCATTCAGTGGGTCTTCTGATCCCTTAGTGGCTGAACAATGGATTAGTACCACTGAAAAGATATTTTCAGTTCTACAATGTTCTAAGAATGATAAAGTCATCTTAGCAGTATATCCTTTGGAAGGTGATGCTGATCAATGGTGGAATCTTATCAAGAATATGAGGAAAAGAGATGAAATCGAGTCTATGGAATGGGACGGGTTCAAGAAATTTTTTTTTCAGTAATTACTTCCCTCGCATTCTTCAGACAAAGATGGCAAAGGAGTTTCTTGAGCTTAAGTAAAAGGATGATGAATCTGTTGGTATATACGAAGAAAATTTTACAAGACTTGCAAGGTATGCATTTGGCTTCATCATCCAACCTGAAAGTAAAGTTGATCGATATTTCAATGGATTAAAACCAAGTCTTCGAAGGGAATTAGCTATAAGAGACTTTTGTAGCTATGATGAAATTGTGTGTTGTGCTATCAAGGTAGAACTGGAAGTTGGTCTAATATATCCATCTCATGGTTTTGACATGAAATGAAAGTTGGAGTTCAAGAGAAATCTTAGAACAATGGTGAAAAGAAGATGAATGATTATTGATGCTCAAATTGTGGAAAGAAGCATGGTGGAGATTTCCTAAAAGGTACTAGAAAATGCTTTAAGTGTGGGAAAGAAAGTAATCAATCAGTTGATTGTCGAAGTAATGGGAAAGAGGTTTCTAATGATGTGAATAGAGAAAATACTACAGAGAACTATCCACTAACACTTCAATTATTCAAGTGCAAGGAAATGGGGCATTATGCTAATAAATGCCCTAATAAATGGGTTAATGATGATCAACGTGAGCAACCTCTTAAAGAAAAGGATAAAGGGAAGTCTCATGAGATCACTATTTGTGATGTTGAGTATGAAAATGATGTTTTGTAATGATTAAGTGTTTATGTAATGGGATTTTATAATAGTATCTTGGAATCTCATTTATGGTATTGTGGACTTTTGGAATATCTATGTATTGGTTTTCAATTATTATATCGTACTAGTAACCATGAAAAAGTGATTGAAATATTTTTGGAAAGCAGATGAAATGCGCATATGGAAGGGATAAGGAGAAAATAATATGATAGTAATCATGCGTTCATGACTAAAATAAGGACAAAGTGATATCATGGTTTGAGTATATAGAAATTTTGAGATTTTGTTATGTGGAAAGAGTTAACTTTTGACAGCATTCATGTTTTCACTAAGGTTAAATGGGTATTTAATTTTTAAAGAGAATACATGATTAAGGTATTCACATGATTGGAATGTCATCAACAAGATATATCGGGGATAAATGATGGTATTCCCATTCTCAGTAGATGACATTTATAGTAATTGTTTTCTTTATACTATAAGATTGGACAAAAGTATTTTGGATAAGACTAAATATTTGAAATGGAATATTTTGAACAGACGTTAGATTAAGGCTAGAACTGTTTTCGATAATATTGATGGAATGTATTAATGATGTAATTTTAGGAAAAGGACAACCTACAGGACAGGAGGCAACCTATCATGTCAGACAAGGCTGTGGGAATCGAACCCACAACCGAAGTGCGACTGGACTTTATCGCATACCACTGTCCTATAGGAAGTCCCTGGTTAGTATGAACTAGTTTTATTTTATTAAGTGGTATGATGTATGAAGTATAAGTTCATTTTTGGAATGGTATACGATTAACCTCACCATAGATGGACTTATGTATATTTGATAACTATTTCTAACCTTTTATTTGAAACAGATGGAATGACCCATCATTCTATCACATGATCTATTTACACTTCACGAAAAACAAATTCAACTTCATTTCTTTAAGATATGAAGTGGAAATTGTTCAAAGCACGAACAACAGTGAGATTGTACCAAAATCAAGAATGCATTTATTTTAATTCAAATTTTTCAGCCTTAGGGAAATGATATTGAAAACCAAAAATGTTGTCCTAGTTCTCTTATATCCGATGAATCAGATGGTACCTTAGATCATCACAAATCTATGGCTTTGTGATTTTTGGCTTTTTCATAGCCATGTTCTCTACCACTCTCCATCAGAACATGATGGTTAGATTTTTCTTCCATATCCGTATTTTCACCTATTTTCTCATATATGGAAACCTAGTGATGAATTACTTTGGGTAATCCTTACATTTCATACTTTAGTTTTTAAAATTAAGTTTTAGTATTCCTTTTTATGATGTGGGTTTCTATGAATAGTAAATGATTAATAACCCCGACGAATTTCGAGGGCGAAATTCATTTTAAGGGGGGTAGAATGTAACACCCCAATATTTTATGAAGAATATTCTCTTAATTTCGTTGATGTCTTGTGTTGTACGCTACACCAAAGAGAGATTTCATTACACGCAACCCTGACTTGTCTTGCATTACACGCAATTGCGACTTTCCTCGATAGCGTGTGTTGTATGCAATATCAGGTTTCACTAAACAATGATATATGGTTATAATATTATTATGAACTAGCTGTTATGAATATTATTAACTAAATTTTGAATGTTATAACATTATTATTTCATTTTAAACATTTTCTAGAACACGGTATGTGAACAAAATAATTTTTTTGGGTAAAATAATTATTTTACAAAAAAATGCAGTTTTGATGCCTGTTAATGGCGCGACCACATTAAATATAGTTTCTGACATGTTTATCAGTTCAATTTTACAAAATAAACTTCTTCATTTCAATCAATATATAAAAATTTACATTGGATAATGTTTTGATATTTTTCTGATAACTTTCATATTTTAATGAATAGTAAAAACATGCTATATTTTAATTAAAAACAACTTTTTTTCATCGTAATAATTTATGTGGTTAAATTATAATATTTAATGGTTTAAAAGTATAAATAGAATATATTTTTACCATTTAATATAATTTATGTCATTAGAATTTATTTTACCTTGAATTCGTATGTTAAATCAATTCAATATTTTGCAATGTTTAAAAAAAAACCCGTTTTCTTTCGACAACGGGATTAATTTTAATTTAATTCAAGCAACTTTTGTGTATTGAATTTGGAAAAATTGATTCAATATTTGGAATCAATGGGCCAAATTATGTTAACAAGCTACTTTTTATTTTTAGGAATTATGAATAGTAAATACGGTAAAATTTATTTACCATAGTTAAAGGTAAATCGGGTAATTAAGGGTAAAAATAAGATTATAAAATTACCCTAACACTTTAAAAAATACTATTGGATGAATAAAAGTCGACCCATATCACCTAATGGTCGGATTAGATTCATTTAATGGAATTTTGACCATGAAATAATATAATTATTATTAAAACCAAATAAAGTGACAACATGTCACTCTCTTAAATCTTATAAGTATATTAATATTAATTTAGTGATAAACTTCATGAAACTTATAAAATGAATAGTATACAGAAATATAATAAAATTATCTACGTCATATGAATTTATTTATAATTTTTAGGGATTAAATAAGTTTCATTAAAGGGGACATAATAGTGATGTTGAAATTATTTAATTAAGAGAAATATCAAATAAATGGTTTTAAAATTATTAAAAAAAATTTATATGAACTATTTAATGTGCTCCACTGATTTTCTAGATAAATATGACATGTTATGATTCTTTTAAAACTTTTATTTCTAACATTGGTTCTGAATATTGTTTATTTAAATTCAAATAAATAAATAGTGTCAAAATTGACACTATTGTTATTTTATAAAAATAACATATTATAAAATTGTTTAAATATCACAAAAATATTTAAAAATTATAAATTTAAATTTATATGGTATAATATGTAATAAAGTATTCAATTATGGACAATTCACAACAAATAAGTAATTATTTATAATAATTTATTATTTATAATTTTATTACCACAAATAAAATTAAATTGATAAATAAGGATAAATCAAGTTGATAATGTTTAAAATAAATTCCTAACATGTCTAAATTTTATTGGTTGATGATATAAAAACCCTATCTCATTTAATATTCTGATATGAGTCATTTTGGAAGTTTTTATTTGGGGTTGGGATTTAATATAAACTAATATTTCTTATATTTCCAAAGGTGCCCCTCTCCTCCCTTATAAAAGGGCACCTCCTCACTCTCTTCCTCACACCATTTTGAGCATTGAATCTCGGCCAAACTCTGCCCATTTAACTTCCACACTTCTCTAGAAATATCCTAGAGGTTCTGTTATTCTTCAAAGACTAATTTTATGGCCCTAAGAGGAGGTCTCAAAGAGGCGCTTCAAAGAAGAGGTAATGTTTGTTACCGATTCTTTCAACATTATTTCTTCTTCTACTTCTTCTTATTTAGTTGTTTCATTATAATGTAATAACATTAGTATCACTCATATACTGATATTTTATTATAAGTATGAAACAACCCTATTTCACCATATATCCATCCTACAGAAAATGAAATCACCGCGCGTGCGTACGTACGGAATATCGTCTCCACGTCGTGGTGTAATCTATTTTACACCACCACCTTACATGGATTGGTATAATGGTGTAAATAATGACTATATATGATTATTTTAAAGTTATATTGATTATGAAATAGTATACATACACTCCAATACAATTCCACAATCATGTGAATGATATCATCGCTCGTGCATACGTACAGACTACCGTCTCCACGAACGTGATGAGATACATTTTCCATGATTAACCAATCAAGAATGATTATAAAGTATATATAATGAATAATAATGAAATATATGAAATAATAATGCTACTGGATTTATGTATATATATATGTATGTCATCTATTTAATTTCATTCAATTCAATAAGGAAACGAAAACAGCGTTCATGCGTACGTACGACCTACCGTCTCCATGAACGGTGTATTTCATTCCTTTTATCGATCTATAATATATATGTATATAATGAATATATATTATATATAAATCATTTTTTACATTCTGGAATTATTTAAATCAGGATATACATAATATTATCAAGAACGACAAGTCGAAACACATATGATAAATGAAATGATTTTACCCAAAACGCTGCTTTTACATGGAATTTACAAAAGAACGGGTAATATAAAGTCATAAGTGAAACATATATGATATCATAACAATGAATATGATTATTTAATAAGTAAATGACATTATGTAAATCATTATACAGGAGGTTCGGATCCATACGAATCATATCGGACCTAAGGTAAGGGATAACCTTTCCAATCTCATTCTTATTTGAGATTGTTTATTCGTAAGTATTCACTGGGGATATTGTTTCCATCCAAGTCCATGTTTTCTAAAAGTATTTTTATGTATTTTTGAAGTACGTTTTACCCATTTTTGACTTTTAATACATGGTGTGTAAGGAATCTTTCTTTTATGAGGTACTTTTTGACTTTTCCGGCAAAAGTACGAGAAGAATGTTTTTTTAACTTATACGTAATGAAAGGATTTTTATGGTTTTATAAAGCATTTTTTTCATGAAGCTTCCTCCAAAATATTTCATGACTATTTTCAAAAAATCCTTTTATTTTAAAATTTCATGAAATTTTGTGGAAAGAAAATGATTTTAAAGAAGAAAGGATATTTTCCCCAAGAATTAATTTTAGGTGTTTTATCAAAACCATTTTTCATCAAAGATTACTTTATTTCATATGTGTATGTTTCAAGTATCATGTCTCTATGATTTACGTGGTTTCACTTTTCTTAATATGAATTGATATCCCTTCCTTTTATATGGATTATGTGATGATGAGATGATGTTTATGAAACCCATTTTATTTATTGGGTTATTATGAATGATGTATGTTTATTTTGTGGACCAAGTAAGAATGATTTCATTATGAGAAGGGTGGGACCTATATCTCCCTCCAATGAATTGGGTAAAGATTTATATCTCATGAGATAGACATGGCTGGAATGGTAAGTTAATCCAGTTTAGTGTTTTAGGACTGAAATTAGGAGTGAACTCGATTCAGAAAGGGACTTTGTCCACTAAGATAGACTTGGCAGTAATGCCTTGGCTACTATGGAAATCATAACATGTGCGGAATGGTTTCCAAAATTACATGTTTTATTCCCATTTTATTTTATCATGGTTGATGTTCCATTATGATATATGCCTTACGTACTACCACGATTTATGTCTTTTCTCAAGATTTTTATGTTTAAATTTCATGTTCATGTTTTTGCTTTCAAATGTTTATGGATTGTTTTATGTTCTCTATATTTTCCCTTACTGAGCATTTGAGCTCACACATTTTATGTTTTATTTTCCCCAAGAAATAAAGAAAGGTTTTAGGTAAGGAAACAAAAATGGGAAGATCGTTATGGGAGTTGTTGAAGATATTTCAATAGGATTAGAAGATTATATTCTAAGTTTCCAAAGACACTAAACTATTACAATCCTTGTCTGTCTGTTTGTTTTATGTATTAAATATTCTGCAATAGTAATGTATTTTCCATGTACGTCAAGATTCAGGTCTCTATAATGGAGAATAGTTTGGATGTAATCTATCTATAACTCTTCTGCTTCGGGCCCACCCTCTCTGGTAATGGTCGGAGGTTGTTGTAACTGAAACTCCCTAGTCTGCTCAAACTTACTCAGTGTATCCCCTTATAGGTCTCGTTCCACCATATCCATAAAACGAGAAAAGTTATCATGTAACTACTCTTCCAAATATCCTATGACCACTATCTTCTCCTTCTCCACAACTGGAGGAGCAATCTCGGAGACTTCCACATGTTTCCCAACCGACACACATCTTCGAGTTGTAATTTCTCTACAATGCCAGACACGAGCTTCAAAATGCAACCATAAATATTTTATGAGATGGAAGAGAAATAGATAGGATCATCACTTGTAATAACCAAACCAGTTCTCATACACTACCCAAAAGAGCCCACTGACAACCAGGTCACTACCCTCGCTGAAATCCCTAAGTGCACGACTAACATGGGATCTATTTATCAGTTTTACAAGCCTTATTTTTTACTCCCATTTGAACTATTTTCATATTCAAATATTCCCTTACAATAATAAATTCCAATTTTACTTATTTATCAAGATACATTTTCTAATTACTCCTTTACATCTTCACTTCCCCCTTGTACTCATTCATACAAACATATTAGGTGTAATTCATTATTTTTAAGATAACATATTCATCCAAACCTTTACATCCGCACACCCATCTCGTGTGTGTGCCTATCAAGGTGCATGTCACATTCCTACATAGGTTACTAGAATGATGCATGAATGCACAACCTCGTACATTTCCGACCACAAGACAGATATCCCCAAAACCATCAAATCACACAACAAGTGCATCTCCCAATGGTGAAATATGATCAAATGTCACTACACACAACAAGAACAACAATAACCTCTTAGGGTGACATGGGGTTTCCCATGTAAATGTGTTATCTAATCCCAAGAAAAATCTCATTATAGAGGCCCATCACAATCTAAATCTCCTGCTTACAATCCATAAATATTAATAAAGATAAAATAAATCCTTTGATACCACATTTTAACGTCCTCAACCTGGGAGCCACAAAACCGGTGCACTAAGACGGGTTGTTACATGACCTCAAGCACACCTCCCCGTATTCCAGAGGTTTCCAATAAGAAGCAATGGTTTAATATGTCACGTGGGAATACTATACCATCATTACTAGAGTATGACACAATAGATAATTACTTAAATAATGGGAAAAAAGGGAACAATAAATAACATGCATAATTATCCAATTCCCAAAATCGGGTATAAGCATATGCAACAATAAATATATCATTTCATGATAAAATGTTATGTGAAAAAAACCCCAAAATAATGGAAACTGTAGAATCCTCAAATTGGTCTAGACTCCAAGTCTGGAACCTCACCCAACATGTCCAATGTCCACTAAACTCCCTATCATAGGGCCCATTCCCTTATCCTAACTTGCAAGCATGAAATATGCTCGGGAACCCAACAATGACCTGAGAAGGGTGTGAGTATAACTAAGTAGGCCACCACCAATGGTTTCTATAAAATATCCATCAAAGGCAGATAATGCATGCAAGTGATAAATGATGACATGTAAGGATAAACCGTTTGTTGGGTCATTCTAGAATATATTAATTTAGTTAGTATTACCATTAAATCTGAGTTCAGTACATAGTAATTTCAAGATTTAATCTACCTTTTTCATGTCATCAATGTATTAGGAATATTCATTGTTTTTGAACATATGGGAATAAAATAAAGCTCTATCTGACTAGGCACCACATTATAATAAACCCATAATCCTCACCTTGATGCGTCGTTCTAGGTGGATTTGAACTATTAGGGGAATAGAACTATGTACCCTTCTTTAACCCATGCATTTAGGGGCAGAGCTAGAACATCGGTCCAACTCAACTTGTGGGTGTAGAACCTCAAGACGATACCCCACTCTTCTAAGCCATATGGACATGATTATTTATCATTCACCACAGTTGACCATATCCCAAAAATCATAGACAATATCATTTACAACATCACAACAATATCAGTGAATAAGAAAATAACATTATTGCCTCAATCCATTAACACATTCATCATTTATATTACATAACCTTTTATCCCCATTTCCCATTTTCCATGCTTATCTCTCTAAGCATATTCATGTGATATGATAATCCCTAATCATTTTCACATTAATGCATTTAACACATTTTCATGCCAACCAAACAACCACTTAGGACATTACCCAACCTAAGTGTATTACTAAAAACCAATTACACATCCTTCAAGCATATTAACCTATTCATCATGGGCTCTATATTCTCGCACAATGACCTAACCTTACGTAGCTAACTTTAGGTCTAGGGAATATTCGTACACCCCTCGGGTGGCTCTAATTTGTTCGATTCATCCTCCTTGCATCTCATGGGGATCAAGAGGGGTTCAATTAACCGTTTATACACCACAACATCACATCATATTAAAGGAACCAAGAACAATTTCTGAGAGGGAAAGAATAAAAACCCTATATGTACAAATCAACACAAAACCCAAGGGATATAACTTGTAGACCACCTACCTTGAATCTGTTGATGAATTCCCTCTCAAACAAGGAATTAGATCCCAATACAACACACATTTGAATCCTCAGCATAGATATCATCGAAATAGAACCATTTGAGAACTTATAATGGAGATCTCCCAAAATACAGGACCTAAACTAGAAAAGAGAGAGGAAGAAGATTAGACTCACCCGGATCATCAATTCACATCCAAAAGCACTCCAAAAGACCCAAAATAGAAGAATATTGACCCTTGGGATCTCATGGTCTTTTTAGTTTGATACTAGGGTTGAAAGGGAGGAGAAGGAGGAAAATACTATGTGGAATATAAAATCCAGCAATGGTATTTTAGTAATTTTTTAAAAGATTCTGTGCTGCACGGTTTACCCCCCACGGTTTTCCAAAATGGGTGAAAACCATGTGGATCCTTATTTACCAAAATATTCACATTTCCTTATTTACCCACAGGGGTTTCCAAACCATGCACAAACCATGTGGAGGTTACTTTCTGACCCCCCCTGCATGATTTCCTGGAAATTCTATACAGTTTGCACTAACTGTGCACAAACCGTGCATCATTCCAAGAACCCCACTTTTTCTTCATCTTTCAAGTCATGAACCACTAGAAAAACATGAAGCCTTCTTAAGGGAATGTAATAAAACATATAATTGACCAATTTAAAGGGATTAAACTAAATCATAAGTAAAACAAACCTTACATAGAAATCAGAGATCTTACAGGGAACATGGATTTTCCAAACTATCCAGAAACCCCTCCACACTATTCACCGCATGAATAGTGGGTAATTCATAGTTGGTCCATTATTAGAATAAATGTGATTATAAACCATAGTCCTCAAAGATATTTCTAATAGGGGTACATGATTATAGTGCACAATTTGTCTATCATTCTGAGAGTCCCTAGGAAACCATATTCATATATTTTAATTCCTCTAAATTTAATTTTAAAATTATTGAACCCTGAGTTTTAGGGGATAATCCTCCAAATTTTGAAGTAATATGATTTTTTTCTACCTTGGATATTTTCAATAAGTTATTTTGGCCACTCAAAACTCCTACTGTGTATAATTAAAGTGTCGATGGAAGATCTAATCCCTCTCTAGTAAGTGGATCTCCTCTTGTGTGTTTTCATCCAATATTTCATCTCTACTCTATAAAATATTTTTAATAATAATGTTCTTGATAGATATAAACTATTTTTCATTGGATATAATATATGTATTTATAAATCATGATTCAAGATTTTATTCATAGATCTTCTTCTCTTTCATTCATCAATAAAATTCCCATTAGGGGTGTTGACCATTTGAATCCATGATTAAATGAAGGAAGTTCCATTTAATATTTTCAATATAATTGAATCCTTGTTTTTCATGATATGTTGTTAATATATTTTAGTTAGTTTATAATACCTATATTTTATATATTTATCAACTAATTTATACATATAAGTCAAGGGTTTCAGTGTCTTTGGGAGACTAGATACATATTATATCAACTTAAAAATTAAATACACCTTATTTTATTTTCATATTTATATTTGGATATATAATTTAATTTTACTTATATCACAATATAAAATATCTTTTTTAAATACATAAATGAAAATTTTGGGAAAGAAATCCTTGAAATGGAATAATAAATATAAATATGAGGGTGAGATAATACATGAATCGATAATCATAATGTTGAATCATAAATGTGGGAGATTGTAGATCATATCATAGATACCTACTATAAGAGAGGTGATATCATAGGAACATGGTAATTATGATATTCATAATAATTTGGAATAAACAATATTCATTCCATCATACACATTAATGAGTGTTCATCACAAAGAAATCATAACATTAAGGAAAACATTAATAGTAATAGGCATGTTCACAACAATGATGAAGAAGTTAGTTGTATCATTATCATGCATAAGGATACCATAAAATATAATGAAAAACAAGATAAATTGGGGGATATATAATTATGTTCCCATGGTTTATAACATACCATGGATATAAGTACCATATAGAATAAAATCTTTTATAAATCACATGCGTGAAAAACCCCATGAGAAGGAAATGCGATAGATAATCTTGTCTCAAAGAATAAAAATATTATTTATCATAATCTATCTCATTAAAAAAGGTATTAAGGAATTTTAGAATCTCATAATAGAATAAGTAAAAATAAATCATGAATATGTATCTCAATTGAGGAAAAATAAAATTACAATGTAAATAAGCAGTTATAAAATTTTTATCTATTAATAATGTTTTAAAAAATTTGTAAAGAACCATTAATGAAGATAAGATCATGGGGTTTTAATCAAAACCACAAATAACGTAGTATATATTTAGGAAAAATAAAATTAATTTTTAAAACCATCAAAGAAATATTGTACTAAAATTCAGATACCTAAAAAGAAATGAGAAATTTAATAGTTCCCTTTTATCGACTTACAACTTTTTGAAGAGTTAGGAAATGGAACTAGACTAAAATACATATCCCCATAAAATAAAGGGAAAATAAACTTGTTATATATGGTGTAAAAATATATAGAAAACATAGAAGAATTATATTTCATAAATAGATAGAGATATATAGAGATGTAGAAGGAGATATTTTCCATCAAAATAGATTCATAGAAGCTCCACATTTAAAAATATTTTCCAAAATGGTAAGAAACTAAGAAACATATATCGATACACCCATTTTAGGATCTTAAAGTGAAAATGATTATTTGTTTTTAGTAACTTTAATATAATTCCCATTTAAATATTCTAGAATCTTATTAATGTAATTAATATTATATTTATTATAGAGATGCATTTTTAAAACCAACCATATAAGGAATTATAATTTGAGTAACAACATCATACATATAATAAATTAAAAATATCATTGATAGAACACATGTTATATACATATATAAAATGAGTTTTTTAGGAATTATATAATTATATATTTTATATTAATGAAGAATTAATCATTTTGAATTTTTAGATTTTTTTATTTTATGAAAATGATATGGATTGACTCGAGAAAATAATAAACGGAAATTGAAGGGTGTGAGAAGTTGAAGAATTACTTGTTATCTCTATGATGAATCCTTTAAACAACTCCATAATCCATTATATATTTGTATTTTGGTTAGAACATGTCTTCAAAAACATGTACATTAGTATTGGGGTGTTATTTTGGGAGGTATTTGGAAAACGAAGAAAATTTATATGTGAGAATAAATGAGTACATGAGGGTTTTATTTCTAGGTGAATAGAAGGAGGTGTATTGAATAAAATATTAGTTAAATTATTATATTTTCATAAGACTATCTTTAGTAATTATTTCTGTAATTTTTCATACTAATTTATGTATTCAAGGCCATGATTAGATTTTATAATATTATATAGTATGGAATTATTAATATATTAACTTAAATGGTAAAATAATTCATTTTATTATATATCTATGTTCACCTCTTTAATTTCTTATTTTTTAAAATTACAAAACATCTCCCTAACATATTTTAAATGTTTGGATTCCAAAAAAGGAAATCCATTATTACAAAATGAATTTCAAAATTAGACTACATTGTTATAAATATTTTGATTTTATTAAATATTATAAAACAGGTATTACTAAAAATGTCTTATTACACTTACACTACATTACATTGATAATGTTATTATTTTATGGTATTTTGATAATAATACATACTTATATGGTTCATGGAATAAATTATCTAGAATTGATTTTATCATATAATTCATTTTACTATTCTAACAATCATGCTACTATTCCAACGATTATATTTCCAATAGTCATCTAATTCTATACCTCCTATAAACACTTATTATTTTTATCATTCATCATTCAATCAATATCATTTAAAGGATATTTATATTTAATTTACCAAATTCCAAACATTAATATAATATTTAATTTAAATTTTTATGTATTTTTTCATTAGTTATAATTCTAAGAGTCTATGTTTCAGAAAAATTAAAATCCATGTTTTGTAATTTACACGTGTTTACTATCACATTATAATTTTTTTATATAGATTATTTATAATTCATATGTAATGATTTCTATTATTATTGTAAAATAGTGTTCAATTTTATTATGGGGTTAATTTGTATTATTTATAACCCTTAACAATTAACGGTGTGTTTTTTTATAAAATAATTATATTTAATTACAATAAGGATGGTGTGGTTGTGTTTTGATGTGATATGAAAATATGTGGAGGAATGAGAGAACTAGTACATCAATCGTTATGATATAAGGGTGGCTAAATCAATATAGACTTGGGTGAGGAGTTACTATCTTGTTTAATTTTATAAATTTTTTATACTAATACTATATATGGATATGGAAAGTGTTATTATTTTTAGATGGGTATATAAATTAACTAAGGGTGTGATAAAATAAGTAATTCCCTGAAATTCTAAAATAAGAAAATTGTATTCAATAGCGTGTATGACACACACACCATGCCCACAGGGGGTATAATATCCCAACAATTACAATATAATTACTATTCTTAAGAAAATATATTCTATAGTTGTTAATTAATGAAAAAAATGAGTTATATTGCATCACATGTGACAAAAACTTTCTTTTATGAGTTGTGTTACACACAAGACTGAGTTTTACCAAATAAAAATATATTATTTAAAAATTATTATTTAATATAAAATGATATAACCAAGAAGATATATTAGTGGTTATTAATAGTATTAGGAAACATATTAAAATATATTATTTATAAAAATCTATGATAAAATCATTGGTTACCAATTAATTAGAATAAAAAATATAAACCAATTTAATAAAAAGGATATATTTTTATTTTGTTGCTCCAAAAAATGTTTTCCCTTAATTAATTAAATTAATTTATATTATTTAATAATATTAATGAAATATAAATATTATATATAAATTGTGAAATTTTTTATATTCATCCAATACATTTTATTGTCATAAAATAAGAACGACCTCAATTTTAACCATAAAACCCTTTATTTTTCTAAATATAGTTTTACAACCTTTTAATAGAAAGCCTATTTTAAATACTATTTTATAAAATTTTATAAATTTTACTTATCAAATAAACCAAATTAATAAACACATAACATAAAAAAAATTAGGGTTAATTTTTCATATTTTTTTGTGAGATTTCTTTTTTTGATGAATAATGAAAAAAGTCGAATTTCAATTCAAAACTGTGTTTCATATCATTTATTTATTAGGATAAACTTTATTATTCTATGTTTTTCAATTTAATTTAGGTAAATTTTATATTAATTAATCTATATTATGTGATTGGAATCAATTTCTCATTTAAATTGAATATTACCACATCTCAATCTTTTGAACATTTTTACTTTAAAAACCCTCTTTTTCATCTCATCTACGAGAATAAATTTTAATTAATTTAATCGACATATGTGTTAGGAATTTAGAGAAATTGGTTCCATGTTTGGAATAATCATAAATTATAATTTATAATAATGTCAAATTTGTTTTGATAAAAATAATATTAGTGAAATTCATTAAAATTAATTTCAGCGATTAAGAGGAAAATTATCTTAATAAGGGACTAAACCATAAACATAAGAACCAAAATGCCCTATATACTTGTAAAAACACCATTTTATGTTCATATTTAAATAATATACTCCATTTAATATAATATTTACCATTATCTGTTCCACTTGACTAGAAAAAAACGTGGGTGGAATTCTATTTTCAAAAATTTACAAGAATGTGACTCCACCTCATTTATAAAAATAAACTCACCCCACCCATTTATTCAAAACTCTCAATACCATTGTCTCTTATAACACTGAAAAATTAACCTCTAAAAATATCTCCAATAATTATATAATCCTCTATTTAGGACGAAATCCTTCCAAGGAATTATTTTGGTACAAATCAAAAAGAGTAACCTGAAAATCAGTTAATATTATTCAATAATAACCTTCATATTATTTCCATCTAAAACCACTAAAATATTATTAATAAATTAAAATATAATAACATTAGTATCATAAATATATTTATATTTTTTTTATTTTATGGTTTTTACATACACTTAAAAACAAATATGTCAAATGGGTAATGAACTTACTCATTGTGTGTATGGCTGACTACCGCCTCGCAAAATGATGATTGTTCATTCTTCAATTACCAAATCTTAGGGTGGTAATTATGATGGAAAAACTATTTATATATGATATATATGATATTTATAATGTCTATGTTATTTTTTAATTTTAATATAAGATATAACTTTGTTATTTCCATTTCATGGGAATACGATAACATCATTTGTGGAAGTGTGGACTACTACCTCCTCCAAGAAATGTGATTTGTTCACGCTATAAATGGAATGTAGAAGGGAATTTTTTAATAAAACTATGTGAAATATATGAATTAAATATGATACTTTAATTATAATTTACAAATATATATATATATCATTTCATTTTCATTCTATTAAATACGATAATGGAATGGAAGTAGCATTAATGGATACGTACAGCCTACTCTCTCCAAGAATGGTGAAACTAAATTCCTCACTAAAAAAATTATAAATTATAATAAATAAATATATACTGAATATATATGATAACTAAATCATGTTTTACATTCTAGAGATGATTAAATCCTGATATAATTAATAGTAACAATAAGTAAGAAGTCAAAACATTCTTGAAAAACTAGACAATTAACACCCAAGATAGTGAAAGAAAGGAAATATTATTAACACATAGATATTAAGATAGTATTTTAAGATAATATATGTAATTATAAATATAATTATGGTTATTGTATATGTTAATAACATAATTTGAACAATTATAAATAAGGTTAAAAGAAGTTAACTTAAAAGGAAAAGCTGGGTAATTTATTTTCATCTCACGTTTTACTTCCTCAAGATAAATGTCAAATTCACAACTTATATATTTATTATGGAGTATTTAAAAATAATTTTGGTATATTCTATAATTAATTATTTAATCATTATGTTATTCAAATTTTTTCATTTGGTGACTATTATATTTTGAGTTTCTGATTCAAATGATACCACAAATGCAATGGAATTCATCTCAAATTTCATTCTTTGAGTAATTATTTTTATTATGAACCTAATTTCTTATATATTGTGTAAATACTTCCACATTGACATGTAATATCTTGATTTATTCATTATTAATTATATTTTGAGTTTCAATTATAATTATATCTTCTAATGGGATTTGAAATAAAAGTTACCAACTAGTAAATAATTTCATAACATGGTTTCTTCTCATTTGTTTATATTACATCCTCATTGTAGTTAATATTATATGATTGTTTGTATAATAGATTTTTACAGTATATTACTACATTTATACTTGATTATGTGTATTTACCTTTTTAACAATTAATCTATTCATTTATTGATTCTCACATTAATGTTATGGCCATTTCAAGGGTTTACTTCACAATCTCATTTTGTTTGGAAAAAATTCACATGAATTTATATTAGAGGAAATTATTTGATCATTATTTAAGGAACAATCAAATTTTATTATCCTCTAGTTATTAATTTTTTTTCCTTTTTAATAGTACAATTTTTCCACTCTATGGTACTCAAAATGTTTAAAATATTTTTATGAAGAAAACCCAACATTATTTATATCTTTACACATAGAATCCATTTTTTTCTAAAAATTTTGTTTTCTAGACATCATTTAAAATATTTTTAACCTTTATAATGATTTATTAACATAATTTTTACCCTTTTAAATTTCTAAATATATTTTTAGAGTAATATTATTATCTCTTTCAAGACAATGCTATATTATATCTTTTTTACCATGCAAATGGAATGTTCTTTTTACATTGTATGACCTATATGGATGTACCCAACATCATTTTTTCAAAGAATCCTATGAATGATTAAAATGTCAATTTTTAAATATTTTTTTAGAAAAAATTAATTTCTTTGAAAATGATTTTATAAATGTTATTAAAAATTTAAAAAATATTTCTCACAAATAATGATTTCAAAATATATTTTGATAGTGTTTCTATTCATCAACAACAACAACCCTTTATCCTTACTCAATATGTGATATTTTTTATATGATATGTATTCTTCCTTTGGATGGTTAATGATTGGTTTGGATAAGGATATTATTGAAATTCACATCCATGCTTACATTGTTAGTCCCTTGAAATATTCAATTTCCCATTTTTATTGAATATTGAATTTCCCATAAATATTAAAATCATTTATCCTGGATATAATTATTCTAAAAACTGTATACCATTTTTAAATATGATGTGCACAAGATAGTTATTTTATTAACCAAAGAAATATTGATAAATCTCTATCTTTTACTCAGTTCATATATTTTATAAGTCTCATTATTAATGAATTAATTATATTATTAAATATATGAGGAATGACTTGGATTGGAAAGAAATGGGTTGGGCCCTGTTATAGATATCCCCTTGATGCATCAGTAGTCTCATGTGATGAATTATTTGGATAACCTAAGATAATGGGTATTTCACCAAGTATTTTATAAAACATATAGTGAATTGTCTTGATGGTAAAGGTAACATGTATGTATGAAACATGGAATATATTAATTAATCATACCCTTCATTTAGATTTAGTTATTATTATCCATTATATTTTTTCATTGAAAATGTATATAGATGAATTTCCTTCTTAGTTCAATGATTTAATAGAATGTGTTTATGTTATTTTCCTTCCCATATTGATTATGACCTATGTAGTTATTTTAATGGAATGGGTTTTCATTCATTACTATTCCAAATTTATCCAATTTTTATTGAATAAATGGCATGTGTGTTAATTTATTTACCTTTCCATATTGACTATTATGATTGATTGATTTTTTATTTGGATATACTTAACCCTCACTGAGCATTTGATCTCAACCACATTTTTTTCATTCCCTAATAATCCAAGAAGTTTACTATTAAATATAGGAAAGGATATTCTATATTAGATAAGGTAATTATTGAAAAAAATTATGTTGTAATTTTTTCATTAATTGGAAATACAAGAATCATGTATGTATATGTTTTACCAAGCCTTCTAAACTATTCGGTACATTGGGCCACATTTTACTTCTATCTTATTCAAGGGTAATGGTGTTAGACCTCAGATCTAGTATTTCAAGGGTTGGGTCACTACAGTTGGTATTAGACTAGGTTTAGTAGAATCCTAGTAACTAGATTTAGGAACACATAGATTAGAGAATATAACCCTTACGTGAAATTTTAGGCTAATTAAAAAATAACACCATGAAACTTCAGTTACATAGATATTATGTGGTTTTCCTTATGATACATCCATGTCTGGATGCTACAACTTGATTTGGTACTAACAATGATTTACCCAGGGGTAAAAACTCTAAAAGGTGCATCGTGCTAGAATTGAGTGTAACCTGGTACATGACAATGGGTCTTCCTACCCACCTAGTTTTACACTCATGGGGGGTTTTCTTATGATAATTGAAATTATTATTAAAAAAACATTATGATGGATATGAATATATAATGAAAATTTATAACCTAGGTTAAACCTTAGATATGGAAGGACCTATGATGGAATAAAATGGATGAATAATTTTTGTATTAAAAACTATACATAAATGGTTATCTAATGACTAAATTTAATGGATGTCCATCATATTTATTTCAAAATATATATCAATTTTGTTTTAGAAAATGAAAGCATATATATCGGGTGACAACCCATTATGTTTGGCAATGCCACATGGCATTAACCCAAGACTAAAGGATGATAAGGTCTTAATTCCAACCACAGACATATGAAATTCCCTTATTAATATGTCATTGGTTTTAGTTAAAAAATTTGATGAATAAAGATTTTTTATGAACATGTCATATTTCATTTTTTAGGTTTGCATATTAATGTATTAACCATATTGGCATTGTTGAATAGATATAGGCAAATAGAAATACATTTCACTGTTTTATCGGACTTTTTATCCATTAGAAGTGTACTTTAGTGCATGAGACATCAAAATTAATTATGGGAAATGAATTTCCTTGGGTAAGTTATGAATTAGAATTTGATCAAAGAACA
The DNA here is from genome assembly GCA_963277665.1 of Viscum album. Lineage (NCBI taxonomy): Eukaryota > Viridiplantae > Streptophyta > Magnoliopsida > Santalales > Viscaceae > Viscum > Viscum album. The sequence continues at coordinate 1,886,407,479 of OY728160.1, read as the reverse complement.
ACCAAAAGTTAAATTAGATTTTATAGAAATATATCATGTAAGTATATTTCCTTTTATTATTCACCAATAAAATTAATCCTCAACATTAGGAAAAGGAAAATAATAGAAACATTTTGTCATGAAACCTTTAATTGTGTCAAACCGATGGTCTTTTAAATCATCATAGATGTATAGATTTGAGACACTAAACATTATATTGGTTATTCACTTGTTTATTATCAATGAGATCAATAAATCTCTATAAATATATACATTTTCCCTCTATTACGTATCTCCACATTACACAAATGTTATCATACTTAGATCCCTAGTTATATGTTATTCAATGTGACCTTGGTACATCACATTTTCTCTTTTATATAATATTTTTCATGAACCCTTTTCATGTTGTGTTATTTAAAAATAGGAAAAATCACACAATCATTTACCAATGTTGGGTTTAATTTCAGGGGACTTAATTTAATTAATATAAGACAATATAATACCTTGAAATTATAAAATAAGAACATTATATTTGAGAACGTTCATGACATGCAACACCAACCATATAATGGAATATAATATCCCAAGACTTTAAAATATAATTAATATTCTAAATAAATTCAATATATTCTATAACTTGTATTTCATGAAACACTGAGTTATCTTGGATCGCACGCACCAACGATTTTCTTCGATGACTTGCATTACAAACATGACTATGTTTTACGGAACAACAATATATTATTAAATCATTATTATTTAATATATTATGATATAACATATACATTTAATTATATTTTTGGAAAATTATTAAAATTTTTATGAAAATATATTTTTTCCAAAATCTAAGTTAAATTCATTGGTATCTTATTAATTAGAAATGAATGTATAAACCAATTGAATATAAAGGATATATTTTAATTCTTATGATCTAAAAAGATTTTTTCATTAATATATTAAATTAGATACTATCAGTGATTTATTTTAATGATATATAGATATATATTATATTTAATTAAATATTTTTCATATTCATGCAACAGATATGATAAGAATAAAATAAGAACAACCTCAATTTTATGAATAAAGACCATTATTTCTTTAGAGATAGTGCTACCTCCTTTTAATAAATAACATATTTTATATCGATTTGTTGGAACTTTTTATAATTTTATAGGTTAAAATAAATTGCAATTTTTCAAAATGTAATATAAAAAAATTTCCTAGGGAGAATTTTTCATAATTTTATTTGAGGATTCATTTTTTAATTAATAGTGAAAAATAAGGATTTGTAATTCAAAACTGCTTTATTATTTAATTTATTTATTCAGATAAATTATATTTTTTTAATAGTGTTTAGATAGATAAATTTTATATAAATTAATACAATTTGGGTCATTTAAGTAAATTTTCCATTGAAATTGTAAATAATCACATCTCAAACATATGAAAATTTTTACATTAAAACCCCACTTATTTGTCCCATATATGGGATTAAATTTAAATCAATTTTTTTCACATGTGTTATTTTAATTTAAAAAAATGGATTCAATTTTTTTTTGAATAAAAATTAATAATGTCTAATGAGGTCAAATTTTTTGAAAGAAAAATATTTGATGATGTAATGGCCCTGGTTTTTGGGGTCCATTACTTTGTCAAAATCTCATGTTGGGTTTTCTGGTCTAGGAATCTCGGTGAAGTTTGGCATAATGGTAGGACTACCAGTAGCTCTGTCTATCGGTAGCTCTGTCTACCTGTAGCTCTGTCTATCAGTAGCTTTGTCTACCGGTAGCTGCAGCCTATCGGTAGCTCGGTCTACAGGTAGCTGTAGCCTACTGGTAGCTCGGTCTACCGGTAGCTGCAGCCTACCAGTAGCTCGGTCTACTGGTGGCTACATCCTACCGGTACCTTGGTCTACCGGTCGCTACATCCTACCTGTAGCTTTTCCACCGGTGGCTCTCTCCTACCCCCACAGTGTCTTTCCAGTAGCGCTTATTTTTGTGCAAATTGGGTTTTAAACCCTATTTTGACCCCGTTCAGCGTGTTTTAAATCCCAGTAACACCCATAAATGTTCTAATTAAATATTTAATGAATTAACATGGTGTGTGAGTCGGTTTAGAACCCTTCAATAAAATGTGGGGCCGTGTGGTCAACCCACGAACCCCGCTCCTTAAATGGTTTCACGTTCATATCTCAACCGTCCCCGGCCCTTATAAACTAAGGGTTAGTCATGGTTTCTTCTTTTCTTGGTCACCCTCTGCTAGTAGTACCCTTCGTTTTGTTTAGACGAGCAACTTTTCGATCGGACGAGCCACATCACTATGCGTGAAGTTTCACGCCCGGCCTAAGCGTTGATCGTTGATCAACAAGTAGGGAATTTCTCCATCGTCTCTCCTTTTTATGTGTCATGTGGGGTGGGCATGCTTTCGTTTCTCTAGAATTGGATAAACCAGACCTAAATAAAGATAAAGGATGGATTCTATAAACAAAGAAGGGGGGTCTGTGGTCGTTGATGTTGTTTTATGTTATTAACATCTTTCTGAATTGTGCAGGCTTATGCCTACTAAAAATCGAGGCTATTGGTGGTCGTTGTCTATGCACTAACGAACCCTTACCTCCGGTGATGTTTTAAATGGATTGTGTTTGTGGTGGATATACCTTACCGTGTAAAGGAATTTTGATTAATCACGTATATCCGTCTAAATAAATTGAAGCATCGGGATCAATCCCTTCTGTGATAACCCTGGCTAAGACACAGAAATTGAAACCATGGAGTGTGTTAAATCGTATAAATCTGAAAATACTGGCATGGCCCTGCCTCATTTTAGTGTTAGTGATTGGGTTGTTTTTCTTCACGGGATGATTGCTGGGTGATGTGGGTGGGGATGGGATCCCCTGTTTTTATACTCTCTGTGGTTGTGAAATTGGGGATGGGATCCCCTGTGTTATGGATTCAGTGGTTGTGAATTTTATGACCGGGTGGTTACCTTGTTTATATCACGAATTGGGGTGGGATCCTCTGTTGTTGAGAAACCTTTTTGGCTCCTGGTTATTGGACATGAGGCAATATCTTGTATTTTTCTTGGTTGTTGTGACTTAACAAGAGAACCAGGTGTGGATGTTGTAGTTGATGCTTGACTTTTTGATTTCCCTCGACTTGTGCTTATAATTACTAGTTTCCCAAGTAGTTTCATAAACCTATTTAAACATTGTTAATGAACATGAAAACAAGAATGGGACAAATGGGTTTTTTTGGCAAGAGTCATGACTCAGACTTGTGTGTTGTTTGTGTCCATTAGGCTGGCTGAAGAAAAACCTATCTTTGGGTGAGTGCTTGTTACCTATATATATACTTGTAGTTTTTTGTTTCTTATTCGTGTCCCACCCAAGTTGAGAACTTCGTGAAGAACACCCCCATTTCATGGGGGAGGGTGTTTTTTCCAACACAATTATTAGTGGCTGGTTATTAGCTCATTTTCTTCTCCCTTTCCCGGATAGCCCAAGTATCTGCGGGTAGGCTGTGATGGCCTCAGGTCCATTATTATACCAAGAATCTTCGGGCAGGGTAGTGTAGTGGTTGGCCAGGTGTGTGCGGCAGGTGGTTTCCCATGTGTCTTCGGGATGAGGCCCAGGTGTCTTCGGGCATGGTAGTGGATCTTCTAGCCCAGGTGTCTTCTGGTGTGGTAGTGTTTGTTCTGACCTAGGTGTTTGCAGGTGTGGTTACGTGTGACAGTTGTGGCCTCGGTGTTTTCGGGCAGGATTCGGCAGTGGGACTACGTGTGGTTGTGGCCCAGGTGTGTGCAGGTGGGTGTGGCAGTGGGACAGCTGTGAGAATGACGGCATTGGTTCGATGCGTAGGATGTATTAATAACCAGTGGTAAAGTGGCGCGGGGTACCCAAACATCAATGTGCTATTACTATACATTACATGACTTGCGTTATTTGGGGAGTGTTCCTTAGTGAGGCTTGGGTGGATAGTTTACATTGGTAGGTGTTTGGGTTACTCTTTTTTTCACGATACTTTAGTACGTTCCCCCACTTGTGCATGAGATTCTTTGGTTTTCCCTACTGAGTGTACTTGTATGCTCACCCTACGTTTTTTAAACTTCTTTCAGGATTCAAGGAGGACTTCAGGGATCATGCAGGACCTTACTAGCTCGTAACTTTGGAGAAGTTTCATTTGATGTTTTCCTTCTTTGGTACATACCCTTGTAGTCACTTTTGTACTTTGTGGCTTTTACATTTGGAACACGCATGTGGGAATGGTTTACTTTTGGATTTACTTTTCTTTTAATTTTCGTGTTGTTGGGTTTCATCATCTTATCTCCCGATCCAATAAAAAAGAAAAAAGGGTAATTCCATCCATTTAGTGTGTGATTCTATACCCTTGGTGCTAGTCTCCACTCCGGGGCCTATTGAAGGCGGGTTTCGGGGGTCATGGTCTCTCCTTCAACTTAATGAAGGAAGGGCCTGACAGTATGCTGACCCTTCCCTCCTTTTTGGTGAAGGCGGGTCGTGACAGAATGGTATCAATGGATAATGGTTGAGAGATAGGATAGAGTCTGGAGTTAGGAATAATGAGGATTTCATGGGATGGTAGGGCAACAGTGTTGGGTTACCTTGGTGCGTGAATTAGGCTAGGGAAGACCGGCAAGGACACAGGATTTTAAGGCCCCCCATGATCTGATGCTAGGACTCTGGACCTACCAAACGACCAAGTAAGGCCATGCTGATTGTAGGGTAGAGAGACCCTAGGAAAGGTACATGCATCATAATGACTTGTGTTCTCGTGTTTCTACGGTTTTTTGGGAATTAATAAAAAATATAAAGTTTAAAAAGTTTTAAAAAATATTCTGCACTACTTGGGCATAGACATTCCTTGTTTAACATGCAGTAATGGAACCTGGAGGGCGACCATGTGTGGTACAGGTGATCAAGGCCACGAAGACTACCTTGGCCGATCGGCAGAGAGATGATCGAGAGAAGGAGGACGACCAGTGGCAGAAGACACTTCGGGCCTTCCTGCGATAGAACCTCGGGAAGTATGACGGCACCACCTCTGACATGAATACGGAGAGCTGGCTAGAAAAGCTGGTGATAGCCTTCGGCTTGATCCGGGCTCCGACTGAGTACTGGTTTTCTCTGGCCATCAGCCAGATGCGGGGAGCGGCGTGTCAATGGTGGATGCTTGACCTGGGGGAGAGGAGAGATGCTGAGGTGGTTTGGGTTGATTTCGAGAGGGAGTTCCGGGTGGAGTTCCTCTTTTCAACGAAAGAGGCGGAAAAGAGACAGGAGATACTCTCCCTCTAGCAGGGGATTATGTCAGTAAGAGAGCTAGGAATCAAGTTCATGGACCTCCTACATTTTTCTCTAGACCTCTTTCACGAAGAGGAGTCTCGGGCAAGATGTTTGGAGGAGGTGCTCCGACCCTCCCTCAAGTATGTCGTTTCCCCCTTTACCCTACCGACGTACATGGAGGTCCAGAAGAAGGCCGAAGTGGTGGAGATGATGCATGCTCTAGGAGGTGTGTCACGAGAGGGGATCCAGCTGGGACCATCGAAGGGGAAGGCCATTAGTACCAGGCCTCCAACATCTGGGCCCTCCAGGTTCCGACCAGCAGGGAGCAGGCCGCATCAGTTTCAGTTTCAATCCCATGGTCCTCTCCCTTTTACTTCGGGCTCGGGACCGCAATGCTTCATCCGTGGGAGCCATGGACATCTCCAGAGTCAGTGCCCGGACCGGGTATAGTACGGTGGTGGCGGACAGCCCCAGCACCCACCCCAGTAGCAGCTTCCAGCTAGGCCTTTCCAGTAGCAGCAGTAGGGAAAGCGAGCTCCCGCTCCTCCAAGGGAAGATGTAGGAGGAGGCCGACCTCAGGGCGCTCCTCAGGGACCTCTACTAGGGCATGGTTGGGGAGTTGGCCGACAACCGAGGGGCAGAGGAGGTGGGCGTGGACAGTTACACGCCGTGGAGGCAACAGTTCTAGCAGGGCTGGAGGTTGTTCGAGGTACGATCAGTTTGTTCAGTACCCTTGATTTTTCCTTTTTAGATTCTGAAGCTTCGCACTCCTTTGTTGCACCCAGTCCTTCCTGTGCCTTGGGTATAGATGTTGAGAGACTTCTAGTGCCCCTGGTGCAGAGAACACAAGTCGGAGGTCAAACTGACTTGTTGTTTGTTTTTCGAGGATGCAGACTGATGATAGGGCCACATTAGTCGGTTAGGGATCTTCTTATGCTACCGATATAGCCATACAATGTCATCCTACGCATCGACTGGATATTCTCTATTTGTGCAGTCATCGATTGCTTCCGAGGAAGGGTTGTGTTCTCAGACTTGGGCGGCCGGCGGGTTACCTTCACCGGCGAGCGGAGCAGTCAAAAGGGAAGCGGGCGAGAGGAGCCCCTCCTCTCCTTGTTAGCCGAGCTGTCAGTGGAGTCAGTAGATGCTGAGATGGTGGAGGTTCCAGAGATCATCCATGAATTTATGTACGTCTTCCCTGATGTGGTGACGACTCTACCCCCTCGACGGGATGTCGAGTTTGGGATAGACTTGCAGCTTGGTGGTCAGCCGATTTTGATGGATCCTTACTGGATGGAACCTTCAGAGCTACAAGAGTTGCGGATTCAGATTGACGATCTGATGAAGTGGGGTCTTGTTTGGCCGAGTGCATCACCGTGGGGTGCTCCAGTATTGTTCATAAATAAGGAAAATGGTGGCCTTAGGTTGTTCATAGACTACAAGAGGCTAAATCAGGTGACGATAAAGATTCGCTATCCTCTTCCGAGGATAGACGATCTTTTCGACCAACTGAAAGGGGAAGGGTGGTTCACGAAGATCGAATTGCGGTCCGGGTACCACCAGCTAAGAGTAAAGGAGAGTGACATCTTGAAGACGGCCTTCACGTGCAGATATGGACACTTCGAGTTTGTATTCATGCCCTTCGGTGTTACGAACGCCCTGGCGATGTTCATGGGGCTTATGAACTCCATCTACCGGCAGTACCTGGATCGGTTCATAGTTGTGCTCATCGACGACATCCTGATCTATTCAAGATCAGAGGAGGATCACGCGGAGCACCTGAGGATGGTTTTGGAGGTCCTATGATAGCATCAGCTCTATGGGAAGTTGTCTAAATGTAAATTCTGGACACGATAAGTGAACTTCCTCAGGCACGTGGTGTCCGAGAAGGGGGTGGCAGTGGACCCATCAAAGGGTGAGGTAGTTGTTTCTTTGGCAGCACCCAAGAATATGGCAGAAGTCCTTAGTTTCCTTGGGATGGCAGGTTACTATCGGAGGTTTATACCCAAATTCTCCCAAGTAGCTTCCCCTTTGACAGCCCTAACCAAGAAAGAGTAGGTTTTCATGTGGAGTTAGCATTGCGAGTCAGCCTTCATCTATTAGAAGGAGAAGTTGGTTAGTGCCCCAGTGCTGAGATTACCAGAAGAAGGGGCGGCATATGAGGTTTTCTGTGATGCTTCAAGACAGGGTCTAGGATGTGTGTTGATGCAACGATAAGGGGTGATCTCTTATGGGTCTAGGAAGCTACACCCTCATCAGCGTAATTATGCCACCCACGACCCAGAGCTTGTAGCAGTCATTTTTGCACTGATGTTATGGCGGCACTACCTCATTGGAGAAAGATTTTTGGTCTTCACAGATCACAAAATCTTGATGTATATCTTCTCCCAGCGGGACCTAAACTTGCAACAACGGAGATGGGTGGAGTTCCTCCAGGATTACAACTTCGAGACCTCTTATACTGAGGGAAAGGGCAATGTAGTGGTCTATTACTTGATCAGGATGACGTAGAAGGATGCGGTCCGAGAGTTGGTGGATGCCGGGAAGGCGATGGAGGATTTGGATGCCTTACACCTGGATGCGAGGATGGATAGCAGTAGAAGTTTCCTGTATCAGATGATAGTGCAGTTGTCTCTATTTCAGCAAGTGGTGGAGTCTCACTGTGGAGACCCGGAGTGCGTAGTGATTCACGACCGAGTTGACCAAGGCAATGCACCAGAAGGATAGACAGAGGATGACCAAAAACAGATGATTTTCTAGGGAAATTTGTTTGTTCCGGAGGTGATGCATGGCAAGGTTCACAGTGAGTTCCACAAATCACCCCTGGCGGTACACCCAGGAATTTCCAAAATGTACCAGGGACTGAAGAGATAGTTTTGGTAGCCCGGAGTGAAGCGAGTAGTGCAGGGTTTGTGGCCAAGTGTATAGTCTGTCATCGAGTTAAGGTTGGACACCGAGTTACAGGTGGCCTACTGCAGTCTCTAGATGTCCTAGAGTGGAAGTGGGATTACATCTCGATGGATTTCGTCACGAAACTAGCCATGGTCTAAGGGGGATACGATGCCATCTGGGTGGTAGTGGACTTGTTGACAAAGTCGGCTCACTTTCTGGCGATCAGGGAGTCGAGTGCAGTGGATGATTTGGCATGAAGTTATGTGGATAAGGTGGTGAGGTTGCATAGAGTTCCGAGGTCTATAGTCTCGGATAGGGATGTGCGGTTTACCTCGCGAGTCTGGAGAGTGTTGTAGCATGCTTTTGGCACCCAGCTGCGCCTTCACACTGCTTTCCATCCCCAGACAGATGGACAGATAGAGCGCACCATCCAGACCTTGGAAGATATGTTGCAGGCATGTGTTCTGGACTCAGGAGGATCATGGGTACGATACATTCCCCTGCTAGAGTTTTCCTACAATAGTAGCTACCACTATACCATTGGTATGGACCCATTTGAAGCCTTCTACGGGAGGCCATGCCGCTCACCTGTATGTTGGTCCGAAGTCGGAGAGGCGGGCATCCTTGGCCCGGAGGTGGTGCAGAGCATGACAGAGAACGTTCAGCTCATACAGGAAAGGATGAAGGTGGCCCAGGACCAACAGAATTCGTATGCTGACACCTGGAAGAGGCCCTTGGAGTTTGAGGTTGGATACCACATATTCTTGAAGCTCTCCCCTCGGCATGGACAACGGCGGTTCGGCAAGGGGTGTAAGCTTTCTCCCAGGTTCATCGGGACCTTCGAAGTGTTGCGGCGGGTCTGTGAAGTGGCTTATCAGCTAGCGTTACCACCGCCACTACTAAGGATACATTATGTCTTCCATGTTCCCCAACTCCGTCGGTGTCTTCATAATGATTTACACATCCTTGGTTGGGGTGAGCTGGACATCGAGGACGACGTGACATTTGTGGAGAGATCATTGATGATCGAGGATCGCAAGGAAAAGGTGATTTGTGGGAGAACCATTCCCTTGGTTCATGTGTTGTGGAGACATGGTGGGCTTGAGGAGAGTACATGGGAGAGGGAAGAAAATATGCGTGCCCAGTACCCAGAGTTTTTTTCAGTTTTGTACTGTTCGTTTTATAGCAGTTGTGGTGAAACATTTTGTCTTTTTGGCTATAAAATGTACTGGTTTTCTTTCCCCTGATTGTGTGTGAAAAGCCCTGGCTATGGGGGAGGAGAGGACCCGACACCTAACCAAGATGCATTAAGGTGGATGCGATTAAACCCATTAGGGCGAGTCAGTGCGGCCCAAAGCCGATAATATCTTGACATTGGGAAGGAGAATCCCCAACCCCCACATGCCTGGGCAGTTTGACATGATTTGTTGCTTGGTTCTTGACAGAAGGGTGTTTTTGGCTAAAATGAGGTTCACTCCTAAGAGGTGTCATTCGAGGTGGTTGTTCGGACCCTCGTTTTCCTTTTGGGTTGTTTTGATTCTCGAGGAAGAGAATCATTTAAGAGGTATCTGGTGTAATGGCCTGGGTTTTTGGTGTCCATTACTTTGTGAAAATCTCGTGTTGGGTTTTCTGGTCTGGGAATCTCGGTGAAGTTTGGCGTAACGGTAGGCCTACCGGTAGCCTTAGCCTACCGGTAGCAAGGCTATCGGTAGATCAGTCTATCGGTAGCTGCAGCCTACCGGTAGCTCTGGTTACCAGTAGCTCGGTCTACCGGTAGCTACACCTACCAGTAGCTCTATCTACCGGTATCTCGGTCTACCGGTAGCTGTAGCCTACCGGTAGCTCGGTCTACCGTTCGCTGCAGCCTACCCGTAGCTCGGTCTACTAGTGGCTTTAGTCTACCGGTAGCTCGCCTACCGGTCACTGTCAGCCACCGGTAGCTCTCAGCAACTAGTTGTTGTCAGCCCCCAGTGGCTCTCAACTACCGGTGGCTCTCGCCTTCCCCCACAGGGTCATTCCAGTAGTGCTCCATTTTACGTAAATTGGGTTTTAAACCCTATTTTGACCCCGTTCAGCATGTTTTAAATCACGGTAACACCCATAAATGTTCTACTTAAATATTTAATGATTTAAACTGGTGTGTGCATCAGTTTAGAACCCTTTAATAACGTGTGGGGTCGTGTGGTCAACCAACGACCCCCGCTCCTTACGTGGTTTCATGTTCTTATCTAAACTGTCCCCAACCGTTATAAAATAAGGGTTTTCCGTGGTATCTTCTTTTCTTGATCACCCTCTGCTAGTAGTACCCTTCATTTTGTTCAGACGAGTAGCTTTTCGATCGGATGAGCCGCATCGCTATGCGTGAAGTTCCGCGCTCGGCCTAAGCATCGCTCGTTGATCAACAAGTAGGGAATTTCTCCTTCATCTCTCCTTTTTCTGTATCATGTGGGGTGGGTTTGCTTTCGTTTCTATAGAATTGGATAAACCACAGATAAATAAATATAATGAACGAATTCTATAATGAAAGAAGGGGGGTGTGATCTTTGATGTTGTTTTATGTTATGATCATCTTTCTAAATTGTGTGGGCTTACGCCTACTGAAAATCGAGGCCGTTGGTGGTCATTGTCTGTGCACTAACGAACTCTTACCTCTAGTGATGTCTTAAATGGATCGTGTTTGTGGTGGATAACCCATATTGTGTAAAGGAATTTTGATTAATCACGTATATCCGGCTAAATAAATTGAAGCACCAGGATCAATCCTTTCTGTGATAACCCCGGTTAAGACACAGAAATTGAAATCATGGAGTGTGTTAAATCTTATAAATCTGAAAATACCGGCATGGCCCTACCTCGTGTTAGTGGTAGTGATTGGGTTTTTTTTCTTCACGCACCAATTGCTGGGTGATGTGGGTGGGGATAGGATACCCTGTTTTTATACTCTTGGTGGTTGTGGAACTGGGGATGGGATCCCATGTGTTATGGATTTAGTGGTTGTGAATTTTAAGACAGGGTGTTCACCTTGATTATATCACGAATTGGAGTGGGATCCTCTGTTATTGAGAAACCTTTTTTCCTCCTCGTTATTGGACATGAGGCTGTATAATGGAGTTTTCTTGGTTGTTGTGACTTTACAAGAGAACCGGGTGTGGATGTTGTAGTTGATGCTTGACTGTTTGTTTTCCCTCGACTTGTGCTTATGATTACTAGTTGCCCAAGTAGGTGCATAAACATATTTAAACATGTTTGTTGAACATGAAAACTAGAATGGGACATATTGGTTTTGTTAGCAAGAGTCGTGACTCGGGCTTGAGTGTTGTTCGTGTCCTTTAGGATGGATGAAGAAAAAACTAACTTTAGGTGAGTTCTTGTTAACTATATATATACTTTTAGTTTTGTGTTTCTTATTCTCGCCCCACCCAAGTTGATCACTTAGTGCCGAACAACCCCATTTCAAGGGGGAGGGTGTTTTCCCAACACTATTATTAGTGGCTGGTTATTAGCTCCTTTTTTTCTCCCTTTCCCGGATAGCCCAAGTATCTTTGGGCAGGCTGTGATGGCCTGAGGTCCATTATTATCCCAATAATTTTCGGGCAGGGTTGTGTGGTGGTTGGACAGGTGTGTACGGCAGGTGGTTTTGCAAAGTGTCTTCGGGATGAAGCCTATGTGTCTTCAAGCGTGGTAGTGGATCTTCTAGCCCAGGTGTCTTCGGTCGTGGTGGTGGTTGTTCTGGCCTAGGTGTTTGAAGGCTTGGTTACGTGTCACAGTTGTGGACCAGGTGTTTGCGGGCGGGATTCGGCAGTGGTACTGTGTGTGGTTGTGGCCCAGGAGTGTGCGGGCGGGTGTTGCAATGGGACTGTGGAGGGAATGGTGGTATTGGTTCGACGTGTAGGATGTCTCAATAACCAATGGGAATGTGGCTCGGGGTACCCAAACATCGAAGTTCTATTACTATACATTACTTGACTTGCGTTATTTGGGAAGTGTTTCTTGGTGAGGCTTGGGTGGATAGTTTACCTTGCTAGGTGTTTCGTTTACTCTTTTTCTCACGAGACTTTAGTATGTTCCCCCACTTGATTACAAGAGTCTTTGGTTTTCCCTACGGAGTGTACTTGTATGCTCAACCAACATATATAAAACTTATTTCAGGATTCAAGGAGGGCTTTGGGGATCGCGCAGGACCTTACTAGCTCAGACCTTTGGGGCAGTTGCAGTTGTTGTTATTCCTTCTTTAGAACTTTCCCTTGTAGTCACTTTTTTACTTTGTGGATTTTACTTTTGGAACATGCATGTGGGAATGGTTTACTTTTGGCTTTACTTATCTTTTAGTTTTTGTGTTGTTGGGTTTCATCATCTTATCTCCGGATACTATAAAACAGAAAAAAAGGGTAATGCCTTCCATTTAGTGTGTGATTCTATACCCTTGGTGCTAGTCGCCACTCCGGGACCTATTGAAGGCGGGTTTCGTGGATCATTATCTCCCCTTAAACATAAAGAAGGAAGGGCCTGGCAGTCTTCTGACCCTTCCCTCTTTTTTGGTGAAGGCGGGTCGTGACATATAAAGTGATTAAAATTAATTACTGTGATTGAGAGGAAAATTAACTTAACATTGGAGTAAACCTTAAACATTAGAGAAACAATTCCCAATAATAATTACCATAATTCATTTAATGTTCATATATAAACCATATAATACCATTTATGAATGTTAGACTTTTATATCACAACTTCACATGGGAAAATGTTGGTGGAATTCCCTTTTTCGAAAATATACAAAAAGCCACTCCTACCCCCTATAAAAAGGACCTCTCCCCTCCCACTAATTAAGAACTCTAAATCCATTTTACTCAACCAAAATATACTAAAAAACCCCCCCTAAATCTCTACCCTAATCTTATATTCCTTATTTTGGGAATAAATCAAACCAACAAAGTATTTTGGTATAAACAAAAAAATGTTACCTAAAAATGAGGTAACATTATTCAATAATCACTTTCCCTTTATTTCCTTATACATCCCATCAACAGTTATTATTCCATGATTATATAATAACTACAAAATCCTAAATTTAATAAGACTTTTTATTCTATCATTTCAAATTACACATACACACTCTTTCACATTATTGGAAATGAGCTTACCATTTAGGGGTACCGTGGACAACCGCCTCATGAAATTGTGATTGTTTATTCTGTTTTACCACCAATTTGGGTGAGAACTCTGATGGACACACTATCTATATTACATATATATATATATATTATTTATAATGTATTTATGATACAATAATTTTTATATAACATATTCTAGTATGCTTCCCATTTTTTTGGGAATACGATAACATCATTTGTGAAAGTGTTGACTACCGCCTCCTCAAAGTGATGTGATTCATTCATGACATACATGGAATGTATAAAATATAGTATTAATAATCATATGATAAATATATGACCTAAATATGATACTATAAGAATAATTTTAATATACATATATATATATCATTTACATTTCATTCTTTTTAATATGATAAGGAAACAGTAGTAGCATTCATGCATACATATGACGTATTGTCTCCATGAATGGTGCATTTAATTTCCTATATAAAAATATAATGGATTAATATAAATTAATATATAGTGAATATATATTATAATTAAATAATTTCTTACATTTTGGATATGATTAAATCACGATCTAGGAAATATTAACAATAAGTAATAAGTCAAAACATACTACAAAAATAGACAACTAACAACCTAGATATTTAAAATAATGAAATATTATTATCAAATGGGAAATAAAATATTATAATAATATAATATATGATATTATCAATATAATTATGTTTCCAGAATAATTTAATGACAATATTTAAACTAGTATACAAGAGGTTAATGGATTTTCTCTCAAAACGAATCAAAATGTAAAGGGTCTTCATCTCACTTTTATAATTGTGAGATAAATTTCATATTCAACACTTTCTTCTTTTGTGAAGAGTATTTACTACCACTTTTTTAGGTTAAAACATAAATGATTTTATCTTCATTTTATTTAAATGTTTAATTTTCTTACTATTATTTATTTGGTATCAGATTCAAGTTTAACCACAGTTGTAAGGAACTTTGTCTCAAATTCCATACTTTAAGGTATAATTTATTGTTATGCACCAAATTTCTAATATATGGTGTACATAATTCCAGTTGGACTTTTAATATCCTAGTTCATTCATTCTTCATGTTATTTTTGGTTTATATTTTAATTTTTTCTTCTTAGGGTTTTTGAATTAAAATTTACCATGCTGTAAAGAATTTCACAACCTGTTACCTTTTCATCGGGTTATATTACATCCCCATAATTGCTAATATAATAAAATTACATGTGTAATAAATTTTTATAATATAATGTTGTATTTATCCTTCTTTATTTTGATTTATATTTGACACACATAATACATTCATTGATTGATTCTCAAATCAATGATTTGGTCTTTTCTAGGTTTTACTTCACGATCTCATTTTGTTCAGTATTGTTCACACTTGAATATATATTAATAGAAATTATTTGATAATTATTTAATAAAACATTACATTTTATTCTCCTCTGGTTATTAATTTTTTTCCCACCTAATAATACCATTTTCTAACTCTATAGTAATCAAAATGTTTTATAAAATGTTTTTACGAAAACCTCACTTTTTTTAATCATTACTCAGAGAACCTATTTTCTTCTAAAGACCTTAATTTCTAAAATAGGGTTCAAAATTTTTTTAACCATTAAAAAATTATTTACTGAAGAAATATTTTCCTTTTTTCCTTTAAAAATGATATCAAAACAATATTCTTGTCGCTTTCCAAACAAATAACTTTTCTAACATTTTTACCATGTAATGGGAATGTTATTTTTACAATGTAAAAACGTTACGTGTTTACTTACCATAATTTATTTGTATCTTCCCTTTCATTTTTAAAAGGATAATTTTTAGTGAAAATGTGTTTAAATTTTATTTTCATAGAAAAATATTTTTAATATGTTTTTCAAAATGATAAGTATATTTTTTCTCGAGAATGTTTTCAAAAGATATTTTTATAGTATTTCTATTCATCATAAAAACAACGATTTATCCTTACACATCTTGGTATATGTTTTATTTATAACATTCTTATTCTTCTTCTAGATGTTTTATGATTGATTATACAAGGATAATGTTGAAATTTACTGTCTTTATTACATTGTTCGTCCCTTTGAAATATTATTTTTCCAATGTTCATTTAACATTGTATTTCCCATAAATCCCAATATCATTTTTCATGTATATGATTATTTCCTACACTATATAAAATTTTAACATTTGTTGTGTACTTGACTATTATTTCATTAACTGGGAAAATATTGATAATTCAATATTTATTACTCAATTTAGATATTTGATAAGTAACATTTTTCATGAATTAATTCGGTTATTTGATATATGAGGAATTGTATATATATTTACAATACAGGTGTGGAATGGTTATAGATATCCCCTCAATTCATCGGTAGTCTCATCGGATGAATCAGTTGTCTAGTCTAAGCTGATGGGTCTTTCACCCAGTATGTTATACAACATCTTGTTAATGGACTTGACGGTAAAGGTACCATGTGACTAAATATCATGGCATCCAATAATTATGTATTACCTTACACTATATTGAGTTAATATTATCCATTATATTTTTCAATTATGTTATCTATGGGAGAATTTTTCTCATTTCATTTATTAAATGGCATGTATTTCAGTTATTTTCCTTTCCATATTGACTATGCATTATCTAGTTATTTGAATCGACTGTTTTTTGTATTAAATTTCCATATTACTTATCTATTCAATTTATTCACTAAATGGGATATGTTTTTAGTTATTTTCCTTTCTTTATTGACTATTCTTATTGATTTATTATTTCTTCCACAATACTTAACCATTAACAAGAATTTGAGCTCACCATTATTTTGTTTTCATTCCCAAAGAATACAAGAAGTGCACTAAGAATACATGCATTTATATACTATATTGAATAATGTATTTATTGAAAAAATATGTTTTAGTGTGTGTATTAATTCATAATACAAGAATTGTGTGTGTATCTATTTTTCCTAGACTACTAAAATGACATGTCCTTTCAGATGCGATTTACTTGTATATTATGCCAATTTAATGGTATCATTACACATGCTCCACCATTTTGGGGTTAGGACACTACAACATATTAGTTTTTCTGTTTATTCACTGAATCCTTTCTGTGATTCTTCTATAATGACATAACCTTTTTCATGGAAGAACCTACTATGTAAGAATAATACCAACTTTTACTTCTCCATATTATTTTAATAGATTTTTAGGATAATTTTATAGATTAGGTAGTACCTTATTAGCTCATGAATGATAAATTGGTTGTCATTATAGGAGTTCATATTCATAAGTACCAAATGATTTCTTGGTATTATCACTGGATTCATTACATTTTATTTATGATATACGAAATAACATTTTACATGTATAGTGTGATTAGGATATTTGGATTTATAATTTTGTGGGTGTTTAGTGTTGATCTATTAATTTCCATTATTTTTTAGATTAATTATAGTTATACCATTGAAGATTCATTTTCATAGCCGTAGTGCTAGTCTCCAACACACTATCAACTAGATGAAGGGATTTAGGATCACACAAATTCTTCCAACTACAACTAGAGGGGTTTTGGTGGGGTTTTGTTATGAAATACATGTACCAAACCCTAGTATTTATAAGATATATTTTTTCATATAAAATGTTGAGGATTTAATTGGTATGTTAGGGAAATGTTATCAATAATTATTATAATACAATATAGGCCACAATAATAAATAATATTAATATGGGACCCATTTTTTTGTTATAGGGAACCTAAAAATTTACTAAGTATTCATAAGAAAGAAAGCATTTATTATAGGGTGATGATTATTTAATGGTGCGTGCATCATCCTTGTTTACCAATGTACATGAACTCAAAGAAATTCCTAGATAAGATAAAATGAATATAAGATAATTAAATTTATATTATTTCCATATCTTATCCTTAAGAGATTTTTTAAACATTCAGAAATTTCTAGGGGACCAAAAAACTCTCATAGTTAAGGTTGGAGAGGTATAACAGGGATATCAATATTTATATCGATGTATTAACAAAATTGAGTATATTAATAGCATCCTACAGAAATGATTATCTCATAAACATAAATAAAATAAAATATTTCATTAAAATCAATTACAAATACATTTTCAGTTTACATTTTTAGAGAATTATGAAGAAAAGTTAACCAAAAAAACTATGTTATCTGTATCAAAGGGAATATTTTCCTAGTAGAAAAACTAAAAAACATATAATGAGTCTTAAATATCTCTGAAAAATTCTCCATATAAGATTCTATTTTTGACATTTCATAGTTTTTAAATAACCAAAAAAATAACAAATCACACATCATTTATTGGGGCTTGGAAAAACATAATACATGAATTATTCAATAAAAATGATCCACAAGAGCATAGCATAAGAATTTGAATAAGAATAAAATTATAACAGTTCTCAAATATGGAAAAAATTACTAATGGGGAACATTACATTCATGATATAAGAACTCATGTTGAATACTAACTATAATATACTAAATTATAACTATCAAATTATATATAAACATTTGACTAATGCTTTGGAGGGAGATATAGGACCCCACACAACATTAATCCATACATACATGTGACACTAGACAATCATTCACATGGAAAATCATAAAGAACACATTAAAATAATGTGGGTTTTTCATAAATTTCCAAATGAAAATTCTCAACTTTTTCTAAATATTGATCCCAAGGAATGAACATGGATTTCATATCCATTTAAAATGTAATAACAAAAATAAATAATTTATAATAATAAGAAGATAAACCCATAAAAAATAAATTTGTTTCCAAAGATAATTAGTGAGATTATAGTTAAATATATTTCAATAAGGATAGTGAACCATGTGGTATTTAACCTGTATAGAAAATTATTAAATGGTTAAAATAATAATTTCACTAATAAATATATTAATAGAATCTAGGTGAACTCCTTTTGTAAAAGGAATGAAAAATAGTTAATTTACAAAGTAAATGAAAGAGATGAAATGTTTTTTATGATTAATAGTGGATGATTTGGAAAGACGATATAATTTATAGATCATACCCCTTATATAAATGTTAAAACCTTTTTATTTGTATCATCAAAATGAAATTTTATGGCTCACTATAAAAAGATATATATATTTTAAGTGTGATATTAAAAAATTTGAAACTTTTTACTTTTTTAAAGACTTCTAAAAATGGATCCTACAAAAGAAGCTATAGAGGTATCAAAGTGGTGATGTGAAAACATAGAAAATATTTTATTTTGAAAAATAATCTTCAATAATAGGATCTTGAAAAGGAATAAAGTTCATACAAATAAAAGTCAGTTGGATGATATAAATTTTGATTTGAAATATAGAAAACCTTTTTAAATGTTTTTAATATCATTATTAAACCCCCCCACCCAATCATAAATTGAGTTTTAAAAAATCTTTTTCAAAATAGGGGAAGGAAAATATAGAGGTCACATTAGATAACACATAATTCGGTTTAAAATTATAAGGTATTAAATTTTTGGGAATCAAAATATTCACAAGGAAGAAAAATCATTGTTTAAAAGAATTGGATTTTTTCATTACAATGATATACTTTTTATAGGTAAAAATAATTACGGAGGAATATTTCAAAAAAAGGGTTATTTTCTAAATGGATGAAAATAATTTCCAGGAAATAAATTCTTTGGTTTTAAGAAACCCATCTTGGAATAAATAAGTTTATGATGATTCATTATAACTCAACAAAATGAGTTGAGTTAACAAAATCCATATCAACATTGTTATATTTTGAATCAATAAATATTTTAAATTTTAAATTTTATGTCCCTTTAATCAATATAAATATGGAAATATATATTAATTAGTTATTTATTACATAATAGTACATTTATCATGGAGTATGATAACTAATTATCTGGCAAGAAAGTAGATTTGAGATAAAGAACACCGTACATCAATTCATCTTTAGTTGAAATGTGATCTGACCTTCTGTATAAAAAAAATATATTTTAACCTCCCATTTTAGAAAAAATATCATATATATATCCTTTTATAAACTTCATTTATAATCCCTCTTAATATATAATTAGTTATTTTATATAAATTTTAAATATTGTGTGTAGTAATATTGATGGTTTGGAATTAGTTTCATAATAAGGGTATTTTTTTCATTTTTCACCCAAATTTCATCATTCAAAAATCATAAAAGAAACTATAATTTATGTTTAATAATTATTTATAATGTTAATATTTAATTCTATGGAATATTTGGTTATGAACCATAAAAATAAATTTGGCAATGTGCATGTTTTAATGATTATTAGAGAGTGTATGTTGTTTTCTTAAATAATGTTTTATATTTTAATATTTACATTAAAGAACAAGGAAATATCATTTTTTACATATTTTTATCATATAATACTAGAATTTTAATTCTAATATTTATCCTTTATATAAATTTATTGAATATTTCATAGAGGTGGCTAAAACAGCTTAAACCAGAACATAACCTGTTTAATGAATTATTATGAAGTGACTTAGTTATAATATAATTATACTAGAAAAATATTGACATTATTAATTTTTTATTAGTTTTTTTTATAATAATTTTAAATAATTATTAAAATAATATAACCATTAAAAATTGTGTACATGTTATAATGAAATCATTTTTTCCTATAGTATACAATTTTATATAGATGGATTGTCAACAACTATAAATGATTAGTAATATTTAAATGATGTCCAATTGGAATTACTAAAAACATAAAAATTTCATAAAAATAATATGTATCTTTTAAAATCAACATTAGGACCATCCATTTCTGGCGGTGATGAAATATAAAAATGGAAATCTGTCATTCCATATTAGAGGTAGTCCATACATACACAAGGATGATGATTCCTGTTTACATTGAACGTGGAAATTAAGAAATATAGATCATTATTTAAGAATATATAAATGTAATAAATTTGAAACATATATATATATATATAATTATCTATTATTATTATCCTTGTAAGGTGGTGAAGGAAAATGAAACATGTTATGTTTTGGTGGCGGTTGTCCGCAAAACACAAGAATGACAATTTCTATTTTTCTTAATTGAAAAGGGAATGGTGGTTAGTACTTGTAACATTATTATAATAAATACTAAATATAACAAGGATACTAATATTGTCGTTTTTGTATTATTTAATGGTGTTTTAGGATGAATAAGTACATAAAAATAAATAGAAATGAGGGAAGAGTGGTGAAAATTTTATACCTCGCTTAACAAAATATCTCCTTTGAAAAGGGGGTAAATCCTTTAGTGGAAGGTATTTTGAGATGAATATAACCTATATAATGTATATATTAATTTTTAATAGAGTTTTAGATATTTTTTTGGCCAAAATAATTGGGTTTTTTTGTTAGTGTAAGTGAGGAGAGGAGTTTCCCTTTTATAAGTTAAAAGGAATATCAATTTTGTAATTTCCCAAAAAAAATTTTATTATGAAATCAATATTAACAAATTTATCTTAAAAATTAAGAAATAAATTATAGGGTATGGTTTAAGGATGATAAATTCTAAAAACACCTATTACTTCACAATTTGTTTTCTCTTTCGTTGCTGATTAAACCATTTTTACCCCATTTTATTTTTACTGAGATTACAAGTTTTTCCAAAGTAATTTTCACATCATGAACAAAAATAAATTCATAAGTTTTACATTATTTTGAAGTTTTTATTCTTATTTACAAAAAAAATTATTATATTTTCTATCTAAAAGATAAAATTTTAATTTTATAATACTGAATGTATAATTTATTAAAAAAATTAAATAAATATAACTAATGTTATAATGTGTCAAATATGGATTCTAAAATTAAAAAACATTATTAAATTAATAAATTAACTAATAAAATTAATATTTGGTCTTATAAAAAGGAATTATTAATTATTAATTCATTCTTATATAAAAATAATTTCATAGAAGTCATATTATTAGTAATAAATTTAGTTTTTACAAATCGCCTAAAAATATGAACTATTAAAATAAAACTAAAAATTTATCCTAAGATAATATTTTTCTTATAAAAAAATATATTTTTATATTTAAAATTATAATATTTGTGAATTTAAATTTCATATGAATTTATAATTGATTTAAAAACACTATTTTTTAGTAAAATAAGTTTTTTAAAAATATATATTTTTATTAATAATTTCAATAAAAATGTAACAAATATATAATTAATAAAAACAAAATTTATGCACATCACCATTTAACAAAAATAAAAATAGTTTTATTTTATAAATATTTCACCACAAAAATAGGAATGATTCTTAAACACATTAATGGATAATTTATATTTTTATAAAATTAACATTATATAAAAATATGTGTATTACAAAATTTTAAAATTTGATTAATTAACTTCATACCTACTAGTTAAATGTATAGTTTTTAAACGAAATTAATAATTAATTTATATATATATATATCAGTTTCATTTTATTCCGTCATTGTGTGTGAAACAATCTATAAAATATTCTATTAACTTAAATGATCAAAAATATTATTTTGTAATATTCTACCCTATTAAATAATTCACATCATTTCAATTTTAATTATTACTTAATTAAAAATTTATGGACTTCCATGACTCTATATTTAAATTACAAGGTGGATTCATCCTCACTGTCGTGGATTTTTCTAGTGAACACATATGTTCCCTCATAATGGAAATATAACAAATTTTGAATATTTATTTCATATTTTGTGTTAAATACTCCCAATAAAATGGGATTAAAAATACAAGGGAGTTTTTAGTCACACATCTAATAATATTCATTCATTGGTGGAATTTTAGAATGATTTTACACTCTTTTTATTTATTTTTGTCATGAGATCCAATCCAAGGATGATATAACAAAAAATTTGATTAAATCATAATAGGGGTTTATTGTAAATTTATTTATGAACATCAAATTGAGAGGTGTTAGAGACATAGGAAATGATATTTATTGTTAATAATAAAAAATATTGTAATCATGGTGTTGATTATATGTCCTTATAAAACATTATAGGTACAAAGAATTGGGTTGAAAAACCTAAAAATAAAATACTCACATTTCATGTGGATGGTTAGTTGTCCTCACTCCACATTTCCTACAAAAAAAATTTCATGTTTGTGGTTGCCTAGTCATTCCCTTTTCTTTGAAGTTTCTAGTGACTCAAATCCTTTTTATCCACTAGAATATATATTTCAAATGGATAATGTCAAATGTCCCCACATTTTAAAGAGTGAACTTTCCCTGGTACATTAAGATGAAATCTTCATCTTTTCACTATATCCAATAAGATCTACAATTTTTATCTATAATTTGTTTCTCTATTCCCTCCATTTATAAACATTAAAAATTTTAATGTTACTTTGAGGCATTCACCATGATAATTGTTACTAAATTTTTGACATATATGAATTTATATTTTTTTTCTCTGATCGTTTTGTTTACACAAACATCCATGATATTTTAAATTTCTTTTAATTAGTGTGTTTAAAAGTTATACTAAGTTTACACTGTTAATCATAATTTTTCATAGTTATTTTTGAATAATAATTTTATTTTGAACTCTACCTCATATCCTATTAGGTTTCTCATTTGTAAAATATTGGAATTGTCTATGGAATCTAGTGTTAAGTTGGTTCCTTTAGGATTTAGCCATTACTATAACTAAAAGGATTTAATCACAAGGTATTAAAAATTAACACCATAAGTGAATTATTATAAGATAAATAAATGAAATATTAAATCTTGAAATGTATTATTTTTTAAAAATTTTACATCAACTTCTTGTTGAACCTAAATCATTATTGGTTAAATCTAGGAGCTTTTAGGTTATGTTCTCTTGTACTTATTGTCTTGATTAATTACCATAATAAATCTTTCATTATTTATTCTAAACATAATGTGAATAAACCAAACAAATCCATTATGAGTTTCAACCTATGTGTACAGTTGGGCCTCTTTTTCATATATCGGGTGATGATTGAGGGAATACTTAAGAAACCATTTTTAGTGTTATTAAAACTATTTACATATATTGTAAATCATTTTTTCACTTTTAGTAAATTGATAGGGATGGTATTTAGACGAAGAATGCATAATATCTACCTTACCAAAATTTCTGGACGCTACCTATACTTATACTAATTCCATAGACCTATCTCTATGTTTTTCATTAAAGTAAACTTATCCAAATACTCATAATGTTTCCTCTACAAAAATGAATTTTTATTTATGCCTTGTAAATTATAATAAAACATAATTTATCCACAATCAATTAAATTATTAACTCTCTATTTGTCCCCAATCGATATCATCATAATCTATAAAGATCTCTAATCACATCTCTGATACTAACTATTTCATCCTGCTGATGGGACCATCTCATCCACATGACATAAAGAACATGTTTCATTACAATTAATTACTAATAATATTTTGGTATAGATTTTTATATAATAGGGTAAAAAATTTGGAAACAAAAATGATGTTCTTCTTATCAAATAGATATTTTTTCAATATACAAAAAATAAATTAGTACATAATAATTCATCAATATCTATCACTAATTCATAGAATAATATACTCTTCTAGAAATTTCATACTTCTCATATATTCATAACTTGGGAAAATATAAACATTAGAATGGGGTGAGACCAGAGGATCTGTGATGGTAAATATAAGTGTTAATAATCAAATTTCATTAGTGAGCAAAATATGAGCATATGAGTATAACAATGATACATAATAAAGATATAACCCAAAAAATAATATATCATAAACCATGGATTTTTTTTGGAATAACACAATACATGAATGGTTCAATAAACATGATCCATAAAAGAATAACATAAGAATGATAATAGGCATAAAACTATGAATTCATTCATATATGAAAAATAATAGTGTAAGGAATATTACTTCAATGATCCATTACATATGTTTCGTTCATAAAGGAGACTATAATGTACACTTTAATTCTTATCTCATGAGATATAAAATTTTAACAAATGCAATGGATGGATATATATGACCCCACCCATTATTCGTCCATACATACATGTACCACTGAAAAAAAATTCACTTATCACATCCTAAAGAACCTATAGTAATATTTTTTCATAGAAAATAAAATTAAAATAATTAAAATCTACCTTAATAAATAACCCATGAAATAAAAATGTGTTTCATATAAATTATGAATGGAATCATATAAATAAATCATATATAATCTGAAAAAGATAAACCCTTGGAAAATAAATTAGTATCTATGATATACAGTAAAATTTTATTTACATTCCAATCAATCGAGATAGTAATGAATATGGTATTTACACTATATATATAATGGTTAATATTTAAGAAAATAATTTCCCTAATTAATGGGTAATCAAATGAATCAATAATTGGGAATTCATAAAGGAAATACATTTGGGGAAAATTTTGGATTATACATAGTGAATGATTAGGAAAGATAATTAATTTCATGGATCATTTCCCTTAAAAGTATTTCAAATCAAATTTAACATTATATTATAAGGGGAAATTTATAGGTAACCTTCAAAATATATATTTATTTTTAAATGGTGATTTGAAAAGATTTATAAAAATTACTTTTAAAATGTTCCTCATTAATGTAGACAAGAAAATAATAAATAAAGGATTCAAATGGTGAAGTGAAAACATTAACAAAATAGTTAATTTTAAAATATAAACATCAATAATTGATCCTTGAAAAGTCATAACGGTTATAAAAATAAATTTTTGGTGGATGATATAAAATTTTATTTGAAAATTTGGAAATCCTTTTTAAATTTTTTTAAATATCATTGTGGAAATCCCACATCATAGAAAGAGTATGAAAAGATAATTTTTAAAATAAGAGTAGTAAACTATTGTGCTAAATTGAGATAAAAAATAATTAGGTTTCCAGTTATAAATTATATAACTGATGGGAAGGAAAATCTTGAAAATTTATTAAAAAATCATTTAAGAGAATATAGATTATTTTTTACAATGATATACTTTTTAAAGAGAAAAATTCATTATGGTGGAATATTTGAGTACAATGTTTCATTTCCCCTATATAATAAAAAAATGCACCATGAAATAAATTTATTGGTTGTAGGAATCCCAATATTGAAGATAAAACTTTTTGAAGAATCATTGTAACTCTATAAAGGGAGTTCGGTTAACTAAAACAATCCAAACATTATTGTGTTTTTAATAGTATTCTATTAAAAAGGGAAAAATATATGGATATTTAAAATATATAGCTATATTAATATAATTTATTTATTTATTTATTTATTAAACCTAAGAAAATATTTATTCATTCCCAATAAGAAATATGTCACATGAAATTAATTTCGAGACAAAAAACTGCATACCTTAATTCATTCTTAGTTGAAATGCACTATAATGTCATTTATAACAAAAATATATATCTTAATATCCCATTAAAAACAATTTTTCATATTTATAACCAATCATAAACACCATTTTTAATTATTCCCTGTATATATTATATGTTTAGTATCTATTTTTGATATTCGTGTGAATATCCTTGGTTATTTTCAACGAGTTTTGTAATGGTTTTATTTTTCATCATTATTCTCCAAAATTTCATCATTCCCAACTAATAAAAGGTTTTATAATTTATGTTTTATAATTTTTTTTATTTTTATTTTTTTATTCTATGTGTTTTTTTTTACAATCCATAATAAATAATTTGGGGATGAGCATAGTTCCATAATTCTAAACGAACATAGGGTGCTTTCTTAAATAATAAGTTAAATCATTATTTTAACATTGTAGATAAAAAAGATTTTATATATATATATATCATATATTACATGAAATTAATTTCTCCAATTCTGGCATCATATAAATTTATATAACAATTCAATTAGGTGGTTAAACCAACCCAAAAAAGAACATATCATAATAGAGGGATGATTATGACGTGATTAAGTTATAATATCATTATATCATAAGCATAATTAACTTATTTAGTGTTTATTAGGGTGATATATCAAAAGTATAAATTTATTTAAGAACAATATAACCTATTAATTGTTTTTATATAGTACAATGAAAGAAATTTATTCTATTTGTTTTCTCTTTTGGAGAGTTGAATTTAAAACAGTTGTTTAGTGTTCATATTATTATAATGTTGTGAAATTAATATCAATAATATCATAAAAATTTCATAAAAATAATATTTATCCCCTAAACCCAATCTCATGGCCATCCATGTATGGAGGTAATGAAAAAAATAGATATCAATAATTATATGGATGTAGTAGTCTATAGGTATTCTTGGATGATGGTTTCATTTTCCATTGAATGGGGAAAATGGGTAATATGGTTTATCATTTTTGAATATAAAAATTCTCATAAATTTCATAATTATATATTAAATTTCTTTTAATTATAATAATTTTATGTTGGTGAAGTAAAATTAGACATGTTGCATCATTGAGGTGGTAGTCTGTAAAATGCACGAATGACTGTTTTCATTTTTCTAAACAGTAAAGAAAAATGTGGTTAATAATTAAACCTCATTATAATAACCTACTAGTGTACTTATGATACTTATATTATCATTTTAATATAATATCATTTTATTTTATGAATAATAATCCCACATAAATAAATATATTTGATCAAAGAGCTGTTAGAAACTTATACCTCGCTTCTGGGATTATCTCATTTTCAAATTGTATTAAGCCACTGATAGATGGAATTTTGATAATACCGGAACATATTTAAGGTTCATTGGAATTTTTAGGAGAGTTTTTATAATATTTTTTATGAACTATTTTTTTTTGTGTGAGGGTAAGGTGAATATGATTCCCCCTTTTAAAAGTAAAAATTGGATTAAATTTTATAAAATACCCCAATTTTTTTAAAAATCACAAGTCACTCTCAATGAATGTTAATAAAAATTTTGGAAATAACATAGAGGATAACATATAATATTTTAAAGGTCTCAAATAGACATTCCCACACATTTTTAAACAAAATTTTGGAATTTCCCTCTTGGTTAAATAATTTTACCCAGTTTGACTTTTACTGAGGTAACTAGTTTTTTAAAAAGTAATTTCTCAATTATGATTGAAACTAACTTTTTCATTAATACATAATTTGAACCTATTTATTATAAATTTTAAATTTAATTGATTATTTAATTACTATAAAAGTAAAAAAAAAATTAATTTTAAATTTCAAGAGGTATAATGTATTTAAAAAATTTATTTAAAAAGACACAACTTTAGTTATAAACTATCAAAAGGGGATTAATAAATTTTAAAAAAAAATTCTAATTGAAAATTAAATAATAATTTATTATTTTATCTTAGAATATATATTAACTATTTTACAAATCATACTTATATACTAATAATGACGTAAAATTCATGTTAATTGTAATAGTGAAATTTTATACTATTCACCTACAAATCAATAATTTTAGAAAAATACCAAATATTTATCCTAAGATAATGTTATTTTGATGAATCCAAAAATGAATTTTATTATTAAATTCTGATTGTAAAATTTATTTATTTATCTTTTTAATTTAACTTAAATTTACAGATAAAAATTGATTTTATAATAAAATAACTGTTTAAAATACTTTTTTTTTCTTATTATTGATTTCTATAAAACACTAATAAATAAATAATTAATCAATAATTTTTTTTATCAAAATTATCATTATAAAATAATTTTTTTTCTTTTATAAAATGTGCACTGCATAAAAAAATATATGTGATCACAACAATGAATTAATTAATTTGTTTATAAAATAACCTTTATATGTAAATATATATATATATATATTAATGTATTTCAAAAAAATTTACAATTATCCATATTATCTAATTAAATATAATGTTTTAGCATCCATATTTAATATTTATTTTATATATATATATATATTCCTTTTTTTGTTTTATTTCATAGAAGTAGAATATAATGAATTATGAGTCATGTATAATGGATAGAGAGATAAATAAATGGTTTAATGATATAGATATTACATTTTTATTGGTTAAATCATGGAAATTTCATTAGATTCCATTAGAATCTGTTTTGTTAAATTGTGTAACTCAGTTGATTTAAATTTTCTACCTCAGTAAACATGTTGATTCAAAATTCATGATGGATATTTTGAGGAGACAGTTATGGATAATGTTTTAATCCTAGATTCTTTATGTTTTTTAGTGGAAGTATCTCCTCTATATCCAATAGTTGAATTTATTCCTATGAGAGTGGTGGTGATGATGATGAACATCCTATCATATTTTCCTTATGAATTTAAATCATGATCCTACCTAAGATATTTTTTATTTGGGTACTTGATATATCATGTGATAAGGATTTAATGGAGTTGTTATTCCCCATGACTTGGAAACTAGTGAATGTGCTGCAAGGACATACTTTCTTGAAAGTTTTTAGGTAATAAATCAATCCACTAACAAGATTTTCTTAACATTGAACCTAGTATGATATCATTTTTATTGGAAAGTAATGAATTGAATTAAGTAAAATTATAATAACATGAAAATTAATAAACCAACATCCAAATTTTTTAACATAATTATAATACAACAGTAAATATCCATGGAAAATCACTGTAGGATTATACAAGGGGGAGGGTAGGTTGTAAAGATGGTATGACTATAAAAAAGGGTAAATATTAAAAAATACCACATCCAAAATAACCCAAAAAATGGCTACCCATCTCCATGCCAAACATGGGCTCATTCCCACTATTTCACTTCTAATAACCCCTACTTAGGTCACATGGAAATTCACCACCTATAAGAAAGGAATTAAATTTACCTATATCAGTAAAAATAAGGTCTATTTATACACAATGGGTGTAAATAAGATGTGAGCATAACTATCCATGTAATATCTCACTAAGTGATCCATGAAAATCAATTGTTTGATAATCAAATAAGTAAAATTTTAACCTAAATTATATAAAAATAATCTTTTAACATAAAGGTCAAATTAACATGTAACATGCTTGATAACATATTAAATACGATGGGATACCCCATGTAAACCAGGATTTTCAAAATAAGAATCATCAGATATTCCGAAGGGTGAATATGGTCAATGGGTCCTATGTTCCATTGAATAACACTTTTACATACATCCTAGTTGATTATAATCCCATATGTAGAGTTTTATCCTCAACTATTGGTAATAATAATAAGATAAAGTAGAATTATAAACTAATGATGCAATCTCGATATTACTAAGAAGAGTGACATCGATACCAAGTAGTATTTATCCTATGAACCATTACCAATAACATGGGGTTACCAAGAGGTATAATATTTTTTACTGTATTCAAATATACCATATAAAACCATTTCAAATAATATAGGCATTTAATTAATCGAATGTATAAAAACATTAGATTTTACATATTAATCATGATTTTGAAATCACACTGATTAATCATTTTAAAAGTAAAGTTCTATAAACTATTATTATGTATATATATATGTATATCCTAAAATATGGAGTAAAATTCCATATAATTTTTAAAACATCATTTTCAATATCAAGAAATTATGATAATTTAATGAAAAATAAGTAGATATAACCTCCTTCCTTAAAAATGTGAAATTTGTATTTATTAACGAGGAACTACAAAATAAGAAATATTACTTCCTTCTAATTAAATGATAGTAGATACAATAGAATAAAGTGGAATATCATATGATTATGATGGTCAATGTTTAAAACATGGAATTTTTCTATGTATAGAGGGAGATGAGAGTTATGAAATTTCTATAGTACATGAGGTTAAATTTAAAAAGCACAACATCATATCTCATTAAATTAATAAATTAATTAAATTATCATTTTTTAAAAAATCATTTGGTATGTAATGATATTCACTCCTCTTATAATGGCATGGAACACCTCCCCATAAAACATTATAGTTGTTGCATCACTACCAAGGGTCATGCCTTGGTCTGACCTTTACCTTCACTTTGTCATTACCTTGCACATATAGGCCAACACCATATGGATCATTCCCATAACATCATAATCATAGTTCAACACACACTCAACATGTTGTGTTACTCACCTCAATAAATATTTTACGAAGTCTTAAACCCTTACATTTGTTGATACCCATATCTAAGAGTGTACCCTGACATAGGGTGACCCATTACAGTTTGGAATGTTTGAATGGAGACATAGAGATGAGAGTATGTTATTTTCCATAATAAAACTGGTTAAAATTACAAAAAAATCATAACTCAATTAAATAACTAATTTTATTTCTCTATTTTCAAAATAACTACATATTGTAGGTAATGAAATTACCTCCCATTATAATGGCTTAGAATACCTCCTCTAAAACAAGTATAATTGTTACATCAAGGCATCATTAAAAAATACATTACCTTCAACGCATCATAACCTTTTGTAGATATTCCCTAACATTGTGGATCTTTCTCATGACACCCTCATCATGGTGAAAGAAACACTTATCATGTTTTGTTTTAACCTCACTAATTTTTTATGACTTATCTGACCAATATATTTATGGGTACCCATATGTAAAATTAATCCCTAACACACGGTGACCCTTATATATATAGGCACACACCAAAACATGAAAAAATAGAAAAATAGTTGGACTTAACCTCTTCAAAATATCTATCTCAATTTTTTACAAATTATGGGACCTTTATGTATGAGGGTACACTTATGTAAGGGTAAACCCTTACACATAGTGACCCTTAAATATGGGAATACTAATATGAAAGAGTCAACATTCACATACGGTGACCCATTTTTATGGGACTACCCATATATAAGTGTACACTTATGAGCTTTACACATTTGGGATGAGAATTTTATAGATTCTCCAAACATCCATCACAAAGTGATTCCCATTCCATGGATAGTCCCTCACTACGTGGATCATTCCAAAGACACCCTCATCTTGGTGGAAAACAAACTAATCATGGTGTGTTCTTCACCTCACTAATTTTTTTAAGAAGTCTTAGGCCCTTACATTTTTAGATACCAATATGTAAGAGTAAACCCTAACAGAGGGTGACCCTTAAATATATATACACACAGAATGACATGAAAACCTAGCCACAAGGTGGGACATCCCCTATTCAGGTGATCTATTTTTTACAAATTTTAAGACCCATATGTGTGAGGGTACAAATATGTTATGGTAATCCCTCACACATAATGAACCTTATATAATGGAATAACCATATGTAAGATTTACCCATCATATATTTGGCCCCATATGTATAGGACCAACCTTACATAATAATATTCTTTTGACCATTACACATGTGGTATAACCATTTTCTAACATTACCAAACAACTATCACACTATGATTCCTCTTATTAATGTTGTTATTCCCAATCATCGTCAACCTAATAACGACCACCAGATCTTCACGATGGGAGGACCCACAACCAATGTAATAAATGGTCTCTTTTAACATCATATACATCCTACCTTAACATATACATTGGGTACTATCCCTCCAGGTACCTCCAATTTCCCCACAGATATGTGGTCCTTTATTTGGGGACAACCCATGACCCTGAACGGGTAATCAAACTTATGAATTTCCCCATAGTCCAAAAGATGTTGTTTCTTGTGTACTTTTTGTCCATTCATGTACACCCAAAGAAACATCTCATAACTTCACCCATCATGATCACTAATCTAGTCCATGTATGCATAATTGTGTAGTTCTAATCTGGTAGTATCCTGAAAGTAAAGAAGCACCTTGTTGACATGGCTCATGTTGTTTTGTTTTTCTTACATTTTATCATTTGGGGGTGTTACATCCACCCCCTAGAGAAGATCGTCTATGTTGTGTACCCTATATCTCAACCAAGGGAGTTCTACAACACTTCAAGATGGGTTCCTCCATTGATACTAATGTAAAAATTGGGAATTTCTTACAACATAGATACCCCTCCTTAACATGGAAATTGGGTCTTAGCCAGCTAGGATACACTTTTTTCCTTTCTGACATGTGGTCCCCTACCTGAGACCCACCCACATTCCTGAACATGTCATCAGACTAATGAGCCCCCCCCCCCCAACATTCCAAAACATGTTCTTTTCAATGTGTCTTTCATCACTCACACACACCTTGAAAAACATTCAAAAAGTTCACCCATCATAGGCACTACTTCATGACAAAAATTCTTAACTGGGGAGGTGTAATCAGGTAGGCTTATGAAAATAATAGTTCTCCTAGTTGATAAGAGTCATATCATTTAGTAATTTCAACCCTTTAACATTATAGGGGGTACAAATGCCACATGAATTCTTCCAATCTCAAACACTATATTTTTCATCAAAAAGTGGTTTATATTATCCACTACATGACTTGAAGACATGTCGAATACTTAAATAAAAAAACACAAAAAACAATAGTAACCCCTTATAAATATAAAAATTAAACATTATAAATTGACCAACCCTAAACCATGATTCCCAATCTATACTGACACCCCCAACACTTTGAAATGGTCCAACATCACATAGTAAATTAGAAATTTTACACAATTATAGAAATAAAACTTGAAACCAATGAATAATAAGATATATATTTTAAAATTACATTGTGTGTGTTAAAATTATCCCCACCACTTCAGTTTTTCATCTTTAAAAAGTCAACTCTAAGAAGAATGATCATAGGTAAGATAGGGACATGACATTTAAATAGAACATTATTTCTCCCATATCTCTTGAAAATCACATCTACGCTACCATTACACTTTAATTAATATAATATATTCCATATATAGAACATTACTGAATGATTAAATCATCTAAATAAGATTCCTAGTAACTAAACTATCCAAATCAAACTCTATCAAATCAAATAAAAATGTATGAGAGGGATCAATATGATATTTCTTTAGATGAGATAGAGTAAATAAATTATGATTTTTTTATATTTGGAAAAAACACAATACATATGAATTATTCAAGATCCTTTATATAATATAAAAGGGTATCAAATATCTCAATGTGGGATTCCTTTTCTTATCAAAGTGTCAGTGACCCAAAATAGGTGACGCCTTTAGGAATTCACAATCACGAATAAAGAACATAGAAGGATGGGAAAAGTATTATATGTGATTTTTTGTTCCTATGATCCATCATTAGTTCATGTTAGATAATGTTTCTCATTCCATTCATACATTAAAAAAATTTCAGTCCTGTTAGATATGTTTCGACAACCTTTGTCCAATATATATGATATCTATATTGCTAACTATATAAGTCATTAAAAGGATCCATTTATATAGAGGAATGGTAGTTATTATTACCAAATAAATCAACCAATACCATATGGGTTTCCCATGAGACTCTAAAAGTTGCGAAACTTGTAAAGGTAATTCCCTCTAGGATCTAGATTTTTAGTTAGGCATTCCTTTATTTTTTTTCATATGATAAGTCATGATCAATATCACTTGGGAACCCTAGTAATCTGGTGATAATTTATTTAATATTTAGGTTAATAATAAATCCATTTATGAAATTAATTCTTATATAACTCTTTGAAATTTCATAATCTCTTACACATAAAACATACCAATATCCTTTACATGGTGAAAATCATTATTTTGTTTATATGAGATAACAGAGTCAACCGATCAATCATAACCAAAATTTCATTCTTTACACAAGTTGTATGAAGTAATACAAAGATGAGGTTCACGGATAGATGATCCCATTTAATAGTGGGGAAGGGAAAATGATGAAGCATACCATAGGGTTTACGATTCTATGTTTTAACCATTTGAAAATTGTTTCATCATGGTGAAGAATTTACCACATTCATTATAAGTTGGATAACACTATAAATGATCAACTCTTCATTTCTATGACATTTTTCAATGTTTTTCCTTCGCTATTCTACATATCATGAACTCGTTTTACCCAGAATGGTTGAATTATTTCAATGATTAGCTATAAGACTCATTAGAAAGCAAGAAAAAACTAGGGATATCATAGATAAAATTGATGATTTATAAAAAAAATATATAGTAAACAAGGGACTCACCTTTACTAAAGTGCTCCCTAGATTGGATCTCTCCAAGGATGTTCCCTTAAGCCCTATATGATTAAAAATATAGAATATGATAGTTTTCAGTGGTAAATAACCCTAAATCCATCCAAAAAATAAACCATATGTGCATGTTTTCCATTCTTAAGTGAATTATGTATTCAATATGTGATAGGTCTGGGTATAATAATGATATTAAAACTAGGATCACACTTTATTAAGGAAAAAGTACTTTGAAATTGAATCTGACAGGGAAATGATTTTCTATAATATTCTAGGAAAAAAAGTATCTATAATCATCTAGGAAAATTGGAATCCTTTATGTGAAACCCATAGTTCTACAAATTGTTTAATGGGATGTATAGATTAGTCCTCTTAACCAAAATAACAAAATAGATCATATTTGGGATATGATTTATGGATTGATTTGGATTTTTGTCACCCTAGAATTCTCAAAGATCTTGATTCTTGTATAGTTATCCCCCTAAATGTGGATTCGTGCACATGGAATGGGATTTTATTCCAATATAATTATTGATTCTAATATTGAATCAAATAAATCAACTCAGATCAATTTCACAAAAAAAATATCACTAAACTGAATTCAATGTAAAATATGAGTAAACTATACCTTTTTGTAATGTTTATAAATTTGTGTGACATTAAATTTCCAACTGAATGGTGGTATTGAAATTGTAAAAACCTAATTATTATTTAAATTCATGGAATAATGTTAATATAAATATAACAGGTAAGCACATTTCCCAAGGGAAAGGTGATCCCTCTAAGAAATATGATTCCCCGAAATGGATGAAAATAAATAATCCACTATTTACAATTCAATAGACACAATTAAAATATATTAGGCAGACCATTTTGTTGATTTGGGATAGAAAAAATAGATATATTACCCCCTCAGAATCAAACTAAATAACCATAAATATTTTGGAAGAAAGTTCCGTTTAGAGCAGTGAAGACATCAACATTACCTCTGAAATATCACTGGATATATGGGACTTTATTAGCTCCCTAAAGAATGATGAAATAAATAATTATAGGCCTAATTGTTCTATTTTATCAAAATATTTTTTTATTTCACTATTCTCTATAGACAACATTGTGAAAGTGGGTTCTCTTACACTAGAAATTGTAACCACAAAGACTATAGAACCAATTGTGTATGGTAACCAGACTACTATCAACTCAGGTTTATCAAATTCACATGAAAGAAAGAGGATCATGGAAGTTCCTATTATAATTTTTCCGTTTATATGAAAAATTCATTGACTCTAACAAAATCAATCCCTTAATGTAGGATGGACAATCAAGAAATGATCCTACATTAAATGAAAAGCATATAAAAAAGGATGAAATACTGGTCATTGATGTGAAAAAACAAGTTGAATTAGGAAATAATATAGTATAAATAAATTAATAAGCAATAAAAAATGGTGTTCCAACCCCAATCACAAAAATAAATAAGAATCCTCTTTAGTAACTGTCAAAAACTGGCCTTCACCAAAATATTTAGTTCTCTTAGGCTAGTTATTCACAAGTACATGCCTAGACTTAATAGGTTTTCTAAACCCATAAAGACATTTAAATTTGGGATTTAATCTATTGAAAATATGTGTTATCACTTTATTTAAACAAAACGGTCTTCAACGGAGGTTAAAAGACTCTAGGTTTCACCACATTCAAACCAAGAAGAGATTTATCCTATCAATTCCAGTGAAAAGATTTTCACTTTTAGCTTTAAATGAAAAGGAATGTAATATTTGTCCTCCATTATTTATGATATAAATAGATCCAAGATAGGAGTGAATTATATAAGGAAATTAAATCATAATTTTTATCAACCAATGGTTTATAAACTCTACATGGGGACATTAATTCCATTATAAATAAAGATTAGATGCTAAATGTGGCTAATGTTTCTACCTAAACTAGGTAAATAAAGGCTTATATTGAGGGAACTAATCTCTAAGAAGTGAATCTTGTGGGTTATAAATATTCTTAGTAAAAAAAATAATAAAGTAACATGGGGACCAATAAACTTGATACTACAGTTTTTAGTGAAGATGCTATTTATTTATAGGCCTCTATATCTTGCTCCACCCTAAAAATAATAAATTCTTATCTTCACCCAATTTTGGATAATTTGAATAGAATATGGTTAAAAAAATCATCCATTGAGATTGAATAATTCATGGATAATTCATCCTAAATGAATAAAATCTAATTAAGATTACCAGGGGATCTTCTGATTACAAGGATGATGCCTTGGCTTTTGTTCTCAAGATAAAACTACTTGAAGGAAGATGAAAGAATGGATCAACAATTGTTTCAGTTCTCTTGATAAGATAATTTCTCATATTGGATACTCCCATTATATAATTCAAGATAAAGGAACTTGTTTTGATTTTATCATTGGCATTGATTAAGAATCAATGGCCTCAAATAATCTCAAAAGACATCGAAATCTCAAGAAAAGTATACAGAGAGAATTCGTTAAATCTAAATTGATTAAGGAGAATTACAAAAATATTAATTTCATAAACTCTATTTAATTTATTATTAATGTTAGCAGGCCCTTTAAATTCTTAATCATGATGGTTAGTTCCAAAAAATAGTAAAAATATAGCTAATCATATTGTCTCATTCTATAGGAATCTCTTTAATAGTCCCATTATATGTTTTTACTTTTTGGTGAATATTATTCC
This sequence comes from Viscum album, assembly GCA_963277665.1. Taxonomy (NCBI): domain Eukaryota; kingdom Viridiplantae; phylum Streptophyta; class Magnoliopsida; order Santalales; family Viscaceae; genus Viscum; species Viscum album. The sequence continues at coordinate 1,886,370,247 of OY728160.1, read as the reverse complement.
AATTCCAGTCAATCATGAGAAATATTAAAAGACTAATTCAATTCATTCTGACATCAGGATTAATGATGTTTTCTTTGGATTAAATACCTTTTGATCCCCTAGCCTAGATGTCCTCACCAACTTCTTCTTCTAAACAATTTAGGAGGACATCTAACTGGTTTTTTGTAGTATTTTCACTCATTTTTTAATTTTGTTCACCTCACACGGAGAATTAATGAATAATAACCCTCCCTTATTCCCATGGTGTATAATGAAAAATCAATCTATCCCTTTTGTCATGTGGACCATATCGACAAATTAAAAAAGAATCATGGTTAGATTCTTACCAACATGCTTTTTACCCTTCCAAGAAATATTGTGTCATCAATACAATCTCGCTTCATAAAAGGAAGGACCAAACATGACTACCTCATCACTGCATTGGTATGTGTAAATATTCTATGAAAACCCAATAAAAGAGGTAATATTATTTTGAAGTTGGATATTAAAAATACCATTGACATGATGGACCTTGGATTCATTTATAAATTCATAACCATATTTGGTTTCTTATACATTTTATTAGGTGGATTTAAATATTTTTGAGGTCATCACATATATATGTTCCCATTGATGGATATATAGAGGGATTCATTACATGTTTATGAGGAATTAGATATGGTGATCCTCACTTAGAAAATATTATATACATTACAGATGAAAACATATGTAGATTTCCTCTCAACCTGGTGGAGAATCACATCATAAAACCCAATAGAGAAAACATAGGGTTTGTTTATACTAATAATTAATTTTAAGATGATGAAATCATTTTAATAACTCAAGGAGACATGTGGAACAATAAAAATATAATATAATTCCATTATTTATTATGGAAAGGGTTTTGGTTAGGATTTATATTAGAAAAATGATTCTCATATTTTTGAAAGAATGTTTCTATAGCCAGAAAAGTGAAAATATTAATGAGTTTGGCATTAGATAATGTGTGTCTCCATTTACATTCCTTTTTCTTCCCATGTTTTGAGAAATACCTTATTCCTACCTATTCACACATATCTTAAGCCATATTTTAAAGTAATTGTATTATTGGAAAGGTATATCTTTGTCACTGGAAGGTATGGTTAGTCTGGTGAAATCAATCATTATTTATAATTTTTTATATTCATTAATGGTTTAAAAATGCTCTGAGCCCATTCGAAAGAGAATCAATATTTCAATCAAAAATTTCATCTAGAGATAAATAATCCTTCAAAAAATAATCCCTTATTTCGTTTGGAATCATTTCTCTCAACCCATTGATCATGAAACAATTGGAATAAAAAATATCTATAATTTTATTCTTCCTTGACTTGAAATTTTCTTGTAGAGGATTATAAATGAGAAACTGTATATTCATGGATTTCTTTGATCCAGATTCCTCATAATGATTAAATCTATAAATTCAAATTACTTGGACTCCTCTATTTTCCATGCTCTTAGGTCCTCATTCTCCAACATTTCGACACACTCACATTTGATGGTAAACTAGAATTATTCTCTCAATTTCTAGTTGTACAACTATATAGGTATTCTTATTCTGAGTATTTTTAACCATTTTGAGCCTTTTATGGATATAATTTCTTCAATTAAAGAGAGAATGGACATTTCCTTGGATATGAAACCTGCTAAAATCTAAATAGTGGTCTAGATGACAAATTCGTAAAAAAACATTTTTAATCTAGTAACTTGTATCCAATGGGATCATAAACTCTAAAATACACTAACACAACTCTATTTATGGGAGCCTACACACCTGTACTAGAAATATGTAAAAAAATCTAGATACTCCCTTCTATATTCACACGTATATATCAGTTGGTGCACTATAAGATTCTTCATGATACATTACATTAGTCTATTTTAATATCCCTTTATTCTAAATGTGTTTTATGTAACCAGTATATGGAAGAAATAAGATATTTTTTCTTCACATGTGGAACTAATTCAACATTATTTCGTGATTTATTTGATATCATTTAACTATGGCTCCTCATACAAATTCTATGTAGGAGTATCTCAAATATTCCATATGGATATCTCAATCCCAACATATTTTTTATTATTCTAAAAGTGTCCAGGGAAGAAGTGATTATTTATTAGAAGAACTAGTAATCGGATTCATAATCATTCCCCCACTAACCTTTAATCAGCACTTGTTCAGATTATAGTTACAGTGAAAATGAGACCATCCTTAAAACTATCACTTTAATAACTCTATTCATGGTTTTTCAGTTATTATGTGTATTTTCATTGTAGGAAATTATGAGACTCCTTCAATAAATCTTGGTGTCAGTTGGATTTCCCCATTTAGTTGATGGATCAAATGTAACATGGATGGAGAATCAAGATGGAATCCTAGACCTTCACGCTTTGGATTTTTCATTAGAAACCAAAATTGTATTTTTAGGGGATGTCTCTATGGAATGTATATTGTTGTCTCATATCTTGATTCTGAAATTATTAGTATTTACAATGTAGTAGAAATGTATAAGCGATGTTTTTGGAACACATTTATGTTAGAATGTGTTCATACCAGAATTTTTTAAGCTATCAAAAATAGTAATATTATTCTCTCATTATATTTAACTATTATATAGATCAAATGCATGGAATCGGTCTCATATATGATCTACATAATCACACATTAATACCATGAGGTTAATTTTTTTGGCTGATGGTTTGTTAAATAAATGGAAAATTACTAGTTGCCTGATTTGGTCCAATGATTTACTTGAAGAGTTATTTCTACTTTTTCAGTGATATTATTGTAAATGGAATTATTTAACACTCCCATAGACTTATTGTTTTACCAATAAAAGATACTAGTATCCCAAACAAGTTCTCATCCTTCCACCTAAAAAATTTATTTCATCGTGTCATGAAAGCCACTATATCTCACCACAAACAAAGACATAAAAATTAGTTTCCAATGTGATAATACATCTTGGTGGATCTTGGATAGACCACCCAGTGAGAGTGATGAAAATCATTCATCACTTATTTTATCATAAATAGATGAAGCACATAATTGTTCATAAAATAATGAGTTCCCTTATTAGATAAATACTCCTCATCAGTGGAATCCATAGCATACATAACTCTCTAGATACACTAACACTCCTCATACCTAGGTTAACTATATTGAATATACTCAAGATAAGAATGTGTGAATTTAAAAATAGAAACATACACTTTTTCTCTTCCTTCACTTCTTAATTCATTTTAGTAATGTGGCCCTCAGATACCTCTCATTGTGAGATTCATTGATGTATTTCAACAGAATATTCCTACAAATAGTATCCAAAACAACATTTACCTTTCTAAATGTATTGTTGAGATCAAAATAAAATGTATAAAGGTATTCTATATACCTCCCTAACAAAGATTAAATTCCTTTTGGGAGAAAATATTAATTAATATTTTATGATTAGTATACACCATTAATTTCTCACCAAATAGAATATGTTCATAACATTATAGATCATTCCACAACAAAAAAATTTAAATTCATGAATTAGTTAATTCCTTTCATGTGGAAAAAGTAAATTAAACTATACCCCACTATATGGCCACCTTTTATAAGCACACAACTCAATATTATACATGATACATCCTAATAAATAGAATAACCTTATCCAACCTCATATAAAACCAAAATTTGGTATTATATAATGTATCACTTGATCTCATATATGTATTATTGGTATTCATGGATCCATTGGAACATAACACTTATCCATGTAAGAGTGACCATATGGGATTTTTTCTTAGAGAAGTCCTTAATTTTTTATTTTTAGTGGCCCACTATACCCAATAAGATATGTATCATGAGGTCATTATTTAGTTCTTCCAAAGACATTACATACTAAACCATATTAGGGTCAAATTCAATGACTAATTAAATAAACACATGTCACATGAGAACGACAACCTTGATCTAGAAGCTACATAATAATATCTCTTCACAATGATTATAATCATAGAGAGTTTCCAAAGAAAACCTCAAGTGATTATCATGTTATTCCTTGATCTTGGAATAATACAAGATTTAATTGTTAAATAAAATTATGAATATCACTTTTTTCACTATAGATATATTTATTTTATATAATTTTAATTACATTTAGTGAAATTTAAATTTTTTTAAATTTTGGATTGGATGTTTATCTTCCCTCCCACAATTTCTACTAAGTCACAGAACTGTTTGATTAAATTATTTGAATCGCCCTTATGTGGTTTTATATGGATTATTTTTGTAGTAAATGGTTTAGTGTATACTATGTGATGATCCATAGGTGACCCTTCAGTTTCCTTACACGTAGTTTTATTTTAAGAGGCACAGTTTTTCATTTAGGGGTAGAATAGGGTTGGAGTAACTCTTGGAAAAACTATGTGTCATAACCTTTTGTTGGAGTTAGTTAGTGCATGGTTAGGAGTAATCATGTGGAAAAATAGGTGAAGGTGGTTTATCTTTCCATTTCATCTTATATGGTTGGTTTAAGTTTTACCAAAAATTTTATCCTAACCATCTGAAGTATCCATGTGTATAATATTTTTTTATTCCTTTTTATGTCTCTTTGTTATTAGTTTATTTCATCATCCCCTCTCCCCTTAGTGTTAAACCAACCCTAGGATTCCTGGGTATTTCTTATACCTCCCTTATTTAGAAATTCCAATACTTCTTCCATTGGATTCCCTGTAATTTCTCAAGGTGAACCCCTTTGTTCCTATTGTTTTTCCTTATCCTTCCCTCTTTCGCTATTTTCATTTTTAATTTAAATTTATCTTAAAACCACATGAGATTAACTGTTTTAGATTAGATATTTTTGGTGGGAGATTTATGGGGTTTTTTATAGGGATTTTATAGGATCCCCATATAAAGACCCATACTTTACGTACATTTTTATTACTTCAGAATTGAAGCACACTTACTACAACATATAACAAAACCAAGAAAGGACCGTATAGTTATAGTGCCTTTAGAAACTGGGAAACATAAACAACTAGTTCATAAAGTGTCTACACTCTCTCCCATTTATTTCATCATACCTATAGTCCCTTTTGACATATCATACTTAATAACCTTCTTCCTGGCCTGGGGAAAGAAAACATACAAAAGGGTGAGCTCAAATGCTCAGTAAGGGTAAACAAAAGAAATATCAATCACATCAAATACATAAGAACATAACTTTTGGAAATCTTAACCTACAAAAGAAATCATAATTTCATAACATGGGATAAATAATAGTAGTGAAATGTAATCCCAATAATCATAACTTAAAACATGAAACTTTGTGTCATACACACATAATCACAGAGAATCATTTCTTATTAGTCAAGATGTATTTCCAAGACTATCTTAGTGGACAATGTCCATTTCTGAACCGAGTTCACTCCTCATTTTAGTCCTATTTCACTGAAACAGTTTAACCTGCCATACCAGCCATGTATATCTCATTAGATATAAAATCTTTACCTAACGCATTGGAGGGAGATATAGGTCCCACCCATCTCATAATGACACCATTCTTATGTGTGCCACAAAATCATAAACCATACATCATAGCATAACCCATGTAATAAAAATGGGAATCTTAAACATAATTACATCATAACATAATAAACATAAGATAAAAGGACATCATAAAAATAATTCCATCATAACAAAATCAAATCAATGTAAAAGTAGGGATAGAAACATAACCCTATATTATTTTATATGGAAAATAATTTTGATAAAACACTTGACTCCATTATTGAGGAAAATATCAATTCTACTTTAAAAACATTTTCCTTTCTTAACATGTCATACAATTTTAAACTAAAAAAAGTTGAATAAAAATAAAATTGAAATATTGTAAAGGAAGCTTCTTGGAAATGATTTTTTAAAAATACATTCATGCTGTATAAGTTAACAAAAACATTCTTCTCGTACTTTTGTCGGAAAAGTCAAAAAGTACCTCGTACGAAAAACGACAAAAGATTCCTTTCATATCTTTTACTAAAAACTCACCGAAGGGTAAAATTGGATTTAAAAAATTGTAGGTGGATGGAAATAATATTACATATTGATGAAACATGGATGTGGATGATAAAGTACTCCCCAGTAAATACATAAGTATAAACAATCTCAGATAAAAATGAGATTGTGATATTTCCCTTACCTTAGGTCCGATATGATTTGTACGTGTCCGAACCTCCAGTATAATGACTTAAATAATGTTATTGACTTATTCAAAAATCATAATCATTGTTATGATATCACATATGGTCATATTCTTAGCTTCTTATTAGTAATATTTCATTACAACTTGTTATTCGGGTGTTTATTACTTTTTGTTCCTATACGTGTTTTGTCGAATAAATTCTTATTCTTCTCTTTAGGTTATATATACCTCATTTCCAGAATGTTATTATTGTAATATATATCATATTCATTCATTCAATTCATTTATATAATCATTATGAAATGAAGATCATGTAGAACGAGTCGCATCACATCGTGGAGACGGTATTCCGTACGTACGCATGAGCGATGATATCGTTCCCATGATCATGGAATTGTATTGGAGTGTATGTATACTATTTCAGAATCAATATTACTTTAAAATAATAATATATAGTAATTATTTACACCATTATACCAATCTAAGTAAGGTGGTGGTGGAAAATAGATTACACCACGGTGTGGAGACGGTATTTCGTACGTACGTACGCGCGGTGATTTCATTTTCCGTAGGATGAATAGATGGTGAAATAGGGTTGTTTCATACTTATAATAACATATCAGTATATTAGTGATACTGAAGTTTTTACTTCATAATGAAACAACTAAATAATAAGAAGTGGAAGATGAAATAAAGATGAAATAATCGGTAACGAACATTACCTCTTCTTTGAAGTTCTTCTTTGAGACCACCTTTTAGGGCACATAAATTGGTCTTTGAAGAAGTCCAGGACCTCTAGGATGTCTCTAGGGAAGTTTAGAGGAGAATGTGGCAGGGGTCGGCCGAGCTTGAAGGCTCAAAGTGGTGTGAGGAAGAGGGGGAGGAGGTGCCCTTTTATAAGGGAGGAGAGGGGCTCCTTTGGAAAAACTAAAAATATTATTTTATTATAAAGTCAAGTTCGGTTTTAAATAGCTCCAAATGGATTTATTTCGAAGCTAAGGTAGGGATGGGTCGAAATCATCCCATCCAATGGAATTTAGACAAGTTTAGTTTTCTATTTTAACCTTATCATTTATATTTAACATTAAGTAAAATAATTTTACTTTTACCGTGTCTTCTTGTGTTCTTATACTATAAGGTTAATAAACTTACTATAAGCATACAAAAGAACCCCAAGTTGTTTATTATTAATATATATAACCTTATCTAATTCCTTTGGCCAAACCATATATTTTTTAGGAATAAAATAACAATTAATAATATAATATTTGTTTTAAAAACTATTTTATGTCAATTTTGACACTATTTAGGAACTGATTTTTGTGAAAATCATAACAGAATGATTAGTTAGAAAAAAGTTAATTAAATCAATACTAACATGTCATATTAAACTATAAAATTAGTTGAATTCATATAAAGTCTCAAATTATATTTATTTGTGTATTTCTAACATCAATTATGTCAATATTTCATTAAGAAGATAATTACTGCATTATATTTGTGTCATAAATAAATTAAATTATATAACGTCTAAAAATTACAAATAAAATATAATTATGTAGGAAATCTTTTTATATTTCTAATGAATATTTATAGTCGAATTTATCTTATTTATAACCCTATATGAAAAATTATATACTTATTAAACATTGATTTTAACTATTTTAACCCTTCTTTAAATAAATTAATAATAAATGTCCTAATCTAATCCAAGTGGGACTAAATGGTCATATGTTATTCCTATGGTTTTTTTGTCGAATTACACTTATTCAATAAAATTTGGACATGTGTTAGGGTAATAATAATATCATTTTTACCCTTAATTACCCTATTTACTTTTAACCGTGGTAAATAAAAGTAAAAAGTTACTATTCACCAAAAAATATTGTCATCTCATTGAACAACATTTTACTTACTGACATCATCCGTGTCTCTCAAGTTTTTTAAATTCCACTCACAGAAGTGGTAAATTTATGTTTTATGAAAAATTCAGTTTTTTTAACTTCCACTTAGTGGTTTCACTATTCATCAAAAATTGAAAGTTTTCAAAAAAATACCAAAATTTTACCCTAGGCTAATTTTGATATTCCGAATCCAAAAATGAAGTCCATTTTGAAAAATAAAATTTATAAAATTTCAAAAAGTGGTTATTACTATTCATAATGGCTAGTTTTAATAATATTTTAATAGCATATCGTTGTTTAGTGAAACTCGGTATTGCGTACGACGCAAGCTATCGAGGAAGGTCATGATTGCGTGTAAAGTAAGCCAAGCTAGTGTTGTGTGTAGTGAAAGATTCCTTTTATGATTTATGAAAACAAAAATATTTCTCTTAAAAGTCTCGGGTGTTACATTCTACCCCCCTTAAAATGAATTTCTCCCTCGAAATTCGTCACTTTGTAACAAACAGATGAGGATACCTCTCCCTCATCATATCCTCAACCTCCCATGTAGCTTCTTCTAATTGGTGGTTCTTCCATAAAACTTTCACCAATCGAGTGGTCTTGTTTCGTAGGAATTTTTCTCTACGATCCAGCATCTTTATCGGCTGTTCTTCATAAGAAAGATCTTGCTCCAGCGGTACAACATCGGAGCTGAGTACATGTGAAGGATCAGGTATGTACTTTCTCAGGAGAGATACATGGAACACATCGTGAACTTGAGAGAGATTCGGTGCAAGCTCCAATCAGTAAGCTACCTTCCCAACATGATCCAGTATTTCAAAAGGACCGATATATCTAGGGCTCAACTTCCCCTTCTTTCCAAATCTCATGACCCTCTTCCAGGGAGATATTCATAAGAACACTTTATCACCCACTTCAAACTCTAGGTCTTTTCTTGGGTTCTCAGCATAACTTTTATGTCGACTCTGTGCTGCTCTTATGTGTTGTTGAATAGATAGGACCTTTTCTGCCATTTCATCAATGAGATCAGGTCCTAATAGCTTTCTTTCCCCAGCTTTATCCCAACAAGTTGGAGTCCTGCATTTCTTTCCATAGAGAGCTTCATAAGGATTCATCTGAATAGTAGATTGAAAGATATTTTTATAAGAAAATTCAACCAAATTAGTTGTTGATCCCAACCACCTTTGAAATCCATAGAGCAAGATGTCAACATATCTTCTAGAGTTTGAATTCTTCTCTCAGACTGACCGTCTGTCTGAGGATGATAAGCAGTGCTGAAACTCAACTCTGTATCCAGAGTATGCTGAAGACTTCACCAGAACTTTGAGGTAAACCTCGGATCCCAATCAGATATAATAGAAAGTGGTACTCCATGCAATCTTACCACTTCCTTCACATATATCCTGGCAAGCTGATCCAGAGATAAATCCTCTCTAATAGCGATGAAGTGTGCAGACTTTGTAAGATGATCAACTATGACCCAGATAGAATTATTGCCTTTGGATGTTTTTTGAAGTCTGGTGACAAAGTCAATAGTGATGTTTTCCCATTTCCATCCGGGTATGGGTAATGGTTGTAACATCACCTTAGACTTCTTTCTCTCAGCTTTAACTTGATGACAAACCAAGCATCGAGAGACATATTCAGCAACATCTCTTTTCATGCCATCCCACCAGAAGTACTCTTTCAGGTCCTTATACATCTTCTTGCTTCCAGGATGAATGGAGAATAAAGAACTATGAGCCTCATCCAGCATCTCCTTCTTTAATTCGGGGATGGGAGAAACACAAACCCGATTCCTGAACTTTATTATCCCATCACAATCAAGGTTGAATTCAAGAACATTTCTCACCTTCTTTTGTAACTCGACATCTTCTTTTTGTGCCTCTTTAATATTCACATGTATATATGGTTGAAAATTCATTTGAGAAAGATATGATTTTCCGCTTTCATTATAATTCCATGATCCATACTTTGTAAATCCATAAAAATTGGATCTTTTGGGATCCTCATCATGGATAAACTGGCATGGTCTTGTCAACTTAATGCTTCTGCCACCTTGTTTGCTTTCCCAGGGTGGTAATGGATTGAGCATTCGTAATCCTTAATCAGCTCCAACCATCTTCTTTGGCGCATATTCAGCTCCTTTTCTGTGAAAATATACTTTAAACTTTTATGATCAGTATAAATGTCACACCTTTCTCCATAATGATAATTCATCCAAATCTTTAATGCAAAGATTACCGCAGCTAACTCCAAATCATGAGTTGTGTAATTTTGCTCATGTATTTTCAATTTTCGTGAGACATAAGATATCACCATATAATTTTGCATAAGAACACACCCCAATCCCTTCATGGATGCATCACTGTAGATCACAAACCTTTCTCCACTACAAGGTAGTGTGAGCATAGGAGCACTAGATAACCTTCTTTTCAACTCCTGGAAATTCTCTTCACATTCCTCCGTCCAAACAAACTTAACTCCTTTTCAAGTCAACTTGTTGAGTGTATTAGATAATCATGAAAAATCATTCACAAAACGTCGATAATATCCATCCAAACCAATAAAACTTCGGATCTCGGTTATTGTTGTTGGTCTCGACCATCTTTCAATAACCTCTGTTTTTGCTGGATCCACAGATATCCCCTCTTTTGAGATTATGTGACCCAAAAATGAAACTTTTTGAAGCCAAAATTCACACTTGGTAAATTTGGCATAAAGCTTCTCCTTTATCAGGGTCTTCAATATAATTCTCAAGTGATCTTCATTTTCTTCCTTTCTCTTTGAATATACAATAATATCGTCTATAAAGACTACCACAAATTGATCAAGATAGTCTCTAAAGACTCTATTAATCATATCCATGAAGATAGCAAGGGAATTAGTAAGACCAAATTGCATCATTATAAATTCATAGTTTCCATACCTTGTACGGAATGTTGTCTTTGGTATATCCTCCATTTTGACCCTTAATTTATGATACCCTGAATGAAGATAAATATTGGAAAAGTATTGAGCTCCACGTAGTTGGTCAAATAGTTCATCAATGCGCAGGTGAGGATATTTTTTCTTGATAGTGATCTTGTTAAGTTCTCGATAATCAATGCAGAGTCACATTGATCCATCATTCTTCTTAACAAACAGAACATGTGCTCCCCAAGGTGATGCACTAGGACATATGAACCCCTTATCAAGATTCTTTTGGAGTTTCTTCTTCAATTCCTGGAACTCAATTGGGTCCATTCTATAAGGGCCTTTGAAATAGGCAAAGCACCCGGTACGAGTTCTATTAAAAACTCAACTTCAAGATTTGGTGGAAGACCTGGTAATTCCTCCGGAAAGACATCATCAAACTCCCGTACAATGGGAATATTCTTAATTGTGAGTTTCTCACCAACCATTTGAGATAAATAACCTTCATTTTGTGGAATCAAGACCCATAAGATGGAAGAAATTTCCACTGGAAGGTTATGTTCATCCTTGCATTGATAGACAATCATAGATTGATCTGGAATATGAAATGTGACTTCCCTTATTTGGAAATTGATATGAGATCCATATAAAGAAAGCCAATCCATCCCAATAATGACATCAAATTCCACTATAGGAAGGATCACAAGATTTTCAGGAATCACTTTCCCACAAACTTAGATCGGAGAAGAATTATAAACTTTTGATGCGACTGTTGTGCCATTAGGGGTTTTCACAGCTAACTCAACATCTAATTGTTGAGTTAAAATGGTGATATCCTTAGAAAATTCTTCAGAAATAAAAGAGTGGGTGGATCCAGAATCAAATAAAACATTTTCTACTTTAGAGTGGATGGTAAGTGTACCTTTCACCACATCGTTATCGTACTCCACATCGCTGATAGAAATTTCATGTTACTTTCCTTTGTCTTTGTCCTTAAGAGTTTGTTGACGTTGACCGTCATCATCAACCCTTAGATTTGGGAATTGATTGGCATAATGCCCCATCTCCTTGCACTTGAAACATTGAAGTGTAGTAGGTTCATTCTGTGTATCCCTTCCTTTGTTTGCATCATTACACATCTTCTTCCCATCATTGTGGCATTCAAATTCCCTATGACCTTGCTTTCCACATTTCAAACATTTACTTGTCCCTTTAAGACAACTCCCTCCATGTTTCTTTCCACACTTTGAGCATAAGGAAAAGCTCATATTCTTTTCAGTGTGCTCTTTATATTTTCCGTTGAATTCCATTTTCCTCTTCTTATCAAACCCATATGACTGATGGGTTACTCCAATATCCATCTCGACTTTGAGAGCACATCGAATGATTTCCTCGTATCTATTGAAGTCCCTTATGGATAACGACCTTCGAAGACTTGGTTTTAAGCCACTAAAGAATCGATCGATTTTACTCTCAGGTTGGATAATAATACCAGAAGCGTGCCTTGCATGTCTTGTAAAATCTTCTTCATAGGTACCAATAGATTCATCATCCTTTTTCTTCAGTTCAAGAAACTCTTTCTCCATCTTTGTTCGGAGAATACAGGGGAAGTACTTATTGAAAAATAAGTTCTTCAACTCGTCCCATTCCATGGACTGAATTTTATCCCTTTGCCTCGTATTCTTAATATGATTCCACCATTGATCAGCATCAACTTCCAAACGATACACTTCTAAGAAGACTTTATCATTTTCAAAACATTGAAGAATTGAAAATATCTTTTTAGTAGTACTAATCCATTGTTCAGCAACTAATGGATCAGTAGACCTGATGAATGAAGGTGGACGTTGTCTCATGAAGGATTCAACAGAATGTTGCTCCTTTCTTTGCTCGTTTGGATGTCCTGCATGATTCATATCTTGAGAAAGTTGTGTGAGCATGGATATAAGATTTTTCATTCCATCTCCCATAACGTTTAATTTCTCAGGGGGACATTCATTGCATTGCCTGTCGCATTCCGCATTAACAACAGTTCCTTCAGGTTTCAGCAATTGACTAAAACAAAGAAGAATAATGTGAGAAACACTAATTATAATAGGAAAACCACATAATCAAGAATAAAATTTCACACTTAAGGTCTTATCCTAGGTTATTCAGGGACATTTCTAAAACACTAATATTGTGTTCTATGCTTAGACTTATCCTTAGGATTCTTACTAAGGCTTTCACATCCTAGATTCCAAAGGTTGACTATACCTTTCCTCTGATACCAACTATAACGACCCATAATTTACATACATTGTTATTACTTCAGAATTGAAGCACACTTATTACAACATATAATAAAACCAAGAAAGGACAGTATAGGTATAGTGTATTTAGAAACTGGGAAACATAAACAACTGGTTCATAAAGCGTCTATAATGTCTCCCATTTATTTCATCATATCTATAGTACCTTTTGAAATTTCTTACTTAATAACCTTCTTCCTGGCCTGGGGAACGAAAACATACAAAAGGGTGAGCTCAAATGCTCAGTAAGGGTAAATAAAAGAAATATCAATCACATCAAATACATAAGAACATAACTTTTGAAAATCATAACCCGCAAAAGAAATCATAATTTCATAACATGGGATAAATCATAGTAGTGAAATGTAATCCCAATAATCATAACATAAAACATGAAACTTTTTGGAATAGACACATAATCATAGAGAATCATTTCTTATTAGTCAAGACTCATTTCCAAGACTATATTAGTGGACAAAGTCCATTTCTGAACCGATTTCACTCCTCATTTCAGTCCTGTTTCACTGAACCGGTTTAACCTACCGTTCCAGCCATGTCTATCTCATGAGATATAAAATATTTACCCAATGCATTGGAGGGAGATATGGTTCCCACCCATCTTATAATGATACCATTCTTATGTGTGCCACAAAATTATAAACCATACATCATAGCATAACCCATGTAATAAAAATGGGAATCTTAAACATCATGCCATCATAACATAATACACATAAGATAAAAGGACATCATAAAAATAATTCCATCATAACATAATCAAATAAATGTAAAAGTAGGGATAGAAATAGAACCCTATATTATCTTAGATGGAAAATAATTTTGATAAAACACTTGAACTCCATTCAGGAGGAAAATATCCTTTCTACTTTAAAAACATTATCCTTTCTTAACATGTCATACAATTTTTAACTAAAAGTAGTTGATTAAAAATAAACTTGAAATCTTGTAAAGGAATCTTCTTGGATATAATGTTTTAAAAATCCATTCATGCCGTATAAGTTTAGAAAACATTCTTCTCGTAATTTTGTCAGAAAAGTCAAAAAGTACCTCGTACGAAAAACGACAAAAGATTCCTTTCATATCTTTTATTAAAAACTCACCGAAGGGTAAAATTGGATTTAAAAAATTGTAGGTGGATGTAAATAATATTACATATTGAGGAAACATGGATGTGGATGATAAAATACACCCCAGTAAATACCGAAGTATAAACAATCTCGGATAAAAATGAGATTGTGATATTTCCCTTACCTTAGGTCCGATATGCGTTGTACGTGTCCGAAACTACTGTATAATGATTTAAATAATGTTATTGACTTATTAAAGAATCATAATCATTGTTATGATATCACATATGTTCATATTCTTAGCTTCTTATTTGTAATATTTCATTACAACTTGTTATTCGGGTGTTTATTACTTTTTGTTCTTATGCGTGTTTTGTCGAATAAATTCTTATTCTTATCTTTGGGTTATAGATACCTCATTTAAAGAATGTTATTAGTGTAATATATATCATATTCATTCATTAAATTCATTTATATAATCATTATGCAATGAAGATCATGTAGAACGAGTCGCATCACATCGTGGAGACGATATTCTATACGTACGCACGAGCGATGATATCGTTCCCATGATCATGGAATTGTATTGGAGTGTATGTATACTATTTAAGAATCATTATCACTTTACAATAATCATATATAGTCATTATTTACACCATTATACCCATCCAAGTATGGTGGTGGTGGAAAATAGATTACACCACGGCATGGAGATGATATTCCGTACGTACGCACGCGCTGTGATTTCATTTTCCGTAGGATGGATAGATAGTGAAATAGGGTTGTTTCATACTTATAATAAAATATCAGTATATGAGTGATACTGATGTTATTACTTCATAATTAAAAAACTAATGAAGAATATGTGGAAGAAGAAATAAAGATGAAAGAATCAGTAACAGACATTACATCTTCTTTGAAGTGCTTCTTTGAGACCTCCTTTTAGGGCACTAAAATTGGTCTTTGAAGAAGACCAGGACCTCTAGGATGTCTCTAGGGAAGTGTAGAGGAGAAAGTTTTAGGGGTTGGCCGAGCCTGAAGGCTCAAAGTGGTGTGAGGATGAGGGGGAGGAGGTGCCCTTTTATAAGGGAGGAGAGAGGCTCCTTTGGAAAAAATAAAAATATTATTTTATTATAAAGTCAAGTTCGGTTAAAAATAGCTCCAAATTGATTTATTTCGAAGCTGAGGTGATGATCGTTCGAAATCATCTCATCCAATAGAATTTATACAACTTAGGTTCCTATTTTAACCTTATCATTTAGATTTAACATTAAGTAAAATAATTTTACTTTTACCGTGTCTTCTTGTGTTCTTATACTATAAGGTTAATAAACTTACAATAAGCAGCCAAACGAACCCCAAGTTGTTTATTATTAATATATATAACATTATCTAAGTCATTTGGCCGAAACTTATATTTTTAGGAATAAAATAAAAATTAATAATATAATATTTTTTTTAATAACTATTATATGTTAATTTTGACACTATTTAGGAATTGATTTTTGTGAAAATCATAACAGAATGATTAGTTCGAAAAAAGATAATTAAATAAATAATAACATGTCATATTAACCTATATAATTAGTGGAATTCATAAAAAGTCTCAAATTATATTTATTTTGTTATTTATAACATCAATTATGTCAATATTTCTTTAATAAGATAATTACTGCATCATATTTGTGTCATAAATAAATTAAATTATATAATGTCTAAAAATTACAAATAAAATATCATTATGTAGGAAATAGTTTTATATTTCTAATTAATATTTATATTAGAATTTATATTATGTATAACCCTATATTAAAAATGATATACTTATTAAACATTGATTTTAACTATTTTTACCCTTTTTTAAATAAATTAATAATAAATGTCCTAATCTAATCCAAGTGGGCCTAAATGGTAATATTTTATTCCTAAGGTTGTTTTTGGTCGAATTACACTTATCCAATAGAATTAGGACATGTTTTAGGGTAATAATAATATCATTTTTACCCTTAATTACCGTATTTACTTTTAACCGTGGTAAATAAAAGTAAAAAGTTACTATTCACCAAAAATTATTTTCACCTCATTGAACCACATTTTACATAATGACATCAACCGTGTCTCTAAGATTTTTGAAATTCCACTCACAGAAGCGGTAAAATAAATTTTTATGAAAAATTCAGTTTTTTAACTACCACTTAGTGGTTTCACTATTCATCAAAAATTGAAAGTTTTCAGAAAAATACCAAAATTTCACCCTAGGCTGATTTCGATATTTCGAATCCAAAAATGAAGACCATTTTGAAAAATAGAATTTATAAATTTTCATAAAGTGGTTATTACTATTAATAACGGCTAGTTTTAATAATATTTTAATAGCATATCGTTGTTTATTGAAACTCGGTATTGCGTACGACGCAAGCTATCAAGGAAGGTCGTGATTGCATGTAAAGAAAGCCAAGAAAGTTTTGTGTGTAGTGAATGATTCATTTTATGATTTATAAAAACAAAAATATTTCCCATAAAAGTCTCGAGTGTTACACCCTCGATGCGTATTAGAGCATTCCACATTTTAGGCGACAACATCTGGATTGATCTTCATTGAACCAAGGTAGGATAGTTTCTATATTAACATAAAATATAACTTCATTCCATTATTGTTAATTATTAATGTTTTTTTTTGTAAAATTTATTATTTTTTCAATTGTTCTAATATTTTTCAAAAAAATTTAATGATTTTCTCATTTAGCATTAATATTTTACTTCTTGTTTTCAATTTTTATTTTAATTACCATGAATTTTAAAATCATCCAAACAATTACATTATAAAAAATGTGATGTTTCAAATTTTTTGACCTTTTATCATTCAAGTATATAGTAACAATTTTTTTAACTTTTTAGTATTTTTAATGAAAAATGTATTGATTATTTAATTGATTTATTAATGTTTTAAAAATTCTAGTATAAGGAAAATGTTTGGAAATGAATATGAAAAGAATTATTTTAAAGAATGGTTTAAATTGTAATTTTAAACCATTTATAATGAATTTTCCTCCTATGTACTTTTAAATAGAGTCACATTTTTAAATGTTGAGAGGTTTTTTTAAAATAGTGTGGTTGTGTGATAGTCATTTCATCCCTTTATTGAATCTTGACCACCAAGGGGAATATTTATTATGTATTTAATATGATTTATGTTGTTATTGGAATATTATATTGTTTGATATAGATGAAATTTTAATGTGAATATTTCTTATGAGGAATTAGAAGGTGATATTAGATATACTTCTTTCATATTTATTATGTCTTGTTGTTGCTCACCTTTTAATGTTACCATGAATAGTGATCTTAGTCTTCTTAGTGAGGGATGAGATATTATTACTATATTGTCCCAATTAGATGAATAATATATTCTATGATATGGAAATTACTTATGGAAGATCCACCAATGATGTCATTTGAGAGTCTCTGGTAAGTTAAATAATTTAGAATTCATCATTACTCCAATAGTTGATTCTACACTGTGTATTTCTTATATTACCTATGAGATGTTAATGGCCTTCCCATGTTTACATGATGATTATACTTATAGAAAATACATATATTTTTTTCTATTGATTATATTGGATATCATGGGTTAATGTCTTCCCCTTTCTTACATTCCTCCTTTTTGAATGATTTAATTGTGTTTTACTATGAAAATATTTCATTTTTATTTGTTTTATTAAAATGGTATCAATGCATTTAGAAAATTATGTTATTTATTAAGACTTCGAAGGTTCTCAAAAAATGAGTTTTTTCATTAAAAAGGGTTTAATTCCCATTGAATAGTTATTTATGTGATTTTTTATTCAATAAAAAAATGAAAACCAATTGTATAAAAAACTGATGGATTTCATATTAGCATTGAATATGAAATGAAAACCTGATTTTTTATTGAATTTAATACTATTATATAATTAAATTTCATTTGTATGTAATTATACAATATCTATTTTACATTCCTAAAATGGTTGTTTTTTCATAAACCATACATACATCATTTAGTTTAAATTGCTTTGATTTCCTCTTTTAGTAACCCTAGATTGGAATTAATATTGATGTTTCATCATGTTATATAATATTTTTATTGGTATATGGAGAGTTACCAGGGGTCACATTGATATATTTGTAGACATTTAGTTGAGATTTTATTTTGATTTATTTTATTATATATATGTATTAGCCTTAATGGACTAGATCATTTTTAACATGGTTTATTCAATTATACTTATCTCATTTTCTTTTGGGAGATGTGGTGTTAATGTTTATTCATTTATGTTAAACATATTAATTTAATCATTTTTCATTACATACTCTAATATAATGTTTTATTATTGATCACCTAGTTTAATATTTAATGTGAAATCATTCAACTTATAATTTCCTAAAACCTTGAAAATAGTTCCAAGCCCTATGTGATTGGGAACATGCCTCAGGTAGGTCATGTTTCTGATTGGGTATCCGATGGATTGATTGCCTATTTTGGATTATGATAAAAAGGTATTGAATCCTCCCCTCTTATTATTTAGAGTGATCTTAGGTAAATGTGAGACTAGGACTATAATTGTAACTTAAGAGGAAGGTGTAAGGATTGTCTTTAGGATCTATTTCTCATCTAAATACTTAGGTTTTTTGGATTTTTGTGTGTTTGATTCCTCATTTTGAGATCTTTTTGGATATGATTCATGGATCTTGATATTTATAATTATGCTTTGATCCAAATTAATTACATCAAGGATTTATAGGGTCATTTTATTATTGAATGTAAAAGTGGTGAATGAAGTAAGGATTCATGAATAGTCCACCCAATCTCTTAAACCATATGGTGCCTATGAAAAATGATTATATTGACAAAATGGATCGGGTTACATAGTTTTCACATATTTTACTAGCCTATGTTGTCAAACCATTCAGAGTGTAGTTTCTCCTCCAATTTTTTCTCTCAAATTCCTTCTAGGATGTTTCAAATTTTCTAAACTAGTGGTATGTTGTTAATTAATGTATTTTTTTTGGGAAATTTTTTGAGATTTAATTTGGTTTTATTTGATATTTATTTGTGTATTCTTGATCTTAACCCTTATGTAATTTTTTAAATGTGTCCAAAATATGTTTTTTTGATTGGAAAATGAATCTTCTCAAATGTTATGTCTTTTGTAAATATTTTATAATAGATATAGAATAATGTTTAGTATTTATTTTGTATTTGGTTTTAAATTTGGTATATGGTTAATGTATTTTTCCTCATGGAAAAGATGCATTTTACTTTAATAATTATAATTTGTAAAAATGAAATTTTTAAAATTTTATGTTCTGAGATTGGATAATTAATCTTTTTTCAAATTTTGGATTATTTTAAAATGGAATTTTTAAATTGATTTAGAATTAAAATGGTTCCTTTTTTTAAAATTAGTGGACATGTATGAAAAGAATTTTTAAAGAATATCGGTTTTGTCAAATAAATTTTTTATAAGGTTTTACATTTTTACAAAGGTGATTTATGGAAATGGAAAATTGTATTTCACTAAAATTTTATCAAATATGATGTTTTTATAGGGAATTTTAGTTTTTGATAAAGGTGTTTTAAAATATAAATTTTATTTTTGGAAAATTTAAGGAAACTATTTCTTATTTTTTTTCTTTTGAATAGCATCATTGGATTTTATTTAATAAAATTTATAGAATGAGATTTATGTTTTTTGTTAAGTATAATATACCTCTGAAGAAGACCTCGATAAAATTAAGGTTTATTTAATTATTCTTGACTATTATCCTCATATTTGGTTACTATGTATAGACACCATGTACAGTGGGGGATCTAAAACACTTATTTCATTCTATGACCAGTTAGACTAGTTTACTTTTTCATTATGGTGGTGTATGTTTTATAAAGTGGTTTTATTACTAGAATTTGATTTGGAATTTCTCTTTGTGTGTTCGATTATGTTTAGATCCTAGGTGTGAATTATTTTTTGAATCTTCATTAGCTGGTTTCTTATTTATGAGATTTCACTTTGTTTGTCTTGATGACTTCACATTTTTTTTTTGTGTATGGTATTTTGTTAAAAATTTTCCTTTAATACTTCAAGATTTATAGATATTGATGATTTGTTTATACTTTCCTTTTGTATTTTTTATTTTCTACCTTTGTCGATTGTGTTTATTTCTTATGTTATGACTCTTTGTAGTTGTTTTTCATACTGAGATAAAAAGTGATTACCCATGAATTTGTGATTGGGTAATTAAGATTTATATTTCCCTTGAGAATTTGGACACTCGACGATGTTAGAATTTTTCGGTTTTCCATGGGATGTAAATCCTTGATTTAGGTTCTAGTAACTCCATTGATAATAGTATCCTAGGACTAGATCCATTTTTTTGGAAACATTCTTTAGGGTTGTTTCCTTGATTTTGCGGATTGAGTTTCATTATTGGTTTTGGTTTTTTTTTTTTATGAATGTTTATTTCCTTTTATTCATGATATATTTGGGATTTAAAGTAGACTCCATGGTATTTTTTAAGGTTTGGGGGAATTATTTTGATTCTTGAGTAATATTTAGAGACTGGTTCTCAAGAATTAATTTTGGTCTCATAATTGTTTCTTTTAATATAACAATATTTATATAATATCTAATTAATGTGGATACATATGATAGGTATCAATTTATTTTAGGACTTAACTCACGACCATGTAGTGTGTCTATTATAGATTTCTTATGGTTTTATATATTTGATAATTTAGTTTGGAAGAATCATTATTGTTTAATGGTATTCTTATGTAGGTTTTCCATATATTGTTTACCATCTAACTCACCATGTTCCATGGGGTGCAGTTTTGGCTTGACCATAGGTTCATCTATTTCTCCTAAGACTTTCTAGGTGTAGAAAGTGGAATGGTGGGAATTCTATCACATCCAATATCACAAATATATATGTATTTTTTATTATTTGTATTATTTTCATAATTTTTTTATTTTTTATATGTTTTGGATTTGATTTTTTTTCAATAAATTATTATTTTATCATTGGGTTTTAACATATTATCATATTTCATGAGTAAATTTTGTGGATTATCCTTATGTTGATTCTATACAGTTCATGTTTGGAGTGCATTACTAATAAAAACCATGTGATGATCCTAATGTGTAATTTTTTTCCCTTATGTATAGTTTATTTTGAACATTCACAGTTTGTATTACGTGTCTAGTCCATGTGTTGTGTGATTCCAAGTAGAAACTGTGTAGCATAATTATTGATGGGATTTGGTTGGCACATAGTATGGAATAACTAGGTGAAAATCATTAAAATATTGTTTCCAATTAATTTTTCTTACTCATTATGGTATGTGGCTTACCTAATCTTGTGGCCCAACCAGGAACTATGAATAGGTGTTTGATTTTTTAGGATTTTCATTTTAACCCCTCTTCATTTTTGGATGATTTCAATTCCCCCTCTCATTATTGGTGTTTTTATTACCCGAAGGATCACTTGTATCTTTCCTCCATTCCTATTTTATCAATTAAAATCCCTATTCCATTGGATTCATTCCCATTTCGGAAGTTAAACCCTTTTTTCCTCTTTGTATTCCTTCTCCATCCCTCTTTATCTATTTTCGTTTTTCTGTTTCTAATCAACCTATAACCCTAAGAAAAAATGGTGTTTGGATTTTAGGTTCAGTGTGGTTTATTCATGGTGGTTTTTTGTCTAGGTTTTGTGGAGGATCCCATAATTCTTGTTAGAGAATTATTTATTTTAGGAACAAAAATATCTAGCTCAATTACTATTGAATTGATGTTGGTATTTTTTTGTTCTCTAAAAATTAATTTTTCTTATATTCTTGGTGATTATAAATATTTTATTTGTTAAATTTAATTTCAATATTATTTTTATAATTATTTATAAAATATTCTTCAATTTGTTTTTAGTTTTATATAATTATTTTATTTACTAATCATTATGGTGCTTGAGATGAAATGTATTTGTAAAAAAATTAAATGATTTTTTTATTTAAAATGATATCTTTGATAATTCAAGAACATTTAATGTGAAAAATTTATTTACTATGTTTTGTTTTGAAAATTTTAAGGGTTTTAATGAAAAATATACTTATTCGCTAATTTAATTTCAAATAGTTTAATGTTGTTTCTTTTGGATCATTTTTTTAAATATATATCAAAAATTTGATTTTAAATAGTGGATTGAAATAGAATTTCAAATCATTTAGTAATGTATTGGAATCCAAAGTATATTTGAATGAATATTCAATCGGATCTCTTGAATGGTTTTTTTTTCAAAACAGTTCGGGTGTGTTATACCCTATTGAGCCCCTTGTTGAATTCTAACCACCAAGAGGGATATTTCTTATAGATTGGGTATGAATTGTTGCATGATGGGATTATTAAAATTCAACAATATGGATTTATTTTGAATGTTTATATATCTTGAACAGGTATAGGAGCTGATATGAGATTTACATATTTCATTTTTATTATGCCTTGTTCTACCTTTATCTTATTTATTGAAATTTATGGAAATCCTAAGCATTTTAGTGATGGATGAGAGATGGTTACTACCTATACCCAATTATACATTCCTGATCAACTATGGTATTGAAATTTCATGGTATAGTTCCTCCAATGATTCTATTTTAGATTATTTTTTTTGTTTATAGAGTTATGAATGCATTGTTAGGCCGACATATGCTTTCAAACCAGGTGAACCTATGATCACCTCATGAGATATTTATGAAATGTCTATGTTTAATTGATGTTTCTTCTAAGAGAACATCCTTTCAATTAATTATAATGTTTTATTATAATAAGGTCACTATATCATACCCTTTCCTACTTTCCACTTTTGTGATATTATGTTGTTGTGTTCAACTATATTGATCTTCTATTTTGAATTATTTTTTTAAAATTATTTCAATTTATTTCAAAACAGTTGGTTTTATAATGTGTCTTCAAATGTTGTTTTTAAATGGATATTTTTATTATAATGGTCCCTAGGCCTTAGGAATTATTTCTTAGGTGATTGTTTTCAATAAATAAGAATAAATATAAATAATTTATAAAAAAATATGATTGATCTGGTATTTTCATTAAATATGAAATGAAAACCCTAAATATTAATTTTATTTCAAACTAGAATACAATGAAATATTATTTGTAAGGAATTGTAGAAACACTATCAGACTTAACTCTTAATATCATTTTTATAACAACGTTTATAAACCCTTTGATGTATGTAGATATGAGGTGTTGGTTATTGTAACCTACCTCAATCTTCAACATGTTGGGTGTTCTTATTATACATGAAGATTGGATGGGGAAGTGGAGAGTGACCAAGGGTCACATGGAGATCTTGGTATCTTTGATGTTAATAATTTTTTTATTCATTTTGTGAAATTTATGGGCTATAATTAATGGAACGGATCATGTTCAAATTGCATTATTTTTTTATCCTTTGTTTTGTCTCTATTATGTGTTTATGTGTTAGGGTTTATTAATTTAGATTCAGTTTCATATGTTTGACTATTTCATGATTTTTACTCTGAATATATTTTTTATTCTAAATTTTTATATATTATATTTAGGGTTAAATCATTCCCATTAATTATTTTCTTGAGACACTAGAATTATTTTCCAACTATAAAAGATTAGGAAGATGACATAGGTTTGTCATGGGTCGGCTCAAGTTTCCGATAGATAGATGACTGGAGATGGTTCATAATGACAAAAGATTTAAATAAATGATGGAAAATCATTTCATAATAGTAAAAAATACAATAGAAAAATGTGATAATATGGAGGTAAATTCAATGTATATTTTATGGCCATATCTTCTTCTAAATGAAGTAATGGGAATATTAGAATTTTTTACCCTAAGTTGGTGATACCCAAAATGATGGTAAATCTTCAAAACCCACCTTACTTTTCTCAAATAATAAAAAAGGTCATCAATGAAAGGAAATGTTTATTTAACTTCTATAGTCACATGATTCATCTAATTTTATTTAATGTACATTAAAATAGTACCATTAACATTCTTACCAAAGAGTACATGATTAGTCAATAGAGTTGAAATGGGTTAAATGAATCCCTAGACCTCCAAATCATCTAAAAACATAAAATATTTTAATTCAATAACATCAATTTGATATTTTAGAAACGAAATCAGCTACAAATCATACATCAGATCTATAGAAAACAAGACTCACTACTCAAGACATAACCTAGAGAATTAATTTTCTATCACATAAAAATATTCCTCAACCATGGATGGAATGTCACACCAATAATACATTTTATTATCATCTACCAAAAGACATGATAGAAAACATATAAAACAATAGAACTTCGTAAGAGGAGGTATTTACTATGTAGACCATGGGTTATATTCTTCTTGAAATAAATGATAGATCCCATCGACAGTGGTAAATCATCTCTATAATGACAATAATAAAAAATATCTATAAAATATTATATCCAATCTATTTTGACTATAATATAAAAAAGGTGTATCTCAATAATAAAGAAATCCTATGAAAACTCCATCTCAGATATAAAGATAATTCATTAAGGACACCAACATCTCCATTCATTATTTTTCTGCAGAGGTGTAGATATCTCTATATAATGAAACTTTAACATAGATGGAATATTTAACAATTCCATGATCCATGATGATATAAATGAGTTGTAGGAATCAATATCAAATAATGAAGTAGACAAAGATGATGTATTGAGAATGATACCACACATAGTGTCATGTTCTTTTATTTATTCCATAAGCACTTATTTTACTTCTTGTAATTATATTTATATCAAAATCATCTCAATACATAATGACATCATGGGGATTAACCCTCAGATAACACTTTTCATAGGATAAACCGCTTCATCCATTATGCCAATATGGTTAGGATCTAGTTTCCTTTAATAATCCTATTAAACTACGGAACCCATCAATGATAACAATCCTGAAATGCTTCAAGGATAAGGTTTCAATTTAAAAAAAACCTTATAAGATAGAATATATACCTACAAATATGACGTGCCTATTGTGACTCTAGGAAATTTGTACATTTGTGTCCCACCCTGGAACATTGATATAAGAAAGTGGTTCAATCCCCATTACGATAGAGGAAACTAACTATGATCGGTTCCATATGCCACCACTACTACCCATTCTTGATTTATCATGCTTTCTGTTCTTATATGAAAAATAAACCTTTACTTATACTTTCCAAATAGCGAACTTTCATCAACCCTACATCTTGGAATGATCTATCCACTTCATTAGGGTTTGTAATATCCCTTATTTATAGTTGGGAAGAATATAACAGAAGAAAAAAATATTGGATGTTAGTTCATATGGCCATTTAAAATTTTTGGCTTTATATCAATCATTTAAAATAATATCTATAGAGAAATGGAGGATCATGATAAATTTGTTTTCATACTCAATTACCATTAGGATACCTTACTATAGGAAAACAAAACATTAATACTTCACCAAAATTATTGTATCTAGTTTCAAATATTGAATGAAGATATCGTCAATATCTTTTCACTCTTGATTCTCATATGGATTTTCTTGAACAATGAACTCCCACAATATTCCATTGGGTTGTTGAAATATAAAAGTGACATACTTCACTTTAATATACTATGAATTTTATTGAATTAAGAAATCCTTATAATCATTTCCAACAACTCCTCTCTGTCTTAATGATTTTTTATTCCTTAAAATGATGTAATATCATGGTTTACAAACTATTGGTCCTAGACCTTATCTTCCCTTCAATGTAGACCTAAATATTGACCCTAATCTAGGCCATTACCTCATACTAGATCCAAAGGTCTGATGGATGTCACCGTTATCCTTACAAAAATTTAATTCATTGAATGATTGATTCATTGTAAATTATACAAAACTCCAACCATAAATTTCCATGTGGTATTAATGGGGGGATTATTTTATAACATAATTAGATAAATAAAAATAAAAAGTCATTCAAATAGATATTTCAATTTAATAAAATTTGTAAATATTTATAAAATACTATATGATTCCTGAAAAGAAATTTAAACAGGAAAAAAATAACCAAAAATAAAAATTAAAACCTGTTAAAATTAATCCTTTCCTAAAAAATATTGATAATTAAGGCTCATTATAGTGAGTGTAGGACATATCCTCGCTGACACCAACCCAACAAGTATTAAAAATCATATCTTTCGGCAGGGTTAAATTCATCAAATAAAAAATAAAAATTGGGCTCTGACTCCATACTTATATTAACCAACTTGAGGTACTCAACATTTGGGTACCTAAGATATCCCAAAAATTTTCCACATGGTATTTTTTTACCATAATATGATGGAAAAGGTTTCTAGGAATAAATTAAAACCCATTGGGATTTTTTTCTAATAAATAAATCATCCCATAATAGGGTAAAAACTAATAAACTTGAAAGATGGTTCCATGTATCTAAAATCTAGGAATTCAATTCAGTGAAGTAATAATAGACAAAACAATATTAATAAAACATTCATATCATTTTATATAAATATAATGAAAGAGTAAATATATAATCAAAATCAAATAAAAATATGAATAGGTCATGAGGATGGGAAGATTATTGGGAGATACAAAAATATATGTCTACAACCAAACTATAGTCAAAATTACCCAAAAATAATTTCCACCCAATGTCATGTGAAATCAAGGCTCACAACCACCATTTTACCTCCACCAACTGAAACAAAAATAATATCATAACACCCCCTACCATACAGTTCCTCTTGTTTAATTTTATCTGTCAAAACAATCTCTACATGCACTAAAAGGGTTTAAGTAGGGTGTGAGAATAACAATACCCTTAAGATCCCACCCAGTGTTCCATTATCTACCATTTTTAAATAATCTAGATAGCTAGGTTGAATATAATTTATATATAACATAATCTTAAAAATTTCCCAATACGGATATCATGTAATTGGAATTGTTATATGTTATGCTTCAATGTAAAAACCATTTAGAAATTCATTTAAAAACAAGAATCATGGGATATATCATAGGAAAACACTGGTTATGGTTTCCTAGGATCATCATACTAATCCATTTATATACATCATTGATGTGAAAATGTTTTTAGGTTGAGAAAATATTAAAATATTGGTAACAATATCCATCCATATTGGAATAATTCACTAGTGATTTAATCACAACATTACAAGGTAGTGTGGCATTGATACTGAATGGTACATTTCTGAGGATCCAAACACAATAATCGAGGGTTCCCATGATTCATAACCATTCTTAAATGATTCCAAGATCTAATAAAATATAATTTCTATTAAGAGAGGAATATAATCAAGTTCATGTTGATAAATATTAGATTCCACATATAAAACCTGATTTTCAAATCACTTTCATTGACTTATTAAATTTAAAATACCAAAAAAATTTAATATATATATATCCATAAATATGGAATGAAATCATTTAAATAATTTGACAGATCCATTTGAAGATCAAGAACATATAGTTATTCAAACAAAAGATGTTCCTAAAAAAACCTATTATAAATTGATGAATCTACAATAAAATGGTAAGGATACACTAAGGAAGAATAAGTAAGGCGTTATGATCTCTCAAATGAATATCTACTAAAAAATTAAGGGGTAAGAAACCTGAATTTCTCTATCTATATAATTTAAGGTTCAATGGGGGTGATAGAGAGATGGAGAGACTATTACGTCTTTTCCCTGGTACAACTAGTATAAAAAACAAAACCCCCCATTCATATCTTATTTAATCAAATAGTTAATTAAGAGATCCCTTTAAAAAAACTAGACATGGTAGGTCCAAATATGAACAACCCTCATCATGGTGTGACACATCTCTCTTGAACATGGAATATTCATGACTATATTTCCCAAGATCACATCATGACATGACCCAACCATTTACACTAATGTGTCCACACATGGATAAACCTTCATGGTGAATATATCACCAAATAAACCCCCACAAATATTCAATATATACTCTACTATTGCATAGAATGTTTTTTTTAACATTTTTCCTTTTTATTTATAAAATTTCTATAAAGTGACACTTCTATAAATAATGTAATAAATAATTTTTTAAAATCTATTAAAATTAATATCATACACCATAGCTTCTAAATAAGTTATAATAATATTAGATATTGAAAACCCCAAAAATCAAAATATAGAGAATTTTTCATATCATTTGAACTATATAATTTATCTTTAATTATTTTAAATAACAAACGTTGAAAACTATCTTCTAGAAAAGTTTTCTATAACAAATATTGTATATATTTTTCATTAAGATATATTAAAATAGACTTAAAAATTATTTTGAAATCATAAAACACCCAAATTTTCAATATAAGGGAACTACACCAAATAGAAGAAAATTATAAGAGCAGAACATCCATTACAATTATATTATAACTATTTATATCACAAAACTTTTATAATTACAGTAACATTAAATTTTTATAATAAAAATAAAAAAACTACATAACAAATATAAAGAGATAAACTAAAATTGAATAAAAAATGAGAAATAATGATATCATACTCTATGGAGTTGATTTAGATCATTTCCGTTGTATGGTCAAGGATTATCAAAATCTATAAATTTAAAATAAAATATTCAGAATTTATTATCAATATATTGAAATAATAAATAAAATTACAACTGATAATAAATATTAAAATTGAATGAAGATGTAATTATATATGTTTTAATGATTTCATATGTAAATGAAATAAAATAATACCCAAATTAGATTAACATTTTCTTAGGATAAAAACTAAATTTCAGGATAATCTATCAATTGAAAATAACATTTTAGTTATCCACTTAATTATAGCTCCTATAAATTAAGACACCTGTTTGCACACATAATATATCTTTTTGTACCTTATACTTTCTGAAAGGTTATATTTATTTAATGCGCTATTTGAAATTAATAAGTGTTAAAAAATTATTGTATTGAATAACCATTAAAATAATAATTCTTACTTTTTGAATTCTTTTTTGATGTGTCCCCACACGTCACCATGTATAGATCATAATCGGTATGTGTTTTTTTGTAGTGGGAAAAAATATAAAACATAAAATGGAAAAATATATATTCAAATAAAAAGATAGTGGCCATTTAATTGTGAAAAATTTAATTATTTAAAAATATATGTTTCATACCCATTATGATAAAGAACCATCAAACACTTAATTAATTAATTATAAAATAATTAAGAAAATATTTATTTATTTCTTCACACTATATTGTTTTTATTATTGAACAATTAAATTTTCAGTACATAAATACATAGAATGAAATCGTAACATATTGAATAAAATGTATATGAAGATACCTAAATATATAGAATGTTAGATTAAATTTATATAATTGATATAATGTAATATCTTTGAAATTCTGTGTATTTTTTTTAAATTGAATGGAATTATTCTAAGGCCATACCCTTTGACAGCATGTGATTCTGAGGGCCAGTGAGCTAGGAATAGAATTTTGAACTTTTTTAAGGTATGTACAGTAAATGTGTTAGTGGGTTTTTCTAGCTTCTGACTGGGTTCTTGGATAGAAATTATGAGGGAGACATTCATCATAGAATGCCAGGATTCGCCTCGAAAGGTGGTAACTTTGGACGGAAGGGGATGAATAGAAAATTTAATTTTTGAACCTTTTGTAAAAAAATGAAATAACTTTTAAAGGCTATTTTTTTATCTTTTCATTTTTTGGGCAGAGGTTAGGTACGCTGCATTGAAGTGATGACACAGATTAATGAGGCTCATTAATGGAATATCAACTCATTGCATAAGATCACTATAATGACGCATAACGTCGATGTTGTTTCATAAATGAAACAGTGTAACGACGCGATGTCACTGCATAACAGAAATGCTGCAAATGTGTTTTCATTTTATTTTGGTTAATGCATTTGTGGGAGGAGGAATTAAATTATGATGATTCTCGGACAAACCATCGATGAACTTCTTCTCCAATGAAGAATGAAAAATGCTAACGAACATCAAACATCTCCAATGATCCGTGATGAATGGAGTCAAAAGCGACGACCGATGTCGATTTCTTGAAACCTTGAAGATTTAATGCTGTAGAAAAGAACATCAAATAGGTAGGGTTTTTTTCATGTTCTTCCCCATTATTATTCTAGAAACGATGAATACGGATAAATTGATGACCTGTTTGATCCACGAATCATCAATTTTTGCAGGTGGGTAACTCTATTTTGGGATTTTAATTATCTTGTAATTAAAATTATAATTTGTTGATTTAATTGAAATCCCTAGACCTCACATGTTTATAAACCTCTGACGCGGAGGTCATAGGACGACATGAACAAGGACTGAAAACCTCTACTATGTGCGTTCTTTGTGGCCTCTCCCTCAATGTGGTGTCAAGATAATTCTGGGACCCTTGTGGTGAAGAGGGTGTTTCCCCGAGAGCATGGGTGCTGGTAGCCTAAAGAATGCACCACCAAAGTTCGGTGGTGGCCGGTGGTTGCTTGCGGCATCATGCGGTGGTCCGTAGTGGAGGTCGCGTTAGTGGACGATAGTGCGCCTATCAGTGTGCCACAACGACAGGAGGCCTCGACAGCCATGGGGTGACGTGGTACCAGGCGGGAATTGTATTAAGGGATGGCCCACATCTGGGCCTTCTGGGAGGTTTAGTGAGTTGCGGTTAGTCGACCGTGACAGGAGGGCCCCACACATCTATTAGGCCAGTGGTGGCCGGACGAGGTAGCCGGCCGCGTCCAGGTTAGGCGGCGCACCACCGGCCCGTACTGTGTGGCCCGAGCTACAGGCTGGAGGGTTGGTCATGTGAACTACCGGGCCAGACACAAACCAGTAGGCTAGAACCACACCCTATAGGTTGGACCCATGCCCTTTAGGCTGCGCCAGAATTGACCAAGTCACCGGTCGACCTGGCGAACTGGACCGTTAGTCAAATCGAGCTGGGTCCAGCGAGGTCCATTTAGCATGGCCCACTGGCCAGGACAGACTGGACTAACCTAGACCAGAACTGGGTCAGGTTGAGTAAGTTATAACTAAACTGGGTTATGTGGGACCCCCGGTTCAGGTTGTTCGGGTCGGTACAACCAGGTCAGACTAGACCAAGATGTAATCAGTCCTTGTTTACTAAAACACATGTATCATGCAAACCAAGAGTCTGAATAAGTATATGTTTGTGGTGTTGGGAACCTCTTGACATGGAGGATCATTTGGAATGACTTGAGGTGGTTTTAATGGAAGTTTATATGAGACTAATGGATTGAGGAGAAGTTATCCTAGGCATGCTATGTACAGAACTCTGTGGTTGGCTGAGGCCTGATGACTGCTGACTTTGGACTCTATGAGATTCGACTATACACTAGTGGGAAACAAATGTATCTAAATTTGTGGGCCCATGGTGGGAATCAATTATGTGTTAATTTTTAGGCCCATGGTACGTGGCGAGGAGGACTTCCTCAGTTGGCCAAGAATAATGGGAAGCACTTCTGTGTGAATTTGTTGGCCGACATTACACAATGAGGAGGTGTACCTAATAAGTCCAAGGTCAGTGGGAAGAACTTTTTGTGTGACTTGAAGGAATAATTGTACATGATAGAGGAGGATTTCTCTAGCATCTGATGTGTTCAATTATGTGACTGATAATTATTCTATCACTACCCTAAATGAATACCTGGTGTGAGTCGTCTTGTGCTTCGTTCTTGTGCTTCGAGCTCTTGCTTCATGCTGATGCTTCATTATTTTCTTCGAGGATTGATTTTGTGTCTTTCGTTTGTGTTTTGGGGTCCCTTATAGAGTATGTTTTTACTCACCAATGTATAGGCTTTTCCCACATGTGTTGTGTCTATTGTAGACGACAGATGCTTCGATGAAGGACTTGGTGGCCTACGAACAGGTGGCGCCCAGTGAGATCACCAAGGCAGGGTAGTCTACTTCAGCTTCTAATAGCTACAGTAATATTACCATCATGTTGGGTTTTCCATGGATTGATACTCAAGTCCCTTTGTTTTTCTCTATTATCTCTTTTATTTTTGGTATTGTATTCTGGCACACTTATTTCCAATTATACTTTCACTCAGCACTTGTTTTAGTATAATTATTCTCCCCTTTCTTTTTTTGGGACATGGTTGGGCATGTGTGTTTGTACAAGAACATAGTAAAATTCCTCCCACACCCAAGTTTATTCCTTAGTCACTATTCGCCAGCCCCTATCCTATAGAAGGAAGGCTTGGGGTAGTCACGTCATGGGCCCCTAGGGACCGGTCATGACAAAGTGATATCAGATGGAGGTTAGTCCTACCACAAATATCGGGGTTGGTATTTTTTTGGGAAATTGTGTTAAGTGTTTTGAGTTTAACTTATAGACTTAGGGAGTCCAATGTTGGTGCGGTGACCGATGTATATATACACCAGGACCTTGAATTATGTTTTTCAGCTCAATACATGAAAACACTAGTTAGATAAGTGTCTCCTTATGTTATTTTGAATAAAGTAATGCTCACAATGTATAACATTATAATTTTGGTACATATTTATCTATCTCATGATGCCTCCACATAGACGAACAACCATGATCCTGATACGAGGTCATGAGGACAACCTTCCTAGTGAAGAGGCATTGGTTCAGGGACCTTTTTTAGAGATGGACCCACCAGGTGGTGCCCCAGTACTACCACCATCCTATTTTAAGCATCTACGTCTAGAGGTTATGGTATAGGATGTGTGCAGACTCAGTGCCCTGAATGAGTTTCAGAGACAAATACCTCCCCTATTCTGGGGAGAGACAAATCCTCAAGTCACTAATGAATGGCTAGAGGCAGTGACGCAGATCTTCCACTTAGTGAGAACACCACATGACTAGATATAAATCTTTGAAGCGATCCTCCTGTAGGTCTCATAAGGGAGATGGTGGAGCTTGACCACCCAGACGCATGATGAGGTAACCTTCACCTTCATAGGCATCGATCAGCTTTTCTGGGAGGATTTTTTCCGTACAACCTTGTGTTCATTATGCAATCAGGAGCTAAATCACCTACAACATGGCAACATGATGGTGGTTGAGTACTCAATGAGGTTCACCGAGCTATCTCACTACTCAACATATATAATATGAGACCCTTTATATAAGGATTGATCCTTTGAGAATGGACTTATTCTAGATATCAGGGTGTTGGTGTTATCTCCCATTATCCCAACTCAGGATGGGGTGTTGGTGTGAGCCCTTCTAGTCGAGAACTTATTGGAAGTGTAGGAATGCACATCAATAGATACCAACAAACCCCTGGTGTTAGAGTCTTTGGAAGGCAGTAGATAGCATAAGTGAGGGCCCAAGCATGCCCGGTCTTTTAGAGGAAAACCCCCAGACTCAGGGTCAGTTGTGCGGGGCTCCCAGACTAGGAAACATATAATCAATATGATTCAAAATATACTTTTTATTATTTTTATTTTTATTTAGTTCCCTATAATCAGTGAAAACCTCATGTAACAATATTTTTTTAAACAAATAATATTGGATCACCCCATGGTAATGTTATAGGATGAATGAAACATTTATGAAGTAACTCTTGTAACTTCTTTTTCAATTCTAAATGTTTTACTTCACCCATTCGATAAGGGCGGTATTGAAATTTTTTTAGTAACGTTCCCAAAGACAGTATTAAATTCAAATTACCAATAATCAATAATTATATTAAAATTATTTGAAAAAATATACAAATATTTATTTACAATCAATACATAATTAATCTAAACAATTCCCTTATCTTTAAATATTTGAGCAACATAACATTAATTTTCATATTCTAGTTGTTTTATAGTTTCTGGAAATGTTATCATATGTATAAATTCATTTCAACCAAAAATATATGTTCATTCCAAAAAATAACATACTTGTCTCTTTAATCTAACATATAATGATTAAAGGAATGATACACCGTACCCAAAATAAAATAAAATTTTATAATAGGAAATACAACAATGTATTTAGGGAAAATTAGTCCACTTATGATAACTATATGTTTTTTTTAAATTCATGTTCTGTTAATTTTACCCCATGGTTTTTTACCAAAATACCTAACTTCATTTCTTAATTGGATATTTTTATTTTTACAGAAAAGTTCTTAGAAATAAAATATTTTGTAGACCCTTAATAAAACAATACATTAGTAAAATATAAATAAAAATGTAATGTACCTTTTAAAACCTCTTTCGGTGTCCCAACATAGTCAGAAGCAGTTGAAAAGTATTTAAATATACTCTTCTTCTTATATTCTTGATGCTTCCATTCATACATGTTCTTCTTTAGAGACTCATATTCATAATGGCCCACTCATTACATTTGAATCACATTACTAATTATTTATCATAATTTTACTTACCACTACTATTATCTTTTTCATTACAAATGGTGTTATACATATTCTTTTCTAGACACAAATATTCATAATGGCCTACTCATTACATTAGAAACGCCTTAATACTTATTTATCATAATTTTACATACCACTATTATTATCTTTTTTATTACAAATGTGATCCATTTCCCAAAAGTGACCACATCAAAAGAACATCCCATATTTCATAATGAATTCACTTGGGTTATTTTTACCACACCTATCACAATCAAGATACATTATTTTTTTACCTTTACCTTTATTTCATGGGACATTTCTATTTCCATCTAACCAGACCACTTTTATTACTTGTTATCATCGAACAACTTGTCATAAATAATCCCCCTTTCACCATTATTAAAATGTAAAACAGGTTTCTCATACCTATTAAATTAATGGGACTAAAATACCCAATTATATGTTAGATTAAATTCTAATAAAAACATATTAATTTTAAAATCAATATATCAGATACGATTTAGTGTGTACCATTCCAATCGGTTGATGTTTGCTTCATATGTGGCCAAAGAATCTTCCTCCATCTTCCATAATTCCTAGAATTGTTTTCCATCCTAACTTGAACAAGCCTAGAAAAATATATCTTAATGAAAATATTATAAAATTAATCCCATTATATGATATCAGAAACATTAATTTATCTAGTGTTCCTAACCATTTTCCACCATTGATCATATTCACATTATAAAAGGGTAAATAACAAGAGTTTACTTTTGATTGTATAAAAAATACATGGCATAAAAAAATTAATAAATATTCATCCATCCCTAAACTACCACATGGTTAGAAGATCTATTGAATATTAGATCTTTTTCAAATAAAGTTCTCCACTATTGATAAGTTTTTTTGGATGATCTGGTTGCATACCACCATAATTTATATTCTATATCAAGTGATCCATTGTAGAAAAAAACCATCTATGTTTTTATTCTAAACAATATAGTTTTCTAATTTTGAGGGATATTTGTCTCATGGTTCCTTCATTCTTCAACTTCACTATTTCCCCAATAGAATAATGTTCTAGACTGACATTGTTTTGATGATGGAAAATGGAAATATTCAAATGAATTCAGATAAATTTATATCAATTAAGGTTATTTAATTTTATTATCCTAACTTATAAATTTATTAAACCCTCCATAAGATAAAAAATATATAAATTTAGCCCTAAACATTACATAATTGGATTTAAGTCAATAATTCACTCTATTACATTTTTAGGTTCATTATATATTATAGTTTTATATAATTAGTTCATCACATGTACATAATTAAGTATTGGATCACATAGTGTATACTTCCAATTAGTGAGCATTTATCCACAAAAAAAATATTTATGATATAACAAGTTTTCGTTCCATGAAATATCTTCAAAATTTTCATTTTAACCTCATCCTTATAACTATTCATCCTTAAAATCATGTGAAAAATATATTGAAAATGTCGTATGAGCACTAAAATAGCAGTAAGGGGTATATAAAAATAAAGAAGAAACATATTAGTCCATGAAAACTCATTAAAAAGTATCTATTTTCATAATACAAAATTGAGCTCAAAATAAAATTTTTCTTAAATAATAAATCAACTTCTCTGCTCAAATATTTTCAAAATAATTCATGAGAATTTTTTATGATAAAATAAAACTCATAAATATTTCATCGAAATCATGAAATATTTTTTAAAAATGATTCACATTTAATCATTAATAAGTATCAAATACTTGTATTTAAATATAACCTCGTTTACTACCCTTTTATAATCATAATATTTCTATAATACCAAATAAAATGAATATAAAAATAATATAGTTAACTTGGGGAATAATTTCGATATCACTATTACAATCACTCTTATAATTGGAATAACCATCATGGATTCAAATGGAACAACATTCATAGTTACAAATAGAATAACCATCACATTAAATTCCAATTATGTATTAAGAGAAACCTAATTTGTTATCATGAACCCTTTTCCCAATAAATTAGAGAGATATAAAGGGAACACCAATTCTCAGTCTATAAAAAACCAGACTAAAACAAAAATAATTCCCACGAAACATAACATAATAATAATACATCTATAATTTCATCATAAAAACATTTTTTCACCCATAAGAAATCATTTTCAGATATTGATATATCCCATTACATTAAAATGAAATCATTGAAACTAATATTAATTGAATAAATTTAATTATTGTATTAATTTTAGGAAATCATGGAAGCTTATATAGTAATATAAAATGAAATAATGGTTTTTATGGATGTAAAATCTTTTGACACCGTATATGTTTAAATATAACAATATTTTTATCTTTTGGTCATGATCATCCATATAAAACATGTATGATTATTCTATTTGAAACCTTTTAAATAAATTAAAAATGAGATAAAAAATTTTATAATTCATTTATGTCTATATAAATACATCAATAAAATAATTTTAATAGTTTGGACAATAAAAAAATTAATAAAATAAATCATTAAAAAATATAAAACAAGGTTTTTAAAGTAAATCATCCATTTCCTTGAGTCAAACATGTTACATATAGTCATTATATTCTAGAATAATAATTTTATGTTAATTATTTAAATTTTTAAGAAACTCTTTCATATTTATTATCTTATTAATTTAATTTATTACCATGTTATATAGAATTTATTATGTTCTTGTCGAACGTTTTGATGATATTCGACACATATGTCCATAATGACTTTGGTAGGTTGACTATAGATAATTAAGTCAATTTTTAATCATTTAATGAATTATAATTATTTTATTATTATAATTTATATACATCAAATATAAATTGGAAACAATCCATGAAACATGGTTATGAAAATGAACTATTTTACAATCATGGAGATGGTAGGTCATACATATCCATGATTAATGTTTTTATTTTTCAACATATTGGAAAGAAGTTGATGATTATATTATATTTATTAAATTGTTATTATATAAAAATATATAATATTACCTCTTTAAATAACCTTATATATATCATCCATGTGATGTGGTTATGAAAAATAAATTGCATTGCATCGTGGGGGTGGTAATCTACACGTACTCATGAATGATGTAATCATTTTTCTATGGATGAAAATGTAAGAAAATATATTATATATTATTATTCAATAATGATAAATATGTTATTAATATCAAATATTTTCTTTAAATTAATCATTATAAGCATGTATGAGAAGTAGGGATGGGAAAAAATACATCGGTTCATGAGACGGTAGTTCCTCATACACATGAGTGATGGCTTTGTTACCCATTTTATGGAAGAGTTTTTAGATATAGGTTATTAGATTTACATAATATTATCTATGTTTATTTAAGATATAGTAATTATTATCTAATCATGTTTAATAAGTTTTTTAGTAGGTATAAGAATAAATAAAATGAAAATGATTGGATGAAAACTATATCTATTATTTGGAAAACCACTTATGTTTTACAACAAATGCTTTCCTTGGATACATTTATAATAAAAAAAGTCATATTTGATGTGGTTATGTATTTAAATAAGTATTTAGGTAGGTATTGTCTAAACCAAAAATTTTTGAACAATGAAAAAAATAGGAGAATAAGATCAATTTTATAGTTGAGGGATGGAGGACTCAAGGAATTTCATAAAATATTTAATTAATATAATTAATTTTTAGGTATAAATGGCCCCATAATAATATCATTAGAATATAGAATGATAATTAGTCTAAATACATTCATAAAATCATATTTCAACAATTTTAGATTTTTTTCACCCTTTTATCTTTGTTTTAATCCCTCATTAACCCTTTTGAATGTTACCGTAATAACAATAATATTTAACACTTTAGGGTCAATAAAAAAATTCCACAAAAATTGATGATTTATGATATTTTCAACCATATAAAAATAAATTGGATGATTATAATCTCTTTTATATTTTTAAATCTTTTAATGAAATATTATTTATTATATAATATCATTATTGTCATTTTTAGAACTAATCATTTAATTTAAATTAGAAAAAAACATAAACAAATAATTTGAATATAACCCTTAAAAAACCTAAAATATCATATTTAACTAAAATATTTATGGAATGCAATAATTTATTTACATTAATGTTTTTTAATTTTTTTGATATCATTTTTTTTTATAAATTGAATAAATTTGTTTCGGTGTTGTGTAAATATTTATACTAATTATATTAACACTAAAAATCAAAAAAAAATACATAATAAAAAATAACTATATATAACTATTTTTAATTGAATATAAGTTGTTTTTGTTACTGTCATAAAATATTATCATTATTAAAATAGAGAAACTGATATTTTTGACATTATATTTTACCAAAATAGTATAAAGTTAAAAATAAAGCAAATGTGGTAAAAAGTTTCCATATGTTTTAAAAATATATGGAAATGGCCGAAATACACTCATGAAATATTATAGAATACATTTTTAGTGTTATTTTGTAGTCTTTATCACATTTTTTTTATACTTAGTTTTGCGATTTATCCTTACCAAGGTGATAAATGTTTATAATAGTTACTCGTCAAAATAACCAAAAAAAGGATATATTTATACAATTTAGACTTATTGATTCTATATATTGAATCTAGTTTTCAATATTCAATTTATAGATGTGTCAAAATTTATTTTTTAATTTAATCTACAAAATTGGTCGAAAACGGTTTTTCAGAAAAATGTAATTTAATATTTAAAAATGTTTTTTACCAAATTCATCTATAAAAATAATTTTAAAGAACATATTTTGATTATTATTAATAAAAATGGATGAAATAATTTTTGAAACTATTTCATTATAGAATTTTACTTTGTAAATACTTAAAAATAATAATTATTTAAAAAAATTGTATTTTTCCTTATTCATTGAGAAATCTAACCCTTCATAAAATTCTCAAAAATTAATCCTAAGATAATTTTGAATGAATAATTCATAACCTAAATAAATTATTTGAAAATAAAATTATATAATTTGGAAATCATGATTTTAAATACGATAATATAATTCCTAAAAAAACAATTTTCTAAGAAATAAATATTTTTTCCCTTATCCAAATAATTACCTAATATATTTATAATGAAAATAAGTCTATACAAACAAGTAAATGAATAAATGAAAATGAAATATCAAAAAATAAACTAGATATTTATAATAATGGTTAATTTATATTTTTATTAAAATATAAGTTACTTTTATAAAAACTAGTTACCTTGTAAAAATAAAAAATAGAGGTCAAAATATATGAAAAAATTAGTTAATTGTTTTTTAGAAAATGTCTGTAAATTCATAGTTCAGTATTTCTAATCCTACGGACATACCACAGAACATTATTTCAATATTTTGGAGTTATTTACTACTTAATAGTTTAATGATTTCTTTTAAAAGAAAATGGTATTAAAACAAATTACCCTTTTCTCCACTTATGAAGGGGGAACATCCTACACTAAATACTACACTCGTTAATTATTGTTTCTTCCAGAAAATATGCCATTTTTATCCTTCTATATTCTTCTACCATGTTCATAATCCCCTTGTCATTTTATGTTAGCTTAATCATATCATGTCTATAGACACTTCCAATACAATGTTCATGGTGTAAAATAAGTTAATCTCATGTTCTAAAGGAATCAAGAATAAGGTTAGTGGTTATTTACCTCAGATTTGAATTTTTGTATGAACCTCTCACTCCAAAGGTAGCCTTACTGGGATAATAATTATATAAGAGAGAATATAACCCCCAAGTCTTGCAACTAGTAAGCCATAGGATGGAAACTATCTCCAGGGATATTAAAATCTCTCATATAGAATGAATTACCCCCCAAATTATATTATAATATTGAGATAGTATAAATAAACAACCTAGAAAATATGTTTCATAATGTAATAACAAAATACAACCATCCAATAATTCATGAACAATTTCAATAAATATAGACAATATTTTCCAAATAATAGAAAAACATCTAAGGCATAAACTCAAAAATAACTTCAATCCCTGAGCTAGTAATGACTAGATCTATCCCCATGACCCTCATAGAAACCATAGAATTTGTTTATTTACATTGGGTGACAATAATATGTGTACTCAATATGATCACACCCAATGTATCCCATTTAAATGTTGACAGAGCATACTATGGAACCAGTGAATAAAAAACATAACCAACATGGACCTAAATGGGCCAACTATCCATCCCAACCTCACCATAACCCACACAACATATAATTAAAGTAGGTTTTACAATACTAATAGGAAAAAATTATTAAATGTGATCTTCATCCACTTCCCCACTGTTTTTCAACTATCATACCCCAACATTAAACACCATGTCCTCTAGTCATTTCCAGGACATTTCATCACCATATATCATGCAACAATTTATGTGGGTCAAGTGGTAACCCAACCTACCCCATCATCCCATGGGGCCAACCATCTCATACTGGAAACGATGTCACCATAAATCTCTCTCATTACACTCATACATCATCACACATCTACTTCACCGCCTCATCGAAAACCATGATTTTAGAGTATCATCAATATGAAGGACATTAAACTAATTCTCTCATCCTACCTTCATGACCCCTGCCACATACTTCATCCTCCAATAAAAAGGAAATACGACCAAGTTTTCCATTTTTAGGGGTTAAGATTTTCCACTAACTACTTCATTTACCAATACTGTTGCTGAAGGAATAGATTGGGAGAGAGGGAAATAATCATTCAATTCCTCACTATATGTATGTTGGGGAAAGAAACTTTAGGATATCTTGGTGTCAATACATGGTACTCAAGGATAATAGGTTGAATATATGAATTAAATGAAAATAAAAGGAATATATATTTATGTAGACAACAGATATTCCCAGTCTAAAGGTTTCATATCATTACATTATCTCTAATACCTTATCATCAGCACCATAGGAATGTTATCTCATGTTTCCACCAACTAGTTGAAATCTATTCACAGAACCACCAAACACAACACACATTTTTGTCTTTCAATTACCGATTAACTATTTTCAAGCTAAAAATTTGATTCTATATTTGATGATAATCCCTTTTTCCTATTACTCATATTAATTCACATTCAATTCAATACAATTTATTACCTTTCAATTACAAATTCCCCCAACTTTAGATATCATTTAATTAATATCCACTTTTAATTTTTAATAGATTAATAAGATAGTAACCTCAAATAAATATCTAGTCTAATTTTTTTAAAGACAATCCAACACTATTTCTATTATATCATTAAAATTTTATATTATATCAGTAATGGGGTACTATAATAAGTCATCACATAACAATCAAAAATCTAGTTTCACGGTTCCACAATTATGACACATCCCGCATCTGAACTGATCACTATGACATTACACACACCCCAGAAATCAAAAACCCACATGTCCTTCTACAAGAATATGGGTATTACACCAAAAAAATATTCAAGCCACATATCTTACCACAATTAATTTCCGGGCGGATTTCACCTCAGAAAATCCTCTATTTCAAGGTTATTTTCACACTGTATTTTATGTACAAACAAAAATGGTTAATTAGTCACATGTATATGTTTAAATTTCCATTGGTGGTGTGTTCAATAATTAATCACATCATGGGATCTCAATATATTGAAGTTACACCATATATATAACAATATTTTTTATTTTTAGAAGGTATCATTAACACTAATATGATAAAATCTAGAAAAAACATTATCAAAACCAAAAATCCCCTTAAATTCAGTTTAATATAGTTTTTTATCTTTATTAGTTATTTATTACAACCCACCCATTAGAAAACAAAAGTTTACTAATTGCATAGGAGAACAAAAAGAAGAGAGAATAGGGATCCCTTACTGGGAAAGGAAGTTCTCGAACATGCTTTACTAAAAATAAGGGAATAGGGGATGATTTTACCTCCTCGGTATCCTAAAGTTAAGGTATTAACCAACCTTTAAAAATTTGTATAAAAGGGGAAAATAAAATAAATAAAAAATCAATTCCTTAAAATATGACACACTTCTGTAGAAAACATAGTTGAAACTAAACTGAAGAACACAT